>CM058044.1:71700242-73190189 GCA_030169165.1 Centaurea solstitialis | reverse complement strand
GTTTAGTTAATTGGCAACTAATTGGACGTATGAAAATGTGTTACTCAAATATTAATTATGGAATATACGAGATTGCAAAGCAATACCTATGTACCGGGCCGGTCGTTTGTATCTTCACAGAGCTTTACATCTTTTTTTTTTCTTTTTATAGATGATTTTTCACAATTTAAACCACCCAACCAAAAAGGTTTATTCATATTCACCATCTGAAATTAGCTTTTAAATACTAGACTTCTAGAGAGACAAAGACCATCCTTTCTTTGTAAATCAATATTTTGTATCTTACTATTATGACAAGAAACAGCAGTAGACCAAGACATACTTTCATTAAGGTCTATTTACAAGTGTTTAAGGTTGTACCTACACCATCCCAAAGAGCTTACTAGTTCTAAAACGATTACCAACAATTCATCTTGATAGACATTAATGTTATAAGATAAGGTAAGTGAGGGTGGTATCTTTTGACCAATAAGCCGTTAAACAATAAGCATTTGGTAAATTGAACCTTAAGTTTCTTTGAATTTTGAATATATATATGCCTGATATTAAAAATGATCCGGAACTCGATTAACTGCATACCGTAAAACAAGTTTACAACACACAAGTATCAAATACTTCACATATGAATCAAATATACACGATCAAACTACGATGACCGGATCAGCATCAACACAAGAAGGTTGTCCCGACTAAACCCTTGTATACCAAAACCGAACAGATCCAGTATATTCCACACGGATGTAAGAGTCAGTGACTAAAAGGAAAAAAAAGATGTATTGACACACTTAAATACCCTTTGGGGGTCTCTCCCTTTTCTCGAGCAACCTGATCTATGATCCGGAGACGGTGATTGACGGTATAACCACCCGACACACGTAAAAGAACAAATCAGGCATGTGGGTCAAACTTCACTTGCCCTCCGATAGCAAAATTAGTAGCTCGTCATCAGTAATAGATCCCATTTCCATGGCTCTTTCAAGAGCACCCCGCCCGCCACCATCTTTGATAGATGCAACCGCCCCTCTGAAACAAGACAAGCATTAAAGACGATTACCAAACACTTGGTAAGTGTTCACCAAGTCACTTTTACCTTATCGGATCAACATGACTAAGATTGAGAATCTTACCCGGTGAGACAAATGACAAGGGCCGAGAGTCTTACCCGGTAAGTGAGAGTGATGTTGCATAAGATGCCGTCTTAATGGACTAAAAGCTTGATTTGAGTTCGAGTTAAACGAGCCCAAGCCCAGCTCAAGCTTGATACATAAGGCTCAAAATGAGACTAGCTCAAGCTTACTAAGGGTATCTGACTCTTACTAAGGGTGTAAGCAAGCTGAGCTGCTTGTGAGCTACTTGGGATCGACTCGTTCAAAAGCTCGACTTGAGTTCGAGTTAAATGAGCCCAAGCCGAGCTCAAACTTCATTTTAGGCTCGTTTATTCGCCTTTATGATTAAGCTCGATTAAGCTCGCGAGCCTAAACGAACCTCAATTAATATAATATATATATATATATATATATATATAATAAATACTATTGAATAAAAAATAGATAATAAAACAATAAAAGAACATATTAAGCATTGATTTAGGGTTTCAATCACATAAATCTCTCAACCCTCAACATTACATTGACGCTGATTCACAAGTAAACAAGTTGAGCTCGAGCCGAGCTTAGGCTCGTCTGACAAACAACCAAGCTCGAGCTTTATGAACTTAAACTAAATCACAAGGGTGATGGATACCGGCAAAAGGCCTAGTGGGGATGTGGTGGAATATCCGATCTACGCCGGGTTCAAGTCCAGGTGCTAGCAACCTGTGGCGAGGCTTAGTCTCATACAACTGTATCTTAATTACCAAATTGCCAAGCATGTAGTCTAGGCAAAGCCTAGATGAACCTTTTCCAAAAAAAAAAAAACTTAAACAAGCCGAGCTCGGTTAGACTCGGCTCATTTACACCTCTAACTCTTACCTACCCCACGAAGGTCAAGTGTTGGAGAGGGAGTGTGAGTTTTCCAGTATGTAAATATGCTATATACTTCCAAACAGATGGTAAAACAAGTAACGGATGGTTACCTTCTGAGCATGTACTTTGCCAATTTGTTATTTCCGGAGCAGATACAATGGTGAAGCGGTGTCCGACCATGGTAGTCGGACCGGTTTATATCAGCACCAAACTGTAGCAATAGTTCAAGCATCACTTCGTATCCCGAGTTGCATGCCAGATGCAACAACGTACAGCCTTCAAGACAACTTTCGGGTTTGCTAGAATCCTTTATATTTTTACACTTGAACGGGTCCGTTTTTTCGGCAGCACCCGAACCGTGCTCGTGAACATGGTGATGCAAATCGGCACCCGACACCTCATCGTATGTAGTGTTGACGATGTTTGCGTTTGATGAAATTGCAATTAGGCGATATACCTCCCGTATATTATTACTCTTAACTGCTCCCCAGATTTGGGTGGCATATGAAGGGGTACTACTGCCGGTCGTTTCTTCATGATAGACTAGCCGCTTCTCCACATACTGGGTTAAAACAAACATGATTCACATTTCAATGCTGGGAGGCATAACATATCATGAAACATAAAAGGGTACGAAAAAGAACTTCAAACAGTTCAAGAACACACACACACACACACACACACACACACACACACACACACATATATACATACATAGAGGAATTAAAGTTCAAATGTGAACCACTTTTTCATTGTGAACATGAGGACGAGTCTCAACCACTCAGCTGGTCAATAAAGGCGGCTTTGACCGGTTCCCCCCCCCCCCCCCCCCCCTCTAATAATCTCTACCCTCCCATGAATCGCGCCAATCCTCCGTGATCACGTCCACCGTAACCGAAGATGTGTGGCTGAGATTCGCCCTCACGTTCACAACCAAAATTGAGTTCACATTTGAACCAGACTGGCAGTGGCACGATTTTAGTGGTCCTCACGTTCACAATTGAACTTTCCTCTCTATCTCTCTCTCTCTCTCTCTCTATATATATATATATATATATAATAGTAGTATTAGGTTCAAATGAGAAGTGCTAAAAAAATGAGAAGTAGAGAAATGATCTCCACCATTCATCCAGTCAATAAAGGCGGCTTTGACCGGGTCCCCTCCTTTAATAATCCCTACCCTCCCATGAATCGCGTCAATCCCCCGTGATCGCGTCCACCGTAACCGGTCAAAGCCACCTTTATTGACCGGATGAGTGATGGAGATCACTTCTCTACTTCGTATTTTTTTAGCACTTCTCATTTGAACCTTTCTCATATATAGTATTAGGTTCAAATAAGAAGTGGTAAAAAATATGAAGTAGAGAAGTAATCTCCACTACTCATCTAGTCAATAAAGGCGGCTTTGATTGCGAAGCACCGAATAATTTCTCGCAAGGGTTGTAGGACACGGAGGGGTAATTTCATAAATTTTACAAATAGTCCAGATATGTAGATTCATATATGAACGCATTGACTAGTCAACTTTGATCTCAACCGTATCAACGGTTCAGATCACTTCTCTACTTCATATTTTTTTAGCGCTTCTCATTTGAACCTGTCTCCCTCTCTTTCTATATATATATATATATATATCTGAGTGTGCGCGTGCGGGTGCGGGTGTGTGCGTGTGCGTGTGTGTGTGTGTGTACCTTTGCTATGATATACTTCTCTCTCTGTTGAAATGCATCTCCAGGATTAGGCTTGTTAACTGCAAGAGCATTTGATCCATCCTCACTGCATAATTTATTTCAGATATCTGAGGTTAGTGGGATGATTAATCATTTAATTATATTACAAGTATCAATTATCCATATCAAAATGCGTTATTTGAGGGAGGTTGGTTTAGGAACTTTAGATATTTTACAAACCACGGAACCACCCTTTTTGTGAATATTCATGACAAATAACGTGATAAAATATTCATGATGAATGTTGTGACAGATTATTCATTATTCATCATGAATACTCATAAAATAGGTGCTTCCTGGTTGCTACATGTTTTAAGGTGTCTAAATGAATCCGCCCCTACTTTATATATATGAATAAATACATCCCAATATGACTAACCAAACCAAACAACCCAGAGCTTCTTAGCCGGCCACTAATCCATTTAAACCTCAACCATAAGCAGTTATCCAACAACTGCCTAACTACCCCAT
The DNA here is from genome assembly GCA_030169165.1 of Centaurea solstitialis. Lineage (NCBI taxonomy): Eukaryota > Viridiplantae > Streptophyta > Magnoliopsida > Asterales > Asteraceae > Centaurea > Centaurea solstitialis. The sequence continues at coordinate 73,186,024 of CM058044.1, read as the reverse complement.
AACGCTCGATCTCTCTTATAAACATATTGAACGGTTAATCTAGTATATATACACTTGAGTTTATCTGCCTTAATAACTAGAGTGATTCTTAGAATTATCCCAATACTAATTTCATTAAACCTAAGGGAATTGTAGGGTCGAAATATAGCATTGGGTAAGTGCTACACGATCCAAGAAAATTATCCAAGTGATTGTAACCATGGAACCCAGATTGTCAACAGTTTATACATACCTATTAGTTTGAAGCAGATCCTCCCATATGGAATTGCAGTATGTATTACCCAAATTCCGAAACAAATCCATAACAGTAGGTTCCCAAACCTTCACATCTAGATTGATCGATCTCACCTACATTATTAACAACAGAATCGTATTAACTTACACACAAAGGTTTGTAATTCACAACGAATAACCTGCAATATATAAAATCCGTATTTTTGTGCGTTAAGAAAAGGGACCTTTGATATGTGAACCCCTAGGTTCCGGTGTACACCAGAGCATTCAATGCACATTAATATGCCTAGATTAAGCGACGCCCAATCAGGTTCAGGCGCACTGCATTCCGCACAGAGATCGTTTCCGGGAATCTCTCGGAGAACGGTAGAAACACGATCTTCCGGATTGATATCTGTACCATCCGCTGTAGATCCCATGCTATCGGCTCGTGAAACAGTGGAATTGTCACCAACCGCTTCACTAATATTTCCCAAATTACTTCTGTCGAAATGCGGCTGTAGATATTCCAATGATATAAGATACGTTGTGCTTATCGCCCAACGGAAAGCGATTAATTAATCGAAATTTCAAAAAGTTTCAACCTGCCTCAGGTGGGAGTTCAAGAGAGAGGCAATCACTCCCGTGATCTTGTTCATCCAGTCCATCCTATCGGCTTCATTTTCAGCCTGCGCAAACCACGTAACGAAAAAAAACATATTACAGTAACAAAACTTTCCATAATTAATTAATTATTCTATGACAAAAATACACCCATGTCTCACCTGAAGTGTGTATGTTTTCAAGGGGAAATAATCCTGAAGCATAGACGCAAATCCGAATCATCAGCATCAACTTTAATCGTTGAAGTACGAAGATCGACGGTATGGCAGCCCAAGTTTTCATCCTCGTTCGACAGTGTCCTGGTATGCCGTGATCGGAACCTCCCAAATACACGACTACTATGGTGTTCAACATTGGTAATTGAATTGTATGATTGTGTGCCCTAGAATAAGATTTAGCACAATTACAGGTAGGAGTGTACAGATAAACCAGAAAACGAAAAACGGAAAAACCACAAACCAAAAAACCAGGTATTCACAGGTTGGTTTCGGTTTTAAACTATAGGTATCCACGGGTAACCGATCCGAACCGATATATATAGTACCCTGAATAGTATTATATTTAATATTAACTATTTAATTTTTAAATAGTCATTAACCGGCTAGTGGACATTTTTAAACAATAACACTTATTTAGTTAGTCGTTCTTGGATTATTTTTATTAACTTGTTATGTAATTGGCTTAAATTTTCTATTTTGGTATTATGTTCCTATTGCAAATAATATTTTCCTACAAAGTGGGTTAACTGTGAACCAAAAAGCGCAATGCGCAGTGTATAATAAGACTGAAATATGCATAAAACTGCACTTTAACCTACCGCAGGTTTGTTAGGCAAAATCCGATAATAATACAAGTTCCCGCGGCTATCAAGTACAAAGAATCGTCTCTTCCAATCTGCTCTCAAACTTGACGATCGTTTTAGAAGATACCCTTGCTTGATGGTCTGGACCTGGAACAAAATATGAACACGATTACGGTATATAAAAGAGTGCACTAAAAGGAAGAGAAATAGGGTGCATGCAAGAACATAAATGTTACCATTCCTTTTGAAGTGGACTGCATTATTGCTTCTATATTCTTATCGGAACTCATTCCGACACCGTTTCCACTAACGTAAGTTGTAGCGGCCCCGAGATTACTAGGCACCGATTCCGTCATTTCCGCTTGTGTCCTAAATTCTTGAATTCTCTTTGCAAGTCTATCTTGTTCGATACTGGCTTGTTCCTTAGATTGTTGCGCATATGTCAACACCTGAAATCAACATCACCAAAATTAATTTTTTGTTGCATTGAAACAATCAAACAAAATTTAGCATTAATTTTCCATTTTAGAGATTGTGTTGATCATTCTATTATTTCGGCCATTATAACAGCAGTCACAAGTCATAACAAAGAAAAACGAAGAAAATGAAACGGGAAAATTTCTACGTTACTCTATTTATAGGAAATTAGTGAGAGAAACACGGAAAGTGATGCGATGTATTTGCATAATGCTAAAAGGAATAACCTGAAGAATGAAAGGCTCCATTTGACTCAATAGTTCGTATCCCTAGATGGTCAAAACAGTGTGGTTAGAATGAAGTATGCATATCATGTGTTGCAAGATGATGTTTGAATTTTCCAAAGAACACACCTGCTTAAAATATCTCAAATGGGCATCCATTATTGCACTAAGAGATTCCAAAAAGGTGTACTTCTTTTTCGCTTCTATATTCATGAGAGAACTTACCTGCATTCCTTAAAAAACACCAAGGGAAAAATCTTAAACCTTTAAAAATTGAAGTATATTTAACGAATGAATACAAAAGGGACTGCATATTTATTAGACATACTAGATTGAATCTGCTCCTCTCAAATGTTGATTTTGAGTTCTGTAGGTCCTGCAAAAACGAGAAGAAATAAGCTCCTGAACACATGAAATATACCTAGATTGCTTACCTTATTTCCGATGCTTTTGTGGATTTGTTTTCAGAGTTCATCGAGCCAATGGTTTTCCACATGCTTAGCCACATGGATAAAAGGCCCGTTTGCTCGTATTTATTATTTTGTGAACTCATTAAATAAAAGACAATCTTCTCATGATTAATGTTAAGTATATTTTGAAAGATGCATCAAAAGAGTACAACTTTTGTGCTTATATTTACACATGTTATATAATCATATTAGAAGATTTGAAAGTGAATCTATGATTCAACTCAACCCCTAGTTCATGATTAATTATATTAATATATGTGATGAGCAACTCGATAAAGAGACAGAATTCACAATAGGCCATACCATACCTCCTCTAATTCAGAAACAACTTCATCGCGTGAGCTCTTTTTCAAAGACGCAACCTTCTCACGAGCCTGCATATAAAAATCAATATGTTACAACCTCTATAAGTAGTAAAACCGAATGTTCAATTGCAGCAACTAAATATGGAGAACACTATATGTCTGAGAAGCTCAATAAGAAACTTTTAGTTCACAACCAATCTCAAGCCTTGTATTCTTTCAGTAACATGGCATGAGACAAAGAGATGACTGAAGACTAAAGCACAGTCCGAAAGGCTCAAGCTATATTTCAGATGACATATGTCAAGAGGAATTGACTTTTCAAAGTTCAGAATAAATTTTGATGCTTGAAAAAAATCCAAAAAGCTTGTTGAGAGGTTAATTGTTGTTGTTCAAAAAATCCTAACTAGTGTAGATGGGATTTCAAGAACAGTATATGAATATATATTAACCAGATCTTTTTTGGCAATCGAGAAAACAGTAGATGTGATCTAGAAAAGGAAAGATATAGATTAGGTCCAAGAACCAAACACAAATTGTGTTGTTACTTTTCAAAGATATAGATTAGGTCCAAGGAAAGATATGATTTATGCTGACTCATATACAATATTTACTCTAAAATAAACTTTCACAACCATTTAAACCAATAAAACACACACCTGGCTCTAACGGATTATTAACTGTATGGATACCTTCAATATCCAAACCCATGCAAAATATCAACTAAATAAGGGAAATATAACAACAGACTTGTCTTTCTACCATCATAAGATTGTGAAAGTGTCTTATTCTGGCTATACATTTACAACTTTGCAACCATGTCCACGTACCTGATCATACACATGTGCAGCTTTGTCCAATCGTTTACGTGACTCCTGAGCAAAACAAGATGTAAAAAATTGAACTACTGTAAGATGGAGAATTAGAATTAAGAATGTATCAAGATGATAATAAAAAAGGCATGGATTATTGGATTGTAATAATAAATAGAATAAAAAATCACACTAATTTTTTGCTGTTATAACTATAAGTCAAAAGAGATATTCTGGCACGTTTATATAAACGAATTTCCCTTCATAATTAAATCATAAGAAACATGTCCCACTCTGCAAGTGTTTCAAAACACAAACTAGTAAAACAAATTAAAGGAGAAGATCACCTTTGCTTCTTGCAGATCTTCATTTATAAATTGATTCAAACGATCAACAAGTAAATGGTCAACCTGCAAATACAATAATACAAAATTGCTTCTCAGATTCAAGAGTTTGAAGTTAGTCCACTTGGTTCCCGTTGTTATGGATGTGGCCATGAAGTCGATACACAGAAAAGTGGACAACCAATCGAAAGAACTTTTAACCATTTCAAGTTCATACATTTTACATTCTACACCTGCGGTCAAGATTAACATAACAGATGATGTAGACTAAACTCTGGTATGTCTATATGGTATTATAGATTTATCAAATATCCAAGATTGATGTAAGAACTTACATAAGATGAGTAACATGAAACTATGAGTAGATAATTATTGATATTTCTATTTCTTTCTTTTCTGATATGCTATTACCATCCTAATATATCTACTGAATTTGGCAGGAGAAATTTATCTTCCGAAAATGGCTCTATTAATTCTTTATGTCTGCTAATTGAAAACCGTTTCAGTATCGTCCCTAACTATAAATTTTACTCTCCTTTAACCCCTCTCTCCTCCATCTCTCAATTAGTCGCATATAATGAATGCAAAAAGATTGTATCATACACACTGTTATGGATGGTAATAGTAGAGAAAATCCAATTCGCCATCAATGAACATTAGCTTTAAATACAATTTGTACACTTACTTGGGAACGCAGAAGCTCCTTAAATGTTTCAATCTCGCGAAAAGCAGTAACAAACTTCGTCATTATTGGACCTTCTCAAATATAAAACAAGAAAGTGAGTAACTTCTCAGGTGCATTTGTTAGATCAAAAGTATATAGCTTTTTGCAACGACAGTATCATTTACCAAGCACAAGTGCACAACTTATATAAATAAATAGCAGAAAACATAAACATGAAAAGGAAAAGGAACAATAAGCAAACATGTCTGAAGAAGAAAATGGGATGATTAAGAGAGAGAGATACAACGATTCTAACCTCCAATAGATACACTGACAGGGTCATCTTGACCACCACCAAATGCCTCCAACGATTCTGCAAATATATAGTCCATATTGCAAGCTTCTCCAAGACTATCCCTGTGGAAAATGAGACAATTGAGAGAGAGAGAGAGAGAGAGAGAGAGAGAGAGATCTAAGGGCATACACATGGATCTAGTGTAGAAGCCAACAAGAACTCATAGATTGAAGAAGAAAGGGTAGGCCCTTAACACAATCTTTTAAACACAGATCGTTGTATTGAAATAAGAGGCATAGCTTCCAAGTTATAAGATTGCAACTCTTTTTACTACGGCAATCCAACTTTAAGAAAATATGAAACCTACACGTTCTTGCTTCTCGGCCCTCTTGGCCCATTTAATTACAATTTTACCACTTTTGACTATGACGAATAGTTGATATTATGAATAACAATAGTGTTTACAGCTGGTTTAATAATAGACAAAACCCAATACTGCAAGACTAGTTTTTCTTATGACATGATCATCAAGTAAAACATGTATGAAACTTGGAGTTCCCAAATAGCAGCGTCAATTCAAAATACAAGCATTACACTTGGAATCAGACTTCTAAAGTGAAATTGCAACTGTGTGGTAACTTACATGTACTTTTTGCTCCCCTTGTGTAGTTTTTGACAACGTGCTTTTAGCTCATCTGTTGTTTGTTCGAGATAACGAACCTGTTCAAAAATGGCACTGGTTAAATTTCAAACACTTAACAACCTTACTTGTACATGTGTCTTATGTAATGATAGAGCTGTATAATTTTTCTTTTACAATGTAGGGACCTTAGAAGACATTAGTTTTAACCTATACTTGAGACAATTATGAAAAAGGCAAAACTAAAATCTTCGCATGTTGGAAAGGATACCCTCTAAGTAGGACAGCTCAGATTGGAACAGAAGGCCCTTATTATGGAATGCAGTAGATATATACATCAGAGCAACTAAACAGGACACTTTTAAGTCTTTAACATATCAAACTTAGAATTTCGAAAGGAAGAAGTTGACGAAAGATGCAATGCAACATAATTTTAGGCTCCACATGCAATAAGGAAATGGAACTTTCCCATATTGCTCCGTTTAAACTAGACATCTTTAGAACCATTAATCAGCGAAAAAAAAAGGAATATAGAAGTCGAATCTAAACCAAGAAACAACCAACCCGGAGGCTGGAATTCACGGCAGGCAAAAGATTGGCAAAGCGAGCCAAATGTTTCCTCCATCTTTCCATGGTCATTAAAAACAGAAAACCAGTAATATCATTTAAGGAAAGTCATAAACCACAATTCTAAGTAAGGAAATAAAGTAACATAGAGATAACTGAATTCTGTCGATTTGGGACAAAAGTGGTCAACAGAAGAGTTTGCACACACAATGAAACAGATGATGGATGCTACAACCAGAAATAGGAAATTTCTAATCTTCTAATCCATTGTTCCAGATCACCATATTACTTCACTCACTGACTTCTGTAGTACCCTAGGGCATAAAAAAATCTTTCATTGAATTCATAATACTTTTTTTTACTCATCTTAGCATATTTTTACACTTCTCAAGAGATACAGTGAAGCATTTCAGATCATTCCAGATGTTTTCATGATTAATTGATTACCTCTTCTCTTTATGCAATTCTCAAACCAAACTACTCTTCACATAAAGTTTCAACCTAGGTTTTCCCTAAATCACTAGTACTTTCCAAATTCCAACCAAATTCAGCTCAATAAACAGTTGCTAGGCTTCCACCATTCACGGCAAAGCATTCCATGTGCAAAACCACTTATATAACAAGCAAAACATGTATAGATTAAGATGGAAGCAAACAAAAAGCAATAAGTTGAAGTTAACACTATAATAAATCAATAAATAAAGAAGAAGAAGAAGAAGAAGAAGAAGTACCTGCTTCTGGAACATGGGGGAATCATCGAGCTTGATAAAAGCAGTCATGGGGTTGCCTTTCTCTGGAAGATCCACACAACAATGGCGTTGATGTTGATGATGGAGTTTTGGGTCAGAACCAGATCGCGGGAAGCTCATCATCTTATTATTAATCAATAAAAAATTACAATGGCGATGGGGCCCACCCAAATGGTGGTGTTTTAAGGTTTTTTTATTATTATTGAAATCAGATCAGTCAGTGCTGTGAAAATGAAAACAAAACTCACCAGAATTTTGTTTATTTCCTCTTTTAGTTTCAGATCATGTTTGGAGATTTTTGGGTTGAGATGAGATCTCTATTTGATTTCTTTTCCTAATTTGTGTGTGTTTGTTGGTAAATCATTGAAATTCAATAGGGATTTGGTTCAATTATTACTGTTTATCGGATATCTAAACCCTAGTTCCAATCATGAAACTGAAATGACCTTCGTTTAGTGTTTTGGTAATTTTGTTGTATTTTAGGGATGTTTTTACCAAATGTTTACCAAATAATCCTTTTTGGAGGTCATTTGTGTTTACCGAATGGACATGGAAAGGTTTGATAATTAACCGAGTAAGAGTAATCTATTAACTGTTACCGGTTACGGGTAAGAGACGCTTATAACAATTAATAATAAGGTACTTAAGTAATAAATGTTGTTGGCAAGGTGTTTATTAAAATTTCCTCCAATAAATTCATAACTTCATTGATTTTGTTGGTTGAATCTAAACAAACTGGTGTAAGCAATTTAATTGCTTCTATTATAGATAAAAATTCTACGGTTCAAGTGATAAGATAAAAAAAATTAGTAAGACACCACATAAAACATAAATTTAGAGATTTCATATATATGGTTTTTAATTCTATAATAATGTATCAAAGTATAATGAAATTTGTCTTGATGTTTATTTTAATGTAATAACGAATCATTTTCTTAAAACATAAAGTTCAAAATTTCATTTTATTTCTATTGATAATGATAACCAATAGATCTTAAGATTATTCAAAATGTGATATGTAAAATTGTCTAATTATTTACAATTCTTAATTACATATTTACATTCATCATATTATTATTGCACTAATAATAATTTACATTCCTGTTATTCTAAAAAAGAAAATTAGTATTGATTTCAATTTACACTCCACCAATTTGTCACCGTTAAAGACCTGTTAAACATTTAAGTAACTATCGAAAACATTATTGTGAAATTATGGAGCCAACAAACACATTATGAACAAGTTAGATTTGATATACAAAAGAAATTTAACCTAACAATTTATTAAACTAAAATCACAACAAAACATTACAAATTGATATTTTTGCAATCTGACACTATAACATATTTAAACCACCTTCAACCTATCTCACATTCCAATTCATGTTCCTGTTTCACCGGAACAGATAAAGTAAAATGCAGACAAAAAGAAAATGAAACGTTAGAAGGATGGCTTGACCCTAAGCAGGAAAGTGAAACCCTAACTACTTGACTTCTTGTAGGGAGTCCTCAAGTTCGATTGGTGTCAAGACTCTACTACATGGAAACAACACATTTTATGACCACCAACACAATTTTAGGAGCACCAGCCAATAGTTGTGTATCCATATGATGTAGCAGGATGTAAATTTGTAAAACGAGAATGAAAAAAAGAAATCTAAAATATATGTTTGAACAAAATAAGAATTACATTTAACTGGAATTTTATACATTTGTACATAAATGGCTAAATAGGCTTAAATTGTTTTGATCTTTTTTTCCTTTATAATTATGTTGTTGAGTTGATTTTTGTCAAATTAGATAAGCTTGGTTATAAATTATAATACTAGTTAAGTTATTAAAAAAGTAAGTTCCAAATTACTCAAATCATCCCACATGTTTTAAAAGTTTTGGTGTTACTATATGGTATTTTATGGCGTCCAATTGATCTTAAAGACTTGAAAAAAATATAACATGACATGAAATGTAATTTTCATACATTTAACCCATCAATGATCCAACCAAGTAAACAACACAACACATAACCGATTCAAGTCGATCGATCGCCCCTAACCCTCATATAACTTTAGGCACTTACAAGTTATAATCAGTTTCAAGTTTCCTAGTAACCAGTATCTGATCTAAGATATAACTAGACACTGTAAATGTCTCGAGCTACAAACCTATGGATTTTTCCAACTATTTTTTAGACTATTCTAAGGAGGTTAAAGATTGGGTAAAGAAAACAATCCTCTCAAAGCACATGCATACACAAACACATATACCAAAGGGTCATTGACTTAATGGTACCTAGGTTACGAGTAGAGTCAACCTTCCAACAGATCAAGGGTTTGAACCTCACAAAATGTTAGAAGTGTGTGCGAGTATCTATCGTATATAAATATTATGTCCTTCAAAAAAGATGAAAGAAAGTAAATTCTATCATGATTTCATCAAGAAATCCTAATTAACATGCCTAAGGCCATCTCAAAAAGATTTGGAAGTTGCTTTCATTTTGGCAAGACCTCTATACCAAATACCCATATGTAAGAACAAAAATTAGTGACATAAAGTCACATTTATAACAAAAATAATCACTTTATACTCTCAAGAAATTATTCAATTCCAGCCGCCAAACGAAACATTTCTCCCATTAAGTTTCCAATTCCCTGCAAAGAACAACGATGGCCACGGCTTCGTGAGCATGCAAATGACACAGATGCAGTCTGTTTAGTAATGATGGCTTCATACGTGATTATACGAACATAACGTACGCTTAAGAACTCTGGTTTGACTTTTGAGGGTCAAACAACTTAGCTTTTAAAAGTTTATGAAAGGTATTCACTCATTCATTGGTAAAGAAAAAGTAAACATGCTAAATTTATAAAAGAAGTATTATAATAGAAACGTTTGGAGACAAAAAAAAACTGAAAATCTATGTCAAATTTGAATTTCGTTAGTACAACATTTGACCCTCAGAAAGTCAAAATCTACTAGTTGATCAATGAATTAGATGGTAGTCCGAAAAACTAAGTAGCATGAAATGTGTAGAATGTTGCATCAAGCTGCTTAGCTATGTGTGATTTGGGCAGGTAAGTGTTTGAAACCGGTCACATGTTCGATCTAAGCATAAAAGTAGTCGAAAATATTGAGGGATACTTACAAGAAAAATCGAAGCTTTTTGCATCAAGTCAGGGATTGAAAATACTCGAGCCACCCACATTGATTGCAATAACTATTGAGATACTTGTGATCACAGCAAGCCAAAGCAAGACCGATACTGCAAACAAATCCACGGTTCGTCAAGATAAATAAGGAAAACATATAAACCCAATATATCCCACTAGTCTGGGGGTAAGATGTATGCAGACCTTACCTCTGTCTCAAGAGACAGAGAGATTGTTTCCAAGAATGCCCCCCCCCCCTTTCTTGCAAACACAATTCGTCAAGATAAAACAAGTAAAAAACAAGTGCATTCCAACCGGACCAATACCTCGGGAAGCGCTTTCGGAATTCGGAAGGTCGGGTGCTGCAACGGTAGCACCACGGGATCTCTCTGTTGACTCCGAGTTTGCGACATCGGTGAAAGATTTAGCATTTGCTGTTTCGGAAGCCACAATGCCTCGAAACTCTTCACTAACAAGTAACTCTGCTAAAACATCCATGAATGCTTCTCTGCCAGTTGAGCGCGAAAAATCATTTACACGCCGCCCGTACGTAGCAGCAGCTTGTTCTAAGTCGGACATTTCATCATCCGATGCATCGATAGCTGTAGTCGCGGCCTCGGTCTTTTCGTCCTCTTCATCTTCAACATACGCTTTATACGTTAGTCGGAGTAAAATCTCTCCGGCAGATTTCTTTCTGAACAATCCCCATCCTCCTTGGAGGGCCACAATTTTATCGGTTGGTACTGTGTCTTTCAAAGATCCGAGATCAACCTAGAAACACAATTTCACCCTACGATTTTAAGATTCAAACCTAGGATTTTCCAAATTTGGATAATTCATAGAGCTTATCAATTTCTAATCTCAAAGCGATCCCATTCTAATATATACTTTGTCATCCAACACAGTTAGAAAGCAATGTTTTTCATCTTGTAATATCAGAAAAAAACGCAACGTTTTCTTTCGGTGATTGGAAGGAAGTCCATTAAAAAGGAAATTCATGTTAAAGGAATAGTAACTGAATATAACATGTTCACACGTTGCACCCTATGCAATTCCCGTTGTACCTAAAGAACTAAATTCCTAGGGCCTCCAGATATGTAATACTTATCTGTAGTGAAAAAAAACACAGGGTTTCACTAGACATGGTGTCGTTTGTTTTTTTAAGAGGTCTAAAGTGTGAAGTCTGATTTCACATCTAAAAAATAAGAGGTGGATGGTGCACCTCTTAAAATTTCAGAGGACGGTAAGAGATTATTAGACGTTTTCTAAAAAATAAAACAAACAGTCTTAAGTTTGCAAACCTCTTAATTTTCAGACTTAAGAGGTTTTAAGAGGTACTTTATACAAAACAAACATCCCCTTAGTTTAATAAAATTGTATGACTATTGAACAAATGGCCTAATATGCCCTTAAGAATAAAAACACTGCAGGCCACAATCAAAGTTTACTAATTTCACGTAATGGGTAATAATGGGCAAAGAGGTAAATTAGGATTGGAAATTTAGGAAAAGAGAAAATGCTAAAAGTTTATTGGGACAACCGAAAGGGTTACTGTTGCACTTTTTTGGGATAGAGGGGGTATTACTTCAGAAATTTCCAAAAGTTCGACATGCTTAGATTAGAATGATGTAGTAATGAAATAAGTTTAATAATCATTTTATCATGAAACACCATCTAATATATCAAATAAACTTATTATAATCTCAAAGTTATAACTGCATACATGAAGCTCTGAATTTATGCCAATATAAATGGATAAATGAACGGTGTTCAAACGATTACATAAGTAAAAGAGGTTACCTCTCCTGTACCAACAATCGTATCTGCAAATCCAAGAGAATCCTTTACTTGAATGGACAATCTCTGTTTTCTCGGGTTCGTAACTAGCATGTAAAAATCCTGACATAAAGTAAAGATGCATTTATACCACTTCTGAATTTTGAATTGTCTAAAAAGATGCAGTAGACTAACGATCCAAAATCTCACCTGATTCCAAATTGGCTCACCAGGAGGTCCAATGACAGTTGTTTGACTGTTCTTTTTGCTACGTATTACTTGATCTCCCAACCTTAATACAACATACGGATCCGTTTTTCCTGATAATGGAAAGGAGGCAAAATTGTAAATTTAGAACACGCTATCATCCCTCCAATCTTGTGGTCGTGCGCCATCAAATGGGAAGACAAGGATTCAAAGAAACAACATTGCCTTCCGAGTGTCAAACAAGTTGACTTTTTAATTTAAAAATTACTTGGTAATATTCAAATACATAAAAGAGAAGGTTGGAAACTATACACTCCCTGCAAATTTGGTTGGCAAAAGGTCAACTTGTCATTAACCACACACATTGGATGTTGGATACCACTCAAAATGCATGTTTTAAAATTTACAGCACCATTTGGCCGACAATATACAAATATTTTTTTGCAAAAGCAACGGATATGATTCTTTCTGATAAAAAGATACCGGAAGAATCATAGCTAGTGCATGTCTTGAAGCACAATTTGGAGAAATGGTCAGCAAATTTTGTTTCGGTCTCATTCAAATATCGGAATAACATTATTTTGGGATTAAAAAAAACGAAACTACTAAGTAAAATTTGATTCTGGAGAGGAGAGATACCATAAAAGGGATAAGAGAGCTTCCGAGCATCAACAAGAGTGACTGATAATTCACCAACAAAATCTTTATTTCCTTCTTGCGTTTCTCCTGTCTTGAAATCATTTCGGACCGGGCCAACAGATTTTCCCTTTTGAAAGTCTAATACTATCTTCTTGGGACGAACAAATAATCGTGGCAAATCCTCCGTCAGAAGTTTTGTCAAAAACCTACAAGTTCATGCACAATCAAATTAATTCTTAACTGATATCAAAAAACCAACTTTATGAGTGAAAATTCATCCAAGGAGGTAAAAAATGGAATCATGCCCAGATATTGAAAGAAAAGAGGAATAAAGTCACAATGGGTTCAGAAACTGAAAAGCTAAATAATCATAAATGTGATAAAGAATATGGGACCAATATATGAATACAGTTATAAATGGAACCATCAACTAGAAAACCACACCAGGTCAACTAGGTGGGAGGGGGAAGAGACACACCTACAGAGGCTTTAAGGGCAATATGGGGATTTTTTATAAGAATGTGGTAAACATAGAATATAGCTCTCTTTTTATCCCATAAACACTGCAACACTATCCTTTCTAGGATTTTCCACGTAAATTGCAGCATTTCCTTCTTTAGAAAGATTTCAAATTAAACTTATCTATTGTTCCTTATGGTTGTTATAAGCTAATTTATTGATTTGGGTCCACAAAGTTTCCCTGCTTGTCGTTATTTAATTTATTCTGTTTTGATTTTGACAATCGGTCGAACAATTTTCTTAACTATATGTCAAGTAAAATATTGCAGTTTTCATGGAATGGAGGAAGTACTTATAAATTTATCAACAATAGCTTATATACAAATTATGATGGAAAAAGAAGGAACATAAATTACGAAATCCATGAGAAATCATGAGTGTCAAGAGAATATCACTTACATGGAGAGCACGGGAATAGCTGGTGTTGTTATCGGTACGTGCATGAAAGAAACAAGTTAATATTCTATATTCCATTCAGAATACCAAAGGGGATGTTTGGTTCGCAGAATTCAAAGAAATTTGATGAAATTGGAATGACAAATTCCTTTGACCAAATTCCTTAGTGATGTTTGGTTCCCGGAATGAACTTGATGGCATCCTTTGAATTCCACAATTTCCTTGGCTTAAATGAAGGAATTGAGCTCCTACCAATCAAACGCTTGGTCAAATTCCATTCCAATTCCTTCAAAGTCAAATTCCTTTTATGGATTCCAATTCCATCAAATTCCATTCTACAAACCAAACGCCCCCTAAGACAACAATAATAAAGAGCGCAAAGAAACTGCATACCCATTAGATTAAACAACCGAAATGGCGACAATTCAAACTTTATTTTTGGAAGCGAGACAAACGCCCATGATGCAGCTCCCACCCATGGCTCTGATGGAATCAACCGCAGTTTAACCCAAAGTTCTCCATCAATGTCAAAATCACGAACGCCTACTGGCACCTTGATGGGAATGATGCCAAATTTTAGCGATAGCATTAAAAGCATACGGGCACCACCAGTGTAACGGAGTCCTATTTGGTATCTTGACAATAACATCAAAAAAGCTAGGGTATTAGAAGTCAGCCAAATGGAGTTCAACTTCTCCTTCAAGATAAAGATGCCAATTAGATTGTTCTAAAACCAAAATTGCACACGAGATAAGTACATTTATAATATACTTAAAATAAAAAGTGAAGTGTAACTTTGGTACAAAGACAGTGTATATATATGATATTTAAAATCTCCTTGTCGGGACCCCAAAAAACTTCACCCACACAACACCCCATCTGAGAGTACAAGAACGGGTACCACATGGTGCTTCTCAGGGAAAACATTTATTAAATAAAATAAATAAAAACGAAAACAAACAACGGTCACACTATATGTGATGTGTAAGTGTTTATTTTTTGTATTTGACCTATTCAAAAAGCCTCAGACTTAACCAACATACAAGAAGCAAAGTCAAGGCTTAAAACCAATGACTTGACAATTTCGAGGGGCACTTAAAATCAAAAAGAAAGAACTAACTTATGTTTTTTTCATCTAAAATTGTAGACATATGGATGCACACCTGAGTCAGGATTATCACTAAGAACACGGCCACAAATGCAAGAAGTGCATTTTGTACGACCATGCAAATTTATATCATTTTGATGTATTAAACTTTCACAGGGAAATGTCTTGATGTATGAATTTGAAGAATTATCTTAATGTACGGTCGAAGTTCAAGAATGTACATTTTATGGCCTCGTGGATGACAAATTTATATCATTTTGAAATGCCAAAGAACCCCGGAAAATGACAAATAGACCCCTCAAATCCGGAAACAAATGGACAACAAATAACATCTAGATCACTCTACTATTTTGCTTGTAGTTTACTTTCTTTCGTGGAATTAAGTGGCTTGTGTTCATTTTTTATACGAATATGTGATCATCAAATTTCGTTAAATTGGCCGTTATAGATTTTAATCATGGGACTAGGCGGTAAACTATGTTCTAAAGTTCAAAGATTATTGAGAACAAATCCAAGCTTTGATGCAAAAACAGACGAAAACAAACAACATTAACCCGGCCAAAAATTAGAAAGCAACACGAATGGGAAACTTACTGTAAATCATTGACGCGACGAGAAGTTCTGCGTTCAACATTCCTAACAGATAACGGCTCATTACCCAACGAAAACTGTTTTATTTCAACTCTCTCCACATAATCCGGTTTCTGTAAGTTATCAATGACCGGCTGAAGCAACCCAATTACCCAATTCTCGAGCCCACCTCTATAAACCTTCCACAACTTCCCCAACACCATGTTCACCCACTCCACCGACTCTTTCCTCTGCAAATCCTTCTCGAGAAACAAAGAAAAACTCGTAGGAACCTGTGGCCATATCCCAGGCCTCGCTTCATCGCTCGATTTCTTCTTTTTCCTCGATGTCCAAACCTTATCAAACACAACCCCAACAAAGAAAAAGAAGACAAACAACCCAACAATATTCCGATTAATCGGTGGCGAAGGGATAGGGTGTATAACTCCAAGTTGAGTCCTGAGCTTATCTACAATAGGATCTTCTCTAAAATTGGTAAAGTTATTGGAAGAACTCAACGGAATCGAGCTTTCCGACGATAAACCACCATCATCACCACCACCTTCAACCAATTCATTCGAAATCCGCTCTACGACATAGCTTTTAGCTCCCCTTTTGGTGGAATTGGAATTCACAAACCCTAAGTTCAAATCATGATTCCTTTCACCACCACTGGGAACCACACAAACCCAAATTAAAGAAAAATTCCTTCCCTTGGAAACCCTATTCCTACTAATTAAGGTATTATTATTACCAGTCTTAAAACTACAAAAAGCATACTGATTTCTCCTCTTACATGGGCAAATTGGAGAGGATGACAGCCATAAAACCTGTGAGAATTCAGAACCTGCTGACGATGATTGAGAAATCATTTATATGTGCCTTATAATTGACACATACAGAAGTTGAAACCAAACGAAATGAGATAGATACATACGTTCAATTAAGAACCCTAATCAAACAAAAAAGGGAATTGATTTCCTTAATTGAATTGGGAGTATTCAATAGGGGGGATTGCAGGAAGTTTAAGAGGGAAAACATAACCTGGATAGCTTGGGGAGCAAAGAAATGGAGTTGAAATTAGTGATAATAGCAACAACAACAACTTCCATGAAAATTTGAGGTGAAGAAAAAGAGTAGTTTTTGGTCTACTGGGAATTCAATAAAGTTGACAGAGGAAGCATCATCACGAATTGATATCCAGGAAGATCATGTTCACAATCACAAACTTTAACCCACAAAATAAAATAATCATTTTATTTTATTTCTATGTTTGATTTAGGCGGCGTTTGGTTCATCTCAGGGAATGAGAATGAAAATGGGAATAGGAATGAGCTTTGCATTGATGTTGTTTGGTTAACCCACTATAATCAATGAAAAATTGCTTCATATTGAAAAAATATGTTTTTCCATCTTGAAAATACAAAAGATATTTCATTTAACATCCATGGATGGAACAATGGGTGGAAAAAAGAACCAAGTAGAAATAAAAATTTCATTCCCCCCAATTTGGTCAGGAATGGAAATTAATGGATCTGCAGGAATGATTCCATTATATAATATCAAACCAAACAGCAGTTTTCATTATCATTCTCATTCCTGACTGCTCAATACCCCCAACCAAACGCCCTATTTCATACAAAAATAAAAAATAAAATAAGGGGGCGTTTGGTTGGGGGTATTGAGGGGTCAGGAATGAGAATGATAATGAAATTGCTGTTTGGTTTGATATTATATAATGGAATCATTCCTGCAGATCCATTAATTTTCATTCCTGACCAAATTGGGGGGAATGAAACTTTTATTTCTAGTTGGTTCTTTTTTCCATTGTTGTTCCATTAATGGATGTTAAATGAAAACATCTTTTGTATTTTTTAATTGGAAAAACATATTTTTTTAGTATGAAGCAATTTTTCATTGATTATATTGGTTTAACCAAACAGTATCAATGCAATGCTCATTCCTATTCCCATTCTCCTGCATTCCCATTTTCATTTCCATTCTCATTCCCTGAGATGAACCAAACGTTATAGCAATTCCAGAAAATCCTCTTAACCTCTTACCCATTATTTCCTAAAAATTCACGTGATTTCTATCAAGCCGCTATCGGCCTCCAGCGACCGCTATCCGATCAAAACACAACCCCAACAAGATTCTAAGGGGTGCCACTAATTTATGAGTCGTTGTTTGTAATAAAGGAGCCGCTAACTAAAAGCAATGGTTTTGATGAGCCGCTATTCATTGTTAGATATACATATACCTACATGATTTAAAAATTTAAGTTTCTAAATAGTTGTTATCTCCATGGATGAGCTGCTAACAAATATTTAAGTTTCTTTGACCCTTGCTTTTGATGAGCCGCTATCCATGGTCGCTGGATAGCGGCTCGGTGGGTATAACGTGGATTTTTTGGGAGAAAATAGGTAGGAGGTTAAATATATTTTCTGAAATGGCTATAAAAATTATTTTCTCAAACTAAAATGGGTGTTGTTAAATAGACCCCTTTAACTTTTTGTAAAACCTTAATTTTCATGTCACCAACTTAAGAAATATCCATATGAAATAAGGCGGAAGC
The DNA here is from genome assembly GCA_030169165.1 of Centaurea solstitialis. Lineage (NCBI taxonomy): Eukaryota > Viridiplantae > Streptophyta > Magnoliopsida > Asterales > Asteraceae > Centaurea > Centaurea solstitialis. Next base: position 73,167,905 of record CM058044.1, on the reverse strand, counting down.
TTTGTTTAAACTTGCATAAAGAAAATTCCACTCAAAAGAAACACTCTGGGGTATAGGCTATATAAGCCAAAGTATAAGTCTAGCGAAACACAACACAAACATAATTCCCGTTTAAGGTTTCAAGAAAAACATCTAACACAAGTTTATAAAAATAACTCCAGTTCATAAGTTCCATAACCCCGTAACTACGTGACTGACTGAGCTGCGGCTAACCGGATCATCAAACAGGAGCTTTACCCTTGCTACCAGAAGTAGTACCTGCCACTAAAAGGAGAAAACAACCACGAGTAAGCCTTCGCTTAGTGAGCACATATCTATACTAATATGACCATACATACATAACCGAATCACATTGCAATCATACAACATGTAACTTAATCCTTTGACACTGGTACCAGGCCGCTTAATCCATAACTTGATCCTTTGTTCCCGAAGGAACCCAACTCCTAGTGGTAACTAGTACCAACTAGGCAATAGCATATTCCGTATATCATATAATCACACATGCAAGTCCATCACATAGGCACAACCACATAAGCATAGATGAAGTACTCACCTTTCAGCCGTTCAAATACTCACACGAGCTAGCACGATGTTCAAGATAAGTTACCTAGACAATTAAGCACAATTACATATCAAAATAATGCTTATCATGACCTCGTAATATCCCTACCGAAAAGCTAACCTTAGACATAGTTAGGCTAGTCCATTTGACCCAAAACTCTAGGCCCCATCCTTTCTAAACATCCCTAACATGATCCCATAGCCAAATCTCCAAAAAGCTAAAAACCAAAAATTGAAAAGTAGCCAGAGACTTGCGCGACTTGACCCCGCGACTTCAGGTCGCGGGGCTTGGTCGCGGGATTTCCAAATTCGACCAAAGTCGCGACCAGCCTCGAATTCTCATGCCAAGGCCTCAATTTTACCAAATTAACATCACAATGACTTTCTACAACAACTAGGGTCGATCCCTAGCACTTACATGCGAATAACTTGACTCAAATCTTTCCAATTACATGCAATTGATGATCTTATGATCATAGACTCACATCCCCAACCCTAACCCTTAATCCTATTTGCTCTTTGCATCCAAAGGACTAACAAAAGACATAGATTTCATACCTTGGTTGGGAATTTCACCACAATTGCTCCACAAAGTCTTCAATTGATCTCTGGCTCAATCTCCCAAATCGCCTCTCTCTCTCTCTCTCTCTCTCTCTCTCTTCACGTACTTTTCCAGTATTTTCAAAAACTGACAAGGGGATAAGGGTTTTCCCCTTTTACATAAGCATCTACTCAGACCCTTAACTTCTCATAATGACACTCTAGTCCCTCCCTTCTACAATTTCAATTAAACAAGTTAGACAATTAGCCAAGCATCGGTAAAACTTAATATAAGAAAACGGGGCGTTACACTTTTGTTCCTCTCACATAGATGTAAACACACATATAGAGACCCACGTGTACACTCACATAAACCATTCATATAATTCCCCAAATAGCAAAAGGGTTAGGGCATGTTTGGTAGGGGCTTAAAGAGATTAGTGGGGTTTTACTTAGTTGCTCAACTACATAAAGGTGTTTGTTAGTGGCTTAATGATTTAATATAGAGCTTACCGATTAACTATTGCCATACAATGTCACCCCTTGTTGTTTCACTCTCACCCTCACACCAAACCCATTAATACGTTTTTTTAAGAGAACCCATTAATACGTTACGCTAACATAAAACACTCATTCTCCTTATGAGGGTTTCATTTTATAATTCATCTTGTGGTTTACATTATATTGCATTGTTAGTCCATGTGGTCTACACTATATTACACCGTTGGTCCCTATGGTTTACACTATATTGCATTATTGGTCTCTATGCTTAACACATTGATTTTATATGGAGTTAGGGTTAGGGGACCAATAGTGCAATCTAATGTAAACCATAGGGACCAAATCGATAATTATTTTAAAATAGGGACTTATAGTGAAATTAAGTGTAAAATACAGGGACCAATTATGTAATTTACTCCAAACTTTATTCGATCGGGTCGGTCCCGGATCTAAAAAAACCCGAACCGGAGCCATAAACTTAGTGGACACCCCAAGAAAGCGAATAATGGGTTTAGAAGATAGTGGCAAAAAAGAAAGCCCTAAATTGAATCATCGTCAAGAGTGAGAGCACCACATAAAGCCCGAAAACCCCCCACCGTGCGTCCGCCCGTCGCCGGTGGTGCTCCGCCGTCTGCTCCATTGTCTATCTCACCATTGTCGCCTTGACCTTTCGTTTTTTAACTTCCAACTTCTGCCGGCTCGTATTACAACACAGGTTCGTTTGCAATTCACGAGTACAATTCTCTACAGTATCTATTAAGAATGTAACAAGTTTCGGTTTATGTTTACGATTTTGAATTGCTGATAAATTAGTGGAAGTATTTGTTAAGGATCTTACGTAAAATTCTTACTTTTAGAGTTTCTGATACTTTCATTATACGAGGATTGATATTGTTGAAGGTTATCAGTTAGCGTGCTGTCACTGTTTATGATGTAGTAATAGGCTGATTGTTTTAAGAAGGTGTTATATATAACTGGTGCTGGTAACTTTTAAAATGTCAAATTTCTAATCAGTATACTACATTTTTGTTTTTTGAGGATAAATTAGCACTTGATGTTATATCTATATGGCATTTGTTGCATATTGAGTTGTTTTATTGATTTTTAATGTTAATGCTTTGATGATGATATGATTGTGTTTGGCTGTATTGTGTATTTTTTGATTATTGTTTGAAGGAATTTGAAGTGACATGTGAATTGCATATTGGTTGTTGTAAGGACTATGTTATGCTTTCTCAATTTGGCAACCTAATGGTTTGCTACTCCCAATTTACAATCCTAAATTGACAACCATATTCATGTTCACAGCTAATAATTTGGCTTTATGAAAGAATAATTAGGATATGATAGTAATGATTGATTGGTACATTCAAGCAACACCCTTTGCTCCTGAAAATTATCTAGATAACCGTATGATGTAATCGGCTTAAATGGGGATGCTAAGTGAATCTGTGAGACTTGGAAAATGCCAACTTTGCTATTGTTCTCACCATCTCAATTAAAATGTCCATTAGGTCAGAATGGGTTGAACATTACACTTAACTTGGAGACAGTAATTTTAGTTGCTTTAGAAAAACAAAATTTGATGACTTCTGGTGTTATTTCTTTTCCACATTTCATTTTGCAGACAGATAATGGAACCACCTGCCTGGTTGCCTAAGGAAGTGCAGACCTCAACATCTCAAGTGTCTGGCTCTGACCCGCCAGTTGAAGGAAAATCCTCTCCACCTACGACTCCAGCTGTTTCATGTGCTTCCGTTGTCGGTAAATCTACCTTAAAGGATGGAGACACTGTCAGCACTGATTCAATGCATGACTCTGACACAGAAAACCGTGCTAATTCACATGGTTATGTTGCATCCACCCCTTCATTTTCGTACAACGCGCCTCCAAATGCTAATACAACTTCTGAGAGCCCTCGTCAATCATCGTCAAGCACTGTTAGTGGATCCCTTTGCAACCTATCACTTTTCTCCGCTTGCCGAAATGTTCTAATCAAATACTTCATTATCCTAAATATTGTTATGAAATCGTTGCAAACCTTTTATTTTTTGCATATATTCAGCTAATTTTGGGTTATAACTGCAGGCTATGATAAACTCACCAGGATCTTCGTCATTTCCTAAACCTTCTGTTCCTGGCGTCTCTACTAGTTCTGGTCCTTCATTTTCATATAATATTTCACAACCCGAGATTGCTTTATCTGGTGGGCAGTCAATCCGTTCAGGAATGGTAAGCATGGGATTGAGTTGCACAAGTGTTGTTTGCCACAATTATCTTCTCGCTTGAATACCAAACTCGTATTTAAGCAAGACTGTCATAGTAATGCTCAAATGTCATTTTGTGTAGTGAGCCACCTTCGTGTGGCTATTGAGATAGTTTTCGATCAAGGTTGTTTTGTGTCTCATTTTCTACCTTCATTATTTATTTGGTTGCCAATCAATAAGCAGGAACACTGATCAAGTAATAAATTCGAACGTCAATGTTGTCATGACCATTTTGGGAGAGCATTTGTTATGTATTAAGATATATAAGGTGACATAGTATTAGAATTTTAGTTGACAAGTGGGTTTGAAAGGTGAAGAAAACTTTGTTTCAAATATGAACCCCTTACGTTGTTTTACCATGTGGGCATGTGGCACAATAAACTATTATTTTTCATACTGACAACAGCTTACGGCAGAGAACCAGAACTGAACATTTTATCAATTTATAGTGTGAAACGCTATATGTTTGTGCTTTGTACTACATTATATGCGATGCAGATGTCACTGCTCTATTGTAGTTTTTAGGTTGCTCATACCTGAAATTAAACTTCAAGATTTTTCCAATCCATAAAGGCCCTGATATTAGTAAGCTCACTAAAATCAATGATCTTGTTCACCTTTTCGTTTTGGAGACTAGTGCTTACGTTTTTGTTAAATGCTTTGCAACTTCGTGACGTCTTCTGCTGCCCCTTGTCAGGCAGTTGCCTCAGCACAATCTGAACTGCCAAAGAATGTCTCACCATCTGCTACATCCATGCAACCTCCTGTTCCTGGGCAGTTGCATCCCAGTCCGTTTTTACGAGGAATGACTACTCAGGTCATGCCACCACCTTCACCTGTGGCTGTTCCAAGAGAAGCTTCATCCAATGCTGCTAATTTTTCGTATAATGGACATCACCAGTTGCTGCAAAAGGATCAGTCTGTACCATCTGTATGTGTATCTTCTTGAGTTATTATTCTTTAAGTTGTTTGCTGACACCTGAGACCGGCATAAGCTTAGGTTATGTGGAAGTTCCTCCTGATGTTAGTAAATGTTTATTGAAGTTATGATCGTTACCACATTATAATTGTGGCTGTGTTTTTTTGACCTATACTTGTAGTGCATGGCTGCCATGCAGACAAATTTTGTAGCACAAGGCTATGGACCCTGGGATGTTGGGGTTTTATAAAGACTGCCTTTGTGATTCGATATCGGTGATACTTCCAAGTGAAAATTTTAGCTGTTCTATTGGGACTAGATGTTTTTTTGCTGTTGCTATTATTGCTAGTTTTGCACTCATTGGGCATGGGTTCAGTTTGTAATGCATGTAGTTCAGTAAAAAGTGGGAAGCTAAGGACAAAGACCACCTGTTGGGGCCTTGGGTAATTTCTTTTATGGCTCATGTTTAGCTTAAAAAAAGCACATTTCATACAGTTTGAGACAAAAGGTATTTTGGAGGACTAGAAACTACTCCACTGGACACTGGTGCATGTTTTTGCAAACAGTTTCCTGGTTGTCTAAGGTGCTAAGTCCCTGGTAGTTATTCATGTTGCTCACAAAGCTTTCATTCTTATTTCATCCAAATGGAGAATGCTTGAAAACATGCATGCTTTTGGACATTGGCTATGCAAGTGTTTGTGGGTGTGAATGCTTTATGCATGTTTGATGTTTCACATGTTCCATGGCAAAATGATAAACATGGAAATGCATGGTTCTTAGTTTTTAAAGGTAACCATGAGGCTTGTTGCTTACTGGTTTGCTGCTTTATGTAGAATGAACGCAATATGACACTTGATTCAAATAAACTTACTTTCAAGTTTGATATGGATATATTTAATTGAATTCTACTATTTATGTTGGTCTTATGCTGATAATCTATATAACCAAAAGTTGAAGTTACTTGAATGTCACAATGTATCTTCTTTTCTGTTGGGAAACAGGCCGATTCATAGTTAATAATTAATAGATTATATTCTTAATGATGCTACTGGAAGCTTATTATTCATTTTTAGTTGATTATGTTCTTAATGTTATAGTAAGAAGCTAATAGTTTTTAAGCTAGCTTTACATGGAGACCTAATTATCATGGTTAATCTATTTGTAACAGAAAGCTACAAGCCATGTCGCCCAAGGACCCAATGCATCTGCTTCATCTATCCCTCATTCTGTTTCACACCATGGTCATTCAACCTTGGGTGCCACATCTACAAATTCTAACTTTGCTTCACCAGCATTCTGGATGCCATCTGGACCACCTTTTCAAATGCCTGCAGGTGCCCCAAGGATTCCTGTAACATCCGGTGGACCAGGAAGATCTCCGGTACCCTCCCCTGCCAATGCCCCTATTCCCTCTATAGCCGTGACTTCATCGTCATCTTCTCTGCGTCCAGGATCTATGATGCCAACTATTCCTGTTCAAGCTAATTCATCTCCTCAGCAACCAATTTATGGTTCTTATGCTTCTAATCCTCTTATGGCCGCCCCTCCTCAGGGAGTTTGGCTTCAGCCTGCACCAATTGGTGGCTTGCCAAGACCTCCATTTTTACCATATCCTGCTTTTCCTGGATCCTTTTCTTTGCCATCTCACCGCAATCCACTCTCTGCGGTTCCACCATCTGATGCTCAGCCTCCTGGCTCTTCAATTGGAGTTCCTGGTGTGGCCTCTGTATCTTCTGCAGTCTCTGACAGCATGCAGTTAGTTGGTTCAGGGATGCCACTTGAGTTACCCCCAGGGACTGGTATGTATCAATATTGCGATATCCTGAACTTAATATGCTGGAGTTGAGCTTTTACTGATGTTTGGGTTTTGCAGACAATAGCAAGCATGCAAATGCTGTTGGCTTCAAGGAAGAATTAGTTGCCATTGAGCAGTTGGATGCATGGTCAGCCCACAGGACTGAGACAGGAACTGTATATTATTATAATGCCGTGACTGGACAATCTACTTACCAAAAACCCGTTGGTTTTAAAGGAGAGGTACATATTGTCATATTGACTGTTCTCTGTTCATAACACAAAACATATTTGAACCTTGGAACTGTATTTGAGCTCAATACCCATATACTAATACAGAAAATATCTTACAGTCTGTTATGTCCTTGATAAATTTACTCTAAAGGTGTTAAACACTTCTCATGTACGGTTAAATTGATTGATGAGAAATCTTGTTGGTTTTACACTTATGTTTCATGTTGAGGGGAATACTGAAAATGAGATACTTGATGTGCTTCATCTTGCACAGGTTGTGTATTTGTCAAATTTATTGAGTTATATATATCAAAATTCTATATGGAAGTCTATTATTTCATCGTTTGATTTTGTGCTGTCCCTTTGTTGTTGGTTTATTCACACTTATGGGTTGCTGCCTCATCTACGTGGCTGACCTAGATCTTTTTAGTTTATTTATGTGGTCAGTTCATATTAGGTAAACAAATAATTTGGCTTATCTAAGTTGAAAACGTAACTACGTAAGTAGCCATTTATTTGTGTGTATGCTGCTTCGTTTTGGTATATGTTTCTTTTGGGTAATGGCGTAATGCACTCAGGTTGGGTTAGGTTGATGCTCAAGTTATTGGGGGAAGGTTGAATTGCACATTCAAATAGTAATAGAAATTTGCTTAAAGTAGGTGTAGTGGGCAGTTTTTCTTTAATCTGGTGTTTCAAATGTATGTTGTTACCTACTCTTAGCTTGATATTTGTTAGCATCAGTGTACTAATTTTATCCTTTCATAATTTGTGTACCTTTCCCAATTGAACTAATTTTGCTTATTTCTTCTTTTCATTTGTCTGTTGGCAGCCTGATAAAGTTTATGCACAGCCCACTCCAGTTTCATGGTGAGCGTTTCGCATACTTCAGTTGGATACTTTTTGTTCCCTTTGTCATCCTTAGCCATGTTTAGTTGTCAAACCGAGTGAGTGTGGTATTGAATTTGTGAAAACACTCTTTCCTCTATGTGGTTAGGCATATATTCTCGATATTGATCTCGAGCGCTATTCGCCTATTCCTGCAAAAGCTATATTGCTCATCATGAAGTTGAAAAGTTGTGTTGTGCTGACAAACCATTGTGTTTATTCCAGTTTTCTATAATTATTTTTGATTAAGTTGCCTTTTTTTAAACATGTGAGACATTCTTCAAGTTATATTAGTAACAACTTAAGGACAATAAGCTATTTATTGCTATGGAAAATGTGACTAATACCTCTTATTGTGACAAATCGAGTTTCAAAAGCCCATTTCTCAATCAGATTTTCAGCTCTTACTTCAATTCTTGCTGGCATCTGAAGAAACATGGAAATAAGATAAGGTGCACCTGTGCATGATTGAAATAACCTAACTGTTTGATCATGGGGATGGTTTTAAAGGAGTTGAGTACCTTTTTTGTAGTCCAAGTAAATATTTTAGCTTTGTACGCCTATTTGTATGGTTTAAGTTCGCTTTTTTTTTTCTTCTTTTGTTGAGGAGGGAAATGGAGACAACTTTGTTACTTTATTTTTCTTGTATGTACTCCATGTATGTTGGTCTATGCTGTCAGAACTCAGAACTCAGAACCCAAACTTTTCCAATCTTTATATATTTAATAGGATTTTGAATAACCTAATGTAGTCTTTAGCTTTCTTAATTTTTTGTTTTTGTTCAGGGAGAAGTGTGCTGGCACAGATTGGTCCTTAGTCACCACAAATGACGGCAAAAGATATTACTACAATGCTAAAACCAAGGTGACTTGAGCTCTATTTTGGAGTTAATTTTACACGTATTATCGTGGCATTGTAGTTGGGAATTGTATTATTTCCAGAATTTGCATCTTCTTATGTTTCTGCCTCTGTTGCTTGTCATAGACCCACGCGATTACCATTTCAGAACCTATAAAACCATTGCCTTCTTCTGTAGAGGTGATTTAAGTTCCTGTGACCTGTCTGTTTAGTCCTAGTTGTCAACATCCATTATCACTGGAGGTCCCCTGCTTCATGTGATGTGCTGAAGGAGTATGGACCAAACCTTTTCTGATTCAATATTCAACTACTATCCTACTTGTTTACTTTATTCTGTTTTTGCTGTATAGAGTTTTTTGCTTAGCAAGTCGGGGCATGATTGATGGTCTGTTACATGTTGCACTTACTAGTTACTACTGTAAGCTAACCGTTAGATTAATGAACTATTTTATCGTTTGGTGATGGTTCAACTAGCAAATCATATATTCTTACAAACTATTGACTTTGATATTCTGTTGTTGAAATCTAAGTAGAGTTTCGTTGGGCATGATTGATGGTTCGTTACATGTTGCACTTACTTCTGTAGGCTAACTGTTAGATTATTGAATTATTTTCACATTTGCCGATAGTTCAACCGGCAAAGCATATATTCTTACTAATTGTTGACTCTGATATTCTGTTGTTGCAATCCAAGTAGAGCTTTACTTTCAGTGGTTTGAGCTTAATGGGCTGATGATACATAGTTACCAGATTCGCGATTCGCTCCGATACGGGAACGCGATTCACTAAAATGGGGGAATCTGGTACGAGGGGGGTAGGTTCATTTTGGTACGTCCGGTACGGTGTATCGTAGAATCCGGTACGTTGTATCGGATTTAAAAATAAATTCTATATGTTATGTAGCATTAAGTTAACTGTAAAAAACATATCCCATAAACTTCAAAGTTCAAAAACATAGTTCATAGACTTCATTCATAACAGATAATCAAAAAACCGCAAGTCAGAAACACAAACAAAACCAAAACCAATTGTGGATGATTTGAGAATTGATGTTTAGCTATACATTGGTTGAAGTCGATTCACAGCCTGGTTATATTGAAGCGATTCAGTTTCCAAGATTGAAGCGATTCAATTTCAATTAGATTCAGTTTCCAAGAAACTCAATTCGCTTCAGTTTTCTTTGAAGCGATTCAATTAGACTCAAATTGACATTCCAATTTAACTCAAATCAGCCGAAACGACTTCCAATTGGACCCAATTCGACTTGAATTTCAATTTGACGATTCAATTCGACTCAATTCGTTGTTCAATTTGAATCGATTCCAGATCAATTCGATTCATGTACGGCGTTTCCACCAGCGTCCTATTCGATTCAATTGAACGTTCGATTCGATTGGGATTCAAATCGGGATCGCGTCCCCACCAGCGTCCGATACGAAAAAGTATCGCGAATGGGTACGCGGCGATCGGGACGCGGTACTCACTGATTTGGACGAATCTGGTAACTATGTGATGATACGATTCATATATTATTTACACAAGTGTTGAATCTTTCAATTGTTAACAAATTGGAACACATGTACGAGTCATCCTAGGTGGTAATACTTAAGCAATTATTTTCAGTCTGTTGGTTATCAAGTTGACTTTCATTATTTCTGGGTTTGACATGTAAATCAGTTTCAAAGTTTTCAAAATTTTATTTGCAATGATAAAGTAAATCTGTCTGCATTGGTCAGTTGAGCAGTTGGCAAATCCCGGCAGATGTGACTGAGTTGAGAAAGAAGCAGGAAAGTGATGTTTTGAAAGAACAATCAATGTCAGTGCCAAGTGCTACTACTTTAACTGAAAAAGGATCTGTTCCTTTAAGCTTGAGTGCCCCTGCTATTAACACAGGTGGTCGTGATGCCATATCCCTTGGAGCATCAGTTGTACCTGTATCATCATCGGCACTGGATCTGATAAAAAAGAAACTGCAAGATTCAACAACGCCTGCTACCTCTGTACAACACCAAGCCTCGGCTGGAGCAACGCCATCTGAATTGAATGGGTCCATAGCAGTTGATGTAGTAGGAAAAGGCTCACATAGTGAGAATGGAAAAGATAAGGTAAAAGACGACAATGCTGATGGAAACCTATCGAACAGCTCTTCAGATTCAGAGGATGTGGATAGTGGACCAACCAAGGAGGAGCGTGCCATTCAATTTAAGGTACCTCTTATTTTGCTAATTATTCTCACAACATGTTTTTGCTCTTCCAGAGCTTGTATGCCTAGTGTATCAATGTTTTTGTGGCATTACTTATTGACAATTCTGTTTATATACGATGTGAACTTACATTTAAATGCTATATAAATCACTCATATAAAAAGCATGTCATGCTGTATAAAATCTTGTTTATATGGCAGGTCTGTGCCACCATGTCAATTCAATGATTGAAGATGAGACATATTATAGTTCTGGAAATGTATGAACTTTTAATGTGAAATCAAGGACTTAAGGTGTACTGGGTTAAAGGGATAAGGACCCTTATACAAGAGCTTGTTTTGGAGCATATTTTAGAGAGATGATGTCTTTGATTTTTACATGTTATCACTATTGTAAACCCAATAGTTTATTGCAGTTACTTGAAGGTCTTTAATGATCACGCTTGATGGTATATTGCTTCAGAGTTTTATCATTGATGTGCTGGTATTTAATCTTATTTTTTATATTTGTGAAATATCCAGGAAATGCTCAAGGAGCGTGGGGTGGCCCCGTTCTCGAAATGGGAGAAGGAGCTTCCAAAATTTGTATTTGATCCACGCTTTAAGGTTTGCTAAGGCCAAATTTTGTCAATTTTTAAGGTTAAAACCTAAAAGCTATTTGTCTGTCAGGCTCCCTGTAAATCTTTGCTTGCTCTTCTCAAGTACTTATGCCATAGTGTTTGTGTTTTTATACAATTGCGATGATCATTTTATTTAACGCGTGTGTAGACTTACTTGGATTAATCTGTCTCATTATTGCTGTTATGTCATTATTATAGATTCTCATGGATAGTGGGTTAAAATTAATGTTCATCAAGTCAATTGACTAACTCCCATCCTAGATATGATAACCAGTTGCATGTGGAACGAGGGGAAGGAGGGAGGGTTTCAATTGAAGCCTGTAAGTTTGTTTCTGGGACTAATATTTTTTGTATGTGTTTTTAACCTAATTTGTATATTGAGGAATGTGTTAGGTGGTTACGGTGTTGAAAACTAGGCAATTTTGATTCATTTCTATGATAATGGGATGATGTGCAACGATGGTAGTACTTATAAGTATTAAAAAATTCTTAAAAACACAAGTTGAGGACACCTGATGCTTATATAGCAAAGCAAGTAGTTGGTTAGAGTTTTCTGCTAGATGTCTAAGTTTTAGCAACTCTTTATTATATATCCCACACATTTTTGCATGTCTCTCTGTGTGTGTGTGTGTGTATAGTTGTTTTAAGGCTCTAAATGTTCTTTTATTAAAGGACATCAACTTTGTCAATGACCTTATTGTGAGATACCTCTTTCTCCAAACCTTGAGCACGAGGCTGCAAGGTATGCGTTTGGTTATCCCTGGAGAGAATAGATTCTTTGACCTGGCACACTAATTTGGACCTTATTTCCCAAGGATGTTTGGTAGACTAGGTTTATCTTGCCTATTTTTTTATTGTAACGATTCGGGTTCTTGCCATTCGTTTGTGGGAATCATGTTTTAAATATAAGATGGTACATCCTCTATCGTCTTTAGCTGGTAGTAATGTGGCATGCTCTTCCATCTGTTAAGGTCAGACCCAAACTTGATGATGTTATTGAAAAAATTAATTAAGAATTTAAAACTTTTCTTGATGATCATATGAGAGTTGATTCACTTGCAAGCATATATTGATAAAGCTCCTGCTAGACCTCCAGCATTATGTAGACCGGTATGATTACCCAGATATTAACTCAACTGTTAGTCAAAGAGCGTACTTTGATTAAACTAGAAACTCAAATCGAAGATGTAAGTGATCCTTGTACTAGGAGGGAAGTATGAAAAAGGATAACACAAGAATATTGTATAAGTCGGTTGTTTTTTTCCAAAGAAAACAAGAATTAGAACTATTATTTTTGTATTCTCATTCATAGGCTTTTTTTTTGTTGATCAAGTACGAGTGACTGCATCCGCTTGCAGGCAATACCAAGTTATAGTGCACGGAGAGCTCTGTTTGATCATTTTGTTAGGACACGTGCTGAAGAAGAGCGCAAAGAAAAACGAGCGGCACAAAAGGCTGCAATTGAAGGTTACAAACAGTTACTGGATGAGGCGAAGGAGGTTTGATTTAAGTCTGTCTCTAATTTAAGTCTCAACAGTTTCTTTTACATAATTGTAATCCATGATATTAATTAGATTTTCATTAATCGGAGTTGTAATTTGTTGCCATCCTGTCATCTATCCTTCAGGATATCGACCACAATACTGACTACCAAACATTTAAAAGGAAATGGGGTCATGATCCGCGGTTTGAGGTGTTGGACCGGAAAGAGCGAGAGTCTTTACTGAATGAAAGGTAACTATTGTCTCAGTATAAATTCTGAAGAAACTGTCAGGATCCTTGTAAATATCTTAGTGGCATGATTGACTACAGGCCTACAGCCATCAATTTGTTGACTTGTGAACTATATTTTGTTATTATGAGGTAGCTGGGTCAAGCGTATATTTATTTGTTTTTTAGATGGGGGAGTTAAGATCATGTTTACAATGAAAACCATGCATCTTAACTTCTTAAGTTGAAGCTGATCAGTGGTGCATATTTCTTTCAAAGTTTATCTCCTTTTTGTACACATAGCTATTTTACTTTAACTATTCTATTTGCGAAACTTGATTCTTTTAAGATAGTTGTTAAACAAGTGTGGTTTTCAAGGAATATTTTTGTAGTGCAGGATGCCATATTTAGTTATCTTCGTGGGTTTTTAGAATTTTGATATTTTTTTAATGTGTGTTCCTTTTTCAATATATCATTGACGCTTTAATATTTTCTCTTTCAGGGTACTTCCACTAAAGAGGTCCATTGAAGAAGAGGCTCGTGCAAAACGGGCAGCTTCTGTGTCTAGTTTCAAGTCTATGCTTCAGGATAACAAGGACATTTGCACAACTTCCCGTTGGTCCAAGGTTCGTAAATACCTACAACTCATTCCGCCTGATGATTTGCTTGCTCCAGTGTCTATATACCAAAATATTTTTCCGATAATCTTCATTTTTCCTACGTTAGCAAGGGAAATTGCATGCACCTTGTTTTTCTCTACGGTTCTTACGACCGTTCTATTCCAAGATATTACGTTTCATTTATGCTTTTAACAATGATGCAAATCTCTACCACCCCCTTCATGTGTAGCTTACCTGCAGACATATCGTTTTAGTGAACTTACTACCACACTACACCTGTGTGGTCTCATGAAAAAACAAGAAATGGTTCCTGAGAGATAGTCTCGTTAGATACATCACTGACATTTTTTTTTTTTAAGCCTAAGTAGGTATTACCAATGACCATTAATAAAGAAGGTATATAATCATAAATGATAACCTCGATTGAGATGCACCCAATAGCTATGAAGGATATTTGGTAGGTACATTATCTGAATTATCTACCTTTTTTATCATCTATGGATTCTATTGGAACTATGCCTTTATGTTCTAATTTATTTGTTAGGATATCATTTGAATTTTATATTTTGATGGATCAGTTCAAGAACACACCGATAAAGGATGAAAAAAAAAATTCTATTTTGATCCGTAGGGGTGAGTGTGAATCTAGTAAACGTTATCCCACTAGGCGTAAAAATCTCCCTTGAAGTCATGTATCCCAAACTTCGTTATGTTTTTATGTTTGAAATTGATATGAACTTCAACTACACTCTATAACATGATTTTTTTTCGATCCATCATTCTTATTTGATACTCCAAATGTTGTTTGGGAGATGAGAGGAAGTGCTTTTCCGTGTAAAAAAATAGGATCTTTCTCTATTGCGGACAAAAAAGGAGAATGTGTTATGCGATCACGATTTAGCTATTTGATGGTCGTTGTGCTACATGCAAGTTGATATCTATCTGTTCAGTAACCTTTCTTTCTTTCGCCAAGTGAAACCAAAATGTGGTTGTTGCATCAACTGCTAACAATCTCATACATGATGCCAAGTTAATAGACAGCATAGATAAATATTTTGATTGAATTTGGTATTGTTTGTTGATTATGTATTTGTTTGTTGATTTTTGGTCTTTAAGGTTAAGGACAACCTAAGAAGTGATCCCCGATACAAATCTGTCAAGCATGAGGATAGGGAAGCTTTATTTAATGAATATATCTTGGAGCTAAAGGTGTGTGAAGAGGAAGCTGAAAGGGCGGCAAAGGCAAAACGGGATGAGGAGGTACTGAAACAACTTTATTTTGTTAAACTTTATTAAGCTCAAGTATAATATGAGCTTGAAACATATAATGAGTCGAGTTTGAGTTTATAAAAACTTGACTTCAATTCTTGTCAAGTTTTTTTCGAGCCACTATATATATGTACTTTTGGTGTATATTTTTGCGTCAAACTTCTATTTGAACTAGTTCTGATAGATATTTCGAAGTTATTCAAGCTCTCAAGTTGAACTTGTTTCATCCACCGTAGTTATGACATGTTTTATCCTTTTATAATATGTTCAATACGGTACTTGAACTCAAATATATGATATATTGTCACAATTATATGCTTCAAAGTTCTTTTTGTATATTTAAATATAGGAGAAGTTGAAAGAAAGAGAGAGGGCATTGCGTAAGCGGAAAGAGCGAGAAGAACAGGAAGTGGAGAGGGTGCGTTCAAAAGCTCGCAGAAAGGAAGCCATCGAATCATATCAAGCATTACTCGTAGAGACGATCAAAGATCCACAGGTACTTCTTGATCAAACCTTTTGTAGTCAAATTCTCGTATGACGGTATTTGTCATTTTCTAATAATATTATTTCGTAATACCATCTCTACTTCCATCATTCAGGTTTCATGGACCGACGCAAAGCCGAAACTTGAGAAGGATCCTCAAGGGCGTGCAGGCAACCCTCATTTAGATAAATCAGATCTCGAAAAGCTTTTCCGTGAACACGTCAAGTTATTGCATGATGTAAGTTCTCCTGTTCTCCAATACTTTTGCTTTGAAGTATATAATATTTATATACGACAAATACTTGTGCAAACTAGGTTCTCTAATGACCCTTTGGTGGTTCTTTGATGTTCTTGTTGGATTTGTCGACTTCTGTAAAAAATAAATAAATACTGTTTCCATATGTCAGCGATGTGCACATGAATTCAAAGCTTTGTTAGCCGATGTGATAACGACAGATGCTGGTGCAAAAGAATACGAAGATGGTAAGACGGTTCTTAGTTCATGGTCGACAGCCAAACGGCTTCTGAAAGATGACGCCCGGTACAACAAAATGCCGAGAAAAGACAGGGAATCGTTGTGGCGGCGGCATGTGGAGGACCTGCAACGAAGGCGGAAGTCGTCGGTTGATCGCGATTTGCCGGAAAAGCACGGAGACCTGAGAACGGGTGATTCTAGGAAACACCTTTCAGGATCTAGGAGAACCCATGATCGCCGGTAGCTTTTCTAACATGATGCTATATTTTTTTCTTCTACGTGTTTATGTATACTGTGTTATTGCTAGAGTTATATCATGTTGTTGAGGTGCCGGGATGTGGCTGTTAATTTTGGCTCAACAGGCATTCGGATTTAGCATTGTATCGCTGTTTTTTTTAAACAAATTCAAGGGTTTTATCGCTGGTTGCGCTTTTGATATCTATTAGAGATATTCGTACATTATCAACGTATCCAATGCAACTCTTGTGGGTTTGTGTTAACCGGGAATTTGGGATCAGATTATAAGATGCTTTTTGTTCTTCCAAACGTATACACAAAAAATAAGCTAGTTTATAAACTACAAAAATGTCTACCAAACAATGCTATTAAGCAGGTTCAAAGAATACCTCTAACACATCAGAAAGTATATGAATATGGATGTCGAATTAACAGAGCAATATATGATTGTTACTTTGACGTAATTTGTTTCATTCGAATTTTGATTATATTTCCCATTAAAAAAAATATGGGTGGCAGTTTTTCTAATTTAATTATCTTGTTTAACCCTTTAAGCACATTCGTTGAATCAACAAATCTAACGGTTGATAAGATGTTCTTTCACTTTTTATTTATTTGAGACCGACTTTCTCTGAACCTTCCTCTTATTCATATCTCTCAATTTATATATAACTATCATATATCTTTGCATCTACTTTGGATGTTTGAAATTCTGAATTCAGCTTAGATTCAGTTACTATTGGATATTCATCTATGGTTGGTTAGTTTTTCAACTTTGTACACAATCAATAAACTTCAAGGCATACCAGTAAAAAAATGGGGATAGTAATTCAATCTTTAGAATACACTCATAAAGATGGTACAAAAAACTGACTCAGAAAACACCTATATAACAGGCAATGACAACAATAGGCATTTACATTACAACTTTAATTGAAAATTTGCCAAAATTTATGCAACTCTAATGAATAATAGAGATAACCTTCAACCCCTGTATCATACTACTTTCCACACCTGTTTTCTCTATTTTTAGCAACACCACCTTTTATAACACCTATTTCTTTCTCTATTCAAAAGTCCCCTCAAAGAAACCTTCTAGAATCAGCTCAAACTTTTCTGGTTCAAGGAACAGCTTACAACCGAGCCTGGTTCACGTTGCACAAAGACCGCGAATCTTTGGCTTTGTCAACAATCATGATCCAAACCAATAACTTTCGGGCCGCAAATAAGAAACCTTACTCATCTCTTCAAGATCCCTAAAAAAGCAGATTGAGTAGCAATTAAGAGTTTTAGACAAACAATCATGGTTAATCAAAACTAAGGGGCTATTTTTTTTTTAAATACCCCTTAAAACCTCTTATTTCTTAAAATTAAGAGGTTCACAGACTTAAGATTGTTTGTTTATTTTCAAGAAAAGGTCTGAAAACCTTATTCCGTCCTTTGAAATTTTATGAGGTGTACTATCCACCTCTTTATTTTAGTTGAAAATCAGACTTCAGATTTCAGACCTTTTAAATAACAAATAACACCTAATTGTTTTACCAAGTGAAATTAATCAATCATCTGGACTTAAAGAAACATTTCCTGTAATGTAAAGAATACATCTCTACCAATAAACAGAACACAGGAAGATTAGTGTATGTATTTACACACGAAAATCATTTCAGAGTTCAGACTGCATAAAAATCATCATCTATAAAAGAAAAGAGACTCGTATGAAAAGGTACCTCTAAGCAAGAAACAAAGCTTCCAAATAATCATCAATATAAGCAAGGCACGGCCAATGATCAGTTCGGATGCGAACTAGGGTCGAACCAGCCCCAACTTCCATTTGAAACAGAAGATGTGATGTTGGAGGAAGAAATATCAAAATATGAAAGCAACCCATGTTTCCTTTATTCAGCTGAAGATTATTACTCCCTCTATCATCTTCCTCTTCACCATACTTGAGGTAAAGCGGGCCCTCGATCTTATCCGAGTCCAAAGGGACAATGTCAAGAGACGAACCCGAAGTATCATCTTTCCAAATAACGTCCCTTATGACACCTCCATCTTTCACGATATTAATAAGCGAATCACCGACCACATTAACGAGAAACGGCGCCAAGTACCTTTCGACGGCCCGAACCAACGAAGTTGCGGAAACGTCAAGAAACTTGACGGATTGCGTTCCGTTGATAGCCGCAACGCCTTTACCGCCTTTTAACGGAAACGTCTCTCTCCCGGTGCTGGACGAACTTCCACAAGCTTCCCATAACGCGTTAAACAAATCCACAAAATACCCAGGAGCCGCATCGTCGGAAATGTCGTCAGGAACGATCGGTTTAAGAAACATGTCCTCGATGCCGACAGTAACGCTCTGAAGATGCCCGCAAATGATCTGACCGTTCTCGGCATTTGCTTCAATAGTGACGTCAATAAGCCCCGGTGACGGTTCTCTCGGTTGCAATTCAATCAAAACTGGAGCTTTGTAGTTTTCATCTTCTTCTTGTTCTACTTCTTCAGGAATGGTCCCCACAGGAACGATATCTAGCGAATCGATTTGACCAGAAGGTGCATTGCTTTTTGCAGGCTCCCCAAGAAGAAATGGTATTCGATAAGGCGGAATCGACCCATACGGTGCTGAAGAAGAAAACTTGAGCACGGTAGCGTATAATGCCGGAAGTGCATCGACTCCCATGGGCCCGTTAGCATGCGGTTCGTCTCCCCATACTCGATTAAACGGTAACGATTCGAAGCTCAAGGTACACGGTATTCTGATTTTGATCCCTGACATGTGTCTAAAATCGGGAATTAACGAAAAATGTCTCCTTAATATTTCAACGATCTCCGAAACCTTTGAATCCGTCACACGCAGGGGTTCATTGGGTCCTTCGATTGCAGGGAGCATCGGGACATCGGTATTACCGTCGGCCGAGTCTGGTTGTGTTAACGGGATATCGTTGTCCTTGATGACTTCCAGATACCGGGCCTTGTCACCACCAATGCCGAATGAAGTCAACGACAATGACCAAGATTGTTTGACCAATAGCGGAACTACTCGCTCAAGGTGAATGTAGGATGAAATTTCCTTCGATTTCTTAGAATCGTAAGAAAATCGAGGAGATTGAACGCTGAAGAATGAACTCGAGTGGGACGACGGTGAAATACCGGGAAGTTGATCCCCAGTAGTCAGCAAGTGTCGGAGTTTCTTTCCAGGTACACAGAGCAGCATCCGCAAATATATTCTGAAAACACCACATATCAGTTCCGGAAAGCTGTGATGTTACAGCGGTCAAAATGCAAAATAGCAGTTAGGACTGAGATTTGAAATAGTGGTTATCACGGTGGTATACCGATCCAAAAATAGCGGTTCATATAGTATTTCTTAGAATTATGCATTATACATATTACATAACTTAACATATTACATGCATTATTTAAAATAAAATAAGGGTCCAAGTCAAAATAAAAGCCCAAAAAATGTAAGCATTAGATTCAAAAGTATTTGTGGACCGCTATTTTACCAAAATATCGGTTCAAGGGAAAACCTCAAAAAAATGGAAGACTGAGGAACACCCTCGTAACCCTTCATCTGGACCTTTTGCACTTGTGCATCGAAATAATTTGTAATATGCACACATGTATAAAAACGAATAAAAAAAACTTAATTTACTTCTATGCACAAGTGCATACGGTCCAAATGAATGGCTATGAGGGTGTTCCTCAGTTTTCCGCTTTTTTGAGGTTTCCCCTTAAACCTCCCTCTATCGGTGAAATAGCGCTAAATTGCACCGCTATTCTCGAAACCACATTTTACCACCGCTATTTTGCTTATGACCGATAACCGCTATTGCACACAATTAACAGTGTAGTTGGAAAGATGATGCAAAAGACTTCTTTGAAGATTTGGAAGTCCTAATAGCTAAGTTTAGCGCAAACCATCTAAGATAATAAGTTTCTAACAATGAATTGATGCAAAACTATTATAATCTATGGGATGTCAAAGTAGAGAAAAGGATTTTCGGTTCTTAATACCTTGCATTATCACGGACCTCCAGATCTGGAAAATGAAGGCAAGTAAATGCAAGGAGACGCGATAATCCAAGGAAGACTAGAGAGCTCTGGTGGTGCATCAGTATCGATCGACAAAGAACAAGAACTTTACTTCCTTGAGACCACGATCTCAATCCCGTCTCTGGGCCATGTCTGTCAACTAGAATCCCCATGTACCTACCAAGCAGATCTAGCAATCCACCTGGCGGAACTGTATCACTTTCAGCAATTTTGCCAAAGAGCGGGAAGTAAGATCCCAGTCGGTCAACGTTAACCTTTGGAAGCAAATGATCGTCAAATGTCTGAAGCAGGTGCACTCCAAAACCGCGGTGCTTAGAACACCCTAGCAAGCGGTTGACGAAAGCGACGATGACCGGAATCAGCCCTTTAGACTCTAAGGTCATTGTCACTAGCATCTTCTGCAAGATGAAAGTTCAATGCATAAATGTGTGAAAAATACCGATATAATCTCCATAGAATATGAAATACCGAAAGAACACCACCAGCAGCCTCTTTAAAATCCAAATGCACCTTTAAAAGCAATGAATAGATATTTAAGGCCCCTAAAATGCCTCCTTTACTTGCTTTACAGATTATTTCATTTCTTTTGATGATCAACTGAATTGCACATGCATATAGTTGTGTGTGAGGTCATTAGTTGAGCCTATAAGAAACTACTAAGCATCATGGCAAATAAGCTCTTACCTGTTAACTGATTCAATTCAAGCATTTACTATTGAAATGAAACCATTAAAATTCTCTAATTGGATTTCTCATTTAGAGCTCTGAAGCTAATAAGAGTTGACTTGGAGCAACTTTGAACTGTTTATGAACAAATCCACTTCAAAAACATTAATGAACCTATTTACATCTTAAATATCAATATAAAAAACAAACACAAACTCAATACACTCCTTGATAGGGATCCTTAACTTATTTTAGAACCTCTCATGAACAGGTGT
The DNA here is from genome assembly GCA_030169165.1 of Centaurea solstitialis. Lineage (NCBI taxonomy): Eukaryota > Viridiplantae > Streptophyta > Magnoliopsida > Asterales > Asteraceae > Centaurea > Centaurea solstitialis. The sequence goes on along the minus strand of CM058044.1, from coordinate 73,146,728 downwards.
TTGTCAACCTGTCGATGACTTCCACAAAAGTTTGGAAGAGACCTAGAACATGTAAACTGTCAATTTTTGCAAGATATTTGATGAATTAGGACAAGAATTTGCTAGTGTAGAATTAGGACGAAGGCTAGTGTAGAATTTGCCAGATGTCAAGAACAATATTTGTGTTTGGAAACTTGAATATTTTGCAAGATAGATGGGTGGATAGGGAGGGAACCAAGTGTTTGGATTGCACAAGGCTCTTCATTACCTTTATTTTAACATTATGATCAAGTTCCTCCACTAACTTTGTTCATAATCACATTGTGAGAGAAATCGAAGTTATTATTCTTTCCTCCTTTCCGAGAGAAGAGACAAGATGACTCCATACAGAAAAACACATTTACCATATTTGCACCTTTGGCTCTTATGACTTATCAAGTGAAGATTCATTCTCCGTTGCAGAATTTCTTGATTACGCATCTTGGTACATACACTACAATCTCTCCCACTTACTTCCTCTTACACTAATCTTGATCCTACTTTTACCATCCCCTTGACAGGTCTTCATTCAACTAAGGTACAGATATCTCAAACATTTCCCCTCATTCCTCAAAGGGCGCCCGTTTGGATCTATTTAATATTTAGGTTTCTCATTCTATCGATTTCATATAGGAGATTCAACTTTTTTCTTGAAGCAACATGCACGTAGTTCAGTATTCCCTTCATTACAAGATAAGCGTTAAAAAATATTACTTAACCACCGTTTTGATACCACTTTTTGCTAGTTATGACTGCTGGTTGCTTAGATACCACCCCCCACATTTTTGAACAAGTTCACTCAAGTTGCCCACAAATTCTTAAATGTCTACCTATAAATTCTTAATCATCACTGCCCCTAAAGGATGGACAGCAGGACAGGGGACCTTTCACATGAAATAGCAGGGTAATATTTTTCCAGTACCTGGTGAGGCTATATCAAACTGGCAAAAATTTGCAACCAAAATATGTAACAAGAAAACATATTTTAAGGCCTATGAAGAATATCTACAGACGTTTACTATGAATCTATACCTAATTAAAAAAAACAGAACATAGCTATGAAAGATCTTACATTGTACCTCTGAAGCATGAAAGATATTAGACTTCATGAGATCTCTAGTGGGAGAACCATCATCCGAATGAGAAGAGGCACCTATCAAAAGTTTATGAAAGGTGCGGAACGCGACAGAAGTTTCCGTGCTCCACGGTGGCAACCACTTGAAACCAGATACCGACTCAAGACCATCTTCAAAAAGCTTCACCACAAGCACTTCAGAACTGTCTGCATTCGAATTCGAAACCGTTTGACCATTCGCATCGGCCAACCTAGACATATCAAGCAAAATCGAACAATACGCAATCAAGTCGAGCTTCAAAGCTTTCAAAGCAAGCGGATCAAACACAGTCGGATAAAACCGCAAAGCTGTCGCAAAGATTTTCTCTTTAATAACCTTCCTCTTCGACATCACCAACCCCAAGAATCCCAACAGCCAGTGAAGCGCAAGCAACCTAAAAACCAAAACATGCTGCGTTTCCCTCGAAATCAACAAAAGACGACTAACAACCTCGTTTTCTTGTCCACTAAACGCTTCCGGAAACTGTAAATACATCCCTAGAAACGCGTGGCAGAGCAACATATCGAACGTATAAAGCAACCCCGAAAACTGAACCTTCAACAAAGAAGCCTGCAACTCCAATGCCACCGCCACCGGCATTATAACCGACATGAACTCAAACAACCCGAACGGAGTCAAATACTGAGGCCATTCAAGCAAGAATGACATCACCCTCCTCAATTCCTTAACCGCTAAACCCGAACCATTTTCCCTCCCCGAACCTCCCCCGGTCAAAAACAGAGGAACATTAAACGGTGTCAACGGAATCGAAGTACTAAGCACCGAAACATTCACCTTCGAGATCACGATACCGTGAACCACATTCGCTAGCATCAACACATAGCTTTGAGCCACATGAGTCTTCTCACTCTGACATAATCCCCATAGATGCCCGGCGGTTTCCGACAACAAACTCGGGCATTCCCTCTCCAACTCCCTCAAACACTCGCACGCAGCACCGCGTAGCTGCCGGTCCACTCCGTGGTTCGGCCGGTTCACGATCGTCAACAGCACATCGACCAAACCCTCGAGTTGACCAGTAAGACTAAATTTGGGGGTTTTACAATCACCACCATTATCAATCGTAAACAAGATGAATACAGACGTAATCGATACGATTAACTGTTCCTTCAAAGCGTAAGTGACGGAAACGCCGTCGACCGGCGAATTGACGACGGAGCGTAGGGTTTCGAGGAATCGAGCTAGGGTTTGTTCGGTTTCTGAACTGGATTCCGGCAAGGGAGATAGAGTGATGAAGTATTCTTCGAGGAAGACGATGAGGTGGAGCTTGAAGTTGATCGGGAGGTCTTTGCGGACGATGGAGGTCAGAGCTAGGTCGAAGAGAGGGAGGCCGGTGTAGTTTAAGGTGATCCAGCGTTCACGGCGGGATCCGCCGTACTGGTGGTCGTCGATTAGGAGCTCCCATTCTTGTTGAGTTAGGTGCTTTAATGGCGTCGGTGCCGGCGCCGGCGCCGGTGCCGGATTGTTCTCCATTTCAGGCGGTGGTCATCCGTTTTGGTTGGTTTTGTAGATTGGTTTAGTTTACATATAGGCAGATTAAGTCCCTCAAGTTTAGATTTGTTATAACTTTTAGTTCTTTTGTGATTGTGAATTTTATGTTGTATTTTCGAATTTATGAGGAAAAGAAAATGAAAGAAATTAGATGAAAAAGAAAGAAGAAAACTTATTTGTGTAATTGAGAGTGAAGAAAAGGAAAGATGACATTATTATAAATACATTGTTAGGGTGACTGTATCCATCCCGTTGGTAAGCACCACATCAGCGATGGTCCGCTAACGGATTGATGCACACCATCACCGTCTGGCTGGTCTCGCAGCTAGTTCAACCCAACTGGTTCATGGTTACGCTCAAATTGGGTTGGTTGTGGCTGTTGATTTTGTTTAAAAAAACTTCTTTTTGTTTTTTAAATGGGATGGTTGAAAGAGCCATGATGTGGGGTTTAGGGGATTAAAGGGGTTAGAAGGGAAAAATGATATGACACTGATGTGACAACGAAAATGAGGGGGTTGGACGCAGATGATTTTATTCTAATAATATCTTCAACTAAAATGGAATCCTATGGCGATAAGCCTGATCAATTTCTAAGGACCGAATCCTATGGATTTTGCTTTCAACATAAAATACATCAAAATTTTTGAATCGGGTTTCTTAGCACCCAATGAAACTACGCATACCTATAGAAAAATCAACATTGAATCACAAAAAAGTACAATCTTAACCCTATGGTGTGTGTTTGTTGAGTTTTAGAAAATTTTCTGCTTTAATTTTGTAATCAAAAATTTTAATTTCCAGTTGTGTTTATGGTTACAAAGTCCATAAAACCAAACACATCTTACAAAACATGCAAAAACATTCATATCAAAGGTAATGTTGTAGTTTATCACATGCAATATTGTACTTGGATAAAGCACATTGCCTGTGTGCATCACCAGTTTATCACATGTAATGGTTATCTATTCGGGTTTTCTCATGTTCTCATGAAATAGTACCTTTCTTGTTTTAACCTTTATCAAGCAACACAAAGACAGAACCAAATGTGGAACCTTACTTCATTCAAACTAACAAATAACGCATAACAAACAATAAAGAGTTTAGAAACTTCATACAGTTAAAAATGCGAATGACTTAATCATACAACAAACTTTATGAAACATCTAAAACAACCACTAAAAATGGCTAAAGTTACTTAACCCGAGGATCACCACTCTCTAATGAAACACCATGAGGATCTTCCCTCACTAGCAATGCCAGAACGTTGTGCAAACTCCACACTTTGGTTAGATTAGTACTCGAGTCACTTAAAGTAACAGCGAAAACAGCATCGAACCCACCTGCACCAGGCACCCCAGCCAACAACACACCTTCTGTGTCCATGGTCACATCCAGGAGCCGAGTCTGAGATTCGGGTTCGATCTGCAAATTCATAGAAATGTCAAAGAGGAAAAGAAATGCAGTTACAGCTGTCATTACTTGATCTTGAATTTGGATAACTAGGTTCGACATTTTTTGTTTTTCGAACGAGTGATGCATTTACGACAGACAGAAGAATGGGATACGTAAAACAAGTTAAAACAACTGACCGGGATGCCTGCAGACTCGCCCATTTGTCGCATGTGGCAACGGATCCTAAGCATGATATCTCTAGCACCCAATAATGCTTTAACGATTTCTACATGACTTGCTTCACTGAACTTCCCGATCCACTGCTCAAGCAATAAATCTTATTAGACCGATTTAATCGACAACAAGAACACATTTTGAATAGAAAAGAACTTGGAGCTAACCAAAGGTTTCATAAAAGAAAAAGGGTTCCTGTAATAATAGAATAATAGTTGATAACTATGAACATTTTCTTCAATTTATAACATGCTACTAAACCAAAAGAAATCAAACGAACCCCGTATATCCCACCTGTTGTCATTTACCCTGAAAAATAGAGCAGTTGTTTATGTGAATACGGCGGACTCTTTTAACGTGTTTTTGGGTGACTAAATGGAAGGAAAGGACTAACCTTCTCGGATCTAAACCTGCTGCAGCTGTCGATGACGGCTTTATATGAATCCCAGTCATCTGCAGCCAATTTGCTTAACAAATTAAACTGTGCTTCGAGTGCTGAATTTGCCTCCGACAACTTGTTCCATGTCTCCTGAGACTTCTGTGGGTCGGATTTTTGCCATTTCTTGACAGCACCAACCATCGATGGTGTCGACGATCCTCCACTTCCTGGTTCTCCCAATATCTGCAAAAATCTTTCTTAGTAGTTTGTATAAACAAGAAAGAAATGCAGAAAATCTTTACAAATGCAGTTTTTTTACACACATGAAATAGAAGTAGATTCTGAATAGAGTTAAAAGGAAAACCAACTGAAAAACATTTAAAGATGTCTTGGAAGAACATAGTTTCATACAAACTAGGAAGGGAAGTAGCATACACACAGCTATGTGATAAACGTAAGGATGTAACTGCAAATATATTCGCAATTAGCTATGATCTGAAAGTTTCTAGTATATTCACCAGATTCATTAATGGTGGCAAGGAGAACTTAGTCCTCTCATGATCCCATTTCCCTTTCAAGACTTCACCAATAACTTGATCTAACGGTGTGGTAGAAACAGATTCCTGCAAATGCAATGGTGAAACAATATGGTTAGATTCAATAATGTAACATAATCTACGTCTAATCTTTTAGTTCAAATATAATATACATCTATGTAGCGTTAGGTTCAAGGGAAAACTGCAAAAACAACAAAAAACCTGAGTAGCACCCAAATAACCACTCATCTGTACCATATGCATGTGTGCGTGTGCCTACAAGTAATTTATCTAGTATGGTTATGCACACATGCATACAAAACATGTAAATCTTCAATTAGTTGTATGAACATGTGCACACCGTATGGATGAATGGTTATTAGGGTGTTCAGTTTTCAATTTTTTGGGGGGTTTCCCTGAACCTCCAATATTTTAGGAACTTATGAACCACCATTTTTGTTAGCATATTCATCACAAATAACGTGGCAGAATATTCATCACAAATACTGACGAAAAAGTTAGTTTCTGAGTTCCTAAAAATAAGAGCTTGAGACCTGAGCTGAAGAAATGATATTTGGCGAAAAGCGGACATAACGATGACTTCCATAAACAGCAGAACTAACATCAAACCCGCTCCCAACTTTCCCTTGAGCGATGCAGTGAGCGGTTTGAGCGATCATATGCACAATATCAAGATGCGAACTGCACTCACTCTTTTGATCAAAACTACAATGTGAAAGATCAACAACCCCAAGGTAATGTAGCAAAGCAGCTACTACAGCAGTTGTCATAGCTGCAGATGATCCTAATCCAGTTTTCGCAACTTCAGGCTTGCAGTCTTTTACATCTGATTCTCCAGCATTGAAAGTAATCGATGTGAATGGTGGAAGAGAAGCCAAAGATTCCGGAGTTAAAGGGAGCCCACGTGCTTCAATCTAAAATAGTACAAGCAGTCAGTTTCTTTTTTGTTTGAAAATCAACTAGCAGGAAGTCAAATACACAAACATTCAAAAAATTTATGAAATTTTCCATTTCATTCGAGATTAGATTTATTAAGCCAACTTCAAAATGCAAAGTGGGATATATACCTGATTCCGATATGAATAGAAGTCATTGCAACCTAAGATTGTAATTTCAATACCTGCATAACTGATTGGTTAGTCATCAGAATGTTTGAGATCATCTTATTCAGTAAAATGTGCAAATATGAACCCCATTTATACCTTATAATGTGCTAGAGATTAGAGAATAAAACATACAGTTTTACCTTGTAACAGTAACTTGGGCAATTCGTTCCTCTTATTCTTGTCCAGTGTAGCATATGCTGCTGCTATAGAATATTGGACTGCGTACTCAACAAAGGGGTTTCTTGATTCACTGAGATTTAAAGAAGTTGATAAAGATCAGTGATAAGACTTTAAAAAAACCAAAAACGTCACCATATTCTTTATTAAGGGTTTATAATCATTTACTGTAATTCAACATACAATGTTGTAAACATTCAATTAAAACACTTGCCTCGAACACTCAAGTGTGAAATCTTTTATTGACATTTTGTATGTAGTTTGTCTTGACATCTGAGGAGAATTTACCTTCAGATCCATCCACTCCTGAAATTATAGGGTCATAAAAAGTGTCACTGTATCAATTTGTTGTAATCGCATATATTTGAAACTATGATGAGAACACAAGTTTCCTTTGGTAAGGCTGGTTTGCAAGGCTTTTTTTCCACCCTAGACCTGAGTCCAAATCCTATTAGTGCCATATTCTTAGTTTTTAACTTCTAATTCCAGATTAACCATGCAATTTTGCAATAAAAGACTTGAACACAGGGTCTCGGATATAAAAGGCAATGAACTAAGCAACAGACTAATGATGATTTTGTTAAACATATTGCTATAATTTCTTTCATTAGTCAAATGGTGTACCACTTGAAAAAAAATTCTGGGTTGTCTCAGTCTACCACGTTTAGGGACTCAATACAAACTATCCAACCTTTTACATATATAGAGGCTTAATCATTTAAGAACTCCATATATTAAGATAGCCGTGAGAACTTTTACCTTGAGGTGTTGTTTGACATATCTAAAGTTAGAATTTAACATAATCCTGAGCATATATTTGTTTCACAATTTGTTTGTTTCATATTTATTCGGTTCAATATGTGGAACTTTTTTATGTGTGTGTGTGTATATATATATACACACACATAGAGGAAAGTTCAAATGAAAACTCATTTTTTATTGTGAACGTGAGGACCACTAAAATCGTGTCATGTGGCAATATTCACTCTGAATATCATGCATTATTCAGAGTGAATATTGCCACGTGGCGTGATTCTAGTGGTCCTCACGTTTACAACCAAAATTGAGTTCACATTTGAACCTAACCCTATGTGTGTGTGTGTTTTGTAACCTCCTTTCTCACAATAAGGGATCTTTAGATAAAGATTTAAAGTTGGTTCACAAAAATTTAAAGAAAAAGACAGGCTCACATTATCAGATTCCAGCTGATCATAAAGTGGCTTAAGAATTGCATAAAACCTAGCATTTGTACTGAGCACGATCCCTGCATTCGGCCTCTCCAACACCAAATAACCACCAGTCATCAGAACCTTCCCCGGAGCAGAAGCAACCCTAGAAAAACCATCAAAATCCAACATTCAACAGCAACTTTCAAGTTTAGATCACAATTACGACTTCAATTCCACCCCAAACCAGTCAGTCACACAAACCAACCAAAACTCCAAACTTTTAAACTAACAACAACAGAGAAGATATCAATCATCAACTTACACAGTCATTTTTTCCACAAAATTCTCAACCTGTGTTGAAAAAACTGAACTGCAACGACCTGCAAATGCAGTAAAAAAAAAGCACAATTAGTTTCGTACTTTGGTTCAAAAACGGAATTTGGCCGGCAGATGAGACGCCGCCGGTGGTTAACTTACCGGAAAAAGAGACGGAGGTCGGCCGGAGAAAATGTAGAAGAAGGGGCAGCCATGGTGATGGTGGTGTTGTTATAGTTATTGACGTTCAAACTCGCGTCGCTGGTTGGGCGAGAGGGGGCCCACACTCACAACTTCCACATTTTACAGCTGATGGCGATTAAGATATATATATATATATATATAGTGTGTATTAATCAGCAGGTCTTCCTTGAATACTCCACTAATTATTTATCTGCTGCAAAAATTATAGGAGAAACGGCGGGTAGTTCAGTTGGTAACATGGGAACCGGTTTGTACAGTATCAAATGGTGTTAGGTTTGAGCCGGACACTTTCATAGCCATAACCGTTAATGTCGTTATATTATGGTATTGGCAATGGATTGTAGACCGGTTGGGGTTGTTGGATCAACCCTTTTGCACAATTTGCTGCAAAAAATATCAAAATACAAAGATTTTTTCAAGAAATATACAATGTTATGCCGATTTTTTAAAATTTAAAGTTGTACAAAGTTTGATACAATGCATGATCACAATTTTATATATTAATTAGATTAGTTAAAATGTATTATGAAAGAAAAATTATGATCAAAATAAAGATTGAGTATGTGTTTTTTTGTATGTTTATGGGAAAAATCCAAAAACGTTGCAAACTTATTACTTTGTGTGTATGTGTAGTAAAGAGAGAGAGAATGAATCAAATTCGACTCTTCCACAAATGGTTTTGTTTATATTTATGTTCTTTTGTTGTGAGTGATAAAGCTCCCTTCTATAATAGCTTCACCATTTAGGCATTTCTTCTTCTTATATTATGTATTTATGTTAATGGCAGTCGAAGGTGGGGGAGCCGGATCAAACCCTTTTTTGACTCCAAGAGGCTGTTTGGATGTGTGTTTTTCAAGTGCTACCTGAAAAGTGTTTTTGAAATTGTTTTTTGACAAGGGATAAAACGTAGGTTTTAAAGAGTTAGTGATAGTGACTAAAAGTGTTTTTTGTTGCTAAATGACACAAATACCCTCGTTCTAACTTAAAAGTGCTTTTGAAAAGTGTTTTTTTTTTTGTCATTTTTAGTCATTTTGTATGTATAAGTTAAGCCAAACACTTTTTATTAGATAAAATTGACTTATTGCTTTTATCACCACAAAAGTTAATCCAAACACTATTTAAAAAACTTTTTTTCCTACCACCATTGGTCGATAAACAATTTTGAACCCCAAAAAGCACTTCCAAACCCCCTCCAATATTCCGTCCAAACCTTTTTTTTGTTCACTGGAAATGAGGATAAAGGACATGAGCTTTGTGCATCTCTATTTCAAACCGATCCTTTAACAAGAAGCCCAAATAGCATGCATCAATCGAAGTCATTAAAAGTTCATAAATGTTTAAACACTTTAACCTTTGTTTCAAACCAAACAACTTAGTATATCACACTGAGCGGCATGATCCATAGGTATAATGTGCGACGACCCAAACGCTAATTTAGTCATTAGCAAGGGCCGCTCATGCCCCATTTTCTATTTGTCCCCATTGGCATGTCCAATAGTATAGAGAAAATGGTTACAACCTATTAACATTGTCAATGCATATGTCACTATAGATTGTAAGTTTGGATAACTTGCTCTTCTTCTATCATGTTTTGGTAAAAATCAAGAAGAATGAAAAAGAACCAAACAATTCTTATATATCATCTTTAATTAAACCATACTTTTTATTACTAACTGGTTTATGTTATAACATGTTCTCTATTTTATGCCGGTGCTCGAATTTTCCTTACATCTATGATCTATCGCTACAAAGACTTAACCTCTCTACTCAAAAAATAGTCAATTCGCCTTGTGAAAAATGTGTGAACGAGAGAACGACATATATCATAATTTGTCCTTCTAAAAAGTTGTTATTAATGAGCAATAACATACAAACAGAGAGGCACAGGTGTACGAAAATCATAACTAAGCTAAGGAGCTACACACCGCCTAGTTTAACATTTGTTTCAAATGGCCGATTAAAATCAAAGCATGTAACAGCCCCAAGAAAAACGATCAGTACTGGGTATCGATTTCTATTTATTGCGCTTAGCAGCACGCTTTCCGTGTCCCTTCTTAGGCGCTCCTTTTCCACGACGCTTCAACATTTCAAGTTTCGATAAACGACTGCAACATCAAGACAACATCAAATTATGTCATAGTTTGAAACTTGACTGCATATCGACAACGTATGTGAAAACAAATTATCTGTAAATTTGAGAAACAAACACAAAAAATCTAAACTAACCAATATATCCCACCCTGGGTGGAGTGGGTGGGTAGGATGTATGCAGTCGTTACCGTGTTTCTCAAGAACTAGTCTCAGGTGGTACGATTGGGAATGGGAACATGAGTATCTCTATATTTTAGAAGGGAGAAACTCGAATAAAAAAAAGGTCAAAAGAACTCCTACATACAAATCATTTCCATTCCTGGTGATAATGAGGATTAATTGTTGCATTTTAGACTAGGCCACCGTAGTTTTCAATTTTCATATCTAGAAAGATTGCATCTTCTTCATTTCATTGCCATATATGTGCATTGGCTAAACATCACAAAATTACCTATCCTCCATGAGCATACACGCCAAGTCGCCAACAACCGACTTTCACATTTGCTCTTCTACATAGTGATATTTAGGAAGCATCTAGAGTGTCAACCTTAATTGCAAAAAAATGGTTTCTTGCCTTAATAGATGGGTCACACATGGGTTAATGGGGTGCTTTTACTTGAATAAAAAAACTGGGGGTGAGACTATACTCAAAAAAGTTAAAATATGGTTCAAGCTCGATTCAACACAAAGATTAAAAGGAATAATTCATCAAAGTTAATGCATTGATACTCCAGAAAATGACAGAGCAGATTAAAAAAATACACATTCTTGAAGTCAAATGTGTACTCATATTTTTAGCAAAATTCCAAAGTATCTTTGGCAGATGGTAGTTCTTCATGCCACATATTTAGTCAACAGAATGCCACCTAAAGTACTGAAATTTAGCAACCCCTACCAGCATTTTTCCATACTATTTTTCAAAAACCTTGGGCTCTTCGTTCGGTTCCATTTATATCTTTTAGTTTTTGTTAAAAACCTGCTAGATCTACCATTAAACTAGATCCAAAGGGCAACAAATGCGTTTAATTTCTCAAAGAGGAAACAAATGTTTTGATCCGGTCATGAAAATTGCTAACTACTATGGACACCTTTTTTTTTGTTGAAACACAGTCTTACTTTGGAGCTCATCTTCAAGCTCTAATCAAATTGCTAGAAATAAATTTACCTTGTGAATCACCAAAAAGAAGAAATGAACTCTTAGAAGACATTCAATATGACTTAGTCTACTACACGTTCCGGACTCGAGGAGCATAGAAAATCAGTGATTCCCATGTAAACCAAGAATCTGAAACAGAGCTAGTTCCTAAGCACGATATGTTTTCTGTTGACCTTTAATTACCTATACCTCTTATGGAAGAACACAACCATGTGCCAAATATCCTACATCAGCCTTTTTCTCAAACTCTCGACTTTATTCTTCTCTTTCAACCTTTAACACAAACTCACAAATGTGTCTTCTGTTTTTATTCCCACAAAGTGTGCTTGGTGACAAGATGCACAATTGATCATGTAAGTATGCAACCATTAAAAGGTAATATGTGATTAATCAGTTAACTCGGTAACCAATCTGAAAACCCTACCAACCAACTTACCAATTAACCTGTTTTTTTTCTTTTTTTGTTTAGCTTCAGGTTCCTGCTAAAGAAAATGTTTTAATTGATTTACTCGGTTGAGCTACCAAAACTTCATTTCACTTGGGTTAAACTATCATGACCACCCCTACGGCCCTACCCACCACACCAAAAAAATCACATACAAGCATAACCACACAATAAAAAATCAAGAAAAAGTGTGAGACATAGGATAAGAAAACAAACAAACGTCTTGGGTGCTTGTAGGCATGGTCATTTCTGTCCTTTTGATATCCAAATCCCTATCTCCCTTTCCTAAGCTACAATGGTTGGTGATGGTAGTTATCTATCCCCCTTCCTTCCCCTCTAACCATAGCAGATTTTATATTCCTATTTGGGTATACGAGGCCATTATGAGAGAAAAGTGCAAATAGCTAATACTTGACAGATTTGGATTCATTGCGAGTCTGGATGACAATGATGATGGAACTATTTCTAATGAAAGTATTTTTGTATTAGCCTATCACATTTGCTTACTTCTTGTTTTGGGTTATAAAATTTGTTGCTTAAAGGGTTCTCTATTTCTTGATCCATAGTAGATGCGGTCACAGTGCTGGTTGTGTGGATTGGTGTTGAAAGAGTGAGGAGGTTTCTGAGTCGGGTAAAAAAAAGACGGGATTGGCAGCATAAGACATGCTAAATTGGGTTTCTTTCTATCTGTATATAATTTAGAGAGAGACTAATGGAGACTGGTGGTTGAGTGCATTATAATTCCAAGAGAAAACCATTACTTCTACTCAAATTTCAACTTTTACTATAATTCCAGAAGAAAATGAAACGATCGTAGTTGTGAAAGCTTGAATGACTTCAAACTCATACTAATGTTTACTCAATATATTAATGATAAAAGATCATAGTAAACAGTTGTATATATCCACAATGAGTGATGACAAAGTACTCAGTAATTTTTACTAATTAGCATTTTCAAAATATGTAGGAAAACGAATAAGCATTAGCTTACCAACAGAGATATAAAGACACATTTTCTCCTCAAAAAATACACAGTGAGGGCACATAACTCATTATCTAAAGTGAAGTTTGAGCAGTTAGGGACAATGAAGTTGGCATGTGATTGGCTAAAATTAATCATATCAATCCAGTTAGCTAATTTGAGCAACAGGGGTTTATTAAATCAATCGCACTTTCATAAAACAGGTGAATTCATATCTACAATCATATCAATGACAAATTAACAGCATAAAGTAGTTATCATTACTAACTTAAGCAAGAAGAGAGAATGTGTCATTCAAGGATAGGATAACTTCTCTTTCGTGTAACTAAACTTTTGCAAAGTATGCACTTATATGCAGTTAAAAACCTTTTTTTAATAATTAGCAGCTTTAAGAATTCACAGATGGTATGTCATGTCAAGTTTAAAGGAGTAATCTTTGTATGTAAATGCAGATATTGAAGCTCGGTCCAAAGAATGAGAAAAAGATGGAGGGAAGATTATTACTCTTGTTCTTTGCGCGCCACGACAACAGGGTCCTCTTTTTCAATGTCCTTTGGATACCATGACGCAACTTTTTCACCAATGAACTTCTTGCGTAAAATCTTGTGGGCAGATCTTTGACCAGTTGGGTTAAGTACATGACCAAATATCTTTGCCCTTGCTTCTGTTACTCCTCTAACAGCTGCTTGAGCCAACATACTTCTTAAGCTTGACATACTCACCTTTTTCTATCTCTAACACAACAAAAGGTTCAAAATTCAGTATATTGCAACTGGATGCTAACTTGCTTATGCATGTGCTTAATTGTTCAAATGAGTAAACATTCCTTGGCCAGACCAATCAAACAGCCACCCGGATCCAATCACAATAAATTAGTTAAAACTTAAAATGATTATGTTTTCCAAGGTGATTGGGAGATGAAACTTTGTAGCAACCATTATATTACATTGCACAGCAAATTCCAATTTGGAATGCAATTCCAGATTGAGATATTTTATGTTTATAAATATTAACATTGTTCAATAATCCTAACAGAAACCCCAAAAGATGATGTAATTGAAGCAAGAAAGTGAGCACTGAGTATTTAAATTAAGCAATGCATAGCTACAACCTATCAAACACTACAATATAAAACCTTGGCATTTTATCAAACACATGGCGTGCATCTTCCATGTTACCAAACAGATAACACATCATCACTAAAGTGTAACCCACAAAACTATCATATTTGGAAAAAAAAGATCCAATTTCAAACAATGCCCATGATTGATAACTGAAATGGATAACTATTCTGGAATTCAATTACAGCAGAGGGTAGTATAAACAAATGGGTTTACAAAATGGGAAATCATGAAAAGATAGAATAAAAAGAAGGTTGGAGCAGATTGAAGATAGAGTTGGAGAAAAGGGTTACCTTTTCAAGCGACCGGCGGCTGAACCAAATGGTGGTGGCCACGATTCTTTCAATTGTACAACGAGAGAGGCGTAAGGCAAGGCTGAAAATTTGGGCCTCTGATCGAATCAGATGTTTAGCCGCTTTGTTAAAGAGTAAAGTTCAGTTTTGGTCCATCAGCTTTGTCAATTTTAACGATTTTCGTCCTTTAACTTTGTTTTCTCAAATATGCCTCTCACGTTTGTCAGATCCCAATGGATTTGTTCCTCATCTTAACAGTCGTTAACTTTTTTTGTTAATTTTAATTTAATGGGGGATATTCTAGCAATTTTACCTTTTATTTTAAATTTTCATGTTTCTATGAAACAACTAAACTACCTATGTGGACCCCACCCATCGTCTTCTTGCCCCGCACCACCTAAGTGAACCTTCACCATCAAAGGGTGTTAGCTCAGTTGGATAGGTAACATCCCTGAGGGGTGCAGGGTGAAAGCCACCCTATCAGGTTCGAATCTCACGGGTGACATTTCTAACATATTCATACTTTGGATCTGGTCCTTTGGGCCAGGTTCGGGGCTAGTATGGGAGGATCCTTTCTATGGGATCCACTTTTCTGCCGGTCGGGTTCAACCATAGGTTAGGCTGGGTCGCAGCGGATTAGTGGGGTTGCCAAATTGGAGACCCGATACCGCTGGAGCGTATGTGTTAACTTGTCGTTAAAAAAAAGTGAACCTTGACCATTTTCATCTATGTATCAAATGAAATAACCAACAACAATGTCGTCAGTGACCAAATCATAGCAGCTCCATGGATGATGAAATCAGATCGAGGTCTATCTCTTGTGGTTTACGTTAGATTTTTGTTGGAGGCAACCATTGTTGGCGACCGAATCCCAACAACAACCCTCGATGAATAACAATGAACCTGTGACCAAATTACAACAATCATTTGCTTCTCTTCTGATTTTTGAGACTAAAGAACACTGATGAACCCCCAACAAACCTGCAATGCCTACCCATTAATCTCTTTTTTTACTGTAAAATGGAGAATCGTTGTTTAACGATCATTGGGTAGTCTTTTCTGTTTATATCTTCAACAACCCCACCTACACCCTATCCCTTTCCCTTTTCCTATTGGTAGACATCACTTTTAGAGTTGGAGTTCATATAGATGGATGTGACCAGAGATATTATAGTGAACGAAGATGTTGCTAGTGAATATGAGGCAATGACCGAAGATATAAATGTGACATTTGGTGGCAGTGGTGGTGGGGAAGGGTGGGTTTGGGAAGGAAGAACATGTATGAAGAGGAAGGTCGTCGGATTTGGGAGTTTGGTCGGAAACAATGGTGGCATGTTGGAAATAGTAGGTCATGTGTTAAGTGCGCGTGTCAGGGATAATTGTGTAAAGGTCCTTGAAGTTTGATAGTTTTTTTGTAAAAA
The DNA here is from genome assembly GCA_030169165.1 of Centaurea solstitialis. Lineage (NCBI taxonomy): Eukaryota > Viridiplantae > Streptophyta > Magnoliopsida > Asterales > Asteraceae > Centaurea > Centaurea solstitialis. The sequence goes on along the minus strand of CM058044.1, from coordinate 73,131,041 downwards.
CAAGAAATTTAAAGAAAACAGGTAAAAAGACAAATTGCCCTTCGTTTAACTTTACTTAACGAAAAAATTAATGACCGTTAGGGGAAGGACGAAAATCCTTTTAGTAGTGGTGAGCACGGTTCGGTTCGGTTCGTTTTTGGCCAAAACCGAACCGTTCGGTTTTTAAAAATCCTAACTGTTTGATTTTAGGGTTTCTTTTGACTCGGTTCGGTCCCTTTTTTAAAACAATATGTTATAAAATGTTTTGGTTTTCGGATTTCTTTTATTAAATAATTAAATAATCATATTATATAATAATAATTAAATTTTACCAAACGCGACCAAAGGGTTGTGAAATTCCACCAAACTCCATTCCTATTCCTTTCAAAGACAAATTCCTTCATAAATTTCAATTTCATCGAATTCCATTCCCCAAACTAAACATCCCATTAGTATATTTTTCGACGAAGATGGGGATTTCCTCACAAAATCTGGGACTAGGGATGGGGACAGGGAGGGTAACATGGCCTCCGACACGTCCCGTCCCATACACTGAATATAAAGAACTATATGTTGCAAATTTTGAGATTTAGAAATTTTTTATCTTAAGACTTATATATGCTTTTTCTAAATCCCCTTACTTTTTTACATACAAAATATAAAGAGTCGAAAGCATTTGATCAAACAATTACGTATGTTATTGGGATTTTGTTTACATATTTTGATCAAACAATTATGTATGTTATTGGGATTTTGTTAACATATAAATATGTAGAGGTGGTTTACTATGCAACCCATTTGAACTTTGCAACCTAAAAATGGGTTGCATAAGATCATTCATCTAAATATGTAATACTCCATAAAAGAAAACTTGCGGAAATATCTTTGATATATAAACATACATCATTTTGGATCAAATTTGGTGTTTAACAATTTGAACTATAAATATCTCACATAAACAAGAAAAGATCATCCATTCCCCATAGTTGGGGACGGCAACGTGATCATACTCTCTGGCAGGGACAAGGACGGAGATGAAGATTGAGATAAGGATCAGGTAGAGAGGCAATATGGGCCTAGCCGTGGACCTTTTCGAATGGTCCTTAACCGGTTACACTTTTAGATGAAAATCAAGGTTGCTCTGGTCCTATGCTTCTTCTTTTTTAAAGTTTGTTTGATTGACAGAATGTAGTTTTAAGTGTATTATAATAAAAAAATTATCTTTTATTGTATCTTGCTGACCAATTAAGTATTCTAAATTATATTTGGGTGACCAATAACAAAAGACATTCTTTTAGTGTATTAGAATGACTAAATTATAATAAAAACGTATTTGTTAGTTTATTTGGTTGATCAAAATAAAAAATAAAATAAAAACCAATCTAAGCTAAATACATGTGACCGATTTAGACACGGCCCGGACCAGTCCTTATAGTCGGATCTTATAAAGCTTAAACGATCATCCGTACCGGGATCAAGATTGGTCAGGAGATCCCTACTTGGGACCAGGACCAAAACCGGTTAGAAATTACTATTTAAAAGCGAGACCGTTCGAGATTAACTATACAACACACGTAATCACTTGGGACCAATTTTTGAAAATCTCCATCGTCCCGTTCTCATCCCTCTACTCTCACCATCTTGAACCAAGATTTAAAAGATATATAAAGTTGAAAATTACCTAAATATCTTTATTTTATCTTTTCTAGAGAATTGAATCAATTCGATATATTTTAACACTACTTTCACCTTTTAATTATTTAATTAATACCCCCCACACGCAACACGCAACACACCACATACAACACACACAAAAGCAACGGTCTTCTCGGCTTCCCCACATATTCCAAGCCGGTGCCCGCCAGGCGTAGCGAAGCTCGCCAGCCCATGCGCCCCAGCCATCGCTACCAACGGCCTTATAAACTAGCTTATTTTTGCCAAACACAACCTATATCTATGGAGTTGCTATCTCCACTTCCTACACTCAGCTAGCTTATTTTTACCAAACACAGCCTATATCTATAGATTTGCTATCTCCACTTCCTTACACTTAGCTAGCTTATTTTTACCAAACACAACCTATATCTATTGTCATGGAGTTGCTATCTCCACACTTCCTATATTCACAATGATTTATCCCTCACGGCCTCACCTCACCTCCTATCTCACTCACAGGGGCGGAACTATTCATAGTTCAGGGGTAGCCCTCGCGACCCCTGAACTTTTACCCGGTAGTGGAAATTTTTATTTTTTTTTTACGTTTTTCGTTCTACGCGACCCCTGACATGTATTTTTCGCGACCCCTAAGATTATTTTTCCTTTATTATAGTGTCTTTTTCTTTTATTTATATAATTGCACGGTAAAAAAAATTACGCGACCCCTGAATTTGATGTCTGGTTCCGCCCCTGCTCACTCACATACGCCTTCTTACATCCCATTATAAACGGTTGTGGACTATGGATAGATGCCGCCATATCTATAGTATTAAAATGAATATAACAAAATGAATCTGTACATTCATTTTTCTATAGAATTGACATTTTAATTTTAATACAACTCTCATGGTTGGATGGGACCCACATGCAATGCAGGGGCATAATTGTAATTACACAGACAATCATCACTCTCCACTCTCCACTCTCCACTCCACGCTGCTCGAGACTCTTTATTCCTATAAGGCTATAACACACACACACAGATGAGTAAAGAAAGAAAAAGGGAAGAAGAACCCTCCTCATCTGCATATACCCTTCTTCAATCAAATCCAAAGAAACCTCATTTTTGGTCTCCTTTTCATGAATCCAAACACCATTCTTCATTCCATTTAGAGTTCTCAAAAACAAACATAAACAACCTAAATAACCTCCTTCAATCTCCACTTCACTTTGCAACAATATTGGTTGGTTTACTGGTGGAAGAAAGTACCCTCCTATTTGGGACAAATCGGAGAAAATTTTGCACCAAAAGGTTTCTATTTTTAGTCCCACATCGGAACGAGTCGAGAAAACCAACCTGTTTATAAACACCTAATGGAGTTGTATTATTGCCGGGCTTGGTAACACGAGCCTGTAACTCAAGTGAGGGCATTAAGATGGCTGGACTGTGATTGAGCCCAGATTGGTTGGGTTCTATGGTTGCGATATCTGGCCTGCCCGTTCCAAGTTTGGAGTTGGACCATGTGGTTTAGGCGAAGGCCTTGGCTCCATGGTTCCTAAAGTAGAGGGCAATGCGTTAGGCTGGTTTCACAGAGCTGCGAAAACCTCTCGCTCCAAACAGTGGAAGGATAACAGGCCGGTGCTTCCTTGGCTCAAATAACCAGCTGGGTTCCTTCTGATGGACTCCCATTTTTTTTCCATCATTATGCAGTTAAAACACATTTGATCTATAAAAAGTTCCTAGTTAAAAATTTTTGTTCTCAAAGTTTATGTAAAATTTTATTTTTGATGTTGTGGAAACGAAAAGGAGGTGCTCTAGCATTTTAATATAATTCTCAAGGTTTTGATGGAAGCACATATAGTGGAGAGGGGCATAATTGTAATTATCTTTACCATCACCATGATCTCTACTCTAGAGTTACTACTCTTGTTAAACGCACAGAGAGGTAACAAATAGAAGAAAAAGGGAAGAATAACTTCTCATCGATCTTATATATTATATTATTCCTTGAATCTTAACACAAAAAGCTACAATTTGAGTCCCACATCGGAAGGAGTGGAGGAAATCAACTTTTATATAAACAAGAAATGGAGCTCAATGGTTGCCGGGCTTGGTAACGTGGGCCTGTGACTCGAGTGAGGGCATTAAAACAGGTGGACCGTGATTAAGCCGGTTTTGGGTTGGGTATCTGGCCTGCTTGTTCCAATGTTGCTTCAGCTCTTTGTTGAAAGACGCAAGGGCTTAAGCAAAATTGTAGTAGCTGGCTTAACAGAGCTGCAAAGTCCTCTCACCAAACAGTATGGTTGAATAACATGCCAGTGCCCAAACAGTATGGTTGAATAACATGCCAGTGCCTTTTTAATTTGAGATGATGTAACGATCAATGATATGTTTCTCAAGCTAACATCAACTTTTCACTAATGATATGTTTCTCAAGCTAACATCAACTTTTCACTAATAGAACATAACAACTGTTCAACGTTTGGTAAGACATGACATATTTGCCGAACATAGCCTTGAAGAATGTATTTCTTCATTCCGTTTTCATCCCTCCATTCAAGTTGGTTAAATTAAGTGGTTAACTCATCCAAAAAATATTTGATTAAATTACATATTTGGTCATTATAGTAGATCATTCTTTATATTTTGTATTCTCAAATCATAATTCACATTTTTTACTTCTTACCTTATTTCTTTTAGTATTGCATTTTGTTTTATTGATTAATTATAAACTATTCTAACTCTAATAAAAAACTAATCAAATAATTTCATAAACTATTGATAACTACATAATATTTCTTTCCAAAGTTTTAGGTTAAAATCTCTTAAAACTAATATTTTTATTTATTCCATCTTACTACTTATGATAAAATCTATCGCTCTTTGTAACCCGGTGCAAAGCCCCGGCTCTTAATAACTAGTTGTTAATATAAGGCCATGCGTACCGGTTGATGGTGCTTAGGTGGGCTGGGGCCTCCAGCGAGTTGGCGGCATGAGGGTTCCAACGGCATGGTGACACCGAGCTAGCCGCTCCTCTCCCTTTCTCACCTCACACTATTTTTTTTCTTTTTTATTTATTGTATTGGATATTTGGTTTGGGAGGGTCCATGTACTAACAGAGAGGGCTCCATATGACTTATAGAGGGTTTATGGAAAAGTTGATGTGGCGCAGATGTGGCAGAAGGCTCGGGTACTCATGGCCTAATAATTAACATTTTCTGTCGTTTAGTTTAATAGATGTTGAATACTTTCTATTTCGTACAAGTTGTTACGTATTACTGGACGGTAAGACTTGCAAACAATTTGTCAAAGTTTGTGCATATGAGATTTTAATAAGCAATCGCGAGACTGACATGCACAAGATGATCATGTTGGAGGCATATTAGTGACACAACGACTAATTAAATTGACAACAAAATTAGGTTTATATAATGTTAATGATTTATAAACGTCATAATACACTATATTATAAGACTTAAGTATGCAAACGGTGAGTTTTCAGATCAACTTACGTGCATCGGCTAATCACTTGGGTGACTACAAATAGTCTGATGAAGTCATTCCAGGTGAACATCCACAGCTACAACAACTTTGATTTTGCCTGTTTCTACTACAATTCCTGAAGTCTTAACCAGCGTCACAACTCAAATGATTAAAGTAAACAATTTATATAATTAACTCTAAAAGATAAACAAAAATGTGTAATAAAAATTGCACAAGGAGTTGAACCTACAAACAGTGTGGAGGTAGGAATTTTACCTTTAAATGTCCGTAAAAACGTTCGATGCGATTTTAGCTGAATTCGGCTTTTAGGGAATATTTTTGTTGATCTCGAGACATTTTAAAAAATTTTGGTTGATTTCGAGAGGTATTTTAAATTCTTAAATTGATTTAGAAGGATTTTTTTAATGGTTTTTAGTTGATTTTAAGAGAACTTTTTGACCTCTTTTTATTGCTTTCAAAGGAATATATTATTTGTTTGATATTAAAATGAAAATTCTATAAATCTGTATATTCATTTTCCTAGAGAATTGACATTTTAATTTTTAATACAAATCTCATGGTTGTATGGGACCCACATGTAAATCCAGGGGCATAATTGTAATTACTTAGGCCATCATCACTCTCTACTACTTTCTACTTCTAGTCTCACTGCTCGAGACTCTTCTTCAATTCCTAAAATGAAAGAAAAAGGGAAGAAGAACCGCTCATCTGCATATACTCATCATACTCTTCTTCAAAGTTCAATCAAATATGTTTCAAATCCAAAGAAACCTCATTTTTGGTCTCCTTTTCATGAATCCAAACACCATTCTTCATTCCATTTAGACTTCTCAAAAACAAACATAAGCAACCTCCTTCAATCTCCACTTCACTTGCAACAATATTGGTTGGTTTACTGGTGGAAGAAAGTACCCTCGTATTTGGGACTAATCAGAGAAAATTTAGCACCAAAAGCTTTCTATTTTTAGTCCCACATCGGAAGGAGTCGAGAAAATCAAGTGCTTTATAAACAGCAAATGGAGTTGGATTATTGCCGGGCTTGGTAACGTGAGCTTGTAACTCGAGTGAGGGCATTAAGATGGATGGACTGTGATTGAGCCCAGATTGGTTGGGTTCTATGGTTGCGATATCTGGCCTGCCCGTTCCAAGTTTGGAGTTGGACCATGTGGTTTGGGCGAAGGCCTGGGCTCCATGGTTCCTAAAGTAGAGGGCAATGCGTTAGGCTGGCTTCACAGAGCTGCGAAAACCTCTCGCTCCAAACAGTGGAAGGATTACAAGCCGGTGCTTCCTTGGCCCAAATAACCAGCTGGGCTCCTTCTGATGGACTCCCATTTTTTTTATTTGACAGAAATCAGTCCCACATTGGAATGAGTCGAGGGAATCGACTTTTATATAAAGAGGAAATGGAGTTGGGTTGTCGCCGGGCTTGGTAACGTGGGCCTGTGACTCGAGTGAGGGCATTAAAATTGGCGGACATTGGACCCTGAATGAACCCATATTGGATTTGGTTCGGTGGTTGCAAGAACTGGCTTGACCTATTCCAATGGAGTTGGACCACATGGTTCCCAAAGTAGGAGGACAAACCAACAACAAAACCAAATTGTTGATTTGTTTCGGCTGTCTTAACAGAGCTGCAAATTCCTAAGCTCCCGAAATTGGATGATGGATGGATGTTTCTCCTTGGCGACCCAAATAACCAGTTGGGCTCCTTCCAATGAACTCCCAATTTTTTTATAAAAAAATATCGAACGGTTTAGATTCAGTTATCATGTTAACATTCACTTTTCACTGGAACCTAACTGTTGTTTTTGGTTAGTTTAATAGATCTTCAGTGTTGTCTAATTTGTATTCCTTGTTATTGAACGGGCAAATCTTATAACTAGTCATGATGACCTCTCAAGTTTGTAGCAACTACACGGCCTGGTGCAGCCCGTCCACTATAATAAGCCTGGGACGCTAATTTATGACATAAATTTACACAACTTGCTAAGGGTTTTAACGTTAGTCTAAGATCGCTTCGGACATATTTTTGGCAACATATAATTTTAACATCACTTACCTTACGGGACGAGCATGTCAAGTAATGAGAATTATACGTGGTAACCCTTATCAATAAGCACTTATATGGTTAACGATAGGTCACGGTCCCTAAAAATACTAATTATTTTTTGTTTGAACCTGCAAATTACTACTGTAAGTTTCTCAAAGAGCATTAAATATTTTCTGTTTGAAGTTGCAACTCAAGAAGTTTTCATAAGTAAAAAGTTGTAACTCAAAATCTTTAATAACATGTGGCATATTCTTTAATCCTTTGTTGAGCCACAACATATCATGCCAGTTTGAAATGAAAACGGGTAACTCAAAAGCAGGCACAAGAGTTTTTGTGATAGGGGAAAAAATGGAAATATGGTCTATATTAAAAATAGAGAATTATATACATTTAGATATGTTAATTAAGTTACATAAACAATTACTTTTATTGATTTAAATTAATGAGAACTGAAATCAGACTTCAGCAATACAAATGTTACATAACAATTGACTGAGTGTGCATCTGTTACGCATACAACAATGACAAATACAAATTGATGTTTTGTCATTTAATGTATGCGATTAATCTTATCCAAATATTCATTGTTAGGGTTTGATCAGATTTGTTTGAATCTAATTTTAAGACCAAATAGTTTGATGGATACAAAGTATTTGGTCTAATCGTTGTCGTTGGAAAACTACACGAACGAAAACTACAAGTTTGGCAAACCTTAGAGGCAAAAAAGTAATGTACTCCCTATTCTTCAATCTAAGTGCTATCATCTTCATCTTTAACCTCGATTAATGATATAACATAACATAATTGTGTTACTCATTAGCTAGAACACATATAGCATATACGCATTCTCAATGTCAAATGATATGGACAAAAGGATCCATACAAGAGATGATCCATTTCCTAATACTCATATAGTCAATTTTTATTAGGTAACCCTGAGTTTTTGGATCAGCTTACATGCATCGACTAATCACTTGGGTGACTATAAATAGTTTGAAGTCATTCCAGGTGAACCTCCATAGCTACAAGGACTTTGATTTTGCTTGTTTCTTCTACAATTCCTTAAGTTTTAACTAGCGTCATAACCCAAATGATTAGAGTAAACAGTTTATATAATTAATTCTAAAAATAAATAAATATGTGCAATTATACTTGCACAAATACAACCAGAGGCGGATGTAGGATTTTTAACGAGCGTGTGCAACTTTAAATGCTCGCAAAAAGCGATGTGATTTTAGCCGAATTGGTCCAAACGTCATTTCAAAAATATAGCTTATGTCAATTCAAATATGTACCCTCAAAATAAGCTTAGCTTGTTATAGTTTATTTTTGCCGAACATAGCCTTAAAAATGTATTTTTTTTAAGTCCATCAAATTTAGGCCGTGTTTGTAAACTAGCCGACAAGCTAGCTTATGATTTGGCAAAAACTAGCTTATGAATATATAAAATGACCAAAAAATGTATCTTGGATTATAACAATTAATATTAATAAGAATATAATTGAAAAAAAGTATAAAAGAAACTCATAAAATGTGACTACAACTAGCATTTTAATAAGCTAGCTTAGAGTCCATTTAAACATGTATTAATAAAGCTAACTTATATGTTACCAAAACACGTCGTCAAATAAAGTGATGCTTTTGTTGTCGATCGGCAATCCCGTCAACACCGCCGTGGTTGATTGTCATGGTGAGAAATGATGCCGTTGCCGACTTGTTAGACTACCCTACCCCCCACCCCACCCTCTCTCTCCTTTCTCTTTTTTTTTCTTAATTATTTAGATTGGTATGAATATGGTTAAATTGACAAGGTTTTGATAAGATGGAGGAAAGATGATGTAACGCTAATATGACGACTGATACCATTGATAAGATCATCTACCACTTTGAATGGTCTTACGCCATCTTAAACAAAATTTTAAAAAACTATCTATATATTAAAATGAAATTACATAAAATGTGTATATTCATTTTTATAGAGAAAGAATTGACATTTTAATTTTAACACAACTCTCATGGAACTTGGATGGGACCCACATGTAATGCAGGGGCATAGTTGTAAATTGTAATTACCTAGGCCATCATCACTCTCTAGTCTCCACTCCTCCACCCTGCTCGAGGCTCTTCATTTATTCCTAAGCACACACAGACAGATGAGTAATGAAAGAAAAAGGGAAGAAGAACCCTTCATCTGCATATATATTCTTTCTTCAATCAAATCTGTTTTAAATCCAATGAAACCTCAAATTTGGCTTCTTTTTTCATGAATCTAAACACCATTCTTCACTCCATTTCATTAAGAGTTCTCAAAAAACAAACTTAAACAACCTAACTAACCACTTCAATCTCTCCATTTCACTTGCAACAAAGTTGTGTTACTGCTGGAAGAATGTACCAAAAAGGTTTCTATTTTTAGTCCCACATCGGAAGGAGTCGAGAAAACCAACCTGTTTATAAACAACAAATGGAGTTGTATTATCGCCGGGCTTAGTAACGTGAGCCTGTAACTCGAGTGAGGGCATTAAGATGGATGGACTGTGATTGAGCCCAGATTGGTTGGGTTCTATGGTTGCGATATCTGGCCTGCCCGTTCCAAGTTTGGAGTTGGACCATGTGGTTTAGGCGAAGGCCGTGGCTCCATGGTTCCTAAAGCAGAGGGCACTGCGTTAGGCTGGCTTAACAGAGCTGCGAAAACCTCTCGCTCCAAACAGTGGAAGGATAACAGGCCGGTGCTTCCTTGGCCCATATAACCAGCTGGGTTCCTTCTGATGGACTCCCATTTTTTATTTTTAAAGTTGTATCTTCTGTTTAAATATGTGTTTGTGTATTTTTAAAGTTGTATCTTCTGTTTAAAGTTGTATCTTCTGTTTAAATATGTGTTTGTGTATATTCTTAACATTCTGTATGGTAAATGTAATTTTCTTTTGATTTATGCCAACCTCTAAAAGCCCCTTACCATTATGTCATCAATTTTCAGTGTACATGGTTTTTGAGTTTTTGTTCGGTTTATAGGACTTGGAATTAAATTACATATGAATCGTATGTTTGGTTTGAAAGAATGCTTCGATTGGAAATCAATGAAATCCTACAATATACAAACATGAGATTGAAGAAATCTCAGGGGAAGATTGGTATTCCGTGGGACTTTACAAGATTTGTTTGTAATGATCTTCTAAAATACAATAAAAACACTTAGTTAAATAATAATCAACTGATATAAATGTAATTTAGTTATTTTTTAAACTTTTTATGATTTGTTTTTATAAATGCAGGAATGCTAGCCTATTATATATTTGTCAAAAAGAATAATGTGAAAAAGAAAAAGTTATCTCTAGCATTTTTAATACTATTCGTCAATTCTCAAGTGGAGGGGTATAACTGTAATTATCTTTACCATCACCACTCTCGAGTCCAACCTGCTTACAACTCTTAAACACACACACAGGTAATAATAGAAGAAAAAGGAAGAATAACTTACCATCTGCATATGTATACATACATACATATATATAATATTAATATTATTCTCCATACCCTTCTTCCATAAAATCTATTTAAAAAACAACATAACCTCATTTTAATTTTCGTTTCCATGAATCCCAACACCATTTTTAACTCGATTTATAGTTCGATCTCAGCTTCACTTGCAAAAATAATTTGTTTATCAGTGGAATAAAAATCACGTCGAATTTGGTAGAAAGAAATCAGAGCACCAAAATTAAGCTTCAATTTCAGTCCCACATCGGAAACAGTCAAGAAAAACAGCTTTTATATAAACCTGAAATGAAGTCGGGTTGCTGCCGGGCTTGGTAACGTGGGCCTGTGACTCTAGTGAGGCCATTAAAATGGCTGAACAGTGATTAAGCCCATATAAGGTTTTGGTGTTCGATCTTTGCAAGATCTGGATTTTTTTTAATCCAAGATAAGATGTAATTAATGTTTTGGATTTTTTTTAATCCAAGATAAGATGTAATTAATGTTTTAAAAAACCGGATCGAATCGGAGAAGAGACCTGTCGAGAGTTGAGACCGGTTTTATGGCCTGAATCTGAGCCGATAAAAAACCGGTTGACCCGTGAGATTAAAAATGATCAACGGTTTAGATTCGTTTCTTATGCTAACCATCAACTTGTCATTGGAACCTAGCCTTTTGGTTAGTATAATTGATGTTCAATGTTTTTCTAATTTGTATTCCTTGTTATTGAACGGGAAAATCTTATAACTATTGATGAACCAATTCTCAAGTTTGTACAGAGAACATCGCAATTAGCAACTACAAGGCCCGGTTTTTAAAACATTGGATGTAATGACTAATGAGACATGTGATTGAAAATGATCACCATTTTAGTGCTAATTCTCAACTTGTCATTGGAACCTAGCCTTTTGGTTAGTATAATAGATGTTCAATGCTTTCCACTTTATATTCCGTGTTATTGAACGGGCATATCTTAACAATTGATGGCAGGTTCTCAAGTTTGTACAGAGTAGGTTGAGTTTGCAACCAGAGGGCATGATGTAGCCCGTCTAAGAACATATTGTGAGAGGCAAATAAATGACACAACGATTTGTGGATTGCTAGTTTAACAGTCTAATTCAACCACTATAATAAACTTGGGTGTATGGAATGTTGATAATTTGTAAATGTCATAACATAATGCTTTATGACATAAATTAAGAAAAAAATAAAAAATGTAGATTCCTATATGAGTGGTAGGTTTATAGGATGGTTTTTTATGTCTTAACAAGTTTTAACTTATTAGTTATTTTATGGACACTATTTGAAATAAATGTCTTATGAAAACAAGCGTTCTATAAAAATGTGTTTACATGACACACTTTAAAATAAATATTCTATAAAACAATACATTAAGAAAATGTCACAAGATTCGTTAAAATGTCTAAAAACGTCTTATAAACTTATTACAACATTTCTAGATAAGACAACATATGGTTTGGTCATATAAACTTAAATCTTATAAAACAGTCTACTAATACATTTATACATTGTTGGCGCTTTATAAACTCAAACTTATAATGCACTGACCAATGAATCTAATCTTCAAAGGAATTGTAACTCCATGTTAAAAAGTCATACTTAAACCATCACATAATTTAGGGGCAAATGCATGGTTTGATTTTCATGACATCTTATCACAAGTTATATTGTAATTCATGTTATATAAAAAATAATATCATACTAATATAAACCAACCAAGTTGATTAAAAATCCCCATATCATTTGTTTGTCTTTATGTTTATTATAAATTTACCAATAATTCAAGTTTAGCTTATGAAGTACATAGGTTGTAGGTTTTGGGAGGAACGAAGCCAGAAATATATTGTTAGGGAGTGCCTAAAAAAATACAAAAACATTGGTAGATTTAAGATTGAAATACATTTTTAAATATGTATATTTTGTAATAAATGGTTACCTCAATAATTACAAATGGCTTCGTATTTAACACTTTTATCTTATTTATAATAATTGAAATACTTACCTCACTAAGTCGACCATTACATTTAACTTATTAGGTAAGGTGTTGGTCTATTAAAATGGCATCGTATTTAACACTTTTATCTAGTAACACCTTTTGATTTTTAATAATCACCATCACTCTTACTTGATAACATTCTCAATATTTGTCATGTTTATTCGATAAAATAAATTGACCTTTTTAAAGTACTTACTTGGTAAACGTTTATCTAATTAGCATCAAACATTCATAAAATAGAATAAGAGGTCGTTCATCGATGATTACCGGGTAAACGCTTACAGGTAAGAGTTAGCAATTACACTTAATGGGTAAGATGTTAGTTTATTAAAATGACATCTTATTTAACACTTAACACCCAGTAATTTTATTAATCGTCATTACTCTTACTTAGTAAGATTCTCAAAATTTGTCATTTTCATCCAAAAAGATAAATTGACCTTTTTAAAATACTTACTTGCTAAACGTCCAATAAAACGAGCTCTAAATCGATTAATTTTCTAAAACATTGATTAACATGTTATTTGTGTCATTTTTTCTTCTTAATTTTTATAAGGAACATTTGGATGCCAACTATAAAGGATTAAAGGGCAATAGAAACCGTTAGTGCAACTTTTCTCTAAAAGGACCTAAAATACAAAATAACAAATAATCTAGGTACCATTTTTGCAACTTTTACATAGTTGAGGGTTCTTAATAGAAACTCATTCAATTTGATTCAAGAATGGAAAGAACAATCTTCGTTAAACCCTGCCGTTGCCCGAAAGGCAGAAACCACAACGAAAGCTGCAGCTTTTCTAATAAGCTTTTCTCAATAATGGCTTAATCCAATCCAGCTATTTCCAAGAGACGATTTCTTGTTAGAAACTGTATAATTCACAGAGCAAATGCCAATCTTTATGTTACTTCCATGTGGGTGTCTCTAATCAGGTCAGTTTCTCGCCGTAATTTGGGCAAACGAGACCTTATTATCCGATTAAGTTCAGTTTCATCACTCGCCCAGCTTAATTTCTCAGACGTATCTGATTCTAGTTCAGACGAGAACTGTTCGTATCTCCAGAAAAGCAATAGTACTAACTCAATCGAACATGCACGCCAAGTGTTTGATAAAAGAACACTTGTAGAAAACTTACACCACTTGGAGAGAAAGCCCAAGACTGCTTTGTTTCTGATCACCCACTTGAAAGAATGTGGTTTTAGGCATGATGTTGCAACTTATATGGCTGTTATAAGGTTTTTGTGTTACTGGGGTATGATGAGGAGGTTAAAGTTTATGTTTTTGGAGGTTATTGAGGATAAAAATGAGGGATTTGGGTTTGGGGTTTTTGATTTGGTTGAAGAGTTATTGAAAGAGATTAATGTGGATGGCGATAATTTGCTTGTTCGAGCAGTTGATGCTTTGGTTAAAGCTTTCGTTAGTGTTCATCGGTTTGATGATGCTTATGATGTGTTATTGAAGATAAATGGTGGGTTGTTCCCTTCTGTGCTTACTTGTAATCTTTTCTAAACCGGTTGGTTGAAGAAGGAAAAGTCGATATGGCGATGGTGGTTTATCGACATTTGAAGATGAACGGTTTCGTTCCAAATGTGTACACATATGGGATTGTGGTTAAAGGGCTGTGTAGGAGAGGTTGTGTGAAAGAAGCTGGGGATGTTTTCGAATCAATGAAGGAAGATGGAGTGGAGCCTAATACGTTCACTTTTGGTTCGTATATTGATGGGCTTTGCTCGAATGGCTACACGGACTCGGCTTTTAAGTTGCTTAAAATGTTGAGAGAGCCGGGATCACTCGTAGATGTTTTCGCTTATGCTTCTGTCATTCGTGGCTTTGTAAAAGAGTTGAAGTTACATGATGCGGAGAACGTCTTTTTTGAGATGAAGCAAGCGGCAATTGTCCCAGATGCATATTGTTACGGTGCGTTAGTCCAAGGGTATTGTCGGAAAGGCGATATTCTCAAGGCGTTGGATCTTCATGATGAAATGTGTTCGAATGGTATTAAGACGAATTGTGTGATTATGAGCTCGATTATGCAATGCTTGTGTCAGATGGGGATGTTGTCTGAAGTTGTATACCGGTTCACTAATGCATTGGAATCCGGAGTTTTTCTTGATGAAATCTCGTTCAGTATTGCAATCGATGCTCTGTGTAAATTAGGGAAAATGGGTGAAGCGATGGTGTTGCTAGAAGAGATGAAACGTAGGAATATGAATCCGGATGTTAAGCTCTACACCACTTTGATTAACGGATATTGTCTCCAAAAAGAGCTTCCGAATGCTCTGACTGTCTTCGATGAGATGAACGAGAAGGGCGTGAAACCGGATACCGTTACTTTCAACGTGCTTGTTGGCGGGTTCTCGAAATGCGGCCTTTTCGAGGAGACCATGGTTCTTTTAGATAATATGCTAGCACTAGGTTTAGAACCCACAAGTGCTACATATGACACTGTCATTGAGGGATTATGCAAAGGTGGAAAACCAAAGGAAGCCGAGGACTTTTTTAATATTCTTGAAAGAAAAAGCTTGAGTAATCATGTTGCTATGATGAACGGATACTGTGATGCAAAGAACGTAAGAAAAGCGTATGAAATTTTTCTCAAGTTGTCCAAAGAAGGAAAGGAAGGGCTTCTAGTGGCAAAAACTTCATGTTGTTCGAAACTATTCAGCTGCCTTTGTGAAGAAGGTGAAACCGATAAAGCTCTGATGCTATTTAAAACAATATTGGCATCAGACAAAGGTCCTTCCAAGATTATATACAGTAAACTTCAATCTGCATATTGTAAAGCTGGAAATATAAGAATGGCGAGATGGGTTTTTGATATGATGATCGAGAGAGGATTAACGCCTGATGTCATTAACTACACGATCATGTTAAATGGCTATTTCCGTTTAAATTGCTTATCAGAAGCCAATGATCTATTCATTGATATGATAAATCATGGTATACAACCTGATCTCATCACGCATACGGTATTGTTCGATGGGGAATCTAAAGTAAAACGAAAAAGTTCAACCAGGGGGGAGAGTGGGAGTGACGAAAGGGGGTTGTCAAGATATCTAACAAAACTGCAAGAGTCCGTTCCTGATGTTATTTGCTACACTGTTCTGATTGACTATTTTTGTAAATCAAATAACCTTGAAGCTGCCGTTTCCGTCTTCAAGGAAATGATCGATAGAGGTCTGCAACCGGATACTATAGCATACACGTCTCTTATACGTGGCTATTGCTATGAGGGCTTTGTAGAGAAGGCCAAAACACTTCATCGTGAGATGATAGCGGAAGGGGTTCAACCGGATTCACGTACCGTGAGAGCACTAGAGATGGTGAAGGGCAAGAAAATGCGAGTTAAGCAATAAGGACCTTTTGGCAACTCTTAAACATGTTCGGCAAATGACGGTACTTACATATTGTTCCCTTTTTGGATTTTGTATAGTGGAAATTAAATCTATTATTCTTTTTGTATGCAAGCGACTAAACCTCTTAGGCAATGTTTGGCAACCATAAGCTAGCTTATATTTTGAGTTTATTGGAAAGGCCCTACTTGGCTAGCTTTTTCAATAGCTACTTCAAGTAGTGCTTCAATAAGCTCCATGGGTTCTTATTAGCTATGCCTCTTGTATTTTTCCAGTTATTTTTTCAGCATGGCTTCTTATGTAACATGACTAGTTTCTCAGCTCTAGCTTTTAAGGTAACAACTAACTTATCAGCCAAAAGCTAGCTTGTCTGCTAGTTTGCTAAACATAGCCTTAGTAGCATAAACTACACAAAGCACTTGTATGTGACCATTCTTAGCACACATTTGACCAACATAAACCCAACTATACTTGGACCCTATTATTAGAAATTTGGGTTGTTATGGGTTATGTCATGAACTTGAAGTCATCTTGGTCGAAATAAAACCAAACCAAACAAACCTGGTATATCCCGCTCTATTGAAAAGTGATGAATGCTTCCCCCAGATGTTGGGACTGCAGTACTTTGATATATACATTAATTATGATGACTTTTCATTAAATACATTTTAACTCTATTGACTTAGAGGCCGTTTACTTGAACACTTGATTTACTTCTTTCTTATATATGGAAGGGGCCATCTTGTGTGCAATATCATCGCGTGCCTATATACAAATCAGTATGGCTGATTGTACTCAACATGAAAGTTTGCAACTTTTTATTTGCGGAACTCGCACAAATCACAAATCACAGCTGCAGATTTATGGTTGAATACTTGGCTCGCGGACATCCATCCTTTATTATGGTATGCTCAAGACTCAACTTCTTATTCAAATGACTTGATATATAGAAAAAATGGCAATTTGGTAGTATTAGATCAACCTACAATAATATGATGTGATATTGGCACAGGTAAGAAGATGAAGCAGTGATGCTTGGATCACCAAAGGACTGCATCAAAGTGTCCCTGATGGGAGGTAATTGGCGTTTCCTTTGATGGTTAATCATTGAATTTTCTATCTTTTTTTTCGATTTCTGATCTCGAATTCCAAAAGATCATTACTTTCTGAGTAGCTACAACCATCAACAAGTCTTGAAATCCCAACATTTGGTTTATAGGATTGGCTGGGATTTGGATTTCAATTTTATTCCGATCCCATGTTTGGTTTGAAGCATTGATTGGATTTGAAATGCCGATTTCGAAATCCCATCAGTGGTGGTTGGCGTTTCGTAGGATTTGGGTTAAATAACGTGTTAAAATATACTGAAAAATTTAATGAAAAGTATTTTATTTTTTATATTATTTTCTTAAGTTATGGAATTCAATTCCATTCCAGGTCCTACAAACCAAACACACAAAAGATTCCAAATCCAAATTCAAATTCTTCCATGAAATCCAGATCTCTCAAAAGCATTCCGTCAAACCAAACGCCCCCTAAAACATTTTCCCTTTTAAAAAACATGTTGGCAAGCCAGATGATTACCATCCTCAAATGTTATCGCCCAAGGAGAAATAATCATCACCCTGCATCTCAACTTCTGGCTAATGCCAAATCCGATGACTTATGGGTAAATGGTTCTTTATGTTCTAGGCTCTACTAGTCACACAATACACGTAGTTATCCTTGAGTTTATATGTTGCATGAGAGCATTACATCTGATGGTTAAATGACCAAGAATTTAAATCATTTGATTACATTCTTTCCCTCTCATTTTGTCGTTTAAGAACTGGGAACGAATTATTAGATATATGAAGCACTTATTTTCATCAATGGAGATTGGCAAGCAGTGCAAGTTAACTTGGTTCTAATTAACCATCCAACAGAGGATTTATATAAACTTTAATGTTCTCGTAAAAGTTGATGCTTTTTTCTTCTTAAAATCTCCTTCAAGCTTCCCCGACCCACAAACTTATTTATTTTTTCTTGGTATTTTCTGAACAGAAGGGTAGACTCCAGAGATTTCTTCGAAGATCTCTTTCTTTTTGTGGAAATCAGAAGAGGAAGATTCAAGTCATTAAGTAGCGCGAGATGAATGAGATTGTTATGCAGACAACGAATTGACAAGGTCAATCCCATTGTTAAGCCATCTATCGTACATAACAAAGATTGGGATTTATAATCAACAGAGCATATATGATTTTGCCTTCACTCAGGCTCATGTTTGAGCTTTAAATGTGAGTTTTTGTGTTTTTGCGCATTGATTTTATTCAAGTCTTTGGTGTTGTATGAAGCATCCATTCATGCTTTCGATATTGATTTTGTTTCTTGTGATGTATTTGCAGGTGAGCGTGGTTTTGCACCTTTAAAGAATGCTAGAACATCGTTTGTTGTAGCAGGTATTGTTGATTCTTGGTTGACTTTATGTTGAGTTTGTACAGTTTACTTGTGTTCATGGGCATCTCTATACATCATCTTGTTCTTGATTTTTGTTACTTGTTTCTTGATTATAAAGTAAATAGTTTAGATTGTCAATTCAAATGCATAGTTGAGGGTAATATTAAGACTTCGAAATCTGACCAATGTTCTAATACAAAGTAGTACCACAATTCTTTATAAAATTCAAGATTACAACTTATTATTACACATATCTAACCTTTTAGAGCTTTCATGTCTGAAATTCATTAATATACAAGTTCGACACGATACGATTGAGTCATATCATTCGTTTCCGAATCTCTCGTGAAAGAACCGTAATAACCTTGAATTCATATATTAGCTCATTTGCAATTAAAAACCATACCTCACCATATGATCATTTCATAGGTATCTAGATGAAACCTTTAAAAACCTTATTTATCATATTTCTTCTCTTTCATTTCATTGTCTACTCAATAGAGTAAGAACCTTAGTTAATCTATATAATGGAGGTTTTGCCAATAAAAAACTTAATTTTCTTTTCTTATTTATAATATATAGTTTGTAATTATTAGTTTACGATTTATAAATTAATTTTGATTTACATGTATAAAAATATTTTAAAAATAATCTAAACATAATAAAATAGTTGAAAATAATAACAGAAAACAGAAGTAGGTACAAGAACCCATATTATTGTTCAAGCACCTAGGTTAGGAACCTATGACTGCACAAGAACCTTCACGACTCTATCTCACAGTGTGGATAGATCCCATGCAAGAGGTTCTTGTAAAATTCCCAAGAAAAAACTTAACATAAACTTCCATTGTGGATGCTCTAATAATTTTAAAACATGACTAATTTTGTAACGACGTAATACACAAATATTTATCCTTATCACCTAAATCTTATATGCATTCTCTTGATTGAAAATTATGTTTTATACACTCTATATTTTAAATGTTGGAGTTTTGTAGGTATTAATAATCATGTACTGTATTGTTGTTTATATAAGTGAGTTTCTAGGTTGGAATCCAGACATCTTCCACACCATATCTAAGTCTCGGACAACACGGTTTTTGTCACCATGATAGTTGTGGGACTGGTGCGGTAGTTCGCTCGTAATTTTGCATTGTATTGTATACTGTATATACTCTTCTTTTTGCAAAAGAAGATAAAATAGTTGTTAATCTTTCAATGCTTGTACTAGAAATATAGGATAAACACGTACACAAACATGCACGCACGAATATGTGATCATGGTATACAATATCTAGAACCCAACTAGTTAATAAATCCATGTGAAACATCTATAATGTAGACTGAACAAACTATAAGCTTTTTGACAAGGAAACATGATGAAACGTGGGTGTGGGGGACTAGTCGGTGCCCGTTTGGATCCAGATATCCCCGAAACGTGTGTGCGTATGTTATCTGCCGTTCAAGAAAAAAATTTCAACAACATTGGAGCTAATATTTAGGAAATGCTAGACTTAAGTGATTGACCGTTACATGGGATGTTTCAAACTTTTGCGAGACACTGTTGCACATAAAAACTTTTAACTACACTGTAAAATAAGATTAACAATCTGAACAGAAATAAGGATTACACAGTAACACTAACACAAGTTGATGAAAGGCACATACCCATAAAATCGTGCCTTAATTTTGGAGGCCTATTCAAAATCTAGGGCCGGGTTCATATGAGACCAACCTGTTTTCATTAGACCCGTGAAACAACATTTTTTTACTTGAAATATTTCACAACAAAATATTGTGAAGTTAAAATATCCAAAACCTTCACTGCATAAACATTATGAAAAGTTACCTTTATAGTGTTTTGTTGTAAAGTTTCAAATGTAAAAAAAATGGTCTCACAAGTTTCATGAAGTTGTTTGATTTCACTTAATCCCAATTCTCAAAATCTAACATTTACATGCTAAGAAACCATCCTCTCAACACAAACCAGGTTAAAAGCATATTGCTATTGTCAGGAAACTTCTTACAACCCATCTACCATAAAAGAAATATTAATATGTCGGGGACGAACCTAAAGAATTTTTTAATGGTGGCACCATTTAACTATAAGAAACATTTGTAATGATATTTTTTATTAAATTAATATTGGTTTAGTGGTTGGTTTCCTCGACTTAATGAAAGTCTCATGTTTAGGTTTTGTTATCACAATTCTTTAAGAAATATAATAAATATGATATTAAAAGCTAATTTTTTTTTTCACTCTAAGAAGATTTGAACCCATGATCTCTCCTTTGAAAAATAAGGAACTAACCAACTCAACCAAGGAGAGTTTGTGTCTTTATTGCAGTTTCATTGTTTCAAAATACAGTGGCACACAACAAATTAGCATGGTAGCATTATCACGACCTTTACATTACAACGGAGGAACGATACCATGGCTTGTGCCACCGTGGACACCTATATAGGTCCGTCCGTACATATAATAATTGCTTTACTCTCAGTCCTAGGTCTTGCTTTTATTCCAATTATTAGGTCTTGCTTTTATTCCAATTATTGTTGGTATTGCTGGCATACACTAATTGTTTGATTCAAAGATCTTGCTTTTATGCAATTATTTTGCAATGTTATGAAATTTCTTAGTTACTTTGCTAAAGTGACCAAGCCTTTTCTTAAAAGTTAACATCAAATTATGAGAGGTGCTTATAGCCTATACGAGAGGTGGAAGCATGATTTCACAGTTAACATCAAATTATGAAGGAAAAAAAAAAAAATCATTTGAGTTTAAATTTTATACATTAGCTAAATCTAACAATATGAACAATTAACAATTTAAACACAAAACCAAAGGAGTGTTAGCCTAGTGGTAAGGCTTGGGCACTACATAGTGGTGAACTCGAGTTCGAACCCTGGGGGATGCATTCTGGAGGTACGGGGCTTCGACCCCGGACCACATGCTTTAGCAGTCGGGCTTCGGCCCAAAATTGCCGAGGATTAGTCTGGGCCCAATATGGTCTGTGATACCTCTTCAAAAGAAAAAACAACAATTTAAACACAAACAAGGATGACATAAGTTGATGAAAGCCCTAAACACATGTAAATCAAGATCCTAAAAGTTTAATTAGTCCCTATTCAAATTCTAAGATTTTACATGTTAAAAAAGGACCCACATTTTACATTTTTCATGTTTAAAGTTTAGGCCTTATCTAGCTAGCTTATTTATAGCTGAGTTGGCTTATGAATAAATTATGTTTGACAAAAACTAGCTTATGAGTATGTATAATGATCAAAAAGGGTATCTTGGGGTTTAATAGTTAATATTAACAACGGTATAATTAAAAAAAAAAAAACTACAAAAAACTTCGAAAAGCTACTCATACAAACATTTCAATAAGCTAGCTTATAGTCCATCTAAACATGTACTAGCTTATAAGCTAGCTTATTTTAGCTAAACAGTCTAAGTTGTCTATATGAACCCAAGATATAAGAAAATGTAAACCATATGGCCCTTTCCATAATTATTTTATTTTAGGGATATGTATAGATTATGACTTTAAGTAAATCACAGGACCAAATGTAATTTACTAAAAGATATATAATACAAATTAGGATAGTGATTTTTGTGAGACCCAACTTTTAACCAGGAAAAACAATTTGTCACCATCTTTGTCTTTCTTTTTCTTCCTTATTTTAATCATCAAAGTAATTCCAAGATCATTGAATAGCATTTACTAGTTATAAACACATATTCCCAAAATGAATTCTAATGATGGAGTCTTTCACCGGTGTTTCAACTCCGTGAATAGTCTGATCGATCAATAGATATTATGCATCGAATGATCATATTTTCGATTTCGAAGATACTATACATGTAAACATCTTCCATCACGAGGTAGAGAATTTCGTTGCCTCTATGAAGACCGAAAGTATGTGTACGTATCCAACAAAATACAAATATATATAGTGGACCGATGGTGTGGATTGGAATCTACATTGCAATAGCATCCAACTCAAGACAATCTTGATAAAAGAGGAATTGATGTACACTCCCTCTTATGCCCCATTGATATCCCGGAGTTTAATTCCAATTCGGATTTGGTTGGTTGGTTTTTATCCTTGCATTTGAAGAAAATGGAGTCGGCTTGTCTTGAGGCGGTCATTCAAACGGCTTTATGGGCTATTTGGTCTTTTCGGAATGAGAGTCTTTTTAGGCTTCCTAAGCCTAAGAGCATCCACATTCCACAATGGAGGTTCTTCCTCAGGTTCTTCATGTGTTTTTACAAGAACCTTTACTTTGAGACAAAGGTTCTTGTCTAGCCACAAGTTCTTATTGGAACCCAGGTGCTTGAACAAGAACCCAAGTTCTTGTATAATAGTTTCCTTTTCTATTATATAATAGTTTACATAAATAAAAATTATATTATATATAAGAAAAAGGAAATGAGGTTTTTGTAAGAATCTCCATTGTAGAGTTTTAAGGAGGTTCTTCATTTGTTGAGATGGTTTCGATGTGGCATGAAAAAATATGGTAAGTGAGGTTCTTGGAGGTTCCACCATCGTGGATGCTCTAAGAAAGGAGCTTTGTGGGATGTGACTCGGTCGTTCTTTTGGGTTACAAATAGGAGTAGTAAGTTTACTATTGATTGGGTAGGTTGGTTGCAAAATCCCCTTCTTGCTATATCTCTTACATGTAATTTGTTTCTTGTAGCTTCTTGCTAGTTTTCTTTTTATAAAATATCCGCCGCTCAAAAAAAAAAAAAAAAGAACATTGCCATAGTAGCATCCGCCATTTGTATCATTGCCAATTTGCCATGCAAATATTTCTCACTCAATGCCGCTTCCACGACGGTGCTAGCTGTCGCCATGAAATTGCCGGTGTAACGAGTAGTTCCACGAAACTACTACTTAATTCGCTGCCTCTGTGAAGACTAGAAAGTATGTGGACTAGGGGTGGCAATCAGGTCGTGTTCGGGTTGGCAGGTTTGACGGGTCAAAAACCTCAACCCGTGACACCACGATCCGTTTAGCTAAGCGTGTCAAAATCTTCAACCCTAACCCCATGACAGGTTGTGTCGCGAGTCGTGTCATAGGTTAGCGGGTCAGACACGAGTTGGCAGGTCAAATATTACCAAAATTAAAAAAATTACAATCAAATTGAAATTACAAAAGTTGAAAAATACAACCACAAATTAAAAGTGCAAAAACAACCAAGGTCAAAGTTCAACATACAACCAAAGTTCTAAACTACAACTAAATCGAAATTATGAAAATTAAAAAATACAACCAAATCCAAATTACCAAAGCAATTGAATGTGCGTGTAGAGCTAGCGAAATCGATTTAAGGTTAGGGATATTTGGACTTAGTCGGTGTAACACCCCAAAATTAGAGTGAACAAAAACTTTCATTTAGTGGGAAGTTGGTGATACAAAATACGCCATAGCGCGAGCTCATCCCAAAATAGTGGAAATAGTAATGTATAATTACAACGTTTGTAATTTAAATGAATAAATACAATAACCAACTAGTCTAGTTCCAATTTGGGAAGAAGACTACAAAAGGGTTATCGCTCTATGATCAACCTTGCGGTCTCAAAGACCGGTCTCTTCAATGGCCCCCACGCTCGCTCTAATCCCAAGCCTACTTAGGAACCGCGTCCCTAGTACCTGAGAGACACATCGACACCAAACAAGTGTTAGGCTAAAGGAGCCTAGTGAGTTGTATAAATGACTCTATGCAAATGAGATACGTTAAGGCATGCAATTATACAATATCATATAAACAACGGAAGTAACATGTTAAACCGGTCTATTATTATCTTCGGAAACAATGGGAGCGACCCATTTCCACCAACCAATGCCCCTACATTCGTTGCTTCCCAATACCTCGATGCCATTTCAACTATGACACCTTCCGAGGCCCGCGCATCTCGGAGCCACCCGAGAGCCGGCGACATAGGTGCGTCCCTATTTCAGGACCTCCCAAGACTATTGGGTGTGGACACATTGCGTTGGATCGTCCATGTTATTTACATTTAATCAACCTCGATGCCATTTCTATCATGACACCTTCGGAGGCATATGTGTACTGTCTAGAAAGACTCATACAATCATTTTAACCTATCATAGGCATAAATCGAGGGTCTCAAGCCCTTTGCATCATCTCATGGTATATTCCAATACATTTATTTATCATGCATACATTCATCACATAGCCACAAGAATATAACTCATGCGAGGTAGTATACAACAAGCCATTTCATATATGCAAATAACTTAGAAGGATACACAATTCAATCAAGGTGATGCGCTCTCAGTTTTAACAAAAAGGGTTTAGCAACTCACCTTGGTCTAATTCAAAATCAAATGTGGATTAGATAGCTAGATACGTCACAAGATAGCACCTACACAATCATATCATGATATACATAAGTAAAACTCTCAAAAACAACTCTTACGATTCACAACCGAAACACTAGTCTAGAGCTAGGCTAGACTATCTCAATGGCTCTCAAAATCCACCAAACATTATCTAATATAACCCTTAAGAAAAGCCCAAAGCCAAAACTCGAAAAGAATCGGAAACGAAAGATTTCAAAATCGACACAGTGAGTTGCGCGACCTAGCCGCGCGACCTCAGGTCGCGGGCTTAGGTCGCGGGGATCTCCTGACCTGCACTATCCCGCGAGCTGATTTCTCAAACACCCACCAAACTCATCCAAAACTCGATTTTGACTCCCAAAACACCCTACGAATGTTTATGAACGATCCTAAGATGATATAACACGATAAACTAACCACCAAACTCGGAAAAACACCGATGGACCATCAAGATCCATGGTTTTCCCCCAAATACGAGCCCTAGTTTCCAAGACTCTAAAACTCGACTAAACCACGAAATTAACACGAGATGAACCATACCTTTCGTTAGGAACTCGAATCTAACAACGGTGTACGGGTCGATTTCACCTCTCGAGCTCGATCTCTCTCTTGATTCACAAATCTCCTTCAAAACCCTCCTTTCTCTCTTTTCTCCCTTTTCCTCTCTTCAAAACACAACACTTACAAAATGAAAGAGAAGGAGGGGATAAGCCCCTTTTCACTAGTTGGTGGCTAGTTGCATCCCACCCCTCCATCTCTCGGTTATTTACTTTCTCACCCCGAAGCTGTTAAGTTGAGCATTCGACTCGATTTATAAACTTAGATACGAGTTAATAATTAACTTTGGGAATAATACGATATACATATATATATATATACAACCGGATCTCTATTATTTATTTTTATCAGATAAAGTCGAGTGCATAAAATTCCGGGTGTTACAGTCGGGCATGATGTTACTGATGTTAGGGATATTTGGGCGTTCAAAGTCAAAATGTTATTTTTATTATATAAAAAATATAAAAAATAATTAGTTAAACATAAACAGGTTCGGGGGTCAACCCGAATACGATCCGCGAAATTGGCTGGTTGGTGGGTCAAAAACCTAACCCAAACTCCTTTATCTTCGTGTCGTGTCATGTCGGATTGACGAGTCGTGTCGGAAATTGCCAGCCCTAATGTGGACATATCTAACAAATATAGTGGACCGATGGTGTGGATTCGAATCTACATTGCAATAGCATCCGCCATTTGTATCATTGCCATGCAAATATTTCTCGCTCAATGTCGCTTTCATGACCACGGTGATAACCGTCGCCATGAAATTGCCGGTGGATATGAGTAGTTCCACGAAACTACGTACTACTTAGTTTGTATTTTAAAGCCGATAGGATTGGGCCAATCGCATTTTAAACTAGGGAATTATGAAGTTTTGCAATAGAGTCACATGAAGACTTCTCTCTAATGCACCGTTGATTTTCGGGCAAATTGGTGGACTTTCATTCCCTTTAGACAAATCTTCTTTATTTTCCTTTTGAACAGTATGAATAACACTAAGTCGCGAAAATTCAGAGTGACACGTGGCGCGCTCTCGGTTGTCCTCACGTTCACAACCAAAAAGTGGTTTGTATTTGAACTTTCACCTATATATATATATAGGTGGTTTGTATTTGCGAACCAGGTAGATTGTACAAACTCTACAAACCTAATCTTAACCATTGATTTTGTTTATATTTTGTTTATCACCTAATTTTTAGGTGGTTTTCAAATGTGGTTGAGAGAAAATCTAGAAACTAAATTAATACACACCATTGATCATCTACATATATGGTCGAGATTGGTTTGTATAGTTTGTACAAACTATCCGGTTTGTAACGGATACGACCCATATATATATAGGTTAAATCATGTGAAAACCAAATTATTCCTAAAAATCCGTGAAAGCAGCTAAAAAATAATTTTTTTACGACTTTTTTTTCCGTTAAATGTTAGAATTGATATATTGTTTCACATATATTTTTTTTATAGGGTGAGTATCATCCATGAATTGGTTTCATAATATGAATAAAATTTTTATTTTTTGCATGGACGATATTTACGTTATGAAAAAAATATATGTGAAATAATAGTTAAAATCATAGTATTTGATAAAAAAAATCTTATAAAAAATTATTTTCAATCGATTCTCACATATTTTTAGGAATAAAATGGTTTTCATTTAAATATTGTCCTATATCTCTATATATATACTCAGTAAATGAATAGAAATCAATTAATGGACTGAATCCTGTATGATAATACTATTATATATGGTTATTAAAAGGATGTGGTTAATTATTGTAGTTGCATGATGTCTAAATAAAAAGATTTGCAGTTTTTTCATAATAAAATGTTCAATTACTAAGATTTATTAAATATTAAAAATTTAAAGAGAATAATATTAATTCATTGGTGTTAAATTAATATAAAGTTGTAATTAAACTGCAAATGTAGCCTTTACCTTTTTCCAACCAGATTGTTGGAAAGCTTTTTGGATATAAATAAAAGCCACACACACTCACATATATTATCTTACATATTTCCATTATACTAGCTAGCTAATTTCCAAGATGGATTCAGATTCATATGCTGAAGCATACGACAACTGTTGGAAAATGTATGTATTGCTAGAGAGCAAAAAAGCCCTCAATTATAATAATGAGTCGGGAGTAATGCTTAATGTGTGCTATGGATTATATAAATGTAAAGGGGCTGAAGTGGAAGGGAGGAGTTATAGCAAGCCTATGTTGTGGATCGGGATCTACATAGCAGTAGCATCGCTATTTTGCATCCTTCTCATGGCAGCGGATTTGTTCCATGGTTTTCGAAATAGAAAACTATGGTTTCCATCCAAATACTTTACCCTCAATGCTGCTTCCATCACAATAATAACTATCGCGATGAAGCTCCCTGTCGATCTCAGTACTCCGATGCCAGCCAACGTCGACCAATTTGCCAAGGTAGGAAGCATGACCTTCATGTGTACCATGATGGCCAATTTAATGCCTTCTCTTGCTTCTATGGCAATAGGGAGCTTTTCGCAAACGTTGCAGGTATGGTCATTCTTGTCGTCACAATGGTCGTCAATATTTTGATCGAGATGAAAACCGGTGTTGTTTCTTATCCAGCTTGGTACAGTAGCGTGTTTCACGTATGCATTAACATAGCCGCAATGCTCTCTTTACTTGTACTAGTGATATCTTCAGCTTTAACAATCCCAACCTCAAAAAGAATATTGGAATCCAAGTATCAAGAGGTACACAAAACAACTTCAAACCAACATACAAGGATATCTACATTTGAGGAACTAACACAACATGTGAGAAAATATTGGATGATGGCAGGAACTGGTAGCCCACAATTTGTTATGATTACTTCTCCACTATCTTCTGCAGCTGGGATTATTTGTGCGACTACTACAATCTTTCATTATTTTATGCTTATATGCATCCTCGTAGAAAACACAGCAAAATATTATCTTCTAGGATGCAAATCAGATTATAAGTGGTCGACGCTTCTCATCTACATAACACACACCATTGGAATTGGAGTAGGTACCGTTGCCTTAGTATTCAGAAGCTTTGCAGCCTTAAACTTCAAATTGTCCGTTAAATGGATTAAGAAACATACCAAGGTCTATCACGTAGAGAAGCACTGGACCCAAATGTTGACAGAGTGGAGAAAGATCGATTTACCTTTTCCATTAGGTGGTGGTCACGTATCAAAAGCTTTTGTCTACGTTTGGTATAACCTCATTCTAAACCTTTGCATCATATGTCAAAAGGTAATTGTGGTCTCATGCAAAATATTAGGGCTCATTCCACTGGCCATGGTCATTGTTGGTGTATTTTGTGTGCACTCTTGGAAATCATTGAAAGCAAACTT
Organism: Centaurea solstitialis; assembly: GCA_030169165.1. Taxonomy (NCBI): domain Eukaryota; kingdom Viridiplantae; phylum Streptophyta; class Magnoliopsida; order Asterales; family Asteraceae; genus Centaurea; species Centaurea solstitialis. The sequence goes on along the minus strand of CM058044.1, from coordinate 73,102,274 downwards.
CTTTGCTGCCTCAAATCGTGAGCGTATACCTGTGGTTGAGCAAAATGATACAAAAAAAGATATCGAAAACTACGCTTTGCAACTTCAAGACGAGGTGGAGCTTAGTATAAGAGTGCTCAAAAGTATTTCAAACTCGGTGAATCGTTCAATCCAAAAGGCTGAGAAGCAACCGCCTATCAATCTGATAAAACTTATTGAGCAATCTACGAGATTTGAAGGAGTGGTGAATTTTGATAGAGATAATATTCAACCTTTGGACGATTGTGCTAAATTTCCCAACAGTTGGAGCTTGCCAGTGGTAACCTTAGCGTGCATCGCCGTTACTCTACCAAATACAAGTCAGGAGAGTATTGATTGCTTGTTCAACGGTGTTCGTGAAGGTCTTTCATACACTCTTGTTGTCGAAGAGAGCCTTAACAACCTTGGTGAATATGTAAAAATTCACAAGGCAACGACCTCTTTGTGGCGTGAGGTTGACATCAGCTACAGATGGTTGGGGAATGCGCTCCATCAAAATGCCTATAGAGACAAAAGTCCGAAAGAGATTCTTGAATGGTTTGCTGAAAAAGCAAAGGATGTTATAGTCGAAATGAGCAAACACAACAATGAGGAACTGCCGGATGATTCTTGTGAGAGATTGATTGCTGCTGATTCAATGTATCGTGTCACACAAACAATCATGGTTAACTACCCGAATGACATCGAACGCAATAGAGAAGAGCAATTGTTTGGCCTACTGTCCGGCATGATTGTGGACATAGTGGTTGCTTGCTTCACCAACTTACCACGTGTCATACAAATGAAATGCCATGAGGATGCAATAGAGAAACGAGAGGCTAGTGTTCAGGCTGCAGCGAAGCTTCTTGGTAGTACGAAGAAGATAATAGAAAAACTTCAATCGTGTGAGGTACCAACCTTGGATCCCGAGGAGAGGGCGTTTATTGATGAGTGGCGTGTTCATTTGAAGCAATCAATTCCGTAGAATCTACTGTTTTTTCGTGCATGGGGTACGTAATTTCTTCAACTTCATCAAGTATCTGCCTGCCTATATATATATATATATATTTGATTCATAGTTCTTGTCTAACTTTCCTTTTTCTTTTGCACCTCTCTTTCTCTTTGTAATTTCTTCACTTTTTCTCGTTGATTAATCAAACGTATTGTGTATAATGTTTCTAAAGTTTTTTTTTTCTTTTTTGTTGATGCAATATAGTTTTAAAATATGGGATACTTCTTCAAATTAAATGTATCAAACGATACCAAAAAAGTTATTGTCTGTATCCACTTAACAAAAATGTTTTTTGATGTATCAAACTTTTTTTTTTATTATTGTGTTACAAAATGACTTGCTTCTAGTTAGCCGGGTAAACCATCGCCAGAGATCTAGAACCATCGCCGGAGACCGTCGTCGTTGACCCAAAACCATAGCCGGAGATCACCCGGCAACCATCTTATTCCATCGCCGTCGAGAACCACCGCCGCCGCCACGAACCACCTCTACTGCCGTCGAGAACCAGCATCCAGAACCACCGCCGCCCATAACCACCACCCAGGACCACCACCGTCGCTGCCCATAACCACGACCCATAACCACCATCCAGAACCACTGCCGTCCATAACCACCACCCTGGACCACCATACATAACCACCGCCGCCCATAACCACCACCGTCGCCACCTAGAACCACCACCCACAACCACTGCCACTTAGAACCACCATCGTCGCCGCCCATAATCACCACCCAGAACCACCATCGCCGCCGCCCAGAATCTCTGTCCACCGTGACCAGCTGCCGGTAACTAGTTGATAGCCGGTTAAACAGGTTATCATACACACAATAACAAAAGAAAAAAATAAAGTCTGATACATCAAAAAACATTTTTGGGAGATGGATACACACAATAACTTTTTGGTTATAATTTGAATGTTTGATACACTTTGAAGAAGTATCCCCTTTAAAATACAAAGTCGTCTCGGTTCTGACCTTACAAGGTTTACACAATAGATCGTAAAATTAATGCGCGAAAGCATTGTAGATGTTGGGGATTTTGTGTAGGTTTCTTGGTGCACTTGGAATATCACTTAATCGACATTCGTTTATAAATTACAACTTTCTGCTACTATTTATGTGCCATTTCAGAACCCTAAGTATAGCTATTTTGATACGCAAATTGTGTAAGTTTGTACATATATACATATTTTTCAGAGTGTGTCTATTTCTTAAGTCATCTAGATAAAAGGTAATTTTTTGAGCTTCTTTATCTCATAGTCAATGGTTTGGGGATCGTTTACAAATTGTCTATCCAAGTAAGCGCTTACCGATATCACTTATTGAGCATATAATTATGAGAATCTTGTCTTCTAGTGCTGTGGCAGATTGGTTATCGCTCGGGGTTCATAGCAACCTAACCGAGTTCGAGCCTTCCCGTGCGCATGCCTGAGAACATTTAAGTGGGGCCATGTTTAGCCCCCAAAATTGTCGGGGATTAGTCGGGCTTTGACCCGGACACCCTTCCAAAAAATAAATAAATTATGAGAATCTTACCTGATAAGAGCTATAACATGAACAAAGAGTCTTAATGGGTAAGTGAGAGAAATGACCCTTACTTGGTATGTGTATACCGGGTAAAATAAGCTTACCAACAAACAAATTTGATGGTCGAGAATGTTATATGATAAATTAAGTGTACATAATGTTTTTTCCCGTAAGCACTTGGTAAACGGCCCCTTTTTTATTAATTGCGTTTCGCATTGCCTATAATTTGCATAATGCATTTGATGTATAGATTTTGGCTTCCTAGGTTTTCTGTATGTGGTCTAATCTGTTTTGTTTTACACATATCTAACAGGTGACGTTGGTCGAAAAATTCATACCCTCAATGGAATATTCGTCATAATGCGTTTTCAAGATGATCGAGCTTTTCGTTTATTATGATTTGCATGTTCTATGTGTCACACCTTTGACATCTTTGTTTTCATGTGATTTGCGAATGTTTATCATGTTTGCTTATTTGTTTGATGCAATATGGCTTTTTTTTTTGTGGTTTGAACATTATTTTGTCCTTGTCATGATCAATCTTTCTGCTATCTAACTACGTTGTTGTCATTTTGATTAATTTATTGAGTAAACTCTAACTTTGGTCCCTGTGGTTTATTAAATACTTGAAAGTGGGACCTATGGTTTAATAACTCTAGATATCGTCTTTATAGTTTATGTTTTGCTTTGGAAATGGTCCCCCATTATTAATTTCATTAATTTTCTCTATTGATGGTAGGGGTATATTAGTCCAATTAAATTTTCCATAATTATTCTTAAAAGATTAAATAAATAAAATATATTATAAACTAATTAATTATGTAATATATGTTTTTTATTTTGATATTTTCAAATATATTTATTTTAATTATTGTTTATTGGTTTTATTTTTATTATTATTTTTAACTCTTGTCAACTTATTATTGCATTTTAGTGCATCACTAATTTTTCTTCAATTTTAAAAAATAATTGTTATAATACTCTATTAAAACTTATTTTTGTATATCTTCTTTATATTTAGATAATATACTTTTGTATTATTTTCATCTAGTTGTTAGTTTAATTTTTAAATAGAAATTTCAATGAAGTATATATACAAAAATAAGTTTTATGAAAATATTATAACTATTAGTTTCTAAAAAAAAATAAGAAAACTAATAATGTATTAAAATACAATAATAACTAATTAATAAGGTGACAAAATTAAAAATAGTGAAATAAAACAAAAAAATAATAATTAAAATGAATATATTTGAAAATATCAAACTAAAAAACAAATAACTTACATAGTTATATAAATTACTATGCATATATTGTATTTAAATAATATATTTTTTATTTTAAATTTTATGTAGTTGCCATTTTATCAAATATAAATTTAAATGAAGGTATACAAAAATATTGTTTTAAATATTTCAGTTATGTTAAAAGAATTAAGAAAACCAATAGTGCCTAAAATGCAATAATAAGGTGATGAGAATTACTATAGTGAAATAAAACCGCTACATAATAACTAAAATGAATACTTTTCAAAAAATCAAACTATAAAACATATAACTTACACAATTAATTATTTTATATTATATTAATCTTTTAAAAAAATTAAAGAAAATCTAATTGGACAAATATACCCCTGCCATCAATAGAGAAAATTAATGAAATTAATGCCGAAGGACCATTTTCAAAGTAAAACATAAACCATGAAGACAATTTATAGAGTTATCAAACCATATGTCCCACTTTCAAATATTTCAATAAACCACAAGGACCATAATTAGAGTTTACTCTTAATTTATTTGTTGAGTTGTTTCTCCATTAGAAATTTGTAAACGCTTCATGCTTCATGCTTGTACGTTCTAAGTATTTTTTTCTGATTATATATGTTACGATTTACTATTTTTTATTTTTCCATGGTTTATTGTTGATTTTAATTTGCTTGTTATACAAAGGCCAAAGCATCAAGTTAGTGAATTCACTTATCACAATTGTTGTGGATGTCAGAAATTGAACCCTAAATATATGTTCGCTACAAGATCTGATCACGATGACACCGACGACACTAAAAAAAAGTTACTTTTAGAGATCATACTTTTAGAGACCACACTTGTGGTCTCTAAAAATAGACCTTTTGAGACAACTAGTTGTCTTTATATTCATTTTAAGAAAATATGAATTTTTTAACATTTGTAGACCATATGTTGTGTTTAAAAGTTTAGTGGGAAACTTTCCCCCCCCCCCCCCCCCCCCCCCCCCCAATATTTTTAGGGTCACCAATAGTCTAAAGATTCAAAGACAACAATTGGGTAAGTGTTACCAAACTATATTTTTGGGCAAGTGTTGCCAAACTTTAACTCTTGGGTAAGTGTTCACCATACTTTAAACTTTTGGGAAAATGTATACCGAACTTCGGCTTTTGGTATAGTGTTTATGAAATCACAACTTTTGTGTTGATTAATCATCTGTTACATTTGTGTGTAATATAAAAAAGCAGGAAAATAAAAATAAAAAATGGTCTCTAAAAGTAACTATTTATTTTAATTATCGGTTATGTTTTGCCATGACATGTGGTCTCTAAAAGTAATTATGTATTTATCTTCACTTTTGTCTTTGAGACCAATTCTCGTGGCAAAAGGTAATTAGTAATTTAAATCAATAATTACTTTTAAAGACAATTTGTCGTGGCAAAAAGTAATTAATAATATGAATTAATAATTACGTTTGGAGACCAAATGTCGTGGCAAAAAGTATTTACTTTTAGAGACAACAGAATGTGGTGGCAAAATATACTTTTAGAGACGGTGTTTCTGAGACGAAAGCTTTTGGGACGACCGTGGTCTCTAAAGACTTTCTGAGACGACTTTGTAACTTTTTGCCACGACTTTTGTGGTCTCTAAACGTCATTTTTCTTGTAGTATGATGATGGTAGTGGCGGTGGCGGTAGTGGTGTCACCAACGAAACTGATTACTAGAAGGAGGAAGAGGAGTCGCCAAAGATTGATCGACGAAAACAGCGCTGGAGATTAGAAGGGGGAGGAAGAAGAGTCGTCACCGGAGCCGTTGTAGGAGTCCATTAGCAGTGATGAAGCTTTGTGTGTGTTTATGTTCATCTAAGCTTTGTGTTTTTGTGTGTGTTTGGGATTGTGTTTGTGTTGCTTACAAAGTAAGCTTTAAATTTTGAGGAGAGAGAGAGATAGGTAAAGAAAGAGATGGCTTCTAGAAGGTGCTTTGAAAAATGTCAAAAATACCCCTTAGGGCTTATAATCAGGTGTAGTGTAGTTTAAAATTGATAAAACTACAACCCATGTCATCTTAAATAATATGTAACACCCGTAATTTTCGGGCTTTAGAACTTTTGAGAAAATATGAAAAATAGTACTTTTGATCAAAACCTAGATTTTATAGTCTTGTTGGATGGGAAATTGAATTACGAATCCAACGGTTCTTTCGGAATCGAAATCGGAGCTATAACGAAGAAGTTATGGCCGAGACAAAATATCACCGAAAACCTTGGGTAAAAGCATGTTAAGTTAATATGCTTCAGACGTTGAAAGCATATTAACCTTGGTTAAAAGCATGTGAAGTTAATATGCTTCAGACGTTGAAAGCATATTAACCTGAGGAAACGGGTTTAAAACCCTTCTTACCTCATTTGGTCATAACTCTTGCATCCCTCAACCAAAATTGCTGATTTTTCTCTCTACACTCCCCATTTTCAAAGCTCTTCAAGATCTTGAGGTTGGATCTACGATTGGAGCTAGCTAGGGTGGAAGCTACATCTCACCCACTTCATCTTCTCCATTTCTACCTCCACCACCATTGTTGCTTGAAAAAGGAGAAGCTCGATTTCTAGGGTTTTAGTTCGAATCCTACTCGGTAAGCTTGGTTTAAACTCTATTAGGTTGGATCTAAGTATGGGATAAGAGATGTGAACTAATCCAAGGTGTTAACTCCTTATCAGTTTAGGTGATTACTCAAGCTTTAAGCTAGGGTTTTGGTGAAGATTGGGGCTTTTGGCTTTACAAGCCTCAAGGTGAGTTGCTAAAACCGTTTTGTTAAAACTGAGAGCACATCATCTTGTTTGATTTACATGTCTTGCTTGGTTGTTGTGATTAAACGTGATTAAGGATGAAATGCCTAAATGGTTAGGTCTAAGGATTTCCATGAAATGATTGAGTAATGATGCTTATATGAGTAGCTTGATTTGGATTATTGTATACATGGAGTAGACTATTGTATGCTACTATTGTATGAGTTAAACCATGTGATTACATGATGAATGTGTTTATGAGAAATGCGTGCTATTAAGTATGCCATGGATTGATGCAAAGGAATAGAATCCCGAGCATGTTGATTTATATGAAATGAATGAAAGTATTGAGACTTTCGATAATGCATAAATTGTATAACTAAAAGGTTATGGAGCACCGCTAGTCAAAAAGTGGGATGCTATTGGCCACTAGTCAAAAAGTGGACCGGGATGTCACTAGTCAAAAGGTGAGTACCCATGTTTTTACGCAATATAAATTGGACAACGTGGCACTAGTCAAAAGGTGTACACTATGTCGTTTTTGAAATGAGATTGATTTAAAGTGGCACTAGTCAAAAGGTGTGCACTCCAAGTTTACACGAGTTCGACTCAGTCTTGGGTGGCACTAGTCAAAAGATGTGCACCTATGTCCCTCGCCATTCGTGTGGCCGCGAATGTGCCTGGCCTCTGAGGTTGCCTATTTGAGTCTTCGTAGGAGGACGGCAACGGGGTGTCTCGACTCTGAGGTGTAACTTGCTTGGTGAAAGTGGGTCGCTCCCACGGTTTTCAAAGATAAAAGATAAACCGGTTTAACATGGTGCATTTTGTTGTTAATACACTTTCGTATATCTTACATGGCTTAACATGCTTTTATATGTATGATGTTTATTTGATACAACTCACTAGGCTCCTTTAGCCTAACACTTGTTTGGTGTCGATGTGTCTCTCAGGTACAAGGGACGCTGTTCCCAAGTAGGTGCCGGGATTGGGAGTGAGCTTTGGGGAAAGTGTGAAGAGACCGGTTCTTTAGACCGTGCATGCGTTGACAGATTTGACAATCCTTTTGTAGTCTTTTTCTGAGATAGGATTTAGACTAGATGGTTGTCGCATTCTTTAATTAAAATACAAACATTGTAATTATACACTACTTATACCCCTGTTTTGGGAAGAGCTCACGCCATGGCGCTATATTATGTGTACCACCTTTCGTTAAATGAAAGTTTTTGTTTACTCCAATTTTTGGGGTGTTACATAATAGCCCTTGATTAAAAATTTTAACGGTGCTAGATTGGTCATTAAGTTTACACAAATAAAATGGTTTTTATTTGATTATTCCTCTCTCTCTTGAACGACATATAATGTGGGCCCATGTGGGACCACCCATTAAATAAATCATATATGATTTAGTGGTGGGACCCACCAGAATCATATACGATTTATTTAATGGGTGGGTCCCACATGGGGCCACATCACATGTGATTCAAAGTTGTTCTTTTGTTCCTATAAGGCCATACGCTATGGCACTCGGCAAGGGTCCGGTACCGGACCGGTACCCCCGGCAACACCGCCGAGGGTAACCGGCACGGTACCCGGTACGGTGCTGCACTACCGATGGTGATGAAGGGAATAACGGCTACATAGCCGTTGCCAACGGCTCAATTTTTTTTTCTCTTTTACCAACTCTCTATATATATCTCAATAACATACCAAAATCTATCTCAATTTCAAACTCAAACTCAAACTCAATCTCAATCTCAATCTCAATCTCTCTATTGTTACATAGATCATCAAGGTACCCTGAGCAACACTAACCGTTCGCAATCTCGGCTCTCGAATACCCAACTTCCGAACACCTCGGGGGTATATATTCCCCCAATGCATAGCCCGACCGGCGGATTCTCCCCACCCCTCTACGCAAATATGGGTTTCGCAAACTTTGTGTCAAACTCCCAACAAGGCTCGTTTTTGCACTTGCTCACGCAACCGATGCAACAAGGCGCGTATATGCACCCCATGCATCAGGTCATGCAAGCGGCAATGCAACCGGCCACCCAACAACCGGCCACCCAAGGATCACCGTCGCAATTTAACCGTAATGCCTACCGATTGCGTGACGAGCCATCCTCATCGGATGAAACCGAGTTGGTACCCGAAACCCAACCGATATCGCCACCACAATCACAACCCAAAAGTAAGAAGGGTAAGAAGCCGGCGAAAGGTAAGAAACTGGCCAAAGATAAGCCGGCAGGTAAACAATGTGTGTGAAGTGGACACTTACCGAGGAGGAAGAATTGTCGAAGGCATGGGCGGAGACCTCGGAAGATCCTTGTACAGGTAACTATCAAAAGAGAGGTACGAATAAACGCTATCACATGCAATAATTGTATGACATTATTAATGTTCTTTTAATTTTCGTTTTGTAGCGTCGTTTTGGAGGAGGGTGAAAATCGCATTCGACAAGCGCATGAAATACGATTGGGACGTCCGCTCTGTTGACGCTAGTAGTAGCAAGGTAAAAATGTTACTAAGTACCGTTGCGCTATTTGCGTGCGTTTACAACAACACCTCAACCAATCAGAAAAGCGGATGGGGTGACGATGACGTGTTGAAAACAGCGCAAACCCGATACCGAAACATGTATGCAAAGAATTTTACCCACCTTCACGCTTGGGAAATTCTAAAAAGTTGCCCAAAATTCATCCCGGTCTAATTCATGACTCCCTCGGACATCCACGCTCGAAGACCGAAGAGGTCGAAAACGTCCGAAACCGACTCCCCCGGATCATCCGATGCATGCACTCAATACTTCAACGTCGACATTGACGATGATACCGAGGCATCCGAGAGGCCACGACCTCTCGGTCGAAATGCGGCTAGACGCGCGGGGTCGTCATCTACGGCGGGTGCGTCGTCCGATAACGTGACGGCGTTGTTGGAACAACTAAATGCGTATAACGCCTCCAACTCTACGTATCTCGACACGATGGCACGGAATGCGGATGTTCGGTACGAACGGCAAAGGAGTGCGGACTTCCAAGTTTACATGACACCGCACGACCATCTTACGGGAGTGGCTTTGGAAGTGATGTTGCAAGAGAAGGAGCGGATGCGCCAAAAACACGGATGGCCTCCATTGTGGTAGCTGGGTTTTTTTAACTTTTTAACGTTGTCGTAATTTTTATTTTTTCGTAATTTTTAAATTAAATGTTATATTTTTATTAATTTTAATATATTAATTTTTAATTTATTGTTAATTGTTAATTTTAGTATTTATTGTGAATTGTTAATTTAAAAAAAAAATTTGGTACCAAATGGTAAGGAATTGGTACCATAGAGGATGAATTGATAGGGAATTGGTAAGGTATTGGAAAGTTGACGTGGCGCTGAGGTGGCAGCTGGTACCATTGGTACCATGTGGTACCATAGTGGATAGCCTAAAATGGATTAGCTCTTGTTTGGACCTAATTTTATATATGTGTGTGTTATAGGGGGGGGGGGGGGTTCATTGCAATATCTTTTGTATTTAATTTGATTTTGGAAACATCCAAAATTAATACTATGTTGTTGCCAATACAAGCTATTTCCAGTGCAATCTCATAAATAGGAAAAAGGCAAGTATATGTGAATCTATACCCCAACTCTTGGATTTCCTCGACAATAGAGAGTATCCTACAAAAATTTCCCTCGTTTTTGCTTGGAGCAGATGAAACACAACTGACGAGTCTTTCAACGACTTTTAGGATCAACGTCGTGACTTCCTTGTCAACAACATCCTTCCATAATTTCGGAAGAATCCATCCCCCTGGCTGCATGCTTTTACTACCCAACAATTTCCCAATAACCTCAAGCACCGAAAACCCTAATTTTTGTGCATCCTCGTATCTCCCCCAATTTTGATAGCAAAGTATGAATTCAGATCGAAGGATCTGAACCGAGTGGGGTTTATTAGACGAAACAGAGTCTAGACAAGTGATGCATAGCGTGTAGGTTTTGAATAGTTCAAAGGCATAAGAGAAGTCGATTTTGGGCGTTGCTTTCAGGCGTGTGCGAATGACAAATAGGGCATCATGGAGAAAGGGACCGTACTTCTTCCCTAATGAAACTTTGGAGTGTCTTTGGTGTATCGGGGGCGGCAAAGATAGGTTGAAGGTAGGAGAAGAAACTGTGGAAGATGGAGGAGAGATCGGAGGAGGTTTTGAGTTCTTAGAGGAGTGAGTCTCCCATGCCGGTGTGATCATCTGCCATTAGCGTGTGTGAAAGAAGCAGAAGGAGGAAGCCGAAGAAGTTTGAAATAGGCGAGAAATGAATAGTGTTTTCTAGAAGCGGATGGACACCTAAATTACAAAATCAATCCCTCTATTTTTCAATTCATCACACCAACTATCTCATATTATCACACTTAAAATTGAACCAACAAGAGTGATGACTCATTTGTGACTTCAATGATTTATTAAATAAATGTTAAATAGAACCAAAGTGCTTCTTTTGGCTTATCTGAAAATTTCAAATGCTTGTTGAAGATAAAAAGTTCAGGCAACACATCACTTAGGTAACATATCATGCTTTAATTGTGTGATGTTTGAAGAGAAATCCACGAACAAACTGTATGCTATGTGAAACAGTCTTTTGTATTTAATTTGATTTTTGAAATATCCCAAGTTAATACTATGTTGTTGCCAATGCCAGCTATTTCCAATGCAATCTCATAAACAGGAAAAAAGGCAAGTATGTGTGAATCTATACCCTAACTCTTGGATTTCCTCGACAATAGAGAGTATCCTACAAAACTTTCCCTCGTTTTTGCTTGGAGAAGATGAAACACAACTGATGAGTCTCACAACGACTTTTAGGATCAACGTCGTGACTTCCTTTGTCAACATCATCCTTCCATAATTTCGGAAGAATCCGTTCCCCTGGCTGCGTGCTTTCACTACCCAACAATTTCCCAATAACCTCAAGCACCGAAAACCCTAAATTTTGTGCATCCTCGTATCTCCCCCAATTTTGATAGCAAAGTATGAATTCAGATCGAAGGATCTGAACCGAGTGGGGTTTATTAGACAAAACAGAGTCTAGACAAGTGATGCATAGCGTGTAGGTTTTGAATAGTTCAAAAGCATAAGAGAAGTCGATTTTGGGCGTTCCATTCAGGCGTGTGCGAAGGACAGATAGCGCATCATGGAGAAAGGGACCGTACTTCTTCCCTAATAAAATTTTGGAGTGTGTCTCTTGAAGGGATTATGTGCAAGACAGTAACAAGGTTTGCCGTGTCCAATGTTATAAGACACTAGTGGGTCACACTGCTACACACCCAATTAAAGATAACTTGGATCTACCAGTTGTGTGGGAATAATTATTTAGTATAATTAATTATTAAAGAGAGAAATAAATAATAAATAGTTATTTATTATTTATTAGATAAATATTAGTTTAATATTTATGGATAATTAATTAATAGTTAATTAATTAATTAAATGAGTTATTATTTAATTAGTAGTTTATTAATTAAATAAATGGTTTTCAGTTTAATTAAAAAGCTTGCGGGCATTATTAATTGAATGGACTTTCTATATTGGGTATTTGTTTAGCTTATTTTTTACTCATTTTATCATGCATTTTTAGGAAATTTTTTTTCTTAGTTTTATAGGTTCATGCATTTTTGTTTGTATTTTTCATGTTATTTGTCGAAAGTGTGTTTGCTTGATCATCGATGCTTTAATTTGGTGTTTTGAGACTTGAGTGCGTTTTGTAGGGATGTAGCGATATTGGTGGTGAGGTGCGAGGCGGGAATGGAGGAGAGCGAGATGGATCGGTGGCGGACGAGTATCGTGATGATGAACATGAGGAAGAGTGTGAGAAGAGCGCATGATCGAGAAAGGACGAAGATGGTGGAAAGACGGAAGTCAAAGAAGAAGAAAAAAAGTCAATTTGGTTTTTTTGCTAGCTAGCGATCGCTAGCTATTCTTGCTAGCGACCACTAGCAGCGCTGCTGAGCTCCGTGAATTTTTGTTGCCCAAGGGCATTTCAGTCTTTTGTACTCGTTTAAATACTTGTTTTGCACGTGGATTTGGGGAGCTGACTTCATTTTTGTAACAGTTTTCAAGTAGTTAAGTGTTGGTTAGATAGATTTAGATCTAGGGTTTTGAGCTTTAATGGAGTTTGAGAGCTTTGCTTTGATCGGGATTGAAATTGCCATGGAGTTCCAAATTCTATGAAGATTCATCCTTAATTGAGAGTAATTGTATCTCCTCCTCTTCTATTTTGTTGAATTCATGCGATTTTCAATGATTAGATTGTAGATTTGATAGTTCATTTGTGTTGATTTGTTTGATTTGATTCATATTGCTTTTCTAGGATTAATTGTTCATTTTTCTGCACTTCTATTGATCTTGATTGTATTGATTCTATTAGATGATGTCAAATGTGCTAGATTTTGATTCCTTCAAGTACATTCAATTTGTTTACATGTGGAGTTGTGAATTTGTATGTTTTAGGTTTAATAAGCTTCAATGTGTTTATAGAATGTATAGATCTAGGTTTTTCAATTGTTCTTATCATTTTAGATTGTTGATTTCATTCGTTGTAGATTTAGGTCATCAATTGTGTTTGATAGTTGTGTTGTGGTTTCATTTTAGGCATAGAGTTAGGTTTGAGCGATTTGTTGTTAATTTGAATTAGATTGATGCAATTCTTGAAGTAGAGATTGGAATTGTATTATATAGAATCAAGTTTGGTTAGTTGATCCTATTTTTGACTAAATTGTAAGTTTGTGGACTTGACCTAAGTTAGTTAACGGAAGTTAACATGACTAAGTCGGTTCACTCATTTCTAATTTGTCTTCCAAACAATTGTTAGTCGAGCGGAAGTTCGGTAGCGATTTAGTTCAAATTGACCAAATATTGATATCGTGCTATGGAAATAAGCATCGAATGTCAATAGGATCTTATTCCGAGCATAATTCTTGATAGAATCGGTACGGAAGTAACCGAATCTCATCAAGAATTAATCCTTCATTTCGGAAGGAATGTGGATGTTCTTTTGTCTCGGAAATCTCTTGATTCGATATAATAAGGTGTCCGAATCTCGATTCTAAGAATTGTAGCTTTCCAATTCATTGTTTTGTTATAGTTAGACTTTTACTTAGTTCATCTACTTTTAGAATTTTCCAAAGATTTTGTTTCTTTTTCCCTCGTTAATCATAGATAGTCGTTAGTTGTCACTTAGTTTAGATTGTTCCCTTTGTTGTTTGTTCTTGCTTTAGATAGAATTTGTTTCATTGACTAGCGTAAAAATCCATTTTTGAAAACCGATTTTCGCATAACTTGTGAATTGAAGATGTAACACCTTGCTTTATCCGTTCTCTCCCCATGTTCGACCCGTATGCTACGTCGCGATATCGTACGCTTACGGTTTTAATTAAAGCTTGATTTTCGATAAAAAATGCGTATATTTCAAGCGAAACAGTATTACCATAATTAGTTTTATAAATATGGTAAACCTAATAGGATTGATTCATTCCAATTCATTAGTTGCTTAGAGAGAAAGAAAAACCAGAAAAAACTCTCATGTCTCTCTCTCCTTTTTCGATAAACACACACACATATACACAAATCAGTTTGATTTGTGTATTGGGGTAATCCTCTATGCGGTCTAGCAGCTGATCTCGTGGTGGTTCAGTAGTGGTGTACTCCCCGTTAGCAATCCAGACAACTCTTCCAAAAGTAGCCTAAATGTATAATCTTTAACCCACTCTGAATTGTGTCTGTATTTGTTTAGATTGGATCTACGATTGGGAATTGTCCTTTTATTCCGCTGTGCTTTTTTAGGTTTTTTCTTGTTTATTATAGGGGTGGGTTCAAAGGAAAATTACGCAATAATCGAAGTTTCTGGTATGGTAATCAATCTAATTCGAGGAATGAATCAAATAAACGAATATTGGAGATAATCGGCGAGAGATTATTGGATCTTAGGGTTCTGAAAAGGGAAAGGTTTACGATGAATAAATGGAAATATGAAAAAATAATATATCAATTAAAGGGTGGCTTAATTGAATTTGATTACCATATTAGGCAATCTAGGGTTTATGGGTTTGAGTTACATCATCACTGGAGGAGCCCACCACCAGCGTATATGAATATAGGTTAATGGTCAACGCATTGACATGTGGTTACACGCCATAATTTCACAGGAAATCCCTTTGGATTTCTTCAATGGTTTGTAGATAAATTATGTTACGCGCCATAATTTCACAGGAAATCCTTTTGAAGATTTCGACACAATTAATGAAAACGGGTCGTGCGGAAGTTGCGTGTTTCTCACCTGTCAACCCCTAAATATAGTGAAATGTTTCAAAGTAAAAGGACTAGAAGTGACATTGTATGATAGTTGTGGGACCACTTTTACGAGGACTATAAAAAAGCGAAAGAAATGTGTTTGTGAGGGAGAGGGAAGAAGAAGATGGCAATCATTCATCCCTGTACGTCCTATGTGAACTTCACACACTTCACACACCAGAAATTCACGAAACATACTTTCAAAATTATGTTACGCGCCATAATTTCTTTGAACCATACCAGAAAAAACCTCCATTGTGGATGCTCTTAGTTTGGCTAAATTTCCCTATTTTTTAAGTATGGAAGTATGAAGTGTTTTAGTAGAGTCACATCAACTCATTTAATGGGTCAAGTCAGTCAACTATGAAAAGTCGTAGAAATTAATTTCCTACATGTCTTCTTCAAATAATGGCATGGCCATTTCGTTAAGAGAAGAAAAAAAGTAAACAATGCCAACAAAGATTGACCCTCACGAAAAAAGTAATAAAGACCGGGGAAGAAAGTTAATTTCTTATCATGTTACACTTTTTTGTGTTTCTTATTTTTTTTTTCTGAAGTCGGATATTAAAAGGAAAAAAAGAATTTGGTAAAAAATTATAATCTAATCTTTCTAGGAGATTTTCCCTTGCAATTACAATGAAATGGTGTATTAATAAATTGAAGAGTAAATTACGGATTTGGTCCTTAAGGTTTGACCAAAATTATGGATTTGGTCCTTAAACTTCATTTATTACACGGATGGTCCCTATGGTTTGAAGATTCTTACGGATTTGGTCCTTGAAGCTAACATCTGTTAAGTTTTTCGTTAAGTTTGAGGCAAAATGACTATTATACCCATTTAAATGTATTCTAGATTTTTTACTTGTTTGCATATTCATCTTCTTCCCTTTGTCTTCATCTTCTTCCCTTTGAGTGTTCATCTTCTTCTTTTGTACATATGTTTAAACCCAAAAACATTTAAAACCAAAAACAAATCCAGAGTTAAGAATCTGAATGAAAACATAAAAAATCGCATTTACTTAAAGCAAATTCAGATTTTTTTGTGTCAAACATAAAATCAAATCAAAATCCACAGTTTTGTTGAGTCAAACATAAAACCAAAATTTAATGCTAAATCAGATCCCCAATCAAACCCAACGAAGTTTAATCGAACATAACCTGGTTTCAAAATCAGATCTGAGGAAGAACCACCACCAAGCGCCGCCACCATCACCAAGCGTAGCCACTGCCACGCCGACGCTGCCGCCACCACACCGGCGCTGCCACCACCACCAACACCAAGCGCCGCCACCACCAAGCCTTCTCAGATCCCGTCATGAGAACCTAGATCTGAACCCAGATCTGAAAGAAAGAAAGAAAAAAAGAGAGAGTAGTAGCCAGATCTGAGGAAGAACCACGTTGCTCGAGAGAGAGGGAGAGAAAGTAGTGCGGTCTTGTGCCCTGGACAGCCGGAGATGGTGGTTGCGTCGAAACCAACAGCGAGCAGTTGGGTGGTGCCCTGGTGGTGGCGGCTGCGTTTTTGGGCAAAAAACCGAGACGGTGGTGGCGGACGTGGTAGGTGATAGGTACGGTGGTGGTGGCGGTGGTCATGGTGGAGTAGCAGTGAGCGGCGGTGGGTGGTGGCGGCGGTGAGCGGCGGTGGATGGCGGTGGTAGGGAGGATGAAGAAGTGGAAGGTATGGAGTGAAAGAAATAGTGAAGCAAGTAGACTATATAGGATTTTAATTACTTTGTTTGTTTGCAGATCTCGAAGATGAATATGATGAAGAACCCTAATATGTTCTTTGGATAAATATATCTTGAAGATGATGAAAATTCAAGAAGATGATGAACATTACAGATTTGGTCCTTAAAGGGTATAATGGTCATTTTGCCTCTCATTTAACGGATTATTGGATGGCCGTTAGCTTCAAGGACCAAATTCGTAAGAATCTTCAAACCATAGGGACCATCCGTGTAATAAATGAAGTTTAAGGACCAAATCCGTAATTTCAGTCAAACCTTAAGGACCAAATCCATAATTTACTCTAAATTGAATCAGATAAGTTCTAACCTACTAAACGAAAGGATGGTTAAATTTCATTTTTATTTTTGATCTAATTATATATCATTTATTACCGATTTGGTCCCCAACCTTCACTTATTACACATATGGTCCTCCAGGTATGCAAATCGTTATGGATTTAATCCCTGAAATTAACGTCCGTCAGGATATAGTCCATTAAGTAGAAGACAAAATGACCATTGCACCTTTCTCAATTCTCACGGTAAACTAATGTTTTAACATGAATATTCATCTCCTTCGTAAAGATGATGACGAACATCATGATTCATGAACCCATTTTTCCAAGAACCCCAATAACATTCTAAATAAACCCTAAAATCAAAATCAAACCCCAATAACATTATGTAATTCCATCATCAAGAAATTATGCATCAAAATCAAGAAACTCATATACAAATTTTCCCAGATTGATAAATTAGGGTTCTGTTCTTGAAGAGAAACAAAATCAGAGGCAGATCTCTTTTGGTACTACAAATTAAGATGATAAATTAGGATTCTTGAAACAAGAAGTTGATGATGATGATGATGATTGATATCAAACACAGCCAAAATCTTAGCAATCAAGATTCTAACATTTGACCTCAAACCCCCAAATCCCCCTAATTCAAGATTCTCACCACCACCAACCACCAAGCCATATCTTGAAACGACCAGATCTGGAAATCAACCCAGAGAGCACGCCGGCAGAGAAGTCGAAGAGACGTCTGAGAGGGAGACACCGGAGGAGGGAGACGCCGGAGGGGAAGCCAACTCGATGCCACCCACCACCATCTGGGTTTCATTGGGTTTTGATGATGAATGCTTGATTTTACGTTTTTGGTCCTTACCCTTTTAAGAATTGATAAAATAAACAAAAAAATGTTTAAAAGACGAAAATACCCTCACACTTAACAAAGAGATTGGACGGTCGTTTGTGTGAGGGACCAAATCCATAACAAATATTATACCTTGAGGACTATCTATGTAATAAATGAACTTTAAAGATCAAATCCATGATTTTTGACAAACTTCAGGGACCAAATATGTAATCAGCTCTTTATTTTTTGATGGAATTGAAATGAAAATTTTAGTGATACACTGATATTTGGTTCACGTATTGAACTAGATGAAATTCTTTGAATTCCACATTTAAAATTTTTATTATTCTTTGGCCTAAATGAATGAATTGAATTCCTACCAACTAAACAAGTGGTTAAATTCCATTTCATTTTCTCCAAAGTCAAAAGTTATTGATATGTTCCAATTCCATCATATTCCGTTTTACGAACCAAATGATATGTTCCAATTCCAATTCCAGCTCGAGGGGTTTTGTCCCCTTTTCTAAAAGAAAAACACTAATTACGTGGTATTAATTTTTGTTACAAACCCATGGTCATTTACTAAAAGAAAAAGATACTTAAGAAGAGCGATTAGGATATATATGTGATCGACGATGGTGGTGTGGACCATTCTTTTCCTATTTTCTCTTTTAATAGTCAAAGTATTTGCTAGCCTTTCAATTCAACTTATTGGAAGTATCGCTGCAATTAATACATTGGTAAGAAAACGTTTCTAGCATGAAGGAACTTTAGAGTGACACGCGCGACTTGTAACCAAAAAGCCCGCGACTTAGTGTTATTCAGTCTGTTATAAGAACATGAAGGACTTAGTTATAAGAAACTTGTTATAAGAAAACGTTCATCTTCCGTTTTTTGTGAAAGATATCATCCATTATACTTGCCTAAAAACGTTTCTAGCATGAAGGAACTTTATGGTCCTAGCGAAGAATGTTTGCGTGATTTGTTCAGCATAGATGTTATTTCTTACGTAAATTATCGTGAAGCCCCATACACAGTAGGCCCATACACACTAAACATCACCTGGGGTGGCATGGAACTCCTGAAGCAATCTTGTGCAGATAAGCAAAACGACCACATATATAGTGGACCTATGGTGTGGATCGGAATCTACATTGCAATAGCTTCGGCCTTTTGCATTCTTGCCATGGTGGCTGATCTCTTTCATGGTTTCTGAAATAGGAAATTTTGGTTTCCATGTAGATATTTCTCTCTTAACGCTGCTTCTATCACTGTGATAACTGTCACCATGAAATTGCCCGTGGATCTGAATAGTGAAATGCCAGTTGATGTGGACCAAGCAGCCAAGGTGGGAAGCATGGCCTTCATGTGCATCATGATGGCTAACTTAATGCCATCTTTGGCATCTGTGGACAACAAAACACTTCTTGCAAATATCATAGGTATGGCCATTCTCATTATCACCATCGTTATCAATATTTGTATCGAGCTTAATACCCTTGTTATAGCAAATTGTTTTTTTTCCTCAAGAAAAAGGGAAGTCGATCCTATGACGTTCATGATATGGGCATACGTCTACATAGGTTTGATGCTATTGTTATTAGTGATATTGATTTCTTCGGCTATAGCAATTCCTGCATCCAAGCAAATTTTAGAATTTAAATATCAAGCCACAAGCAAACCAACTTCAAATGATCAACATATAGGGAAAACAACAGTAAAAAAACTAGAACAATATGTAAGAAGATTCTGGATTATGGCAGAAAGTGGCAGCCCCCAGTTTGTGATGGCTAGTAATCTATTATCCAATGCTTCTGGCATAATTTGTGTAATTACCCTAGTGACACACCTGGTTATCGTGTTGAATATTTATCTTAGTTATCACTATTACGGGTTATATAGTGAAGGGAAATCAGTATACAAGTGGTCAACACTTGCTATATACATAACTCAGTCAATTGGAGTCGTAGTGGGTAGCATCGCTCCAATATTTAGATGTTTTACGGTCTTGAGGTTCAAATTTCTCATTGGAAACCATTTGGTGGTCTTTAAAGTAGAGAAGTACTGGACCCAAATGTTGTGTGGGTGGAAAGAAAGTCGTTTACCTATTCTATCTAGTGCCCTTAGATCAAGAGCCTTTGTCAATAGTTTGAAAAACCTTTTCCTAAGCCTTTTAATCGGATTCCAAAACGTAGTTGTTGTGTCATGCAAATTGATAGGGCTCATCCGAATAGTCCTTCTTATCATTGCTGTGTGTTGTTCGTATGGCTGGAACTCATTGAAGGCATTGTTGTTTACTTCACCCACAACCTCAAGCAGTGATGATACAAATGAAGACCTTCGCAAATATGTTTTGCAAATTGAAGATGAGATGGAGTTTGCAGAGATGGCAGTGAAAGGCATTTCAAACTCCATGAATCGTTTGATTAAAAAGGTTAAGAAGGAACAATACAATGATCTTTTAGAGCTTCTAGGGAAATCCACCGGTTTTGAGGGAGTACAGAAGTTTGACAATGATCAAGTTCAATCTCTACTTTCAACTGAACCTGTTAATAGTTGGAGCCTATCGGTAGTAACCTTAACCTGCATCGCGGTTGCTCTTCCAAACACTCGTAAGGACAAAGTTAAATGGTTGTTGAAAGGTGTTGGTGATGGTCTTTCGTACACTCGTCTTGTAGAAGAAAGCCTCAATACTGTAAGTGAACTTGTAAAGGTCCGAAAGGCAACGATGAATTTATGGCATGAGGTTGAAGACAACTACAAGTGGTTGGGAAACGCTCTCGATGGAAATGCTTACAAGGGAAAAACATCAACAGAGGTTCTTAAATGGTTTGTAGATAAAGCTCGAGATATGGTAATAGAAATACGGGAAAGTGCCAATGGCGAAGTACTAGAGAGCTTTTCTAATAAGTTGATCGTTGCTAATTCGATGTACCGTATTGCCGAAACACTGTTGCTCAACAACCCCGACATCGAAGCGATTACCAAAAAACAATTGTTTGAGTTATTATCTTGCACGATTTCAGACATATTGTCTGCCGCCCTCACGAACATACCGCAAGCAATAGTAACGAAATGCCATGAAAGTGTGATAGAGAAACGGGAGGCAAGTGTGCATGCTGCAGCAAAGCTTTTGGGTAGAACTACAGAGATAATAAGAAAACTTGAAACGTGTACGCTACCAAGCATGGATTCAGAAAAATTGGCATTTATTGACGAGTGGCGTATTCATTTGAAGCAGTCTGCAATCCCATAGAATTCAATTGCAACCATCAAGAGCTAAGGTAAGTTTTGAACTTCCATCATCTCATAACATGTATATGGTTTAATTAAGTTTTTTAGTGACTTCATTTCAAGTCAAACATTCAAAAGTAACTATTTTTGCTTCCAATTTCTTCTATCTTTGGGTCTAATCCTCTTTGTTTTACACATATTTGAAAGGTTGGTCGAAGAATTTCGTAGGCTCGAGGATCTTCCATCATCATAAAGCATCGTCACAATGATCTCTCATGAGAATTTGTGTTGAAGTTCTCTCTTGTGCATCATTCTTTTGACATTATTGTTTTCATATATGTAATTTTAGATGTAATAACGCATCCGTTATTAGATTGCTAGATATTATTGTTTTCATGTTATTATATGTCTGTGTGTACACCTTTGAAATTTGTGATACAATGAGTTGCATTCGATGACTTACATTGAAAACGATATACTTACATTGAAAACGATACGAGTACTTTGAAAACGATAACGAGTACTTTGAAAACGATAACTGCCTAGACTCTATGGTCTTTCTTGCGTTGTTCATCATACAAATTTGGCATGAAATTTCCAAGAAACTACTAAATGGTTTGTATTTTAGGAGTACCAATGGGATTGGAACAACGGTTGTTTATGAAATATATGCTTACATCATTAGAGAATTATGAAGTGTCGTGTTAGCTAACTTTAAACTTTTAATGCATCGTTGATTTATAGATCAAGTCAGTCAACGGGTGTTTATGAAATGTTGTGGAACTTTCGTTCCCAATATACAAGTCTCCTTCAAATGGTGTCATGATCAGTTAGTTATATGAAGAAGAAAAAAAAGACAATATGTCTACAAACAACTATATATGTGGGACTGATGGTGTTAAAGAGGCTTAATTTTCAATCTTTAAAGTATAAGTCCAACAATCCTAATTTTTCTATTTGTTTATTTAGTATTGACTTTTTTTACATAAATTGAGTATCAAACATGGAAATAAATCCTAATTTCCATTAATTATCTTGTTCATGTTTCATAAATAATTAGAACCCACTTACATATTCCCATTATTATACTCCCTAATTTCCAAGATGCCTTCAGCTTCTGATCATGAAGCATACTTCAACTGTCGCAAAATCTGGGAATTGTTATATGACAGAAAAGCCCTCGATGGCAATGACTTAGAATTACTGTCAGGTTTCTGCGATACGATATATTTTTATGAAGTCGCTGAAGTCAAAGGGAGGGATTATAGCAAACCTATGTTGTGGATTGGGATCTACATAGCAGTAGCATCATTCTTTTGCATCCTTCTCATGGCAGCTGATTTGCTCCATGGTTTTCGAAATAGAAAACTCTGGTTTCCATCCAAATACTTTACCCTCAACACTGCTTCCATCACAGTCATAACTATCGCAATGAAGCTCCCTGTCGATCTGAGTACTCCGATGCCAGGCTACATCGACCAATTTGCCAAGACAGGAAGCATGACGTTCATGTGTACCATGATGGCCAATTTAATGCCTTCTCTTGCTTCAATGGGCAATAGGGAGCTTTTCACAAACGTCGCAGGTATGGTCATTCTTGTTGTCACAATGGTCGTCAATATTTTAATCCAAATGAAAACCGGCGTTGTTAGAGATGTGTTCATCATCATTGATTCCATTAACATAGGCACGATGCTCTCTTTACTTGTATTGGTGATATCTTCAGCTTTAACAATTCCAACCTCAAAAAGAATACTGGAATCGAAGTATCAAGCGGTACACAAAACAACTTCAAACGACTTACTTTCACAACATACAAGGATATCTACAGTTGAGGAACTAACACAACACGTGAGAAAATATTGGGTGATGGCGGGAACTTGCAGCCCACAATTTGTTATGGTTACTTCTCCACTATGCTCTGCAGCTGGGGTAATTTGTGTGTTTATCACAATCTTGCATTTTTGGACCATTTTAGTGCTCTTCATAAGGATCCGTGAAATAAGATTACTTTATAAAAACTACGGTTCGGTTTATAAGTGGTCGATGCTTGTGATTTACATAATACAAACCATTGGGATTGTAGTAGGTACCATTGCCTTAGTATTCAGATGCTTTGCAGCCTTAAACTTCAAATTGTCCATTAAATGGATTAAAAAACATACCAAGGTCTGCGAAGTAGAGAAGCACTGGACCCAAATGTTGACAAAGTGGAAAAAGACCCATTTAACTATTCCTGTAGGTGGTTACATATCAAAAGCATTTCTCTACGTTTGGTATAGCCTCATTCTAAACCTTTGCATCATATGTCAAAAGGTAATTGTGGTCTCATGCAAAATAATAGGGCTCATTCCGCTATCCATGGTCATTGTTGGGGTACTTTGTGTATACTGTTGGAAGTCATTGAAAGCAAAGTTCTTTGCTATTCGTACTGCCTCAAATCGTGAAACTAGCCCTGTAGTTGAGCAAAATGATGCAAACGAAAACATTGGAAACTATGCTTTGCAACTTCAAGACGAGGTGGAGGTTAGTATAAGAATGCTCAAAAGTATCTCAAAGTCGGTGAATCGGTCAATCCGAAAGGCTGAGAAGCAACTGCCTATCAATATTGTAAAACTTATTGAGCAATCTACGAGATTTGAAGGAGTAGTGAATTTTGATAGAGATAATATTCAACCTTTAAACGATTGTGCTAAATTTCCCAACAGTTGGAGCTTGCCGGTGGTAACCTTAGCATGCATCGCTATTACTCTACCAAATACGAGTCAGGAGAGTGTTGATAGTTTATTCAATGGTGTTCGTGAAGGTCTTTCTTACACACTTCTTGTTGAAGAAAACCTTAACAACCTTGGTGAATATATAAAAATTCACAAGGCAACTACCTCCTTGTGGCATGAAGTTGAAGTCACCTATAGATGGTTGGGAAACACGCTCCAAAGAAATGCCTATAGGGATAAAAGCCCAAAAATGATTCTTGAATGGTTTGCCGATAAAGCTGAGAAAATTATAGTCGAAATGAGGAAACACAAAAAAGAGGAACTATTGGACGATTCTCGTGACAAATTGATTGCTGCCGATTCAATGTATCGTGTCACACAAACAATCATGGTTAACTACCCTAACGACATCGAACACAATAGAGAAGAGAAATTGTTTGGCCTACTGTCCGGCATGATTGTGGACATAGTGGTTGCTTGCTTCACCAACTTACCACGTGTCATACAAATGAAATGCCATGAGGATGCAATAGAGAAACGAGAGGCTAGTGTTCAGGCTGTAGCGAAGCTTCTTGGTAGTACGAAGAAGATAATAGAAAAACTTCAATCGTGTGAGGTACCAACCTTGGATCCCGAGCAGAGGGCGTTTATTGATGAGTGGCGTGTTCATTTGAAGCAATCAATTCCGTAGAATCTACTGTTTTTCGTGCATGGGGTACGTAATTTCTTCAACTTAATCAAGTATCTGCCTATATATATATATATATATTTGATTCATAATTTTTTCCAACTTTCCCTTTTCTTTTGCACCTCTCTTTCGCTTTGTAATTTCTTTACTTTTTCTCGTTAATTTTTTTATTTTTTGTGTATAATGTTTCTAGAGCTTGTTTTTGTTTGATGCAATATAGTTTTAAAATACAAAGTCATCTCGGTTCCAACCTTACATGGTTTACACAATAAATCGCAAAATTAATGCGGGAAATTCTATTTATGCCATTTCGGATCGAACCCTAAGCATATATAGCTATTTTCATACGCAAATTGTGTAAGTTTGTACATATATTCATATTTTTCAACATAAATGTATTAGGATTGTGTCTATTTCTTACACTTAATCTACAGAAAAGGTAATTTCTTGAGCTTCATAATCTGATAGTCAATGGTTTAGGGGTCGTTTACTAAATATTTATCCAAGTAATTAAGCGCTTACCGATATCACTTGTTGAGCATAGAATTACCGAGAATGTTACCTGATAAGAGCCATAACAGGAACAAGGAGTCTTAATCGGTAAGTGAGAGAAATAAGCTTACCAACAAACAAATTTAATTGTTGAGAATGTTATACGATAAAGTAAGTAACATAATGCTTTTGCTCATAAGCGCTTACAAGGTAAGCGCTTGCTAAACGACCCCTTTTTTATTAATTGAGTTTTGCGTTGCTTATAATTTGCATAATGTTTGATCTATAGATTTTGGCTTCCTAGTTTCCTGTATGTGGTCTAATCCGTTTTGTTTTACACATCATATCTAGCAGGTGACGTTGGTCGAAAAATTCATACCCTCTATGGAATATTCGTCATAATGCGTTTTCAAGATCATCAAGCTTTTCGTTTATTATGATTTCCATGTTCTATGTGTCACACATTTGACGTCTTTGTTTTCATGTAATTGCAAATGTTTATCATGTTTGCTTATTTGTTTGATGTATGTAATATATGTTTTTTTGGGTTAGTTGATTATTTTGTCCTTGTTGTGATCAATCTTGTTCTGAACTACCTTGTTGTTGTTTTGATTAATTAAGTTGTTTCTCCAAAGGTACTATATTAGTTTGAAAAATTGATTGCATTAGAAATTTGTATGTGCTTGTGCGTTCAATTATTTTTGCTGATTATATATGCTATGATTTACTATTTTTTATTTTTCCATGGTTTATTGTTGAATTCAATTTGCCTTGTTATTCAAAGGCCAAAGCATCAAGTAAATTCAGTGATCACAATTATTGTGGATGTCAGAAATTGAACTTTGAACATATGAGGTAATCTACACCATATCCCTCAAAACCTCAACTAGAGCCTCAACCACTATACTACAACCCTTATGGTTAAGTACCTGGTAGGAAGTTTCTTCTCTACATGTTTTCTTCCAAAAATCTAAGAGCTATATAGGATTTTATTGGGCGACTTTTAGGCCAACTGAAACATAATAATTAGAGTAAAGCACGTATGTTGTCCATATAGTAATAAAATCACAGATTAGGTCTCTAACAAATTTTTATGAATCAAGTACATGTGATTTCACTATCGTTGTTCATTGGTCATTAACATTAACTGCCGCCAAATTTCTTCCGTGAAATCAAGTAGTTTTGCATTTTACAATTTTTTTTGTCTTTTGTTTTAAACGACAATGCAACTAACTTACAAGAAATGCAAGAATGTTCAAATCATGTGAGAAGAGAATCTTTTATTGAATTATACAACATTTATTTAACGGAATGAGAAATCCTTTATTCGCCTATACCAAAAATAATCGATTTTTGTTGTGGGGTTTGCCCATCTTTTACAATAGGACCATAAGTGTTGTATGACGTTATGAACCATATGTTTTATTTCTTCAAGCAAGTTAAACAAGGTTAGACAATATATTCTAAACAAGTGTATTTTTACGATAACTTTATAGTTAATTTCATCATAAAAGATAAATAAATAATGAGGCAAGGGGTCTTGCCTTTCCTTCGATGGAATTGTGAAGACCATGACCAAATTAATTTCGGACCCACACCCTTCCTTTTCATGTTTGTTTCTTTATTATCTTTTTGTTATTTTTTTACGGCAGTTAAACACACATACACACGCCCCGACCTAAGTCGAAGAGTTATCCGGGATCCATTTGGGCACCCTGCTACTAATCCTCTCAACCATGGAAACCGTTATCGGGACATAGCCTCGCCCATGCATGCCCGTCCCGAAGGTCGACCCATGAACTAGGGTGTCGCCCATCCCTCTCTCTGTTTCTCTCTTTCTTTCTCTCTCTCTCTCTCTCTCTCTCTCTCTCTCTTACTCTCTCTCTCTCTCTATATATATATATATGGGTTTATACGAGAACACTAACTGTTTATGAAAACGCGAGGAGACTCTTTTCGATGTACAAAATCACATATGATTCTTGTACAAAATTACATATGACTCACGTACAAAATCACATATGATTCACGTACATACGTTGAAACGCTTATGCTGGATTTGATGGATAGAAGCGCTTATGCTAGAGGTGGAAACATGATTTTGGATCATGTAGAATCAATGAATGGAAAACTAGAAATGCACCAACAATAGATTATCTTAAAACTTTTAAAAGACAAATTTTTTTGAAAAAAAAACTAGTGTATCAATTTTTAATGACTTAAATACTGAATTTATATATAGTCGACCCAAAGTAGCCAGAAATTGAATCTCATGTAATAACTTTATGATTAATTTTAATATCACGTAAATATTTTGTAATATTAGTAAAAAATAAATATATCCTGATCCGTCCGTGTCAAACAGATCATGTTCATCTTTAAATTTTTGTTGCATACGTTTTCTATTTTCTACTAATTTGGTAGGAAAGCACATATATTGCTAAAACCCGAACATGAACCCGATTAAATCCGAATTCGACATGACCAAAAATCCAAAATCCATCCCACCTAATTTTGATTTTCGGCGACAACATTTCTCATACCTAGTATTGCTAGTATTTATCTTGCAAGCTGATTTTTTATTATATACTTGGTTATAGCTTGGTTGATGCATAGATTGTAGTTTTGTGTTTTTTTTATTAATTTTCATTTAGATTGACCATTTGGTAAAAAAACGCTAAAAATCTCATCAGAGGTAAATTGGTCATTTAATCAGTCCTACCATGTCATGTCTTACCTAACGCTGAACAATTGTCATATCATTTCCTGTCCTGTCCTGTTCTATCTTCTCCTGTCTAGTCCTGTCCCGTTTGTGCACCAAATGCACCCTAAGGGTTATTAGGCTATGCATAACAGTGTGTTGGGTTCAGCGGGTTCAGCGGCTACCGCTACTTGCCCATCGGGTTCGGCGGGTTGAAGGTGACAACGGTTTGGTGAAGCCGATGATAATCAGAGAGGGTTGTGTGGTGTGTGTGTGTGTGTTGTGTGAGAGAGTTGGGTTACTAATCAGAGAGTGTGTGGCAGTGAGGTTGGGAGGGTTGAGAGGGCTGGGTACGCATAGCCTTATTGTAGGCCATACATTTTTCAGGATAGAATTATGAAGTATTTTTAATAGAGCCACATCAACTCATTTAATGGGTCAAGTCAGTCTACTACGAAAAGTCGTATATAAAAATTTCATTTGGTACATGTCTTCTTCAAATAATGTCATGACCACTTCGTTAAAATGAAGAAAAATAAACAATGGCAACAAAGATTGACGAGGACTCATGAAGTAGATGAGGCCTAATTTTTTCTCATAAAAGAGTAGTAAAGATCGGGGGAAACTCCCCCCCCCCCCCCCCCCTATTTTTAGGGTCACCAATAGTCTAAAGATTCAAAGACAACAATTGGGTAAGTGTTACCAAACTATATTTTTGGGCAAGTGTTGCCAAACTTTAACTCTTGGATAAGTGTTTACCATACTTTTAACTTTTGGGCAAATGTATACCGAACTTCGGCTTTTGGTATAGTGTTTATGAAATCACAGCTTTTGTGTTGATTAATCATCTGTTACATTTGTGTGAAATATAAAAAAGCAGGAAAATAAAAATAAAAAATGGTCTCTAAAAGTAACTATTTATTTTAATTATCAGTTATGTTTTGCCATGACATGTGGTCTCTTAAAGTAGTTATGTATTTATCTTCACTTTTGTTTTTGAGACCAATTCTCGTGGCAAAAGGTAATTAGTAATTTAAATCAATAATTACTTTTAAAGACAATTTGTCATGGCAAAAAAGTAATTAATAATATGAACTAATAATTACGTTTCGGGACCAAATGTCGTGGCAAAAAGTATTTACTTTTAGAGACAACAGAATGTGGATGCAAAAGATACTTTTAGAGACGGGGTTTCTGAGACGAAAGCTTTTGGGACGACCGTCGTCTCTAAAGACTTTCTGAGACGACTTTGTAACCTTTTGCCACGACTTTTGTGGTTTTTAAACGTCATTTTTCTTGTAGTATGATGATGGTGGTGGCGGTGGCGGTAGTGGTGTCACCAACGAAACTGATTACTAGAAGGAGGAAGAGGAGTCGCCAAAGATTGATCGACGAAAACAGCGCTGGAGATTAGAAGGAGGAGGAAGAAGAGTCGTCGACGGAGCCGTTGTAGGAGTCCATTTGCAGTGATGAAGCTTTGTGTGTGTTTATGTTCATCTAAGCTTTGTGTTTTTGTGTGTGTTTGGGATTGTGTTTGTGTTGCTTACAAAGTAAGCTTTAAATTTTGAGGAGAGAGAGAGAGATGGGTAAAGAAAGAGATGGCTTCTAGAAGGTGCTTTGAAAAATGTCAAAAATACCCCTTAGGGCTTATAATCAGGTGTAGTGTAGTTTAAAATTGATAAAACTACAACCCATGTCATCTTAAATAATAGCCCTTGATTAAAAATTTTAACGGTGCTAGATTGGTCTTTAAGTTTACACAAATAAAATGGTTTTTATTTGATTATTCCTTTCTCTCTTGAACGACATATAATGTGGGCCCATGTGGGACCACCCATTAAATAAATCATATATGATTTAGTGGTGGGACCCACCAGAATCATATACGATTTATTTAATGGGTGGGTCCCACATGAGGCCACATCACATGTGATTCAAAGTTGTTCTTTTGTTCCTATAAGGCCATAGGCTATGGCACTTGGCAAGGGTCCCGTACCGGACCGGTACCCCCGGCAACACCGCCGAGGGTAACCGGCACGGTACCCGGTACGGTGCTGCACTACCGGTGGTGATGAAGGGAATAACGGCTCTCAATCTCAAACTCAAACTCAAACTCAAACTCAAACTCAAACTCAATCTCAATCTCAATCTCAATCTCTCTATTGTCACATGGATCATCAAGGTACCCCGAGCAACACCAACCGTTCGCAATCTCGGCTCTCGAATACCCAACTTCCAAACACCTCGGGGGTATATATTCCCCCAATGCATAGCCCGACCGGCGGATTCTCCCTACCCATCTACGCAAATATGGGTTTCGCAAACTTTGTGCCAAACCTCCAACAAGGCTCGTTTTTGCACTTGCTCACGCAACCGATGCAATAAGGCGCGTATATGCACCCCATGCAAGCGGCAATGCAACTGGCCACCCAAGAATCGCCGTTGCAATTTAACCGTAATGCCTACCGATTGCGTGACGAGCCATCCTCGTCGGATGAAGCCGAGTTGGTACCCGAAACCCAACCGATATCGCCACCACAATCACAACCCAAAAGTAAGAAGGGTAAGAAGCCGACGAAAGGTAAGAAGCCGGCCAAAGATAAGCCGGCGGGTAAACAACCGTGTGTGAAGTGGACACTTACCGAGGAGGAAGAATTGTCGAAGGCATGGGCGGAGACCTCGGAAGATCCTTGTACAGGTAACTATCAAAAGAGAGGTACGAATAAACGCTATCACATGCAATAACTGTATGACATTATTAATGTTCTTTTAATTTTCGTTTTGTAGCGTCGTTTTGGAGGAGGGTTAAAATCGTATTCGACAAGCGCATGAAATACGATTGGGACGTCCGCTCCGTTGACGCTTGTAGTAGCAAGGTAAAAATGCTACTAAGTACCGTTGCGCTATTTGTGTGCGTTTACAACAACACCTCAACTAGGCATGGGAATTGTCCCCGACCCATCGGGGAACCCGGTCCACCCGCCCTGGTAGGGGACGGGGATTCCCCGGTAAACCGGGTATTGGGGACGGGGACGGGGATCCCCGTTTTCTCAAACCGGGGATGGGGACGGGGACGGGGACGGGTTTATCACTCCCCACCCCGCCTCATACCCGTACCCGTATATATATTAATTAATTATTTAAATTATATATTATTTTCCTATTATATCGGTATATGGTTGTTACAATTTCGATAAATTATGAGTATTAGTTGATGTGGTTTTGACTATTAATTGATACGTTTTGGTACGTGTGTCATTAAAAATTATTTTAGCATTAAGTTTAGCTTATTTTGGTATTACGTTTAAAAATTATTATACGATTATGTCTATAAATTATTACACGATACATTCTTAGTTTTTATTGGAAATATGTGAAATTAAACACGTATTGTATCTCAAAACATTTAGTTTAAAA
The DNA here is from genome assembly GCA_030169165.1 of Centaurea solstitialis. NCBI lineage: Eukaryota > Viridiplantae > Streptophyta > Magnoliopsida > Asterales > Asteraceae > Centaurea > Centaurea solstitialis. Next base: position 73,071,268 of record CM058044.1, on the reverse strand, counting down.
TAGATTATATAAACGGACATAAAATCCCCGTTTCCCCATTGGGGATCCCCGTTCCCCGTTGGGGACGGGGATGGGGATACGATCAAATTCCCTGGTGGGGATGGGGAAGGGGACGGGGATGACGATGAGGGCTCGGCGACGGGGATGGAGATTGGGGTCCCCGCCCCAAAGCCGCCCCATTCCCATGCCTAACCTCAACCAATCGGAAAAGCGGATGGGGTGACGATGACGTGTTGAAAACAGCGCAAACCTGATACCGAAACATATATGCAAAGAATTTTACCCACCTTCATGCTTGGGAAATTCTAAAAAGTTGCCCAAAATTCATCCCGGTCGACTTCATGACTCCCTCGGACATCCACGCTCCAAGACCGAAGAGGTCGAAAACGTCCGAAACCGACTCCCCCGGATCATCCGATGCACGCACTCAATACTTCAACGTCGACATTGACGATGATACCGAGGCATCCGAGCGGCCACGACCTCTCGGTCGAAATGCGACTAGACGTGCGGGGTCGTCATCTACGGCGGGTGCGTCGTCCGATAACGTGACGGCGTTGTTGGAACAACTAAATGCGTATAACGCCTCCAACTCTACGTATCTCGACACGATGGCACAGAATGCGGATGTTCGGTACGAACAACAAAGGAGTGTGGACTTCCAAGTTTACATGACACCGCATGACCATCTACGGGATTGGCTTTGGAAGTGATGTTGCAAGAGAAGGAGCGGATGCGCCAAAAACACGGATGGCCTCCATTGTGGTAGCTAGGTTTTTTTTAATTTTTTAACGTTGTCGTAATTTTTATTTTTTTCGTAATTTTTAAATTAAATGTTATATTTTTATTAATTTTAATATATTAATTTTTAATTTATTGTTAATTGTTAATTTTAGTATTTATTGTGAATTGTTAATTTAAAAAAAAATTGGTACCAAATGGTTGGGAATTGGTACCATAGAGGATGAATTGGTAGGGAATTGGTAAGGTATTGGAAAGCTGACGTGGCGCTGAGGTGGCAGCTGGTACCATTGGTACCATGTGGTACCATAGTGGATGGCCTAAAATGGATTAGCTCTTGTTTGGACCTAATTTTATATATGTGTGTTATATGGGGGGGGGGGTTCATTGCAATATCTTTTGTATTTAATTTGATTTTGGAAACATCCCAAATTAATACTATGTTGTTGCCAATACAAGCTATTTCCAGTGCAATCTCATAAATAGGAAAAAAGGCAAGTATGTGTGAATCTATACCCCAACTCTTGGATTTCCTCGACAATAGAGAGTATCCTACAAAAATTACCCTTGTTTTTGCTTGGAGCAGATGAAACACAACTGACGAGTCTCACAACGACTTTTAGGATCAACGTCGTGACTTCCTTGTCAACATCATCCTTCCATAATTTCGGAAGAATCCATCCCCCTGGCTGCGTGCTTTTACTACCCAACAATTTCCCAATAACCTCAAGCACCAAAAACCCTAAATTTTGTGCATCCTCGTATCTCCCCCAATTTTGATAGCAAAGTATGAATTCAGATCGAAGGATCTGAACCGAGTGGGGTTTATTAGACGAAACAGAGTCTAGACAAGTGATGCATATCGTGTAGGTTTTGAATAGTTCAAAAGCATAAGAGAAGTCGATTTTGGGCGTTGCTTTCAGGCGTGTGCGAAGGACAAATAGGGCATCATGGAGAAAGGGACCGTACTTCTTCCCTAATGAAACTTTGGAGTGTCTTTGGTGTATCGGGGGCGGCAAAGATAGGTTGCAGGTAGGAGAAGAAACTGTGGAAGATGGAGGAGAGATCGGATGAGGTTTTGAGTTCTTGGAGGAGTGAGTCTCCCATGCCGGTGTGATCATCTGCCATTAGCGTGTGTGAAAGAAGCAGAAGGAGGAAGCCGAAGAAGTTTGAAATATGCGGGAAATGAATAGTGTTTTCTGGAAGCGGATGGACACCCAAATTACAAAATCAATCCCTCTATTTTTCAATTCATCACACCAACTATCTCATATTATCACACTTAAAATTGAACCAACAAGAGTGATGACTCATTTGTGACTTCAATGATTTATTAAATAAATGTTAAATAGAACCAAAGTGCTTCTTTTGGCTTATCTGAAATGTTCAAATGCTTGTTGAAGATATAAAGTTCAGGCAACACACCACTTAGGTAACATATCGTGCTTTGATTGTGTGATGTTTGAAGAGAAATCCATGAACAGACTGTATGCTATGTGAAACAGTCTTTTGTATTTAATTTGATTTTTGAAATATCCCAAGTTAATACTATGTTGTTGCCAATGCCAGCTATTTCCAATGCAATCTCATAAACAGGAAAAAGGGCAAGTATGTATGAATCTATACCCTAACTCTTGGATTTCCTCGACAATAAAGAGTATCCTACAAAACTTTCCCTCGTTTTTGCTTGGAGAAGATGAAACACAACTGACGAGTCTCACAACGACTTTTAGGATCAACGTCGTGACTTCCTTTATCAACATCATCCTTCCATAATTTCGGAAGAATCCGTTCCCCTGGCTGCGTGCTTTCACTACCCAACAATTTCCCAATAACCTCAAGCACCGAAAACCCTAAATTTTGTGCATCCTCGTATCTCTCCCAATTTTGATAGCAAAGTATGAATTCAGATCGAAGGATCTGAACCGACTGGGGTTTATTAGACAAAACAGAGTCTAGACAAGTAATGCATAGCATGTAGGTTTTGAACAGTTCAAAAGCATAAGAGACGTCGATTTTGGGCGTTCTGTTCAGGCGTGTGCGAAGGACAGATAGCGCATCATGGAGAAAGGGACCGTACTTCTTCCCTAATGAAATTTTGGAGTGTGTCTCTTGAAGGGATTATGTGCAAGACAGTAACAAGGTTTGCCGTGTCCAATGTTATAAGACTCTAGTGGGTCACACTGCTACACACCCAATTAGAGATAACTTGGATCTACCAGTTGTGTGGGAATAATTAATTAGTATAATTAATTATTAAAGAGAGAAATAAATAATAAATAGTTATTTATTATTTATTAGATAAATATTAGTTTAATATTTATGGATAATTAATTAATAGTTAATTAATTAATTAAATGGGTTATTATTTAATTAGTAGTTTATTAATTAAATAAATGGTTTTCAGTTTAATTAAAAAGCTTGCGGGCATTATTAATTGAACGGACTTTCTATATTGGGTATTTGTTTAGCTTATTTTTTACTCATTTTATCAAGCATTTTTAGGAAATTTCTTTTCTTAGTTTTATAGGTTCATGCATTTTTGTTTGTATTTTTCATGTTATTTGTCGAAAGTGTGTTTGCTTGATCATCGATGCTTTAATTTGGTGTTTTGAGTGCGTTTTGTAGGGATGTAGCGATATTAGTGGTGAGGTGCGAGGCGGGAATGGAGGAGAGAGGGATGGATCGGTGGCGGACGAGTATGGTGATGATGAGGATGAGGATGAGTGTGAGAAGAGCGCATGATCGAGAAAGGACGAAGATGGTGGAAAGAGGGAAGTCAAAGAAGAAGAAAAAAAAGTCAATTTGGTTTTTTTGCTAACTAGCGATCGCTAGCTATTCTTGCTAGAGACCGCTAGCAGCGCTGCTGAGCTCCGTGAATTTTTGTTGCCCAAGGGCATTTCAGTCTTTTGTACTCGTTTAAATACTTGTTTTGCACGTGGATTTGGGGAGCTGACTTCATTTTTTAACAGTTTTCAAGTAGTTAAGTGTTGGTTAGATAGATTTAGATCTAGGGTTTTGAGCTTTAATGGAGTTTGAGAGCTTTGCTTTGATCGGGATTGAAATTGCCATGGAGTTCCAAATTCTATGAAGATTCATCCTTAATTGAGAGTAATTGTATCTCCTCCTCTTCTATTTTGTTGAATTCATGCTATTTTCAATGATTAGATTGTAGATTTGATAGTTCATTTGTGTTGATTTGTTTGATTTGATTCATATTGCTTTTCTAGGATTAATTGTTCATTTTTCTGCACTTCTATTGATCTTGATTGTATTGATTCTATTAGATGATGTCAAATGTGCTAGATTTTGATTCCTTCAAGTACATTCAATTTGTTTACATGTGGAGTTGTGAATTTGTATGTTTTAGGTTTAATAAGCTTCAATTTGTTCATAGAATGTATAGATCTAGGTTTTTCAATTGTTCTTATCATTTTAGATTGTTGATTTCATTCGTTGTAGATTTAGGTCATCAATTGTGTTTGATAGTTGTGTTGTGGTTTCATTTTAGGCATAGAGTTAGGTTTAAGTGATTTGTTGTTAATTTGAATTAGATTGATGCAATTCTTGAAGTAGAGATTGGAATTGTATTATATAGAATCAAGTTTGGTTAGTTGATCCTATTTTTGACTAAATTGTAAGTTTGTGGACTTGACCTAAGTTAGTTAGCGGAAGTTAACATGACTAAGTCGGTTCACTCATTTCTAATTTGTCTTCCAAACAATTGTTAGTCGAGCGGAAGTTCGGTAGCGATTTAGTTCAAATTGACCAAATATTGATATCGTGCTATGGAAATAAGCATCGAATGTCAATAGGATCTTATTCCGAGCATAATTCTTGATAGAATCGGTACGGAAGTAACCGAATCTCATCAAGAATTAATCTTTCATTTCGGAAGGAATGTGGATGTTCTTTTGTCTCGGAAATCTCTTGATTCGATATAATAAGGTGTCCGAATCTCGATTTTAAGAAGTGTAGCTTTCCAATTCATTGTTTTGTTATAGTTAGACTTTTACTTAGTTCATCTACTTTTAGAATTTTCCAAAGATTTTGTTTCTTTTTCCCTTGTTAATCATAGATAGTCGTTAGTTGTCACTTAGTTTAGATTGTTCCCTTTGTTGTTTGTTCTTGCTTTAGATAGAATTTGTTTCATTGACTAGCGTAGAAATCCATTTTTGAAAACCGATTTTCGCATAACTTGTGAATTGAAGATGTAACACCTTGCTTTATCCGTTCTCTCCCCGTGTTCGACCCGTATGCTACGTCGCGATATCGTACGCTTGCGGTTTTAATTAAAGCTTGATTTTCGATAAAAAATGCGTATATTTCAAGCGAAACAGTATTACCATAATTAGTTTTATAAATATGGTAAACCTAAAAGGATTGATTAACTCCAATTTAATAGTTGCTTAGATGAAAAGAAAAGCCAGAAAAAACTCTCTCATCTCTCTCTCTCTCCTTTTTCGATAAACACACACACACACATACACAAATCAGTTTGATTTGTGTATTGGGGTAATCCTCTATGCGGTCTAGCAGTTGATCTCGTGGTGATTCAGGAGTGGTGTACTCCCTGTTAGCAATCCAGACAACCGTTCCAAAAGTAGCCTAAAGGTATAATCTTTAACCCACTCTGAATTGTGTCTGTATTTGTTTAGGTTGGATCTACGATTGGGAATTGTCCTTTTATTCCGTTGTGCTTTTTTAGTTTTTTTTTTGTTTATTGTAGGGGTGGGTTCAAAGGAAAATTACGCAATAATCGAAGTTTCTGGTATGGTAATCAATCTAATTCGAGGAATGAATCAAACAAACGAATATTGGAAATAATCGGCGAGAGATTATTGGATCTTAGGGTTCTGAAAAGGGAAAGGTTTACGATGAATAAATGGAAATATGAAAAAAAATATATCAATTAAAGGGTGGCTTAATTGAATTTGATTACCATATTAGGCAATCTAGGGCGCGTATATGAACATAGGTTAATGGTCAACGCGTTGACATGCGGTTATACGCCATAATTTCACAGGAAATCCCTTTGGATTTCTTCAATGGTTTGTAGATAAATTATGTTACGCGCCATAATTTCACAGGAAATCCTTTGAAGATTTCGACACAATTAATTAAAACGGGTCGTGCGGAAGTTGCGTGTTTCTCACCTGTCAACCCCTAAATATAGTGAAACGTTTCAAAGTAAAAGGACTAGAAGTGACATTGTATGATAGTTGTGGGACCACTTTTACAAGGACTATAAAAAAGCGAAAGAAATGTGTTTGTGAGGGAGAGGGAAGAAGAAGATGGCAATCATTCATCCCTGTACATCCTATCTGAACTTCACACACTTCACAGACCAGAAATTCACGACACATACTTTCAAAATTATGTTACGCGCCATAATTTCTTTGAACCATACAAGAAAAAAACCTCCATTGTGGATGCTCTTAGTTTGGTTAAATTTCCCTATTTTTTTAAGGATGGAAGTATGAAGTGTTTTAGTAGAGTCACATCGACTCATTTAATGGGTCAAGTCAGTCAACTATGAAGAGTCGTAGAAATTAATTTCCTACATGTCTTCTTCAAATAATGGCATGGCCATTTCGTTAGGGAAGAAAAAAAGTAAACAATCCCAACAAAGATTGACCCTCACGAAAAAAGTAATAAAGATTGGGGAAGAAAGTTAATTTCTTATCATGTTACACTTTTTTGTGTTTCTTATTTTTTTTTGAAGTCCGATATTAAAAGGAAAAAAAGAATTTGGTAAAAAGTCATCTTTCTTGGAGATTTTCCCTTGCAGTTACAATAGAATGGCGTATGAATAAATTGAATCAAATAAGTTCTAAAATTACTAAATGAAAGGATGGTTAAATTCCAATTTTATTTTTGAGCTAATTATAAATTTGGTCTATAAGATTTGTCATTTATTACGGATGTGGTCTCTAACCTTCACTTATTACACATTGATTAGCTTATATTTAAACATACTTTTATAATGAATTGAGTGCATTTTGTAATGTTTTTATAGCTAATGAAACCTCATTAACTTAGTTATTGATTGGTGTTTGGTAGGTGCCAAAAGGGTGGATTTTAATTCAATGGAGCATATTTTTTAGATTTCGTGGCTTCAAGTCTCGGACCAAGTCTCGGATGAAGTCTCGTAACTTGCTGTTTGACGCCTGAAAAATCAGTTCATGTGGGTTGTTCCGAGGGTTCAACCCTCGAATCAAGTCTCGTCAGATGCAGAGTTCACTTCTTAAATTCAACCCACTTTTTTTAGGGCAGTTATCAATTGAGGGTATAAAAGAGGGCTTCAACCCTCAATTGAAAGGGGAACGACTTGGAGAACGACTTCAAGGGATCGATCAGAGACCAAGAGAAGAAAAGAGAAGAGGAGCAATGTAGGGAGTTCATCAATTTCGCAATTAGGTTAATTTCTATTTTCAATTTCTTAGTTTTTGTTTTCAATTAGCCATGTGTGGCTAATTCTTTTTCTAATTCGACTTTGGATTATCTAGCAATTGCAATTTCTATTTCAATTAGTTGTTTGAGATGATGTAATTCCATCTTACTTTGATTATTCATCCAATTTCTAGGTTTTTTGTTTATAAAGTTGATTTTCATGTTTTCTGATCAACTATATGGAAATCGATTATAGTCAATTTAGTTTTCTAAATCCGTAATTGTTTAGTAAACTAATGTTGGTGACAAATAACAAATTAGGTTTTGTAAAAGATACCTATATTTTGTTATGAAATTGGGCGAAACGGAACAATTAGGTTAACCGAGCTTGTGTGTTAATTTATCCGGATCCGGGTTCCATTAAATCTTCATGCTAGTTTCAATTAGGTTTTCAAGAGCTTGTTTGAGGCCAATTGCTTACTAAGGTTTGATAGGAGAGCTTATTCCTTTCAAATATTATGTATGTTGGAATTGTTTGTTAGAGCTTATTAACAAATATAACCGGGTTAATCGAAGTGGTACGATTTTTATCTACATCATCAATGATAACATCTTTTGAATAGAGATGCATTTGCAATCCGAAGTCGGGTTTCTTTTATTGTTTATAGTTAGTTTCAATAGCATGTTTAGTTTAGTTAAACAAATCAAACAAACCCCCCTTTTTCATAAAGCGTAGATACTTGACGACGGTCACATCCAATCCCTGTGGATTCGACCCGACTTACCGCTATTACAAATTTGTTTGTAATTAGCCCGTAGTTGGAAATATTATTATTTGACGGTCTCGACACCCGTTCAAATTTTTGGCGCCGCTGCCGGGGATTGGCAACGTTGATTGTGTTAGGTTTTGCGCTTTATTTATTGCTTTATTTTTTTTTAGTCTTTTTTTAAAATTTTAGTTTTTACTGTAAGCTAATCGTGTACCTAACGCCAAGTGGTTTTTAAGCGTTTCTTATATTTATCATGGCGTATTATCCATATGATTACGGGTCACGATACGCCACCATGGGACACGATCCAATCGAGGTACGTCTCTCTTCCCTTGAGTCACAAATTTCCAATTTAACCAATCTTGTGAAAGAGATAGCTAGTAGAAAGACGTCGTCGGTGGAAACGTTTGGGATATGTGCTCAACATGCCTATCCAATAGACCCACTCCCAACTTTCCACCACAATACCGAACCGACCTACGCCTACAGAGGATTTCCTTACCCAAGCCAAGATTCCTTTGGCTCATACTCGAGAACTTACCATCCACGATGGCAAGACAAGCGATATCCTAGCGAGTACGAGTACGGATGGCAAGTTGATCCATTCTCTAGCTATGAAGTGACAACACCGACCACAAGCCCTAATTATGAGAATTCAGGTATGTCTCTTGAAACGATGGTCCAACTAATAGCTCTTAATACGACTTTGTTTTCATTTCAGCAGGAAACGTTCAAGTTTCAAGAGGAGACAAAGGCTCAAATCCAGATCTTGTCAAACCGGATCAACGAGTACATATCTTCTCAAAGTCGGTGTGAAACTAAAGAAGAAGAGGAGAGAATGGTTAATGGGCTGAAATTGCAAGCTACCATAGATGAAGAGGATGAGGAAGCAATCGCCTCTGATTCTGATTCGGGTAACGAGGGAGAGGACGTTGTAGAACAAAAGCCAATGGTGGTACCTCCTCCATTTCCTAAGCCGTTAGTTGATAAAATCAAGGTGGAGGAGGAGCTTGTAGATACTTGGGAGACCTTCACGGAACTTGAAGAACCGATGGTTGATTGTAAGAAGGTGATCCCGAGTGATGGTGTCTTTGTCGAGCTACAAAGAGTGCTAGAACCAAAAAGCAAAGACTCTACACTTGAAATCCGGATGGACTTCAAGGCACCCCAACATGTAGAGAAGAAGCATGTATGGGGCATCGATTTATTGGATACCGGATAAAGTGCATGGAAAGTGTCTAACCAAAGACGTAAAAGAAAGGCGCTACATGGGAGGCAACCCATGGGTTTCAAAATTTATGCACTTGTTTTAGTTATTTCCTTTTGTATTTCTCCCTATCATCGTCTAATCTCTCTTCTATATTTTTCAGAACTTCAAACCCTCAAAATGGAGCTTAATTGGATACACTCACCTCGCTAGCTCATACATTGGAGGAACACTCGTCAATTAGGGGAGTTTACTGTTTCCCCCTTTGCTTTAATGCTTCCAAGTGTCCTAATTATATTGCACACATTGAGGACAATGTGTGAACTAAGTGTGGGGTGGGGTGATTTGCATGATTTGGGCATATAGATGCATTCTTAGGGGTAAAATTTTCGCAACTTTTTGCGAATTTATGCTTAAATGCGAGTTGTTGTTCGTCTTAGGTGGTACGTTAGCATGTTTATGAGCTTAAATTTGTCGATGATGATGAGTTTTTGATGCATATATAGCATGAATGAGCTTGATGATAGCACATAAAGTTGATTAGTAGGTGTGTACCGGTCAATTTTGATCCTTGCTAATCTCTTGAACAAAGCCTAAACACTGTGAGACTTTGAGCCTTATAGACTAAACACTTGATATTAGTCTCATTTTCATTCTAGTGTGGTTATGTCTTGTCTAGCTATGCACTTCTAGAACTTGGATCATCTATTCTTAAGACTACATTGATTTTTTTTGCATGCAAATAAACATGATTAAGGCCATCGTTTGCTTATTGTTCGGTTAACCCATTAGCCTTAAGCCTACCCTTTATGAACAATTATCCTTTTGCTAACCACTTTGAGCCTTAGCCTATCATTTCGTCACCTCATCCTAAACCCATCCAAACACGACCCACCCGACCAAACACCAATGGAGTGGTCCCGACATCGTTTGTGCTCGAAAAGTTAAATCTATGTGTTGGACAAGAATTAAAAAAAATGAAAAAAAAGAAGTGTGTGAGATAGAAAGAACATGTCGTCAAGAAATAAATAAAGACGACGGAAACGATGATAAGGTTGAATATATGCGTTTTATCTTTGTACCTATCATCCAAGGGAAATGTGCTTTATAAGATAGATATGAAAATCCCTTTTGTGGAATGAAATTTCCATAGTTGAATAATCGAGTTTTTTTTTCCATTTGGTGTACGGTCCTTAACCAATTTTTCCCAAGCATATCCTAACCTTACCCAAAGCCGAATACTCATTACACCCGAAAGTCCTTTTGATTTATATGCATGTTTTAATCTAAGTAGTGGAGGGTAAGAGATTTTTCAAGCTTATGGTAAGTGCATGCTAGTATAGAGATGTTTTGAGTGATACACTTTAACCCCAAAGAGTGATTTGAGTGTTTGTTTTGATTTTCCATTTGTGAGATTGTTCTCGTGATTAGCTTGTGTCTAATTGATCATGTGTGTGCTCACTAGTTGATGCTATGCTGCAAATCTCAAGTTCATGATGTGCTATGTGTGTTGATAGGCTCATTTGACTCATTTTGGTCGCTACATGCTAATTTAGTCATTGCCGAGGACGGACAATGATTTAAGTGTGGGGTGTTTTGATTAGCTTATATTTAAACATACTTTTATAATGAATTGAGTGCATTTTGTAATGTTTTTATAGCTAATGAAACCTCATTAACTTAGTTATTGATTGGTGTTTGGTAGGTGCCAAAAGGGTGGATTTTAATTCAATGGAGCATATTTTTTAGATTTCGTGGCTTCAAGTCTCGGACCAAGTCTCGGATGAAGTCTCGTAACTTGCTGTTTGACGCCTGAAAAATCAGTTCATGTGGGTTGTTCCGAGGGTTCAACCCTCGAATCAAGTCTCGTCAGATGCAGAGTTCACTTCTTAAATTCAACCCACTTTTTTTAGGGCAGTTATCAATTGAGGGTATAAAAGAGGGCTTCAACCCTCAATTGAAAGGGGAACGACTTGGAGAACGACTTCAAGGGATCGATCAGAGACCAAGAGAAGAAAAGAGAAGAGGAGCAATGTAGGGAGTTCATCAATTTCGCAATTAGGTTAATTTCTATTTTCAATTTCTTAGTTTTTGTTTTCAATTAGCCATGTGTGGCTAATTCTTTTTCTAATTCGACTTTGGATTATCTAGCAATTGCAATTTCTATTTCAATTAGTTGTTTGAGATGATGTAATTCCATCTTACTTTGATTATTCATCCAATTTCTAGGTTTTTTGTTTATAAAGTTGATTTTCATGTTTTCTGATCAACTATATGGAAATCGATTATAGTCAATTTAGTTTTCTAAATCCGTAATTGTTTAGTAAACTAATGTTGGTGACAAATAACAAATTAGGTTTTGTAAAAGATACCTATATTTTGTTATGAAATTGGGCGAAACGGAACAATTAGGTTAACCGAGCTTGTGTGTTAATTTATCCGGATCCGGGTTCCATTAAATCTTCATGCTAGTTTCAATTAGGTTTTCAAGAGCTTGTTTGAGGCCAATTGCTTACTAAGGTTTGATAGGAGAGCTTATTCCTTTCAAATATTATGTATGTTGGAATTGTTTGTTAGAGCTTATTAACAAATATAACCGGGTTAATCGAAGTGGTACGATTTTTATCTACATCATCAATGATAACATCTTTTGAATAGAGATGCATTTGCAATCCGAAGTCGGGTTTCTTTTATTGTTTATAGTTAGTTTCAATAGCATGTTTAGTTTAGTTAAACAAATCAAACAAACCCCCCTTTTTCATAAAGCGTAGATACTTGACGACGGTCACATCCAATCCCTGTGGATTCGACCCGACTTACCGCTATTACAAATTTGTTTGTAATTAGCCCGTAGTTGGAAATATTATTATTTGACGGTCTCGACACCCGTTCACACATATTGTCCTTCAGGTATGCAAATCGTTATGGATTTAATCCCTGGAATTAACGTCCGTCAGGATATAGTCCATTAAGTAGAAGACAAAATGACCATTACACCTTTCTCAATTCTCACGATAAACTAATGTTTTAACATGAATATTCATCTCCTTCGTAAAGATGATGACGAACATCATGATTCATGAACCTATTTGTCCAAGAACCCCAATAACATTCTAAATAAACCCTAAAATCAAAATCAAACCCCAATAACATTATGTAATTCCATCATCAAGAAATTATGCATCAAAATCAAGAAACTCATATACAAATTTTCCCAGATTGATAAATTAGGGTTCTGTTCTTGAAGAGAAACAAAATCAGAGGCAGATCTCTTTTGGTACTACAAATTAAGATGATAAATTAGGATTCTTGAAACAAGAAGTTGATGATGATGATGATGATTGATATCAAACACAGCCAAAATCTTAGCAATCAAGATTCTAACATTTGACCTCAAACCCCCAAATCCCCCTAATTCAAGATTCTCACCACCACCAACCACCAAGCCATATCTTGAAACGACCAGATCTGGAAATCAACCCAGAGAGCACGCCGGCAGAGAAGTCGAAGAGACGTCTGAGAGGGAGACACCGGAGGAGGGAGACGCCGGAGGGGAAGCCAACTCGATGCCACCCACCACCATCTGGGTTTCATTATTAGGTTTTGATGATGAATGCTTGATTTTACGTTTTTGGTCCTTGCCCTTTTAAGAATTGATAAAATAAACAAAAAAAAAAATACCCTTACACTTAACAAAGAGATTGGACGGTTGTTTGTGTGAGGGACCAAATTCATAACAAATTGCATACCTTGAGAACCATCTATGTAACAAATACCCTCACACTTAACAAAGAGATTGGATGAACTTTAGGAACCAAATCCATGATTTTTGACAAACTCAGGGACCAAATATTTGGTTCACGGAATGAGCTAGATGGAATTCTTTGAATTCCATTTTTAAAATTTTTATCATTCCTTGGCCTAAGTGAATGAATTGAATAGCTACCAACTAAACAAGTGGTTAAATTTCATTTCATTTTCTCCAAAGTCAAAAGTTATTGATATGTTCAAATTCCATCATATTCCATTTTACGAACCAAATGATATGTTCCAGTTCCAATTCCAATTCCAGGGGTTTTGTCCCCTTTTCTAAAAGAAAAACACTAATTACGTGGTATTAATTTTTGTTATAAACCCATATGGTCATTTACTAAAAGAAAAAGATACTTAAGAAGAACGATTAGGATATATATAGATTCCCTTTATCTTGGTGAAGGTGTATTCTCACTAAACACCACCCGGAATGGCATGGAACTCTTGATGAAATCTTGTGCAGATAAGCAAAACAACCACATATATACTGGACCTATGGTGTGGATAGGAATCTACATTGCAATAGCTTCAGCTTTTTGCACTCTTGCCATGGTGGATGATCTCTTTCATGGTTTCCGAAATAGAAAATTTTGGTTTCCATGTAGGTATTTCTCTCTTAACGCTGCTTCTATCACTGTGATAACTGTCACCATGAAATTACCTGTGGATCTGAATTGTGAAATGCTTGGTAATGTGGACCAAGCAGCCAAGCTGGGAAGCATGGCCTTCATGTGCATAATGATGGCTAACATAATGCCTTCTTTGGCTTCCATGGACAACAAGACACTTCTTGCAAATATCATAGGTTTGTCCATTCTCGTTATCACCATCATTGTCAATATTTTCATTGAGATCCATACCCACGTTATTGATCCTAGTAAGTACATGTATACGGCATACATCTACTCGGGTTTAATGCTCTTGTTACTAGTGATATTGATTTCTTCAACTATAGCAATTCCAACATCCAAACAAATTTTAGAATTCAAGTATCATGCCACAAGCAAACCAACTACAAATGATCAACATATAAGGAAAAAAACAGTAAAGAAACTAGAACAATATGTAAGAAGATACTGGATTATGGCAAAAAGTGGCAGCCCTCAGTTTGTGATGGCTAGTAATCCATTATCCTATGCTTCTGGCATAAGACTTAAGTTCCGGTGAGACCAAGCCTTTTTGGTGAGACCGATGAGACCAACATATTTTACTTGAAACTTCACATCAAAACATTTGTGAAGGTAAAAAAAATTGAATATTCATCGTTAAAACCTACTAAAAAACACTATCGAAAAAAAAATTCCAAAAAAAGCTTAAAAAACGAAACCTTCACAGCAGTTTTTTTTTGTGAAGGTTCGCATTATATACATGTAACCTTCACAGAACTTGAGCTGTGAAGGTTTCGTTTTTTAGCTTGTTTTCGACATTTTTTTGCATCGAAAGTGAATTTTAGGTCTGCGTATTCGAGTTTTATGTACATTCACGGTGCTTTTTTGTGAAGTTCAATTGTAAGTGCAATAACAATGGATCAAATCAACAAAATCTTCATTCCATGATTGAATCTTTACAATATGAACTTTCTCTCTCTAGAATCTCTCTCTAGATCACACATATGAATATTACAATTAAGCTCCTTCTATCAAGTCTCCAACTAACACTCCTTATCACTTACTATTTATACCTTTGACCTCACTAACAATTACATTGACATTTCTAATTAAGACTTTGACTAATCTAATTAATACTTTGACTTTTGACTTTGATGCTTGACTTTCTTCTTTGACTTCCATCCTTTGACAATGTTTGACTTGAATATTATTTCCTCATCTTGAGATACATTAGGTATTGGTCTCACGCGGTCTCACGGTAACAGCTTGGTCTCACCTGATCCTAAGTCTCTGGCATAATTTGTGTAATGACCCTGGCATAATTTGTGTAATGACCCTGGCTGGACACTTGACTGCTGTGTTAAATATCTATATTATTTATCTCCAATACCATATTCATCATCCTCACTTAGATGAGAATCGGCCAGATGAGTACGGGTCAGAATACAAGTGGTCAACATTTGCTATTTTCATAACTCAGTCAATTGGAGTCGTAGTGGGTAGCATCACTCCAATATTTAGATATTTTATGGTCTTGAGGTTCAAATTTCTTATTGGGAACCAGTTGCTAATCCTCTTTGTTTTACACATATTTGAAAGGTGACGGTGGTCGAAGAAGTTCGTAGGCTAGCTCGAGGGATCTTCCATCATCATAAAGCATTTTTTTTGGAAGGGTGTCCGGGCCAAAGCCCGACTAATCCCCGACAATTTTGGGGGCTAAACATGGCCCCACTTAAATGTTCCCAGCCATGCGCACGAGAAGGCTCGAACTTAATTGGTTAGGGCACTATGAACCCCCTGAGCGATAACCAATCTGCCACAGCATTGTTAACATCATAAAACATCTTTACAATGATCTCTGATGAAATTTTTTGTTGAAGTTCTCCCTTGTGCATCACTCTTCCGACATTAGTGTTTTCATGTAATTGTAGATGTTTAACATTTTTGTTGATCCAGTTCCGGTGGTTGGTTCCGGCAGTGGATGGGATTAGATGGGTTCCGATAGCATCGATCTAAATCAGTCCCGTCATGGTGAATCGGTCCCGATACAGATGTGGCGTCATGAAGTTTTAGGATTCCGATATGGGCTGTTCGTTTCGGTACCGACAGTTTGCATAAGGCGGTTCCGATGGTGGCGAAAACCGAAAAAAATAACCGAAACTGGTTTTTTTTGTAACCGGTTGAAAAAAAAACGGATCGGTTTTAACCGGTTCAATAACCGGTTTTTATACGAACCGGTTTTTTAACCGGTTTTTTAAAAGGCAAGCTCTTTTCAAAATATTTCAGACCGTTGGGTTCTAGGGGAGGAATGTAGCCAATTGTAGGACAGTTCTTCAATGATGTGGTGGGCCCCATCCCCATATCTTCTTGATACATGTACTTTTATCATTAGAACCCAAAAAAAAACCATCTTTCCTGACCGGTTTTTTTCCAAACCGGTTTTTTATTAAACCGAACCGGTTATATATAAGTTAATTCCAAAGCAAAAACTGGTAATGAACCGAACCGGTTTTTTAAAAAACCGGTTAATAAAAAACCGATTAATAAAAAACCGATTTGGTTAAAAAAACTGGTTTTGTGCACCTTTAGGTGGCATGGTGGATCGGTTCCGATATGAAATGTTGACAACAAGGTTTCCGATAGGGACTGTTTGTTTTCTTTCTAAGATCTAACTTTTTAATGGCATCCATTTCATGCTCCCGATGGTTTAAATGTTTAATGGATCAAGTTTGAAGAATTTACACGTTCAGTCCCTGCAGTTTGGACATGATGAAAATATTTAAATCAACTTTGCTGATTTGGTCAAGATCAGCCCCTGGAGTTTTTGTCATGATTAACTCTGCAGTTTTGGCTATATCGGTCCCTGGAATTAGCTTTTGATTAAGTTTGGACTATTTGTCATTTTCGGTCCCTGAAGTTTTAGAAAAAAAAATTTCGTTGACCGGACAGCGGAACCCCCAAAAGCTGTTGATGAGATTAAAGAGTATTATTTATTCGTGAAATTATCAAGAGAACCTAACTGCTTACATTTAGATCGGGGGATATTTTTTTTAAGGGTTTTAATGTTCAAAATATAAACCGTGCTTACACATATTTTTTTTGGGCCTTGATTGCCAATATTGGGGCCAGTTGGTTGATCACTTTCAGTTGCGATCTAGATCCACATAGATTGAAACATAATACGCTTCAAAATCCCTGTGCTTATATTGCCACGTTTCCTTCCCAATTGGTTCATTGGAGCTTGGTAAATGTTTCCAGGTTCTTAACATTTTTGGTAACCTTTTAACCGGAATGCTGCCAGGGTGTCTTGCTAATTTAATGATGGTTTCATTGAAGGATAATTATGTTAAAATCTATGATTGGGTTGAGGATAAGGAAAATGGGGAAGAGTTAAGAAATAGGAAATGAGTGATAGATGAACTTGGGTTAAGAAATGAGGTTAGGATGAAGGTTTTGTTGATTGGTTTGAAAAAGATAAGAAGGGTAGAGAGAAAAGGTAAGAGTCAAAGAGAGATGGTTAAAACTACACCCTTTTAGTAATTACTTTTGAAACAACTCCTATTTGGTATTTATTTTTTAAAAGGTGGATTCTATCCCCACCCCCTTATTATGGGGTAGGAGTTGGTGGTGTGTGTGTCTATGTGGGACCCAGTGGTGGGTCCCAGTATTATTGTGTGAGTAAAAGGGGTCCGAATAGCAATTCCCTTTTTATAAATATATGGTCAAAAACTCGCATCAAGCGAGTATACTTAAAACAATGTTTCAATCTCAATTATTGTCACCACTCAATTGCATTCTTTGGAATTCTAGTGCAACTTCTTTGAAATTTCTAAATACAATATAAAAATCTTCCGAAATTTCCAAGTATAAAGCACAATTTTCTTCGAAATTTCTTATTAAGCCTTAGGTTACACATTACTTAATTGGATAAAATTTCCGAACA
The DNA here is from genome assembly GCA_030169165.1 of Centaurea solstitialis. Classification (NCBI taxonomy): domain Eukaryota; kingdom Viridiplantae; phylum Streptophyta; class Magnoliopsida; order Asterales; family Asteraceae; genus Centaurea; species Centaurea solstitialis. Next base: position 73,053,793 of record CM058044.1, on the reverse strand, counting down.
TGGGTTCATACTATCAGTCATCTAGTTATTGCTACAACTTTTTGGGCCTATTATCTTATAAATTTGTATCGTCTTCGAGACTATTTGTAAACCATCGTTAGTTCAATAAGGTTACAACTTTATATAAAGTATCCATTTTGCTTGAAACGAGTTAGTAATACTTAAACACAAACACCGTTGATTCAATCTACATAAAAATATCAAAATTTATCATAGAAAACAGATTTATCTTGTTCCAATTAATCTTAGAAAGAATTATTAGGTTCCAAACTCCATTCTCGCACTCAAACCTATCACCTCTTGTGTATATGAAGTGATATTCCGACACGTCTTGACGTTATGGCAATCAAGGAGAGCGGGATAACTTTAGGGGAAAAATTGTTAAAAATAAACATAAAATGAACGAATTGAATTCCTACCAACGTAACACGTGGTCAAATTCCATTCATCTCATTTAAAGTCAAATTCAATTCCTTCGATAGATTCCAATTTCATCAAATTCTATTATATAAACCAAACGAGCCCCTAAAAGCTAATGACAACCTCTTCTTAATTAATTATCATCTAGTTTGTACGTATTCAAAGAATATTAATATATATATATATATATATTTGTATATATATTGTTTCATATTTGGTAGCCGGCCATTCAGTTGACTTATCGGAAGTATCTATGCAATTAATATCTTGGTGTATATATATTAATGTGACTTGTTATAAGAAAATGTTCATCTTCCCTTTTTTGTAAAAGAAGATATCATCCATTATATACGCTACTAACATGAGGCAAATTTATTTTCCTAACGTAGAATGTTTGCGTGATTTGTTTAGCATAGATGTTATTTCTACGAGTTATCATATCCCATACACAGTACTAAACATCACCGATAAAGGAATGGATCTCTTGGAGCAATCTTGTGCAGATAAGCAAAACGACATCCTATATAGTGGACCGATGGTGTGGATTGGAATCTACATTGCAATAGCATCCGCCATTTGTATCATTGCCATGGCAGCTGATTTGTTTCATGGTTTCCGAAATAGAAAACTTTGGTTTCCATGTAGATATTTCTCTCTTAACGCTGCTTCTATCACTGTGATAACTGTTGCCATGAAATTGCCCGTGGATCTGAATAGTGAAATGCGTGGTCATGTGGACCAAGCGGCCAAGATCGGAAGCATGGCCTTCATGTGCATAATGATGGCTAACATAATGCCTTCTTTGGCTTCCATGGACAACAAGACACTTCTTGCAAATATCATAGGTTTGTCCATTCTCGTTATCACCATCATTGTCAATATCTTTATAGAGATCAATACCCTTGTTGTAGGAAATTGGTTTTTTGGCTTACCAACAAGCAATATCAACCTTTTGAATTTCATGATATGGGCATACGTCTATCTGGGTTTGGTGCTCTTGTTATTAGTGATATTGATTGCTTCAGCTATAGCAATTCCTGCATCCAAACAAATTTTAGAATTCAAGTATCAAGCCACAAGCAAACTAACTTCAATTGACCAGCATAAACGGAGAACAACTGTAAAGAAGCTAGAACAATATGTAAGAAGATTTTGGATTATGGCTGAAAGTGGCAGCCCTCAGTTTGTGATGGCTAGTAATCCGTTATCCAATGCTTCTGGCATAATTTGTGTAATTACCTTAGTGACACACCTGGTTATCGTGTTGAAAATCTATATTGGTTATCAGTATAATCGGTCAAATGAATGGCAATCAACATACAAGCAGTCAATACTTGCTATTTACATAACTCAGTCAATTGGAGTCGTAGTTGGTAGCATCGCTCCAATATTTAGATGTTTTACGGTCTTGAGGTTCAAATTTCACCTTAAAAACCATTTGGTGGTCTTTAAAGTAGAGAAGTACTGGACCCAAATGTTGTGTGGGTGGAAAGAAAGTCGTTTACCTATTGTATCTAGTGCCCTTAGATCAAGAGCCTTTGTCAATAGTTTGAAAAACCTTTTTCTAAGCCTTTTAATCGGATTCCAGAACGTAGTTGTTGTGTCATGCAAAGTGATAGGGCTCATCCGGATAGTCCTTCTTATCATTGTTGTGTGTTGTTCGCATGGCTGGAACTCATTAAAGGCATTGTTGTTTACTACACCCACAACCTCAAGCAGTGATGATACAAATGAAGACCTTCGCAAATATGTTTTGCAAATTGAAGATGAGATGGAGTTTGCAGAGATGGCAGTGAAAGGCATCTCAAACTCCATGAATCGTTTGATGAAAAAGGTTAAAAAGGAACAACACAATGATCTTTTGGAGCTTCTTGGGAAATCTACCGGTTTTGAGGGAGTAGAGAAATTTGACAACGATCAAGTTCAATCTCTACTTCCAACCGAACCTGTTAATAGTTGGAGCTTATCTGTAGTAACCTTAACGTGCATCGCGATTGCTCTTCCAAACATTCGTAAAGACAAAGTTGAAAGGTTGTTGAAAGGTGTTGGTGATTGTATTTCGTACACTCGTATTGTAGAAGAAACCCTCAATAATGCAAGTGAATATGTTAAGGTCCGAAAGGCAGCGATGAATTTATGGCATGAGGTTGAAGACAACTACAAGTGGTTGGGAAACGCTCTCGATGGAAATGCTTATAAGGGAAAAACATCAGCAGAGGTTCTTAAATGGTTTGTAGATAAAGCTCGAGATATGGTGATAGAAATAAGGGAAAGTGCCAATGGCGAACTAGTGGAGAGCTTTCCTAATAAGTTGATCGTTGCTAATTCGATGCACCGTATTGGCGAAACACTTTTGCTCAGCCACCCCAACATCGAAGCGATTACCAAAAAGCAATTGTTTGAGTTATTATCTTGCATGATTTCAGACATATTGTCTGCTGCCCTCACGAACATACCACATGCAATAGTATCGAAATGCCATGAAAGTGTGATAGAGAAACGGGAGGCAAGTGTTCATGCTGCAGCGAAACTTTTGGGTAGAACTACAAAGATAATAAGAAGACTTGAAACGTGTAAGCTACCAAACATGGATTCAGAAAAATTAGCATTTATTGATGAGTGGCGTATTCATTTGAAGCAATCTGCAATCCCATAGAATTCAAATGCTACCATCAAGAGCTAAGGTAAGTTTTAAACTTCCATCATTTCATAACATGTATATGGTTTAATTAAGTTTTGTAGTGACTTTATTTCAAGTCATACATTCAAAAGTAACTATTTTTGCTTCCAATTTGTTCTGTCTTTGGGTCTAATCCTCTTTGTTTTACACATATTTGAAAGGTGACGTTGGTCGAAGAATTTCGTAGGCTCGAGGGATCTTCCATCATCATAAAGCATCGTCATCACAATGACATCTCATGAGAATTTGTGTTGAAGTTCTCTCTTGTGCATCATTCTTTCGACATTATTGTTTTCATGTAAATGTAGATGTAATAACGTAACTGTTATTAGATTGCAAGATATTATTTTCATGTTATTATATGTCAGTGTGTACACCTTTGAAATTTGTGATACAATGAGCTGCGTTCAATGTTTTAACTTCTAAGTGATTGACTAATTGCACCGTGGGTTCACTACTAAAAAATTATGTATTACAGACAATTATCCGATGGTTTACCGACAGTTTTTATTTATTTATTTTTTAATAATTCGTCGGAAAACGGTCGGAAAAATGTCGGTAACCCGTCGGTAGTCGAAACAATAGGAAAGCAGTCGGTAAAAGTCGTCGAAAAAACCGTCGGTAATTTTACCGACCGGGTTTTTAGCGACACTCTTCGTCGGAAAACAGTTGGTAAAGCCGATTTAGGACTGTTTTAGCTGTCGGTAATACCCATTTGTTTAGTAGTGGTTTCAGTGAAATGGATGCACATTAGGATGAGATACAACCGATTAATTCTTTTCTAAAGGACAATTATACGAGGACATGAGATTAATTCACGCTAACCTCAACTTTTCAAACAATCCTTCGCCGCCTATATGTATATTAAATTATATATATACCTTATGCATTTGAACAATCCCTTGTTCAAATTTGTTAAAGGTATCTCTATTAATTGTCCCGTTCTATCTCATTTCAATTTCTATTTGGTTATCTCAAAGTAATTTTATGCAACTACTTCAAATTCATTGCATGCTATTATTTAATAATTGGGACCCTTAACAAAATTTTAGGACACTTTTAAGACAAAGCTGTCTTATTAACTATTTAAATTTATATGATACTTTTTGATTAGAAGGTTCAATAAACACATATTTTATAGAATACTTGTTCTCATAAGACATTCTTTTAATAATGACATATAAAATAGTTAAATGTGTAAATTGCCCTTCAATCTTAATCGTTAACGGTAATTACAAGAAAAAGGGATTTTAGAGAAGAAAGTTTTAGAGAAAGATTTGGAAGCGTATCTAAAAGTGATTTTTAGAGAAGGAATTACATGACAAATGTGAGAAGTGTAACTAAATGTTAGTTTTTCCTCCCTAAAACCTACTTAAAAACCTTCTTTAAAACCTTTTCCTACCGTTATATAGGGAAGATTGTTGACGGAAGTAAAAGCTTCTTTGAAACCTTTAGAGAACCCTTTAAATTCAAAAGAAAGTCTGCTCTGAAGGTCATTTCTCTTTTAGTGTAATACCGGTTAACCACTAGACACTTGTTACCATAGATTCCTGGTATAAATGTTTAAAACGAATGTAGCGTATATGAATCTCAATTTTATAGACTTTGAAATAAAAAGAAATTCTAACGGATCATCCTAATACTATGTTTGTAACATGATTGACAACTCAAACTCTTAATCTTGATTCAACCTGGGTTTGAGGTGTTCAAATTGTTATAGGAAACAAATACATCATCAACTATATTAAAACAATTAGAGCTATACATAATCAAAATTTTCTTATTTATTTTTTAATCAAAGTTACCAAGGTCATTAGATTCGCAAGTCTAAAAAATTTACAACTTTTTACAATTTACACTACAAATTTGGATTTAAGAAATTAATGAAGTAATTAAATAATAAATACCACTGATCGCGGGCCGAAAACTTGTCAAATCGGCCCATAGGAGGGAGAGCCTCCTTGGGTAAACATATTGTACTTTTCCTTTTCCATAACATATATTCACATTTAAATATCTACATGCATACTGTTGAGCAATGTCCCACATTGGACACAAAGTGAACTTGTAATGTGCTTATAAGGGTCTTGGGTTACTCCACTCATAGCCAATTGATTTTGAGTTGGAACCCCCACAAACTTACATGGTATCAGAGCAAGGTTCACCCGTGGTTGGTTAAAAAAAGCCGCACGGACTCCACGTAACCCAAAGTATCCACGTGTTAGGCTAAAAGAACGCCACACGTGAGGGGACGTGTTGAGCAATGTCCCACATTGGACACAAAGTGAACTTGTAATGTGCTTATAAGGGTCTTGGGCTACTCCACTCATAGCCAATTACACATACACATTTGAAAAACTGAACGAGTACTTTGAAAACGATAACTACCTAGACTCTACGTACGTATCTTTCTTTGATCGTTCATCATACAAATTTGGCATGAAATTACCAAGAAACTACTACATGGTTTGTATTTTAGGATTAACCGGACCAATGGTAGTGAACGTGTCGTATATGCTTCCATTAAAGAATTAATACGGGAAATCATTGTAAATATTGTGAATATTTTTTTAAGTTTCTTGTTGCACTTGGGATATCACTTATTCATATCAAGCTTTCACTATTTACACACCTTAATAGCCTTTTTGGGTCGTTTCGGATCTCATGAGGTGCTACAAATCATAATTTTTTTTTTTTGGAATGGTATCCGATGCTTTGCCCCGACTAATCTTGACAAGGTTCACCGACAGCTAAATGAACCATTTTTTAATGAAATGTATGCAGTTGTGCATATTTTTTACGAATGTATGTTATAAATTACCTGTATGCAAGTTTTTTTTAATATTTATGTATGCACTTGTACATCCATAATTCTTTTTTACAAACTACCTCGTATGCATATCAATTTTCTGGTTATTTGAGGTTTTGCAAGAACAAAGAAACCAGAGGCGAATTTACATGAGAAGTGATGGGGTGTGTGGACCCCACTTTTTTTTTAATTTTTCATTATTATTATAGCATATTTTTATTTTGGACCCTTCTAAAATTACAAAAGTGACCCCACAAAAAATCAAGAATAATGAGTTTACACCTTACAAATTTCAATTTTCATTAATTAGGTTAAATGAAAAATTAAGAAGTATTCATTTTATAGCCTAATTACAACTTGTTAAAGCATGTATAACCCACTAATATCTCCTTAAACCACGTTCCCATTTTCTCTTTAATATACAAATTACACTTAATACCCTTGAAACTAATCATTTAATTTATTTTTAGTCTCTTAGTTTTTCATTTTTCATTTTAAACCTTTATCATATTAAAACAAATAATCATATATGAAGTAAAATGAATTAAAAAATATATTTCTTTTTTTACATGTTATATCATTGTAACCGTGTCGTCAACACCTTCGAAATGAGTCCAATATTATATATTTTTGAATTTTATCATAATGTTAAATATCACAAATATATGGAATACTTAGTTTTATATTCCTCACATTCTTAATTTTCATTTAAAATCCATATTAAAAATAGATAATCATGTATTAACTATGATGCATAATAAAATACATTTTTCATTAATCATATAATTATAATTATCTTGTTCATAATCTGAAAATAATCTCATTGTTTAGTATTTTCTTTAACTTAATAGTATTGCAAAATATGATATATATATATATATATCGAGATTTTTCAACAGTGATGTATCCATATTTTTTAAATTTTGAACATTTTATACGTTATCAACTTTAGATTAATATCGGTTTTAAATTTGAGATGATTCGTGCTGCAACACGCGCAGGTAGGTATCTAGTAGTTAACATAAATCAAACAAAATTTCACGTCTGATAGTGGTCGTCATCATTTGTTCGTCTCCCAATTTTCCTCCTACCATCGATAACATATTACCCGACCCCCAAAAAAATTTGGACCTGTTGTCTAACTTTACAACTGACTCATGTTGTCACATGTTAGACCCCAGTACATTTGTATCCTAGATTCGCCACTGAAAGAAACCAATCATAGTCATACATTAATGTGGGCCCATGTGGATCCCACATATTAAAAAATCATATATGATTCAGTGATGAAACCGACCTGAATCATATTTGATTTTTTAATAAGTGGGACCCACATGGGACCACATCATATGTGCATGATTGTGGTCCTTTGTTCTTGCAAATTGGTTAAGTTCTTATTTGAACCTACTTCTATATATAGGGGTTCATACGAGAACACTAACTATTTACGAGAATGCGAGGAGCCTCTTTTTGATGTACAAAATCACATATGATTTACGTTTTCTATTTTCTACTAATTTGGTAGGAAAGCACATATATTGCTAACACCCGAACACGAACCCGATTAAATCCGAATCCGACATGGCCCAAAATCCAAAATCCATCCCACCTAATATTGATTTTCGGCAACAACATTTCTCATACCTGGTATTGCTACTATTTATCTTGCAAGCTACGATTTTTTATTATACTTGGTTATAGCTTTGTTGATGCATAGATTGTAGTTTTGTGTTTTTTTAATTAATTTTCATTTATATTGACCATTTGGTAAAAAAAAAAATACCAAAAATCTCATCAGGGGTAAATTGGTCATTTTATAAGTCCTGCCCTGTCATGTCTTACTAAACGCTTAACAACTGTCCTGTCATGTCCTATCCTATCCTGTTCTATCTTCTCATGTCATGTCCCGTTTACGCACCAAACGCACCCCAAGGGTTATTATTGTAGGCCATACATTTTTCAGGATAGAATTATGAAGTGTTTTTAATAGAGCCACATCAACTCATTTAACGGGTCAAGTCAGTCTAATAAGAAAAGTCGAATATAAAAATTTCATTTGGTACATGTCTTCTTCAAATAATGTCATGACCACTTCGTTAAAAGAAGAAAAATAAACAAAGGCAACAAAGATTGACGATGACTAATGAAGTAGACGAGGCCTAATTTTTTCTCATAAAAGAGTAGTAAAGATGGGGGAAGTAAGTTAAGACCACCTCTTTTTCCTATTTGTTTCTCTTACTTTTCTATGTCAATTTCTTATCAAACCATTAGTAATCTAGTGGTCGGTAACATCCTTGGGAGGGATAGTAGATGACATCGTTGTCTACCCGGATTCGATTCATGGGGTGAGCATGTTGAGATACCCTGACCATGGGTTGGCTTTCGGGTCAGTTCATGGTCGCTGATGATTAGTCAGGTGGGTGCCGGTATGGGTCCCGGATACCTCGTCGATTTCGTGTTAGAACATGTGCGTGAATTATCTGCCGTTCAAAAAAAATCTTATCATGCTACACTTTTTTTTCTTCTGAATTTGGATATTGAAAGAAAAAACAAACAAATCGAAATAAAACTATATACTAGCAAATTCTAATATCATACAAATTAAATGAAGATGGGAGACTCCAAACACATGAAGATCCAAATATCCAACAGAATTATTTTCTCTGTTGCAGATTTATAATTGTTTTGCAAATTCTCCCCGTGGTTATTGACTTATTGTTACGTCACTAATTTTTCTTCCATTAATTTTTATTGTGAAATTTGTTATATCTTTTACAAGAGAGAACAATGAAGTTGTTGTAGTAGAGTTATACACGGCTTATCACGAACCAAAAGATTTAAACATCAAGTAACAAATGTTGACATATAACCAGTATTCCTTTTTTTAGGAATAGAAAACTCTAATTAAGGGATTGGCTGGTTGAGAGAATTTAAAAGAATTTGATATAATTCGCGTTATGAAATTGATGGGATTCTATGAATTTCATTAAGTTTTACAATTTAAGAAATTCATCGTTCATTGCCTAAATGAAGGAATTGATTTGACCAACCAAACACATGGTCATGCCGTTAAAAAAAAAGCATATGTGGTCAGAAACCCTTGAGGCTGTATATCTTGTTTTGTTGTAAGTGTAACAAGGTCTCTCACATGCTATATCATCCGACGGCCCTACTAAATCCAAGTCGTAGATGAAAAAAGAACATGTAAACAATTAAACATTACGTAAAATAGTACATTAACCATGTATAAATTAAATTATATTTGACAACTTTAGTTAAACTAATTTACATGGTCGAAAAATATATGATCCATTTGATACCAATAATTACTACTTCCACTAATTACACATACAGCTCGTACAACCGCAAAGGGCATCAAAGCCCAATTGGGCATTAAAATTTCATATATTATTTGGTTTTTTTCCATTAAGTTTGAATGAAAATAGTTTCTAACATATGATTAACCGAAAAACTTAGTCTAAGTTGCAAGTGAGATTGAATATAAAATAAACAATTGATAAAAAAATTGCAAGAATTAATTAAGAAAGATAATGATCATGGATCAAATGAAATAATTAAAAAAAATTCTAATGGAATTTTTTGGGTATGCTCACTTTAATTGTATAATAAAATAACATATTTTGCTAATTAAAATAAAGACTCGTCATCATTATCTTAGCCATAAAATTCAAAATGAATTGATTCAAATGTTGACATCTAAAGCTAAGAATGCGATTGTTAAAAAATCAAACACGCAAAGTATGGATACAATTCTAGATACGCACGTTGCTTGCATATTGAATATTGAATATGTTGAATGTACTTGTCATGATATATAGCATATGCCAATAGAAGTTTTTCAAAGCTAAAGTTATTGAAGTTATATTACGGTGTACAATGAGTCAAGAAAGGATAATCTGGTTGACAATTTTGAGTATTGAAAATAAGTTTTTAGCGAATGTCGAATATAATTAATGATTGATATTTTTGCTTCAAATAGTGTACAAAGACATCATGTAGGTGATGTGTATTTATATTTTGTAATTTGGAGTGTTGGTTCTTATGGCCATTTTGTATTTTTCAATTTAATTAACAAAAATCGGCGTAGAGATGAGTTGCCTAGCTTTGACTAGGTTCCAAACCGTTTAAAAAATTGTATCTTTCGCATAAAAAATATTAATCGGAGCATCTTTAAGCATCTTCGCACAGGGAATAATCAAGACCCCTAAGAACGACTCTGCTAATAATGTGTATTACGAATAATTTAACTTTTGTTATAAATCATTTATAAAAAAACCTAACTTATCGGCCTGAAGTATGTATCGAGCCCGTGGTCATTTCATCATGTTACTACTGATTATTTGATCAATTAATAAAAGAAAAAAATAACTCAAGAAGACCGATTAAGATATATAGAAAATTATAGATGATTGTTGTGTGGACCATTCTTTATCTATCTTCTCTTTTAATAGTCAAAGTATTTGCTAGCCATTCATTTTGAATTAATATCTTGGTATATATATATATTAATGGGCCTTGTTATAAAGAAAAATGTTCATCTTCAGTTTTTTGTAAAAGATATCATCCATTATACCTGCCTAAAAACGTTTCCAACATGGGGACTATAGTTTATCCTAGTAGAGAATGTCTGCATGATTTGTTCAACATAGATGTTATTTCTTCCGATTATCACGGTGAAGGCGCATACACACTAAACACCACCGAGAACGGCATGGACCGCTTGATGGAATCTTGCGCAGATCAGCAAAACGACCGCATATATAGTGGACCTATGGTGTGGATCGGAATCTACATTGCAATAGCTTCGGCCTTTTGCATTCTTGCCATGGTGGCTGATCTCTTTCATGGTTTCCGAAATAGAAAACTTTGGTTTCCATGTACGTATTTCTCTCTCAACGCTGCTTCTATCACAGTGATAACCGTCGCAATGAAATTACCCGTGGATCTGAATAGTGAAATGCCTGGTGATGTGGACCAAGCAACCAAACTGGGAAGCATGGCCTTCATGTGCATCATGATGGCTAACTTAATGCCTTCTTTGGCATCTATGGACAACAAAACACTTCTTGCAAATGTCATAGGTTTGGCCATTCTCATTATCACCATGATTGTGAATATCTTTATACAGATCAATACCCTTATTATAGCAACTTGGTTCTTTGACAAAGGAACAAGCAATATCAACATTTTTCGTTTCAATACATGGGCATACGTCTACATGGGTTTGATGCTCTTGTTATTAGTGATATTGATTTCTTCAGCTATAACAATTCCTACATCCAAACAAATTTTAGAAGTCAAGTATCAAGCCGCAAGCAAACCAACTTCAACCGATCAACATATAAGGAAAGCAAAAGTAAAAGAACTAGAAACATATGTAAGAAGATACTGGATTGTGGCAGAGAGTGGCAGCCCCCAGTTTCTGATGGCTAGTAATCTGTTATCCAACGCTTCTGGCATAATTTGTTTAATTACACTAGTGACACACTTAGTTTTCGTGTTGAATACCTATATTAGTTATCTCAATTACCGACCAGGTAAATGGCAATCAACATATAAGTGGTCAATACCTGTTATTTTCATAACTCAGTCAATTGGAGTCGTAGTGGGTAGCATCGCTCCAATATTTAGATGTTTTACGGTCTTGAGGTTCAAATTTCATCTTGAAAACCATTTGCTGGTCTTTAAAATAGAGAAGTACTGGACTCAAATGTTGTGTGGGTGGAAAGAAAGTCGTTTACCATTTCTATGTAGTGCCCATAGATCAAGAGTCTTTGTCCATACTTTGAAAAACCTTTTTCTAAGCCTTTTAATCGGATTTCAGAACGTAGTTGTTGTGTCATGCAAAGTGATAGGGCTCATTCGAATAGTCCTTCTCATCATTGCTGTGTGTTGTTCCTATTGCTGGAAGTCATTGAAGGCACTGTTGTTTACTACACCCACAACCTCAAGTAGTGATGATACTAATGACGACCTTCGCAAATATGTTTTGCAAATTGAAGATGAGATGGAGTTTGCAGATATGGCAATGAAAGGCATTTCAAACTCCATGAATCGTTTGATGAAAAAGGTTAAGAAGGAACAATACAACGATCTTTTAGAGCTTCTTGGGAAATCTACCGGTTTTGAGGGAGTAGAGAAGTTTGACAACGATCAAGTTCGATCTCTACTTTCAACTGAACCTGTTAATAGTTGGAGCTTATCGCTAGTAACCTTAACATGCATCGCGGTTGCTCTTTCAAACATTTGTGAAGACAAAGTTAAAAGGTTGTTCAAAGGTGTTGGTGATGGTATTTTGTTCACTCATCTTGTAGAAGAAAGCCTCAATAATGCAAGTGAATATGTTAAGGTCCGAAAGGCAACGATGAATTTATGGCATGAGGTTGAAGACAACTACAAGTGGTTGGGAAACGCTCTCGATGGAAATGCTTACAAGGGAAAAACATCAGCAGAAGTTCTTAAATGGTTTGTAGATAACGCTCGAAAAATGGTGATAGAAATCAAGGAAAGGGCCCATGGCGAACTAATGGAGAGCTTACCTAATAAGTTGATCGTTGCTAATTCGATGTACCGTATTGCTGAATCACTCTTGCTCAACTACCCCAACATCGAAGCGATTACCAAAAAGCAATTGTTTGAGTTATTATCTTGCATGATTTCAGACATATTGTCTGCCGCCCTCACAAACATACCGCAAGCAATAGTAACGAAATGCCATGAAAGTGTGATAGAGAAACGGGAGGCAAGTGTGCATGCTGCAGCAAAGCTTTTGGGTAGAACTACAGAGATAATAAGAAAACTTGAAACGTGTACGCTACCAAGCATGGATTCAGAAAAATTGGCATTTATTGACGAGTGGCGTATTCATTTGAAGCAGTCTGCAATCCCATAGAATTCAATTGCAACCATCAAGAGCTAAGGTAAGTTTTGAACTTCCATCATCATCTCATAACATGTATATTGTAACACCCGTAAATTTTTAAACCAAATTATTTTTTTTTAAAACAAAGGACTTTTATAAATAAAACACTTAAGAAAATCATTCACATGGTTTAAATAATAAATCATCCGTAATTCCCATTAAATAAAAACAACTAAGTAATAACGTCAATCGGAATGCCATTTGTCGGGTACGTCAAGCCGGAGCCTTGCCTTTATCCTTGCTCGTACTTGCACCTAAAAAAAATGGAAATATGATGGGGTAAGCACAACCGCTTAGTGAGCAAGTAATCACATACAATATATCGCAACAAATATATATATACATCTCATCCACTTTAAAACATCACATCTTAGCGGTTTCCCGCTCTTCGGACCATCCCGCAGTCCGGCCTTAGTGGTTACCCACTCTTCGGATCGTCCCACGACCCGGCTCTAGTGGTTACCCACTCTTCGGGTCATCCCGCAACCCGGCCCAACATATCACGTCAACATATATATCAATCACCATATAAAGCATGTAAAAACCCACTCACCTCGAATCACGACAAGCACGCGTAAATAAAGTGTTTCCAAACACAGAAATCAACTACTCGATAAACCTGCAAACCCAACACATAATTACTCCCTAAACTACTTCAAATTACGTTCCAAACGACACCCAAATAAGTTCCTAAGAAACCCTCCCCGCTATCTCAACAAAACAGATTAAAACGAACTCGGAACGCGAGGTTTCGGGCGACGGAATGGTCTGGTGCGACCTAACCTATGCTAAAAACGTAACAGCCCTGAAAAAGGCCTCAAGCAGCTTCTGCCGCGAGCCTTACTCGCGCCGCGTACCCGCCGGCGTGCATATCTGATACCCGGGCGACTTCCCGGCGACTTGGGAAGTCGCCGACGAACCCGCGCGCTGCACTAATCTCGACCCACGCGACTTCGGCTCGCTCCAGTACCCGCGCCGGGTACTGGCTTTGCGACCTTCGACTTTTTTTTCAATTTTTCGAATCCTACGATACTAAACGTGATTTTTAAGTGAAACCCAACATCTACTCAGATCTAAACATGTATATGTTGATGAACGATCGATAAACAACCACCAACAATGATTTAAACAAACCCTAACTTACGATAAAATCGAATAACAACGGAATGAGAAACCTTACCTTACGCGATCCCCAACGAAACAACCAAGATCTTAAGCCCTTGATCAATCTCTCTCTTGCTCGATAGCTCTCTCTTCTCTCTCGGTTTCTCTCTCTCTCTCTCTCTCTCTCTATTACTTCCTCTCCAAGAAAATTAAAGTGAATAATGAGGTAAAGAGAGAGGATTAAGGTATATATATACTAATCGGGTCGGGCTTTTCTTGTAGCCTAAGTCTAACTAAATTAAGCCCACATCTAAATTCTAAATAAAACCCAACTCAAATTCTAAATAAATAAAAATAAATAAATAAAATACGGAAATTGGGATGTTACAACTCTCCCCCACTTACCGGGATTTCGTCCCCGAAATCAATCGGAGAAAAGCTCCGGGAAATGCTCTCGTATTTCAGCTTCCGCCTCCCAGGTCCACTCGGAACCCTTACGATGCTGCCACTGCACCTTAACGATCCCGATTTCTTTGTTTCGCAACCTTCTCACCTTACGATCTAACACTGCTACAGGCCTCTCGACGTAGTTCAGGCTCTCATCTATCTGGATATCATCTAAAGGGATATGCGCCGTCTCATCGGCGAGGCACTTGCGCAACTGCGATACATGAAACGTACCTCTCGATCCTATAATATTGACACTGGTACTCCATGCCTCGATACCGCCTCCTTCACGTAAATCTCCGCTACCGTCAGCTTCCTTTCTTCCGTCTGGTCCGCCATCGCATAAGCCAAGAAACCCGAACCTCCCCGCTGGAAGTACTTCCGTGCTTTCGTGACGGAACAGAACAACGTATGCATCCTCCTTCCCTTGTCGTACACTATTAGCTCTCCCCCACTCGGATTCTGAATCCGCACCCACTGACCCGCAACATCTGTCGTCGCCCGATTCGGAAACATCCAATCAATCCCAACCACCACGTCGATTCCGTTCATGGGGACGGGTATGAGATTGATGCTGAACTGCACCCCAAAGATGTCGATGGTACACCCCCGATGCACGCGCTCGACTACACGCACTTTCTCCTCGGCTACGTCAATTGCCACAGGTCTATCTAGCTTACCTAGCTCTATTTGGAAGTCCTTACAAACTTATGCGACACATAGGACCAAGTGGCCCCCGTGTCAAAGAGTACAAACACAGGCTTTGGAGTTAACAGGGAAGATATCTATACCTCACATACAGCATGCTACTTTCTATCTACACAAGGCAAGAATTTATTTAAACTAAACCTAACAAGGGTATACCTGTAATCGCATCAAGTGCCGCCTGAGCCTCCTCAGCAGTCATCTGAAAAGCCCGTCCTCGAGTAACAGGTCCGCTCCTCCCTGTAGTGGTACCATCAGTAATCCTGAGCGTCGCTGGGGCCGGGGCCTGAACTGATGCTCCATTCAGCTGGGGGCAATTGGGCTTGATATGCCCGGGCTGGTAGCAGTGAAAGCAGGTATTCACTGTCTCCTTGCAATCGTGACTGAAATGGCCCGGCTTGCCACACTTGTAGCATGACAACTCATGTGCCCTACACTCACCCCTGTGGTTTCACCCACACTTGCTGCAAGCTGCAGGTTCGCTCTTAGAATCGCTCTTCGCTCCCTTTTACTTCTTAACTGGCCCCGACTGATCATCCGCCTTACGCTTCCCCTGCCGCTTCTCTTCCAGGTGAATCTCCCGAGCTCTCGCTGTCTCCACCATGTCGCTAAAGGTCTTGCACCTCTTCGTGGTTACTGCCCCTTTAATTTCTGTCTTCAGAACCCCTAAGTATCGAGCCATCTTCAGAGACTCGTCGTTCGTATAGCCCGGTACGAAAAGAAGCTTTTCTAGAAATTTGGCGGTGATCTCATCCACCGTCTCCGTCGTCTGAGTTAGGTTCAAGAACTCAGCTGCTATCCGCTCTTTCTCAATGCTAGGAGCGAACTCCTCATCGAACATAATCTTAAACTCTTCCCAAGTCAGTGCAGTGATCTGTGCCTCCGTAAATCTCTTTAGGATCAGGTCCCACCAATCTTTAGCCGCGTTCCGGAGTAGGTTTACCGCAAAAAGAACCTTCGAGCCCGCCGGGCATCCGCTGGTGCGGAAAGCCCCCTCCACAGCCGAATACCAGCGATAGCAAGCAACGGGGTCCTTCTGCCCCTCGAAGAATGGTGGTTTGCATGTCATGAAGTCCTTATAGGTGACCACCCGACTCTGAGACTGTGTCGTGCTCCCGCTCCCCAAACTCCGTGCCGTAAGAGCTGCATCGATACGTTGATCCAGGGTCTGAACTAGCTCATCCCTCATCTGGTCAAATAGCCCTGGCAGCGTTTGCTGCAGAATCGCTGTAATTTGAGCAGCAAGCTGGTCTGCCTGCTCGGCCTCACTCCCACTGGGATTATTCCTAGTTTGCACCATTCTGAGGGTGCAAGAGAATCTTAGTGTCCTAACTACGATAAGGCAGTTTAAAATTACATCGCGATACCTAACCGTATCTTTAAGCTACTAGTGCTCATGCAAGTATCTACTTCTAGTCTTAGTGCGCATGCAAAATCATAGTTAAATTCACACCTTCCACATAAGCACTATACATATTAACTAACCACATAAATGCTCATCCCTAACTGTCATCAATGAGTTAAAGTCTCCAGGACTTAATCAATCCCAACACTACACAGGTGTTTATAGTAACACTATTATTGGCGCCGTATTACTATAACCATCCATTCATGATAGTCAAGTCAGAATCACCGAGCACCAATCAAACAAGAACATGCCCAATGACCCATCCTCAACATACCAAGGTGTCTACGTTTGGGTTTGATACCATCCTACCTAAACCTTAACTTATCGACTAAGCAGGTATTCGCAAACATAACACTATTCCACAGAACTCATTATATCAATCCACATACTACTATGCATAACAACATGTATACACAATTTACTTCTATATCATGCGTGTATATATATATAAAAAACTCAACTATTGCTCACCTCCGTCTTGACGGTTCCGCTGGCCATTTCGATCTTAACTATTCCCAAAATCACCTAGTTTAAGTCCAACCACACACACACCCACTAGTGTGTATGCTGATTCTCTTAAACCTAGGCTCTGATACCAAGTTGTAACACCCGTAAATTTTTAAACCAAATTATTTTTTTTTAAAACAAAGGACTTTTATAAATAAAACACTTAAGAAAATCATTCACATGGTTTAAATAATAAATCATCCGTAATTCCCATTAAATAAAAACAACTAAGTAATAACGTCAATCGGAATGCCATTTGTCGGGTACGTCAAGCCGGAGCCTTGCCTTTATCCTTGCTCGTACTTGCACCTAAAAAAATGGAAATATGATGGGGTAAGCACAACCGCTTAGTGAGCAAGTAATCACATACAATATATCGCAACAAATATATATATACATCTCATCCACTTTAAAACATCACATCTTAGCGGTTTCCCGCTCTTCGGACCATCCCGCAGTCCGGCCTTAGTGGTTACCCACTCTTCGGATCGTCCCACGACCCGGCTCTAGTGGTTACCCACTCTTCGGGTCATCCCGCAACCCGGCCCAACATATCACGTCAACATATATATCAATCACCATATAAAGCATGTAAAAACCCACTCACCTCGAATCACGACAAGCACGCGTAAATAAAGTGTTTCCAAACACAGAAATCAACTACTCGATAAACCTGCAAACCCAACACATAATTACTCCCTAAACTACTTCAAATTACGTTCCAAACGACACCCAAATAAGTTCCTAAGAAACCCTCCCCGCTATCTCAACAAAACAGATTAAAACGAACTCGGAACGCGAGGTTTCGGGCGACGGAATGGTCTGGTGCGACCTAACCTATGCTAAAAACGTAACAGCCCTGAAAAAGGCCTCAAGCAGCTTCTGCCGCGAGCCTTACTCGCGCCGCGTACCCGCCGGCGTGCATATCTGATACCCGGGCGACTTCCCGGCGACTTGGGAAGTCGCCGACGAACCCGCGCGCTGCACTAATCTCGACCCACGCGACTTCGGCTCGCTCCAGTACCCGCGCCGGGTACTGGCTTTGCGACCTTCGACTTTTTTTTCAATTTTTCGAATCCTACGATACTAAACGTGATTTTTAAGTGAAACCCAACATCTACTCAGATCTAAACATGTATATGTTGATGAACGATCGATAAACAACCACCAACAATGATTTAAACAAACCCTAACTTACGATAAAATCGAATAACAACGGAATGAGAAACCTTACCTTACGCGATCCCCAACGAAACAACCAAGATCTTAAGCCCTTGATCAATCTCTCTCTTGCTCGATAGCTCTCTCTTCTCTCTCGGTTTCTCTCTCTCTCTCTCTCTCTCTCTCTATTACTTCCTCTCCAAGAAAATTAAAGTGAATAATGAGGTAAAGAGAGAGGATTAAGGTATATATATACTAATCGGGTCGGGCTTTTCTTGTAGCCTAAGTCTAACTAAATTAAGCCCACATCTAAATTCTAAATAAAACCCAACTCAAATTCTAAATAAATAAAAATAAATAAATAAAATACGGAAATTGGGATGTTACATATATGGTTTAATTAAGTTTTTTACTGCCTTTATTTCAAGTCATATATATATATATATATATATTCAAAAGTATCTATTTTTGCTTCCAATTTGTTTTGTCTTTGGGTCTAATCCTCTTTGTTTTACACATATTCAAAAGGTGATGTTGGTTAAAGAACTTCGTAGGTGACGGGTGTCGAGCCCGACAAATTTATAAAATTAAGTTTAGTTTTTCCTATCTACCTCGAATTACAACCTAAATTGTAAAAGTGGCAAGTAGGGTCGAATCCACAGGGATTGGATGTGATCGCGGTCAAAATTCTACGCTTTATGCAAAAAGGGGGGGGGGGGGGTTGGATTGATGAAATATTAAACTAGGCACAATAAAATAAAGTAAATAAACACAAATAAATAAACGGCTAGCAATGAGTGTAAAACATTGACTGCATCGTGTATCATAGACTTGTTCATAAAGAGGTTTTTCTAATTCTATTCCAGAATGGCTATGAGCTTCGATACACACCTACACTCTGTTTGTCCGTAAGATTAAACTAGCCATGAGACGCTCAAAAACTAGTTCCTAATTAGCTAACTAAGTCTAGTTACGAACATAGACTTAACTGCTAATTGCATTACGTTTAGACAAACACCATTCCTAGCCAATGCTCCGACGCCGGTCATTTAAACTAGATTAAGCAAACCTACACTACTATCAATTAACACAATTATCAATTAAAGCAATGTTTGCTACAAAGAAAAAGCTAAGAACAATTATGGATTCAAAGCTAAATCTAGCACTGAAATTGACGAAGTCGAAAACAAACTCCCTACATCGCTTCCTTCTCTTCTCTTAGTCTCGTTCCTTCAAGTCGTCCCCTCCAATTTTCGCCCGCTCATTGACGGTTCTTCAAGCTATTTGTACTCTCAAAAAGAGAACGTGGAGCGACAGAACTCACGTGGGTAAGAGATGGGAGATTGGGTCTGTACTTTCCTTTGGGCTGATTTTTTTTTTTTTTTTTTCTTGCGATCCCTCTTCAATTGGGCCTGCTCTTACTCATTTAAAATCTGATTCTCAATTGGGCCTTCTTTCTCCTTAACGTGGCCTAGAGTAGAGAGCAGAGATGGCCAAAACGGACCGGACCGGACCGGCCGGTTAACCGGTAACCGGACCAAGCCATAACCGGTAAGGACCGGACCGATTAAGGAACGATCAGTCAACCAGTCCACACCATCGGTTACGATTTTTGGCGTTTTTCACAGTACCGGTTAGGACCGGACCGGGACCGGTTAAGGACTGGACCGGGACCAGTTAAGGACCGAACCGGGAAATTAAAAAAATATTACCGTTAATATAGACGTTAATATGGACGTTGGCTTCGATTTTCAGCATAGATGGCCGTTTTTTGGCTCCTTTTGACCCCATTTGCCATATAAATAAGTGGTGTGGGGGTTTGGGATGAATACCAACTTACAAACTTACGAAAAATGCAAAAAACGCAAAGTTCTCGTTATAATTCGTATTCGTTTTGCAAGTTCTACTCTCTCAACTCTCTCTCGCATTCTAAATTTCTCAAAGTTCTCGTTATAAAACGTATTTTTAAAGTAACAAACGTGACATTTCTTTTGCAAGTTTATATAGGTGTAAAAAAAAAAACTGGTCCTGATCCATAACCGGTCCCTTAACCGGTTCTAACCGGTTAAGGTTAACCGGATATCTGAAGTAGCCTAACCAGTCCTCACCTTCGAACCATAGGACCGGACCGAACCGTAACCGGTTAGGACCGGACCGATTAAGGACCGGCCCAGGACCGGTATTTGGCCATCTCTAACGTGGCCTGCCAACAAACTACCAACATATGACAATATATATGTACCTTTTTCTTTTCTTTTCTTTTCTTTTAAGTTAAGTGGCTTCAAATAATTAAACATCAACTCAGATTAATATAATCATTTTGAACATCCCAAAAGCATTTATAAGTGGCTAATTTGATAATAAAAGGGTATAAAAAATACGACTTATCAGTAGGCTCGAGGGATCTTCCATCATCGTAAAGCATCGTCACAATGATCTCTCGTAGAATTTGTGTTGAAGTTCTCTCTTGTGCATCATTCTTTCGACATTATTGTTTTCATGTAATTTTAGATGTAATAACGTATCCGTTATTAGATTTTGTTTTCATGTAATTGTAGATGTAATAACGTATCCGTTATTAGATTGCAAGATATGTATATCTATATAGGTATCTATATGTCTGTGTGTACACCTTCAAAATTTGTGATACAATGAGTTGCGTTCGATGTTTTAACTTCTAAGTGATTGATAGACT
Organism: Centaurea solstitialis; assembly: GCA_030169165.1. Taxonomy (NCBI): domain Eukaryota; kingdom Viridiplantae; phylum Streptophyta; class Magnoliopsida; order Asterales; family Asteraceae; genus Centaurea; species Centaurea solstitialis. The sequence goes on along the minus strand of CM058044.1, from coordinate 73,032,914 downwards.
AACTGCATGTGGGTTCACTACTAAAAAAATTTCTGTATACCGATAACTTTTCGATGGTTTACCGACTGTCCATTTTTATTTTATTTTATATTTATTTTTTAATAATTCGTCAGAAAACAGTCGGAAAAACGTCGGTAACCCGTCGAAAAGCCGTATGTCGTTAACTACACAATTACGTTAAATGGCTATTTCCGGTTGAATTGCTTATCAGCAGTGGCGGAGCCACATGGTAACCAGAAGTAGTAGTTGCTACCCCTGAAACTTTTAATTTTTCCCCCTATATAGCTTAATAGAAGAAGACCCACCATATATGAGAGTGAAAGAGGAGGTGTAGAAGATGAGATCCAGGCGGTGGGCTCCATGTGAAAAGTGGGAGTAAAGTGATGATGGCTAAATGTATACCTTTATCCCTTGTACTTTAATGAACTTCTTAAAAATACACTCATATAATAATTTAAACTGTATAATTTATATACATGTATCAAGTATATTTGTTAACCGTATAATTTATGTTAATCATGTTTACAAAAAATGAATCGATAAGATAATTAATTAAAATTTATTTGATTTTGAAAGTTAATCTTAACCGTTGATTGAAATGATCAACAATAATTATTAGTTAACATGGTTAATACATATTGCACATCTAACGAATGAACCCACCTTATTATTTATGTTAACATGAGTCAAATGTTATTCCATCTAAAATTTAAAAATAAGATAAATTGTTGTAGTTATATTTAACATATAGTTATTTATGAAATTTAATAAATATATGTCTAACTTATTTTATTGTGTTTTTAAGTGAGTGGTTATTATATATCTTGATCAACACCACTCATTTTAATTTCGATTTCTATAAATAGTTAGATTAAACACTAGTTTTATGAATATTGTACCTGATTTTTGGGTACCCAATTTACGTGACATTATCGTGTAAAAAAAATCATATTTGTATCACATTAAACTATTCAATAAAAGGCAAATAATGGATAACTCGATGTCTATTATATTCATCAATGATTCATGCCCCCCCTTGAACTAAAACCTGGCTCCGTCCCTGCTTATCAGAAGCCAATGATCTATTCATTGATATCATAAATCACGGCATACAACCCGATCTCATCACGTATACGGTATTGTTCGATGGGGAATCTTAAGTAAAACGAAAAAGATCAACCAGGGGAGATAGTGGGAGTGGCGAAAGCGGGTTGTCAAGATATTTAACGAAACTGCAAGAGTCCGTTCCTGATGTTATTTACTACACTGTTCTGATTGACTATTGTTGTAAGTCGAATAACCTTGAAGCTGCCGTTTGCATCTTCAAGGAAATGATCGATAGAGGTCTGCAACCGGATACTGTAGCATACACGTCTCTTATACATGGCTATTGCTATGAGGGTTTCGTAGAAAAGGATAAAATACTTCATCGTGATATGGTAACGGAGGGGGTTCAACCGGATTCACGTACCATGAGAGCACTAGAGATGGTGAAGGGAAAGAAAATGCGAGTTAAGCGATAAAGACTTTTTGGCAACTCTTAAACATGTTTGACAAATGAGGGTACTTACACATTGTTCACTCTTTTCGGATTTTGTATAGTAAAGTGGAAATTAAATCTATTATTCTTTTTGTATGCAAGCGACCAAACCTCTTAGGGCATGTTTGACAACCATAAGCTAGCTTGTTTTTTGAGCTTATTGAAAAAGTCCTAATTAGCTAACCTTTCCAAAAGCTACTTCAAGTAGTGTTTCAATAAGCTCTAGGGGATATTATTAGTTATGCATCTAGTATTTTTCCAGTTGTTTTTTCCACGTCTTTTTATCTGACATGACTAGTTTATCGGCTAGCTTTTAAGCTAACAGCTAGCTTATCAGCTAATTTGCCAAACATAGCCTTAGTAGCAGAAACTACACAAAGCACTTGTATGTGACCTTTCTTAGCACACATTTGACCACCATAAACCAATTATATTTGAACCCAATTATTATAAATTTGGAATATCATGGGTTATGTCTCATGAACTTGAAGTCATCTTGGTTGAAATAAGACCAAACCAAACAAACCTGGTATATCTTGCTATGTTGAAAAGTGATGCATACTTCCCGGACGCAAAACATTTTTAGGAACAAACAAACAAAAAGATCACTTTTCAAGATGATCACTTTTCTTGTTGGTTATAATTTGCAAATTGTCACACATTCGACATCTTTGTTTTCATGTAATTATAGATGTATATCATGTTTGCTTGTTTGTTTGATGCAATATATGTTTTTTCGGTTAGCCGATTATTTTATCCTTGTTATGATCAAGCTTGTTTGCTACGTAACTACGTTGTTGTTTTTATTAATTTAGTTGTTGCTCCAAAGCTTGTTTAATCATATATGATTAAACGTCTATGTATTGTCAATGCAACATGTGTATAATGATATATGATTAAACTTATATATAATATATGATTAAATACTTCTTGTCTTTTTGCAAAATAGTTACTTCTCGTTTGAACCTGCCCCTCTATAGCTATATATATATATATATATATAGGGATTTTCTTTTGTGAAATTATTTTTGGTGTGAACTTGTGAACTCAAGCCAAAATGATGATTTCATAGGTTAAATCAATGAAATTGGTTCATGAAATTGTTTAATATGATGAAATTATATTATATGATTCATTTTTTATGAAAATGTTTCGTATTTCGGTATTTTTTACGTAACTTTTTCATTCTTATGAAATTGTTTCATATATTTTTATGAAACCTTTTGATTTCACGTAAAACCACCGAAATATGAAACAATTTTAACAAAAAATGCATCATATAATTTAATTTCATCATACTAAACAATTTCAAAAACAAATTTCATCATATAATTGTCTTTTTGGCGAAGTTCACAAGTTCACACAAAAATTTGGTTTACAAAAGAAAATCCCTCTATATAGAGGGTGTATATATATATATATATATAGAGAGAGAGGTTCATGCGAGAAACATAACTTTTTAAGAAAACGTGAGAACGAATATCAACCACTCATCCGGTCAATAATAGCGGCTTTGACCGGATCCCCTCCTTTAATAACCACCACCCTCCCATGAATCGTGTCAATCCCCCGTTATCGCCCCCACCGTAACTGTAACACCCCAATATCCCAAACAGATATAACAACAATAATAGTAACAATCCCAGTGATCTAACGCAACGGAAATATTACTAAACAACCAGCAAAAGAAACGTGTCTAAGTGCACGTGGAACAACCCTCCACGACTGAGATATAAAATTTAAGTATCTAGAGTGCGTAAAAATAAACCAGTGCCGACTCTAACTAGACGTCAGACCTTATCCTTGCCCTTCTCTCTCCCTCGGGCTACTCCTGTACAGATAAGAAAGAAAAGAATTTGGAAAGCGAGGGTTAGACCATAAGGTCTAGTGAACTCCCCCAAAAGCAGTATAAAAACAATTCCGGCCCGCTGAGCATAAATCAAGTTAAACCCACTGAATGCGTGCGGACAAAGAAATGAATACAATCCAGGCCCAGTCCAGGTCATCTGACAATAACTCCCAAGGGACGTAGTCCCGAGGTACCCCCAAGTGGCGGATCAGACCAAATGGTAAACTCCCACGGAACACGAGGTTCCAAGGTACCCAATATCCATAGTGCATCACATCAGTCAAATCATCAAATAATTACCATTTTAACCATGCTTAAACGTGAATTTAGTTTCGTATCAATTCATATCACAATGTCATTTAAGTTGTCAAACATTATCATTCCAAAAGCATTTCAAAACAGAATGGGCATTTAAAAGACAGTTTTAAAACAGTAATCCCATCCAATTCAGGCAAGGGAACTCACCTGATCGCAGAACTCGACTCGCGGTTATCTCAGGTCCTCCTCCTACTGAATCTGTAAAGATTCTAAGACGTTATGATTTGCGCTTAATAAAACCCATTAACTATGACACCCGACTCGGAAAAGCACATTTTCCGACTTACAAATACCGATTCGGGAAATGGCAATTCTCGATTAGGGAAAACACCAATTCCCGATTCGGGAAACCTCAACTCCAAATTTCCGACTCGGAAAAGAAACGAGGTCAGCATAACGGCTAGGCCAGCCCATTTCCCGATTCAGAAATCAAAGTTTCCAATTCGGGAAAGGCAATTGAGACACTCAAACATGATTCATAAAATCCGACTCGGAAAACACGAAATCCGACTCGGAAAACATGATTTCCCAATTCGGAAAACATGATTTCCCGATTCGGAAATCATAGATCCCGATTCGGGAAAGGCACTTGAGACACTCAAACATGATTCATAAAATCCGACTCGGAAAACACGAAATCCGACTCGGAAAACATGATTTCCCGATTCGGAAAACATGATTTCCCGATTCGGAAATCATAGATCCCGATTCGGGAAATATGATTTCCCAACTCGGAAAATACGAACAGATTCCGAAAACAGCCCAAAATCGGTCTAAAATTGATTCTAACTCGATCCAATTGTACCCAAACTAATCCCAAAGCAAATATACATCATTTATCAGTAATCTTACACTATTCGGGCATCGAAAACTTACCTTACGAAGCGAAATTCCCCTACAAAAGCTTGATGATGATGCTAGTTTTCCTTTTTCCAAAACACACACTTCACACACTAACAATTTCCACAAATGGTTTAATTTTAGGTTTAAGACTATTTATGGCATAGGCTTTGGGCTAAGCCCATTCCCAAAATGGAATAATCCAACCTCTTAATATCTTTCACAAAGTGGCATAAACTACCCCTAAACCCTTGCACTCAAACAACTTTAACGAGGAATTAACTGCATCATTAACTTTAAATATTCCGGTTATTACAGTAACCGAACATGTGTGCATGGCTGAGATTCGTCTTTCATGTTTTCTTAAATTGACATGGTTCTCGTATGAACCCACCTCTATCTCTCTATCTATATATACATATAGATATATCTTATATAACTATCATGAACCACAAATCTTACTTATCAAGTCAATCAACGAATGATATGCATGTCTACCCTACCAATCATAAAGGACGAAAAACAAGAAAACACGGTAACTGATTAGGACCAAAGAGGCATGGCTGTGGTGTCCATCCATAAAGACGAAGACGAAGACTCAATTAATTTGGGACCAACCCCTTTCTTTTATTTTTTATTTCTGTTTTTTTTAGTGAAGTCAAAATTAATTATTTTTCAACTGTTTTGTTTGTTTATGGGGTACAAACAAAATGTAGTTCCTAAAAATGTATTCAAGTTGTCATCATTTGCTCTTGTATATACTCATTACCGACTACCGGATGAAGAGGTAAAATGGTACTTTATTTGGTATTTTTTAAAACTTTGATATGCTAATAGATAATTTTCTAAGCACAATACATATAATAACTTTTCGTGACAAGTTGTATACGCTTTCGTGAATTAAATCTATATAACTAAAAGTATCTATAATGGTAGAACCTCTAAAACCTTATCACTTTCCTTATTTTTTAGGATGGAAGTATATATGAAGTGTTTTAGTAGAGTTACATGGACTCATTTAATGGGTCAAGTCAGTCAACTATGAAAAGTCGTAGAAATTTAATTTCCTACATGTCTTCTTCAAATAATGTCATGACCACCTCATTAAAAGAAGAAAAATAAACAATGGCAACAAGGATTGACAAGGACTCACCAAGTAGACGAGGCCAAATTTTTTTCTCATAAAAAAGTAATGCGGAAGAAAGTTTATTTCTTATCATGTTACACTTTTTTTTGTTTCTTATTTTTTTTTTCTGAAGTTGGATACTGAAAGGAAAAAAAATTCAAAAATAAATTACAAGCAAGTTCTAAAATTCCTAAATGAAACGCATGGTTAAATTCTATTTTTATTGTTTAATAGAATTGAAATGAATTTTTTAGGGGTGTTTGGTTCGTTGGAATCCTTAAGAATCTGAAAGAATTCGAATCCAATTCCCAGAGATTCTCATGTTTAGTTGATTTTTCATAATGGAATTGGAATCCGGAGGAGAGAATGAATTCCATCAGGATATGGAAAGAATTCAAATTCAATAGACTCAGGAATTTGACAAATTACCTTTGTACCCCTCAAATCATTGTTAACCCTTCTAATTAAGCATATATATATAGGGGTGGGTTCAATTGCAAACCACTTTTTCATTGTGAACGTGAGGACAAACGAGAGCGCCCCACGTGTCACTCTGAATTTTCGGCGAGTTAGTGTTATTCAGTCTGAATAACACTATTATTTAGACTGAATAAAACGTTATTCAGTATGAATAACACTAAGTTGCCGAAATTCAGAGTGACACGTGCGACTTGTAACCAAAAAGCCCGCGACCTTAGTGTTATTCATACTAAATAACACTGAATAACACTGTTATTCAGTATGAATAACACTAAGGTCGCGGGAAAAGTCGCGCGTGTCAGATTTTTTTTTGCCACGTGTTGCGCTCTCGTTTGTCCTCACGTTCACAATGAAAAAGTGGTTTGCAATTGAACTTTTCTCTTTCTATATATATATAAAATCTACATATATATATATTAAATATTATTATATGCATATATAATATGTTATAATATATAATACAAACTGAGTAGTTTGTACAAACCTTATAAACCTAATCTTAACTATTAATTTTGTTTCTCCTAATTTTTAGCGAGTTTTCAAATGTTGTGAAAGAAAAATTAGGAACTGAATTAATTCATACCATTGATCTTCTATGTTTCTGGTCGAAATTGGTTTGTATAGTTTGTACAAAGTACAAACTATCCGGTTTATAACGGATATGATCCCTATATATATATATATTAAATATAATATATGTTATAAATATTTAATATATATATTATTAGAATATATATTTATATATATTTTTTATTATATATAATATAAAATATTATTATATTTTATAAATAATATATATACATAAATATATATATATATATATTAAATGGAATATATATATATATATATATATAAAGGGAAGTTAATTTATAAACCCCAAAAAATGTGTAAACTCATGGTTGCATACGTAAATCAATGAATTTTTTTTGTAGAGTTGTTTAATATGATAAAAATGTTTCATATACTAAATTTTTTGATGAAATTGTTTCATATGAAGATGTTTATTTATATAGAAATGAAAAGGTTTCACAGAAACGAGAAAAAAGTTTCATATGAATAAAAAACACCAAAATATGAAACAATTTCATCAAAATTTGATGTTTATGAACTATTTTCATCATATTAAATAACTCCATGAATCAATTTCACTGATTTAATCTATGCAACTATGAGTTTTACAGGGTTTACATGTTTTTTTGGGTTTACAAATTAACTTCTTATATATATATATATATATATGAAGTAGGTTCAAATAAAAACCCAACAAATTTGCTAGAATAAAGGAACTAACCACAATTAAATATGATGCGGGCCCACGTGGGTTCCACATATTAAAAAAAAAAATCATATATGATTTACTGGTGGAGAGTCTCCACCAATTCCTTCATAGATTCCAATTCCATAAAGAATATTCCAGCAAACCAAACTCCACCTTAGTGATATTTGTTTCATGGAATGAACTAGATGGAATCTTTTGAATTCCACATTTAAAATTTTTATCATTCCTTGGCCTAAGGCCATCCACTATGGATGGCGGGTACCCCTTCGGGTACCTCTTACCCTTCGGGTTGCTTGCATGAACACCATAGTGGATGGCAATGGGTTGTTGCCAATCAGCTTCTCAAAGCCGAAGACCCTCCACCCCCAAACCACCCCCACCCCCACCCCCCTACCCACTTTCTCTCTCTTCTTTCTCTCTATCTCTCTCCTCTTTCTCTTTTTTGTTTTTTTTATTTAATAAAATATAAGTGTGTGTAAGATTGGGTTAGGTATTGGGTCGACAGTGGATGAATTGGGTAGTTATGGGTAAAATAGTGAAAAGCTGATGTGGCGCTGATGTGGCAGCTGAAACCATTGGGTTGCAATGGGTCGACAGCGGATGGCCTAAGTGAATGAGTTGAATTCCTACCAACTACACAAGTGCTTAAATTTCATTTCATTTCCTCCAAAGTCAAATTTTCGATATATTCCAATTCCATCAAATTCCATTCTACGAACCAAAAGCCCCCTAAGACCATCCACTATGGGTTGATTGGCAACACCATAGTGGTATCAACCCATAGTGGTTGCTTCGGTTTCCAGAAGCCGAGAGACAACCCACCCCACCCTCACCCTACCCCCCTCACCCCCTTTCTTTCACTTGTTTCACTCTATCCTTCTTTCTCTCTCTTATTTTTTTTCTTATTAATTATTTAATGTGTGGGTACGTAAGATTGGGTTAGGTTAGTTTGGGTAAGATAGTGGAAAATTGATGTAACGATGCGACAATTGGATTCATTGGGTTGAAGTGTTATTACAGTGGACGGTCTAAGTGGCTGTTGAAAGCCTCTTCTTATCTAGTTTGTATCTAAAGAATACCGATTAATATATATATTTGTCCTATAAATGTTTATTTTATTTAAGGTAATAATTTAATATATTGATTAATATATATTGTTTTATAATATGTTTGTTTCATATTTTGTTCACAATATAAAACTTTTTACTTGTATTTTTATTTCACAAACTTGTAAATTTTTGTAAAACTATAAAACAAGTATATGTTGATCAATATTCTAAATCCAAATATTAGTTGGAAAGAAAGCTTACAAACATTATGTAAAATAATACATTAACTTTGTATAAATTGTATTTGACAACTACTTTTTTTTTTGAAAGGGTATCCAAGGCTTTGCCCCGACTAATCCCGGCAAGGTTCACCGACAGCTAAAGCATGCTGCCCTGAGTTAATCCCCAGTGACCACAATCTGGAAGCGCCTGGATTCGAACTTGGGGTAGAAGGGTTAACTAGCCACTTTCCCCACAAGTCTTAACCAGTACGCCCACAGCCTTACTTCAGTTAAACTAATTCACATGATCGAAAAATTAATATATATATATATATAAAGGGTAATTGATTCATATGCCAATAACGCACCTCCACTTAATTTGCACAATATACCCACACCGTTACGCCGTTATAACGGAGATATAACGCACCAAAACGCCGTTATAACGGCTTTTTAGGGGTATGGTTGCAAAGTGGAGGTGGGGCTTTGGGTATACCGGTAAAGCTCCCATAAATATATATGGTCCATATGATACCAATGATTACTACTTCCGGTAATAGTCTGTATTAAGAATAAGCAGGGTGATTTTTCCAGGGGTTTTGACCCTTAAAAGATACTTAATTAGGAAGAGCGATTAGGATATATATGTGATCGAGTGTGGACTAATGCTTTTCCTATTTTCTGTTTTAATAGTCAAAGTATTTTGCTAGCCTTTCAATTCAATTTATTGGAAGTATCGCTGCAATTAATACATTGGTATATATATAATGCGACTTGTTATAAAAGAAAATGTTCATCTTTCGTTTTTTGTGAAAGATATCATCCATTATACTTGCCTAAAAACGTTTCTAGCATGAGGGAAGAGTATGGTCCTAGCTTAGAATGTTTGCGTGATTTGTTCAGCATAGATAGCATAGATGCTCCTTTTTACTATTATTTAAATGAAGGCCCATTCACACTAAACATCACCAAGAATGGCTTGGAACTCTTGGAGCAATCTTGTGCAGATAACCAAAACGACCATGTTTATAGTGGACCTATGGTGTGGATAGGAAACTACATTGCAATAGCTTCGGCCTTTTGCATTCTTGCCATGGTGGCTGATCTCTTTCATGGTTTCCGAAATAGGAAATTTTGGTTTCCATGTAGGTATTTCTCTCTCAACGCTGCTTCTGTCACAGTGATAACCGTCGCCATGAAATTGCCGGTGGATCTGAATAGTGAAATGCCTGGTAATGTGGATCAAGCAACCAAACTGGGAAGCATGGCCTTCATGTGCATCATGATGGCTAACTTAATGCCTTCTTTGGCATCTATGGACAACAATACACTTCTTGCAAATATCATAGGTATGGTCATTCTCATTATCACCATCGTTATCAATATTTGTATCGAGCTTAATACCCTTGTTATAACAAATTGGTTTTTTTCCTCAAGAAGATGGGAAGTCGATCCTATGACGTTCATGATATGGGCATACGTCTACATAGGTTTGATGCTATTGTTATTAGTGATATTGATTTCTTCGGCTATAGCAATTCCTGCATCCAAGCAAATTTTAGAATTAAAATATCATGCCACAAGCAAACCAACTTCAAATGATCAACATATAGGGAAAACAACAGTAAAGAAACTAGAAAAATATGTTAGAAGATTCTGGATTATGGCAGAAAGTGGCAGCCCCCAGTTTGTGATGGCTAGTAATCCGTTATCCAACGCTTCTGGCATAGTTTGTGTAATTACCCTAGTGACAAACCTGGTTCTCGTGTTGAACATCTATACTAATTATCATCGGTATAACGGGTCAGATGGTGAAGGGAAATCAGTATACAAGTGGTCAATACCTGTTATTTTCATAACTCAGTCAATTGGAGTCGTAGTGGGTAGCATCGCTCCGATATTTAGATGTTTTACGGTCTTGAGGTTCAAATTTCTCATTGGAAACCATTTGGTGGTCTTTAAAGTGGAGAAGTACTGGACCCAAATGTTGTGTGGGTGGAAAGAAAGTCGTTTACCTATTCTATCTAGTGCCCTTAGATCAAGAGCCTTTGTCAATAGTTTGAAAAACCTTTTTCTAAGCCTTTTAATCGGATTCCAGAACGTAGTTGTTGTGTCATGCAAAGTGATAGGGCTCATCCGAATAGTCCTTATTATCATTGTTGTGTGGTGTTCGTATGGCTGGAACTCATTGAAGGCATCGTTGTTTACTACACCCACAACCTCAAGCAGTGATGATACAAATGAAGACCTTCGCATATATGTTTTGCAAATTGAAGATGAGATGGAGTTTGCAGAGATGGCAGTGAAAGGCATCTCAAACTCCATGAATCGTTTGATGAAAAAGGTTAAAAAGGAACAACACAATGATCTTTTGGAGCTTCTTGGTAAATCTACCGGTTTTGAGGGAGTAGAGAAGTTTGACAACGATCAAGTTGAATCTCTACTTTCAACTGAACCTGTTAATAGCTGGAGCTTATCTGTAGTAACCTTAACGTGCATGGCGGTTGCTCTTCCAAACAATCGTACAGACGAAGTTAAAAGGTTGTTGAAAGGTGTTGGTGATGGTATTTCCTACACTCATGTTGTAGAAGAAAGCCTCAATACTGCAAGTGAACATGCAAAGGTCCGAATGGCAACGATGAATTTATGGCATGAGGTTGAAGACAACTACAAGTGGTTGGGAAACGCTCTCGATGGAAATGCTTACAAGGGAAAAACATCAGCAGAAGTTCTTAAATGGTTTGTAGATAACGCTCGAAAAATGGTGATAGAAATCAAGGAAAGGGCCCATGGCGAACTAATGGAGAGCTTACCTAATAAGTTGATCGTTGCTAATTCGATGTACCGTATTGCTCAAACACTTTTGCTCAACCACCCCAACATCGATGTGGTTAGCAAAGAACAGTTGTTTGAGTTATTATGTTGCATGATTTCGGACATATTGTCTGCTGCCCTCACGAACATACCACAAGCAATAGTAACGAAATGCCATGAAAGTGTGATAGAGAAACGGGAGGCAAGTGTTCATGCTGCAGCGAAACTTTTGGGTAGAACTACAGAGATAATAAGAAAACTTGAACCGTGTACGCTACCAAACATGGATCCAGAAAAATTGGCATTTATCGACGAGTGGCGTATTCATTTGAAGCGGTCAATCCCGTAGAATTCTGTGGCAACCATCTAGAGCTAAGGTAATTTGTGAACTTCATCATCTCATAACACATATATGGTTTAATTAAGTTTTTTTATTGTTTGTATTTCTGATCATGCATTCAAAGTTTCTATTTTTGCATCCAAGTTGTTCTGTATTTGGGTCTAATTAATTCTCTTTGTTTTAAACATATTTGAAAGGTGAAGTTGGTCGAAGAAGTTCGTGGGCTCGAGGGATCTTCCATCATCATAAAGCATCTTCACAATGATCTCTCATGAAAATTTGTATTTTCATGTAATTATAGTTGTTTAATATTTTTGTTTGTTTGTTTGATGCATTTCCAGATCCGTTAATTATTTGATCGCAAGATATGTATTCTTAAATTATATTAGAGTCAACGTGTATTTTTTTGGGTAAATATATAGATTGTACTTTTTCCATAACATATATTCACATTTAAGTATGTAGAAACATACAAATTTGAAAATTTAAAGCACCATCAAAGTTATACAACATTGGTAATCAAGTTCTTGTTTTAAAATGTTAATAGTTGCCGAGTACTTTGGAAACAATAATTTCTTAGCCATCACAACTATAGACTGTTTATCCAAAGAACCCAATTGTCATATTAGTGTTCTTGTCTTACCCAAATGAATGCAATCCATCCACAATGGTTTACCTAATCAATCCAAAAACATTTAATTTTTAATTTTTAAATTACTAAAATACATAATTAAAAATAACTAAACTAATATTAATATTAAGTATTTTAATAACTAAAATTACATTAAAATAATAAAAACCAAGGTTCCAAATAGCGCGAGGCGTGGCGTGGCGGCAAGGCCAAGCCTCAAGCCTTGGAAGCCACGGCGAGGTCACGGCGTTTTTCAAGGCATGACTATGGCGGAAAATCTTTATATTATATATAATATTATACACATTAACATGCGTTTTCCTACTATTATTCAATGAATAAGTTATAATAAACGGTTTAAAGTAAGTTATATATATCCTAAACTAACAAATAAGGCATTAAAAAGATAAGTTACATCAAAATATTGTGTTGCAAAAACCGCGCATTACCCCATGGCGTGCCTCAGGCATAACGTGGCATGAGACACAAGCCTTAAGCAACGGCGCGCCATGGCGGCCGTTGTGGCGAGCTTTTTCGAACATTGATAAAAACATCTAAAAAAATACATTGAAAGTGATTTTGGGCATTCACATGGGATGCCTAAATGTGTTCTTTTAAATCGACGCGAAGTGGACATGTTTTTGTAAAGAAGAAGATGACATGCAAGTTTTTGTAGAGTGAAATTAAGATATAGAATGAGATGATATATATATATATATAGAGAGAGACAGAGAAAAGTTCAAATACAAACCACTTTTTGGTTGTGAACGTGAGGACAGCCCAACGCGCGACACGTGGCAAAAATTCAGACTGACACGCGCGACTTAAGCCCCGCGACTTAGTGTTATTCATAATGAACAACGCTATATTCATAATGAATAAGGTTAACTCGCGGGCTTTATGCACACAAGTCGCGCGTGTCAGTCTGAATTTTTTGCGACTAAGCTTTATTCATACTGAATAACGCTTTATTCAGTCTAAATAATAGTGTTATTCATTATAATAAAGCTTAGTCGCAGAAAATTCAGACTGACACGTGGCACGCTCTGGGCTGTCTTCACGTTCACAACCAAAAAGTGGTTTGTATTTGAACCCAACCTATATATATATATATATAGGAAAGTTTAAATGAGAACCATTTTTTCATTGTGAACATGTAGACGAATCTCAACCACTCATCTCGATCAACAAAGACGGCTTTGACCAGTCCCTCCCTTTAATAATCTCTATCCTCCCATGAATCACGTCCACCATAACCGAAGATGTGTGGCTTAGATTCGTCTTCACGGTTCACAATAAAAAAATGGTTCACATTTGAACCACCCCTATATATATGTATATATAACAATAATAATTTGGGAAAAAAAAGTATTTTTTTTAAAAGTAGCCGTTTTTAGCCGTTTGGGTTTGGGTGGGGTGGGTCTAAACCATTGGCATGGGGAAGCCGAGGGTAGCACGGCGGTGTTGCCGATACTATCCGACGAAGCCGATGCTACCCGATGGAGATCGGGTCTTGCGTATGGTCTAAGGTCTTTCTTTTGTTGTTCATCTTCATCATACAAATTTGGCATGAAGTTTCCAAGAAACTACTACATGGTTTGAATTTTAGGAGGAGTACCAATGGGATTGGAACAACCAGACCAATGGTACGTAGTGAACGCGTGAACAGGTGTCGTAATAGCTAAATTAAACTTTTAATGCACCGTTGATTTATAAATCAAGTCAGTCAACGGATGTTTATGAAAGGTGGTGGAACTTTCGTTCTCTATATCCTTCCAATAGTGTCATGATCGGTTAGTTAAATGAAGAAGAAGAAAATGTTAGTAAAACGTTTTGAATAAAAACCGAAATGAAGCAGTAGAAAGCAGCAGTAGCAGAAGAAAAGGGAAACGAGAAACCGAGGCTCGTGTTTAACACGATTCCCTTAAGCAGATACGGCGTCTACTCCCAGGGTACAACGGTACAAACAGTTGTAAACTGCCGGACGGAAACTTGCCTGAAAAGGTTGCCGGAAAATCGTATGCAAAGAGAAGTAGAGAGAATATCGATTTCAGTGTGTAAAAATGAGGGTGCTTGGGTCTGTTTAAATACTCGAAAAATCTGTAACCTTAGAAACCGATGCATTAACTTGGTCATTCAATTCTGGAATAAAAACTGACGTAAGTTATAATCTCTTAATAACTCGAGAATCAAAACGTCTGAAACCGACATATGGTTTTAATACCAGAATCGAAACTGACAAAGTTTAAAAAAAATATCAGTTACAGATAGAAAAATCTAAAGAAATTTAAGCAAAACCGTTCTGCGCTAGCCCGAGAATTCGGAGCTGCATTCGTGTCCGCAGGTCGCGCCCATGCACGAGTTCGTCGATTTTAGCTTACGAAATCCCGAATTTGCACCCCCCCTGCGCGCGGGTAGGTGTTGGAGTAAAACCATGATTGTAGCTTGAAAGCTCTTCTTCAAGCTTTAGTTATAAACCACTCCAAAAATAGGCTTCCTTCCTATGTGGGACAATGTAATTTCAATTAGATTTTTCCCTTCAAAACAACCCAAGAGCTCATCAAAAAGAGTCGATATCTCATTCACTAATAATCCGTTTTGGACACTTAATATATCGATTCGAAGCTCTCATATAGTAGAACACAAACCCACTAAGAGTTAATTACATATAACGTATTTATATATAATTAAATGTGTCCAAAGTTTGGTAAAAAACCCATTTTTTTTTTAACCAAAAAATCCAACAGAAAAAAAGACAACATGTCTACAAACAACTATATATGTGGGACTGATGGTGACTGATGGTGTTAATGAGACTTAGGGGGTGCTTGGTTCATTTTTGGGAATGAGAATAGGAATGAAAATGGGAATGCACGAGAATGAGAATGAAAATGAGCATTGTATTGATGCTGCTTGGTTAACTCACTATAATCATAAAAAATTGTTTCATATTAAAAAATATATTTTCTTCCACTTTGAAAATACAAAAGATGTTTCGTTTAACATCAAAAGATGGAATAACATATGGAAAAAAAGCACTGAACATAAAAAAAAAATTTCATTCCTCCCAATTTGGACAGGAATGGAAATTAATGGATCTGCAGGAATGATTTCATTATATAATATCAGATCAAGCAACAGTTTTTATTATCATTCTCATTCCTTACCCTCCAATACCCCCAAACCAAGCATACCCTTAATTTTCAATCTTTAAAGAACAGTAAACACAGGACAAATAAATCCAACAATTCTTATCTTTCTATTTGTTTATTTATTCTTCCTTTTTAGATATTTCTCATCCTCTTATTTTCTCAACTTTTTTCTTTATTTAATATTTGATTTTTCTTTTATACATAAGTTGAGTATCAAACACGGAAATAAATCCTACTTGAATTTTAAAATGGAATTAATTAGAAGAAATTTTAAAGTGTTTGTGTAACTTCAATAAAATCGAAGAATCAAACACATCGTAATTCAAAAAAAGCCATCACAAATTGAGTTATCGGAATATATAGAAGGTGATAATGATGTCTTCTTCGTGCTTGAGAAGTTCATCATCAACACCGTGAAATAGGAGAACAAAAATTGGATTGATATTTACCTTCATTTCATTTAAACAAAACAAGATTGAAATGAAAACTAAATTCAATTTCAAATACTAAAACAGTGTTGATGAATTTTTTTGAAAACATATATATATATATATATATATATATATATAGGGGTGGGTTCAAATGTGAACCACTTTTTGGTTGTGAACGTGAGGACAACCGAGAGCGCGACACGTGACGGATGACTAGGCGCCACGTCAAGTCCACGGCGGATGACTAGGCGCGATTCATTGGAGGGCATTGAATTAAATAGGGGGACCACACTCAAAAGCCGGCACGTGTCGCGCTCTCAGTTGTCCTCACGTTCACAACTAAAAAGTGGTTTACATTTGAACTTTCCTCTATAATATATATATATATACACGATTCAATAAAATTACGATCTATGTATTTAACATTTAGAAATCATTTAAATCACAAGTGACGACTTTTTTATACTTTTCAACGTTAACAAGTAACCAAAGAAGGTGGAGGTAACACCAGTGTGTCCTCAGGGGATGGTCACTACAAAACAAACGGCCTTCAGCGACGGAAATATCCGTCGCTGATCCGTCGCTAAAGGGCGGATCCGTCGCTGATCCGTCGCTAATGCTCCGTAGCTGTTGGTCGCGTGGAAGAAAGTTTCAGCGACGGCTCAGCGACGGATATCAGCGACAGATCAGCGACGGACACTTTCAGCGACGGATTAGCGACGGATTAGCGACGGACACTTTCAGCGACGGAATTAGCGACGGACCAAAATAGCGACGGATTAGCGACGGCTTATCAGCGACGGATGCTTTTCAGCGACAAATTAGCGACGGATATTATTTTAATTTTATTTAATTTAAAATACCTTTAGCGACGGAATTTCCGTCGCTAATCCGTCGCTAATTTTAAAAAAAATAATAAAAAAAATAAATGAAAAACAAAAAAACATCCTATATACAAAATCTCATTTCCAGAATTCGATAACAATCCAAAATCAATACAGAAAACCAAATCGAAATTAATATGACATAAAACATATCACATAATTAAAACGATCGTACATTTTTTGAAGCAATAAGTCAACAAATGTGCAAACGACAAAAAATAAACCTAATTAAAGTGTAAACAAAAGTCTAAAAGGGTGTTTGAGATTGCGTTTGAAAACAACTTATGCTAGGGGGTGTTTGGGAGTGCTTTTGATGAAAGGGACATCTCTATCAGGCACTACAGACGGAGATTTTCTTAACTCAGCACTAATTGTCTCTGGGAAAACAAAAAACAAAACTTTCTGTAAGTTAATTGTTAAAGTGCATTGATTGAGTAACCAATAATGAAGCAAACAAAAAGAACTTACATGCTCAAACTTGAATGTTCGGGATAGGTAGTAATTGGAATCATCAACTTCTCCAACAGGTATGTCAACTGGGCCCCTTGAATAAGACCCATCCTACATAACAACAACTTTTGTCACTGGTAGTAAACACAAAAATGAGAAACTAGGACCTTGGAGTTACATGTACATGCTTCGCAAACTAAGCATCAGAATATTTGTTAGCAAGACATTACCTCCCACTACCAGTTATCATGATGAAAGGGTCAGTTCGCCATCGTTGCAAAGTATCACCCTGCACTTTCAGAAAACTATATATTATCCTTCCATCCATATAATATGTGGACTTCAAACAACTTTTGGACATGAACTCTACCATCCCTAAGTAGCTTTCCTTAGCCTTTATGGGGTGTCCTAAGTTCCTCACTCACAAAGTATGTACTTTAAGATAACTTCACATGTATATATACGGCAAATAAATGTACTAAGTGGAATCCCTGATAAACTTGTTGAATAGCATTGACATAAGCTACAGTTTGTATTTATGCTAAACTAGTTTTCTGTTGTGAGTTCTTAAGTAAGATTAAGAGCAAACGAGATATCTTAAATGTGAACTACATTAGATGAGCACTGAAGCTTGCAGCCAGTGTCACATCTGATATATCAACCCCACAAAGAAGACCCAACTGCAAAGATGAACCCAGTTTAAGGTAAACGTATGTACCTGAGCAAAGGAATACAGCCTCCAAACATAGTAAGTATGCTCCTTTGAGCCGAGTTCAAACAAGAAACTGAAAAGAGAATTTCCACGGCCCCTCTCCATTATAGCTTGCTCAAAAGCACAACCTCCATCGAGAACATAAAGAGCCATTGTATCAATCACATGCCGAAGATGTGTAAAGAAACTTATTTTTGCTCTAAAATGTTGTTGAAAAGCAGAACAAATAAGCAACCAAGTGAAGTTCTAGCTGACACGTGTATGGTTTCTCTCAATCTCTTAACAAGACAAATACTAATGCAATGCAATGATATTCAGAGTTGGCTGAACTACCATGAATACAAATATATAATAGATCATAATAGAAGATAGTTAATTTTAGCTCAAAGATGTAATTGTGTGTGATCAGCAACATTCTACAACTGCATACTCAAACATAATAGAACCATACGCAAACTTACGGAGGGAAGGATGGGAAGAGATGGATGCTAAGCGGGCAGTATCATTCCAAGTTGTATATCGTGTCATGTTTCAGTGTTTCAAAGAACAAAACATATGGAAAAACAATGATAGAATTTGCTATCATAAAACCTCCATAAAACCTGCAACCCTTTAACTCCCATGCTACAACCACATGAACAACTATGCGTCTATGCCCAGTTTTCTAGACTCCACTTCTATATAAAATAAACTGATATTCAACAAAAGGAAATACAGCTTACAGCATCCATATGGAACAAATCAGAAGAACTTAAATTGTTGGGTTAACCTACCAGCTCACAGTTTTGGCTCGGAACAGACGTAACAGAAGGACCAGATGGCCCAGACAAGACTACAGTGGCACCCTGCACATCACAAACAAATTAATTTATTTTAAAGCAAAATCATGAGGGCTTGCTCTATTCCAACATATTATAATAAGACCCATCTGTGTAAGTAATTATATTCAACAGTAGCCTCAAGAAATCTCTTGCATATGAAGAACAGAAGAAGCTTCTGTGGTTCTAACTACATATATATATATATATAAAAATGAAATGCCACAGACCTCTTTACTCCTTATAGCCATATGTCCTGGAGGAGGAGCAGAGAGTGCTTGTAATGGGAGGGAAACGGACTTACCCCACCCAATCTTCAACTCATATTCATAAACAATCACCCCTGCAAGCAAAAACATATTTTTCGTTTATTTATGTTACATAAGACCATTATGCATGATTCCATTTAGTTTCAAGTCTTGCTAACATCACCCCTTCCATCATATAATCGTCTTTTTGGCGAAATTCACAAGTTCACACCAATAATCGGGGCTCAAATCGACTCACATCAGAAGAGCTATCGATAAAAATTCAACAACCACCACCACCAGGATTCAAATCGACTCACAAAAACAATAATCGGGGGCTCAAATCGACTCACATCAGGGTTCAAATCGGGGGTTCAAATCGATTCACAAAAACAAAATCAAAGGTTCAAATCGATTCACAAAAACAATAATCAGTTCACAAACAAAATCAGGGAGTTAGCAAATCAATACCAAAATCGATTCAGCCTCGGCGAGTAGTGGCGGTAGTCGACGCAGATCCGGCGAGCAACGACGGTGGTCGACGCACATCCGGCGACCTGCAGCGGTGGTCGACAGCGAGCGAGAGACGAGCGGTGGTGGTGGTCGACGTGAGAGTGAGGTCCAGAGAGAGACCTGGCGAGCAACGACGGTGGTCGACCCACATCCGGAGAACTGCAATGGCGGTGGTCGACGCACATCCGGTGACCTGCAGTGGTTGTCGACGGCGAGGGAGAGACGAGCGGTGGTCAACGGCGCGGGAGAGACGAGCGAGAGAGAAGTGAGATCTAGGGTTTGAGAGTGAAGTCGAGAGAGAGATGTGAGAGAGAGAGAGGGGTTTGAGAGGGTAAACATAACTTAAAAATGATTACTAGATACTTATATTTTTTTTAACCTTTTGAATTTATATCACTAAGTAATAACAAAATGATGATCACGTTTTAAGTATACAGTAATCATTGAGCGTTATAATTTTTTGATTTTATTTTTATTGTAATTTAGTTTACATTTAGGCTATGTTTGGCAAACTAGCTGATAAACTAGTTATTGATAAATAAGCTAGCTAGTAGCTAATAAGCTAGTTTACAAACAAATTATGTTTCACAAAAAGTAGCTTATGAATACGTAAAATGACCAAAAATGGCATCTTAGAATTTATCTTTTGATGTAAGTGATTATACTTAACTGTTGTTGTTGAACTTTGTTGGACGTTGATGACCTTCGGTAACTATTCTTGAATTATACCCATTAGATTGATTAAAGTCCAACTAGATCCATTAAAGCCCATTTAGATGCATTAAAGTCCAATTAGATGCATATAAGCCCAAGTAGATTCATTAAAGCCCAACTACATACATTAAAGCCCAAGTAGATTCGTTTAAGCCCAACTGGGTCCATTAAAGCCCAAGTAGATTCGTTAAAGCCCAACTACATTCATTAAAGCCCAATTTGATCAATTAAAACCCAAGTAGACCCATTAAAGCCCAATGAGATGCATTAAAGCCTAATTAGATCGATTAAAGACCAACTAGACCCATTAAACCCTACTTGATCGATTACAGTCTACGTAGATCCATTAAAGTCCAACTAGATCCATTAAAACCCAACTAGATCCATTAAAACCCAATTAGATTCATTCAAGCCCAACGAGATGCATTAAAGCCTAATTAGATCGATTAAAGACCAACTAGATCCATTAAAGCCAACTTGATCGATTAAAGTCTAAGTAGATCCATTAAAACCTAACTATATCTATTAACCCCAATTAGATCGATTAAAGTTCAATTAGATCCATTAAAGTCCAACTTCTAAAGGCTAATTAGATCCGTTAAAGCTCAATGATAGATTAAAGTCCAACTAGATCAATCGAAGTCCTATTAAATCCATTAAAGTCCAATTAGATCCATTAAAACTCAACTAGATCCATTAAAATGCAACTAGATAGATCAAAGTCTCATTAGATCCATTTAGCTATTTATTTTGCTTAATCTTCATTTTTTTTTACTTAAACCCTTATAATTAGGCCCAATAAACCTAGGTAAAGCCCAAATAAAGTTTGTTAGGTCGAATTAGGCCCAATAAACGCAGATAAACCAACTTGGACCGAATTAGATCCAATAAACACAGTCAAAGTCCAAATAAACCAACTTGGACTGAATTAGGCCCAATAAACACGGTCAAGGCCCAGATAAACCAAGTTGGACCGAAATAGGGTCAATAAAGCCAATTACAACCCAGTTAAACCTGACTAAATGTGTTAAAACCTAGTAAAGCTGACTAAACGTGTTGAAGCCCAATAAAGCTCACTAAACGTTTTAAAACCTAGTAAAGCTGATTACACGTGTTAAAGCCCAATAAAGCTTAATCAGACCGAATTAGGCCCAATATATTCAAATAATGAACTCATGTAAAGCCGAATTAAGCTGAATCCATCCGCAATGAACCATATTACATCTTTACATAATGTATTACAACATAACGGTTTTGGGTGATTCTTAAGGAATTGTACATTCGACTAAGGTCTTAATAAAGTCGAATATAATCGAATAAAGCCAAATATTCTCAACTATAGTCTAATAAACCTGAATACAATCTGACAAACCAGATTACAGCTTAATAGTTAGATTAGCTCTTTACAGGATGTAGCGACCCTAAATAAAGTATGTTATCTATGTTTTTGGGTCGTGTATGTAAATACAAGCATGGGATATTGTGAATGATCGATACTAAGCTATATTATAACATAACAGGTATTGGTTGACTCTTAATGAATTTGACACGTACAAGTTTGATCCATGGTTCTTAATGGATATGACTACACACAACATATACGTCGTTCAAACAACTAATTAATACACATCAATTATCGTTAACAAACAACACATGCACACAAACATATATATATATATATAACATGAATATTTACACATATAAGCAAAATATAAACCTTGAAAAAGAAAAAAACCAAAAAAATAATAATTCCGTCACTAATCCGTCGCTAATTAGCGACGGATTAGTGACGGAATTAATTATTTAATTTTTTTTTATTTTAATAATTAATTCCGTCACTAATCCGTCGCTAATTAGCGACGGATTAGTGACGGAATTAATTATTTATTTTTTTTAACGACGGATTAGTGACGGAATTAATTATTTTCTTTTTATATATTTTAATAATTAATTCCGTCACTAATCCGTCGCTAATTAGCGACGGATTAGTGACGGAATTAATTATTTCAATATTTATTTATTTTCTAATTAATTCCGTTGCAAATCCGTCGCAAATCCGTCGCAAATTAGCAACGGATTATTTCCGTCGCTGGATTAGCGACGGATTTGCGACGGAACATGCCATGGCCTATTCCGTCGCTAATCCGTCGCTAATTAGCGACGGAAATAGTCCGTCACAAAAAATCGTCACTGATGCCCATTTTTCTAGTAGTGGGTATATCCTCAGTTGGCCAAGGTTCAAACCCGCGGGGGCCGACTTGCTGTGGTACCTAGCTCTTGGGCCGCCCCATAGGGTCGGTTAATCGGCACGGAGAATTAATCGGTGCCCGTTTGGATACGGATAGCCTCTGAACGTGTTAACAAGTAATTTTAAACGTCACTTTGAATTTAAAGTGCTTTTATTTGAACTTATGAGACAAACGAGTTTGATAATATGAATTAGTCATGTTATATCCCTTTAATTTACTTAAAATACTTTATGTCACTAATTAAAGTTTTGGTAATTTTAGTTGGAATTCTTAAATAAAAAAAACATTTAATCATATCATGTTTTCTAAGATTTATCAAATTTAAATAATCGAGAGTTGGTGTTAAATTAATATAAACGACAAATATATCCCTTCCTTTTTTTCAACCACATGTTCGAAAGTTTGATGAATATAAATAAATTAAAAGACACGCAGACATATATTGTTCATGAACAATTAGAATCCACTTACATATTCTCATTAGTTATACTACTTAATTTCAAAGATGGTTTTACCTTCTTATGTATACAAAGACTGTTTGAGAATTCAGGGATTGATTGATAACAATAGCACCTTCGATATATATGACCGGCTATCAGTGTCTCAATTTTGCAGTGTAATACATGATTCTGAAGTGGAAGGGAAGATTTATAGCGGACCTATGTTGTGGATAGGGATGTACATAGCAGTAGCATCATTCTTTTGCATCCTTCTCATGGGAGCCGATTTGCTCCATGGTTTTCGAAATAGAAAACTATGGTTTCCATCCAAATACTTCACCCTCAATACGGCTTCCATCACAATAATAACCATCGCAATGAAGCTCCCTGTGGATCTTAGCAGTCCGATGCATGGCTACGTCGACCAATTGGCCAAGGCAGGAAGCATGACCTTCATGTGTACCATGATGGCTAATTTAATGCCTTCTCTTGCTTCAATGGGCAATAGGGAGCTTTTCACAAACGTTGCAGGTATGGTCATTCTTGTAATCACAATCATCGTGAATGTTTTAATCCAGATGGAAACAGGTGTTGTGTATAGTAGCTATATCACGACGTATGGTAGCATGTACCTTCACATGTACATTAACATAGGCGCAATGCATGCTCTCTATACTTGTACTAGTGATATCTTCAGCTTTAACAATTCCAACCTCAAAAAGAATATTGGAATTGAAGTATCAAGCGGTACACAAAACAACTTCAAACCACATATTTTCACAACATACAAGGATATCTACAGTTGAAGAACTAACACAACATGTGAGAAAATATTGGGTGATGGCAGGAACTTGTAGCCCGCAATTTGTTATGGTCACTTCTCCACTATGCTCTGCAGCTGGGATAATTTGTGTGACTACTGCAATCTTACATTATATTAGCTTTGTATACATCTTCATAGAAGACGTTGAAGAAACAGTTTTTCTAGACTACGAATCAGATTATAAGTGGTCGATGCTTGTGATTTACATAACACAAACCATTGGAATTGGAGTAGGTACAATTGCCTTAGTATTCAGATGCTTTGCAGCCTTAAACTTCATATTGTCCATTAAATGGATTAAGAAACATACCAAGGTCACTGGACCCAAATGTTGACGGAGTGGAAAAATATCCATTTAGCTTTTCCATTAGGTGGTCACATATCTAAAGCTTTTGTCCACGCTTGGTATAGCCTCATTCTAAACCTTTGCATCATATGTCAAAAGCTAATCGTGGTCTCATGCAAAATAATAGGGCTTATTCCACTGGCCATGGTCATTGTTGGTGTACTTTGTGTATATTGTTGGAAGTCATTGAAAGCAAAATTCTTTGCCATGCGTATTGCCTCGAATCGTGAAATTATCCCCGTGGTTGAGCGAAATGATACAAACGAAGACATTGGAAAGTATGCTTTGCAACTTCAAGACGAGGTGGAGGTTAGTATAAGAATGCTCAAAAGCATTTCAAACTCGGTGAATCGATCAATTCAAAAGGCTGAGAAACAACTGCCTGTCAATATTATACAACTTATTGAGACATTTACAGGGTTTAAAGGAGTTGTGAATTTTGATAGTGATATTCAACCTTTAAACTGTGTTAAGTTTCCTAATGGTTGGAGCTTGCCAGTGGTAACCTTAACATGCATCGCTATTACTCTCCCAAATATCAGTCAGAAGAGTGTTGATAGTTTGTTCAATAGCGTTTGTGAAGGTCTTTCATACACTTTTCTTGTGGAAAAAACCCTTAACAACTTGGGTGAATATGTAAAAATTCATAGGGCAACCATGGGATTATGGCGTGAGGTTGAAGTCAACTACAAATGGTTAGGGAACACGCTTTACAGAAATGCTTATAGAGATAAAAACCCAAAAGAGATTCTTGAATGGTTTGCTGATAAAGCTGAGAAAGTTATAGTCGAAATAAGCAAACACAGCAATGAGGAACCGTTGGATGACTCTCGTGACAAGTTGATTGTTGTTGATTCAATGTATCGTATCACACAAACAATCTTGGTTAACTACCCTAATGCAATCGAACAAAACAAAGAAGAGCAATTGTTTAGCCTATTATCCGGCATGATCGTAGACATTCTGGTTGCTTGCTTCACCAACTTACCACGTGTCATAGCAATGAAATGCCACGAGGATGCAATAGAGAAACGAGAGGCTAGTGTTCGGGATGCAGCAAAGCTTCTTGGTAGTACTAAGAAGATAATAGAAAAACTTCAATCATGTGAGATACCAACCTTGGATACCGACCAAAGGGCATTTATTGACGAGTGGCGTGTTCATCTAAAGCAATCAATTCCGTAGAATCTACTGTTTTTCATTCACGGGGTACGTAATTTCTTATAAATATTTAATTCATAGTTTTTGTCTAACTTTTCTTTCTCTTTATATTTTCTTTGGTATTTCTTTTTAATTAATCAAAGGTCTTGTGTATCATGTTTCTAAAGCTTTTAGTTTTTTTGTTTGATGCAATTTAATTTTACCGTCAAGTTTTAAAAGACAATCGTCTCGGTTTTGACCATACATGGTTCACACAATAGATCGTAAAGTTAATGCGGGAAATCATTATAGATATTGTGAAAATCAATTTAGGTTTCTTGGTGCACTTGGAATATCACTTATTTATATCACGTCTTGCACTATTTACACACCTTGATAGCCTTGTTGGGGGTCATTTTGGGTCTCATGACGTGCCATAATTGATAATTATTCCAAATGATTCCCCATTCGTTTTATGAGGCATCCCTTTCCTTGCGGTTAAGGTAACGACTTTGGGTAGCTAACCCTGTTAGTCCATTCCCCTCGTAACTAATAATCAAGCGAGACACAAATTTTTAAATAATGGAAAATCTAATATTTTAAAATTGGCTCTCTCCTCCATTAACATTAAAAAGAGCATATTATAAAAAGAATTGCAACTTTCTGAACTGAACATTTATGTGGTATTTTGGAGCCTAAGCATAGCTGTTTTGGTACGAAAATTGTGTAAGTTTGTGAATATATATTTCAATATAAAGGTATTAGGAATGTGTCCATTTCATTCTTCATCTTGAGCTTCATTATCTCATAGTTTACTAAATATCTACCGATGTAAGTGTTCAAAATATCTGAAATCGAAATACCCAACCGAAAAATCGGCGAACCGTAGCGATTTTTATGTTAACGGAATCAGTTTATTTAAAAATTTCGGTTTGATTAAGCGAACCGAGAATTTTTTCGGTTTTTTGGTTTGGTTACAGTTCTTGATTTTAGTGACGGAAGGTTAACCGAAAACCGAATATATATGTACTATATATGCACTATATATATACTATATATATACACACTATGTGGGAGGTTCAAATGAGAAGTGATAAAAAAGTATGAAGTAGAGAAGTAATAGGAGCCCTTGGATCAGATTTTTAAAATTATAACATGGAAGGGTATGATTGTAATTTTGCCATTTAATTACTAATTTAAATTGAAGAGCAATCTTCTCAATAAAACTCATCCTTTAGCTGCACGATTCCCAACTTATCCTTTACCAAATCTTATCCTTTACCTACATGATTTCCATTACAATTCTTACAAATCTTTCTTCTTTTATGTTTTTAGGATTACGATTCTTGATTCTTACAAAACCGTAATCTTTCTGTGATTACGATTCTTACAAGATCCTAATTGATTTCATATATTGATCTTCTTGAAGAAATCTCGTTT
Organism: Centaurea solstitialis; assembly: GCA_030169165.1. Lineage (NCBI taxonomy): Eukaryota > Viridiplantae > Streptophyta > Magnoliopsida > Asterales > Asteraceae > Centaurea > Centaurea solstitialis. The sequence goes on along the minus strand of CM058044.1, from coordinate 73,006,067 downwards.
CGAATTCCGAAATTATTAACTTTTAATTTCACGGATTGAAATTTCGAAATTAGTTACGGTTCCGGCAACGACGAGGAGCAAGGAAGAAGAAGATGATACCATCATTGGAGGGCATGGAGGAGATGATGATATGAATTGGGGGTTTTTTGTTATGAACATTCATATATGAACCTTCGTATATACGTCTCACCTTCACATATGAACATTCAGATATGAATCTTCACATATGAAGATTCAGATAGTGAAGATTCATATCTGAATGTTCATATAACAACGTTTATATAACAAAATTTAATATTACAAAGATTCATATATAGATCTTCAATTTACAAAGATTCATATATGAAACTTCATATATAAATCTTCATATAAAGAAGGTTCATATAACAATGATTCATACATGAATCTTCAATGATTCATACATGAATCTTCACAAATGGAACGATTAACATACAAAAATCTATGTATGAACTTTCGAATAATCAATAATACACAGATTAACATATAAAAGTGAAACAATACAAAGATTCAGACATGAATCTTCAGTGATTCAGACATGAATCTTCAGTGATTCATACATGAATATTCAGTGATTCATACATGAATCTTCAATTATTCATACATGAATCTTCACAAATGGAACGATTAACATACAAAAATCTATGAATGAACTTTCGAATCATCAATAATACACATATTAACATATAAAAGTAAAATAATACAAAGATTCAGACATGAATCTTCAATGATTCATACATGAATCATATATAAATTTTATACATTAACGAAAATTTTCTTGTTCTTTTAAATCACCTATCTGAAATGATTCTCCTTCGTGATGATTCTTCAATTGACTAGTAGACATTTTATATGAAGAAGAAGATGATGAACCGATGAAGAAGATGATGAATCAAAGAAAAAGATGATGAATAGAAAAAGAAGATGATGAAGAGTCTGGAAGAAATGAAAAGATAAGGACGAGTACTCTAATAAAAAAATAATACTTTTTATTAAACCTAATTTAATTTAATTGGGATATTTACAAAACTACCCCTCCGCTATTCCACCAAAAATTACCGTGCTCCATCTATGATCTGCTACACCCACTAATTAATACCCATTGATTAGATAATTGAAACATGATCCAAGGGCTCCTATTACTTCTCTACTTCATAGTTTTTTAGCACTTCTCATTTGAACCTTCCTCTACACACTATACACTATATAATTAAACTATCTATATACGCTATATACACACTATGTATATACACTAAATACACTATATATTGTGTATAATGCAGGAAAATAAGTTGTATAAACATTGTATGTTTATTGAAAACAAGTTAATTGGTTAACCGCATAACCGAACCGTCAAAACCGATTAACCGATTACCGGTTAACCGGCGTTTTCGGTTTAGGTTTAGGTTCACATCAAACCAAATTTATCGGTTAACCGGTTGTCGGTTAACCCCTAGGTGTGAGTGCATAACGTACGGTTGTTACTTATTGAGCATAAAAGTCCCAAAATTTTACCTCGTATGAGCAACAAAGACTAAGAGTCTTAGCTAATAAGTGAGGAATTTAAAATGCCTCTTACTTGGTAAGCATTTATCGGGTTTAAAATGCATGCTTACCAACAATCAACTAGTTTGATGGCTGAGAATGTTATACGACAAGGTAAGTGAACATAATGTCTTTGCCCATAAACGCTTATCTAGTAAGCATTTTGTAAACAGTCCCTTAATTGAGTTGTGCATTGCCCATAATTTGCATAATGCATCGGATGTATAATTTTTTCTTCCTAGATTTTCTATGTGTGGTCTAATCAATTTTCTTTTACACATATGTAGCAGGTGATGTTGGTAGAAGCATTCATATGCTGAACGGAATGTCTGTCATAAAGCGTTTTCAAGATGATCACTTTTCTTGTTGGTTATAATTTGCAAATTATGTGTGTCACACATTCGACATCTTTGTTTTCGTGTAATTATAGATGTATATCATGTTTGCTTATTTGTGTGATGCAATATATGCTTTTCTGGTTAGCCGATTATTTTATCCTTGTTATGATCAAGCTTGTTTTGCTACGTAACTACGTGTTGTTTTTATTAATTTAGTTGTTGCTCCAAGGCTTGTTTAATCATATATGATTAAGCATCTATGTATTGTCAATGTAACATAGAGATGGGCAAAAAGCCCGGCCCGGCCCGAGCCCGAAAAAAGCCCGGCCCGGCCCGATGAAAAGCCCAGCCTGGCCCGGCCCGACCAAAGCCCGGCCCGGCCCAAAAATAAATCTATTTTTTGATTTGTTTTATATAGTTTAGACTTTAGAATTATAAAATAAATCTAGTTTATATCGTATATTATCATTATTATTGAAATTATAAAATAATTTAGTGTTTTTTAAGTTGGAAAAAACCCGGTCAAACAAAGGCCCGAAAAGCCCGGTCTTTTCAAAGCCCGGTCAAAGCCCGGCCCGGCCCGGCCCGAGCCCGGTCAAACAAAAGCCCGAAAAGCCCGGTCTTTTCAAAGCCCGGTCAAAGCCCGGCCCGGCCCGATTTTTGCCCACCTCATTGTAACATGTGTATGCTTATATATGATTAAACGTATGTATCATATATGATTAAACACTTCTTGCCTTTTCGCAAAATAGTTACTTCTCGTTTGAACCTGCCCCTCTATGGCTATATATATATAAAGTCAAGTTCATTTAAAAACCAAAACATTAGTTGTAAAAACTCATGGTTTCATAGCTTAAATCAACAAAAACTTTTCATAGAGTCGTTTAATATGATACAAATGTTTCAAATAATTCATTTCTTGGTGTTCTTTTTTCTAAAAATAACAAGGTTTCGTAAGATTAAAAAAAAATACTTAAAACAGTTTCATAAGAATAAAAAAGTGTATGAAACAGTTTCATTTTACATAAAAAAAACACCGAAATATGATGCAATTTCATCAGAAAATGAATTATATGAAACATTTGCATCATATTAAACAACTCCACGAAGAGTTTTGGTTGATTTAAGCCAAAAAACCATGAGTTTTTACGGTTTTTACTAATGTTTTGGTTTTTAAATGAACTTCTCTCTCTTGGTCTATATATATATATATATAGGGGTGGGTTCAAATGTGAACCACTTTTTGGTTGTGAACGTGAGGACAACCGAGAGTGCGACACGTGGCGGATGACTAGGCGCCACGTCGGCTTTGAGTGTGGTCCCCTCCTTTAATTCAATGCCCTCCCCATGAATCGCGCCTAGTCACCCGCTGTGGATCTGACGTGGCGCCTAGTCATCCGCCACGTGTCGCACTCTCGGTTGTCCTCACGTTCACAACCAAAAAGTGGTTCACATTTGAACCCACCCCTATATAGGGGTGGGTTCAAATGTGAACCACTTTTTGGTTGTGAACGTGAGGACAACCGAGAGCGCGACACGTGGCGGATGACTAGGCGCCACGTCAGATCCACGGCGGATGACTAGGCGCGATTCATGGGAGGGCATTGAATTAAAGAGGGGGACCACACTCAAAGTCGCCACGTGTCGCGTTCTCGGCTGTCCTCACGTTCACAACCAAAAAGTGGTTCACATTTGAACTTTCCTCTATATATATATATATATATATATAGAGAGAGAGAGAGAGAGAGAGAGAGAGAGAGGTTCATGCAAGAGAAATATAACTTTTTAAGAAAACATAAGAACAAATCTCAGCAAATCATCCGGTCAATAATAGCGGCTTTGACCAGGTCCCCTCCTTTAATAACCTCCAGCCTCCCATGTATCGCGTCAATCCCCCATTATAGCATCCACCGTAACCGAACATGTGAGGCTGAGATTCGTCCTGATATCTTCTGTTTGTAAATAATTAGTTTCAACAACCTACTTGCCTAAACACACTAGTCCCAAAATGAATAATAATGATGGAATTCTCTCACCAGTGTTTCATTGCTTGTTTCCAGACCGAATACTGTGTGAACGTACATATCTAACAAATATAGTGGACCTATGTTGTGGATTAAAATCTACATTGAAATAGCATCCGCTATTAGTATCATTGCCTTAGCAGCCGATTTGTTTCATGGTTTCCGAAATAGAAAATTTTGGTTTCCATGCAAATATTTGTCACTCGTTGGCTCGTTGCCGCTTCCATCACAATGATTACTGTTGCCATGAGTAGTCCTGTGCCTGGACGTTACAATGATGGCTAACTTAATGCCTTCTTTGGCGTCTATGGATAAAAAGACACTTCTTGCAAATATAGGTCTGGCTATTCTCGTTGTCACCGTGATTGTGGATATTTGCATTGAGATTTATACTGGTGTTATAACAGATTGGCCTGTCTCTACCCTCGCTGCCAATGGCAGGTACTGCATCGATCTGACATCGGACATTGGGCATATGTCTATATGGTTTTGATGTTATTGTTATTAATCATGTTGATTTCTTCATTGATAAAAATTCTAACCTCAAAGAAAACTTTGGAATTCAAGTATCAAGCCAAAATTAAGTTAAACAACTTCGGTTGAGCATTGTGTAGATATGTGTCTACAATCGAAAAACTAAGACGGTATTTGGTCATGGCAAAAAGTGGTAACCCCCAATTTGTGATGGCAAGTAATCCGTTATACAATGATTCGGGTATAATTTAAACAAGGTAGATGCACCATCATTCAGATAAAAAGATGCATGTGTGAAAGATAACTTGAACATCTCAATTGGCCACTTGGAACCCCATCACAAAAGAGTGAACTTGACTTTTATTACATGTAAAAGAAATATTTTAAGGACTACGAGTACAACCAAAAGCCATAAGAGAACGAAGGTTAAATCAACATCATGATTTCCAGATTACTGTACAGCCAAGTTCGGTTTGAGAACAATGTTGCCCATGAGATTATTGGTTCAATAGACCTTTTTGTAAGTCTTTACCCTTCATAAATCCTTTTATTTAATATCATATTGCATGTTGTTTGCACTTCATAAAACCCTTAAGTTAGTTTCATATCCCATGGAAACACTGGCAACATTATAAGTATGATAGTAGCATTCACTTGAAAAACAAGGAAAAGGGCCTGCATTGTATTTCTGCGTGGGGTATAACCGTATAATTAATTATGTTGAACCAACTTAGCGGTAAGAATCTATCCTAAGCTTATCGGATAAGATTCTTGGTTCTTGCGGGCGAGATTTTTACTCCCTACTGTGGTCATCCGATAAGGTAACTGACCATCGGTAAATGTTACTCGGTAACCACTTTGTAAACAGCCTCTTACTTTGATATCTCTCTTAATGCGGTCCCCATAGTCGAATCCTCAAATCCTGCTTCAGAGGATCACTCACAACTCGTGAACGTAAAGTTTTATATTGCTCGTTAATTAGTTGTCGGTTTTGTTTTGGTAACTGTGAAAAGGGTTAAATCAATTTGTAGGGTCGGCCGCTTTGGAGCTTGGCACGTTTTCAATCATATACCTCTTAAATGGGAAGGATCAATTCCACTTTGATTGAAAGCCTTACTCTATATGCATTATGCACAAATTGTATATAAGAGGCTGATATGGCACGCACACGCACAAGAAGAGAAGAGAGTATTTATCGACTAAAAGTACATGTAAACAAAAGAGAAGCAATTGCAGCTGCATATATTTGGTACATGAGCAGAAAACTAACGTTTAAAAACGCTATCTTGATGAAATATATACATATAGTGCAGAATTCAAAACGATAGCTGAGCCTAGGACATTTTGACGCGGTTGGAGAATTCGGGGGACCTTCATCCTGGATGTATGCATAAAATATATATAAGTTGTTTTTTTCGCTCACAAATGAAGTTACCAAAGAAAGAAAGAAAGATGATATGACTTATGAGCAAGCTTACATGAGGATGGAGACAGAGGAGGGTAACCCATGACTTCAATCAGATCGGACAAGTCGTCATCTGCCCGAAATACTGAACTGATACATTTCTTATGATCGTGAATATTGCCGTCTTGTACTTCATCGCAGTCGGGATGATGTTGAGCAGCAGCAACATGACTTGTTGGTTTCTTTTCCTGAACCCTTTTCTTGGCTTTCCTGCCCCTTTTATTCTTGTTCTTTATTGATTCCTTTTTCTTCAAAGCCAATGGCTTCTTTCTTCCTACTCCTCCTCCTGTCTTCTTGTAGACACCAGTAGTACTATTGGTCTTCTTAACTCCTCCTAAAAATCACAATGGTTTTAATTAGAAACAATAATCATACAAATACAGCATGTAAAAGAATAGCAGATAGATGATATTATCTAAGATGTAAAAGTTAAAATACCTTCCAAGTGAACACTTTTAGAATGCATTGCCATGTTTTGCAATTCTCTCTTCTGGACAATGCAAACAACAGAATAAGAGAAATCATGGCTTTTTGAAATTAAATTAGGGGCATTCCATTAGCAACAAGAATAGAAACCTAACCAACACAATAAATAGTTCCAAATCATATAATAGGTCAGATTGATGGATGTTTCAACCCAAAAGAAAAAGGGAAGGAATCGGTTTCTATATCCAAAATCGTAACATATAAATTAGGGTTTCATGGATCACCCGATTCAGATACAATTATGGCTTTTTGCAAGTTTACTGATGGAGACATCGATTCCAAAAGAAAAAATAGAATGAATCGATTTCCATATTCAAAATCGTAACACATATAATTTAGGGTTTCATGGAAGAAGAAGAAGAAGAAGAAGAAGAAGAATACTCACCCGACTGAAATAGAATGAATTCGGGCTTTTTGCAATGGAGAGTTTTAATCATGGATTCCAAAAGAAAAGAGAATGAATCGGTTTCTATATTTAAGTTTTGTTTTTTACAAATTATATCATCATAATCGTTTTATCAATACTTTTCAAATAAGTTCAATATTAATTTTTTTTTTATGTACTCGTACTATCAATACTATTATATATAAAAATGCTGTTATGCCCATAACGGTGCTCCCCTTTACACATATACCCACACCGTTACGCCGTTATAACGGCGCCATAACGGCCCAAAACGCCGTTATAACCGCCCAAAACACCGTTATAACGGCGTTTTGGGCCGTTATAACGGCGCAAAACCCCGTTATTTGACTGAAAGTGCATAACGGCCTTTTAGGGGTATTTGTGCAAAGTGAAGGTGGGGCTTTGTGCATACACATCAATTACCCAAATATTTCATACTTATTTCCAACATTTAAAGATTTAATTTTTTTTCAAAATATCCCTTTATTTAATCTAAAAGTCATATATCCAATTTATAACTTACACTCTACACCCCCTTATTACTAGTTAATTAAATTACTTTCAAACTTTTTATATTTTATCTTACACCCATGTCATGTTAATATAAACTAGTCTTGTACCCGCTCGCGATGCTATGCGAAGGATTTTGAAACCTATAACTCGAAAAAAATCATGTCAAGTTCCGTCACCGTCATATACAATGTCCCACCTAGGTATTTTTGCTTTTCTTTTGTATTTTTGTGTTTTCGTTGAGGTACATAATACTATAGAGCAATCATAGATAAGTGGAACAAAATCGTTCCGTTGAAAACCAGAATTTTAATGTGGAGGACTATGTTGGACAGAATCCCGACAAAATCCAATCTTGTGAACAAAGGCATCACGATGGATAATATGGGTTGTCAGCTGTGCAATAGAGGAGCGGAATGGTCTTGCATTTGTTCATCAATTGTGAAAAATCAATCCAAGGAGGTGCGGAGAGTGTTAGATATCTGGTGGAAGGCGTTTCCGATCGCCGGCAACAGTTTCGAGAGTATCATCTTCCCAGCGGAGATCTCGAACTCGAACTACAACAACAAAACAAAATGTCTCAAGGATATGGTGCTCCATGCTTATATCAGGGCAATCTGGCTAAATAAAAATCACGTGGTTTTGAATGCTACTTTTTTTAATCCCGCTACAAAGGCTAACGATATACGTGTTGATTCGTATCTTTGGATTAGACATATAAGCAAGTTTGGTATAAGTGGTATAACTCTTGTGTAATCGGTTATTTTCGGGTAGCTAGCGTCTTGCTAGACCCGTGGTTTTATAATATTGCCGCTTTAAAAAAAAAAGATAAGTTTTAGAAATTGAAAATTGGTAAGGCAAGTGTTGAAACTGTATAGATTAGTGTTTTAAGAATATAATATTGTTATACTTTATATTTAAAAAAAAACCTACTAGTTGAAATGTTGAATTCAAATACGTACATGCATGTATACTCGTAGACCTATTTGAGATAGTCTTCATGGAAGACCTATGTTCGGCAATTTTCTGATATTTCTTGAACTCCAAAATTACAATTTAAATACCGAAAAAAATGCCACTACCACTCCTATATGCACCTTATTTTCTGCAACAATTAACAGAAGAAGAATTATATTTCCTCCTCCCTTTTTAACCTATTAATCCTTCTACTCATTTGATTATTTAACAAGTGTTAAACTTTAGGAATGATATAGAGATAAAGAATTAGTGCATTACCATATCAAATAATCAAATGAGTAGGAAGATGGATAAGTTAAAAAGGTAAGAGGAGATATAATTTCTGATAACGAAACCTCATACTAATGCATACATTAAGCGGAGAAAAAACGTGGCCCACGACTACATGAAATCATATTTAGTGGTTGACAAAGACTTGAGCTTTAATCCATTCCTCATTTTGGTGGGCCTAGGATGGTTAGTGTCTGTGCCGTTACACACACAAATCTAAAAATGAAGCACCATCAAAGTTATATAAAGTTAGGACATCCGCGGCCGGTCGGTTTCGTGGGCTGCACAACCCCCATACCGGCGGTAACACCGCCGAGGTGTGCCGGTATGGGGCCGGTATGGAGGCCGAACGGTTAGTACTTACCGTTGCTCAACGGCTATTTTTTTCTATTTATCTATATATAATTCCAAATCTCAACCTATTTTTCTCATTCTTTCACCTCTAAACTTCTCTTATTCACCTCTAAATTCTCTTATTCTTCTCCTAAACTTCTCGTATTCTCCTCTTCTTCCAAATAATGGATCCTTTCAACGACGAAGAATTTGATCTCATCGTGGATCAAATGATTACGAACACCATTCAAGCGACGGAATTGATTATTCAATATATCGAAAACGGAGATGCGGAACCGTTGAACCATAGACCGAGAGGGCCGAATAAAGATAGAGGTCGGGAAGAGGGACACGATAAACTTGTCGCCGACTACTTTTCTGATAACCCGGTGTACAACGACGAAGACTTTAAACAGCGGTTTCGTATGAGTCGACGACTATTCGTAAGGATAGTTTCCGATCTTGAAAGAGAGTTTGAATATTTCAAGCAGCAGTGGGATGCAAGAGGCGTGAAGGGGTTTTCTCCGCTTCAAAAGTGTACGTCCGCTATCCGACAATTGGCGTACGGGACTGCTTCAGATTCTATGGACGAGTACCTAAGGATGGGCGAAACGACCTCAAGGGAATGCCTAAAATTTTTTTGTCAAGGTATTATTAACCTCTATATGCGACAATATTTACGAAAGCCAACTGCTAGCGATATTCAGGCTATCTACGCGTTGCACGAACAACAACAAGGCTTACCCGGCATGCTTGGTTCGATAGATTGTATGCATTGGGAATGAAAAAATTGTCCCGTCGCATGGAGGGGTCAATTCCATAGAGGTGATCATCAGGGACCGACGGTAATTCTTGAAGCCGTCGCATCATACGATGAATGGATTTGGCACGCATTTTTCGGGGTTCCGGGCGCCACGAACGACATAATCGTTGTGAATCAATCACCGATTTTCAACGATTTATTCGAAAATAAAGTGCCCGATAGTTCGTTTGTAGCGAATGGCACACACTACAATCATGGGTATTATCTTGCGGACGGGATATATCCCGAGTGGACGACTTTCGTGAAAGCATTTAGGTACCCAACGGAAGTGCCACGGTTGCAGTTCACGACACGTCAAGAATCGGCTAGAAAAGACATCGAACGGACATTCGCCAGGCTTAAAATAAATGGCACATCGTTGTTAGACCGGCACGGGTATGGTCACGAAGGAAATTACAAGAAATCATGTACACGTGTATAATTTTACACAACATGATTCGTGAAGACGAAGGGTTTTCACATTATCCTTTTGATCCTACGGCGGTTTTACCGAGCGAAGTTGAGACAAATATCTCGGAAGAAGAACGAGCAATAAACGTCAACTTTGTAAAATACCGAGAGAGGCACGCCAACCTTCGCACCGATTTATCTCAACAATTGTGGGATTATATGCCTCATAATTAGTTTTATTGTATTTTTTATTTATAATTAGTTTTTTAATTTCAATGAAATTTTAATATTAATGTAATTTTAATTTTAATTTATATTATTTAAATTTATATTATTTTAAGTATTTAAAAAATAATACAGGTGGTATGACCTGTACGGTTGTGGATGAAATGATATGGTAATGGTAAGGTAGTGGTAAAGCTGATGTGGCGCTGAGGTGACAGTCTGTACAGGTGGTATGTGTTGGGTTATTGTGGGTATCCTCGGATCAAACTGACTCGAGGATTATCTCAGATCTATCAAACCTCGCTGGTTTGATATATCTCATAGGTTAATCAAACTGATAAAACCTATGAGATCAAAAACACGCTGTTTTCGATCTTATTTGTGCGGAAGCGATAATAACTAAAACCCATTGTTAGCCTAATGATCTTTAATCGTTTCTAGTTTTAATCCTAATAGATTAGGTCAATTTACCTGGATTGCTTGACGATAGTCCACCGGTGATCGACCAACGAACGTCCTTCTAGTTGAACTGTATGAAACCCGAACAACAAAAACTGGAACCCGACCGGGGGGGGGGGTCGGCGCCGATGGAGAGAGAGGGAGAGGGAGGAAACTGAAAAACTGATTTTTGCTTAAAGCTTCTTAGATTTTTCCTTAACCCATAAGCCTTATTTATATGGAGGAAAAATACAGTTTGTATAAGATTCAGTTTCCCTTTTATAATTATCTCTAATCCTTTTTCCTTTTAATTAGCTGGAAAAGAATTTGCATACGATAATTATAATTTATATATTTATCTAATATATATATATATATATAAAAATCTTATTAATTAACTATTATATATTTATCTAATAAATATATAATATCCTAATTAATTAATAACCCTCCAACTTTGGTAATTCTGACTGTAATTACCCAATTGATTTATAATGCACTATTATAAATCCTAACTCTCCATTTCGGGGTTTCATCTAACTTGTTCGACTTATAGGTCCCCACAGGTGTGACCCTCAAGTGTCTTGTAACATTGGATATATAATCACTTGGTTTGTCAACTCTGCACATAATTCCTAACAGACTCCCACTTGTGCAAGTTGGCAATACCACATTTGATTATACGGACCTAAGGAGGCCCCTAGACAGGCACTTAGGCTGACCAGGTTACAAGAACTCTTATACCCAGACTGGTGATATAAACATTCCGTGAGGAATTGGTATCTATGAAACTACTGTTCATTGACTGGGTATATCTTGGCTTTTCCCTTTGCATCGCGATATTTCATCTGTGAGTATGAGCTTGGAAAGTGTCAACTCTAAATACTCAAGATTCTGTTTTCTTGATTATCTGACTTTCACTGATAGGTAAACGACAAAGAACTAATCAGTTCGTTTGGGCATGGCCATGCACTTCATCAGTATACTTAGTCAGTCAAGATGGGCCCAGAAATATCTCTCTTCTGAGAAGAGGTGCAAATCCCATCTTGCATATCTGCCTTTGACACCACGGCTTCCGCTGAATCTAGTTACACCCTTTATAGCCACCCTGTTACGGCGTAGCGGTTGAGTGCACTAAGAATCCAGTAGTCCTCATGATATCAAATCAGATACCTCAGGTGATAGGGACAACCACTGTGAGATTCACTTGTGACTTTATTCCAAGAAGTAATCTCAACCGCGGATCACGTCCGATATTTGCTACTCTATCAAATATCTGTGCAACTTTTAGTCTACAACACTTGTAGCTGTTATTCAGCAACTGATCATAACTACCTAAAAGTTCACAATGACTTTAACGCCTTATCATGCTCCCACAATGATAAGTTGTCACAGACAGATTTTGAATGAAAAATTGGAGACTGATTTCATTCCTGGATATATTAAAACATGCAAAAATGTGAAAGTGATAAAGAAATCAATCTTGTATAGTCCATATTACACGCTGTAATAATAACAAGATTGAATGTCTTTTCTTTAACAACTTTCATAATGTCTATTTAACGTTTGTTAAATACTGGTAGTTTAGACCCTTTGATTAAAGTTTACCAATCTAATCAAAGTGATAACCAAAAACACAAGTCTATTTATAGGATCTACTTGTATCTGCTAATTATTGTTTTGCAAACACCTCTTAAAAACAATAACTAGTCTTTTATCATATTCCATGAACTTGGAGACCTGGACTAACTTCCAGTTCCTGAATATGTAAGACTGCAACTTTCCTTAGTTGCTGTGTAGATGAATGATTTCTGTCTGAAATCAGATTCCATTTGCAATACTGGCAAATCTACTGGAATCCTATATTTTAATCCAACACTTTAATTATTGATTTTTAAGTCAGTCACGACCTTTGTTTCAAGGAACTTGAAACTTTTATCCTTTTTGACTAAAAGGGTAAATTATATCTTATGAATTCTTATCCAACCTGGATTTATGAATTCCGAGATATATCAATAATTATATCCTTTATTCTTTATCTTGAACTAGATAGAGAATAAATTGGGCTTCCACTTACTTATATAAAACTAACTATTACTCAAAATTTTACTATTGACTTAGTCAAAACTTTGATTAGTCAATTCTAATTTCAAGTAATGAACTTTGAGAATTTCCTTTTATGAAACTTAATTGGGTTTGGTCAAATTCTAATTCCAGATCTTGGAATCTTTCTAGTTTCATAAATACTGTTATTAACGCTATCTGAGTTAATATTCTAAATTCTCTATTTAAAACATTTGAATAAAACTTGATCAAATTTGATTAGTTAATTTTGAGAATTTCTTATAAAACTTAACTGGATTTGTTAAAATCCTAATTCCAGAACTTGGAATTTTTCTAGTTTTATAAATACTGTTATTAACGCTATCTGTGTTAATATCCTGAATTCTCCTTTTAAAATTTGATCATAAAACAATTATTCATAAATGTTTTATTCTCAAAACACATTCCCATAGAATTTCATGTGTTTTGATAGTTTTTATACAAATTACTTCAATTTAATAGAATTTATTGAAGTAACTATAACAGGCAACAACTAGGATCATACAAACACTAAGCACAATCAGATATTTCAATGTCAAGACAATAACTTTTGAAAATAAAACCATCGAATTATAAAATATAATTATTCAAACATTGTTTAAAACATAAATCCCCAAAAACAACTGTTTTAAAATTATAAATTCAAAATGTCTTGACTTAAATCATCTTGTACTTTGATCCTCAGCAACCTCTGGGCATTTCACTTCTGACCTCCTGCAATAATCATTTGCTCTAGGTATCAGTATACTTGTAAATCAACAAGTAAGAAGTGACAAGTCAAAGCAATCATAAATTTTCTGAGGTTTACATACCTGCTTCATGACGCTTAGGGCAGTTTTGCCTCCAATGACCGATCTCATTGCATATGAAGCAGCGATTCTCGGTCCTAGCTTTGTTTGGCTTAACCTTCTTGCCCTTGCCCTTGCCTTTGCCTTTCTTGGGTGTACTCTGGATGGCCTGGGCTGGTCCTTTTCCTTTACTGGTGCTAGCTTGCCCATTTTTCTTTTTCACCCCTCCGTCTTTCACCATCAAGACATCCTTGGTCTTGTTCTTGTTCCCCATATTCAGTTCAGCTGTCTTAAGCATGGAGTGCAACTCTGCTATTGTCTTCTCCATGTTATTCATATTGTAATTGACTACGAAGGGCCTGTAGTCTTCTGACAGTGAATTGAGTATGGTGTCTGTTGCTAGCTGTAACGGAACAGGATGACCCAGCCTCTCCAGATGATCTAAGTGTCGTTTCATTTTCATGACATGGTCACTTACTGATGTCCCTTTTACCATCTTGCACTCATTGAATGCTTTGGTGGCATCGTAGCGTTCTGTACGAGCCTGAGTCTGAAACATGTCCCTCAACTGGCGGATCATGTCGTAAGCATTTGTATTTATGAGCCCCGCTTGCAGATCTGGGCTCATAGTTGCTAGCATCAGACAGGCAACATCAAGGAGATCATCCAAGTGCTTCTTGTGGGCATTTCTGGCAGCAGCCGGAGCGTTTGCCGGAGGTGCCTCCCCAAGTGGCTCTTCTAGCACATACCACTTTCTCTCATGTCTGAGCACAATCATCAGATTGCGCTCCCAGTCGAGAAAGTTAGAGCCGGTCAACTTATCCTTCTCTAGGATAGAGCGGAGGGAAAGATTGTTAGTGCTGGTAACAGTGCTTGCCATCTACAAATTAAAACTTTTGGTCTTAGCAACTGTAAATAGACTAATTTCCAATAAAATATCAATAAACCCTTAAATGATCAATTTATTGGACTAGGATCCTTATTTCATACGTCCTGATGTGCGTAATGTTCTTGCTCCACCAGATCCGTATTTATTTCGGTAGGTAAGGACTTTTACCAATCACGTCTAACTGACATGACTCCTAGATCTTTTCGGGACCATGGCAACTACCTGTGCATGTTTTAGTCCCTCTTAGTGCTTTTTGGCCCGGTACCACCCGGTGAACATTATAGTACCAAAACAGATCTCACCATTTTGGGGACCTGATCACTATACTCTGGCCGGTACCACCCGGAGATAATTCGCAGAGTTATGTAACCCCTCCAGCTTCAGTTTGAACACGGACGTTGAATGTGTGATCACTTACAACGCCTATGTACTTTATGCCGAAGGTGCCCCTAGATGGGTTGCACTACTGATCTATGATTTTCGGGGTTTTGAAAAACTTTTACTTCCAGGCTTTTGAAAAACTGATTGTTATAAAGGCTACTTACGTTTTAAACTAACTGTTTCAAACGTGCATGCGATTTTAAAACTAACTGTTCTAAGACCACTTGCTTAGTTAAAACTAACTGTTTTAATAGCACATCTAGTTGATTAAAACTAACTGTTTTTGTCAACTCTGCCTTTTATATAAAACAATCATCTATAGGTTTTAAAACGAAAAACTATCGTTTTGAAAAGTTTAACGAAACTAATAGTAAAACCTATATTCCTTTTGTGATATAATCTAGTTTTTAAAAATAACAACTTTACTATTAACATGCAAAATATCACAAATAAACAAACAACCATGCAATTAAACAACAATTAATCACGTGGTAGCTAATTATAGTTTTTGCCAACGTTTCCTAGGGACCAATAATGACCTATTTTACTAAAAGCTTCAAAACTCGCGTAGCTCCCACTGGCCTCGCCATGTTTTGTTAGTACTCCGGAAAGTTGAGGAGTTTTAGCAGCTCCCACTGGCCTCGTTATCCCGAAAGAATAAAACAAATGTCTATCCTAAGGTCATTATTACATAAGGGGTTGCAAATGGCACGCAGGCCTCCCCGTAAATGTGTCAAGGGTCTAAGTTGGCAAAACACTATAATAGATATATATATGTAAAATCAAACTGAAATTCATATATCGAGCTCAAGCAATTACGCAATTATGTAAATGCAACAAAAGCAATATTATAATTACGAAAAATAAACCTGGATCCGTTAAAATTATCTTGTCTCAATTAATGCAAAACCTGGTTTTACAACCGTTTCGAAAAACAAGACTGTCTTACGAATTAAAAACTTTAGACTGAAAAAAGGTTTTTACGTAAAACTGAGGTTTAAATAATAAATCCTATTTTACTAAAAACGATCCATTCATCCAAAAATTATATCAAACGGGTTTTATTGATCTATTTTTATAATATTGGCCCTTAATTTTAATTTTCATAAAAGATTGATTAAAACCGGTTTGAATAAATTTTATCGGATAGTAAATATTTTGGATAAGAAAACTAAACGATCTCTTTTGGGCCGTAACTTGGTCCAAAGAACTGGGCCTTGGGCTTGTTACCATTTTGGCCCAATTATACGAAAAACTCTAGGTACGATCCATGATTTTGAACCGTCGCCTACCACCACGCTGGTGGTTCGTTCGTCGTACAGCCACCGCGTAACCATCATCATTGATTTGTAACGACGCCACTAGTGTTATCGACCAATGCCATGGATGCCAAAAACACCCTCACCGCCGTTTGGTGATAGCGGCAGCGGCCACCATCGCCATTCGGCGGTTTAGCCGTCGTTGATCAACATTATCGATCACCACCACACTGGTGGCGATCGATCACCGCTGCTGCTGTGAGATTCGCCACCGCCACCATCGATGTGGGTGGTGTGACTGTTAGAAATCCGCATCCCGGCCACAGCCGGGTGCGGTGCAGGCCGTTGCATCACCACCAATCGCCACCGTTACCATCGCCTAGGCGCGGCCACTACGGCAGCCGGCGAATGGTTTGGTTTGGCCGGGGTTCGATTTGGCCATCATTGCGATCGGCAACAGCGGTTGCCGCTACCGTCGATTGACTACCGCCACTGCTTGGCGCGGCCTAATGGCAGCCGGCGGTGGTTGGTTGTGATCGGCGGCGGTAGCATTACGAGCCACCACCGCCTCCATGGCTATTGCAAGATTTTACCACCACCTGGTGGTGCGGCTTGGCGGTCGTGAAAAACGCCGCCATCGACTATCGACCGATCGATTGGACAACCGCTTGGCCACCATCACACAACCGTCGCCGCCACCATCGATTGCTGTGGTGTGGACGTTTGGTCAGAAAAATAACGGCAACAGCCGCCTCGGCCGGCGATTTGATATCAGCCGAAGGATCACCACCGCTCCCCATTACTCGGCGATCGAACAACCATTGCCACCGCCTTGGCTCGGCCTTAGGGCAGCCGGCGGTTGGCCTGGTGGTTTTCTGGTTTGAACGGCCAAAACCGTTGCCACCATGGTCGTTGATCTTGGCGAGAATACGGCCATCATTACCACCGCATACCGCCTGCCACCACCGGTCTGGTGGTTTGGCTTGGTGGTTACGTGATCGCCGCCACCACCTCTCTGGTGGTGCAGCCACGGTGGTTTGATCCATCAACGAACACCACCGTTTGCCTTGTGGCCTCGGTGGTTGTTCCGTGGGTTATGCGCCGCCGCATCCACCACCGTCTGGGTGGTTGCGGTTTGGTGGTTTTGCGAGGATGGTTTCGGCCACCGCTACCCAACTGGTGGCGTGGCCTGGTGGTTTGAATAGCAGCAGTTGGTGCTGCCATGAACACCGGCGATCGTCGATTGGGTTTTACATGAAAAAATTAACAGATCTTATAAAAAATAGATTTTTAAACTTGTTAAATAACAATTTTAACGGATCACATGTAAGCAGATAAACTAATAAGAAACTAAAACGATTTCAACAACGGCTCTGATACCACTGTTGGGTTATTGTGGGTATCCTCGGATCAAACTGACTCGAGGATTATCTCAGATCTATCAAACCTCGCTGGTTTGATATATCTCATAGGTTAATCAAACTGATAAAACCTACGAGATCAAAAACACGCTGTTTTCGATCTTATTTGTGCGGAAGCGATAATAACTAAAACCCATTGTTAGCCTAATGATCTTTAATCGTTTCTAGTTTTAATCTTAATAGATTAGGTCAATTTACCTGGATTGCTTGACGATAGTCCACCGGTGATCGACCAACGAACGTCCTTCTAGTTGAACTGTATGAAACCCGAACAACAAAAACTGGAACCCGACCGGGGGGGGGGTCGGCGCCGATGGAGAGAGAGGGAGAGGGAGGAAACTGAAAAACTGATTTTTGCTTAAAGCTTCTTAGATTTTTCCTTAACCCATAAGCCTTATTTATATGGAGGAAAAATACAGTTTGTATAAGATTCAGTTTCCCTTTTATAATTATCTCTAATCCTTTTTCCTTTTAATTAGCTGGAAAAGAATTTGCATACGATAATTATAATTTATATATTTATCTAATATATATATATATATATATATATATAAAATCTTATTAATTAACTATTATATATTTATCTAATAAATATATAATATCCTAATTAATTAATAACCCTCCAACTTTGGTAATTCTGACTGTAATTACCCAATTGATTTATAATGCACTATTATAAATCCTAACTCTCCATTTCGGGGTTTCATCTAACTTGTTCGACTTATAGGTCCTCACAGGTGTGCCCCTCAAGTGTCTTGTAACATTGGATATATAATCACTTGGTTTGTCAACTCTGCACATAATTCCTAACAGTATGACCTATACGGCTATGAATGACCATAGTAATCGAGTTCTTGTTCTAAAAAGTTAATAGGTTTCAAGTATTTTGAACACAATACTTGCTTAGAATCTATGGTCTTTCATTCTTCGTTCATCATACAAATTTGGCATGAAAGTTCCACGAAACTACTACATAGTTTGTATCTTAAAACCGATAGAATTGGGCCAATGGTAATGACCGCGTCATATACACGTTTTAAACCAAGGAATTATGAGGTGTTGCACTAGAGTCACATCAGGCTCCTCTCTAATGCACCATTGATTGTTCAAGTCACTCACTCAATGGATGTTCATGGAAAGTGATGGAACTTTCATTCTCTATTTTATTTTCCTTTTGCTGCCCTACCAAGATTACAAAAGATTCACCAAATGAGTGTTAGCCTAGTGGTAAGCAGTGGCGAATCTAGGATACAAACATAGTGGGGTCCAACATGTGACAACACGAGTCAGTTGAGTTGTAAAGTTAGACAACAGGCCCAATAAATTTTTTTGTTATGGATCGGGTAATATGTTATCGATGGTAGGAGAAAAATTGGAAGAACGAACAAATGATGTCGACCATAATCAGACGTGAAGCTTTGTTTGATTTATGTTAACTACTAGATGCCTACTTGCACGTGTTGCAACGCGAATCATCTCGAATTTAAAACCGATAATTCAAAAGATTAATCTAAAGTCGATAACATGTAAAATGTACAAAATTTAAAAAATATGGATACATCACTGTTGAAAAATCTCGATATATATATATATATATCATATTCTGCAATATTATTAAATTAAAGAAAATACTGAACAATCAGATTATTTTCAAATTATGAACAAGATAATTATAATTATATGATTAATAAAAAAATGTGTTTTATTATGCATCAAGTTAATACATGATTATCTATTTTTAATATGGATTTTAAATGAAAATTAAGAATGTGAGGAATATAAAACTAAATATTCTATATATATTTGTGATATTTAACATTATGATAAAATTCAAAAATAAGTAATATTGGATTTATTTCGAAGGTAAAAAAATAAATATATTTTTTTAATTCATTTTACTTTATATACGATTATTTGTGTTAATATGAAAAAGGTTTAAAATGAAAAATGAAAAACTAAGGTACTAAAAATAAATTAAATGATTAGTTACAAGGGTATTAAGTGTAATTTATAGATTAAAAAGAAAATGGGAACGTGGTTGTAGGAGAGATTAGTGGAAGTGGGTTATACATGCTTTAATAAGTTGTACATTAGGCTATAAGATGAATACCTCTCAATTTTTTCTTTAACAAAATTGAAAACTGTAAGGTGTAAACCTATTGTTCTTGATTTTTTGTGGGGTCATTTTTGTAACTTTAGAGGGGTCCAAAATAAAATTATACTATAATGATAATAAAAAAAATTTAAAAAAGTGGGGTCCACACACCCCATCAATTCCAATGTAGAATCGCCTCTAGTGGTAAGGCTTAGGCACTACATAGTGGTGAACCCGAGTTCGAGTCTTGGGGAAAGCATTCTGGAGGTACGGGGGCTTCGACCCCGGGCTGCATGCTTTAGCAGTCAGGCTTCGGCCCAAAATTGCCGATGATTAGTCTGGGCCCATTGTGGTCTGGGATACCTCTTCCAAAAAAAACAGATTACAAAAGATTCCCTTCCAAGTAAGTATATATTAGGCATATAGTTAAATGTAGACAACATTGTTAATTATCTCTATAATATTTTGCATAATTGTAGGCTGTTAATTAGATCTATATGCAATAAATAAATTGAAATCAATTAATATCAAGGTAAAAACCAAATTCTTTCTCCACGCTACTTCTCTTTCTATTATGGTTACTAAAAGAATATGGTTATTGTATGCCTAAATAAAAACATTTACGTTTTTTGATAATAAAATGTTCAATTACTAAGATTTAATTTATCAAATATAAATGATTTAGAGAAAGTTTTTTGGATATAAATGAAAGACACACACACACAAACACATATCTTGTTCACGTGTCATAAACAATTACATATTCCCATTAATTGTACTACTTGATTTCCAATATGGCTTCTCATCAAGCATACGACAACTGTAGCAGAATCGTGGACTTGCTATCTAACAAAACAGCCCTCGATGATCATGACTTGGATTTACTATCAGGTTTCTGCGAGATGATATATAACGCGGAATTGGGAAGGAGTTATGGCAAACCTATGTTGTGGATTGGGATCTACATAGCAGTAGCATCATTACTTTGCGTCCTTCTCATGGCAGCGGATTTGTTCCATGGTTTTCGAAATAGAAAACTCTGGTTTCCATCCAAGTACTTTACCCTCAATGCTGCTTCCATCACAGTCATAACTGTCGCAATGAAGCTCCCTGTTGATCTAAGTAGTCCAGTGCCAGGCGTCATCGACCTATTGGCCAAGGCAGGAAGCATGACCTTCATGTGTACCATGATGGCCATATTAATGCCTTCTCTTGCTTCTATGGGAAATCGGGAGCTTTTAACAAACGTTGCAGGTATGGTCATTCTTGTTGTCACGATGGTCGTCAATGTTTTAATCCAGATAGAAACCGGTGTTATTAATGATGGCTATATTTTGGAGTGCATTAACATAGGGGCAATGGTCTCTTTACTTATACTAGTGATATCTTCAGCTTTAATAATTCCAACTTCAAAAAGAATATTAGAATTGAAGTATCAAGCAGTGCACAAAAGAACTTCACATGACTTGCATGCACAACATACTTGGATGTTTACGGTTGAAGAATTAACACAACATGTGAGAAGATATTGGGTGATGGCAGGAACTTGTAGCCCACAATTTGTTATGATTACTACTCCACTATGCTGTGCAGCCGGGATAATTTGTGTGACTACTACAATCTTGCATTATTTAATTGTTGTATTCATGCTCATAAGTGGTCAATACTACCTGTATTTCGACTACCGTTCAGATTATAAGTGGTCAATGCTTGTGATTTACATAACACAGACCATTGGAATTGGAGTAGGTACCATTGCCATAGTATTCAGATGCTTTGCGGCCTTAAACTTCAAGTTGTCCATTAAATGGATTAAGAAACATACCAAAGTTTATGAAATGGAGAAGCACTAGACCCAAACGTTGGTCGAGTGGAAAAAGATCCATTTAGCTTTTCCATTAGGTGGTCACATATCAAAATCTTTTGTCTACTATTGCTATAACCTCATTCTAAACCTTTGCATTATATGCCAAAAGGTAATTGTGGTCTCATGCAAAATAATAGGGCTCATTCCACTGGCCATTGTCATTGTCGGTGTACTTTGTGTACACTGTTGGAAGTCATTGAAAGCAAAATTCTTTGCTCTACGTATTTCTTCAAATCGTGAAACTATACCTGTGGTTGAGCAAAATGATACAACCGAAAACTTTGGAAACTATGCTTTGCAACTTCAAGACGAGGTGGAGGTTAGTATAAGAATGCTCAAAGGTATTTCAAACTCAGTAAATCGATCAATTCAAAAGGCTGAGAAGCAACTTCCTGTCAATTTTCTACAACTTCTTGAGCAATTTACAGGATTTAAAGGAGTAGTGAATTTTGATAGTGATGATATTCAACCTTTAGACGATTGTGCTAAATTTCCCA
The DNA here is from genome assembly GCA_030169165.1 of Centaurea solstitialis. NCBI lineage: Eukaryota > Viridiplantae > Streptophyta > Magnoliopsida > Asterales > Asteraceae > Centaurea > Centaurea solstitialis. Next base: position 72,984,044 of record CM058044.1, on the reverse strand, counting down.
ACAGTTGGAGCTTGCCAGTGGTAACCTTAACATGCATCGCCCTTACTCTACCAAAAACGAGTCAGGCAACTGTTGATTGTTTGTTCAATGGTGTTCGTGAAGGTCTTTCATACACTTTTCTCTGCTGATTCAATGTATCGTGCCACACAAACAATCATGGTTAACTACCCTAACGACATCGAACACAATAGAGAAGAGCAATTGTTTGGACTATTATCCGGATGATCGTAGACATATTGGTTGCTTGCTTCACCAACTTACCACGTGTCATATCAATGAAATGCCATGATGATGCAATAGAGAAACGAGAGGCTAGTGTTCGGGCTGCAGCGAAGCTTCTTGGTAGTACTAAGAAGATAATAGAAAAACTTCAATCGTGTGAGATACCAACCTTGGATCCCGACCAAATGGCATTTATTGACGAGTGGCGTGTTCATTTGAAGCAATCAATTCCGTAGAGTCTACTGTTTTTCGTGCATGGGGTACATAATTTCTTCAACTTCATCAAGTATCTGCCTATATATATATATATACTTTATTCATAGTTTTGTCTAACCTTTCTTTTTCTCTCTTTGTAATTTCTTTACTTTTTCTCGTTAATTAATCGAAGGTATTGTGTATAATGTTTCTAAAGCTTTTTTTTCTGTTTGATGCAATATAGTTTTCTCGGTTCCATCCTTAAAAGGTTCACAAAATAGATCGTAAAATTAATGCGGAAAATCATTTTAGATGTTGGGAATTTTGTTTAGGTTTCTTGGTGCACTTGGAATATCACTTATTCATATCACGGCTTGCATTATTGCCTTTTTTGGGGTTGTTTTGGGTTTCACGGTGTGCCATAATTCTTAACTATTCCAAATTAATCGACATTCGTCTATAAATTACAACTTTTAGATACTATTTATGTGCCATTTTGGAACCCTAAGCATAGCTATTTTGATACGCAAATTGTGTAAGTTTGTACATATATATACACATATTTTTCAATATAAATGTATTAGGAGTGTGTCTATTTCTTACACTTCAATGGTTTAGGGGTCGTTTATTAAATATTTATCCAAGTAAGCGCTTATCACTTATCTTATGATTGTTACTTATTAAGCATATAATTACCGAGAATCTTACCAGGCAAGAGCCATAACAAAGACAAAGAGTCTTAACCGGTATGTGAGAGAAATGACTCTTATTTGATAAGCGTTTACCGGGTTTAAAATGGTTACCAATAATCAATTTTGATGGCTGGAAAATAATATGCTTCTACCCGGTAAACATTTGATAAACGGTTTTGCATTGCCCATAATTTGCATAATGCATTGGATGTATAGATTTTTGTTTCCTAGGTATTTTGTGTGTGGTCTAATCCTTATCGTTTTACACATATGTAGCAGGTGACATTGGTCGAAGAATTCATACCCTCAATGGAATGTCTGTCCTAGAGCGTTTTCAGGATGATCAGTTTTTCCGTTTATATAATTTGCAAATTCTGTGTGTCACACAGTTGACGTCTTTGTTTTCATGTAACTACATATGTTTATCATGTTTGCCTATTTGTGTGATGCAATATATGTTTTTTCGGTTAGTTGATTACTTTGTCCTTGTTATGATCAATCTTGTTCTGTTACGTTGTCGTTTTGATTAATTCGGTCGTTTGCTCCAAAGCTATTATATTAGATTGAATAGCTGATTGCATTAGAAATTTTTGTTGATAATATGTCATGATTTACTACTTTTATAATTTTTTAACTATGATGAGAGAGAGGAATTTTTATCTATAATTATAAAAAAAATTCTAAATCAAAAAATAAAAAATTGAAAAGGTTTTTTTTTATTCTCTCTCAATTTCCAACCCCTTTTTGAAAACGTCACCACCCACTTTTTAATCTTTCAAAAGTAAAATACATTTTTGGTCCCTGTGGTTTAACAAAAGTCTCAATTTTTGTCCTTATAGTTTAAAAAATACACATTAGCCACTAGAGTATACGATTTGGTCCAATTTTGGTCCCTGAGACTAACAACCGTTAAATAAAACCGTTAATTTTTTTTTCATTTTTTCTTGTTTTTGCTTTAAGAATAACCATAAGGACCAAAAATGTAATTTACTCTATTTATATACACATTACCTTTCATCTTCATCTCACCCACCACCACCACCACCACCCACCCACCCATCACCACTGCCCACCACCGCCCACCCACCACCATGGCCGACGAGCTCCATCACCACCGCGGGCTGCACAGGCGATCGCCGCCGTCGCTGGCCAAATTCGATGCCTTCTCTTTCTTTCATCATCTCGATTCCAAATCTGAACCATATTTGCAGATCTGATTTGGGTTATTCGGTGGAGAGGGTGGCTGGAGGACGGAGGGTGGTGGGTAAAAGTGGATGGTGGTGGTGGTGATTGGTGGGAGGTAAAAGTGGATGGTGGTAGTGGAGATTGATAGTGGGTAAAAGTGGGTGGTGGTGAGGGGTAAAGTGGGTGTGTTGGTGGTGGTTGGTAAAATGGGTAAAATGGGTGGTGGGTGGTTGTGGTTGATGATAAAGATGAAGAATGGTGGTGGTGGATGGTGGTGGTGGAGATTGATGGTAGGTAAAAGTGGGTGGTGGTGAGGGGTAAAGTGGGTGTGTTGGTGGTGGTGGGTAAAATGGATGGTGGGTGGTTGTGGTAGTGGTGGGTGATAAAGATGAAGAAGGGTGGTGGTGGAGATTGATGGTGGGTAAAAGTGGGTGGTGGTGGGGGGTAAAGTGGGTGTGTTGGTGGGTAAAATGGGTAAAATGGGTGGTGGGTGGTGGTGGTGGTGAGTGATAGTGGTGGATGATACAGATGAAGATGAAGAAGGGTGGTGGTGGTGGTGGATGATAAAGATGAAGATGAAGATGAAGAAGGGTGGTGGTGGTGGTGGTGGTGGTGGTGGGTGATGGGATGACAAAGATCATGGAAAAAATTATACTTTTGGTCCCTGTGGTTATTCTTATACCTAAAACATGGAAAAAACAATTAAAGATCAAACTACTCCTGAACTAACTGTTTTATTTAACGGTTGCTAGTCTCAGGGACCAAAATTGGACCAAACCGCATACTTTAGTAGTTAATGTGTATTTTTTAAACTATAAGGACCAAAATTGAGACTTTTGTCAAACCACAGGGACCAAAAATGAATTTTACTCATCTTTCTATTTCTGATAAACACTATTTTCACTTTTTATGCCAAATTTACTATGAAATTAGTGTTAACTGATACTCAAAATAGAGTTCCAATATCTAATTATTGCATTGCACTAAAAAGAGAAGGAGGGAAAAAAAAGATTTTTAATCTTGTTTGCATTTGGTTTGTTTGCATTTGGTTAGTATGTAGTTAAGCCCAAGAAACAAAAGAAAAAGAAAGAAAAGACAAAGCAAGCATGTTGTTGCTGGATCCCCCATGTGGGCTGAAAAGAAAAGAAAAAAAAAAGAAGAGAGAAAGAGAGAAGATAAACAAAAGCCCAAATTGCAACCCAGCAAAGAAATAGTCCAGATCGCATCTGTCTCTCGCTTCCTTCTCGATCAGACCAAAAATCAAGCAGCTGGGCGGTTTTCAGGCGGCCTAAAACCGCGCCCAAACCGCCTAATTCACTGTTCAGGTTCGATTCTACACCTTTCTCGCGAGTTCTCAGCGGCTATAACCCGCGCCAAAGCCGCGTGCGGCTGATTTTTGAGGCCACGATCTTTTCTTGCGGTTAAGCCAAAATGGAGATATAAAAGGGCTTTGAAACCGTCGATTGAAGGGGGAACGAAATCAGAGAGAAGAAGAGGAGTAGCGATGCAGGGAGTTTATCTCGTTTTGATTTCGTCAGTTTCGATTAGGTAATCTTAGATTAGATTTACATTTTGTTTTTCTTAGTTAATTTTTACTTTCAAGCAATGAGTTTGTAAACTCATTGATTAGGATTGTGTTGAGACTTGTTGGAGCTTTCGTATCATTTGATTTCTATTTATGCAAACCTTGAATTACAAGTTTACCATAGTTGGGTTTTCAATCTAAGTCGGTACCCTTAGATTGTTTAATCTAATCGTGAATTGCTAGGTGGAGTTGTGAATCCGTAATTGTTCTCAACTCTATTCTAGTAGCAAGAAATATTTAGATTAATTGGGCGTCTGATTAGTTTTAGCGTTGTGGGTTTGTTAGGTGGCGTTTGTTTTTGAAGAGGTAAAAGTGCTGTGTGCTGCGGACCACATCTGCAGACCTCTGTGGCAGAAGAGGTGGTCCCAACCTCTGTAGACTGCTGTGGGAAAGACTGTTTGTTTTTTACATCTGCAGACACAAAAAATGTAATTTATATAATTTATTTTTTAATCAGGTTAACAATTTTTTTAATAAAGTCAACAAAGAATGTATAAGAAATGTATAAAAAAATAGATAAATATGTATAAAAAAAAATAGATGTGGGGAAAGATAAAAATGTAAAAAAAAATAGATGTTAAAAAAATAGATAAGAATGTATAAAAAAAATGTATATGTTAAAAAAAATGTATATAAAAAAATGTATATAAAAAAAATAGATGGGAAGCAAAGGAATTGGAAGTGCTGTGGGGAAAAGCACTTGGGCCAGTGCTGCGCCAAGAAGCACACGGACAGCACTTGGAAGTGCTGCGGGGAAAAAAAAACAAACAAGCTGCGCCAAGAAAGTGTTGCGCGTGTGCTGCGGGGGAAAGCAAAAAGAGGCTCTGAAGCGCTTTTGAAGAAAAACAAACACCACCTTAATCTATCTAGTCTAAATGATCGGCGTCCGATATTGGCTAGGAATGGCGTTTGTCTACACATAATGCAATTAGCAGTTAAGTCTATGTTAGTAACTAGACTTAGTTAGCTGATTAGGAACTAGTTTTTGAGGCGTATCATGGCTAGTTTAATCTTACGGACAAACATAGTTTAGATGTGTATCGAGGCTCATAACCATTCTGGAATAGAATGAGAAAAAAATCTTTAGGAACAAGTCTATGATACACGGTCCGGTCAATATTTTACCCTCGTTGCTAGTCGTGTATTTATTTGTTTTCGGCTTTATTTTCATGTGCTTAGTTTAATATTTCATCAATCCACCCGTGCACCTTTTCATAAAGCGTAGACGCTTGACGACAATCACATCTAATCTTTGTGGAATAGACCCTACTTGCCACTTTTAAAATTTAGGTTGTAATTTACGGTAAATAGGAAACTTAATTATTGTTTGTCGGGCTCGACAGGCGTCAGTTCCCCCCCCCCCTCCCTCCCTCCCTCCTTCCCTCCTAATTCCCAAATACCGATGAATGCTGATCTGAGTCCGACGGCGGCCAACGCCATCGTTACCACCACCACTGAAAAACCTTTTGAAATTGCATCATTTTCTCCCAATCTTGATGCAATAACTTCTTTACACGATTCAAATTACAATGAGGACGATTGTTTTCTTGATCATTATAGTCTCCAAAGCCAAAATTCAGGCTTAACTGATTTTTCATCCGCTATTTCGAAATCAGTTTCTTATGACGAAGATTCTTGACGAAAATTTTTAAAAAAATCTTAAATAAATTAATCATGCTTAATTCTTTTCCACAGGATAAATTTCCTTTTAAAGGATTAATTCGTTTTTTAAGCGTAATTTACTAGAGAACATGAAATTAAAGAGATCAAGGGTTCATATATATATATATATATATATATATATATATATATATATATTTCAATGTTTTCACCGTTAACTCAACTTCTTACACAATCCTTCATATATATATATATATATAATACACACACACACACGGACAAAAACACTGACTATATATTTTAAGAGAACAAGAAAATTTCGCTCATGTGATTTTACACAAACGGGAAGAAAACTGGACCTATGTGACTTGGGTGTGACTTAAAGTCGTGGGGCAAAGTCACGTGAATCATATCTGATTTTGTATATCAGCTAAGTTTTTCTTGTATTCTTAAATAATTAGCGTATTTTTATGAACCCATCTCTCTCTCTCTCTCTATATATATATATATATATAGAGAGAGAGAGAGAGGAGAGAGGAAAGAGGAAAGTTGACCCTATATATATAATATAAGTTATATAAAGAGTATTTCATTTGTGAACCATTTTTTAGGTGTGAACTTGTGAACCATATTCCAACCGTACAAATTCAAAATCGATGGTCAAGATTAATCATGGAAGTTTCCTTAAATCATAGACGGTTAATAAGATTAATCATAAGTAATCTTAACCGTCAAAAAATGATTCGCATGGCTAGAATTAAATTCACAAGTTCACACATAAAAACGGTTCACAGATAAAATCCCCATAAGTTACTATCAACTTATCAAGTGTTATGGAAGAGTTAGAGGGGAATTATCATGGACCACATATCTTATTCATCAAGTCAGTCAACGAATGATAGGGATGTACTTCCCTACCAATCATAAAGGAAGAAAAACAAGAAAACCGGGTAGCCGATTAGGACTAAAGAGGCCTGGTTGTCCATCCAAAAAGACGAAGACGAAGACTCAATTAAGTTGGGACCAATTAAGCCCTTCCTTTTCGTATTTATTTCTTTATCATCTTTTTGTTTCTCTCTCTAAAACTAAACAGAAATTTAATTATTTTTTTTATTTTGAACAGCAGTCAACAGATAAACTCACACACACGTTCCAACTATATTCGAGATTCATTCGGGCACCCAACTAATCTGCGTCGATTTCAAACTGGCCCGAAGGCCGTTCCATAACCTGGGTAACTCCACCTGCTGCTGCACAATTTCGATTTTTAACAGTCAGGGATGCTATGCACTGACCCCAGGATATGACTAGACAAAAGCTTTGTTAGAAATTTAATTATTTTTGGCAATCAGTGCTCAACCTTTAAGTTTGTTTATGGGGTACGAGTAGGATTATATTGTCTAAAATGGCATGACATGCGATAATGATGAAAGTTTTTTTCTTTAAATCGTTCTTTGCAATGTTTATCATTCTCTTACAAAATTTTAACAATTTTACTTTGACAATGTCAAGTGTCAACACAAGCCGTAATGCATTCCAAGTCGATTGATTATAAGGGTTCGTATGGTTTGTAAGAATGAAATGGAACGGATTGTATTTCATGTTGGAATGTGGATTTGAGAAAATTTAGGATCGTTTAATGTACGTGTTTGCTTTATTGGATTACTTAGGAATGGTTTTGAATACATTTTGAATTCCATTACTTATTAAAAAGATCATCAAAAGATATAATGTTTATAAAAAATAATTAAAACTAGCTTTTATTATACATATTATTAGAAAAGATTTTTTCAACATATTTTAAAACATTACTGTATACAAATCCTGCAAAATCTTTCAAAATCCTAGTTATCCCAATGTGATTTAAAAAAATCATATGCTTGAGGGATATCAAAGAAATCCTAATATTTCAGATTCAAACAATCGTGCAAACCAAACATATGATTGAAATGGCTTTGAAATCTAAATACTCACAAATTCATTTCAATCCTGCAAACCAACTGGACCCAAGTAAATGGGTTTGGTTCACAAAATGTAATTTAATAGAATTAGAGTTAGAATCCATCGAAGGAATTTTTACTTTTGAAGGAACTGAAATTGAGTTTAACCACACATTTGGTTGGTAGGAATTAAATCTCTTCCATTAAGCCAATGAATGATGAATTCCTAATATTATAGAATTCAATAAAATTTAATAAAATTCAATAGATTTCATTAAGTATATTATGCAAATCAAACATCACAAAAAAAATTGATCAAAGAAAATTATCATTCCAATTTCATTAAATTTCTTTATTTTTAGGAACCAAACCACCACTAAATCCCATAAACTAAATTTGGGGCTCGCTTTATTCTATGAAACAGGAACTTCAGTTATTAAAACGAATTTAAAAAAACCCCATGAGGCCATGATAACAATAAATACAACGTACTAATGAAGATGGTAATATATAGTGATAATAATAACAATTCGTTTAAGATTATACCCAAAAGTCCAAAACCGATTAGAGATTTAGAGCCATGCATAACAATATTTTCTTATAACGTAATCAATGTGTCATTTTAAGGAAGTATGATTAAACATTGGTTGATATGATTTTCTTTAATTTTATTTATCAAAGTTACCAAGGTCATTATTGGAATTAGTTCCAGGTCTAAATTTATTCAGGGTTGATCTTAATTTAAGAAATTAATTAACTAATTAATTAGTAAATACCACTAAGGGTGTGTTTACTAACAACTTAATGGACTTAATGGCCAAACCGACTTATTCGCACAGACATATAAGACTGTTTACTAACGGCTTAATGACTCATATGATGGCTGATTCGCACAATTGAAAGAAACCCATTTATCGACTCTTGAACTCATAAACCCAGTTGATTTTGGTTTCATCTCCTTCCCCATGAAAACCCAAAACTGAAACCTACATCTCCTTCAACACAAATTTTTATCTCACAAACTTGTTCCTCTCTGTATCTCTCTTTGATTTGGGGGATTTGGCCGATGCAGCAACCACAACCAAATTTTGGAATTTTCAATTTTGAATGTTTATCTAGCACCTGAACACTTACACCAATATATAGAATTTTTTATTTTAATGTTTTCTAGCACCTGCATTGCATTACATGGAACTTGAATTTTGAAATTGTGGATGAATTAAAATTGGTAAAATAAAATTGGTGAATTTGGTCTCATTAGCTGGTTTGTTGTGATAGATGAACCGTAAAATAGAAAAAGAAGCTATGGCAAAAAAAATCCAATTGTAATTTATCTTTTCAAGTATGAGATATGTAAATCATTTCCATTTAGGGGTAAAATGGTAATTTTGATCATTCAGACTGTTGATTCAGGAAAAAAAAGTAACAACATTACAAATTTATCCGGACAAAGAAATTTATCCAAACAATCAAATTTATCTATACATGATTTAATGGAAATTTTGGTAAACAACCCCTAACACTAATGGCAGGTTGAAGACTTCTCAAATGCCCTTGGCTCAATTAACGATATTTCGAAAACCTCCGAATTGATGAGGTAACTTCTATAGAGTGATTCTATTAAAATACCTATCTAACAACTATATAGACACCTATCTATATGTAATTATTAATTAATTATAATACGTTTATTAGTTTTAACATTAATGACGTCATAATTGCTCTTCTTTATATATAGCAATTGTTGTTAATTATCCATACCCATATCGGGTGTTGAGAGAGACACCCCACCCTACATTACCCTACCCTATATAGCCCTCAAATTAATAAACATTAAATTCTATTTTTTGACTTTTTTATTTAATGTTCAACTTCTTTTCTCTAACTTTTATGCTCTTTTCCTTTAACTATTAATTACATTGTAAAATTAATTTGGACTATATTCAAAAGTCATTTTTTATTTATTTTTTAATAAATTAAACATTACATTAAAAACATATAAATGTAAAATCTAATAATAAGTTAATTTTACAAATTTGTTTTTATAGATATTCGGATTTCTAGGTAGTATACTAGTGTTACTTTTATTTCGGGCTTATAAGCTTATTATTTTAATTTCCTACATACATAACCTATGATTCACAATCTACAAGTTAGTTTTTTTAATTCTATTACATACAAGAAATTATAAATTTTTTTGAACGGCAAACGGCAATTTTATTCCAACCACAAGCAATATATTATTTCCTATAAGTAACAAGTAATGATGATTTTTTAATTAAATATAAATATGTATTCCTATCCAACAATCTATATATATTGGATATTCGATTTTTTGGGTAGTAGTGGTACTTTTATTTCGGGCTTATAAGTTTATTATTTAATTTTCCTACATAAATATATATAAAACCTATGATTCAATAGCTACAAGTTAATTTTTGTATTCTATTATATACAAGCAAATTATATTCTAATATACACATTATCGAAATTAATAAAGTTATTCTACTTTGTTTATTTGAATTTTATTTTATAATAATTATAATACATAAATTTTTATTAGTATTTATTAATAAAAAGCAAAAGAAACAAAAAAAGAATAATATGAGAGAGAGAGAATAATATTAAATGATGGCTCAAACTTTTAGGTAATTTTTTGAAATATTAGGTAATAATTATTATAGAGTAGGGTGTTTTGATCCATAGAGTGAGGTGTCTAAATCCATACCCATATCATAATTGTTGGCTGCCAATTATATATACTCAGTAAATGAATCAATTAAGGGACAATATCAAAGTAAAAACCAAATTCTTTTTCTCTTTTTACTATAGTATATGATTACTAAAAGAATGTGGTTATTGTAGTTGCAAATCTAAATAAAAACATTTACGATTTTTCATAATAAAATGTTCAATTAGATCAAATATAAATAATTTAGAGAAAATAAAATTCATTGGTGTTAAATTAGCTAGCAAATTAAATGTAGCCTTTACATTTTTCCGACCACATGTTCGAAAGTATTTTTGATATAAATATCTTGTTCATGTTTCATAGATAAACAATTAGCATCCACTTACATATTTCCATTAATTACACATACTACCTAATTTCCAATATGGCTTCAGTTTTTGAGTCTGAAGCATATCGCAAGTGTCTCAGTATCTGCTATTTCCTAGCCGCCAAAAAAGCCCTCGATGACCATGACATGACCCGACTGGAGGGTTTCTGCGATATGCTAAATAATTATGAAGAGGGTGAAGTAGCTAGCAAACCTATGTTGTGGATAGGGATGTACATAGCAGTAGCATCATTCTTTTGCATCCTTCTCATGGCAGCCGATTTGTTCCATGGTTTTCGAAATAGAAAACTTTGGTTTCCATCCAAATACTTTACCCTCAATGCTGCTTCCATCACAGTCATAACTATCGCGATGAAGCTCCCTGTCGATCTGAGTACTCCGATGCCAGGCTACACTGATCTATTTGCCAAGGCAGGAAGCATGACCTTCATGTGTACCATGATCGCCATATTAATGCCTTCTCTTGCTTCTATGGGAAATCGGGAGCTTTTAACAAACGTTGCAGGTATGGTCATTCTTGTTGTCACGATGGTCGTCAATGTTTTAATCCAGATAGAAACCGGTGTTATTAATGATGGCTATATTTTGGAGTACATCAACATAGGGGCAATGCTCTCTTTACTTATACTAGTGATATCTTCAGCTCTAATAATTCCAACTTCAAAAAGAATATTAGAATTGAAGTATCAAGCAGTGCACAAAACAACTTCACATGACTTGCATGCACAACATACTTGGATGTTTACGGTTGAAGAATTAACACAACATGTGAGAAGATATTGGGTGATGGCAGGAACTTGTAGCCCACAATTTGTTATGATTACTACTCCACTATGTTGTGCAGCCGGGATAATTTGTGTGACTACTACAATCTTGCATTATTTTATTTGTGTACTCCTCTTCACAGGCTATTACGAATATAACGATTATTTAGACTACCGTTCAGATTATAAGTGGTCAATGCTTGTGATTTACATAACACAGACCATTGGAATTGGAGTAGGTACCATTGCCATAGTATTCAGATGCTTTGCGGCCTTAAACTTCAAGTTGTCCATTAAATGGATTAAGAAACATACCAAAGTTTATGAAATTGAGAAGCACTGGACCCAAACATTGGCCGAGTGGAAAAAGATCCATTTAAATTTTCCATTAGGTGGTCACATATCAAAATCTTTTGTCTACGTTTGGTATAACCTCATTCTAAACCTTTGCATTATATGCCAAAAGGTAATTGTGGTCTCATGCAAAATAATAGGGCTCATTCCACTGGCCATTGTCATTGTCGGTGTACTTTGTGTACACTGTTGGAAGTCATTGAAAGCAAAATATTTTGCTATACCTGTGGTTGAGCAAAATGATACAACCGAAAACTTTGGAAACTATGCTTTGCAACTTCAAGACGAGGTGGAGGTTAGTATAAGAATGCTCAAAGGTATTTCAAACTCAGTGAATCGATCAATTCAAAAGGCTGAGAAGCAACTTCCTGTCAATCTTCTACAACTTCTTGAGCAATTTACAGGATTTAAAGGAGTAGTGAATTTTGATAGTGATGATATTCAACCTTTAGACGATTGTGCTAAATTTCCCAACAGTTGGAGCTTGCCAGTGGTAACCTTAACATGCATCGCCCTTACTCTACCAAATACGAGTCAGGCAACTACTGATTGTTTGTTCAATGGTGTTCGTGAAGGTCTTTTATACACTCTTGTTGTCGAAGAAAGCCTTAACAACATTGGTGAATATATAAAAATTCACAAGGCAACTAGCTCCTTGTGGCGTGAGGTTGAAGTCACCTATAGATGGTTGGGGAACACGCTCCAAAGAAATGCATATAGAGATAAAAACCCAAAAGAGATTCTTGAATGGTTTGCTGAAAAAGCAAAGGATGTTATAGTCGAAATGAGCAAACACAACAACGAGGAACTGTTGGATGACTCTCGTGACAAGTTGATTGCTGCTGATTCAATGTATCGTGTCACCCAAACAATCATGGTTAACTACCCGAACGACATCGAACACAATAGAGAAGAGCAATTGTTTGGCCTATTATCCGGCATGATCGTAGACATAGTGGTTGCTTGCTTCACCAACTTACCACGTGTCATAGCAATGAAATGCCACAAGGATGCAATAGAGAAACGAGAGGCTAGTGTTCAAGCTGCAGCGAAGCTTCTTGGTAGTACTAAGAAGATAATAGAAAAACTTCAATCGTGTGAGATACCAACCTTGGATCCCGACCGCATGGCATTTATTGACGAGTGGCGTGTTCATTTGAAGCAATCAATTCCGTAGATTCTACTGTTTTTCATGCATGCATGAGGTACGTAATTTCTTGAACTTCATCAACTATCTGCCTATATATATTTGATTCATAGTTTTGTCTAACTTTCTTTTTCTTTTGCACCTCTCTTTCTCTCTGTAATTTCTTTCCGTTTTCTCGTTAATTAATCGAGGGTATTGTGTATAAAGTTTTTAAAATTGGAACTTTTGGATACTGTTTATGTGCTATTTTAAGACCGTAAACATAAATATTTTGATTCAAAAATTGTGCAAGTTTGACATATATATATATATATATATTTCAATATAAATGTAAACGAAATGTGTCCATTTCATTGCACTTCATCAAGAGTGAAGGTAATATCTTGAGCTTCATTATCTCATAATCATTGGTTTAATTGAGTTTTGCATCACCCATATTTTGCATAATGCATTGGATGCATCAATTTTTGCTTCTTAGCTCTACTCTTTGTTGTCTAATCCTTTTTGTTTCACATATCTAGCAGGTGACGTTGGCCGAAGAATCGAAAATCTGTCGTAACGTATTTTCTGGATGCTCTATTTTTTGTTTGTTATAATTTGCAAGTTTTTTGTGTCGCACATTTGACATCTTTGTTTCATGTAACTGTAAATGTTTATCATGTTTGCTTACTTATTTGATGCAATATATGTTTTTTTGGTTAGTTGATTATTTCGTTGTTGTTATGATCAATCTTGTTCTGCTATGTTGTTGTTGTTTTGACTTGTTACGGAAGTGTATACGGTCTAAATGAAGGTCTCCGTGTGGGTATTCATCGGTTTTCTATTTTTTGAGGTTTTCCTTAAAAGTTCAAATGGAAACTCATTTTTCAAATGGTAACCGATTATATTGGATTTATCAGTTATTATTGCAAGCTCTATCAATCTTTTATTGGAGACTATGGAGTCACTACTAGAAAAAAAGGGTATTACCGACGGCCCAAACAGTCGGAAACCGGCTTTATCAACTGTTTTCTAATGAGACGAGCCTCGCTAAAAACATGGTCGGTAAATTACCGATGATTTTTCCAACAACTTTTACTGACTGTTTTCTGATTGTTTTATTTACCGACCGCTTTCCGACGAGTTTTACCGACTGTTTCATTTACCGACCGCTTTTCGACGGGATACCGACGACTTTTCGACTGTTTTCGACGATTTTCCAACGGTTTTCCGATGACCTATTAAAAAATAAATAACAAATAAAAAAAAACAATCGATAAACTATCGGAAAGTCAGTCGGTAATGGCCGTCGGTTGAAGATTACATGTGGCTCATCATGAATCATATCTTTTTTGCATAAAGTCAGTCAATGAATGATAGTTTCTTCTCAACAAGTCTATTTCGAGTAATTTTCCTAGTTAGTCATGCCATCATAAGAATACAGAAAGAAGGCAAGTAGATTGATTAAGACCAATGATGTTCGTCTTTCCTTCTTTTGGAATAGTAGAAACCCATGCGAATTAAGTTGGAACCCATCTTTTTGTTTTTGTATTTAGGGTTAAGTTCTCGTGAGACCAAGCTGTTTCTATGAGACCGGAGAGACCAACATATTTTACATGAAACTTCACATCAAAACATTTGTGAAGGTAAAAATATTTGAACATTCATCGTAAAAACATACTAAAAAACACTATCGAAGAAAAAAAATCAATTTTTTTTAAAAAAAAAGAGACCTTCACAGCATTTCTGCTGTCAAGGTTTGCATTATTTATTTATAACCTTCACAACATTTGAGCTGTGAAGGTTTCGTTTTTTACCTTTTTTTGTGAGAAAAGTTCAAATGTGAACCACTTTTTGGTTGTGAACGTGAGGACAGCTGAGAGCGCGACACGTGGCGGCTTTAAGTGTGGTCCCCTCTTTAATTCAATGCCCTCCCATGAATTGCGCCTAGTCATCCTCCGTGGACTTGACGTGGCGCCTAGTCATCTGCCACATGTCGCGTTCTCGGTTGTCCTCACATTCACAACCAAAAAGTGGTTCACATTTGAACCCACCCCTATATATATATATAGGGAAGTTATTTTGTAAACCAGAAATAACGTGTAAACCGTGTAAACTCATGGTTGCATATGTAAATTAATGAAAATCTTTTGTAGAGTTGTTTAATATGATGAAAATGTTTCATATCCTAAATTTTTTGATGACATTGTTTCATATGAAGGTGTTTATTTACGTATAAATGAAAAAGTTTCATTGAAACCAGAAAAAAGTTTCATATAAAGTTTCATATGAATAAAAAACACCAAAATATAAAAACAATTTCATCAAAATTTGATGTTTATGAAACATTTTTATCATATTAAACAACTCCATAAATCAATTTTATTGATTTAATCTATGCAACCATGAGTTTACACGGTTTACACGTTATTTGTGATTTACAAAATAACTTCCCTCTATATATATATATATATAATTTTCTTGAAAATTTCATGGGTAACAACATGGTCGGTCCAATGATTTTGGATGTCCGGAACAGAGTAAAACAGTGTCCAAGAACCAAAAACTATGTAAATAGTGATGTATGTATCTATAGGATTGAGTCATTGTATGACCAAGTCCTATTTTCTCTTTTAACAGTCAAACTTGACTTGGCGGAAATGTCTGTGCAATTAGTATCTTGTTATATAGAGGAAGGTTGAAATGAGAAGTGCTAAAAAAATACGAAGTAGAGAAGTGATCTCCACCACTCATCCGGTAAATAAAGGTGACTTTGACCAGTTACGGTGGACGCGATCACGGGGGATTGACGCGATTCATGGGAGGGTAGAGATTATTAAAGGAGGGGAGCCGGTCAAAGCCGCCTTTATTGACCGGATGAGTGGTGGAGATCAGTTCTCTACTTCTCATTTTTTTTAGCACTTCTCATTTGAACCTAATACTATATATATATATATATATATATATATATTAATGACACTTGTTATAAGAAAATGTTCATCTTTTACAAAAATTTGTAAAAGATATCATCCATTATACTTGCCTAAAAACCTTTCCAACATGAGGTATATTGAGTATCCTAGCATAGATTGTTTGCATGATGTGTTCAGCATACATGTTATTTCTTCCGATTATCATGGTGAAGGCGTATTCACACTAAACATCACCCAGAATGGAATGGACCTCTTGGAGCAATCTTGTGCAGATAAGCAAAACGACATCCTATATAGTGGACCTATGGTGTGGATTGGAATCTACATTGCAATGGCTTCGGCCTTTTGCGTTCTTGCCATGGTGGCTGATTTGTTTCATGGTTTCCGAAATAAAAAATTTTGGTTTCCATGTAGATATTTCTCTCTTAACGCTGCTTCTATCACTGTGATAACTGTCGCTATGAAATTGCCGTGGATCTGAATAGTGAAATGCCTGGTGATGTGGACCAAGGAGCCAAGATCGGAAGCATGGCCTTCATGTGCATCATGATGGCTAACTTAATGCCTTCTTTGGCATCTATGGACAACAAAACACTTCTTGCAAATATCATAGGTTTGGCCATTCTCATTATCACCATCATTATCAATATTTGTATCGAGATTAATACCCTTGTTATAGCAAATTCGTATTTTTTCGTAAGACCAAGGGAAATCAATCCTATGACGTTCAAGATATGCGCATACGGCTACATAGGTTTGATGCTCTTGTTATTAGTGATATTGATTTCTTCGGCTATAGCAATTCCTGCATCCAAGCAAATTTTAGAATTTAAATATCAAGCCACAAGCAAACCAACTTCAAATGATCAACATATAGGGAAAACAACAGTAAAAAAACTAGAACAATATGTAAAAAGATTCTGGATTATGGCAGAAAGTGGCAGCCCCCAGTTTGTGATGGCTAGTAATCCATTATCCAATGCTTCTGGCATAATTTGTGTAATTACCCTAGTGACACACCTGGTTATCGTGTTGAATATTTATCTTAGTTATCACTATTACGGGTTATATAGTGAAGGGAAATCAGTATACAAGTGGTCAACACTTGCTATATACATAACTCAGTCAATTGGAGTCGTAGTGGGTAGCATCGCTCCAATATTTAGATGTTTTACGGTCTTGAGGTTCAAATTTCTCATTGGAAACCATTTGGTGGTCTTTAAAGTAGAGAAGTACTGGACCCAAATGTTGTGTGGGTGGAAAGAAAGTCGTTTACCTTTTCTATCTAGTGCCCTTAGATCAAGAGCCTTTGTCAATAGTTTGAAAAACCTTTTTCTAAGCCTTTTAATCGGATTCCAGAACGTAGTTGTTGTGTCATGCAAAGTGATAGGGCTCATCCGAATAGTCCTTATTACCATTGTTGTGTGGTGTTCGTATGGCTGGAACTCATTGAAGGCATTGTTGTTTACTACACCCACAACCTCAAGCAGTGATGATACAAATGAAGACCTTCGCATATATGTTTTGCAAATTGAAGATGAGATGGAGTTTGCAGAGATGGCAGTGAAAGGCATCTCAAACTCCATGAATCGTTTGATGAAAAAGGTTAAAAAGGAACAACACAATGATCTTTTGGAGCTTCTTGGGAAATCTACCGGTTTTGAGGGAGTAGAGAAGTTTGACAACGATCAAGTTGAATCTCTACTATCAACCGAACCTGTTAATAGCTGGAGCTTATCTGTGGTAACCTTAACGTGCATGGCGGTTGCTCTTCCAAACAATCGTACAGACAAAGTTAAAAGGTTGTTGAAAGGTGTTGGTGATGGTATTTCGTACACTCATGTTGTAGAAGAAAGCCTCAATACTGCAAGTGAACATGTAAAGGTCCGAAAGGCAACAATGAATTTATGGCATGAGGTTGAAGACAACTACAAGTGGTTGGGAAACGCTCTCGATGGAAATGCTTATAAGGGAAAAACATCAGCAGAAGTTCTTAAATGGTTTGTAGATAAAGCTCGAAAAATGGTGATAGAAATCAAGGAAAGTGCCAATGGCGAACTTGTGGAGAGCTTTCCTAATAAGTTGATCGTTGCTAATTCGATGTACCGTATTGCCGAATCACTCTTGCTCAACCACCCCAACATCGAAGCGCTTACCAAAAAGCAATTGTTTGAGTTATTATCTTGCATGATTTCAGACATATTGTCTGCTGCCTTCACGAACATACCACAGGCCATAGTAACGAAATGCCATGAAAGTGTGATAGAGAAACGGGAGGCAAGTGTCCATGCTGCAGCGAAACTTTTGGGTAGAACTACAGAGATAATAAGAGAACTTGAAACGTGTACGCTACCAAGCATGGATTCAGATAAAATGGCATTCATCGACGAGTGGCGTATCCATTTGAAGCAGTCAATCCCGTAAAATTCAGTAGCTACCATAAAGCCAAGGTAATTTGTGAACTTCCATCATATATCTCTCATAACATATATATGGTTTAATTAAGTTTTTTACTGCCTTTATTTCAAGTCATGCGTTCAAAAGTATCTATTTTTGCTTCCAATTTGTTCTGTCTTTGAGTCTAATCCTCTTTGGTTTTTCACATATTTGAAAGGTGACGTTGGTCGAAGAATTTTCGTAGGCTCGAGGGATCCTCCATCATCATAAAGCATCTTCACAATGATCTCTCATGAAAATTTTTGTTGAAGTTCTCCCTTGTGTATCATTCTTTCGACATTATTGTTTTCATGTAATTGTAGATGTAATAACGTATCCGTTATTAGAGTGCAAGATATATCTGTATAGGTATCTATTGTCTGTGTGTACACCTTCGAAATTTGTGATTGCGTTTGATGTTTTAACTTCTAAGTGATTGACTAATTGCATGGGGGGTTCACTACTAAAAGATTATGTATTAAAGACAATTTTCCGATGGTTTACCGACAGTTCTTTTTTATTTATTTTTTAATAATTCAACGGAAGACGGTCAAAAAAACAGTCGAAAAACGTCAGTAACTCGTCGGTAAATGAAACAGTCGGTATAAGTCGTCAAAAAAAACCGTCGCTAATTTTACCGACCAGGTTTTTAGCGACGATCTTCATCGAAATACAGTTGGTAAAGCCAATTTCCGATTGTTTCGGCCGTCGATAATTATTTAGTAGTGGTTTCGGTGAAAAGTTAGGTTAACTTAGGTAGCATCAAAAGTGATTATCAACTGTTAAGATGAGAAATGGATGTACATTAGAAAGAGAATAGATTAATTCTTTTCTAAAGCACAATTATAGGAGGACTATGAGGACATGAGATTAATGCACGCTAACCTCAACTTTTCAAACGATCCATTGCCGATCCATTACCTTATGGATTTGAACAATCCTTTGTTCAAATTTAATAAAGGTATCTCTATTAATTAATTGTCCGGTTCTATTCTATCTCATTTCTATTTCTATTTGATTATCTCAAAGTAATTTTATGCAATTACTTCAAATTCATTGCATGGTATTATTTAAATTTTGGGACCTTTAACAAATTTTTAGGATACTTTTAAGACGAAGCGTGTTATTAACTATTTTATATGACACTTTTGATTAGAAAGTTCAGTAAACACATATTTTATAAAATACTTGTTTTTATAAGACACTGTTTTAATAATGTCATAAAGTAGTTGAATGTGTAAGTTGCCCTTCAATCTTAATTGTTAGGAGTAATACTACCGGTTAACCACTTCTTACCAACGATTCCTCGTATAAATGTGTAATACGAATTTGGAGTATATGAATCTCAATTTCATAGACTTTGAAATAAAAAGAAATTCTAAAGGATATCCCTGTTTGTAACATGATTGACAACTCAACCTGGGTTTGGGGTATTCAAATTGTTATAGGAAACAAATACATCATCAACTATTAAACTGACGGCTATCGAAATCGTCAAATAATAAAAGTTCTAACGAACGACTAATTACAAAATAAATTGTAATAGCGGTAAGTCAGGTTGAATCCACAGAGATTGGTCGTGACTAAAATTCGGCATATACACTTTTAACGAACTAAAATAAAGGGGGGGGGGGGGGGTGGATGGATTTGATTAACTAGATTAAACAAGTGACTAAAAACAATTAAAGTCAAGAGGTAAGAAAAACCAACAATAGTCCACTTCAAGTAGTGATGCAAAACATTATCATCGATTCCTAACGGTGCAAAATGGTAAACAAGTCCAAAATGGCCATGATTATCAACAAGCTCTCTGACAACCTCAATTTTCCCTTAACTAGCCATTGATTAAAACAAGCTCTTTAATCAAATCTTAACCACAAACAAGAGTTTAAACAAGCTCTTAAACTCATAGGTGCGATTAGCTTTACGAAAGAGGAAAATACCAATTCAAGACAATAAGCTCATAAGCTCGGCTTACTAGAGCCTTGATTGCCCGATTTCAAGAACTCATCTCAAAAACCTTATTGAAATCAAATGGGTTCAATTGCTACTTTATCAAAATCCCAAGACAATTACGTATCTAGGGTTTCTAATTAGCAATTTCTCAAAAGAAAATCAACTAGTTGATCAAGTTAATAGATAATTCAAAAGAGAACGACATTGACATATAAATCAAGCAATTAAACTTGTCCACAACATTCTACATAGGAATCTCAAATGAAAATGCACCAAAACCTAAAGCTTAACTATTGTTGGAATAGAAATTAGGGTTACAACTACAAAGCTAAAACAAATTACCAAAAGCTAAATGAAATTGTTGAAGAGAAATTGCTCCAATCGATCTTGCTTTCAATTCGCTCGTCTAATTGGCAGTTACCATCAGCTTTTATACCCCTCTCGCCCCAGAAACCGTAGTCAATTTCGAAATAGAAAGCAAAATTCGGCGGATACGATGCGGCTATTGGCCGCGTGTAAGTCGCCGGCTTCTTGAATTTGGCCGATTCCTTCTTCCTTGCGTGCGTTCATGGATGGAGAAAGATTTATGGGCTGCTGATTTTTATCAATTGAAGTGCAAATGAGAGGCCCATCTTGTTGCTTCTTTCCTTTTCTTTTAGTTCGTTTTGGGCCTGCATTTACATAATAAAAACATGGGCTTTAGATCCAATTTAAGATTAAAAGATGATAAAATTTGTACTTTTAATTCTTCACTAATTCTAATGTTGTGAAGGCATAAAAATACATTATCATAAACCAATGACCAATCAGAGCTATATGTACATAGAGGTGCACACGACCGGATTTTTATCCGATCCGAATTGGATTTATACTAAACCGGTTTTTTTCGGATTTGTCAGAAACTGGTTTTATTAAAAACCGATTCAGATTTCAACTGGTTTTGTTAGAAACCGGTTCAGATTTCAACCGGTTTTTTTTTTTGAAAAAATCCATATCTGATGGAACCGGTTTCAGATCGGATTGAAACAGGATATTTTTTAACCGGATTTATACTAAACCGGTCCTCTATTGGGTCTTTTTTTGGGGCTAGAAAATTTAATTGAAATCTAATCTGAATTGGTGTGGGCCGTGATTTTTTGATGGGCCGTGATTTTTTTTTTTAAATTGGGCTCAGCGAATTACGTATGGAAGTGTCTTGGATTTTTTTTCAATTGAAATATAATCTGAATTAGAGTATTAGAGTTACTGACTTTGACTTAGTTGGACACTTGGACTTTCAGGCCCATAAAATTTGGGCTCCAATTCACAATGATCTATCATTACTCAATACTACTCATTACTCATTCGACCCTGATCTATCAGTAATCAGACTATCATTAGGATTTTATCAATACTACTCATTACTCATTCGACCCTGATCTATCAGTAATCAGACTATCATTAGGATTTTAGGCCCAACAGCAGTATTCCCACATAGACATTACCGGTTTGATTTGAAACCGGTTCAGTTGAAACCGGTTATCCGGTCAAACTGGATCGGATCCAATCCGGTTGAAAAAAAATCGGTTTGAAAACAATCCGATCCGGTTTGAAAAAAATTCGGTTTTTATAAAACCGAATTTCTTGTTTTTTTGATCAAAGTTACCAGGGTCATTACTGGCATATTAGATTCGAAGTCTAAAAATATTATAACTTTTTACACTACAAATTTGGATTTAAGAAATTAATGAAGCAATTAAATAATAATAATAAATACCACTAATCGCGGGACGAAGACTTCTCAAATGCCCATGAGGAGTGGCTTGGCCGCTTGGGTAAACATATATGTTTGTACCTTTTTCATAACATATATTCACATTTAAATATATACATGCATACAAATTTGAAAAACTGGAGCACTTATAGTCAAAGTTATACAACATTAATTGGTGTAATCAAGTTCTTGTTTTAAAATGTTAATCGATACGAGTACTTTGAAAACGATAACTGCCTAGACTCTACGGTCTTTCTTTCGTTGTTCATCATACAAATTTGGCATGAAATTTCCAAGAAACTACTACATGGTTTGTACTTTAGGAGTACCAATGGGATTGGAACAACCGGACCAATGGTAGTGAACGTGTCATATATGCTTATTATGAAGTGTCGTGTTAGGTAACTCAAACTTTTAATGCACCGTTGTTGATTTATAGATCGATCAAGTCAATCAACGGGTGTTTATGAAATGTTGTGGAACTTTCGTTCCCAATACACATGTCTCCTTCAAATGGTGTCATGATCAATTAGTTAAATGAAGAAGAAAAAAATATAATGTATACAAAGAACTATATATGTGGGACTGAAGGTGTTAATGAGGCTTAATTTTCAATCTTTAAAAAATAAGTCCAACAATCCTAATTTTTCTCTTTGTTTATTTAATTAATATTGACCTTTTTTTTTTTTTACATAAATTGAGTATTAAACATAGAAATAAATCCTACTTCAATTTTAAAATAAAACTAATTAGAAGAAATTTTAAAGTGTTTGTGTAACTTCAATAAAATCTAAGAATCAAACACATCGTAATTCAAAAAAAAAAAAGCCAATCACAAATTGAGTTATCGGGATATACAGAAGGAGATAATGATATCTTCTTCGTGCATGAGAAATTCATCATCAACACGCAAAAGATTTGCATACTGTGAACTTAACACATGTGAAACAAACACATTGTGAAGCAAAAAAGCATATGAAACAACACATGATGCACTAGTTTTCAAGATTATCACAAAATCCAAAATCCATACCGCCTGATTTTGATTTTCGGGGACTACATTTCATACCTGGTAATGGTATTGCTACTATTTATCTTGCAAGCTACAATTTTTTTTATATACTTGGTTATAGCTTTTGTTGTTGCATAGATTGTAGTTTTGTGTTTTTTGTTAATTTTCATTTAGATTGACTATTTGGTAAGAAAAAAAACACTAAAAATATCATCAAGGAGTGATTTTTGGGAAATAGGTCCAGGGTTTGAATCTGGGCCCACTCCTTGTGCTACGCGCGGGGACAGTGGATGGGAAATAGGTCCAGGGTTGAATCTGGGCCCACTCCTTGTGCTACGCGCGGGGACAGTGGATCATTGCCTGGGACTGGTGATAGGTGTATTTTATGTCTCCATTTTGATCCTAAAAGTCCATTTGATTTTATCATTATTAGTCTTAAAAAGGATTTAAAGCCCATTTAATTATTGTCTTTTAAATGCAGGCCCAAGCAAGTAAAAGAAAGAAAAAAGCCATGAAGCAATGCCCTTTTTGATTCACACGTATGCACCAAGCCAGGGAGATGGAATCGGACCTACAGGCCTTCATGCGACCTCCGAGGGTTCAACCCTCGTCCCAAGTCCCGTTGGCTACTGTATTGTTTCAAAGTCTTGATTTCACGTGGGTTCAACCCACATGCCAAGTCCCGTGAGCGAAAAATCAAAACCACGATCTTTTTCAGCGGTTTCTTGTGCGAGAGGGGTATAAAAGCTGATGGTAACTGCAATTGGAGGGGGAATCGACCAGGAATCGACCGGGAGAGAAGCAATTGGAAGCAAGGATCCATTGGGAGCAATTTCTCTTCAACAATTCTATCTTAGGTTTTGGTAATTTCTCTTTCCGACAATAGTTAAGCTTTAGGTTTTGGTGCAATTTCATTTGAGATTCCTATGTAGAATGTTGTGGACAAGTTTAATTGCTTGATTTCTATGTTTATGTCTTTCTCTTTTGAATTATCGATTAACTTGATCAACTAGTTGATTTTCTTTTGAGGAATTGCTAATTAGAAACCCTAGATACGTAATCGTCTTGGGATTTTGATAAAGTAGCAACTGAATCCACTCGATTTCAATAAGGTTTTTGAGAGGGGTTCTTGAAATCTTGCCATCAAGGCTCTAGTAAGCCGAGCTTATGAGCTTATTGTCTTGAATTGGTATTTTCCTCATTCGTAAAGCTAATCGCGCCTATGAGTTTAAGAGCTTGTTTAAACTCTTATTTGTGGTTAAGATTTGATTAAAGAGCTTGTTTTAATCAATGTCTAGTTAAGGGAAAATTGAGGTTGTCAGAGCTTATTGACAACCATGGCCAATTTAGACTTGTTTACCATTTTGCACCGTTAGGGATCAATGATAGTGTTTTGCATCATTACTTGAAGTGGACTATTGTTGGCTTTTCTTTATTTTGTTTATTAAGTGTTTTAGTAACATATTTAGTCTAGTTAATCAAATCCCCCCCCCCCTTTTTATTTTAGTTCGTTAAAAGCGTAGAAGCCGAATTTTAGTCACGACCAATCTCTGTGGATTCGACCGACTTACCGCTAGTACAATTTATTTTGTAATTAGTCGTTCGTTGGAACACTTTTATTATTTGACGGTTTCGACACCCGTCAAATTTTTGGCGCCGTTGCCGAGGATTGGTTTCGGTGACCGTTATTTAGCTTTTACACTTTGTTTTTCTTTATTTTATTTTTTTTTATTTAGTTGTGTTCTTTTTAGTTAATCGTGTACCTAACGCCTATAGCTTTTAAGTGTTTTTGCATCTTTCATGGCGGGTTATCCATACCATTATGGGTCACGATATACCACCAACACTCGAGATTCAAATGAGGTAAACATCTCTTCTCTTGAGTCGCAACTTTCAGATCTAACATCTCTTGTGATACAGTTGGTTTGCAAAGAGGCGCAACAGGTGAATAGGTGTGGAGCGTTTACTAACGGTTCTTATTCAACCAATCGGTACCCCACACCACGATATCTCACCGAGGAAGCCTACACCTACGGGGGATTTTCAAGCCAATATCATGGTTTGTCCAAGCCATACTCTAGCACTTACACTTCGGGATGGCAACCCCATCCGTACTTAAACGAGTATGACTACAACAGGTACGACCCTTCTTTTCCTACTTTTGAATCAACAACACCGGAAACACAAAGCTATTCTGGGGACTCAGGTATGTCACTTGAAGAGATTGTTAAATCACTTGCCCTTAGCACATTAGAATTTCAACAAGAGACAAGGGTAAGCCTTCAAAACTTGGAGACCCAAATTAGTAGTATCAGACTTTCATTAGACCGGTTGGAAGCTCAAGTTGAGGAAAAAGTAGGATTAGTGAATAAAAAGTTGCTAGAAATCTCCTTAGAGGAACAACTTGAAAAAGAGAACACAAACCTATTCACTTTACAAGATGTTAATAAAAAAGGAGATGTGAATATGTTGGAGTCTTTAGTGGTGGTACCTCCTCTTGTTCCTACACCTTTGGTTGATTTAATAAAAGAGGAGGGATTTGTAGAAAACGGGATAACTTTCTCCGCATTTGAAAAGACTAAAACAAATAATGAGAAAGAAAACCCGGATGAAAATGCCTTTGCGAAGCTAAAACGTCTAGTTACTTTTGATGGCAAAGGACCCACGCTTGAAATCCGGAAATATTTCAAGGTACCCCAACATCGCGTGAAAACACATGTATGGGGTATTGATTTGTTAGATACCGGATAGTGTGGGATGTGTCTAGCCAAAGACGTTAAAGAAAGGCGCTTATTGGGAGGCAACCCAATTTTATTGCTTTATTTGCATTCTATTTTAATTTTCTGCATTTTTAGCTTTCTTTTGAGTTGATGAGTTTTGTTTCCAGGTTCGGCCTTTAGTGAAGTCGGATTCCACCCCCGGATGCGATGCAAAGAGGCTCACACCACACACGCTTGGATCATGTATTGGGCGATAGTCTACATTTTCAGGGGAGTTTTCTTGTTCCCTATGCTCTTTAATGTTTTAGACTACGTCATTAAATGCATATATTGAGGACAATATATGATTTAAGTGTGGGGATGGAATTGGTGTGCGGATAAGGGCTTAATTTTTCGAATTTTTGACTTGTTTTTGGGCACTTTTAAGTGGATTGCATGAGTTGAGATTTTTTTTTATGCTTCCAAATGCCATGAAAACCATAGCATGAATGATTGTGTGACTTGCTTGTTTGGTTGTGATTAACACATTTGAGATGACTTTTGTGAATCTTGCTAGTTTTATGGACAAAAATGCACCCGTGAGCTTTTGAGCCATGATCGAACATTGTTTTCGATCTTATTTCTTTTTTGTGTGCATTGCATCTTCCATGTTTATGTCATTCTAGAACTTGCATTTAGACTCTTCAAGATTGCATTTAGGTGATGCTAGTGTGAACATGAAAAAGGCCATCTTTGTCGTTATTTAAACCCGTCTAGCCTAAAAGCCAACCAATTAACATGTATCCGTCTTGATCACCATTTTGAGCCTAATTTTTCGTTCATTTGTTTTTACACCATGTTTTCACCTCTAGCCAAACACTCCCTTTACCGGACTTTGGAATGAGACAATGTTTTTAGTTAGACTTGTTGGTTGTATGATTTATATACCCTCTACATGATCCAAAATGTCAATATAATGACCGGTAGAGGTTTTGAAAAAGAAAAAAAAAAACCCTCATATATGGATGAGAAAAAGAAAAAAAAGTAAAAAGAAAAAAAAAAAAACAAAATGTGAATAAATGGAGACCAATCTTGTGAAGAAAAAAAAAATACAAATGTCTCCATAGCATTCTTAGCAAATAAGAGCTCGAAAAATGAGAAATTTTGTGATTGCTTTGATGTGCGAGAAGTGAGAGTCTAGGCTTTGATTTGTGGTTTCTTTTCCAAAGTCCATTTTAGTCACTTTACCAAATTTTTCCTACCTTGACCCTTAGCCAAGCTACAACCCAACTAAAGTCCTTTTGATTCACGCTTAGTGTTTGCCGTTAGCAATGGAGAATTGAGTCTTGATGCAAGCTTATGGTAGTGCATTTTCATGTGAATTGGTGCTTTGAGCGAAAACACCTACACCTTTTTGTGAATGAGCGATTAGAGTAGTTTTATATCCTTCGTGAGGTGTTTGTGAAATTAGCAAGTATCCATCTTTGGTTTATCTCGTGTGATCGATCGTTACTATGCTAGTTAAGTTGTGCTTTTGTGAAATGCTATGTGCTTTTCTTTGGTTCTTTAAAAAAAATCAACTCTTGATTACTTCATGCTAGAATCTTAGTGTATGCCCGAGGACGGTCAAAATTCTAAGTGTGGGGATGTTTTGATAGGTGTATTTTATGTCTCCATTTTGATCCTAAAAGTCCATTTGATTTTATCATTATTAGTCTTAAAAAGGATTTAAAGCCCATTTAATTATTGTCTTTTAAATGCAGGCCCAAGCAAGTAAAAGAAAGAAAAAAGCCCATGAAGCAATGCCCTTTTTGATTCACACGTATGCACCAAGCCAGGGAGATGGAATCGGACCTACAGGCCTTCATGCGACCTCCGAGGGTTCAACCCTCGTCCCAAGTCCCGTTGGCTACTGTATTGTTTCAAAGTCTTGATTTCACGTGGGTTCAACCCACATGCCAAGTCCCGTGAGCGAAAAATCAAAACCACGATCTTTTTCAGCGGTTTCTTGTGCGAGAGGGGTATAAAAGCTGATGGTAACTGCAATTGGAGGGGGAATCGACCAGGAATCGACCGGGAGAGAAGCAATTGGAAGCAAGGATCCATTGGGAGCAATTTCTCTTCAACAATTCTATCTTAGGTTTTGGTAATTTCTCTTTCCGACAATAGTTAAGCTTTAGGTTTTGGTGCAATTTCATTTGAGATTCCTATGTAGAATGTTGTGGACAAGTTTAATTGCTTGATTTCTATGTTTATGTCTTTCTCTTTTGAATTATCGATTAACTTGATCAACTAGTTGATTTTCTTTTGAGGAATTGCTAATTAGAAACCCTAGATACGTAATCGTCTTGGGATTTTGATAAAGTAGCAACTGAATCCACTCGATTTCAATAAGGTTTTTGAGAGGGGTTCTTGAAATCTTGCCATCAAGGCTCTAGTAAGCCGAGCTTATGAGCTTATTGTCTTGAATTGGTATTTTCCTCATTCGTAAAGCTAATCGCGCCTATGAGTTTAAGAGCTTGTTTAAACTCTTATTTGTGGTTAAGATTTGATTAAAGAGCTTGTTTTAATTAATGTCTAGTTAAGGGAAAATTGAGGTTGTCAGAGCTTATTGACAACCATGGCCAATTTAGACTTGTTTACCATTTTGCACCGTTAGGGATCAATGATAGTGTTTTGCATCATTACTTGAAGTGGACTATTGTTGGCTTTTCTTTATTTTGTTTATTAAGTGTTTTAGTAACATATTTAGTCTAGTTAATCAAATCCCCCCCCCCCTTTTTATTTTAGTTCGTTAAAAGCGTAGAAGCCGAATTTTAGTCACGACCAATCTCTGTGGATTCGACCCGACTTACCGCTAGTACAATTTATTTTGTAATTAGTCGTTCGTTGGAACACTTTTATTATTTGACGGTTTCGACACCCGTCAACTGGTCCTTGGTGGAGGGTCAGTTGGGTCCAAAGGACCATGGGGTTAAGGTTTCCCCACCGTTCTAAACCTTTTTGGGAAAAGTGTTGGTTTTACCAGTCTCACAAAAACAGCTTGGTCTCACCAGAATCTAAGTCTATTAGGAAAAGTAAGTTAATTAAGACCACCTTTTTTCCCTATTTGTTTCTCTAATTACTTTTCCATGTCAATTTCTTATCATGCTACATTTTTTTGTTTATTATTTTTTTCTTCTGAATTGGATAGGAAAAAAAAAAAAACAAATCGAAATAAAACTAGGAGCAAATTCTAAAATCATACAAATTAAATGCAGATGGGAGAGTCAAACACATGAAGATCCAATAGAGATCATCACAAATTGTTTCATTGTACGAATTAAAGAGAAAATAATTTTATTTTTGTCCGTATTATATAATTCAAAATGTTTCGGTGTTTGGAATATTATTTTTAGTCATGCAAATGTAGAACACTCAAAAATGAATACCATAAGAGAAAAACGTTATTAATCAAAAGTTTTCAAATTAAACGCTTTTATAGTTATATATGTGAGAGAAATAATTATTTTATTAAATAATTAAATAATCAAAATTAGGAAATTGTTGAGATTGAATATATTTTTAAAGGATTTTGATTTATGATTTTTATTGTGTTGCAGATTTATAATTGTTTTTTGCAATTTCTCCGCGTGGTTATTATTACGTCACTTATTTTTCTTCCATTTTTATTGTGAAATTTGTCATATCTTTTACAAGAGAGAACAATGAAGTTGTAGTAGAAATACACGGCTTATCACGAACCACCAGAACTAGCACTATACCCGTCCGTAGGCCGGGCATACAACATGAGTTAAATCTAGATTCAATATCTTTAGGTTTCTCAAAGTGATCATATATACGTGAGTTAAATCTAGATTCATTATTTTTAGGTTTCTCAAAGTGATTATATATACGTGTGTTTGCTTTTCAGAACATCTTGAATTGCTTAAATCAAGGTTTTGATGCGTGAGATACGGTTAAAACTCCGCAACCTTGCGAATATGTCAACATCATTTTTTTTTTGTTTCGTCCTTCAATCATCGATGCTCATAATTGACGTATTTAAGTTGAAATTTTGACAAGTAAACAACATGGATTTAATGTAGATTCAATTATTTTGACACTACTATTCCAATTATTATCTCGAACAGCACCGACAATGAATCACCACCGGTGCTAACACATATGTATGAACCGAACTCTTTTTATTGGTATGAAGATGTTCCGTGTCTTCTGTTATAGTAAGCTTGTGTGATTAAACAATTAAAAAAAAAGGCCCCTTCTTTATTCAAGCATGAGTTGCGTATACAGCGTTAAAACTAAAAGTGCATGCCTTTAGATGTAACGAAATGCATATAAAAAAATTACATAAGTTTAAGACAACAACTTACTTTGAAGCAAATGCACATATGTAGATAATCTGCCAAATACTACCTGCGTCAAATATTTTTATTCCCGTCACAATTTCATATATTCAGGTGCTTCTTAGGTTCTTCAATGTAACCTTTAGACATGTTACATAAAATAATAATCAGGTAAGGTGAGGTTTAAGGTAAAACCTCAAATAAACAGTAAACCGAGGAAAATAGTTTTTTATATTGTCTCTCTTGCTTGCCATGTTCAGGCTCGTTTGGCGTTTGGACCACCAAGTCAGCAACAGTATGTAGATAGGATGGTAGTATCGGTAGCTTTTTTGCATGGTCTTCACAACCAACGATTTGTTGTAATATGCTACTTCTGAATGGCCAGCCTCCCTGCAACTTCCATTATGTTTGGCACAAACTACATAACACACCAGCATAAGATCAATCCTATCACCTAAAAAAATGTATAAGAAACACAAAGAAATAGTAAATATCAAGTAAAACGTTAAGAAAATAGACTTTTGGCTAAATTAGATCATAGTGTAAAACCGGAACCAATTTGATTGTTGGCACGTAGAACCCACAGCACCAACAAAATATCAATGCTAGAAATGGAAGGGGGGGGGGAGGTAACTCAAACCGGACATAAGAAAACAATAAAGTTTGTGAAATAAAAATAGTAAACTAATAGATCAGTAATAGACATGTTTGACCTGTGTTGAGACAAGTGCCTAAGTGATAATATGAACAAACTCACAACATAATTGGTTTCTCTGCTAAAAGAACAGATGATAAGCAATCAACGGACATAATTGTTTTCAATCCTGTGTTTGGCAGAGTAGTTGAAAATGTCCTATATGATAGCAACCCACAAAATAATAGATATAATATAAATAATCACATAAATTGCATGTTATTCCTGAAGCTTTGCTGCAAATAATTTCAAAAGGGTGATCAATATAGGCCACTTTGATGGTGACAGTTATCCCTGAAAATCTTATGGGATCATATACAAAAGAAAGCCAAAACAAAAGCAAATCAAACTTAGTGTTAATCCCAGATTGAAGAGAATGATAGATGGAGAGAAAACTAAGACAAATGATTAAGCAATGATGAACAAATAGTAGTGAGAATGTTGGTAGTATGATATTGAGAAGACAAGAGAATAATATGCTTCTTGGGATTGCTTCTCATTCAAAAAGGTAGGCTACTAACATCTACTCAAAACCCTAGGCTATAGCATTGTTTATATAGCACTAGGTATAGAGAAATTACAAGACAAGCCCTTAGAGTCTATGACTCTTTACAAAAGAGGGCAAACATAAACTAAAGCTAAATACTAGAATAAGGAAAATACTAGATAGACCCTTGACTTCTTCACAACCTCAAAGTAGGGTCTAACAATCTCCCCCTTTGGGAAGAAGTCAGAAGGGTGGCGGAAGCTCAAGCGCTGGTTCCCACTTCGACATCTGAAGGAACTCCTCCCATTCACCAATGATCCTAGCTCGCATCTGCATAGCCGCTTCCACTCGTCTGTACATGAGCCTCTCCTTGAGCTTTCTCTCTATCAGGTTCATCGCCTCCAAAATCTTTCCCTTTCCGTCCACGAACTTCCGACTCGGTACCTGATCAGCCAAGAGTCTGCTCTACATTCCGTTGTAGACGTAGAGAAGGGTTCCGTCGCAGAATTTAGCAAGTTCGCTAAATCGCATGAATCTTCGCTCCCTCTTCTTCATCGTCACATAAAGGACCCCGTGCTCCGGTATCCTGGTTGGCATGTATGGAAGATAAGCATCGATACCAGGTACTAGCAGGTTCGGGCCGAGCAAGTTGACCTTCGGCTGGCGGCTCTCGATAGCAAGCTGGTAGTCCGTCACACGCGCGAGGGTGATCGCATGACGAACATACTTCTTCAAGATTTCGGTGCCGTCTCTGTAGTGCTCAGGTCGGAGTATCGGGTCCTGGAGGTACTTGATGAGCGTCAGAAGGTCTTCAAGGTGAACTCGGTCTAGATCTGCTTCTGTGAAGGTCCAGTCTTGCAACACACCACGAGGAATGCCGGTCCCGTACATGCGGACGTCGTACTCAAGGAACACCTGATGGCCATGTCTGTAAGGGCGCATAGCAGTTACCTTGATGAAACGACGTCTGATTCTTTGACGTCCGTGGGTGGCCCAGTTGCACATCCTCTGGTGCACGTATGCAGTCCTTCTCCTCTTGTTCTTGATGTGCGAGATCCCGAAATAAACCTTTCTTGACCAGACGTGCAGGTTCTCCTGCTGGAAGATGCGGCTGAAGGATTCCTCAAGGAATGGTCTGAATATGACGGAGTGGTTCCAGTTGAGCTGGATGACAACTGGAGCGGAGGTCTCTGGATCGGTTGAGTGAACTGTGCGAGGAGCGTCCGGAGTGGGGAACTCGAACGCTGACAAAAAGCTGGTGTAGTCGGTGTTTTGGAGAATGTCGTCCCCCTTCTTGTAAATCCTGAGGCTCTGAGCGAGCGACCGAAGAATCTTCCGGGCTTCCTCCGGAATCTGAAAATTTGAAGGGTCTGTCGGTGCTGCTTCCGGGGGAACGACCTCTATCCCTGCTGTCTCGGTCAGATGAGGAAAGTCAACTACCTCACCCGCCGGAATTGGCTCGTAGCGCCAGCTCCCCATGTCGGGAATCGCCTCCGTATCTGAGTCTATGAAGGAAGTATCGGCGGCGGCTGATTCGGACGGGGCACTCGAGCTGGCAGGTTGTGATGCTGAAGCTGTAGTAGCAGGCGCGGAACCCGAGGCTTGAGCGAGGCCGATGCGAGGTCGTTTGGCTCCTTGCATCTCCCCCTCATGAGGACCTGCGCCCGGGTCAGTGTCATCATGTCCCCGTTTTGAGGACTGAGCCTGAG
Source organism: Centaurea solstitialis (assembly GCA_030169165.1). NCBI lineage: Eukaryota > Viridiplantae > Streptophyta > Magnoliopsida > Asterales > Asteraceae > Centaurea > Centaurea solstitialis. Next base: position 72,951,256 of record CM058044.1, on the reverse strand, counting down.
GCCGGCACGCTGCCTCGAGTTCGCGGATACGTCGGTTGGCGGCCTCCAACTGTGCTTCCCTCTCACGCAACTGGGCATCCCTGGCGGCTAGACGTTCTTCCGCGCGCTTGAGCTTGGCCGAAAGCTTGTCGTTCTGAGTCGTCAGCGCGGAGACCGTCATGTTGAATTCGTCTTCATGAACGTAGCTCGGAATGGTTCCCTGAGGTGCTGGTTGCGGAGGCTGTAGGCGGAGGACAGGCTCGGTACGAGGAGGAGCCACTGACTGTTGCATCTGAAGCTCGGTCGACTTTCCCTTTGCTTGGCGTCGTAGCTCGTGCAGTTCTTCCTCCCGTTCGGCGTCGCGAGACTTCAGTGTCTCGATCTCTCCCCTTTGCTCGTTGAGAGCACTCTCGAACGCCTCAAGTTTGGCATTACGAGAGGCCTCGGCGCGGTCGAGCTCCGCGAATCTGGCTTGGACGACTTTAAGGATGTCGCCCGAATCCGTCGGACCCAGTCCCGGTAGTACAGTACCCGGTGCCACTTGGGCTCCGGTTGACGAGAAGAGTCCTACTGAGGTGCTCTCTCGGCCTGAAGTCATAGCTGGAATAGGGTTGACTATGTCAGGACTTCCGGTGGATCCTCGAAGGGCGTCTTCAGACGCACCGACTCCCCCCGTTCCGGCCAGGCCACTCGGGCGGGCGGATGATGCTCCAAGAAGTGTCCTATCCAAGTGAATGACGGTAAACGTCTCGGTAAGTGGATCTAAGACTACTGGTGCACGAAAAGAAGTCGAGAGGGGGGGCAGCTCCTCTCTGATATCAACACCGGCAGACTCCGAGTGAGTGGCCGGTGGAAGTTGTGCTATATCCCCGTGCGAAGATGAAACGACCATCTGTTGAGAGATGGCCGAGTGGGTGGCTTGGGCGTGCAAATGCGCTGGTTGGCTGCCAGCGTCTTGACCTGACGTCAACAAGTGACCGGTCTGAGTGAGGGTTGCCTCTGTGGGGGAGTGACTCGAGGTAGATGGGAGTCCTAAGGAGTCTAACCTAGCGGGTTCTTCTTCTCCTCCCTGTTCTTCTATCCTTAGCCACTCTTCGTCTAAATGGACCTCTTCGTCGACGGTCTCTTTTCTCTTACCCTCACTTACGCCCTCAAGGTCTTCATCACCTTGTCTCTCCACTGCCGTTTCCTCTTCATCTTCTTCACCAACACGACCTTCAGTTCGGCCGTCCGAATCAACATCATCCGGTTTGAGGATGTCAACGGAGTCGTCTCCGTTGAAAGAGGATGTTTCCTCATCTTCATCTCTTAGAGCCTTCCCGCTCTTGAGGTTGTCCACCTCCTCGGAAGAACCATCATCGAAGTCCACTTGTTCGGACTCGGTGGCCTCGACGTCAACAACCTCACGGTTGGACGGAGTGTGCTCGGAGGAGGACTCGTCACGGCCTTCGTCACGGCCGGATGCATCACCGGAATCGTCTCCGGAGGGTTCACCTTCTGGGTCTCCTTCTGGTCCGGGAGCAGCGTCGGTTTGAGGAGGCGAAGGGACGTGTGCTTGTTGTTGTGGGGAAGCTTCCACGTCCCCACCCTGTACAGCTGGTGATAGTGCTACAGGCTGCTCCGGTTCGTCAGACTGGTATGGAGAAGGCGGCGAGTACCTCTGAGCGCCGGTGTACCTCTTTGTTCTTGCGCGAACGTAGTACTCGTCGGAGTGTTCATCGATCATCTCCCGACGTGTGCGGCGACCTCTCGTTTGACGCACCCGTTGGTAAAGTGCGCTCGGACCAACTTGTGGCACATGTGGAACCGCGGAAGTACCGACTACTCTACCCGGCGACCCCCTCACATCCACTCGAACCACACCCGATCCGGAGGCACCCCTAGTGGCACCCCGGGGCTCGGCACCTAAGGCCCGAGCCGACTGATGGACGGCTTGCACGTCCTGGGCAGGGCTCCTCGGTTCTGAGGAGTCCGTGGACGTGTCTCCTAGACCTATGGACGCCCTATAGAGTCCTACGCTCGCTGCTTCCCTATCCGCGGTGGCCAACACATGGCGAGGTATCGGCATCTCCTCTTGACCGGGTTTGAGTTCCCGAGTCTTGGATCTGGTGATCTGTTTGCTCTTGAAGAGCGGGTGACGAGATCGAGGGTTGACCTCAGGATGACGGTTCATGTGGTCGCGAATCATCAGGGCAAAGAAACGCATCCACGGGATGGATGAGTGTTTGCTGCGCTGGTCGTTAGGATCTACATCCCGTGTGACGTCAGTCCAAAGCTGGGCCGCAGTGTCGATCCTTCGACCGTAGATGATCGAGTGGATGATTTGCCACAGATGGGTCGAGGCTTTGTCTATGCCCTTGACCTTGGCAGATAGACATCTGTTCAAGATGTTGAACAGAGTCGCCCAGAGAGGTGGCAACATGTTGTTTGTTACCTGAGAGATGCCGTTCAGCTTCTGACCCGGATTTGCCATGACGCCGATGGCGAGGATTTCGCTGAACAGGATCGGTATTTCGACTATCTGCTCGAATGGGGCTTCAGCAGTCTCAGTAGGTAGATGCAGGATGCGACGGAAGTCATCAAGTGTGACAGACATCTCTGTCTGATCAACGCGTCCCACAAGTGTTCGTCCGCCAGCATGATGGACAATTCTGGTAGTGTTCCAGAATTGTTGAAGGTAGATCATTGGCACGCTGGCAGTGGCCTCGAGAGCATATGCCAGGATGACAGGCTCCTGGGCGGGGAAGTTGGTCAGATCCACATACTCGTTGTTCTGAGTAATAGGCTTCAGATCCTCCGCGGAGATCAGTGCACGGTCAGCAGCTCCGTTGATTGGTAGGGCCATCTCTGTTTAAAGAAAAAGCATAGACGAAGTTAGAATGGTCAACGAGCTATCAAGTGTTAGGAAAAACTGGAGAAACACCAGTGTCCCAAACCCGATTCGGGTTTTGGCAAAACCCGAATCGGGAATGTGTCAAACCCGAATCGGGTAAGACAACACTCATGATCATCCAATTTTCTAACACTTGAAAAATTTGGGCATGACCTCGACTCAACGCGAGTCGAGAAACACGAGTACCCGAATCGGGTTACTCAGTTTCCCGAGTCGGGAATTGAGATCAATTAAGATGAGTGAATTTCCTTAAGAAACCCGATTCGGGAATGGTGTATACCCGAATCGGTAAAGAGAGTAACTTAGAAAAATATTTTGGATTTCCTATAGAAACCCGATTCGGGTTTTGAGAATACCCGAATCGGTAAAGAGGATAAAAAACACTTAACATAAATTTGAAACTAGTTCAAAAGGTCCACCCTTACACGGATGCGGGAAACTTGGATACCCGAATCGGGTTAACCATGTTTCCCGGATCGGGATTTTGAAAACGAGATAACAAGGGTTCCATTATGGATCGATGCGGGAAACCCGAATACCCGAATCGGGTTATTAGGTTTCCCGAATCGGGACAAATATCATCAAGAACATTCAATAAACCCGATTCGGGTATTATGAATATTCAAAGAACCCGATTCGGGTATTTTGAATGCCCGAGTCGGGTAACCGCGACTGTCGGTTTTCCACGACTCCAAATCGGCCAAAAACACGATCTACGAACTTGTAAACTAGCACATTATGATCTAAAGTAGTTCTAAACAAGTTTCTAAACAACAAACGATCGATTGGACGTCCCGAAAACCCATTCCAAGGAGTTTGGGTTTCGGGTTTATCCAAGAAGCTTTAGGCTTCGATTCGGACAAGAAAACGTAACAGATAGATGTTATAACTTGTATCAATGTGTCCGAAATCTTACCGTGATCGTCTGGATGTAGTCGGATCGTAGAACGGAGGTCGGAAAGTGGCCGGAAGCGGGACGGTGGTATTGGCGGTTCGAAGAGAGTTGAGAGAGAATTTGAAAATCTTGTAACTGATTTGTGATTATAAAAATAGAAAAGGACAAAAGTTCTTTTTATATCAAAGAGGTCAACTTATCAGTTTAAGGATAAGTGAACCCACTTTTCACTCTCAACTTTCGAAAATGGCACAAACACCCCCTGGACTTCAAGTTTCGCGAAAGTTGCAAAACGAGTCCCTGAACTTGAGTTTTATAAAATTTTCAAAAACAGCCCCTGAACTTATTTTCCAGGAGATGACAGATTTAGTCCCCGAACTTGTAAGTTCAGAAACTTGACCCATCCACCCCCTGAACTTGCAAGTTCACAAAAATACACAAGTTCAGTCCCTAGACCTCAACGTAACGACTAACCTGGATATGTTTTCATCGGGTATTAACTGTGTAACCCCGGTATCGGATTTTGCGCGAGTCCTGATCTGATTTAATCAGAAGTCGTTGTGAATGTCCACACCTACAAAACAAAGACCAGAATGGTATCCATTGTACTGTGGATCCGAGAACGTTAGCACAAACAATTATATGATTATACATACACTCCCCCTCGAAAGATGCTATAAATTCAAGTCTTCCCCTACAGATATGCATCCTAACAGATCCCTAGCTCCCCCTAGACTTTAGGCGGGAGATCTAACATTCCTAACTTGCTCAAAAGGAAGAAATGGCGTTTCTCATCAAAGGCTTTAGTGAACAAATCAGCAAGCTGAAGGTCACTTTCCACAAAATACAGTTCAATATTACCTTTTTCGACATGATCCTTGATGAAATGGTACCGAATGTCGATATGCTTTGTTTTGGAGTGCTAAACTAGATTTGCGGTGATCTGAATGGCACTTTGAGAGTCGCAGTAGATTGGAATCTGGTGCATGGTGTACCCGAAATCCGCCAGTTGGGTTTTCATCCATAGAACTTGTGAGCAACAACACGCGGCCGCAATGTATTCAGCTTCGGCCGTGGATAATGACACACAGTTCTGTTTACGTGACGACCAACTCACCAACTTGTTCCCGAGGAATTGGCAGGCTCCGGATGTGCTCTTCCTGTCCAACTTGCAACCTGCATGATCAGAATCTGTGTAGCCAATTAGCTCAAAACTAGAACCCTTTGGGTACCAAAGGCCAAAGTCTGGCGTGCCCTTCAGGTACCTAAGGATTCTCTTCACAGCCTTAAGATGTGAATCACGCGGGTCGCACTGATAACGAGCACAGACACCCGTGGAGAATACAATGTCAGGTCTACTGGCCGTGAGGTATAGCAAAGAACCAATCATTGCCCGATATTTCTTTAGATCTACCGGCTTGCCAGACAAGTCGGCGTCCATTTGAAATGATCTGGACATTGGTGTAGCAGCAGAGTTTGAGCCAACCACATCAAAACATTTTAATAAATCATGAACATATTTTGATTGGTTTATGAAAATGCCTTCAGGCATTGACGGACTTGAAGTCCCAAAAAGAATGTCAATTCACCCATCATACTCATTTGAAATTGTGATTTCATAGTGTGCTCAAACTCTTTGCACAACTCAGGCCTCGTAGATGCAAAGATGATGTCATCCACGTATATCTGTACGATAATTAAATCATCACCTGATTTACGAAGGAATAAGGTGGGGTCGATTGTACCTTTCTTGTAGCCAGCTCCTAGCAAGTAGATAGTAAGAGTTTCATACCATGCTCGTGGAGCTTGCTTGAGACCGTAAAGTGCCTTGTCTAACGCGTAGACATGGTCTGGAAACCTCGGATCTACAAACCCCTCGGGTTGTTCAACATACACCTCCTCGTGAAGGACACCATTCAGGAACGCGCACTTGACGTCCATTTGGTATACCATCATATTCTTGTGAGCGGCGTACGCGAGAAAGATCCGTATGGCTTCTATCCTTGCAACCGGCGCAAATGTCTCGTCGTAATCGATACCCTCTTGTTGGCGAAACCCTTTGGCGACCAAGCGAGCCTTGTTGCGAATGACAAGGTTGTTTTCATCCTTTTTGTTCCGGAAGATCCATTTTAAGCCGATGATGGACTTTCCCCATGGTCGTTTTACCAGGCGCCAAACCTTGTTCCTTTCAAACTCTGCCAATTCATCTTGCATGGCTCTTACCCAGTCTGGGTCTAACAGAGCTTGATGGATTTCCGACGGCTCGAATTCGCTTAAGAAGCAGGCGAAGAGACCTAAGTTGTCGGATTTCTTTGATGATCTAGTCTGGACAGTCCGAGATGGACTCCCGATGATCTGGGATGGAGGATGACTTCTTGACCACTTCCTTGAATGAGGAAGAGTGATGTAGGACTCTTGGTTGTTCGTTGTGTCGTTCTCATCTTGCACGACGAAGTTTCTTGACTGGATTCCTCCGGAAGGACCACCTGCAGTCCTTCCCAGTGGCTCAATATTCAGAACAACTTCCAGTCTGGGCTCCCGAACCACTTGAGCATACGATCGTTGAGAGGTGCTCGGAGATGGTTGCGGAGCGGCTTCCGTGACCGGAGCACGAACAGGTGTTGAATTCTATGCTACAACGGGTTCTGGTGAAGCTTCTGAAGGTTGTTCGTTGGATGAATTCTGAGGTGGTGAGACCACTGGTTCTGTAGTCGCATTCTGAGGGGAAGTAGTAGCCTCAGAGGTGCTTTCCGTCACGAAAGCATCGGACGATACAGACGTCGTGGAGTTTCCAGGTGCAGCAGGTACGATGATTGGACCAGTTAAGATCGGCAAATCATAGTCTGAAGGATCTATAAAATCTGAATCAAAAGTGTTAGGTCTAAAATCTGTGCTCGGTGGTGCATTAGGAAATCAGGCAGAATAGCATCAGGATTACTGGAGCTAGCATCATAGAGAGTTTCGGTTTCAGAGAAATCTACGTTGGTACTTTCCAGGATGGTTTGGGATCGTTTGTTGTAAACCCGATAGGCTTTTGAGTGTGGTGAGTATCCTATGAAGATAGACTCATCAGCCTTGGGATCAAACTTTCCCAAATCTTCCCGGTCATTCAGAATATAACACTTACAACCAAATACCCGTAGATGCTTGATGTCAGGCTTACGCTTCTCAATCATCTCATAAGCGGTCTTTCCGGTTCGCTTTACGATGAGAGTACGATTCTGTGTGTAGCATGCCGTTGCAACTGCTTCAGCCCAGAATGATTTAGGTACGCCTGAGTGAGCCATCATGGATCTTGCTGCCTCGACCAACGTCCGATTCTTCCTTTCCACTACCCCGTTTTGTTGTGGGGTACGCACGGCCGAAAAGTTGTGAGAGATTCCCACATGTTCAAGGAAGGATTGCAACTTCGAGTTGCGAAATTCGGTTCCGTTGTCGCTTCTCAACTTCTTCACCTTTAGATTCAAGGAAACTTGGATCCTTTTGATGAAGGCAATGATTCGATCCGCAGCATCAGATTTGGCACGAAGAAATTCAAGCCAAGTGAACCGAGAGAATTCGTCGACCATAACTAGTATGTACTTCTTTCTTGCTAGACTTTCAATTCTCATCGGCCCACATAGATCCATGTGTATCATGTCGAGTGGACTTCGACAGTTAGTTTCCAACTTTGGAGGATGGGAACTTCTCTTCATTTTTCCTAACGCACAAGCAGGACAAAGTGTGTCCTTGGAGAGGCGTGTCTCAGGAAGTCCACTGACCAAGCCTCTTGAAACCAGCTTGTTCATGTCTTTGAAGTTCTGATGACATAGCCGTTGATGCCATAACCAACTGTCCGCCTTGGTAGCTTTCGCGAGCAAACAGATTTTGTTGTCTGGTTGTGATAGATCTTCAAACTGAGGATGTGATTGGGGAATGCATCTGAAGACGGTGGTGTACAGATTCCCAGTTCTACGTGCAGTTAGGACGGGATCTCCATCTTCCGTGTTTACCGAAGCTCCGTACATGTATTGTTTGCACCAGTAGCCATTGTCACAAAATTGGCTAGAGCTGAACATGTTGTAGGCCAAACCCCTCACAAACCTCACCTGCTTGATAACATACTTCCCGTCTGTGATGCTTCCATACCCCTCTATCCTTTTAGGTCTTGAATCAGCCATCTTGACGTATCCCTCAAACTTTTCAACGAAGTCAAAAAGGAAGGACCGATGACCAGTCATGTGTCGATGGGCTCCTGAATCTATGTACCACACATGACTGACCTGCAAAAGGATTAAGCTTGTTTAGGGACCCATTGCCCAATGGGTTCCTTAGGGTTAGATGAAGCAGGTAAAACACTCGGTGCAGTCTCCTTTTCGGATTGCTCCTTAGGCATAGGGGACTGTACTGAGGAGGAGGTTTTAGAGTTGCCTCTTCGCCTCCTTCGTCTCTTATGAGACTTGGCATTCAAAGAATGAGCATTTAAAGAACTAGCCACACCAAAGCGCAAGAGATTATCAAACATAGTACACATGTCATTCCTAAAAGTAGCAAAAACAGTGTTCAAATTCCCATTACGGGTTACAGACAAGTTTGAATCAAATCCTACGCTAGGTGGGGCATGGCATAGACCCGCACGGTTAGGACCACGCCACTTAGGGAAAGCAGAAATGGGGTTGTTCCTTCCTTGATTCTTTCTTGGTGGCTTCACATCTTGTCCACCATCTTCTTTCCTCCCAACTGCATTAGAAGCAATGTGTGAGTTAGAGGACGGTTTGTGTGAAATGGATTTACCACCTTTTCCAGATGACGGTTTTTGAAAATTAGGTTTTGTGGAAATGAAAGGTTGTTTCTGATTATGTTTGGCCCGAGAGTTCTCACCCACTTCAAAGGAGCTTGAATTGAGCTCAAGACTTTTTATGGGTTTCGCTGAGACACAAGCATCAGTAGATTTGGAATTCTTGTTCTGGAGACCTTTGGGTGCGTGGGGTTTAACTGACTTCCCTTTGTCAGTACGAACACATTTTCCACCCGTGGGTTTGTTTATCTCAGAACTGGATGCAGGTGTGACAGTAGGCTCATCGGGTTTGGTTGTAACGCTTACCCTTTTCTTAGGAACGAATCCGGAAGGATCATCACCCTCATCCAAGAATATCTTAAGGTTATAATCAACAGTAGGGTCTTGAACGGTCTTAGGGTCACTGATCCTATGGTGTGAACTAAGGACAGTCTCATCATCATTTGATTCTATCGAGCAAAGATTTTCAAAATCAAGGACTTTCTTTTTCAAAAGGGAATTGGACACCAGTTGGTTGTTTAAAGCTTGACGATACTTAATCCTCTCATCATGAAAAAGTTCTTTTGTTATTTCAAGGCGAATGTCTGTGAGGATGTACCGAGTTTGAATATCTGCAACCTTCGTTTTGAAGATAGTAAAGGAAGAGGTTGCAGTTTCACACTCAGAAGAGAGCCTAATTCTTTCGGCATTAGCCTCAAGAAGGTCCTTTTCAAGTGTGAGAACCAATGTGTCCTTTTCCGAGACAATCGCTCTTAGATTCAGAATCTGATGTTGACAGGCATCTAAGTCCATGGCCTTCAACCTAAGCTCAAAAATCTCCTTCTCCAGCTTGACTAGGTCCGGACTCTTAGTTGCGGAAACATCCTTTGGGGGGATAACTAAGACATCCTCTGATAATTCCATCTCCCTAGAGTCATAGCTTGAGTTCAGGTTGGAATAATCTATGGGAGGCATCGCTACCTTAGGAGTTCTGGCTTTGATACTTTCCCAGTCTGATTTGGTATTCCTAGGGTCCTTAGCTGGAGTGAAGATAGGTCCTATGGGAGTGGGACTGGTGGGAGGACTAATGGAGGCATTATCAGATAGACTCGTAGTCCTAGTTATGACTTCTCCATTGATCACTTCACTAAAGGTCACAGATTGTCTAACAAACTCTTCAGTAGTGATTCCTCCTACAAAAGCTGGTTTAGGCTTAGATGCAGACATGTTCTCAAAGGTGTACAGGTTGGACGGTGCTTTATCTAGGATGTTCTTCTCTGAGTGTCCTAGTCCGGGTTTAGCATGATAGAAAGGATTGTTATTGGCATGAGCAGTGAGAATATGCAGAGTCTGTTCAGATTGACCCCTCTTGAGATTGTTGTCTTCGAGCTCTTTGATTTTTGAAAACAGTTTGGTTCTTTCTTCCGAAAGCAACTTGAATTTGAGCTCGAGTTCTCCATGACTACTTTTTAGTTCGTCGTGGGATGTATTTAGGGACAACATTTTATTCACAAGATTGGTTTCTCTGATGCTAGACTCGAGAGTTTCACGATTATAACACATTAACAAGTCCTCGTAGGAGCTCTTGTACACGGCACTGTCAGTTCTGAATTTCGTGACGAGAGTTCTCTCCGTTTGGAGATCTCTCTCAAGTGCACTAATTTTAGACTCCAACAGCGCTGTGCAGTCAGATATATCGGGAATAAAGGATACCTCGAAAGCGTCGTTGTTGTATTGAAGGCCGGATTCAGTATCAAAGTCGACCACTTCAGTGTTGCCACTGTCCGGTGCTTCGAAGTCAGCCATCAAACACGGTCCATTGACCATGTGATCTTCTTCGTCCGAACTCTCTCCCTCGATCACCCAGTTCTCCTCCTCCACTAACAGGGCTACTCCTTTCTCCTTCTTCCTCATGAGAGCAGCCTTCCTCTCAAAGTAAGCGGCATCTTTATACACCGCTTTGCAGTCCTTGGTATAGTGGCCAGGCATCCCGCACTTAAAGCAAGTGGGTCCGTGGCCAGTAGCTTTGCCTTGAGATGACGGTGTGGGTTGAGGATTCTGGATTTGAGCACTGTTTGCTCCCGACTGCTGTTCACTGATCTGAACTCCCTTCCCATGTGGAGGTTGCTTGGAGTGACTCCCACTGCTGAAGTTTCCACCGTGGTTGTTCTGATCGCCTTGCCCGGTCCTTCCTTGATCATAGCTCCCAGAATGCTGATTGTAACCTTGTCCAGAAAGGTTTTGCCTGTATCCACCATCGTGGTTGTTGAAGTTAGAACCATGCTGATTGTATCCAGTCCCTTGAAAGTTGCCCTGATAGATGCTTCCATTTCCTGAGTTTCCTTGATACTCCAAAAAGGTGTTGTCAGGCCTGAAGTTGTTCCCGAATCTTCCACGACCGCCTCTTCCACGATCAGATGACTGAAATCTACCTCCTTGTGGGTAGTGACCTCTTCCTTGGGCAAATGAAGGTTGTCCGCCTCTTCCCGGACCAAAACGGTTTCCACCATGAGAGTTTGAACGGTTGAATCCCCGATTAGCTGTTAATCGTTGCATTTTGTGTGAGATCAATGCAAGGGATTCATTCATGTTGTGCAGTTCCTCATCAGTGACGGTGATGATCGTTGGATCATTGTAGTTATCACTGTGTGGATAGTAGTCTTGGCTCACATCATAGTGGTAGTCTTGGTAGAGTTCTTCCGGGTAGGGATTCACCGGTAAGTTTGATCCTCCATGGTGTACTGCAGCTAGTGCAAGAGGGTCAATAGCTTTCCTTGGTTTGTTGCCGGTGATGTATTCCTCATGTTGGACCATCATGCTGAACAGATCATGGAGACCCATTTGTCCAAGGTTCCTGCTAAGTTGGATGTTAATGGCCAGGTTTCGCCATTCTGGATTCAAGTTCTTCAAGAACTTCACGTTCACCTCATAGCGTGATTTCTCAACCTTCAGTCTTCGTAGATCGTTGACTAGGGAGTTCAAACGCTGATATGAGTCGTGCAGCAATTCACCTTCTCTCGCATGAAACCCTTCGTAGGCATTCATGGCTGATTCCTTCTGGAATTCTGAAGCAGTGTCTCCCCTTGCATTTGTTGTTCAATTTCGATCCAGATGTCCCGAGCATTGTCGAAGCTGTCGACGCGGGAATACATGTCATTTGGGAGAGACATGATGAGAAGAGACATAGCACGTTTGTCGATTTCGTGACGTTCGCGTTGTTCTTGACTATACAGGTGATAAGGTTTCTCCACCGTGTATGAGGGCAGAAGTGGACAGGTGTCGGTTTCAGGTACTTCGGCGATAGTGACTGTAGGTCTTACTGGACCTTCTCTGATTGATTTCATCAGATTTCTATCAAGTTGATCGAGAAAATGGATCATTCTAAGCTTCCATTAAGCATATTCTCCCATGACGAGCACTGGGGGACGTGACTCAGACCCCATGCTGACAATTTCTCTCGACATCATATCCTCACAGATAAAGATCCCCTTCGAGTGGATGACTTGGTTTTGGAAAAGTTTTAGAAAAAGACTGTTCGGGCGAGCACTCGTGACACAACTAGCCTTGAAAGATTAACGGTTTAGTAAAATGGCTAAGTATCGGATTCGACGCGAAGATTGAAAATTTCCGGGTCAAAGAGTGCGAGACCCAATTCGGGATCGTGAGATTCCCGATTTGGATCTGGCCGCGAAACCCGATTCGGGTATTGAGAAAACCCGAATTGGGTGAACAGTGGAGTCCCGATTCGGGTATTGGTAAAACCCGAATTGGACAATTTTGAGCAAAACCCGGTTCGGGAAACCCGTTGCCCGATTCGGGAAACCGAGGTTTTCCTGATTGGGTAACGTGCAATTTCCGGATCGGGTATGGTACACTTACCCGATTCGGGTTTTGAGCTGATGAATCAGTTCAAAATACCCGATTCGGGAAAGGTGACCAGGAGCTCCGAAAAATAGCTAAAAATCATCAAAAACCACTTTTTGAATCAGTGAAAAATGCTCCAATTTGTGTAAAACAAGTACAAAAACCTTTTGAAAACACTTATCACTTAAAAACAATAAGAATGGAGTGGATTTAAGGCTCAAAGTGAGCAAAAGTTGGTAAAACCAAGTTTTTCAAAAACTTTTCAAACCATTTCAAATAAGCTAAGATCTCCAAGAAATCCACCAAAGGTTTGGCTCTGATACCAAATGTTAATCCCAGATTGAAGAGAATGATAGATGGAGAGAAAACTAAGACAAATGATTAAGCAATGATGAACAAATAGTAGTGAGAATGTTGGTAGTATGATATTGAGAAGACAAGAGAATAATATGCTTCTTGGGATTGCTTCTCATTCAAAAAGGTAGGGTAAATGCAGAATATTTATGAAGCATATTCATAGTAAGCTTTAATAAGCCAAAAAAACCTCTCTTTCTATGTCAAATGTCACCCGTCATAAATTACAAAATCAGATGAATTGTGGCGAAAATGATTTTTTCCTTTATCAGAAATAGTGGTTGTTGTTACCTTTTTCTTTCTTGAGCAAATGTTACGTTTGCAAGTAAGCTTACATCTCAATGCAGCAGAACCTGTAGCAAGAAAATCCCATGGCTAGAGTGCAAATTTCCAAAAAGTAAATGATGAGTCACTTGTAGCATGCAGAGCCCAATAACATTAGTACCTATACCCATTAAAATTCACAACATAAATACATACATATATTTTGTTTCATGAAACTAATTGTACCACTTGATAGTTGCCGCAACAACAACTAAGTAGAAATAATATTGCTTGTAATAAGCATCCAAACTAAGTGCATAAGGTTCTTTAAACTTTTACCAGCACAACTCCCTCCCTTCAGAAACATGTTGCATAAATAAGCATTACTCTTGTGTCATCGAATTTAAACAACCAAGAACCATAGTGACTTGCAAATGTTATCATGTGCTCAGAGTCTAAATTAGTAACTAAACATATAAATCATGTTTTATAAAGAGATAATAATGCCTGAGGCATAGAATTCAAACTCAAAAAATTACCTTGATTCCCAAATTGGGTTTTTGGCTGAACCAAAACTTGTTGATTCTTTTGTGGAGGAGAGCCTGATGGTGGAGTGAGCTGCAGAGGATTCCAACAATAGTTAGATAAAAAACCCATTTACGTAAACAGAAATGGAACAAATTCTAGAGATTTAGATACCTTAATAGCTTATCGTCAGAAAGACAAGAGTATCCTGAGGGCCGATTTCATCCCCAAATTGAGGGTCACAAAGATCTGGTGAGAGTTATTTGATTGAAGATTCGTTGAGACTTCTCCTTTGTCGATTGCTTTTTCAGCTTTTTCAGCAATAACTTTGCCCTAAACTTTACCAAATAACAATTGATTTCAACATCAATCCTACAAAAAGATTGATTTTTTCACATGGGTTTTCAAAGATCTTACTTGGGTAAGTTGCAATCTTTAGGTTGCCATCTCCAATTCTGATACATCGAATCTTTCTCTCATTTCCCCCATACAAGTCACCTGAACAGTAAGAAACTCACAGCCATCTTATCTATCTCTTCTATATTATATGTATCTTAATTAAATGAAACACACCAAGTTTACATGTATGTGGTATATACACCTTCAATCATTGATCACAAACAAAATATGAAGCCGAAATCAAAGAACAAAGAAAGAAGATATTAGATGAAAAGGGTATAAAATTGTACCTGACCGGGAAAAATCCATGGCTCTTGATGATTTCTTTTTAAGCACACCTACTGATGCTTTGCAACATCCCACTAGACGAAGAAGACCAAGATACAAATATTGTAATTAGGAAGTAAAGGAGTGGTTCTGGGTTATCAGATTGATGCCAATTCGTGGTCATTATAACCAAATCCAAATAAGAAAGGAAGATATGTGATTAAAAAAGTTACCTGATTTCAGCGAAGATTGATTACAGGAGACGATATGGAGTGGAGACATCGAATTCAGCAACAGAGATTGAAAGCTGGAGGAGATCGATTTTGAGAAGTCAATTTCAAAGATGATGAGATATAGGGAGGGAGATCGTGGGAAGCCGTATAACCTTGTGAAAATCCAATGACAAGCAACAGCTTATGAATCGTCATCCTGATGAACCACCGTTGTATTCTCTATCTTCTATTTCCAGATCCACACACCTCTCTTTTAGGGTTTCGAATCAAGGGGTTTGGGGGGTTTATATATGAGCGGAGAGGGAGGATCGTGGAAGGTTGAAGAGAAGCGGTTGATGGATCGTGGTGGCCGTGGGGAAGCAATTGAGTACGTGGGAATTGAGATGGGAGAGTGGAGATGGAAATGAGTAGAGGGAGTTGGGAGTTGGGAGTTTGACGTCGTGGGATGGAAGAAGGAGAGAAGAGTGGGCTGATGGAAGAAGGAAAGAAGAGTGGGCTGATCGGTTTAATAACCGTAAATAGGCTATTTTAAATGGCCCAGATTTAATCTCAACTTTGATCAACGGTCATCATTCAATCCCTCTTTTTAGGACTCACCGTGATCAATAGAGATATAATGTTGACATATAATCGGAATTCTTTTTTTTTTTCTTTTTTTTTTTACGAATTTAAAAGGATTTTAATATAATTGGAATAATAAATTCCTTAGTGATATTTGGTTCATGTAATGAACTTGATGGGATCTTATTAATTTCATTGAGTTCAACAATTTAAGAAATTCATCATTTATTGCCTAGGTGAAGGATTTGATCTGACCAACCAAATGCATGGTGTGCCGTTCAAAAACAAAAACGCATGGTCAACAATCCTTGAGGATCAGGACAGGTCTTCGGCACATAACAGGTCATACAACCGCATAGGGCATATATCAAAGCCCAATGGGACATCAAATTTTCAAATATTATTTGCTTTTTTTTTCATTAAGTTTGCATGAAAATAGTTCCAAACATATGATTAACTAAATTAATTAAGTTCCATTAAGTTGCGAGTGAGATTGAATAAAAAAATTGAAAAAAATTACAAAAATTGATTAAGAAAGATAATGATCATTGGAAAAAAGTTTTTATTAGAATAATTGTGAAATGCCTAGCAAAATATAATTTTGTTTTTCATGGATCAAATGAAAAAGTAAAAATAAAATTCTAATGGAATTTTTTGGGTATACTTCGAATGATTGCTCACTTTGATTGTAAAATTAAATAACATTTTTTGCTAATTAAAATAAAGACTCATTATCGTTATCTCAGCCATAAAATTCAAAATGAATTGATTCAAATGTGGACATCTAAAGCTATGAATGCGATTGTTAGAAAAAAAATCAAACACGCAAAGTATGGATACGATTCCAGATACGTACGTCGCTTGCATATTGAATTTGTTGAATGTACTTGTCATGATACATAGCATATGCCAAAAGAAGGTTTTCAAAGCTAAAGTTATTGAAGTTACAGTGTACAATTCGTCAAGAAAGGATAATTTAATTAACAATTTTGAGTATTGAAAATAAGTTTTTAGTGAATGTCGAATATAAATGATTGATAATTTTGCTTCAAATAGTGCACAAAGACATCATGTATGTAGGTGATGTGTATTTATATTTTGTAACTTTGAGTTTTGGTTCTTATGACAACTTTGTATTTTTCATTTTAATTAATAAGAATCGGCATAGAAGTGAGTTGGCTAGCTTTGACTAGGTTTTAAACCGTTTAAAAAATTGTATTTTTCGCATAAATAACTTATTGGGCCCGTGGTCATTTCATTATGTTACTACTGATTTTTTGATCAATCAATAAAAGTAAAAGATAATTCAAGAAGACCGATTAAGATACATAGAATCATAGATGTTGTGGTGTGGACATTCTTTTTCTATCTTCTCTTTTAATAGTCAAAGTATTTGCTAGCCATTCATTTTGAATTAATATCTTGGTATATTTATATAATGCGACTTGTTATAAAGAAAAATGTTCATCTTCAGTTTTTTGTAAAAGATATCATCCATTATACCTGCCTAAAAACGTTTCCAACATGGGGACTATAGTTTATCCTAGTAGAGAATGCCTGCATGATTTGTTCAACATAGATGTTATTTTTTCCGATTATCACGGTGAAGGCGCATACACACTAAACACCACCGAGAACGGCATGGACCTCTTGATGAAATCTTGCGCAGATCAGCAAAACGACCACATATATAGTGGACCTATGGTGTGGATCGGAATCTACATTGCAATAGCTTCGGCCTTTTGCATTCTTGCCATGGTGGCTGATCTCTTTCATGGTTTCCGAAATAGAAAACTTTGGTTTCCATGTACGTATTTCTCTCTCAACGCTGCTTCTATCACAGTGATAACCGTCGCAATGAAATTACCCGTGGATCTGAATAGTGAAATGCCTAGTGATGTGGACCAAGCAACCAAACTGGGAAGCATGGCCTTCATGTGCATCATGATGGCTAACTTAATGCCTTCTTTGGCATCTATGGACAACAAAACACTTCTTGCAAATGTCATAGGTTTGGCCATTCTCATTATCACCATGATTGTGAATATCTTTATACAGATCAATACCCTTATTATAGCAACTTGGTTCTTTGACAAAGGAACAAGCAATATCAACATTTTTCGTTTCAATACATGGGCATACGTCTACATGGGTTTGATGCTCTTGTTATTAGTGATATTGATTTCTTCAGCTATAACAATTCCTACATCCAAACAAATTTTAGAAGTCAAGTATCAAGCCGCAAGCAAACCAACTTCAACAGATCAACATATAAGGAAAGCAAAAGTAAAAGAACTAGAAACATATGTAAGAAGATATTGGATTATGGCAGAGAGTGGCAGCCCCCAGTTTGTGATGGCTAGTAATCTGTTATCCAACGCTTCTGGCATAATTTGTTTAATTACACTAGTGACACACTTAGTTTTCGTGTTGAAAGGTATATTAGTTATCTCAATTACCGACCAGGTAAATGGCAATCAACATATAAGTGGTCAATACCTGTTATTTTCATAACTCAGTCAATTGGAGTCGTAGTGGGTAGCATCGCTCCAATATTTAGATGTTTTACGGTCTTGAGGTTCAAATTTCATCTTGAAAACCATTTGGTGGTCTTTAAAGTAGAGAAGTACTTGACTCAAATGTTGTGTGGGTGGAAAGAAAGTCGTTTACCTTTTCTATCTAGTACGTGCCCATAGATCAAGAGTCTTTGTCCATACTTTGAAAAACCTTTTTCTAAGCCTTTTAATCGGATTTCAGAACGTAGTTGTTGTGTCATGCAAAGTGATAGGGCTCATTCAAATAGTCCTTCTCATCATTGCTGTGTGTTGTTCCTATTGCTGGAAGTCATTGAAGGCACTGTTGTTTACTACACCCACAACCTCAAGTAGTGATGATACTAATGACGACCTTCGCAAATATGTTTTGCAAATTGAAGATGAGATGGAGTTTGCAGATATGGCAATGAAAGGCATTTCAAACTCCATGAATCGTTTGATGAAAAAGGTTAAGAAGGAACAATACAACGATCTTTTAGAGCTTCTTGGGAAATCTACCGGTTTTGAGGGAGTAGAGAAGTTTGACAACGATCAAGTTCGATCTCTACTTTCAACTGAACCTGTTAATAGTTGGAGCTTATCGCTAGTAACCTTAACATGCATCGCGGTTGCTCTTCCAAACATTTTGTAAAGACAAAGTTAGAAGGTTGTTCAAAGGTGTTGGTGATGGTATTTTGTTCACTCATCTTGTAGAAGAAAGCCTCAATAATGCAAGTGAATATGCTAAGGTCCGAAAGGCAACAATGAATTTATGGCATGAGGTTGAAGACAACTACAAGTGGCTAGGAAACGCTCTCGATGGAAATGCTTTTAAGGGAAAAACATCAGCAGAGGTTCTTAAATGGTTTGTAGATAAAGCTCGAGAAATTGTAATAGAAATCAAGGAAAGTGCCAATGGCGAAGTACTAGAGAGCTTTCCTAATAAGTTGATCGTTGCTAATTCGATGTACCGTATTGCTCAAACACTTTTGCTCAATTACCCCAACATCGATGCGATTAGCAAAGAAAAATTGTTTGAGTTATTATCTTGCATGATTTCGGACATATTGTCTGCTGCCCTCACAAACATACCACAAGCAATAGTAACGAAATGCCACGAAAGTGTGATAGAGAAACGGGAGGCAAGTGTTCATGCTGCAGCGAAACTTTTGGGTAGAACTACAGAGATAATAAGAAAACTTGAACCGTGTACGCTACCAAACATGGATCCAGAAAAATTGGCATTTATCGACGAGTGGCGTATTCATTTGAAGCGGTCAATCCCGTAGAATTCTGTGGCAACCATCTAGAGCTAAGGTAATTTGTGAACTTCATCATCTCATAACACATATATGGTTTAATTAAGTTTTTTTATTGTTTGTATTTCTGATCATGCATTCAAAGTTTCTATTTTTGCATCCAAGTTGTTCTGTATTTGGGTCTAATTAATTCTCTTTGTTTTAAACATATTTGAAAGGTGAAGTTGGTCGAAGAAGTTCGTAGGCTCGAGGGATATCTTCCATCATCATAAAGCATCTTCACAATGATCTCTCATGAAAATTTGTGTTTTCATGTAATTATAGATGTTTAACATTTTTGTTTGTTTGTTTGATGCATTTTCAGATCCGTTAATTATTTGATTGCAAGATATGTATTCTTAAATTATATTAGAGTCAACGCGTATTTTTTTGGGTAAATATATAGATTGTACTTTTTCCATAACATATATTCACATTTAAGTATGTAGAATAGAAGCATACAAATTTGAAAATTTAAAGCACCATCAAAGTTATACAACATTGGTAATCAAGTTCTTGTTTCAAAATGTTAACAGTTGCCGAGTACTTTGGAAACAATAATTGCTTAACGGTAGATTGTTTATCTAAAAAACCCAATCGTCATATCAGTATTCCTGTCAGACCCAAATGAATGCAATCCATCCACAATGGTTTACCTAATCAATCCAAAAACATTTAATTTTTAATTTTTTTAATTATTAAAATACATAATTAAAAATAACTAAACTAATATTTATGTTAAGTATTTTTATAATTAAAATTACATTAAAATAATAAAAACATCTAAAAAAATACATTGAAAGTGATTTTGGGCATTCACATGGGATGCCTAAATGTGTTCTTTTAAATCCGCGCGAAGTGGACATGTTTTTGTAAAGAAAGATGACATGCAAGTTTTTGTAGAGAGAAATTAAGATATAGAATGAGATGATATATATATATATATAATATAGGGAGGTTCAAATGTAAACTCTATATTTCGTGTAAACTATGTAAACCAATCCACACCATTGATTTTCAAAAACGTATCCATATTTCACATTTTCATATTTCCATAATCATTGACTTACCATATATTTCACATTTCCATATTTTCTATGAATTCATATCCTCCTTTGATTTTTTTGATCAAGGGCCACGATGGGTTTACATAGTTTACACGAAATATAGAGTTTACATTTAAAAACCATTTTTTTTGTAAAAACTTTAGGACTAATCTAAGCCTTTGATCTAAAAAGGGCATGATCGTCATTTTAGATTATTCCTAAAGTTTTTACAAAAGAAGAGGTTTTTACAAAATATGTGGTTTTTACAAAAAAATATATATATATATTATATATTCACTTTTTTGTAAAAACTTGAGGAATAATCTAAGCCCTTGATTTGAATATTCATATTCACTATCATATTCACCATATGAATATTCATATTCACCATATCATATTCATCGTATATTCAGCATATGAATATTCATATTCATCTTATGAATATTATATTCAGCAGATAAAAAGTTATATAAATTCACCATCGTATTCACCATATGAATATTCATATTCATCTTATAAATATTATATAAATTCATTCATCCAACAATCACAAGTATAATAATAATAATTATTATTATTATTATTATGAAACACGGCTTCGACCCTATGATTTTAAAATTTTATTTTTGATTTATATAATATTTTAACTCATTCTGTTTTTTATTGTAATATTACTTACTATCTTTTTAAGTATATAAAAAAAAGCATATAAAAAAACTGAAAACAAAATAAAATCATAAACTGCATAAACAGAACAAGCAATTAAGCTTAGAAAAATACTGATGAACATGAATCTAATAAACATAGTGTCAGGATCTAAGATCTCACTTTCTCACAAATAACACAACTCAGATTGATAACAATCACTTTTGTGTATAAGTAATGCTTAACACAGAATGAAAGACAATGGAAAGAACAAAAACTGTGTATATATATTGATTACAAACCAAAAGCCTCAATCTGATGATCACAGATCAATCACCAGACATGCACTACTTCTAATGCAGGGATTAATAATCTTGAGGCTAAGAATTCTATGAACAATAATGATCAAAAGGTTATATCGACTATACTAATCAACTCAGGCTATATACTACCAAGAATTACAGATAAGTGTTTATCAAAACAGAATCAATTTGAACTCGATCATTATCTGCAATCTCAGCATTATCTTCAATTCTTAGCTTGAGCCTGAAGTAATCTTCTCGATCTTGATCATTATCCACTCCAAAAACTGTTTATCTTCTTCAGCAGTACTTTGAGTTATAAGCAGTAGAGTTAAAGACTTAGCAGTAGTTTCACCAACCTGCTGCTAGTTTAATCCAGCAGTAGTTTGACTCTGCTGCTTAAACCCAACAATCTCCCCCTAACTTAACTTCTTTTAAGGAGTTAAGTTTTGGATTTGATTGAGTACTTTTCTCACCAGATCAGCTCCCATTTCAGAACTTATGCTGCAGCTCAAACCTTTCTCTATCATCTTTTGAAGCTTTACCAAACTGTGATTGTAGTCACCTTCCACCAAATAATATTCACAGTTTGATCCATCACAAACTACAGCATAAACTCCACAGCTTTCATACAACACCCATTGGTTAACTATTTCAACATCTTGAACAATTAAGTCTTGTACCCTGTTCACATCAAACAACATGCATAGCCACTCAAGGGCTTTCTTGATCTTGTCAACCATTGCATCCTCTACCTCTTCTTCATTCAGCACTTCTCCAAACACAGCCATTCCATGCTCAAAGATTTCCTTCAAATTATCTCTTGAGCAGTGTTCCAACAAATCAGAAAAAGTTTTCCAGAAATCTTTATATCCTCCATGCCTATCCAACTTGTAATACAGCCTATTACTTTGGCTTATTACCTCCCATTTTTCTACCTTCCCAAAAGGATTGTATGCTTCCCCTTCTGGAACAGATTCACCAGTAATCCTTCTCTTCATTTCCTTCACCCTAGCCACATATTGCTTTTCCAGCTCATTCAACTTCAAGTGTTTGTTATTCTTCTTCAAAATTCCTTCTATTCTCAAGAGATTCAGATTGTACTCTCTTTCAAATAAATGGAATTCATCACTTCCATCTGAGAGTCTGAGCATGACCACTTCAGATTTTGTATACACCTTCCAAAGGACTATCCCCAGTGACCTTTGATTCATGTAAGATGGAGAATAAGTACGATCCAAGCTCTCCATTATCATCTTGACAGTAGTGTTCAGCTTTTGCATGCTCTTTCCAAAGAAATCTGCCCCATATAGCTCTAGTCCAACTTTGTTAAAGTCATCCAAATCCTTTCTTGTACACACAGAGATGAATTTGTCAAGATTGAAGTACACATCTTCTTTGCCATTTCTCCTAATCACCTTCAGATCATCCTTCTGGCCTGCTTTGACAGTTGTCCAATGAATGATTGTGTCATCAGCATCTTCAACTATCTTTCTCTTCTTTGCTATTGTAGTCTTTTTGGCAACAGACTTCTTCCTCTTCATGGAAGACAGTTTTTCATTCATCTCTGCATCCTCCTTTTCATCCTGATCCAAAATCTCTTGGATCTTAGCCGCAGACAATTGTGCATTGACCTCCTCAGAAATTCTTGGAGCTGCTTTCTTCTTTGGCTCTTCAATCATTATTCCTTTTCCCTTTGGATCTGCTGTAGTTGTATTCTGCTGCTGAGGTTGTGACTTTTGTACTGCTGCTGAGCTCACAACTTTTCTTGCATCAGCCATGAATCCTCTGTTTGGTAAACCAACAAGCAGTACTTCTACAGCTTCTTTCTCCTTCTCTAATCTCTTTTCAGAGTCAGCATCTTCTTTGGCACTCTGCTGCTCAATTACTTTCTCAACTTGCACTTCCTCCTGCTGTGCACTCTGCTGTTGTGCATCCTGCTGCTGCTGATTAGGTTGAGAACTCTCCCCCTTGGCCTGAGAGCTCTCCCCCTTTGAGAAAGAAAATTGAGTAGCTTGAAAGGGATTTCTTTTCTTCTGGGCAATAAAAGAATATAACATTCTTCTGAGAATGGAAATCTGCATGTTTTGAGACATAATCCTGGAAGCTTGAATGGCCAATCGATTGTCATGCTCCTGCAGCAGAGTATCTCCAGCCTGCATGAGTCTCTGCTGCACCTTGACCACCTTTTGCAGATCAGAAATCAGAACAGCTTGAGATTTAGCCAAATTCAAGGCCTCAGTACAATCAGCTGCTATTTTGCCCATTGCCACCATCAATTCATCAGAAGTGTATCTATCCTCACCATGTTCAGGGGTGTTACCCGTCCTAGATGGATCATTGGAAAAGTTAGTAGTGGTCCTTTGCCTAGCAGAGGCACCAGCTACCCCATGGTTTCTTGGCACCCGGGTCCTCTAGATGATTGCTCATCTTGAGTTGCCATGGAGAAGGTCTTATTGATATTCAACCTGTCCTGCTCAGCACCTTGTACATGAGCAGTAGGTTGAGCCTTGCAATCCACATGCCCTACCTCCTCCTTAGTGGGCACCTTCTGTGAGTTGGGAGAAACTCTAGGGGACTCCCTTTGAGGAATATCCATTGGAGAGTGCTCCAATGAAGGGCTTAAAGGCTCAGGGACAGAGGGCATTGAGGAGGAAGGAACTCCTGAACGCCTAGTAACATCTTTTGTGAGTGAGGGGGTGGGGTTGATGAAGTAGGAATCTGAGGGGATTGTGAAGTGGAAGATGTGGGTAGAATCTCAGGGGGTGTGCTTGATTGATTTGGCTGCAAGCCTGAGTTCTCATCTTGTGGGTGGGTTACCCTCCTCATTGTAGAGAACAAGGGGGTAACAGATCCAGAGAAACCTTTATTTGTTTTTCTCAAAAATGCAAACATCTTAGGGGAAGGATCAGCCCCCTTATAGATATCTAAAGGTATTGCCAACCCTGGTAATTCAGCATTAATGACAACCTGAATGAACCTAGGGTATAAAAACATCTTCTTCAAAGTTTTGGGAAGAGGAGCCTTGATATGTGCCACAATGTCATCAAAAATCATTTTGGAAAAGTTAAATCGTTGGTTATTTGCTAAGCAGATCAATGCATATGCAATGGTACTGCTAAACTCATTCCAACTTGTGGACTTCTTTGAAATAGAGTGAATGAGAGTATGAACCAAAAACTTCCATTGGGGAGAAAATTTTGACTTGTCCAACTTTAAATTTCCAATGGTGCCTTCATACCCCATCCTCTGAAGGTTTTCAAAAAGATCAGATATAGAAAAAGAAGTGATACCATTGAGATCATCCAAGTGAAGATGAGCCCTAATCTTGGCTTCTGTGATGAGTAATCGACGACCTCCAACTTTGCTTGTAATGGTTTGAACTCCATTTAGCTCTTCAGAAGTGGCTGTTGTCCAAAACTGTTGCATATGACCCTTGTAAATAGTAGGGTTGATGGTGATAGCAGTAGCAATATGAGAAGATGTCACAAAATCAATGATTTCATGGAAATCTTCATTGCTGTTGTCCTTTGTTAGATACGCCACTCGATTGTGCTCCTCTACAAAGTAATAAGTTGCCATGAGTAAGCAGATTGATTGAACAAGGAGATAGCAGTTAGGGTTTGAAAGCACAGAGAAGAAGAAGAGGATTGAAAGGCCGTTGAATGAAATGGCGGTTCATCTGGTCCTTTTATACAACGGTTAGAAGCAGTAGGTTCAACGCGTGTCCAGCAGTAGAGACAAGTTCAGCAGTAGAGTTACTAAAAGCAGTATTTTCTATGCTGTGGGCAGCAGAGTTCCTGTGTCTTACACAAAGCAGTAGGTTAATGAAATCCAAAGATAAAACATTACATATGAGATAGTCTGAAATAACAAGAGACATTATTCAGGATTAATCATTCCCACATTGGTGATAAGAAAGATAAATCTTCCTATATCAAAGGATTTTGTAAACAAATCAGCAAGCTGATAATCTGTGTGAACCTTTAATACCTGAATTAATTTCTTCTCATTACAATCTCTAATGAAATGAAACCTAATCTCAGTATGTTTTGTTTTTGAATGCTTGACAGGGTTATTCACAATACTTATTGCACTACTATTGTCAATGTAAATAGGAGTGTTAAGAAAGGTCAAACCATAGTCCAGCATTTGATTCTGTATCCACAAAACCTGTGAGCAGCAGCTAGCAGCTGCAATATACTCTGCTTCAGCAGTAGAAGTAGAAACAGATGTTTGTTTCTTACACTGCCAAGATACCAATCTTGAGCCTAGGAATTGACATCCTCCAGTTGTGGATTTTCTGTCCATGTTGGCACCTCCATAGTCACTATCTGTATAAGCAATCAAATCAAAAGGTGAGTCATGAGGATACCACAATCCAAATTTAGAATGTCCCTTTAGGTATCTAAAGATCCTTTTTACTGCTTGTAAGTGAGAATCCTTAGGCTGCACTTGAAACCTTGCACATACACACACAGCAAACATTATATCAGGTCTAGAAGCAGTTAAATACATTAAAGAACCTATCATAGACCTATAATGATGCACATCAACTTCCTGTCCTTTTAGATCCACAGTAAGGTGTTTATGTGTCTCCATGGGTGTGCTTGCTGGTTTTACATCTGAAAATCCAAATTTGTGCAAAATATCCTTCACATATTTGGATTGATGTATGAAGATGCCATCCTCCTTTTGTGCAACCTGTAGTCCAAGAAAGAAAGTTAATTCTCCCATGGCACTCATTTTGAACTTTTTATGCATAAGATCTTCAAATTCCTTGCACATGCTTGATTTAGTAGATCCAAAAATGATGTCATCGACATAAATCTGAACCAACAAAATCTCCTGCTTCTCTCTCTTGATGAACAGAGTTTTGTCAATGACTCCTCTGGTAAAATCATTCTCCAACAGGTATGTGGACAGAGTGTCATACCATGCCCTTGGAGCCTGATGTAAACCATAAAGTGCCTTGTTGAGTTTGTAAACTCTGTCAGGATATCTTGGGTCTTCAAATCCTGGTGGTTGGCATACATAAACTTCTTCTTCTATCTTTCCATACAGAAAAGCACTTTTTACATCCATTTGATACACCTTGAAGTTTTTGAATGAGGCATATGCTAGAAATAGCCTTATTGCTTCAATTCTTGCAACTGGAGCAAAAACTTCATCATAATCAATGCCTTCCTCTTGTGTATATCCTTGTGCCACCAATCTAGCTTTGTTTTTGATGACTATCCCTCTTTCATCCTTCTTATTTCTGAAGATCCATTTGGTTCCTATTGCTCTGTGACCACTGGGCAGATCCACCAAATCCCATACATGTTGAAGAACAAATTGTAACAATTCTTCTTGCATTGCCTCTATCCAGCTTGGATCTTTTATTGCATCATGAGCTTTCTTTGGTTCCTCCTGTGACAGAAAACAAGAAATCAGACTTAAATGAAAACTTGAAGTTACTGTTTGCTTACTCTTGTGTCTAGTAAGCATTGGAGACTCCACATCTCCAATCACCAGTGTAGTGGGATGGTTCTTTTGAGTTCTAGTCTGATAAGGTGCTTCTTCCTGTAATGAATCACTCAAGTTTGTGTCTGCTTGTTCAGGAGTAGATTCATCTTCTTGTGAGGACTGAGGTTGAGACAAAGTCTCATCTGTCTGGTCACCTGCCTGGGGTGTGTTATCACCTTCTTCTAGATTATCATTTGTGCAAAACTCAGCAGGGTCAATGGTTGGAATAGGAAGCATCACAAATTGAGGCTGCACCTCTGATACCTGTTGTGTACTAGGTCCTGTGCAATACTGTTCACTAGGTTTAAAAGAGTTAGTGAAAGAATCAATATCAAATAACCAATTAGGACCAGTACCTTGAGCATTTGGAGTGTGTTCATTACACTTCACATTTTCACTCTCCTCAATGATTCTGGTAACAGAATTGAAAACTCTGTAACCTTTGCACTGAGTTGCATAACCAACTAGAAATCCTTCTTCTGATTTGCTGTCAAACTTACCTAATTGAGATTTGGTATTGAGGATAGTACAAGGGCATCCAAAAGGTTTAAAAAATCCAATAAATGGTTTCTTCTTTTTGAAAATCTCATAAGGTGTTTTCCCTTGTGATTTGACAACCAGAGTTCTATTTTGCACATAGCAAGCTGTGTTTACAGCCTCTGCCCAAAAAGTGATTGGTAAATTAGAATCAGCCAATAGAGATCTGGCAGCCTCAATTAGAGTCCTGTTCCTCCTTTCAGCAACACCATTGTGTTGAGGAGTCCTAGGAGCACTATATTGCTTCTCAATACCTTTCTCATCACAAAAAGAGTTGATATCAGAATTCTTGAATTCTGTACCATTATCAGATCTGATGACTTTGACTTTCAGATTAGACTGGTTTCTATTCTAGTGACAAAAGATTTGATCAGTCCACTTGTCTCATCTTTTGTTTTTAGAAAATAAACCCAAGTAAATCTGGAGAAGTCATCAACAATAACAAGGCAATAGGATTTCTTTCCAATGCTCATCACATTGGTTGGTCCAAAAGATCCATATGAATCAACTGAAGAGGTGAAGATATGCTGTTTACCTCCTTAGACTTATGGGAAGATTTGTGTTGTTTTCCTTTGAGACATGCAACACAGTTGTCATTACAAAAGAATTCCTTTCTAGGTAAACCTCTAACAAGATTATTTTTGACCAGTTTGTTCATATTTTTAAAATTCATATGACACATCCTTCTGTGCCATAAGTTTGATTCATCATGAGAAGCTTTTGAGAACAAACAGTTCAGAGATTAATTAGAAGGAATTCTCTCCAAGTCTAAGCAGTAGACATTGTCTTTTCTAGGAGATCTCAACAAGATAAGATTTTCATCAATTTTGAATCCTGGAGCTAGAATAAGACATTCTGAGTCAGTAAAGAACACACCAAATTTCTTATCACATACCTGGGAGACACTTAACAGGTTGTATCTCAGCTGCTCAACATAAAACACATCTTCAAAGGACATTTTATCCTTTGAGATCTTACCTTTACCCTTGATTTTACCTCCTTTGGGATTATCTCCAAATGCAACATGTCCTCCTTCAAAGTGTTTAAAGTTCTGAAGGATGAACTTGTTGCCTGTCATGTGCCTGGAACAACCACTGTCAATATGCCAAATGCTTTTTCCAATCTGTTGGTTGTCCTGCACATGAGGTAAAAAGATTAATTTCTGGATGGAACCCAAGCCAAAATGGTCTTGGGTTCTCCCTTATCATTGATATAATTGACTTCTGTAAGTCTGTTGAGTTTCAAGAGATAATCAGTGCTAGGAATTTCATGACTTGAGTACTTAGATTTCAAGATAGGTGTGTGTGCATATCTTTTCAAAATAGTCTTCAAAGTAGCTGAATGATTTGAGTTAGTACTGTCAGCAGTAGGAATACTACTAGCAGTACTTTTCCTTGAGTCAGTACTGTCAGCAGCAGGAATACTGCTAGCAGTACTTTTCTTTGATTCTGGTGCTTTTGGCATCCATACCTGTTTGACAGTAGGTTCAGACTTTGAAGTACTTTTAGCAGTAGAATTACCACTGGCAGTACTTTTCTGTGACTCTACTGCTTTTGGTACCCACACCTTTTTGACAGTAGACTTAGACTTTGGCACTTTTGAGAAAGATGGTTTAGTTTTTGCCAATCTACTTACTTTGGTGTTTTTCATGTTTAAGTACTTGTCATGACCAGCTTTATCAGAAGAGTTTTCTTTTGAAGAGTTTTGTCTATTGGTTCTGAAAGATCCAACAAACTTGTTTTTAGTAAAAGCTCTCTGATTCACTGGATTAAAGTAGCAATGTTTGGCCAAATGATTTGGATTACAGCATATAAAACAGGGTTTTGGTTTGTTGATTTTACTTAAATCAATCCCATGTTTTTGTGCCCATTGCTGATTCCAGTTTCTTTGATTACCTCTTCTAACTTCTTTTTCTTTCTTCTTTGAAGTACCCTCTTGAGATTTAACATCAGGTTTTGTGTTGCAGTCCTTTTGAAGATCCTTTTTATGCTTAGTATCAGGCTTATGAGGATCATCCTTTTTGAATTCAGAATCATTCAATAGAGGATCTACTTCAAGTGCAGCTTTGGGAAGATCAGATTTATCTAACCTATCTAGGATATCAGTGGTTGGTGGAATGTAGTTGTTGTTGTATGGAGGTGGTGTGTTATGATATCCTATTCCCTTTTTGAGATCATCATGAACCTGAGACTTTAAGAGTTCATCCAAGGCTTTTGATGACTTAGAATATTTTTCCAAATTTTCATTAGCCTTATTCAGATCCTCTCTAGTCTTTTCTAGTTCTGATGAGATTCTAGAAATTTTCAGTTCAAGCTCTTTCTTTTCCCAATTCCAGTAGTTTAAGTCATAACCATACTGGACCTCATTAGCCTGATAAGCTTTAATTTGATCTTCTAGATTAGCTATAACCAAAGAGGACTCTCTCCTACTTAGTTCTAGCTTCTTGATGCTGTCACACATAACCTGGTTATGATCTCTATACTTCCTTACAGTTTCAAGACAAGATGAAGAACAAAGTTTAGATTTTACCTCTTGAGGAATCTCAGAAATTGGTTCTTCTTTGATCTCAGCCATGAAAGCTTGATTCTGCACTTGATCTTCAGCCTGGTCACTCCAGTCAAATCCAGCTCCTTCTTGTGATACCAGGGCTTGTGAGGATCCTGAGTTAGGATTTCTGTTGTTGTTATTTGCCCTGTTTGAGCTGTAGTGATGCTGTTGATTGTGCATATTCTGGTTCTGCTGCTGTTGACCAAACTGCTGCTGATTGTGCTGCAGTGGATTCTGCTGCTGGTTCTGCTGATTCTGCTGGTTCTGCTGCTGATTATTCTGCTGATTCTGCTGCTGGTTATTGTAGCTTCCTCTGCATTCACGAGCAAAGTGTCCCAATCCATGACACTTATAACATTCCACCTTGGACTTATCAAATCCAAGCCTGTCATCTTTCCTCATTCCAAAATTTCTCCTTCCAGTTCTTCTCATGAACCTGTTTACCCTTACAGTTATCATGGCCATCTGCCATTTGAGATCCATCTCCTCCAAATCATCAGCATGGATCTGATCAAGATCTTCATTCACCAATGGTACACCAGCATGACTGGAGAAAAGAGCTTCCATCACAGAATCTCCTTCTGTCTCTTGCTTTGTAGTAGGTGTACTGGAATTGGATTCTCCATTGGTGATAGATTCTCCACCTGAGAAAAGTGCTGTATTATGAGAATAGCCAACAGGTTTCTTTTTGGCTTCAACTTCTGCTTCAAAAACCCTTAGATCATTATACAGATCATCAAGTTCCTTGTCTTCCAGATTATCACTCTGTCTAAAAGGAACAGTGTAGATAACCCATTCTTCTCCAAGAGATCTCAGAAACTTTCTATTGAGATCATCATTATCCATCTTTACTCCAACAGTGGCTAGCTCTCCTATGAGTTTATTAAATCTGTCAAAAGTTTGAGTCATAGACTCATTCTTTGAAGACATAAAGTTCTCATATTGTTGCTTAAGAACAGCCTTCTGATTTCTCTTAGAACTCTTTGATCCAGCAAATCTCTTTTCTAGTGCTTCCCATAAAACTTTGGCATTCTCACATGTGGCAAACTGATGTTGGTATTCATTGAGAATAGCCAATAAGAGAGTACTCAAGGCTTTCATCTCAGACTGCCTTGTCTTTCTCTCTGCATCAGTTCTTGGTGGAGGCACAACTCCTCCTTCTCCAGCTTCTCTTCTGATAGGACCATTCTCAACAATGTCCCACATAGAATAATCAGTCAGCAGCATATACTGCTTGATCCGTAGTTTCCACATGTCAAACTCAGTGGGTTTGAGCATGGGAACCTTTGAGACCATCATACTCTCCATTCCTTCCATAGTGTTTGTCAGATCTGAGTTTCTAGCTCTGATACCACTTGTCAGGATCTAAGATCTCACTTTCTCACAAATAACACAACTCAGATTGATAACAATCACTTTTGTGTATAAGTAATGCTTAACACAGAATGAAAGACAATGGAAAGAACAAAAACTGTGTATATATATTGATTACAAACCAAAAGCCTCAATCTGATGATCACAGATCAATCACCAGACATGCACTACTTCTCTAATGCAGGGATTAATAATCTTGAGGCTAAGAATTCTATGAACAATAATGATCAAAAGGTTATATCGACTATACTAATCAACTCAGGCTATATACTACCAAGAATTACAGATAAGTGTTTATCAAAACAGAATCAATTTGAACTCGATCATTATCTGCAATCTCAGCATTATCTTCAATTCTTAGCTTGAGCCTGAAGTAATCTTCTCGATCTTGATCATTATCCACTCCAAAAACTGTTTATCTTCTTCAGCAGTACTTTGAGTTATAAGCAGTAGAGTTAAAGACTTAGCAGTAGTTTCACCAACCTGCTGCTAGTTTAATCCAGCAGTAGTTTGACTCTGCTGCTTAAACCCAACACATAGGAATGAAAATTGAAGTTTTTACTAAACTACAAGGACTACAAACGTAATTTACTTTTGTGATCAAATTCTTTTCTCTGTTGCGATTCATAGCAATCTCCTCCATTCTCTCATTATTCAATTTCCTATTGAATGTTTTTGGACCTTGGGTTCATTGCGATTTTTCATTGCCCAAATTGAGTGTTTTTATTTTCCAATCGATATCCAACTCTTCATCTGCTACTGCTACTACAGTACTACTGTTACGACTTCTTTTTTTTTTACTTCATCGCTATCTCTCAACTTGTTATAATTTTATTATAATAATAATAATTATTATTATTATTATCAAAGAGAAATCAGATCTGCCGGAGATGGGAGGGAAACGGCGAAGATGCCGTGTTTCTGTTCAATGGCGGAAATAGTGTGTGGTTGGAGATGAGGCGGTGGTGCGACGTGGTGCGACTCAGATCTGGTGGTGCGACGGTGGCGGCAGGTGGTGGCGGCAGGTGGTGCGACTCAGATCTGGTGGTGCGACGTGGTGGTGGTGCTGGTCCTCCGCGTGGTGGTGCGACGGTTGTGCGGTGGTGGCGGCAGGAGGTGGAGAAATGGGGTTAGGGTTTGGCTTGTAGGAGAAGATATAGAGAGTTGTTAAAATACCCAAATTGCCCTTTTGGGTTATAATCAGGTGTGGAACATGGGGTTGTAGGAAAATTACAAAAAAATGTTATCTATATTATTAACCATTGATGTAAATAGATAGATGGTTGAGATTGGTCCTATAGTTTTTACAAAAAAAGTGGTTTGTATTTGATTTTTACTCTATATATATATATATATATAGAGAGAGAGAGAGAGAGAGAGAAAAAAGTTCAAATACAAACCACTTTTTGGTTGTTAACGTGAGTATAGCCCATAGCGCGACACGTGGCAAAAATTCAGACTGACACGTGCGACTTAAGCCCGCGACTTAGTGTTATTCATAATGAATAACGCTATATTCATAATGAATAAGGCTAAGTCGCGGGCTTTATGCACACAAGTCGCACGTGTCAGTTTGAATTTTTTGCGACTAAGCTTTATTCATACTGAATAACGCTTTATTCATACTGAATAACGCTTTATTCAGTCTAAATAATAGTGTTATTCATTATGAATAAAACTTAGTCGCAGAAAATTCAGACTGACACGTGGCGCGCTCTGGGCTGTCCTCAATTTCACAACCAAAAAGTGGTTTGTATTTGAACCCACCCCCATATATATATATATATATATATATATATATATATATAGGAAAGTTCAAATGAGAACCACGTTTTCATTGTGAATATGTAGACGAATCTCAACCACTCATCTCGATCAACAAAGACGGCTTTGACCGGTCCCTCCCTTTAATAATCTCTATCCTCCCATGAATCACGTCCACCATAACCGAAGATGTGTGGCTTAGATTCGTCCTCACGGTTCACAAAATTATATATATATATATATATATATACATACACGATTCAATAAAATTACGATCTATGTATTTAACATTTAGAAATCATTTAAATCACAAGTGACGACTTTTTTATACTTTTCAACGTTAACAAGTAACCAAAGAAGGTGGAGGTAACACCGGTGTGTCCTCAGGGGATGGTATATCCTCAGTTGGCCAAGGTTCAAACCCGCGGGGGCCGACTTGCTGTGGTACCTAGCTCTTGGGCCGCCCCATAGGGTCGGTTAATCGGCACGGAGAATTAATCGGTGCCCGTTTGGATACGGATAGCCTCTGAACGTGTTAACAAGTAATTTTAAACGTCACTTTGAATTTAAAGTGCTTTTATTTGAACTTATGAGACAAACGAATTTGATAATATGAATTAGTCATGTTATATCCCTTTAATTTACTTAAAATACTTTATGTCACTAATTAAAGTTTTGGTAATTTTAGTTGGAATTCTTAAATAAAAAAAAACATTTAATCATATCATGTTTTCTAAGATTTATCAAATTTAAATAATCGAGAGTTGGTATTAAATTAATATAAACGACAAATATATCCCTTCCTTTTTTTCAACCACATGTTCGAAAGTTTGATGAATATAAATAAAAGACACGCACACATATATTGTTCATGAACAATTAGAATCCACTTACATATTCTCATTAGTTATACTACTTAATTTCAAAGATGGTTTTACCTTCTTATGTATACAAAGACTGTTTGAGAATTCAGGGATTGATAGATAACAATAGCACCTTCGATATATATGACCGGCTATCAGTGTCTCAATTTTGCAGTGTAATACATGATTCTGAAGTGGAAGGGAAGATTTATAGCGGACCTATGTTGTGGATAGGGATCTACATAGCAGTAGCATCATTCTTTTGCATCCTT
This sequence comes from Centaurea solstitialis, assembly GCA_030169165.1. Taxonomy (NCBI): domain Eukaryota; kingdom Viridiplantae; phylum Streptophyta; class Magnoliopsida; order Asterales; family Asteraceae; genus Centaurea; species Centaurea solstitialis. The sequence goes on along the minus strand of CM058044.1, from coordinate 72,917,576 downwards.
CTCATAGCAGCCGATTTGCTCCATGGTTTTCGAAATAGAAAACTATGGTTTCCATCCAAATACTTCACCCTCAATACGGCTTCCATCACAATAATAACCATCGCAATGAAGCTCCCTGTGGATCTTAGCAGTCCGATGCATGGCTACGTCGACCAATTGGCCAAGGCAGGAAGCATGACCTTCATGTGTACCATGATGGCTAATTTAATGCTTTCTCTTGCTTCTATGGGCAATAGGGAGCTTTTCACAAACGTTGCAGGTATGGTCATTCTTGTAATCACAATTATCGTCAATGTTTTAATCCAGATGGAAACTGGTGTTGTGTATAGTAGCTATATCACGACGTATGGTAGCATGTACCTTCACATGTACATTAACATAGGTGCAATGCTCTCTATACTTGTACTAGTGATATCTTCAACTTTAACAATTCCAACCTCAAAAAGAATATTGGAATTGAAGTATCAAGCGGTACACAAAACAACTTCAAACCACATATTTTCACAACATACAAGGATATCTACAGTTGAAGAACTAACACAACATGTGAGAAAATATTGAGTGATGGCAGGAACTTGTAGCCCGCAATTTGTTATGGTTACTTCTCCACTATGCTCTGCAGCTGGGATAATTTGTGTGACTACTGCAATCTTACATTATATTAGCTTTGTATACATCTTCATAGAAGACGTTGAAGAAACAGTTTTTCTAGACTACGAATCAGATTATAAGTGGTCGATGCTTGTGATTTACATAACACAAACCATTGGGATTGGAGTAGGTACAATTGCGTTAGTATTCAGATGCCAATCCATTTAGCTTTTCCATTAGGTACATACCAAGGTCTGAAGAAACATACCAAGGTCTGTGACGTAGAGAAGCACTGGACCCAAATGTTGACGGAGTGGAAAAAGATCCATTTAGCTTTTCCATTAGGTGGTCACATATCTAAAGCTTTTGTCCACGCTTGGTATAGCCTCATTCTAAACCTTTGCATCATATGTCAAAAGCTAATCGTGGTCTCATGCAAAATAATAGGGCTGATTCCACTGGCCATGGTCATTGTTGGTGTACTTTGTGTATATTGTTGGAAGTCATTGAAAGCAAAATTCTTTGCCATGCGTATTGCCTCAAATCGTGAAATTATCCCCGTGGTTGAGCGAAATGATACAAACGAAGACATTGGAAAGTATGCTTTGCAACTTCAAGACGAGGTGGAGGTCAGTATAAGAATGCTCAAAAGTATTTCAAGCACGATGGATCGATCAATTCAAAAGGCTGAAAAGCAACAGCCTGTCAATCTTTTACAACTTATTGAGCAATTTACCGGATATAAGGGAGTAGTGAATTTTGATAGTGATGATATTCAACCTTTGAATTGTGTTAAATTTCCCAACGGTTGGAGCTTGCCACTGGTAACCTTAACATGCATCGCTATTACTCTCCCAAATATCAGTCAGGAGAGTACTGATAGTTTGTTCAGTAGCATTTGTGAAGGTATTTCATACACTTTTCTTGTTGAAAAAAGTCTTAACAACGTGGGTGAATATGTAAAAGTTCATAGGGCAACCATGGGCTTGTGGCGTGAGGTTGAAGTCAGCTACAAATGGTTGGGGAACACGCTCCACAGAAATGCTTATAGATATAAAAACCCAAAAGAGATTCTTAAATGGTTTGCTGATAAAGCTGAGGAAATTATAGTCGAAATAAGCAAACACAGCAATGAGGAACCGTTGGATGACTCTCGTGACAAGTTGATTGTTGCTGATTCAATGCATCGTATCACACAAACAATCTTGGTTAACTACCCTAATGACATCGAACAAAATAGAGAAGAGCAATTGTTTAGCCTATTATCCGGCATGATCGTAGACATTGTGGTTGCTTGCTTCACCAACTTACCACGTGTCATAGCAATGAAATGCCACAAGGATGCAATAGAGAAACGAGAGGCTAGTGTTCGGGATGCAGCAAAGCTTCTTGGTAGTACTAAGAAGATAATAGAAAAACTTCAATCGTGTGAGATACCAACCTTGGATCCCGACCAAAGGGCATTTATTGACGAGTGGCGTGTTCATCTAAAGCAATCAATTCCGTAGAATCTACTATCTTTCATTCACGGGGTACGTAATTTCTTATAAATATTTGATTCATAGTTTTTGTCTAACTTTCTTTCTCTTTTGCACCTATCTTTCTTATATTTTCTTTGGTTTTTCTTTTTAATTAATCAAAGGTCTTGTGTATCATGTTTCTAAAGCTTTTAGTTTTTTTGTTTGATGCAATATAGTTTTACCGTCTAGTTTTAAGAGACAAAATCGGTTTTGACCATACATGGTTCACACAATAGATCGTAAAGTTAATGGGGGAAATCATTATAGATATTGTGAAAATCAATTTAGGTTTCTTGGTGCCATAATTCATAATTATTCCAAATGATTCCCCATTCGTTTTATGAGGCATCCCCTTCCTTGCGGTTAAGGTAACGACTTTGGGTAGCTGACCCTGTTAGTCCGTTCCCCTCAGTAACGAATAATCAAGCGAGACACAAATTTTTAAATAACGGAAAATCCAATATTTTAAAATTGGCTCTCTCCTCCATTAACATAAAAAAGAGCATATTATAAAAAGAATTGCAACTTTCTGAACTGAACCATTTATGTGGTATTTTGGAGCCTAAGCATAGCTATTTTGGTACGCAAATTGTGTAAGTTTCTGTATATATATATTTCAAAATAAAGGTATTAGGAATGTGTCCATTTCATTCTTCATCTTGAGCTTCATTATCTCATAGTTTACAAAATATTTACCGGTGTAAGTGTTCAAAATATCTGAAACCGAAATACCCAACCGAAAACCGGCGAAACGTACCGATTTTTTTTGAACGGCAAGCTAAAACACACACGCTTTAGCGGTATCAGGCCTCCAATTGGGCAATCCCACTAATCCGCTGCGACCCGACCCAACCTATGGCTGAACCCGACCGACAGAAAAGTGGATCCCATAGACTGGATCCTCCCAAACCGGCCCCGAACCCGGCCCAAAGGACCAAATTCAAAGTCTGGATATCTTAGAAATGTCACTCGTACTATACCAATTTTTATGTTAACCGAGTCAGTTTATTTAAAATTTTCGGTTTGATTAACTGAACCGACAATTTTTTCGGTTTGGTTACGGTTCTTGATTTTAGTGACGGAAGGTTTTTCTTTTTGAACAGCAAATCTACTTTACTCCTAAACTACACTTTTTTTGTCCACAATGGGACTCGAACCCCTAACCAAAGGCCAGGGGGAACACTTTACAAACACCTTGGCACCGCTAGGCTACAAGCCCTTTGGTTAGTGACGGAAGGTTAACCGAATATATATGTACTATATATATAAGGTGGGTTCATATATACAAGAACCAACCCCATTTGCAAGAACAAAGGAACAAATTTTGAGCCACATGTAATGTGGGCCCATGTAGGACTCACCCATTAAATAAATCATATATGATTCAGTGAATCATATATGATTTATTTAATGGGTGGGTCCCACATGGGCCCACATCACATGTGAATCAAAATTATTTCTTTGTTCCTACAAAATTCATTTGTTCTTGTTTGAACCTAATTCATGTATATACACTATATATGTATACACACTATACACTATATATTTAGACTATATAAACTATCTATACACACTATATATCTACACACTATGTATATACACTATATATTGTGTATAATGCAGGAAAATAAGTTGTATAAACATTATATGTTTATTGAAAACAAGTTAATTGGTTAACTGCATAACCGAACCGACTAACCGATTACCGGTTAACCGATGTTTTCGGTTTAGGTTCATTATATCACCGAACAGAATTTATCGGTTAACCGCTTAACGGTTAACCATCCATGAACAGCCCTAGGTGTCAGTGCATAACGGTATCACTTATCTTACGGTTGTTACTTATTAGCATAAAAGTCCCGAAATTTTACCTGGTAAGAGCAACACAGACAGAGAGTCTTACCTAATAAGTGAGGAAAATGCCTCTTACTTAATTGGTAAGCATTTATCGGGTTTAAAATATGCATGTTTACCAACAATCAGCTTAATTTGATGGCTGAGAATGTTATACGACAAGGTAAGTGAAACTCGGCGGATCCCCTCTTGTCAAAATACTGAGAGAGTGAAGCATTTGTTTCGTTTACATTCTAACTATTTTCCCTAAACATCAAAACAAGCTAGGGAGCTCTAAAAAAGAACATGCATAATGTCTTTGCCCATAAACGCTTACCCAGTAAGCATTTCGTAAGCAGTCCCTTAATTGAGTTGTGCATTGCCCATAATTTGCATAATGCATCGGATGTATAACTTTTTTCTTCCTAGATTTTCTATGTGTGGTCTAATCATTTTTCTTTTACACATATGTAGCAGGTGATGTTGGTAGAAGAATTCATATGCTGAACGGAATGTTCGTCATGAAGCGTTTTCAAGATGATCATTTTTCTTGTTGGTTATAATTTGCAAATTATATGTCACCCATTCGATATCTTTGTTTTCATGTAATTATAGATGCATATCATGTTTGCTTATTTGTGTGATGCAATATATGTTTTTTCGGTTATCCGATTATTTTATCCTTGTTATGATCAAGCTTGTTTTGCTACGTAACTACGTTGTTGTTGTTTTAATTAATTTAGTTGTTGCTCCAAAGCTTGTTTAATCATATATGATTAAGTGTCTATGTATTGTTAATGTAACATGTGTATAATCATATATGATTAAACAGTTCTTGGCTATACATTTGAACTTTCCTCTCTCTCTCTCTCTCTCTCACCAAGTATTTCTCTCTCTCTCTCTCTCTCTCTCTCTCTCTCTCTATATATATATATATAGAGAGAGAGAGAGAGAAATGCTTGGTGTTCCGGAAAAACCCACCCAAGTTCGAATCCGGGGGTGAGGAACCAGGGGCCACTGAGTGTTAATCCCAGGGGACCATGCTTTAGCTCTCTGTGTAGGGTTATTTTGGTAGTTAATGTTGGTGAGAAGTGATTAATGTTGCAGCAGTGGTATCGGGCTTGACAGAGAAGATAAAATATGGTTACTGCTGCTAGTTCAAAGATAATGTTGCTGATTGAAGACTTGGAAGCAGTAACGATTACTACTGCTAAGGAGTTATTGCTGCTAACTGTTATTGTTGCTAGTTAATGCTGCTAGTCAGTTTTACCAGTTTCAGACTTTCAGTTAATACTTCTCTTGTTAATGCTGCTTCTAAGATTACGATAAGAAAACTATTTTGTTTGTAGTGATAAGGCAAAGATTTCGAATATATTGGAATTAGTTTAGAAGATATGTTTTCCTTATGTTTATCTTGTAATCTGTATAAATAGTTGATTGCAGTTTTTGTTTTAAATTACGAGCGATTACAGAGTTGTTGAGAGATAGAAAAGTAGAACCTCAAGAATTTCCTAGCAATAGAGAAGTGTTGCTCGTCTGTGAGATTCATATTCTTGCATGAGGCTTTGGTTGTAATCTTTTGACAATCTGTGATTAATAAAAGTGATCGTTTGAATTTATTGTTAGTTTTCCAATTAAAGTGTTTTTCCGCAACTTCTTTAATTCTGTTTCTGAGTTGTTTAAGTTCTTGTTACGAATTCGATCCTGACACTCTGTAAAAATTACCAAGGACGTAGTCTGGGTAAATCCAGGTGAACCTTATCTAAAAAAAACTCAGCCACTCATCCGATCAATAATAGCGGTTTTGACCGGTCCCCTCCTTTAATAATCTCCATCCTCCCATGAATCGCGTCAATCGCGTTCACCGTAACAGAACATGTGTGACAAGTATCAAGTGTTATGGAAGAGTTGCATGGGAATTATCATGAACCACAGATCTTATTCATCTAAGTCAGTCAACGAATGATAGGCATGTACTTCCCTAACAATCATAAAGGATGAAAAACAAGAAAACACGGTAACTGATTAGGACCAAACAGGCATGGCTGTCCATGCATAAAGACGAAGATGAGAGATAATTTCAAAAGTAATACAAAAATCAACAAAATTTTCATAACGCCTTTTTTATTGTTTTAGCACAAGTAATGTGTTCGGGATTTGAGATTCCCATAACTTTGTGAAATATCAAATAATATTACATTTTAACCCCTTATAGTTATTTAGCTAGTTATTTTATACCTTTTAGTTTTCTCTTTCATTTTCTATTTTAATAATGTTAACACATATAATCGTATATTAACTAAAATACATTGATAAAATACGTTTTAATTTTAATAAATTATACCATTATAATCGTCTCATCGATACCTTCGAAATGAACCCAATATTGAATATTTTTGTATTTCTTTATCTCATTGTATATTATGAAATTGTTTAATATAATGCAATTATATTATATAATTCTTTTTTGGCAAAATTGATTCATATTTAGGTGTTTTTTACGTAAAATATTTTTGGATTTCATTATCTTATTATACACATGAAATTGTTTTATATGATGAAATTATATTATATATATTAGAGGAGAGTGATCAATTACAAACCTCTCTTAAAATACAAACCATGCAACCCACTTAATAACCTTAGATTAATAAAATCAATGGTGAAGATGAACCCTCTCCTATTTTTGGTATATGAATTTTTTAATACCAAATATATCTAATGTTAATCTTGGCCATTAATTTTTTTAATCTACGATGATTAAGTGGGTTGCACGGTTTGTAAACTAATGGTGGTTTGTAAATGAAAGTGCCTCATATATTTTATATATATATATATATATATATATATATGGGAAGTTCATTTGAAAACCAAATCATTAGTAAAAACCGTAGAAACTCAAGGTTTTTTAGCTTAAATCAATGAAAACTCTACATGGAGTTGTTTAATATGATGCAAATGTTTTATATAATTCATTTTTTGATGAAATTGTTTCATATTTCGGTGTTCTTTTATGTAAAATGAAAATGTTTCATACAATTTTTTTATTGTTATGAAACGGTTTCTGTAACGCCCGTAATTTCGGTTGTATTATTGACTCGTTGATAATTATGGGAATTACAATTTTGGATTAAAAACCTATGTTTTATGGTTTAGTATGTTAGGGAATTCGATTACGAGTCCAACGGTCCTTTCGGAATCGAAAACGGAGCTATAACGAAGAAGTTATGGCCGAAACAAATGGTGCCTGAAATGATCAGATGCTAGCGATCGCTAGCCTTTACCTAGCGATCGCTAGGTACAAAATTCGGAGCTGCTGACTTTGCTCGCGACCAGGCTAGCGACGGTGGGAAGAAGGAAGCTAGCAATCGCTAGCCCTCCCAGCTAGCGATCGCTAGGCAGCTGATGGAGACTGAAATCGGGTTTAAAACCCTTCCTCACTTCATTTGGTCATAACTCCTTCATTCCTTGTCCGATTTTGCTGATTCTTCTTCCTACTCTCTCCATTTTCAAAGCTCTTCAAGATCTCGAAGTTGGATTTACACTTAGAGCTAGCTAGGAGGGAAACTACATCTCACCCACTTCGTCTTCTCCACCTCTCAAAACCCCAAACCTCCATTGTTGGATCTTGGTGCTCCTCCATTCTAGGGTTTGTTCAAGATTTGGCTAGGTAAGTTTATCTAAACCATTCTTAGGTTGGTTAATCTACATGTAAGAGTTATGAAACTAACCTAGGGTTCGATTTACTTGATTCTAGGTTTGTGCTTGCTATTTGACCTAAATCTTGGATTTGGGGGTTTTTGTCACAAAACCCTAAGGTGAGTTGTTAAAACTATTTTGTTAAAACTGAGAGCACATCATCTTGATGATTTTACGTTCCTTGTTTGATTATGTAGATGAACATGATTCTAGTATGAAATGCTTATTGTGTCTAGTTCAAGGAAATTACTCATGATATGTATTTTATGCGAAATGTGTGGAATTATGCATACTATGGAACTATGTGGAAGGGATTTGATATCCGTGCATGTTGGCACGTATGAAATGAGCAAAGGCTAGAGACCCTCGATTTATTCCTATGATAGGTGGAAAACAAATGTATGAGTCTTTTGAGACAGTACGTATATGCCTCTGATGGTGTCATGGTGGATATGACATCGGGGTTGTTTGTAGCTAAATGACATGGACGAACCAACGCAGTATTTCCACACCGAACAGTCTTGGGAGGTTCTGAAATAGGAATGCCCCTATGTCGCCGGCCCTCGGGTTGCTCCTTGGTGCGCGGGCCTCTGATGGTGTCATGATAGATATGGCATCGAGGTGTTCGGAAGTAACGAATGATGGGGTACTGGTTGGGGGAAATGGGTCGCTCCCATTGTTTCCGAAGATAATAATAAACCGGTTTAATACGTTAATTGTGTTGCTAATATAATTCTGTATATCTCGCATGATTTATACACACTACGCGCATGATATTATTTGTACCACTCACTAGGCTCCTTTAGCCTAACACTTGTTTGGTGTCGATGTGTCTCTCAGGTACTAGGGACGTCGCTCCCAAGTAGGCTTCGGGCTTGAGTGAGCATGGGGGAAAGATGAGAGACCGGTCCTTAGGCCGCGAGACTTATGGTTGACGATAACCCTTTTGTACTCTTCTTCCTAGACGGAACTAGACTAGTTTGGTTATTGTATTTACTCATTCGATTACAAACGTTGTAATTATACATTTACTTATACCCCATTTTGGGAAGAGCTCACGCCATGGCGTTGGAATTGTATACCACTTTTTGTGAAATGAAAGTTTTTGTTCGCCCTGATTTTTAGGGTGTTACAGTTTCAAGTAAGAGTTATATGAAACATTTTTACAAATAAGAACTCCAAAAAATTAATTATATGAAACATTTACATCATATTAAACAACTCCACGAAGAGTTTACGTCGATTTAAGCTATGAAACCATGAGTTTTTACGGTTTTTACTAATGTTTTGGTTTTTAAATGAACTTGACTCTATATATATATATATATATATATTGACGAAGTTGTTTTATATTTTGGTGTTTTTTAACAAGTCACACTATCATAATCTTTTCGTGGATATTTTTGAAATGAGCCCAAATTTGTTATTTTTAGTTTTAACTACATATAGGCCGCTATAAGTCTATAACGTATTGGTTAATCGTAGATTGAGTAAAATACGTTAAAAAAAATAAGTTTGAGTTTTAACAAGTTACACCATTATAATTGTATCGTCGATACCTTCGAAATGAGCCCAATAATGGTGTAACTTGTTAAAATTGGGACGTATTTTAGTCAATATATGATTATATGTGTTAATGTAATAAAAACTTTCGTTCATTTTTTAAATTTAAGACAAAATTAATTATTTTTCAACTGTTTTGTTTGTTTATGGGGTACGAGTATGATTCTATATATCGTCTAAAAGTGGCATGACACATGATGCATGATGAAGAAGTTTGCTCATCTTCTGTCTGTAGATAATTAGTTTCAACCTACTTGTCTAAACACACTCCCAAAATGAATAATAATGATGGAATTCTCTCACCAGTGTTTCATTGCTGTGCACACATTAGTCAATAGATCTTATGCTTATTTAGATGGATCGATCGGAGATGTACCGAAAGAATGGTATACTTGTAAATATCTCCTTCGACAACTTGTCCAGATTCGACATTGCCTGTTTCCAGAACCGAATACTATGTGAACATATCTAACAAATATAGTGGACCTATATATGCCGTGGATTAAAATCTACATTGCAATAGCATCCGCCATTAGTATCATTGCCTTGGCAGCCGATTTGTTTCATGGTTTCCGAAATAGAAAATTTTGGTTTCCATGCAAATATTTCTCACTCGTTGCCGCTTCCATCAAATGATTACTGTCGCCATGAGTAGTCCTGTGCCTGGACGTCACAATGATGGCTAACTTAATGCCTTCTTTGGCGTCTATGGATAAAAAGACACTTCTTGCAAATATAGGTCTGGCTATTCTCGTTGTCACCGTGATTGTGGATATTTGCATTGAGATTTATACTGGTGTTATAACAGATTGGCCTGTCTCTACCCTCGCTGCCAATGGCAGGTACTGCATCGATCTGACATCGGACATCGGCATTATTCTATATGCTTTTGATGTTATTGTTATTAATCATGTTGATTTCTTCATTGATAAAAATTCCAACCTCAAAGAAAACTTTGGAATTCAAGTATCAAGCCAAAATTAAGTTAAACAACTTCGGTTGAGCATTGTGTAGATATGTGTCTACAATCGAAAAACTAAGACGGTATTTGGTCATGGCAGAAAGTGGTAACCCCCAATTTGTGATGGCAAGTAATCCGTTATCCAATGATTCGGGTATAATTTGTGTAATTACCTTAGTAACCCACCTAGTTATCGTGTTGGATATCTATTTCACAGCAGGTCATGGTTATACGGAATACCAGTCGGATTACGAGTGGTCAACGCTTTTCATTTTTATAACATAGTTCATTGGAGTTGTACGTACGTAGCTGGTAACATCGCTCCAATATTTCGATGTTTTACAGTGATGTGTTTATTTCATATATGTATGTATATCTGAATTCCTTGGTTTAATATTATCTTTGTTTTGTACATGCAAAAGTGATAGATGCCATCCACTTCAAAATCAAAGTGATAAAAACCCAAGTATTTACCAAGAATGAATTGGTTGAGGCTCCGATCGGATGTAATAGTTAATATGGTTTGCAGCGAACAATAGTGGCACAACACGGCCGGGATGCGAAATTCACGGCTGATGCAATCACTGGTTAAAATAAATTCCACTCGATTGAAAACCTTACTCTATATGCATTATGCACAATTTGATTGGTTAGAATAATTTGCAGAGAAAAGATAGGAAGCTAATCGATCGGTACGTTTTCAGCGACCGATCTAAGAGCATGTCTGGTTTCCAATTTGCAATCTTGGATGTCGGGTCGACACCGAGGGAGCTTGTGACTTGCTATATGCAAAATCGAACGTGGCAGGGGTGGTGGATAAGGTTGGTTTCGCTCACAGACATTACTAGAGTGATCAGAAGTCGTTATTAGAGTAAGTTACGTCGCTTGTAGCCATGTCTTTGGTTCCGTAATGAAGAATCTTTGGGAATTTATCTGTTTATGGCACGCACACGCACAAGAAGAGAAGAGAGTATTTATCGACTAAAAGTACATGTAAACAAAAGAGAAGCAATTGCAGCTGCATATATTTGGTACATGAGCAGAAAACTAACGTTTAAAAACGCTATCTTGATGAAATATATATAAAGTGCAGAATTCAAAACGATAGCTGAGCCTAGGACATTTTTACGCCTTGGAGAATTCGGGGGACCTTCATCCTGGATTTATACATAAATATATATATATATATATATATATATAAGTTGTTTTTTCGCTCACAAATTAAGTTACCAAAGAAAGAAAGCTTACATCAGGATGGAGACAGAGGAGGGTAACCCATGACTTCAATCAGATCGGACAAGTCGTCATCTGCCCGAAATACTGAACTGATACATTTCTTATGATCGTGTATATAGCCGTCTTGTACTTCATCGCAGTCGGGATGATCTTGAGCAGCAGCAACATGACTTGTTGGTTTCTTTTCCTGAACCCTTTTCTTGGCTTTCCTGCCCCTTTTATTCTTGTTTTTTATTGATTCCTTTTTCTTCAAAGCCAATGGCTTCTTTCTTCCTCCTCCTCCTGTGTTCTTGGAGACACCAGTAGTACTATTGGTCTTCATAACTCCTCCTAAAAATCACAATGGTTTTAATCAGAAACAATCTAGAAACAAATACAGCATGTAAAAGAATAGCAGATAGATGATAATCAAAGATGCAAGTAAAATACCTTCCAAGTGAACACTTTTAGAATGCATTGCCATGTTTTGCAATTCTCTCTTCTGGAGAATGCAAACAACAGAATTCAGACATAAGAGAAATCATGGCTTTTTGAAATTAAATTAGGGGCATTCCATTAGCAACAAGAATAGAAACCTAACCAACACAATAAATAGTTCCAAATCATATAATAGGTCAGATTGATGGATGTTTCAACCCAAAAGAAAAAGGGAAGGAATCGGTTTCTATATCCAAAATCGTAACATATAAATTAGGGTTTCATGGCTCACCCGATTCAGATACAATTATGGCTTTTTGCATGTTTACTGATGGAGACATTGATTCCAAAAGAAAAAAGAGAATGAATCGATTTCCATATTCAGAATCGTAACACATATAATTTAGGGTTTCATGGAAGAAGAAGAAGAAGAATACTCGAAGAAGAATACTCACCGAATGAGATAGAATGAATTCGGGCTTTTTGCAATGGAGAGTTTTAATCATCGATTGCAAAAGAAAACTGAATGAATCGGTTACTTTTCGTTTTTTACAAATTATACCATCATAATCGTTTTGTCAATACTTTTTAAATGAGTCCAATATTAATTTTTTTGATGCACTCGCACTATCAATCTATCTATCTATATATATATATATATATATATCTATATATATATATATATATATATCTATATATAATAAAAGAGTAACTGATTTGACACGTGTCGCGCTCTGAGTAACTCATTGACACGTGTCGTGCTCTGGTGAGCCATTGCCACATCATATGCATATGACACATGTCACTGATTCAAAATATAAAATTATTAAAAATTAATCCAAAATTATCTATTAAATATAATGAAGTCATCTATATCTCTATCTTTCTCCCTAAAATGACATTGATTCAAAATTTAAAATTATAAAAAAATTAATTCAAAATTATCTATTAAATATAACAAACTTTATCTCTATCTATTGGTATAAAGTCATCCATATCTCTATCTCTCTCCCTAAATTGATATTTAAATACTAAGCAGATTCAACCTTTTCTATTTTAATTTTTCAAGTTCCTCCATTACTCTTTTTGCAAACACGTGTCGCGCTCTGAGTAACTCATTGACACGTGTCGTGCTCTGGTGAGCCATTGCCACATCATATGCATATGACACATGTCACTGATTCAAAATATAAAATTATTAAAAATTAATCCAAAATTATCTATTAAATATAATGAAGTCATCTATATCTCTATCTTTCTCCCTAAAATGACATTGATTCAAAATTTAAAATTATAAAAAAATTAATTCAAAATTATCTATTAAATATAACAAACTTTATCTCTATCTATTGGTATAAAGTCATCCATATCTCTATCTCTCTCCCTAAATTGATATTTAAATACTAAGCAGATTCAACCTTTTCTATTTTAATTTTTCAAGTTCCTCCATTACTCTTTTTGCAAACGTCTTAGGTAAGTTCGCCAACCATTTTTTCGAAGAACATTCATACATAAAATTTATTTTATTATTTGTTTTTGCAATTATTTGAAGAATGGTAAGAAAATTTGTGTCATTGTTTTCTTATGATGAACTAAATCATATGGTTTGATTTTGTCCTGATTTACTTTTTTTTTAGATTTTTGATCTGAGTAACTCATTGACACGTGTCGTGCTCTGGTGAGCCATTGCCACATCATATGCATATGTGTCATGTGTCATATGTTGACACATGTCACTGATTCAAAATATAAAATTATTAAAAATTAATCCGAAATTATCTATTAAATATAATGAAGTCATCTATATCTCTATCTTTCTCCCTAAAATGACATTGATTCAAAATTTAAAATTATAAAAAAATTAATTCAAAATTATCTATTAAATATAACAAACTTTATCTCTATCTATTGGTATAAAGTCATCCATATCTCTATCTCTCTCCCTAAATTGATATTTAAATACTAAGCAGATTCAACCTTTTCTATTTTAATTTTTCAAGTTCCTCCATTACTCTTTTTGCAAACGTCTTAGGTAAGTTCGCCAACCATTTTTTCGAAGAACATTCATACATAAAAATTTATTTTATTATTTGTTTTTGCAATTATTTGAAGAATGGTAAGAAAATTTGTGTCATTGTTTTCTTATGATGAACTAAATCATATGGTTTGATTTTGTCCTGATTTACTTTTTTTTTAGATTTTTGATCTGAGTAACTCATTGACACGTGTCGTGCTCTGGTGAGCCATTGCCACATCATATGCATATGTGTCATGTGTCATATGTTGACACATGTCACTGATTCAAAATATAAAATTATTAAAAATTAATCCGAAATTATCTATTAAATATAATGAAGTCATCTATATCTCTATCTTTCTCCCTAAAATGACATTGATTCAAAATTTAAAATTATAAAAAAATTAATTCAAAATTATCTATTAAATATAACAAACTTTATCTCTATCTATTGGTATAAAGTCATCCATATCTCTATCTCTCTCCCTAAATTGATATTTAAATACTAAGCAGATTCAACCTTTTCTATTTTAATTTTTCAAGTTCCTCCATTACTCTTTTTGCAAACGTCTTAGGTAAGTTCGCCAACCATTTTTTCGAAGAACATTCATAATAAAATTTATTTTATTATTTGTTTTTGCAATTATTTGAAGAATGGTAAGAAAATTTGTGTCATTGTTTTCTTATGATGAACTAAATCATATGGTTTGATTTTGTCCTGATTTACTTTTTTTTTAGATTTTTGATCTGAGTAACTCATTGACACGTGTCGTGCTCTGGTGAGCCATTGCCACATCATATGCATATGTGTCATGTTTTCATATGTTGACACATGTCACTGATTCAAAATATAAAATTATTAAAAATTAATCCGAAATTATCTATTAAATATAATGAAGTCATCTATATCTCTATCTTTCTCCCTAAAATGACATTGATTCAAAATTTAAAATTATAAAAAAATTAATTCAAAATTATCTATTAAATATAACAAACTTTATCTCTATCTATTGGTATAAAGTCATCCATATCTCTATCTCTCTCCCTAAATTGATATTTAAATACTAAGCAGATTCAACCTTTTCTATTTTAATTTTTCAAGTTCCTCCATTACTCTTTTTGCAAACGTCTTAGGTAAGTTCGCCAACCATTTTTTCGAAGAACATTCATACATAAAATTTATTTTATTATTTGTTTTTGCAATTATTTGAAGAATGGTAAGAAAATTTGTGTCATTGTTTTCTTATGATGAACTAAATCATATGGTTTGATTTTGTCCTGATTTACTTTTTTTTTAGATTTTTGATCTGAGTAACTCATTGACACGTGTCGTGCTCTGGTGAGCCATTGCCACATCATATGCATATGTGTCATGTGTCATATGTTGACACATGTCACTGATTCAAAATATAAAATTATTAAAAATTAATCCGAAATTATCTATTAAATATAATGAAGTCATCTATATCTCTATCTTTCTCCCTAAAATGACATTGATTCAAAATTTAAAATTATAAAAAAATTAATTCAAAATTATCTATTAAATATAACAAACTTTATCTCTATCTATTGGTATAAAGTCATCCATATCTCTATCTCTCTCCCTAAATTGATATTTAAATACTAAGCAGATTCAACCTTTTCTATTTTAATTTTTCAAGTTCCTCCATTACTCTTTTTGCAAACGTCTTAGGTAAGTTCGCCAACCATTTTTTCGAAGAACATTCATACATAAAATTTATTTTATTATTTGTTTTTGCAATTATTTGAAGAATGGTAAGAAAATTTGTGTCATTGTTTTCTTATGATGAACTAAATCATATGGTTTGATTTTGTCTGATTTATTTTTTTTAGATTTTTGATCTGAGTAATCATTACAGTTCGTGCTCTGACCATTGCACATCATATCATATGTTATGTGCATATTTGACATGTCACTGATTCAAAATATAAAATATAAAATTAATCCGAATTATCTTTAATATAATGAAGTCATCTTATCTCTACTTTCCTAAATGACATTGATTCAATTAAAATTAAAAAAATTAATTCAAAATTATCTATTAAATATAACAAACTTTATCCTACTATGGTATAAGTCATCCATATCTCTATCTCTTCCCAAATGATATTTAAATACTAACAGATTCAACCTTTTCTATTTTAATTTTCAAGTTCCTCCATTACTCTTTTTGCAAACGTCTTAGGTAAGTTCGCCAACCATTTTTCGAAGAACATTCATACATAAAATTTATTTTATTATTTGTTTTGCAATTATTTGAAGAATGGTAAGAAAATTGTGTCATTGTTTCTTATGATGAACTAAATCATATGGTTTGATTTTGTCCTGATTTACTTTTTTTTTAGATTTTTGATCTGAGTAACTCATTGACACGGTCGTGCTCTGGTGGCCATTGCCACATCATATGATATGTGTCATGTGTCATATGTTGACACATGTCACTGATTCAAAATATAAAATTATTAAAAATTAATCCGAAATTATCTATTAAATATAATGAAGTCATCTATATCTCTATCTTTCTCCCTAAAATGACATTGATTCAAAATTTAAAATTATAAAAAAAATTAATTCAAAATTATCTATTAAATATAACAAACTTTATCTCTATCTATTGGTATAAAGTCATCCATATCTCTATCTCTCTCCTAAATTGATATTTAAATACTAAGCAGATTCAACCTTTTCTATTTTAATTTTTCAAGTTCCTCCATTACTCTTTTTGCAAACGTCTTAGGTAAGTTCGCCAACCATTTTTCGAAGAACATTCATACATAAAATTTATTTATTATTTGTTTTTGCAATTATTGAAGAATGGTAAGAAAATTTGTGTCATTGTTTTCTTATGATGAACTAAATCATATGGTTTGATTTTGTCCTGATTTACTTTTTTTTTAGATTTTTGATCTGAGTAACTCATTGACACGTGTCGTGCTCTGGTGAGCTTGCCACATCATATGCATATGTGTCATGTGTCATATGTTGACACATGTCACTGATTCAAAATATAAAATTATTAAAAATTAATCCGAATTATCTATTAAATATAATGAAGTCATCTATATCTCTATTTTTCCTAAAATGACATTGATTCAAAATTTAAAATTATAAAAAAATTAATTCAAATTATTATTAAATATAAAAACTTTATCTCTATCTATTGGTATAAGTCATCCATATTCTATCTCTCTCCTAAATTGATATTAAATACTAAGCAGATTCAACCTTTTCTATTTTAATTTTTCAAGTTCCTCCATACTCTTTTTGCAAAGTCTTAGTAGTTCGCCAACCATTTTTTCGAAGAACATTCATACATAAAATTTATTTTATTATTTGTTTTTGCAATTATTTGAGAATGGTAAGAAATTTGTGTCATTGTTTTTATGATGAACTAATCATATGGTTTGATTTTGTCCGATTTACTTTTTTTTTAGATTTTGATCTGAGTAACTCATTGACACGTGTCGTGCTTGGTGAGCCATTGCCACATCATATGCATATGTGTCATGTGTCATATGTTGACACATGTCACTGATTCAAAATATAAATTATTAAAAATTAATCCGAAATTATCTATTAAATATAATGAAGTCATCTATATCTCTATCTTTCTCCCTAAATGACATTGATTCAAATTTAAAATTATAAAAAAATTAATTCAAATTATCTATTAAATATAACAAACTTTATCTCTATCTATTGGTATAAAGTCATCCATATCTCTATCTCTCCCTAAATTGTATTTAAATACTAAGCAGATTCAACCTTTTCTATTTTAATTTTTCAAGTTCCTCCATTACTCTTTTTGCAAACGTCTTAGGTAAGTTCGCCAACCATTTTTCGAAGAACATTCATACATAAAATTATTTTATTATTTGTTTTTGCAATTATTTGAGAATGGTAAGAAAATTTGTGTCATTGTTTTCTTATGATGAACTAAATCATATGGTTGATTTGTCCTGATTTCTTTTTTTTTAGATTTTTGATCTGTAATATTGACACTGTCGTGCTCTGTAGCCTTGCCACATCATATCATATGTGTATGTGTATATTTAACATGTCACGATTCAAAATATAAATTATTAAAATTATCGAATTATTATTAAATATAATGAAGTCATCTATATTCATCTTTCCCTAAATACATTGATTCAAATTAATTATAAAAATTAATTCAAAATTATCTATTAAATTAACAACTTATCTCTATTATGTATAAAGTCATCATATCCTATCTCTCTCCTAAATTGATATTTAAATATAAGCAGTTCAACTTTCTATTTTAATTTTCAAGTTCCTCCATTACTCTTTTGCAAACGTTTAGTAAGTTCGCCAACCATTTTTCGAAGAACATTATACATAAAATTTATTTATTATTTGTTTTTGCAATTATTGAGAATGTAAGAAATTTGTGTCATTGTTTTTATGATGAACTAACATATGGTTTGATTTTGTCTGATTTTTTTTTTTTAGATTTTGATCTAGTAACATAACTGTTTTCTTCCAATATATATATGTGTCATGTGTCATATGTTGACACATGTCACTGATTCAAATATAAAATTATTAAAAATTAATCCGAAATTATTATTAAATATAATGAAGTCATCTATATCTCTATCTTTCTCCCTAAAATGACATTGATTCAAAATTTAAAATTATAAAAAAATTAATTTAAAATTATCTATTTAAATATAACAAACTTTATCTCTATCTATTGGTATAAAGTCATCCATATCTCTATCTCTCTCCCTAAATTGATATTTAAATACTAAGCAGATTCAACAAAAACCGTATAAACCTTACATTTTCCATTTTAATTTTTCAAGTTCCTCCATTAATAGGTAATGGAGGAACCGACTCTTAATTGAGTTTTGCATTTGCCATAATTTGCATAATGCATTGGATGTATAGATTTTTGTTTCCTAGGTATTTTGTGTGTGGTCTAATCCTTATTGTTTTACACATATCTAGCAGGTGACATTGGTCGAAGAATTCATACGCTCAATGGAATGTCTGTTCTAGAGTGTTTTCAGGATGATCAGTTTTTCTGTTTATATAATTTGCAAATTCTGTGTGTCACACAGTTGACGTCTTTGTTTTCATGTAACTACAGATGTTTATCATGTTTGCCTATTTGTGTGATGCAATATATGTTTTTCCTGTTAGTTGGTTATTTTGTCCTTGTTATGATCAATCTTGTTCTGTTACGTTGTCGTTTTGATTAATTCGGTCGTTTGCTCCAAAGCTATTATATTAGATTGAATAGCTGATTGCATTAGAAATTTTTGCTGATAATATATTATATTAGATTGAATAGCTGATTGCATTAGAAATTTTTGCTGATAATATGTCATGATTTACTGCTTTTATAATTTTATAACTATAATGAGAGTGAGGAATTTTTAACTATAATTATAAATTTTTTTCCTAAATCAAAAAATAACAAATTGAAAAGTTTTTTTTTTTTTTTAATTCTCTCTCAATTTCCATGCCCTTTTTGAAAGCGTCACCACCCACTTTTTAACCTTTCTAGAGTGAAATACATTTTTTGTCCCTGTGGTTTGACTAAAGTCTCAACTTTGGTCCCTATAGTTTAAAAAATACACGTTAGCCGCTAGAGTATGCGATTTGGTCCAATTTTGGTCCCTGAGACTAACAACCGTTAAATAAAACCGTTAAATAACAGTTTTATTTAACGGTTGCTAGTCTCAGGAACCAAAATTGGACCAAATCGCATTAATGTGTATTTTTTAAACTATAAGGACCAAAACTGAGACTTTTGTCAAACCACAGGGACCAAAAATGTATTTTACTCATCTTTCTATTTCTGATAAACACTATTTATCACTTTTTATGCCAAATTTACTATGAAATTAGTGTTAACTGATACTCAAAATAGAGTTCCAATATCTAATTATTGCATTGCACTAAAAAGAGAAGAAGGGAAAAAAAAAGATTTTTAATCTTATTTGCATTTGGTTAGTATGTAGTTAAGCCCAAGAAACAAAAGAAAAAGAAAGAAAAGACAAAGCAAGCATGTTGTTGCTGGATCCCCCATGTGGGCTGAAAAGAAAAGAAAAAAAAAAGAGAGAAAGAGAGAAGATAAACAAAAGCCCAAATTGCAACCCAGCAAAGAAATAGTCCAGATCGCATCTGTCTCTCGCTTCCTTCTCGATCAGACCAAAAATCAAGCAGCTGGGCGGTTTTCGGGCGGCCTAAAACCGCGCCTAACCCGCCTAATTCACTGTTCAGGTTCGATTGTCTACCTTTCGCGCGAGTTCTCAGCGGCTATAACCCGCGCCAAAGCAGCGTGCAGCTGATTTTTGGGGACATGATTTTTTTTTCCGGTTAAGCCAAAATGGAGATATAAAAGGACTTTGAAACGGTCGATTGAAGGGGGGGAAGGAAATTAGAGAGAAGAAGAGGAGAAGCGATGCAGGGAGTTTATCTCGTTTTGATTTCGTCACTTTCGATTAGGTAATCTTAGATTAGATTTACATTTTGGTTTTCTTAGTTAATTTTTACTTTCAAGCAATGAGTTTGTAAACTCATCGATTAGGATTGTGTTGAGACTTGTTGGAGCTTTCATATCATTTGATTTCCATTTATACAAACCTTGAATTACATGTTTACCATAGTTGGGTTTTCAATCTAAGTCGGTACCCTTAAATTGTTTAATCTAATCGTGAATTGCTAGGTGGAGTTGTGAATCCGTAATTGTTCTCAACTCTATTCTAGTAGCAAGAAATATTTAGATTAATTGGGCGTCTGATTAGTTTTAGCGTTGTGGGTTTGTTAATCTATCTAGTCTAAATGATCGGCGTCCGATCATTGGCTAGGAATGGCGTTTGTCTACACATAATGCAATTAGCAGTTAAGTCTATGTTAGTAACTAGACTTAGTTAGCTGATTAGGAACTAGTTTTTGAGGCGTATCATGGCTAGTTTAATCTTACGGACAAACATAGTTTAGATGTGTATCGAGGCTCATAACCATTCTGGAATAGAATGAGAAAAATATCTTTAGGAACAAGTCTATGATACACGGTCCGGTCAATATTTTACCCTCGTTGCTAGTCGTGTATTTATTTGTTTTCGGCTCTATTTTCATGTGCTTAGTTTAATATTTCATCAATCCACCCGTGCACCTTTTCATAAAGCGTAGACGCTTGACGACAATCACATCTAATCTTTGTGGAATAGACCCTACTTGCTACCTTTAAAATTTAGGTTGTAATTTACGGTAAATAGGAAACTTAATTATTGTTTGTCGGGCTCGACAGGCGTCAGTTCCCCCCCCCCCCCTCCCCTCCCCTCCCTCCCTCCCTCCCTCCTAATTCCCAAATACCGATGAATGCTGATCTGAGTCCGACGGCGACCGACGCCATCGTTACCACCACCACTGAAAAACCTTTTGAAATCGCATCATTTTCTCCCAATCTTGATGCAATAACTTCTTTACACGATTCAAATTACAAAGAGGACGATTGTTTTCTTGATCATTATAGTCTCCAAAGCCAAAATTCAGGCTTAACTGATTTTTCATCCGCTATTTTGAAATCAGTTTCTTATGACGAAGATTCTTGACGAAAATTTTTAAAAATATCTTAAATAAATTAATCATGCTTAATTCTTTTCCACAGGATAAATTTCCTTTTAAAGGATTAATTCGTTTTTTAAGCGTAATTTACTAGAGAACATGAAATTAAAGAGATCAAGGGTTCATATATATATATATATATATATATATATTTCAATGTTTTCACCGTTAACTCAACTTCTTACACAATCCTTCATATATATATATATATATATAATACACACACACGGACGAAAACAATGACTATATATTTTAAGAGAACAAGAAAATTTCGCTCATGTACAAAATCACATGTGATTTTACACAAACGGGAAGAAAACTGGACCTAGGTGACTTGGGTGTGACTTAAAGTCGTGGGCAAAGTCACGTGAATCATATCTGATTTTGTATATCAACGAAGTTTTTCTTGTATTCTTAAATAGTTAGCGTATTTTTATGAACCCATCTCTCTCTCTCTCTCTCTCTATATATATATATCTATATAGAGTGCCATTCTTTTGTTAACCCATTAAAATGTGTTAACTGTGTTAACTAATCACAGCCATCCAAAATAAAAATAAAAGGCCAAGATTTTGTTGCCAAATATAACTGAATTAAATAATTACTATAATTAGGGATTTCTTAAAACACATATGCATAAGGGTATAATCGGAATAATATTAGAGAAACACATGTGCAGGTTTAACAGGTACAGTCGCCTCCCAAAACCCAAATTCAAAATCGCTCAATCTACGGCGATCAACCAAAATCAAAATCGATATTGTGATATCTCTTCCGATTAGAACGATTTCGTGAGTTAAAATGGAGGAACACGATCTCCAGAACCGTTACAATCAAGGTGATTTACTTTATGTAGGGTTGATCAACCAAAATCAAAATCGATATTTCTTCCGATTAGAACGATTTCATGAGCTAAAATGGAGGAACACGATCACCAGAACCGTTACAATCAAGGTGATTTACTTTATGTAGGGTTGTATATATACGAAAAAACATGAATTCCCATAACACAGGTCATTCATTTTCAGGAATTAGACGAAGCAACCGATTGCGCAACAAGAGACCTTTCAGCTAGTTCGTAAACACAACTGATATTTCGGTGGACGTCGACAACGAGGTTGACGAGTATACGGATCCCATTGGCGAATCACCTTCAGTAACCCATTCTAAGAGAAGTAAGAAACCTAATCAAGCATCAAGAATGCAAGGTAAGTCCTTTTAATGTTAAAACCCTTTCATCTTAGAGTGATTTAAAGCGACCCATCATTCAATCGAATAGAACAAGGCTTATGAGGTCTGTGACATCTTTTTAAAACCATTAAATGAAGGAAAAAAAATGATACTTTGATTATGAGGTGTAATAAGAACACATTATTTTAACAATAAAAGTAGGTCCACATTGCAGGTAAAGAATGCATATGAAAACGAGTTTAATATACAGGTGTAACTCACCATGTGTAGTCACAAGTGTAGTTATGTTCTATATACACACGTGTAACCCACAATTGTAGTTTTGTTGTTCTATATACAAGTGTGTTTTATATACACATGTGTACACCACCACTTTTTTTGAATGAACCATAGAGGCAGTAGCATCATCAAATGGTAAATGGGTAAAATTGGTAATTAAAAAAATGGGTGGGTAAACAAAATGGTAAACCATAGAGGCAGTAGAAAATGGAGCATCATTCGAATGCAAAATCTCTTTTTTCTCACTATCTCCCTGTCTCTTCTTACTATCTCTTGTTTTGTTTTTATTAATTAAGTAAATAAATAAAATGTGTGGGTAAAATTGGATTGAGTATAGCACATGTTTTGGCTAATTATGGATAAGTAATGGAAAGCTGATGTGGCTTTGGGTAGTTTTGAGCAATATGAGAGGTATAACACAAGGTCTTATTATGTGTGAAACACATATGCAGTTTGTAGAGAATATTAAAAAATATGGAGTTTGTAACATATATGCATCTTTGTTGTGAAGTTTGTAACATATATGCATCTTTGTTGTGAAGTTTGTAACACATCTGCAGATAAATATATTAGTAAAAACATGAGTTTGTCTTCAATGATAATCATATGTGTACGTACATGTGTGCACTTGAGAGCTAATGAACACATGTGTACACATATGGTATGCACATGTGTACGTGTATATAGATATGCACATGTGCACATCTATATACGCGTACACATGTGCACATGTGTACGTGATGCGACCTATAAACACATGTGTATGTAGGCGTATTGCACACGTGTATATAGACGTTATGCACACATGTTCATGCATTCACAGATAAACACACGTGTATAAACGTAATGCAAACGACACATTATGTTCACTGACAACCACATGTGCACATGAACAACTGTTATTGCCGACATTCGACAGAAACCATTACAGCTTAATAACAATATGAGCATGCAGGTTATAGCTCCGACAGCGATTTTTGCGAAGACCCAAAAGATACCATCAAGTTGCCACAAGAGACTGAAAAGGAACAAACAAGTCGACAAGCAGCCGGTGACAACCTGGAAGGTAAAAAGAAGGTCAAAAAAACACCTGGAAGTTTGCGTACACGAACTTCACCTAAAGCTCTCTACGACACTGTGAAACTGCTGACTGAAGAACAGAAACAGGCAGTAAGAGATATTGGTCTAGGTTCACTTCTATGCATACGACTTGACGGAATACCAGGGAAACTTGGATACTATGTTGTCAATTACTTTAATCCGACAACAAAGTGTATCACCTTGAAGAATAATGGCTTCCTAGAAACCACAGTGGAGTCTATACACAAAATGCTCCTACTGCCATATGAAGGAGTAGACCTGCTATCAATAGAAGTATCAGAAAAGGGTAAGGAATTAGCAAACAAATGGACTTCACAATATGATAAAGAAAAGGTTAGACCCAAAGATGTCCAGGAACATATCAGTAAGAAAAAAGATGCGGGACTGAGATTCAAAATGAACTTTCTTGTCCTAGCCATGAGTGTTCTAGGAGGATGCACCAGAGCAGGAGAATGCAACTACAAGTTCCTTTTGCACCTACCAGACATACATACGATATCAAAGGTGAACTGGTGCAAATACATCTGGGATTGCTTGGCAGACAGCAAGGAAGGTTGGAGATCAGATAATCCCGAATCATTCTACGTCGGCCCTCTAACATACCTAACCGTACGTATTTACCAGATCGACATGATATAACTTTATCAATTACCTTGTACATTACATAGTTATTCTACTAACATTTGTTGCAACCTTTTCAGATGTTGTACGTAGAATCCACATCATGTGTAGGACCAGATGTGAAGAAGGACGTCTCACCCCTTAGGCGGTGGACGTTAGAACTACTACGTGAACGACAAAACATAGAGTTAGCAAATGGAGGTATAGGTTTCGCACCAATGAAGAACAATAGAACCAACAGCGCAACAACTCGGGTTGGTGAAGGATCAACGAGCGGAGTTAAAGACAAAGAATTCAGAAAGCAGGTAAGGACAACATGTAACCTTAGCAAATGCATGACATACATTCATTAACATAAACCCACATGTGTCACAGGAATTGGTAGACAGGTTAGACGAACTAATTATGACCTACTCAGCAGCCAAAACTGAGTTTGAACTTGAGCTTGTGGATGCCATAAATGAGTTCCCAGATGATGTGGATTTCGAAAGATTGAAGCTCGAGTTTGCAAGTGTGTTCAAGGGGTCAAGGTGGGACAACGAATCAGATCCCAAAGCTGATTTCAAAGATATTCAAGAAGACAAAACACCTGCAACGGTGAAACATGGAAAGGCGGTAGTGCAGCTCATTGGGTCATCTACAATGGCTGGGACATCATCGACTACACCACACCAACGCAATGAAATACGCCAAATCAACATAGATCTGAAACACCAACACCTGGAGAACATAAGAAATCAACCCCAGGCATTCCAACTTTTGATATTGGATCCTCTTCCGGTTCAACCGTGTCAAAAGCGATTGTAATAGCAAACGCAGGAGTGGAACCGATAAGCATGGAGCCACACATTCCAACACCTGTGTCAACTGGATTTAAACGGGCATCTGATGGTGACGTACCAACCGTTACAAACCTTCGATCACCACACTCGAGTTCAAGTCACCCAACCAATGTGCACAACATAAGCTCACCAACGTTTGATCTCGGAATAAACCTAGATAAGGCACCTTCGCAACCCAATGAGGAACGCCAAAGGAAAAGAAGACTTAGAAAAGTTGGCCAAAGCCTTAAATCACCCTACCTACAGCGCGCTGTGACATTCGACGTAACATCAAATGAAAACAAGATACTCAACTGGGTTTTGAAAGGGGTTAGGACGCAAGAGTAAGCTTATTAAACGTTATTGTTCCAAAACAAATATCATATGCACCAACTTATTCATAGATGCTTCACATACTATTATAAACCATATCTTTTGTAGGGAGGAAATTTTCAAAATCAAGCACAGCCATACAATAACCCGAGGGCAGATGCGAACACTGGCAGATGAGGCAGGTATCGTTGCTATTGAGGTGATCAATGGCTGGGTGGCCGTGTTAAATGAACAAGAGGAGTACCGAAGTTCAAACTCGCCAAAGAGACTATTTTTGACAACCAATGTTGCGGTAAGACGCATACATTCCTTTGAAAAAACCATGATTAAGTATATGTAACGTTTGTAACCAGATCTTCAATAATTTTACACAGCAAGATTGGAAGATACTTGATGACCAATTCACACCAGAAGAAAAGTACACAAGCTTTGTAGAGCACTTACACGAATGCACGAACGGCACCCCGGAAGTGATGAGCTTTCGGGCATTTGATTTGGTAAGCTTCACTATACAAGAAAAGTCCTTCAACCAACTGATAAAAACAATAAAATAATAATGAAATGTTTGTTACCGATAACTTCTGTTAATTTTAAACACAGGTGTTTTTCCCCGTGGTAGAACCATTACACTACTACGTAATTGTGTACAACTTAAAAGTCCCATGCGTGTATGTCATCGACAGTGAAGACCGTGAGGTTGATGAAGTTGACGTATACAATTGGCAAATTGCTGCTGTGGTAAGTAATTTCAAGCATTAACACCTACATTTGTTTAACTGATTAACAACTACATTTGATGGATACGTTGTGTAACACTGTGAATTTAACATTGGCAGATTGGTATGATGAAAACACACCTACGACGCACAGCACATCCAAATTGGCAGTATTTTGAGTATTTATCTGCAGACAAAGCTGAATTAAGGTGGCAAACCAAGAAAAGTGAGTTCGTCAAGGGAGTCATTCTAATGCGTAATATGGAAGTGTACATGGGCCAAGATAACGGGTTTGGGAGAGCGGCATCTTCAAAGAAAGCCCAAGACAAAAAAACCAAGTGAAGAGTCTGCGTGCAAAATATGTGGCAAAAATACTGAATAGCCCAGTCAACGAAAAAAAGGAACAAGTTGCACCTAAAGTTTTCGCTTTCATGGCCATGGAAGCAACCGCACATCACCGTAAACGTCGGGCATGATTTTCATTGGTGCAGAAAAATGCTCTTGCAACTACTACTACAGCTTTTTGGGTTATCTTATGTTTTTCGTTTTAAATGATTCGCAGGTTTTTTGGCATAAACTTGCATTAGTACTTTGGACATCGTCTTGTTTTATCTATTTGGCAATTCAACTTCATAACTTCGTTTTGGGTTTTATATGGTTTAACGTCTACTTACTTTACATTTTAAATCAACATTTACTGATTGCTTGAGAACCGCATGCACATATGTGAGACTGATTATAATCAACATTTAGTTACTTTACATTTTAAAACAACATTTAATCAACGTTCATGGGTAGTATGATGCACAAATAATTTGCTATTTAACGTTATCAACGACTTTTTTATACCTAAGTATCATTGGATACACATGATACTGTACTTTTACCATAAACAAAGCACCCGCATAAACACATGTGTACCACTACCCAAAACACCAACATTCGGAAATCAATGATGTCTATATTTATGTACAAAATGGTTCATCCTCATTCTTCATCAGTCTTGCCTCCATTTTTATTCTTTTGTTTTTCAACAGCAACACACGGACAATATTGTCACCATTAACACAACAAAATAACCAAATCCATTTATAACACAAATCACCATCACCATACCAATAAACCTGTTAAGGGCCCGTTTGTTTGATGCTTACGTGGTAAGTGTTCAAGAAAACGACACCTAAATTAGCAAATAAAATAATTTATTGAATAACTACTACCAGTATAAAATCCACTGTTAACCTATTATCATAAACAAAGTACATGAACATAATTGACAAACACCAATATGTGCATCAACGGACAACAACACATAAATTTCTTCAAAGAAGATACTTTATAACGGAATGGATATAGTGTATAAAGCATATGAACTAAAAACAAAAAATTCCCATAAAAATGTTGATAACCTACATTAGAAAAAAATCAAGAAACCATCGGGCAGTTACGTGAATCGTGACCTTTCGACTCTCCACAACGCTTACATCTACGCTTTGGTTTCTTACTTCTCATTTGGATTTTCTCTGAGGTACTCCGTAACCTTTTGCCAAATGCACATCCTTTATTCGCAAGCCCGGTAGGTGCATAAACATCAACATCGTCTGGGACTGCAACCCCAAAATGTTCAGTGATCGCGTCTACTTTTTGTTGAGTCGGATCCTCATTGTTAGGATTGTGTGCGAGACAGTAACAGGGTTACCGTGTCCAATGTTATAAGACACTAGTAGGTCACACCGCTGCACACCTAATTGAGAATTGTGTGAAAAAGAGATATATGAGAAAAGAGAGAACTAAATAATTATTAGTTAAATAATTATTTATTTGTTTCAATTAATTAGTAAAAATTAATTAAAGGATTAATTAATTAAGGAATTAATTGGAAAGGATAATTATGAAAGGAATCATAATTAGGTTAAATCACTGCCTTATCTGATCCTATAAATAAAGGGTTAGGGCTTTGATTAACAGTTGAACAATTCCTACAAAAATCTCCAGATTTCTCTCTCTCTCTCCCAGCCGTCGTTTTCTCTCTCTCTCACACATCAGTCGGATTTTTCCCGATCAGTCACGGTGGTCTAGCAACCTCTCGCGTGGTGTCAGTAGCGGTGTATCCCCTACCAGCCTTCTGGAAGTTTTAATCGCAAAAGGTAAACCGATATACCCACTTGATTGTATCTGCTATGGTTTAAGATGGGTCCGGGTTTGGGAATCGTTTTTGTTATCCGCTGCGCACCGTTAGTGCCCACGGTTCCCCAACAGTGGTATCAGAGCCACTTCTTAAACCTACAGATCAGGTTTAATTGTCTGTTTGATTAGGTTTAAAAATTTGATTTTATATGTTTTGAATTATTGTTAAAAATTGAATTTTTATAAAAACCTAATGAATCGGAAACTGACGGTGGAACGGCGGCAGTTAGCCAACCGAACCACCAGGCCAACCACCACTAAGCCATCGACGGCTCACCACAGTTGGTGGTGGCCGCCGACTGCCAAACCCAAGGACCACCGCACCACCGAATGGTGGTAGCGGCGGCTGTTATGATCGTCAACCACCACACAGCCGTGTGGTGGCGATGGGGATGCGGCAAAATACCGACCACCGTACCACCGATTGTGGTAACGGAGGTGATCGGTTCAACCACCAGGCCGATTTATCGGCGGTGGTGATGGCGGTACGTTTTTGTTTAAGGCCGCACATCGTGGCGGTGGCGGCAGCTAGCCGCTGCTGTCATGATGATGGCGGCGTGGCCGTTTATTGTCGCCGGACGCGACGGTGGTAGTGGCGCAAGCCACGGCTGCCGTCGAATTCCAAACCGGTGATGATGGCGATGGTCGATTCCATCAAAATCGTCGCCGGTGGTGATAACAATTGAACCAATGGTGGTGGCGGCGATCGTATTGCTAATCGAGATAGAGGGACGGCGGCAGCGGTGGTTTTTGCTACCGTTGTCGTCGATAATGGTGGTGGTGATCGATCAAACCACCGGGCTGCCTTACGGCCTCGCCACGGATGGTGATCGTGACCGGAAGGCCGGCGATGGTGGCCAGGAGGCCGCCAATGTCGCGGCAATGGTGATGTTGTGCAACCGCGGTGGCAGCGGTGGTGTTAAACCGCTGCTGTTGCCGGCGGTGAACTATGGTGATCGACTAACCCGCCGAGAGGCGGCGGTGGTGGCGGCATTACGCTGCTGCTGCCGTTGGTCTCTCAATCGACCGCCACACCACCGTTTGTGGTGGTGGCGGCGATGGTGTGATAATGTTGCTGTAACACGGCGGAGGTGGTGACACCAAATCACCACCATCGTTGGTTGAATCGATAGTATCGCGATCGAGATCAGTTCAATAACGGATAAGGGTTATCTAAACCAGATAGGTTTTAAAACCCTAGGGATATTTTTTAATTTTAAATCTCTTGGTAAATTAGTAATTAAAATTATCTGTTTGCGTCATAGTCAAACCCTTTTGACCCGTGGTTGTGTTCTTCATGTTTTATTTATTTATTATTTACGGGAGGCCTGCGTGCCATTTACAACCCGATTATATGTAATTTAAAGTTGTAAATAAATCGAGACCCGAAGACGGAGTCAAGGAGACAATCATGGAGCTTGGAGCCAGTGGGAGCACCGAGAAGTTTTGTCCCTTAGGAATTGGACCGTCGTTTTGGGTTGGCTCACAAAACGACAATAGTTAAGGGTTCTTGACTATGACATGTTATTTTAACTGCGTGGTTGTTTACGATTTTTGGTCTGCGTGGTTGTTTATATTTAATCATATTGCGTAGTTACGTTTTTAAATTAAATATAAATGTTTTTCAAAATTGGATAAAATACAGTTTGTGTTTAATTCCAAAGTTTTAAAAACTGGCATTTTTGACCCTTGTTAAAATTATAGATTAGTAAGTGCAACCCACTTTAGGGGCACCTCCGGTGTAAGGTACATAGGGCGTTGTAAGTGCACACACTATGAACGTCCGTGTTCAAACCGAAACTGGAGGGAGATAAAACTCTGCGAATTATCTCCGGGTGGTACCGGCCAGAGTTTGTCCAGGTCCCGGGTGGTGCAGTCTATTTTGGTAATTATTTATTCACTGGGTGGTACCAGGCCAAAATGCACTAGAGGGACTAAATATGCACGGATTTTTAATATCCGATGTCCCGACGATCTAGAAGTCGTATTTTCAGATAGGAATACGATTGGTATAGTTTTACCTACCATAGATCGCATGAGTCGGTTTGACATGATCACATGCTTCCCGACACATGTGAGATATGGATTCTAGTCTAATAAATTTATTTTAAGGGTAATAATTTATTAGAATTGTATAATTATAAACTAAAACTGGAATTTTGTATTCTTCTGTAGATGTCTCAAATTAGTATTCCGTTTTATTCACCTGAAGAGTCACTTCGCCTTATTATGGGCAAGTGGAAGCTTACGGGCCATAACTTTCCAGTTTGGAAGTTACACTTGAGGAACGTTTTATGTGCCCAGGATAAGCTTTATGTGATCAACAAACCCGTATCACGACCTAAAAGCAATGCCCCTGAAGAGGAATTTGCTGAGTATTTTAGATACTTGACAGATGAATCGGATGTAATGTCCATTCTGATTTTCTCTATGTCACCCGAGTTCACGGGAGATTTAAGAGTTAAATCATGTCACGAGGTTGTGAGAGATGTGGAGAACCAGCTAGGTCTCTACAAGCACACGGGAAAGTTATTGATCATGCAAGAGATTCTCTCCCTGAAGCTACAGAAGGGTCAGTCAGTTAAAAACCATCTTATTGATATGAGAAGGCTTTTTAAATGTTTATCACGTCTGGGGTACAAGATGACTCAGGAAGAGTTAGTGTATCTCATGTGGTTCTCCCTCACAAAGGAAGTTCAGGACACAGCTAGTGCCTACATGAAGGAACCAAAGAGCGACGTGGATAAAGTTCATGAAGATATCCTGGCCAGTCTAGAGCCAGTACCCGAACCTGCGAATCTCATGGACACTGACATAATAGATGAGCTGGGAGATCTGAGTTGCCCAGAGTGCGGCAGCGAGGATATTTGCGAGCACTCGATGAACATCGACCAGATGGATATCGGTTTACCCGATACTCCAGGTATCTTTATGATAGATTGCTTAATCACTTCTTATGAATCATGGGTAATTGATACAGGCAGTGGTAACCACATTTGTAATCATTTACAGGGATTCACTAGAAGAAAGACTCTGAGGAAGGACCGTTCGAACCTACGAGTGGGCGAAGGCACTCCGTTGATTGCTGAAGCCGTGGGATCTTATAGTCTTAGTTTACCCTCGGGTCTAGTTTTGGAACTGGATAATTGTTATTATATTCCAAATATGATTAAGAATGTATTGTCTTTTGATTTATTGGTAGACCAAGGCTTTTACTATAAATATTCTTATAAAATGATTTCAGTTTTTAAAGATAATATTTTCTATTTTAAAGCAACACCCGTAGATGGTCTATACACTGTAAATCTTAAAGACAACAATAGTGAAATCTATCATATAAGTAAGCGATCCAAGGATATTGAGGATCAGACTTACCTCTGGCATTGTCGTTTGGGCCATATAAACAAGAAACGCGTTGAACTACTCCTAAAAGGAGGTTTTCTTGGAAATTTCGACTTCAAACCTTTTGATAATTGCGAATCTTGTTTATCTGGTAAAATGACAAAGCAACCTTTCAACAGTGAGAATGAAAGGGCTACTGACTTGCTTGAAATAATCCACACAGATGTATGTGGACCTTTCAGTCATGTAGCAAGAGGAGGATACCGGTACTTCATTACCTTCACTGACGACTTCAGTAGGTATGGATATGTCTACTTGATGAGACATAAATCTGAAACCTTTGAGAAATTCAAGGAATATCAGAATGAAGTACAGAATCTACTTGACAAGAGGATCAAGTTCTTACGGTCAGATCGTGGTGGCGAATATCTCAGTGATGAGTTTGACAATCATCTGATGGAGTGCGGGATTGTATCCCAACTTACACCTCCGTATACACCTCAGATGAACGGTGTATCAGAAAGGAGAAATCGTACTTTGCTTGACATGGTACGAACGATGATGTGTCATTCTTCGCTGCCAGTATCATTCTGGGGACACGCGCTCGAAACAGCAGCACACATACTGAACAGAGCGCCAACAAAGTCGGTAGAAAAAACTCCATACGAGTTATGGAAGGGTAAGAAACCCAACATATCTTTTCTGAAAATTTGGGGTTGTGAGGTTTACGTCAAACGACCTACCTCAGAAAAACTCAAACCCAAATCCGACAAGTGTTTCTTCGTTGGATATCCCAAGACCACCGTGGGATATTATTTCTACAACCCTGAAGAGAACAAAGTGTTTGTTGCTCGAAATGGAAAATTTCTGGAAGAGAAGTTTCTCAGCTTAGAGAACACCAGAAAGGATGTAGATCTACAGATAGTAGACGAAGAAAGCACTACACCAGTTGTTGAGCCAGAAATTCAACATAGCAATGTTGAACCTCAATCAGAGCCGATTGAGGAAGTGCAAACACAGGACCTTCGCAGATCCAGTAGGATAAGACAAGAACCAGATAGGTATCTTGGGTTCTTGGTCTCTCAAGACAGTAGAGACTTAAATGAACCAACATCCTATGGAGAAGCTGTGTCAGGCAGTGAGTCTGAACAATGGCAGGAAGCCATGAAGGGCGAGATGCAATCCATGTATGACAACCAAGTCTGGGAGTTGACTGATTTGCCACAACACTGTAAAGCTGTTGGACGCAAATGGGTTTTCAAGAAGAAAACCGACATGGATGGAAATGTACACACCTTCAAGGCCAGACTGGTCGCAAAAGGATTCACACAAACTCATGGTATCGACTATGATGAAACCTTTTCACCAGTGGCCATGCTAAAGTCAATTAGGATTCTAATGGCCATCTCAGCGTACTTTAACTACGAGATTTGGCAAATGGACGTCAAGACAGCCTTTCTGAATGGAAAGTTAACAGAAGACGTCTATATGGAACAACCAGAGGGGTTTGAAGATCCTAAGAATCCTAATAAGGTGTGTAAACTGCTAAAATCTATTTATGGATTAAAGCAAGCATCTCGAAGCTGGAACTTACACTTTGATGAGCGAATCAAAGAGTTTGGTTTTGCTAAAAGTGAGTTCGAGCCATGTGTTTACACGAAGTTCAGTGGGAGCATAGTAACCTTCCTGGTCTTGTATGTAGATGACATACTACTCATAGGAAACAATGTACCAACTTTACAGAGTGTTAAGGAATGGTTAAGTAAATGTTTCCAGATGAAAGACCTTGGAGAAGCCGCTTATATACTAGGTATAAAGATCTACAGAAACAGATCTAAGCGGCTTATCGGACTTAGTCAGAGTACATACATTGACAAGGTCCTGAAAAGATTCAGGATGGATGAATCCAAGAAAGGATTCATTCCAATGCAACATGGCATAATGTTAAGTAAAACACAGTGTCCTGTTTCTAGTGAAGATCAGGACAGAATGAAATCGGTTCCATATGCTTCTGCAATTGGATCGATTATGTATGCCATGCTATGTACTAGGCCCGATGTTGCTTACTCAGTAAGTGTTACGAGCAGATACCAACAGAATCCAGGTGAGCCTCATTGGGTGGCTGTCAAGAACATTCTCAAATATCTGAGAAGAACGAAAGAAATGTTCTTGGTCTTTGGAGGTTCTGAGGATGAAATTAGTGTCACAGGATACTCTGACGCTAGTTTCCAGACCGACAGAGATGACTTCAGGTCACAGTCAGGGTACGTCTTTACCCTAAACGGAGGTGCAATCTCGTGGAAGAGCTCGAAGCAGGACACGATTGCAGACTCAACTACAGAGGCAGAGTACATTGCAGCATGTGATGCGGCAAAGGAAGCTGTCTGGCTGAGGAATTTTCTATCGGATCTCAGAGTGGTTGCCAGTATCTCGAGACCGATAGATATATTGTGTGATAACTCAGGAGCCGTGGCGCAAGCAAAGGAACCTAGAGAGCATCACAAGTCGAGACACGTGCTCAGAAAGTATCACCTCATCCGAGAGATCATTGGAAGAGGAGATGTAAGAATATGCAAGATTCCAACAGAAGACAATGTCGCAGATCCGCTGACAAAGCCACTAGCAAGGGCAAAGCATGAGGCACATGCGAATTCCATTGGGATGCAGTACCTGGAAGCCAGTAGCTAGTACTTAGTTTATTAATTATAACTATAGTCTAATTTAGAAACAATGTAATCATGTAAAGTTTTTATTTCACAGTGTGTTGGAAATAAATGGAGGTTTTAATTTCATGATTGTTCTAAATTAACTATTTTTCGCATATTTAACGTATCCTTGATTCTACAAAGTCTTGTATGAAATCTAAATTTCCGTAGCCACTTATTGAAATGGGAATTTCAATAGGGAGTTTAACGCTATTATAAATACTTGATGATTTATTCAAAGTAGAGAATAAAAGCACAAGTGATGTGACCAAGTATTTATAGATACTCATCAGAGTGTTTGGGTATTGGAAGTGACCAGTAATCAAGTCTGCTTCATGGAGCCTCAGTCATAGGCACTGACTTGATAGGTTGTCCTTAGACCTGAGATACTTGGTTTGGGAACACGAGGACCACTGTACTCTTAGCACGTACTAACGCTGCACCGTAACTGGGTGGCTATACGGGATGTGACTAGATGCAGCGGAAGCCGTGGATCCAAATGCAAGTAGTCAAGAAGGGATTTGCACCTCTTTCAAAAGAGAGATATTTCCGGGCCCCTTGACGATTAAGATTGGCAGAAAACGCGTGGCCACGCTCGGATAGAATAACAGGGGTTATTTAGTAATATCCGTTACTGCAGGCAATCGAAATCAGAGTCAAGAAATACTTGATCTTAAGAAATGAATCCTCCACTCCATGTCTTAAATCACTTTAGAAATATCGTGTGCAAAAGGAATGAACCTGTGTACAAATTCAAGCGTGAATTGTATCTCTGGATGTAAGAGATCTTATAACCTGGTTAACCTAAGTGTCTGGCTAGGGACCTCCTTAGGCTAATGGTAACAAGTGTAGTTACGTGTCTAGCACAAGTGGGAGTCTGTTAGGATTGTGTGCGAGACAGTAACAGGGTTACCGTGTCCAATGTTATAAGACACTAGTAGGTCACACCGCTGCACACCTAATTGAGAATTGTGTGAAAAAGAGATATATGAGAAAAGAGAGAACTAAATAATTATTAGTTAAATAATTATTTATTTGTTTCAATTAATTAGTAAAAATTAATTAAAGGATTAATTAATTAAGGAATTAATTGGAAAGGATAATTATGAAAGGAATCATAATTAGGTTAAATCACTGCCTTATCTGATCCTATAAATAAAGGGTTAGGGCTTTGATTAACAGTTGAACAATTCCTACAAAAATCTCCAGATTTCTCTCTCTCTCTCCCAGCCGTCGTTTTCTCTCTCTCTCACACATCAGTCGGATTTTTCCCGATCAGTCACGGTGGTCTAGCAACCTCTCGCGTGGTGTCAGTAGCGGTGTATCCCCTACCAGCCTTCTGGAAGTTTTAATCGCAAAAGGTAAACCGATATACCCACTTGATTGTATCTGTTATGGTTTAAGATGGGTCCGGGTTTGGGAATCGTTTTTGTTATCCGCTGCGCACCGTTAGTGCCCACGGTTCCCCAACACTCATTTGGAAGCCTCGTAGACAATTCCAACTTGTACTTGTCCAAATATTCATAAAACCTAGTCATCTCAGTTTTGTCATTACGAATACGACTAGCAACATCATCAACAACCGAATACATTTTCGTAAACAACAACTCCTTCTCCGAATCAATTTCACGATACCTAACAGCTGCTGGTTGGACATGTGCAGGAACCAGCTCACGAGTCCATCGACGAGCAACATACATATCTGGAATTCTATCCACTTGACAATTAAGCAAAACCTTCAACGCATGGCGGCATAAAAACCCGTTCCGAACAAAAAAGCTACACTCACAATCTACCGAGTTATCATTTACATTGTGCACAACCTGCAAAAAATACAAAAAAGCACGTATATAAATAAAAGGAAACGATAATAGTATAAACCTTACTAAACGCAAAAAACTGTACCTTATATGAAACTTTCAAAACCCGCTTTTTATTCTGATGTGTAATAACATACACCTTCTCATCACCTATATCTTCTACCCGATCAATACCACAGTACCAGATCGCTTTCTTTAACTCCTTTTGGAAATCAAAAAAGATAGTTCGTGTATACACCTGTGCAGCATGATGCTCAATGCCAATAGGATTCATAAGTTGCGGGTACGTCGTCCTAGTAACATTCTCATCATGTGCATGTAAATCACGTTGCTTCTCTAATGCACTATCATAATTCATGAGAAATTCAACAAGATCCGATTCGAAAGACGAATAAAGGTTAAAAAATGCATTCGCGCTTTCTGATCTAGACGTGGTTTTCATCAACCCCGACATTGGAGTGTCTTTGAAAAATGCAGGGATCCAAGAATGTCGAAGATTGTAAATCTTAGAAAACCACGGGTCATTAACTAGATCAAACTCAATAATCATCTCATTCCACTGATACTCAAACTCATCAGGACCAATGTGGACGTTCCACACCAACTTTTTAATCAACGAATTAAAACGAGCATTCTGGTTTAATGCTTGAGACACCTATCAATCAACCATAAAAAATTAGAACCCATAAAAAGTATAGAGTACTAGCAGAAAGTTATATGTACAGACCTTCTTAGGAACCTTCTTCATTATATGCCATATGCATAACCTATGTTTGGACTCGTTTAAAACACACGGAACAGCTTGCTTCATTGCTGAACATTGGTCGGTGATTACGACAATTGGTTGTTTTTTGTAACACTTCAAAAACGCACGTAACACCCACTTGAAGTTTTCAATATTCTCCCCCGCAATTAACGACGACCCAACTACAACTG
The DNA here is from genome assembly GCA_030169165.1 of Centaurea solstitialis. Classification (NCBI taxonomy): domain Eukaryota; kingdom Viridiplantae; phylum Streptophyta; class Magnoliopsida; order Asterales; family Asteraceae; genus Centaurea; species Centaurea solstitialis. The sequence goes on along the minus strand of CM058044.1, from coordinate 72,880,063 downwards.
AACGCTTGTGGTTATCAATCGCTAGAAATGGAACAAACGCCATCGCATGTCTACGAACAAACAAAAAAAAAACAAATTAAAAGAAAATGAACAATCTATAATAAAAGACATACTAATTAAAAGAAAACACACTTACTCGTTCGATCGGTAGGTCGCATCAAAAGATATAACATCCCCAAACTCCATATAATTAATTTGAGCGACCTCATCAGCCCAGAAAATTGCATGCAACACCTTATCATCACACTTATATTCAAAAAAATAGTCACTTTTAATCTCCTTCCGATTGCACATCTTGTTTATAAGCATCTTCGCATCTTTCTTTCCAACGTAAAGTCCAACATCACGCTTGAAATTCTGGTAATCCACCGCGGTGCATCTCATTTTATCAAAGCCTCCCTTCAATGCAGTCTGCAAACGATAAGCTCTAGTGGGTCCAACCTTATGTGTAGAACTACGTAAAACATTCCTAAAATCAGTGTACTGCATTTTACGGTTAGTTTTAGAAAACCTCCTATCGTTCTCATTGAACAACACATGGTTATGCATTTCAAAAAACTCATACACCTCGTATCCATTCTTATCCTTTGTCAAATGAATTTTCATACATGCACGACATCCCGACCGTTTGACATTTGAATTCCTACCACGTCTAACATCAGTACCAACATCAAGGGAATCAAATTCCTTCTTCCTAGGATTTCCTTCTTTACTACACACAAACCATCTCGTCTGAATGCATTTGTCACTATTCATTTTTTTCGCATTCAACCTAACATCAAAACCAGCTTTAAAAGCATACAACCTATACTTAGTTTCGGCAGCGACATAAGAATCAAAATGTTCGTTCAATTTAGGCTTGTAGCTTTCCAGAACAATAGGAATCCACCCCTTCATTCCATCATCCAACTCAACGACCTCCGAACACAACTCATCTATATGACAAAATAACCAACATTTATAATTATAATAATCGGCAAAAAACAACTAAAAACTACATACAACAATTTTTTTGTCAAAACATCTTACAACTTGGACTCCATAAAACCTACCAACTGAGCACGAATGCACAACCATGTACTACACTTCAGTCAACAACATCAATTAACTAATTGTTAAAGCACATACAAAAACCATGATACATATTTATTCTCAATTATCATAAAACTACAACGCTCTCGATAAGTAACACAAACACCATTCTGACAACATGAAATAAAACAATTTCTTTATTAAGCATCCCAAATTTTTCATGAATACACATTCTAAAAAAAACCCAATTAAAAATATTCATTTTTTATAACAAACTAAATCATATACACAAAATGATATACATACAATTAAACCCTAAACATTCAAACACTCCATATAGACACTTCCTGCATACAATTTAAATCAAACCGAAAAAAGAAACATACCGTCGTTGGAACCACCCACTGCAATTTCAGTATCCTCAATACCGAATGTGGAAACACCATCTAATGCAACAACACTCGGCGCTACACAGACTGTAACATTCCCATCCATAAGCGTTTCCATTGTCGAATCCTTGACCGATACTAGGTCTGCACCGCCTACATCAACGTCTTCATCTTCTTCCACCAAACATGATTCCGGAACAGAAAAATGAACATCATCATGTAGAGAATGTTGCTCGTCTTCCATTTACACAGAAAACACAGACTACACAAAAAAAACGGAAATGAAAAATTTACACAAAAAACACATACTACTAAAAAAACGGAAATGATAGCAATTGATTGCTATAATAATTATCCCTTCCATAAAAGTTCACGAAACATACCATAAACACAAATAAATACTAAATTACCGACAATACCCTCAATGTATTTAAAACTGCTAATGCTAAACCACACTAAAAGCTTGAATCCTATTGGTCAAAAATAGTTAACATAGTTAACACATTTTAATGGGTTAACAAATGAATAGTTAACACATTTTCAATATTCTCCCCCGCAATTAACGACGACCCAACTACAACTGAACGCTTGTGGTTATCAATCGCTAGAAATGGAACAAACGCCATCGCATGTCTACGAACAAACAAAAAAAAAACAAATTAAAAGAAAATGAACAATCTATAATAAAAGACATACTAATTAAAAGAAAAACACATTACTCGTTCGATCGGTAGGTCGCATCAAAAGATATAACATCCCCAAACTCCATATAATTAATTTGAGCGACCTCATCAGCCCAGAAAATTGCATGCAACACCTTATCATCACACTTATATTCAAAAAAATAGTCACTTTTAATCTCCTTCCGATTGCACATCTTGTTTATAAGCATCTTCGCATCTTTCTTTCCAACGTAAAGTCCAACATCACGCTTGAAATTCTGGTAATCCACCGCGGTGCATCTCATTTTATCAAAGCCTCCCTTCAATGCAGTCTGCAAACGATAAGCTCTAGTGGGTCCAACCTTATGTGTAGAACTACGTAAAACATTCCTAAAATCAGTGTACTGCATTTTACGGTTAGTTTTAGAAAACCTCCTATCGTTCTCATTGAACAACACATGGTTATGCATTTCAAAAAACTCATACACCTCGTATCCATTCTTATCCTTTGTCAAATGAATTTTCATACATGCACGACATCCCGACCGTTTGACATTTGAATTCCTACCACGTCTAACATCAGTACCAACATCAAGGGAATCAAATTCCTTCTTCCTAGGATTTCCTTCTTTACTACACACAAACCATCTCGTCTGAATGCATTTGTCACTATTCATTTTTTTCGCATTCAACCTAACATCAAAACCAGCTTTAAAAGCATACAACCTATACTTAGTTTCGGCAGCGACATAAGAATCAAAATGTTCGTTCAATTTAGGCTTGTAGCTTTCCAGAACAATAGGAATCCACCCCTTCATTCCATCATCCAACTCAACGACCTCCGAACACAACTCATCTATATGACAAAATAACCAACATTTATAATTATAATAATCGGCAAAAAACAACTAAAAACTACATACAACAATTTTTTTGTCAAAACATCTTACAACTTGGACTCCATAAAACCTACCAACTGAGCACGAATGCACAACCATGTACTACACTTCAGTCAACAACATCAATTAACTAATTGTTAAAGCACATACAAAAACCATGATACATATTTATTCTCAATTATCATAAAACTACAACGCTCTCGATAAGTAACACAAACACCATTCTGACAACATGAAATAAAACAATTTCTTTATTAAGCATCCCAAATTTTTCATGAATACACATTCTAAAAAAAACCCAATTAAAAATATTCATTTTTTATAACAAACTAAATCATATACACAAAATGATATACATACAATTAAACCCTAAACATTCAAACACTCCATATAGACACTTCCTGCATACAATTTAAATCAAACCGAAAAAAGAAACATACCGTCGTTGGAACCACCCACTGCAATTTCAGTATCCTCAATACCGAATGTGGAAACACCATCTAATGCAACAACACTCGGCGCTACACAGACTGTAACATTCCCATCCATAAGCGTTTCCATTGTCGAATCCTTGACCGATACTAGGTCTGCACCGCCTACATCAACGTCTTCATCTTCTTCCACCAAACATGATTCCGGAACAGAAAAATGAACATCATCATGTAGAGAATGTTGCTCGTCTTCCATTTACACAGAAAACACAGACTACACAAAAAAAAACGGAAATGAAAAATTTACACAAAAAACACATACTACTAAAAAAACGGAAATGATAGCAATTGATTGCTATAATAATTATCCCTTCCATAAAAGTTCACGAAACATACCATAAACACAAATAAATACTAAATTACCGACAATACCCTCAATGTATTTAAAACTGCTAATGCTAAACCACACTAAAAGCTTGAATCCTATTGGTCAAAAATAGTTAACATAGTTAACACATTTTAATGGGTTAACAAATGAATAGGACTCTATATATATATATATAGAGAGAGAGAGAGAGAGGAGAGAGGAAAGAGGAAAGTTGACCCTATATATATATATAATATAAGTTATATAAAGAGTATTTCATTTGTGAACCATTTTTTAGGTGTGAACTTGTGAATCATATTCCAACCGTACAAATTCAAAATCGATGGTCAAGATTAATCATGGAAGTTTCCTTAAATCATAGACGGTTAATAAGATTAATCATAAGTAATCTTAACTGTCAAAAAATGATTCGCATGGCTAGAATTAAATTCATAAGTTCACACCTAAAAACGGTTCACAGATAAAATCCCCATAAGTTACTATCAACTTATCAAGTGTTATGGAAGAGTTAGAGGGGAATTATCATGAACCACATATCTTATTCATCAAGTCAGTCAACGAATGATAGGGATGTACTTCCCTACCAATCATAAAGGAAGAAAAACAAGAAAACCGGGTAGCCGATTAGGCCTAAAGAGGCCTGGTTGTCCATCCAAAAAGACGAAGACGAAGACTCAATTAAGTTGGGACCAATTAAGCCCTTCCTTTTCGTATTTATTTCTTTATCATCTTTTTGTTTCTCTCTCTAAAACTAAACAGAAATTTAATTATTTTTTTTTATTTTGAACAGCAGTCAACAGATAAACTCACACACACGTTCCAACTATATTCGAGATTCATTCGGGCACCCAACTAATCTGCGTCGATTTCAAACCGGCCCGAAGGCCGTTCCATAACCTGGGTAACTCCACCTGCTGTTGCACAATTTCGATTTTTAACAGTCAGGGATGCTATCCACTGACCCCAGGATATGACTACAAAAGCTTTGTTAGAAATTTAATTATTTTTGGCAATCAGTGCTCAACCTTTAAGTTTGTTTATGGGGTATGAGTAGGATTATATTGTCTAAAATGGCATGACATGCGATAATGATGAAAGTTTTTTTCTTTAAATCGTTCTTTGCAATGTTTATCATTCTCTTACAAAATTTTAACAATTTTACTTTGACAATGTCAAGTGTCAACACAAGCCGTAATGCATTCCAAGTCGATTGATTATAAGGGTTCGTATGGTTTGTAAAAATGAAATGGAACGGATTGTATTTCATGTTGGAATGTGGATTTGAGAAAATTTAGGATCGTTTAATGTACGTGTTTGCTTTATAGGATTACTTAGGAATGGTTTTGAATACATTTTGAATTCCATTACTTATTAAAAAGATCATCAAAAAATATAATGTTTATAAAAAATAATTAAAATTAGCTTTTATTATACATATTATTAAAAAATAATTTTTTAACATATTTTAAAACATTGTTGTATACAAATCCTGCAAAATCCTTTAAAATCCTAGTTATCCCAATATGATTTAAAAAATCATATGCTTGAGGGATATCAAAGAAATCCTAATATTTCAGATTCAGACAATCGTGCAGACCAAACATATGATTGAAATGGATTTGAAATCTAAATACTCACAAATTCATTTCAATCCTCCAAACCAACTGGACCCAAAGAAAGTGTTATTGGTTCACAAAATGTAATTTAAAACGAATTTGGGGTTCACTTTATTCTATGAAACAGGAACTTCAGTTATTAAAACGAATTTAAAAAAAACCCCATGATAACAATAAATACAACGTACTAATGAAAATGGTAATATATAGTGATAATAATAATAATTCGTTTAAGATTATACCCAAAACCGATTAGAGATTTAGAGCTATGCATAACAATATTTTCTTATAACGTAATCAAATGTGTCATTTTAAGAAATTATGATTAAACATTGGTTGATATGATTTTTTTTAATTTTATTTATCAAAGTTACCAAGGTCATTATTGGAATTAGTTCCAGGTCTAAAATTTATTCAGGGTTGATCTTAATTTAAGAAATTAATTAACTAATTAATTAGTAGAGTAAATTATGGATTTGGTCCTTAAGGTATGACGAAAATTACGGATTTGGTCCTTAAAGTTCATTATTACAAAAATGATCCTCCAGGTATACAAATTGTTATGGATTTGGTCCTTATGACTAACGACCGTTTAAGTTGTCCGTTAAATGAGAGGGCAAAATAGTCATTTTGTTATTTGTATTTATTTTACACTTTTATTTTAACTTGAAGGACCAAATCTGTAATATCAAACTCATGTATATGAGTTTGAAACCCAGCTACACATAGGTAGCGTTTGGTACGCAGACAAGATTGGACAGGACAAGACTGGACTGGATTGGACAGTACTGGACAAGACAAGAGAGTAGGATAGGACTGGACGGGACTGGACTGGACTGGACAGGACAAATGTCTGTTTTGTGTTTGGTACGCCTAGGACTAGACTGGACAGAACTAGACAAGTTCTCCCAAAAAATTATTTGATGATTTTATATATCACATAATAGTTATAATTAACAAAAATAAACTAAACTATATAATTTATATAAAAATAGCGCAATTTTCATAAACATAAACGCACACACACACATAGGGGTCGTATCAGATACAAATATATGATTTTTATACACATATATGATTTTTATTAAACTACTATTGATGATTATGGTAGAGGTGGAGGTGGTGGCCAACGGTGGTGGTCGGTGGTTGTGGAGAACGTGAAGATGGTGGATAGTGGTGGTGGTGACCAACGATGGTGGTGGTGGTTACGGTGGCGATGGACAATGGTAGAGGTGGTAGACGGTGGTGGTAGGTAATCGTTGACAATTTTAGAGGTGGTAGAGGAGGTTATTGTAGTGGAAGAGGAGGTGGAGGTGGCCGATAGTGGCTACCGGTGGTGGCGGCGGCCATGACTAGTGGTGGTAAACACAAAAACAAATACCATATTGAAGTTATATATCAAACGAGTGTTAGTTAGCAATATATTAGTTTCTGTCTCATTTCTGTCCCATGTTGTTCCACCTATTTTGGTGGAACAAAAAAACAGCCATTTTTGTCCCATGTTGTCCCACCTTGTCCCAGTTTCTGTTCTGTCCCATGTCGCACCAAACATGGGACAGTGAGTTCCTGTTCTGTCCTATGCTGCGCCAAACGTGGGACAGTGAGTTTTGTCCCGTCCTATCCTGTCCTGTCCCACATACCAAACGCAACCATAAAGAACCAGGGTTTCTTCATCCCTCAATTCACAGCCCTCAATTCACCGTCGTTGGTCTGCTCCAACTCCGGCCACCGTCGTTGGTCTGCTCCAACTCCGGCCACCGTCGTTGGTCTGCTCCAACTCCGGCCACCGTCGTTGGTCTGCTCCAACTCCGGCCACCGTCGTTTGTCTGCTCCAACTCCGGCCACCATCGCCAAACTAGTCGTCGGCATCCCCTCCGGTATGACTCGACCCTCCGGCCAGCCCCAAACCCTCCGGCGAGACCCAACCCTTAGGCTCTCTCTATGTATCTCTCGATTTTGGGTTTTTTTACCCAAAATCGCAGCCCACCACCACCCTCGACGATTTTGGTTTCCTGACATGACTTCTCTGGGTTCATTTCCAGATTTGCCTTCATCCACGTTTGACTTCTCCAGGGCATGACCATCGATTTTGTACCACAGGGGTGAATCGAACCACAAATCCAACCACAGGAGGAATCGAAATCGAACCCCTATGCTCTCCCAACGTCTCTATCTCAGATATGCTTTCTCTCGAAATCGATTTTGGGTTTTTTTAGGTCTGGTTTGATTTTATGGTTCTTTTATATCTCTCTCAGATTTGTTTCTCCATTTGCGATTGAAAGTTATCTGGGTTACATAAATGATTTTTGGTCCTATTAGTGTTCATGGTCATCTTCTTAGATTATTTGAAACATGTTCGAACCTGCTTCTCTCAAACCTGGTTCTTCTCTGTGTTGATTTTGTTAGGTTTCAAATCTAAGATTAGCTTACGTTTTTGTTATTTAAATCTTGGTTTGATCTAGCGTTTGATTTAAGTTTTGAATATGAGCTTGATGTTGGTTCTATACATCTGGTTTGATTTATGTTTAAATTTATTTAGGTAAAGGAAGATGAACATATGATGATGAAGATGAACAGATCTGGATTTGATGTTGATGACAATGAGGATAACAAATCTGGAGGTTTCAAGAAATGAAACATGAGTTTGAGTTTATGACCTTGGTCCTTGTTGTTTAATGAAATGGTAAATTAAAACGGAATTATTAAAAGACAAAAATGCCCTCGTGCTTGACGGAGAAATTGGATGGCAGTTAGTGTGAGGGACCAAATCCATAACAATTTGCATACCTGGAGGATCATTTTTGTAATAAATGAACTTTAAGGACCAAATCCATAATTTTCGTCATACCTTAAGGACCAAATCCATAATTTACTCTAATTAGTAAATACCACTAAGGGTGTGTTTACTAAGGCCGTCCGCTGTGGTGCCCGGGTAGGCATCGGGTTGGTTTCGGCTTAGGCCAAGCCGACGGCTTGGTTAGCAAACACCGCCGCGGCCTCCAACGGTTTGGAGTGAATCGGTTTTACCAAGCCGATTGTTTTTTTTGTTTTTTTTGACCGTTGCACTCCAACGGCTATTTTAATAATTTTTTTTTTCTTTTTTCCTTTTTCAAAATTCAATATATTTACTACACTATATATATACTACACTATACACACAACTATACACACAACTTACTACACTATATACACAACTTACTACACTATATACACAACTCTCTACACAACTCAACTACACACCCAAATGGATTCGCAAAACACTCCGACACAAAGAAGAACCCGACAAACCCAAAGCCAACCGATGCCGACAAACCCAAACCAACCGATCCCGACAAACCCAAACCAACCGATCCGATACGATCCGAATTTTTATGGGGTCATCCCGCCATCCGCCGCCGTATACGATCCGAATTTTTATACCACCAACTTTTCGCATTACGGAATGAGCCATGGTAATTTTTTACCGATGATGGGTCAAGGCGGCTTTACGGCAATGCTCACTCAATCGAGTCCCATGGCGACTCAATCAACTCCAAGTCCGACAACGATGCCAAATATAAACGAGCCCCGAGATATAGTAGATAGCTCGCCCGAATATGATGAGGTACCCGAAACACAACCAACGCCGCCATCCCCACCACCACCACCATCGGGCACGGGCAACAAAGGCAAAAAAGGAAAAGGGAAAGCCAATTCCCCGAAAGACGGGAAAAGAAAATTCCCCGACCGAGAGCCGCCGAAAAAGTGGAAACCCGATGAGGAGGTCGCGTTGGCGATGTCATGGGTGGCGGTTTCGGAGGATTCCGTAGTAGGTAACAATCGTCACGGAGGTATTTTATATATGGATTGTGTGATTTTGTCAATATAACGCAACCTAAGAACTTTTTTATTTTTTTGATGTAGATGATTTTTGGGATACGGTTCGACTATCTTTCGAACATCGCACGGGATGCCCACCACAATACCGCTCCGTGCATCAAATAAGGAGCAAATGTGTAGGGTTGGGCAAAGTTGTCCAACAATTTACCAACATCTACAACAACGTAAAATCGCAACGTAAAAGCGGCGAGGGTGACAACGAATGGTTAACGAAGGCTCGTTTCCGCTACAAAGAAGAGTACAAGAAGGCTTTTCAATACGAGCATGTTTGGGATGTGCTCAAGGGGTCCGAGAAATACATACGCACACCTCTCATAGGTGCCACCTCTCGTCCCAAACGATCAAAGACTTCCGAATCCGCGACGCCCACCACCGACGCTTCCGAGGCACACGGTCCTTCCGATGTCGATGTCGATGAGGATGACGAAAACGAAGAAGAAGAGGAGCGTCCACGACCCATCGGAAGAAACGCGGCGAGAGCTTCGGGTTCGGCTTCTACGGGAGCCGCCTCGAGCGAATACGTCTCCGGGTTGTTTAGTCATTTAACGACGCTCAACACGACATCGCACGAAATACTCGCTCAAAAACAAAGGGATTTGGACTTGCGCGAGAGAGATTTGATGTTTCGTCAATCGGAGGCGGCGGAAAAGAAGCAACGGCGAGACTATAGGTTTTACATATCGCCGCATGCGCATCTTTCGGGCGGTGCGTTGCAAACAACGTTGCAAATGAAAGAGGAGCTACGAAGACACTACGGATGGCCGGCTCTCGAATGATTTTTAGTTCTTAATTTTTATATTTAACGCAATTTTAATTTTAATTTTATTGTAACGTTTTTATTTTTTAGTTTTAATGTTAGTATTATTTTTATTTTCAATTTAAATGTATTTTTTTTTTAATTTTTATTATTAATATTTTAAAATTAATTAAAATTAATTTTGATGGAGTGGGTTGTAGTGGGTCGACAGTGGATGAAATGGGTAGTTTGGGGTAGTTTTGTGGAAAGCTGATGTGGCGCTGATGTGGCAGCTGAAACCATTGGTTTGTAAAGGGTCGACAGTGGATGGCCTAAGGACTTAATAGACATAATGGCCAAACCGACTTATTCGCACAGACATATAAGGCTGTTTACTAACGGCTTATTGACTCATATGATGGTTGATTCGCACAATTGAAAGAAACCCATTTATCGACATAAACCCAGTTGATTTTGGTTTCATCTCCTTCCCCATGAAAACCCAAAACTGAAACCTACATCTCCTTCAACACAATTTTTAATCTCACAAACTTGTTCCTCTCTGTGTCTCTCTTCGATTTGGCCGATGCAGCAACCACAACCAAATTTTGGAATTCTCATTATTGAATGTTTATCTAGCACCTGAAGCACTTACACCAATATTATAGAATTTTGAGGAAATTACATACTTGGTCACTGTGGTTTACATCCAATTGCACTGTTGGTCCCTGCTTTAAATTAATTATGGATTTGGTCCCTATGGTTTACATTTTCAAACGCCTTTGGTCCCTCTATCCTAACACCGTTAGCTACTTCTGTTAAATAGGTTAATTGAAAGGGCATTTTAGTCTTTTAATTACTCTGTTTTTTTGTTAAAAAATAAAATTGTATTATATTATCTATATGCATATATACAGACACATATTAGAAGAGTGAGTCAAACCTCCATTGCCATCATCTTCAGCCTCCATAGTCATCATCTCCATCTCCGTCCGCCATCACCATCATCTCCGGCCGCTAGTGTCATCATCTCCGGCCTCCATCGTCATCATCCCCGACCGTCATCATCTCCGGCCTCCATCGTCATCATCTTCAGCCTTTATCCGGCCGCCATCATCTCCAACCGCCATCATCTCTGGCCAACCATATGACTCCTACAATCTATGACGACGATAATGTAGAGAAGCTACACCTTTCACCTTTCTCCGCCCTCCTACCTCTCCCGTTGGTTCCTTCCCCATCATATCTTCCGGCCACAATGAGGACAAACACTATGGCCGCCGTCTACCTACTGATACTCCTAATGTAACCTCCTTCCTTTCTTCAATGAAACCCCTAAGAAGATTTTGGCATCGACGAGAAACCACTAAAAAACCATCGGCGACCGATGATGATGATGTTCTAACCTTTTCGTCGAGAAACCAAACCCTTGTTTTGATCTGCAACTTCTCTTCCACATCTTCACATTTTATTTCAAAATTTTGGTTTTACTATTAAGGTTTTTAGTTTAAAAATACTTGATTTAGGGTTTGAAAGCACATATTTTCTATAACAAATCTGTTTAATGGATTTGTATAAAGCTAATTGTTCGTCTTAATTTCTTCTTTAAGAACACTGTTTATGATATTGTTCATCTTTCTAGTGTTTAAATATTTTCTTATTAATTTTAATCGTATAAATTATAAAAGCTAAAAAAAAGTTCCAACTAGAGGGTAAACTAGGTAGCCATGATGGAGATTGTAGAATGAGAGTACCAAGATGTCTTGTAGTAATTGCTTGCCAGAGAAGGTGCCAAAAGAAGCATATGGATAGATAGACACAGGTCACTAATTTGGTGGATATTAAAAGCTTTTCTTTCTAATTTACTTTAATGAAGTTTAAGAAATTTTAAAAAGACTAAAATGCCCTTTCAATTAACCTATATAACAAAAGTAGCTAACGGTGTTAAGATAGAGGGACCAAAGGCGTTTCAAAATGTAAACCACAGGGACCAAATTCAGAATTAATTTAAAGCAGGGACCAACAGTGCAATTGGATGTAAACCACAGGGACCAAGTATGTAATTTACTCTAGAATTTTTTACTTTAATGTTTTCTAGCACCTGCATTACATTACATGGAACTTGAATTTTGAAATTGTGGATGAATTAAAATTGGTAAAATAAAATTGGTGAATTTGGTCTCATTAGCTGGTTTGTTGTGATAGATGAACCGTAAAATAGAAGAAGAAGCTATGACAAAAAAAATCCAATTGAAATTTATCTTTTCAAGTATGAGATATGTAAACCATTTGTATATAGGGGTAAAATGGTAATTTTGATCACTCAGATTGTTGATTCACGAAAAAAAGTAAACAACATTACAAATTTATCTGGACAGACAAATTTATCCATACAGGACTTAATGGAAATATTGGTAAACAGCCCCTAACACTAATATATGGCAGGTCGAAGACTTCTCAAATGCCCTTGGCTCAATTAACGATATTTCGAAAACCTCCGAATTGATGAGGTAATTTCTATAGAGTGATTCTATTAAAACACCTATCTAACAACTATATAGACGACCTATCTATATGTAATTATTAATTAATAATATGTTTATTAGTTTTAACATTAATGACGTCATAATTGCTCTTCTTTATATATAGCAATTGTTGTTAATTATCTCTATAATTATTTATATATCATAATTTTTTTTGGAAGAGGTATCCCAGACCACATTGGGCCCAGACTAATCCTCGGCAATTTTGGGCCGAAGCCCGACTGCTAAAGCATGCAGCCCGGGGTCAAAGCCCCCGTACCTCCAGAATGCGTCCCCCAGGGCTCGAACTCAGGTTCACCACTATGTAGTGCCCAAGCCTTACCACTAGGCTAACACTCCTTTGGTTATTTATATATCATAATTGTTGGCTGCCAATTATATATACTCAGTAAATGAATCAATTAAGGGACAATATCAAAGTAAAAACCAAATTCTTTTTCTCTTTTTACTATAGTATATGATTACTAAAAGAATGTGGTTATTGTAGTTGCAAAGCTAAATAAAAACATTTACGATTTTTCATAATAAAATGTTCAATTAGATCAAATATAAATAATTTAGAGAAAATAAAATTCATTGGTGTTAAATTAGCTAGCAAATTAAATGTAGCCTTTACATTTTTCCGACCACATGTTCGAAAGTATTTTTGATATAAATATCTTGTTCATGTTTCATAGATAAACAATTAGCATCCACTTACATATTTCCATTAATTACACATACTACCTAATTTCCAATATGGCTTCAGTTTTTGAGTCTGAAGCATATCGCAAGTGTCGCAGTATCTGCTATTTCCTAGCCGCCAAAAAAGCCCTCGATGACCATGACATGAACCGACTGGAGGGTTTCTGCGATATGCTAAATAATTATGAAGAGGGTGAAGTAGCTAGCAAACCTATGTTGTGGATAGGGATGTACATAGCAGTAGCATCATTCTTTTGCATCCTTCTCATGGCAGCCGATTTGTTCCATGGTTTTCGAAATAGAAAACTCTGGTTTCCATCCAAATACTTTACCCTCAATGCTGCTTCCATCACAGTCATAACTATCGCGATGAAGCTCCCTGTCGATCTGAGTACTCCGATGCCAGGCTACACTGATCGATTGGCCAAGGCAGGAAGCATGACTTTCATGTGTACCATGATGGCCATATTAATGCCTTCTCTTGCTTCTATGGGAAATCGGGAGCTTTTAACAAACGTTGCAGGTATGGTCATTCTTGTTGTCACGATGGTCGTCAATGTTTTAATCCAGATAGGAACCGGTGTTATTAATGATGGCTATATTTTGGAGTGCATTAACATAGGGGCAATGCTCTCTTTACTTATACTAGTGATATCTTCAGCTCTAATAATTCCAACTTCAAAAAGAATATTAGAATTGAAGTATCAAGCAGTGCACAAAACAACTTCACATGACTTGCATGCACAACATACTTGGATGTTTACGGTTGAAGAATTAACAGAACATGTGAGAAGATATTGGGTGATGGCAGGAACTTGTAGCCCACAATTTGTTATGATTACTACTCCACTATGCTGTGCAGCCGGGATAATTTGTGTGACTACTACAATCTTGCATTATTTAATTTGTGTACTCCTCTTCACAGGCTATTACGAATATAACGATTATTTAGACTACCGTTCAGATTATAAGTGGTCAATGCTTGTGATTTACATAACACAGACCATTGGAATTGGAGTAGGTACCATTGCCATAGTATTCAGATGCTTTGCGGCCTTAAACTTCAAGTTGTCCATTAAATGGATTAAGAAACATACCAAAGTTTATGAAATTGAGAAGCACTGGACCCAAACGTTGGTCGAGTGGAAAAAGATCCATTTAGCTTTTCCATTAGGTGGTCACATATCAAAATCTTTTGTCTACGTTTGGTATAACCTCATTCTAAACCATTGCATTATATGCCAAAAGGTAATTGTGGTCTCATGCAAAATAATAGGGCTCATTCCACTGGCCATTGTCATTGTTGGTGTACTTTGTGTACACTGTTGGAAGTCATTGAAAGCAAAATATTTTGCTATACCTGTGGTTGAGCAAAATGATACAACCGAAAACTTTGGAAACTATGCTTTGCAACTTCAAGACGAGGTGGAGGTTAGTATACAAATGCTCAAAGGTATTTCAAACTCAGTGAATCGATCAATTCAAAAGGCAGAGAAGCAACTTCCTGTCAATCTTCTACAACTTCTTGAGCAATTTACAGGATTTAAAGGAGTAGTGAATTTTGATAGTGATGATATTCAATCTTTAGACGATTGTGCTAAATTTCCCAACAGTTGGAGCTTGCCAGTGGTAACCTTAACATGCATCGCCCTTACTCTACCAAATACGAGTCAGGCAACTATTGATTGTTTGTTCAATGGTGTTCGTGAAGGTCTTTTATACACTCTTGTTGTCGAAGAAAGCCTTAACAATATTGGTGAATATATAAAAATTCACAAGGCAACTAGCTCCTTGTGGCGTGAGGTTGAAGTCACCTATAGATGGTTGGGGAACACGCTCCAAAGAAATGCATATAGAGATAAAAACCCAAAAGAGATTCTTGAATGGTTTGCTGAAAAAGCAAAGGATGTTATAGTCGAAATGAGCAAACACAACAACGAGGAACTGTTGGATGACTCTCGTGACAAGTTGATTGCTGCTGATTCAATGTATCGTGTCACCCAAACAATCATGGTTAACTACCCGAACGACATCAAACACAATAGAGAAGAGCAATTGTTTGGCCTATTATCCGGCATGATCGTAGACATAGTGGTTGCTTGCTTCACCAACTTACCACGTGTCATAGCAATGAAATGCCACGAGGATGCAATAGAGAAACGAGAGGCTAGTGTTCAAGCTGCAACGAAGCTTCTTGGTAGTACTAAGAAGATAATAGAAAAACTTCAATCGTGTGAGATACCAACCTTGGATCCCGATCAAATGGCATTTATTGACGAGTGGCGTGTTCATTTGAAGCAATCAATTCCGTAGAACCTACTGTTTTTCATGCATGCATGGGGTACGTAATTTCTTGAACTTCATCAACTATCTACCTATATATATATATATACATATCGAGGGTATTGTGTATAAAGTTTTTAAAATTGGAACTTTTGGATACTGTTTATGTGCTATTTTAAGACCGTAAACATAAATGTTTTGATACAAAAATTGTGCAAGTTTGTACATATATTACAATATAAATGTATTAGAAATGTGTCCATTTCATTGCACTTCATCAAGAGTGAAGGTAATATCTTGAGCTTCATTATCTCATAATCATTGGTTTAACTGAGTTTTGCATCGCCCATATTTTGCATAATGCATTGGATACATCAATTGTTGCTTCTTAGTTAGCTCTTCTCTATGTGGTCTAATCCTTTTTGTTTTACGCATATCTAGCAGGCCGGTGACGTTGGTCGAAGAATCGAAAATCTGTTGTAATGCATTCTCTGGATGATCTATTTTTTGTTTGTTATAGTTTGCAAGTTTTATGTGTCACACATTTGACGTCTTTGTTTCATGTAACTGTAAATGTTTATCATGTTTGCTTATTTATTTGATGCAATATATGTTTTTTCGGTTAGTTGATTATTTCGTTGTTGTTATGATCAATCTTGTCCTGCTATGTTGTTGTTGTTTTGACTTGTTACGGAAGTGTATACGGTCTAAATGAAGGTCTCCGTGTGGGTATTCATCGGTTTTCTATTTTTTGAGGTTTTCCTTAAAAGTTCAAATGGAAACTCATTTTTCAAATGGTAACCGATTATATTAGATTTATCAGTTATTATTGCAAGCTCTATCAATCTTTTATTGGAGACTATGGAGTCACTACTAGAAAAAAGGGTATTACCGACGGCCCAAACAGTCGGAAACCGGCTTTACCGACTGTTTTCTAATGAGACGAGCGTCGCTAAAAACATGGTCGGTAAATTACCGATGATTTTTCCAACAACTTTTACTGACTGTTTTCCGATTGTTTTATTTACCGACCGCTTTCCGACGAGTTTTACCGACTGTTTCATTTACCGACCGCTTTTTGACGGGATACCGACGACTTTTCGACTGTTTTTCGACCATTTTCCAACGGTTTTCCGATGACCTATTAGAAAATAAATAACAAATAAAATAAAATAAACAATCGATAAACTATCGGAAAGCAGTCGGTAATGGCCGTCGGTCGAAGATTACATGTGGCTCATCATGAATCATATCTTTTTTGCATAAAGTCAGTCAATGAATGATAGTTTCTTCTCAACAAGTCTATTTCGGGTCAAGGTTGTTAAGCTAGGGATCCTAGCTAGGATCGTTTTTGTCTTTGCAAGCTCGGATCGTAAGCTCGGGCTCGGGATCGTAAGATCCTACCTACTACAAGTCATTATAAATTTTATCAGATCCTACTTAAAATTTCGAAAACATACATCCATATTTCAAAATAACATACATCCACATCCAAAGTAACATACATCCACATCTCAAAATAACATAGTATTAAGTCTTAACTTTTAAGTCTTAATAATACTCCAAATAACATAAGTCATAACTAAAAAACTCAAGTAAGCAACACAGAAAGTTTTAAACCTAAAATTGAAAGTTTTTTTTTTTTTTTTTTTTTTTTTTTATAAATGAGGCGCTATTTTAGACTTTTATGAAAACTTGAAAATTGTTTCCATAGGCTCGGCTCTCTACACGAGCTTACGATCTTACGATACGAGCTTACGAGCCTACCCGATCTTACCTCAAAACGATCCTATAAGCGAGCCGGCTAGTTTTTCTTGATCGCGAGTTTGACAACCTTGTTTCGAGTAATTTCCTAGTTAGTCATGCCATCATAAGAATACAGAAAGAAGGCAAGTAGATTGATTAAGACCAATGACGTTCGTCTTTCCTTCTTTTGGAATAGCAGAAACCCTGCCAATTAAGTTGGAACCCATCTTTTTGTTTTTGTATTTAGGGTTAAGTTCTCGTGAGACCAAGCTGTTTCCATGAGACCGGTGAGACCAACATATTTTACATGAAACTTCACATCAAAACATTTGTGAAGGTAAAAATATTTGAACATTCATCGTAAAAACATACTAAAAAACACTATCGAAGAAAAAAAATCAAAATTTTTTTTAAAAAACGAGACCTTCACAGCATTTCTGCTGTGAAGGTTTGCATTATTTATTTATAACCTTCACAACATTTGAGCTGTGAAGGTTTCGTTTTTTACCTTTTTTTGTGAGAAAAGTTCAAATGTGAACCACTTTTTGGTTGTGAACGTGAGGACAGCTGAGAACGCGACACGTGGCGGATTTAAGTGTGGTCCCCCCTTTAATTCAATGCCCTCCCATGAATTGCGCCTATCCGCCGTGGACTTGACGTGGCGCCTAGTCATTTGCCACGTGTCGCGTTCTCGGTTGTCCTCACATTCACAACCAAAAAGTGGTTCACATTAGAACTCACCCCTATATATATATATATATATATATATATAATTTTCTTGAAAATTTCATGGGTAACAACATGGTCGGTCCAATGATTTTGGATGTCCGGAACAGAGTAAAACAGTGTCCAAGAACAAAAACTATGTAAATAGTGATGTATGTATCTATAGGATTGAGTCATTGTATGACGAAGTCATATACACCTTATAAACGAGAGAATTATCATAAATTTTATACTTATAGTCAAATCAGATTTTTATTGCACATTTCACTTACGGAACAAGTCAGTCAACGGATATCTATGAAAAGAGGTTCAACTTAATTTCATTACTTATATAAAATTATACATGTTACTTATTAAATGAAGAAGAATAAAAAAGACAATGTCAACAAAGAATTATGGGGCCTCAATCGTGTTTAATTTTCCATTTGGGCCATAAGTCTTGGCCACTCCTTATTTTTGTATTTGATCATGTTACACTCTCAACTCTCAAAATTCTATTTTAGGTTTAAATGAAACTAATTAAGCAAAACTTTCAAAACTCTTGTACAAATTTAATGAATATAGAAGAATCAAACACATTAAGATCAAAAAATGGCATTAGAAATTGAGTTATTGGAACAGGCTTAGGGTCAGGTAAGACCAAGCTGTTTTCGTGAGACCGATGGGACCAACACTTTTTATATGAAACTTCACAGCAAAACACTGTGAATGTTTAAAAAAAATTGCACATTCATTGTGAAAACATTGTAAATGTTATGTTCACGATGTTTTTTGATGTGAAGGTTCTATTTTTGTTTTACCTTCACAGCATTTTTGATGTGAAAGTTCGAATTATTTATTTGTTACTTTCCCAGTTTTTTGACTTGTGAAGGTTTCGGTTTTTTACCTTGTTTTGGATTTTTTTTTCATCGATAGTGTTTTTTAAGTATGTTTTTACTATGAATGTTCGAATTTTTTTAACCTTCACAGTGTTTTGCTATAAAGATTCATGTAAAAAGTGTTGGTCTTACCATCAGTCTCACGAAAACAGCTTCGTCTCACGTGAACTTAACCCTATTGGAACATGTAAAAGAAGATTATGTTAACTCCGTTGTGAGAAATTAATCACCAACACAGGGAGAACAAGCAATCATTTGATGTTTACTTTCTTTCATTAATACATGAGCTTAAATAACCCTTTATGATAAAAATTTAACAAAGTTAAATAATAATTTTAATTGATCAACAATGATTATTAATGAATCATTTGCAATTAAGTTATAAGAATTAAAAAGGGTTCTTATAAACATGTTATTCCAAATTACATTTCAATAAGCTAGATTACAATAATAAAAAGTAAAAACAAAGTTTTGTGATGAATTCGAAAAATAAGTTAGCTCATGGTTGATAAACCTCACCATAGTAGTGCTCATCATGTCACTTATCGTTAATGATGTGAGAAATTAATATATCATCATACTCGAAGCTAGTTATTATTGTAAACATCGGGTCACTTATCATACTAGTTACTTTATTTCCCCCTTTTTTGTGCTCTGTTATTCTTTTTTTGCTTATTTTACGCAATATAATTTAATTGCTTTAAATATTATTTTTGACCACTTGTTATGTTGAACCTTCGAAAGTTTACAAGTAATGGTCATTATCATTTATATTCAAATCAATATAGAAATATGTTCCTTATCAACATTATCCGTAACTCTGATTATGCTAAAAACTATTTAAAAATTTAATGGGACAAAGATGCATACACATAATTGTTTTGACTTTTGAGCCTAATTTCTAACACAATAAATGAAGTTGGGACCACCCTCTTTCTTTAAATAATTTGTTTGTTAATTCTCTTTTTATTGTCTACACAAGACCATTAAATTGCACACATTTGAAGTTTATGTGCAATATCTTTGAAACAACTTAGATACACAATTAGCTTCAACTTATATGGCTCAACCAAATGCCATATTCCAGAGTATATATGATTATTACTTAGACTACTGTTTCATGAAAGTAGACGAGTTATCTTGTAGTAATGTACAGCCTTCGGAAAATTGTATTATGAACATCTCTACAGATGCCATGTTGGGACTCAAGTATTCGTGTTCCAAAACCCAAAAGCTAACGGAAGCATACAACATATACAACGGACCTATGTTGTGGATTGGAATCTACATTGCAATAGCATCGGCAATCTGCATCCTTGCCATGGCGGTTGATTTGTTGCATGGTTCCCGAAATAGAAAATTTTGGTTTCCTTGTAAATATTTCTCTCTCAATGCTGCTTCCATCACGGTCATATCTGTTGCCATGAAATTGCCTGTCGATTTGAGTAGTCCGATGCCTGGATTCGTAGACCAAGCAACCAAGCTGGGAAGCATGGCCTTCATGTGCATAATGATGGCTAACATAATGCCTTCTTTGGCTTCCATGGACAACAAGACACTTCTTGCAAATATCATAGGTTTGTCCATTCTCGTTATCACCATAATTGTGAATATTTGCATAGAGATTACAACGGGTGTTATAGATAATTCGGTAGATAATTTTTTTGATAAACTTTACATAGGACTAGGATACGATCTCGGTCTCCGGAATTCAGTAACATGGGCAATCTTCTACATGGTTTTGATGCTTATGTTACTAATGATATTGGTTTCTTCAGCTATAACAGTTATATCCTCTAAGCAAATTTTGGAACTCAAATATCAAGCCATAAGGAAAACAACTTCAAATGATCTACATATGATGTCTACGATAGAGAGACTAAGTCAATATGTGAAAAGATATTGGGTTATGGCAGAAAGTGGTAGCCCTCAATTTGTTATGGCTAGTAATCCATTATCCAATGCTTGTGGCATAATTTGCGTAATTACTCTAGTTACATACACATTTAGAGTACTTGTGATCTATGTCTCGCATACGTATATGGATTACCAATCAACGTACAAGTGGTCAATGCTTGCCATTTTCGTAACTCAGTTCATTGGAGTTGTGGTGGGTAGTATTGCCCCGATATTTAGATGTTTTACGGTCTTGAGATTCAAATTGTTTACTAGGAACCATCTGGTGGTCTTTAAAATAGAGAAATATTGGACCCAAATGTTGTGCGAGTTGAAAGAAAATCATTTACCTTTTCTTTCAAGTGCTCGTAAATCAAGAGTCGTGTTCCAAAATCTGAAGAACCTTATATTAAGCCTTTGCATCGGATTTCAAAAAGCAGTTGTTGTAGCATGCAAAATGATAGGGCTCATCCGGATAGTCTTCATTATCTTTGTTGTGTGTTGTTCATATTGTTGGCAATCATTGAAGGCATTGTTGTTTATTGCACCCATGGCCTCAAGTAATGATGATATACGAGACCTTAGGAATTATGTTTTGCAAATACAAGATAAGATGGAGTTTGCCGAGACAACAGTGAAAGACATTTCGAACTCCATGGATGGCTTGATTCAAAAGGTTAAAATGGAACAAAATAATGATCTTTTAGAGCTTCTTGGAAAATCTACCGATTTCAGGGGAGTAGAGATGTTTGACAACGATCAAGTACAACATCTAGTTTCTATTGAACCAGCTAACGGTTGGAGCTTACCGGTAGTGACATTAGCATGTATTGTTGTTGCTCTCCCCAACATTCGCAAGGACAAAGTTGAGAGCTTTTTGAAAGGTGTTGGTGATGGCCTTTGGTACACTCATCTTGTGGAAGAAACCCTCAATAGTGGAAGCGAATATGTAAATGTTCGAAGGGTGACAATGAATTTATGGCATGAGGTTGAAGGCAATTTCAAGTGGTTAGGGAATCCTCTCGAAGGGAACGCTTATAAAGGAAAAACATCACAAGAGATTCTTCAATGGTTTGCTGATAAATCTGAAGAAATTGTGTTAGAGATTAAAAACAGTTCGATTGGAGAACCGGTGGAGAACTTTCCCCATAAACTGATTGTTGCTAATTCGATGTATCGTATTGCTGAAACACTCTTGCTCAACTACAATAGTAACTTTGAACGGATTAGCAAAAAACAATTGTTTGTGTCATTATCGGGCATGGTTTCATCCATATTGTCTGCTTGCCTCACTAATATACCACGAGCCATAGAAGCCAAATGCCATGAAAGTGTGATAGAGAAACGGGAGGCAAGTGTAAGGGTTGCAGCCAAACTTCTTGGCTGGAGCACAAAGATAATAACGAAACTTGAAGCACGTGAACGGCCATCAGGCATGGATCAAGATAAAATGGCATTCATCGATGAGTGGCGTCTTCATATGAAGCAGTCAATCCCCTAGAATTCATTCAAAGGTAACTTTTTCGTTTTCTCATAACACATATATTTAGTTTAGTTAATCGAGTTTCGCGTTCCCATATATTTCACATCAATCTCATATTTTTGTGTTTATTTATCCTAAGTTTATATATTTTATATCTTTTATAGGTAACGTAGGTGGAAGAACTCATAGGCTCGAGGGGTCGTCAATACAAAGCGTCGTCACGATTCCTGATGATCGAATCTTTCATTTAGATTATGTGTTGATTTTTTTTTCTTGTGACCTTTGTCATTCACATATATTTTGTATCATGCTCCTATTCAGAATATGTCTAGGGACTATGGTACTTGATTTTTGGTAACGATCAAACTTATTGGGTTGGACAATTGTTATTAAATGATCCTTTAGGCAATCACTAATAGAAAATTGAGTAATTTTTGTGGAAATTTTCAATGGGTATTTTCGATAGTGTATAAAAAAAATTAAGATTTTAAAATCTTTAACAGAATCGTCCTGTCGATATTCCGTCAAGGATTGTAGACATATTTTCGACATAAATTCCTCGATTAAAAATTATGTAATTAAAAACTTTTTTTTAAGTCCGTCGATGCAAATTCATCTACGTACCGGTGTAATTTACTCTTACAAAAGTAGAAATTAAGATAATGAACTAATGACCAAGTCATATACACATTATAAACTGGAGGTTTATAAATTAGAGAATTATTATAATTGTCGTGGTAGAGTCAAATGTGACTTCTAATTCTAAGGCCATCCACTGTGGGAGTGGAATTGGCCATCGGGTACTCATTGGGTACTCCAAACCGACGGCTTAAATGAGTGAACACCATAGTGGATGGCAAAGGGTTGTTGCCAATCGGCTTCTCCAAGCCGAAGACCCTCTACCCACTACCCACTTTCTCTCTCTTCTTTCTCTCTATCTCTCTCCTCTTTCTCTTTTTTGTTTTCTTTATTTAATAAAATAAAAGTGTGTGTAAGATTGGGTTATGTATTGGGTCGACAGTGGATGAATTGGGTAGTTGTGGGTAAAATAGTGAAAAGCTGATGTGGCGCTGATGTGGCAGCTGAAACCATTGGGTTGCAATGGGTCGACAGCGGATGGCCTAATGCACCGTTGATTTATAGAACAAGTAAACGGGTGTTTATGAAAGTGGAGGAACTTCCATTCTATATAATATTCAATTATTGAATGAAGAGGAATAAAAAAAGAATGCCAACAAAGAATGAGGGGGACTTTTTTTTTGGAAGGGTTACCGGGCAAAATCCCGACTAATCTTCGGTAATTTTGGGGACTAACCATGACCCCACTTAAATGTCTCTGAATATACGTAGGGAAAGGCTCGAACTCGGTTAGGATGTTATGAACCCCCAAGTGTTAACCAATCCAGTACAACACTGGAATACAAGAATGATGGGGACTAATTATGTTAAGAATGCTTAATTTTCCATCCTGAAAGAATAGTTATGATGGGACAAATGAACCACCCTTTATTTTTAATTTTTTTCATTATGTTACATTCTCAATCGAAACTTGCAAAAATAAAATAAAATTTGAAGAATCAAATAGATCAAGATCCAAAAAAAAGCCATTACAAATTGAACTATTGGAATACGTAAAGAAACATTATGTTTTCTTCATTATGAGAAATGTAATCATCAATTACACAACAAATAGGGAGAACAAGCAATTGTTTGATGTTTACTTTATTTATTAGTTGCCGACTTGCTGTTTTGGTCTATGGTATATATGTTTCGTCACATATATGATTATTGTGGTATTCAATTAGTCTCGGTTAAGTCCCTAAATCGTTTGTCTAAATATTTCATAATTATCAAACAATCATATTTCATTTTGCAATATATCACAAAAGCCTCTGAATCATTTTAACCACTTAATCATTCAACAGCAAATCATTCAAGCAACTTTCAAAACAACCTCTGATGGTCTGATACAAATAGCAGGCCAAAGACTTCAACTATGGCCCAGGCCCAATTTGGCAGCTGCTTTTCATTTTATTTCTCAGCCCATATGCAAGGAAGGCCCAGAGCCCCAGAATGCTTCCTCTCCTACCAAAAACTTGACCCATGTCCAATAACAAGATATTATTTCAAAGCTTCAATTTTAATTCATGAGGTAATTTCTAAAAACTTTTTGTTCAAATATTGATTAATTCCCACAGTTTGCTACACAATTGTCACCAATTATGTAGGAACTTGATAAAAGAAATAAGGTTCGAGTAAATGGTAGGTTTAAACACACAGCCTCTACATTATCCCAAAGCACAATTGTTCTATAATTGTCGGCCTTTAGAACTTTACAAACGATTATTGGTTTCCAAACCTCAACGAACGAACCATTTCATCAACTAACCCTTGCTTGCGTGTTTTTTTTTGAAGGAATTATCCAGGCAATTTTATAGGAATTCGAAAAAAGAAACAATCACGGCAAAGAACCTAACCCTTGTTTACGTTAATTTTATAATTGCCATCCAAATCTCTAAATTCAAATTCACACCCCAAGGTTTGATAAAAGCACATTTTATTAAAAAAAAAGGGATATATTTGATAAACTAGCTAAGAGCATCTACAGTGGTGGGTGGAACCTTTAAAAACATCACTTACCATATATTTTTCTGTCACGCCATTGCCATCTCAACAAACTAAGAACCTACTTAAAACTCTACAATGGAGATTCTTGCAAAAACCTCACTTCCATTTTCTTATTTATGATATAAGTTTTATTTAAGTAAGTTATTGTATAACAGAAAAGGAAACTATTACAAGAACCTAGGTTCTTGTTCAAGCACTCGGGTTCCAATAAGAACCTGTGACTGGATAAGAACTTTTGTTCCACAGTAGAGGTTCTTGTAAAAACCCCCATGAAGAACCTCAGAAAGAACCTCCATTGTGGATGCTCTAATAAGCTAACTGGTAGCTGATAAGAGCATCCACAGTGGTGGAACCTTCAAAAACCTCACTTACCATATTTTTTCCTACCACGTCATTGCCATCTCAACATACCAAGAACCTCCTTAAAACTCTACAATGGAGGTTATTACAAAAACCTCACTTCCCTCTTCTTATTTATAATATAATTTTTATTTATGTAAACTATTATATAACAGAAAAGGAAACTATTACAAGAACCTGGGTTCTTGTTCAAGCACCCGGGTTCCAATAAGAACCTGTGACTGGACAAGAACCTTTGTCTCATAGTGGAGGTTCTTGTAGAAACCCCGTGAAGAACCTCACGAAAAACCTCCATTGTGGATGCTCTAAGCTTATGAACAAATTATGTTTGACAAAAACTAGCTTATGGGTATGTAAAATGACCAAAAGGGGTATATTGAGATATAATAACTAAAATTAATAAGGGTATAATTTGAAAATGCTACAAAAAACTCCAAAAAGCTACCTCCATTTAGCTTATCAAAAAGCTAGCTTATGAGCTACTTTTTATGTATCCAAATATGTATACAAAAAATAAGCTAGTTTATAAGCTACTTTGAATTTACCAAATAATGCCTAAAAATGGGTTTTGAATCATTACTAGTTGTGTTCAACCTTACATTTTTTACGGGGTACGACTCTAATCATCGTTAACAAAATATCTCCCAATTTTAAAAATTAAAAATAAGTGAAATATAATAAAATTGGAACCAAACAAATAACATCAAAAAAACAACTCACTTTATAATCTTTCTTTTTTTCTTCTTAAAATCTCCCCCCATTTAACTCCTATAAAGTATAAGAACGCCAACTAAGACCATTGATTGTTGTGTGCCATAATATTCAACCCAATAAACTTGGGACCATCCCCCCTCCCCCTTTTGTTTTTTTCTATCTTTTAATTGTCAAAATGATTCCAAGGGAATCAGATAGTTCGAGTCGAGTCGTTAGTATCTCGAGTCGAGTTTTATTCGAGTCGAGTTTTGACCGAGTCGGGTTTTAATCGAGTTTTGACCGAGTCGATCTCGAGTTGTCTTGGCCGGCTTAAGCCGAGTCGAGCCGAGTATCAGGTAGTTTGAGTCGAGTCGTTATATCTCGAGTTGGGTTTTATTCGAGTCGAGTTTTGACTGAGTTTATTCGAGTCAAGTTTTGACCGAGTCGATCTCGAGTAGCTCGCAAGTTGTCTCGGCTCATTTTCACCCCTAGTAGCTAGGTCCGTCCGTACATGTAATAATTGCTTTACTCTCAGTCCCAGGTCTTCCTTTTATTCCAAATTATTAGGTCTTGCTTTTATTCCAATTATTGTTGGTATGGCTGGCATGCATACACACTAATTGTTTGATTCAAAGATCTTGCTTTTATGCAATTATTTTCAACGTAATTATTCCAAGGTGGTATTAAATTACATATATTGGAAGTTTCCGTGCAATTAATCTATTAACAACTTGGTTGTGACTAATTATAAAAAGATGCTCATCTTCTCTTTTGTAGATAATTAGTTTCAACTTTGCTTAAACACATTAATTCACAAAATGAATTCTAATGATGAAGTCTTTCACCAGTGTTTCAATGCTGTGCACAAATTAGTCAATGAATCTTATGCTTATTTATATGGACCAGAGATGATGTTCCTAACCGATGGTATACTTGTAAACATCTCCTACGATGACTTGTCCAGCTTCGACACTGCGTGTATCCAGACCGAAAAGTATGTGGACATATCCAATAAATATAGTGGACCGACGGTGTGGATTGGAATCTACATTGCAATAGCATCCGCTATTTGTATCATCGCCATGGCAGCTGATTTGTTTCATGGTTTCCGAAATAGAAAATTTTGGTTTCCGTGTAAATATTTCTCTCTCAATGCCGCTTCCATCACAGTGATAACTGTTGCCATGAAACTGCCGGTGGATCTGAGTAGTCCGATGCCCGGGCATCTGGACCAAGCAGCCAAGGTGGGAAGCATGGCGTTCATGTGCGTAATGATGGCTAACTTAATGCCTTCTTTGGCGTCTATGGACAACAAGACACTTCTTGCAAATATCATAGGTTTGACTATTCTCGTCATCACTGTGATTGTGAATATTTGCATCCAGATTTTTACCGGTGTTATAACAAACTGGCCTATCTCTACGTTTGCCGGTGGCAGGTACTATATCAGTCTGGCATGGGCATATGTCTATATGGTTTTGATGTTCTTGTTATTAATCATATTGATTTCTTCATCCATAACAATTCCAACCTCAAAGAAAATTTTGGAATTCAAGTATCAAGCCAAAAGTAAAACAACTTCGGTTGAGCATCGTGTAGATATGTCTACAATCGAAAAACTAAGACAATCCGTTAGACGGTATTGGGTTATGGCAGAAAGTGGT
This sequence comes from Centaurea solstitialis, assembly GCA_030169165.1. NCBI lineage: Eukaryota > Viridiplantae > Streptophyta > Magnoliopsida > Asterales > Asteraceae > Centaurea > Centaurea solstitialis. The sequence goes on along the minus strand of CM058044.1, from coordinate 72,852,447 downwards.
AACCCCCAATTCGTTATGGCTAGTAATCCATTGTCCAATGCTTCGGGTATAATTTGTGTTATTACCCTGGTAACGCACCTAGTTATCGTGTTGGATATCTATTTCACTGCAGGTCATGGTTATACGGATTACCAATCGGATTACAAGTGGTCAACGCTTTTCATTTTTATAACACAGTTCATTGGAGTTGTAGTTGGTAGCATCGCTCCAATATTTCGCTGTTTTACAGTCTTGAGATTCAAATTGTTGACTAGGAACCATTTGATGGTTTTAAAAGTAGAGAAATATTGGACGCAAATGTTGTGTGGGTGGAAAGAAAGTCGTTTACCTTTTCTATCCACTGCCCGTAGATCAAGAGGCGCTATCAATAATTTGAAAAACATTATCCTGAGCCTTTGCATCTTATTTCAGAATGCGGTTGTCGTATCTTGCAAAATGATAGGGCTGATAGTCTTTATAATCCTTGTTGTGTGTTATTATTGTTGGAAGTCGATGAAAAAGTTGTGTACCACACGCATTGCCTCGGGTAGTGATGATACAAGCGGAGACCTTAGCAATCACGTTTTGCAAATTCAAGATGAGATGGAGTTTGCTGAGATAACCGTGAAAGGCATTTCAAACTCCATGAATCGTTTGATTCAAAAGTCTCGGAATGAAAACCACAATGATCTTTTAAAGCTTCTTGAAAAATCCACTTGTTTCAGTGGAATAGAAAAGTTTGACATCGATCAAGTTCAATCTTTGCTTTCTGTGGAACCTGTTAATAGTTGGAGCTTGCCGGTAGTAACATTAACATGCATTGTTGTTGCTCTCCCAATCATTTCTAAGGACGACGTTAAGAGCTTGTTAAAAGGTGTGTGTGATAGTCTCTCGTACACCTATCGTGTGGAAGAAAGCCTCAATAGTGCAAGTGAATACGTTAGTCTTCGAAGGGCAACAATGAATTTATGGCATGAGGTTGAAGATAGCCGTAAGTGGTTGGGGAACACTCTAGAAAGAAGTGCTTATACGGGAAAAACATCAGCAGAGATTCTTAAATGGTTTGCCGATAAAGCTAAAGAAATTGTGATGAAATCCAAGGAAAGCATCAATGACGAACTAATGGAGAGTTTTCCTAATAAGTTGATTGTTGCCAATTCGATGTACCGTATTGCTACAACAATCTTGCTCAACTACCAAAGCAGCACCGAACCGGTTAGTGATGAGCAATTGTTTATGTCATTATCTTGCATGATATCGGACATATTATGTGCTTGCCTGAGTAATATACCACAAGTCATATCAACGAAATGCCATGAAAGTGTTATAGAGAAACGGGAGGCAAGTGTTCATGCTGCTGCCAAACTTTTTGGTCGGAGCACGGAGATCATAGAAAAACTTGAAGCGCGTGAATTACCGAGCATGGATCCCAAAAAAATGGCATTTATTGATGAATGGCGTTTGTACTTGAAGCAATCGATCCCCTAGAAATCATTACCTTTCATCAAGAGCTAAGGTAATTTTTGCAGCTTCATTGTCTCACATATTTGTAGTTTAATGGATGAATTTTGATCACACGTATTTGAATCATGCATCAGATGTATCCATTTTTTGTGTAACCGAACCAACTTATGAGAAATTAATCACCAATTACACATCAAATACAGAGAACAAGAAACCGTTCTATGGTATGTTTATCGTATATCTGATTCTTTTGGTATTCAATTTGTCTCGGTCAGATACCTCAATCTAGTCTAAATATTCTATAATTGTATCACTTTATTAAACTTTTCAAATAATAACTGATATTTAGAAGTGTTTTGTCGAAAATAGAATTTAATAAAAGTTATTGTTCCTTGTAGTGTCTATCATTCTCCCCTACAAGTTTGAATGATGTTTCACCCTAAAAATGCTTTGGAAGCCATGATTGTTTGGGTTCATAATTTATTTGTCAAAGTTAGCAGGTTATAATTCAATTTAGATTCGAATCCAAAATTTTCTAAGGGGTTGATTGAAACTTCCTAAAATATTTGGACTTAAAAAATTAAATGATAATGGTTAAATTAATCAATTAATCAATTAATCAAATAAATAGCAATAAACTCGGTATACCAAATTACTAATAGAGTAATAGGTAATAGCTTGCTATGGCCCAGGCCTAAGACGTCAACTATGGCCCAGGCCCAATTTCATGGCCGCTTTTCATTCTATTTCTCGGCCCATATGCAAGGAGAGCCTCGAGCCCACGATTAGTGATGGCCAAACGTAACTGGTTATAACTAGTCCGGGCTATTAATTGGTAACCATGTGTAAACACTATTTTTGATGGTCAGTCTCTTTTTTTTTTGTAATTTGAAAACAATTTGGATCTAGACAAATTGTAAACCATCGGTAGTTCAATCACTTCACAACTTTATATAAAGTGTTCATTAGTTTTGCACTTTTGCTTGAAACACGTTAGTAATTCTTAAACCTTTGATACAATTAATGTACCTAAAAATATCAGTCTTTATTATAGTAAATAGATTTATCTTCTTCTAATTATTCTTAGAAAGAATTAGGGTGCGTTTACTTGTGGAAAACTGTTTTCTATTTCATAGAAAACGTTTTCAGAAAATGAAGTTGAGTTTTTATTTTCAGTTTTCTATGAAAACTTTAGAAAACTCGTTTAGTTGGAAAGATGGAGTTTTCATTTTCCATTTTTAGAAAATTCAAAAACTCGTTTAGTTGTGCATTTTCGGTTACTTTCCATTTTTTTCAAATATTGCAACGGCGGCGACAACTACGCTATGGAGGCGGCGACGGCAGTGGTGGCGGCGGCGACGGTGGCCTCGGCAGCGACGGCGGTGGTGGCGGCTGCCTCAGCGGCGGCAACTGCGGTGGTGGCGGTGACGGTGGCCTTGGGGGCGACGGCGGCGAAGGCGGGGGCGGCGATGGCGCGTCGACGGTGGTCGCGTCGGCGGTGGCGGCAGTGGCGGCGGTGGTGGCGGTGACGAGAAGGGGACGGTAATTGGAAAACCATAAAAAGTAGTTTTCTATTTACACTACATTTTGGAAAATGAAAATGACACTAGTACAAAAATTCATATTTGCCACGGTTAAAAACCGTGGCCATAGGCCTTTAGTCACGGTTTTTCAATTTTATCAAAGCGTAGCCTATTCTCCCGTGACCATTGATATCCTTTTGGTCACGCTTAAAATGTGTCACCAAATGAAATGAAAAGCCATAGCCATAGTTTGAAAACCGTAGCTATAGGCATATCCAATTTTTATGGTATTGGAGCATTTTACCTAAAACCGTGGCCATAAAGTACCTTTTGCCACACAAACTCACATTAAACGTATCATTTAGTTATCTTTTGGTCACACAATATAAAAAAAGCATGACAATAAACTATCTATAGCCACATAATTTTTTTTAATGTAGCCGATGATCGCTCTATAGTCATGTATATTTTTTTTGACGTGGCCAAGGCTCGAACTTGAGACCTCATCTTTGATAAGGAATGGACCAACCACTAGGACAATATTGATTTTGTTAAAATTATCTCATTAAATATTAAAAACCATGGGCAAATTCATGACATATAGTTACACTTAGTTTTTAGAAACGTGGCTATATGTATCTTTTTGGTCACACACATAATAAACAATGGCTAATTTAAGACATATAGTTACACTTATATTTTAGAAGTGTGAGTATTAAATGCCTTTTGGTCATGCGAAATATTAAAAATCGTGACGTTTAACTATTTATTAGTCACACAATTGATTATGTAGAATCGTAGCTATTGGTCAAGTATTAGTAACAATAGAATTATTTTAGTCTTGGTTTTAACTATATTAATAGCTACACACATTTCATATTAACTGTGACGAAATCATCACATATTGCCACGCTTCATACAATAAACCGTGGCTACTGGTTATCTTCTTGTCACACAAAATAATAAAACCATGACTACAAATACATGTGACTTATGGCTACGTTTTACAAATTTTCGTGGCTAAATATGTATATTCTTTTGGTCACGGAAAAATGACTTCATGAGGCCATATGCGGTCTAAGGTCACAAATAATAATTGTCACAAAAAAAACCGTGACTATATATATGTCTATGGCCACGATTTTTATATGTTACTTGCCACGACAAAAAAATTGTGGCCATAGGAACAATTTAGTCACGGTTTTGTTTAAACCATGATATTATGTTTAAACATGTTTTCTAATGGTCATGGTTATTGAGTTATATCGTGGCTAAAACAATACTCCAATTTTATTTATGACTTTTAGTCACGGTTCTAGACCTAAATGTGACTAACATGAATTTCAAAACCGTGGCAAAAAAGCATATTTGTACTAGTGTGAAAAATTTTTTGGAAATTTTTTGAAATCTAATCCAACTAAACGTGTTTTCTAAATTTTCATTTTTCGTAGAAATTTTTCCAGACGTATATAGATATTCCAAAGTCCGAACTCTATTCTTACATTCTACCCTTAATTCAATGAAGATGAAACACCATATCTACGGCTACGTTCACTTCCTAAAGCCATCCGCTGTTGACCCATTGCAACCTAATGGTTTCAGCTGCCACATCAGCGCCACATCAGCTTTTCACTATTTTACCCACAACTACCCAATTCATCCACTGTCGACCCAATACCTAACCCAATCTTACACACTTTTATTTTATTAAATAAAAAAACAAAAAAGAGAAAGAGGAGAGAGATAGAGAGAAAGAAGAGAGAGAAAGTGGGTAGGGGGTGGGGGGTGGGGGTGGTTTGGGGGTGGAGGGTCTTCGGCTTTGAGAAGCTGATTGGCAACAACCCGCTGCCATCCACGGCGGTGTGGGTAAAGGAAACCGACGGGTTCCTTAAACCCGCTGACTACCCGATGGTGGAAAACACCACCACAGTGGATGGCCTAATTAATCCACCACCTATTTTCTCTCTTGGTTCACATTTTGCTTGATTCTCTGGAATTTTGTTTGCTCTGTCTTCTGTTCCTAGAACCCTTGTGGGAAAAGAAATCTTTATAAGATTTAGGTCGTGTTTGACGATTATAACACAACAAGAAAAAGTTTTTTTAGACAAGAATTTAAAGGCGTATTTAAAAATAAATTTTAGACAAAGAATTACATGACAATGTAAGAGGCTTAATTGAATATAAGTTTTTGTTTTCTAAAACCCTCTTACCCTTTCTAAAACCTTTTCCTACCTACCTGTTATATAGGAAAAGTTATTGAGAGAAGTAAAGCTTTTCTAAAAACTTTAGAGAATCTTTTTAAACTTTTAAATACTAAAGAAGGCCTTATTTTTCAAACTTTTCATATTTCTTGTAGTGTAAGTTACCTTAATTAGCTAGGAAACTTGGTAAGAATAGAACTCCTTACGTTAAATCATGCATATATAAACCGAGTGACCAAATAGTGTTTCAGTAAGTTTAATGAAGGTCTTTTTATTTAGACTATGTTTGGTAAACTAGCTGATAAGCTAGCTGGTGAACAAATAACGTTTGGTAAAAACTAGCTTATGAGTGTGTAAAATGACCAAAAAAGACATCATTAATATACAATCAATACAAGTATTTTATAATATAATAAAAAAAATTTAATAATATAATTAAAATAAATTTCTTTTAATATAATATGTTAAATAATACAAACAATAAAAAATTGTATAATATAAGATATTAAAATAATATAGAGTTGGTTATTATTATTATTATTATTATTATTATTACTACTACTAATATATACACTATAAATTTAGAATTTGTTAAAACAAACTTTTAAAAAAATCTACATTAACTTATAATTTACATTACTATTAAATATAATGAAAATAAAAATAAAATTGACCAAGTTAACATATCTTAAATAATTAATAATTCTAAATGAATATAATTAAGAATTAGATAAATATTTTTCTTATTAAAATATTTAACATGTTTTAGTTATATAACATTTTAAAAGTTATTATATTTATCTTTTAATAATAAAACATATTAAATAATATATAATATAATTAATAACATTTAAAAACAAATATATAATTTATAATTTAATTTAATTAATAATTAATTTTAATTATTAAAATTTAATATTTAATAATTACTATTTATTAATAATTAATATATAATTTTAATTGATAATAATTAATAGTTAAATATTAATAAAGAGTATAATTGGAAAAAGTCACAAAAAGCTTCTCATAAGCTACTTAAAGTAGCTTATCAAAAAGCTAGTTTATAAGCTACTTTTGGTCTTACCAAACATGTACACAGAAAATAAGCTAGCTTATAAGTCAGCTTATAAGCTAGCTTATTTTTACCAGACAATGCCTACTATTATACGTGGTATTAATTAAATACTTATACTTAAATTTTAATTTATAGATATTAATTACCAATTATCAATAAACAGAAAATTTCAAAAGAGTTGGTGGTATGACCCACAACGTGAGAAAATGTAAACCGTATCTCCATTTCCATAATTATTTTATTTTAGGAAGATGTACAAATTAAACCACAGGGACTATGAGTGTAATTTTCTCAAAGATATATAATACTAACCAAGATAGTGATTTTTCATTTTTTTTAAACGGCAGCTTTATTAGAGCCGGGTCTAGCGAGAAGCTAGAGACCCGAAAACCGAAAGAACAACAATGTCACGGGATTTTCCACGGGTTACAACACCAACTCCGCCCAATTCAAAAAATTACAACAACCGCTCGTAATACGGACCCAGTAAAAGACTTCCGCCTGAATGATATTGGCAACCGCTCCTAATACCTCGTTGCGACTTTTCCAAATGAACCAATAAGTGATTTTCATTTTTGTAAGAACGAATTTTCAACCAGGAACAAAGGGAAGTTGGGACAATCGTGGTCTTTTTTTTTCCTCCCTATTGTAATTGTCAAAGTAATTTCAAGATTATTGATGAATATCATTTATCAGAAGATTCCATGCAATATTTTTCAAACAACTTGGTTGGAGCTAGTTATAAAAAGATGCTCATGTTCTGTTTCATAATCAAACTAAGAAAATCCCAAAATGAACTCTAATGATGCAGTCTTTCACCGGTGTTTCAACGCTGTGCGGAGTGTAATCAACGACACAATATATGCTTCGGGTGCCAACCGTTGTATAGACATCCCCTCTGATCTGTACGACAGCTGTCAGGAAACCGAAGACTATGTGAATATATCTAACAGATATAGTGGACCGATGGTGTGGATTGGAATCTACATTGCAATAGCATCCGCCATTTGTATCATTGCCATGGCAGCTGATTTGTTTCATGGTTTTCGAAATAGAAAACTTTGGTTTCCATGTAAATATTTCTCACTCAATGCTGCTTCCATCACAGTGATAACCGTTGCCATGAAACTGCCGGTGGATCTGAGTAGTCCGATGCCCGGGCATCTAGACCAAGCAGCCAAGGTGGGAAGCATGGCGTTCATGTGCGCAATGATGGCTAACTTAATGCCTTCTTTGGCGTCTATGGACAACAAGACGCTTCTTGCAAATATCATAGGTTTGACTATTCTCGTCATCACCGTGATTGTGAATATTTGCATCCAGATTTTTACCGGTGTTATAACAAACTGGCCTATCTCTACGTTTGCCGGTGGCAGGTACTATATCAATCTGGCATGGGCATATGTCTATATGGTTTTGATGTTCTTGTTATTAATCATATTGATTTCTTCATCCATAACAATTCCAACCTCAAAGAAAATTTTGGAATTCAAGTATCAAGCCAAAAGTAAAACAACTTCGGTTGAGCATCGTGTAGATATGTCTACAATCGAAAAACTAAGACAATCAGTTAGACGGTATTGGGTTATGGCAGAAAGTGGTAACCCCCAATTCGTTATGGCTAGTAATCCATTATCCAATGCTTCGGGTATAATTTGTGTAATTACCCTGGTAACGCACCTAGTTATCGTGTTGGATATCTATTTCACTGCAGGTCATGGTTATACGGATTACCAATCGGATTACAAGTGGTCAACGCTTTTCATTTTTATAACACAGTTCATTGGAGTTGTAGTTGGTAGCATCGCTCCAATATTTCGCTGTTTTACAGTCTTGAGATTCAAATTGTTGACTAGGAACCATTTGATGGTTTTAAAAGTAGAGAAATATTGGACACAAATGTTGTGTGGGTGGAAAGAAAGTCGTTTACCTTTTCTATCCACTGCCCGTAGATCAAGAGGCACTATCAATAATTCGAAAAACGTTATCCTGAGCCTTTGCATCTTATTTCAAAATGCGGTTGTCGTATCTTGCAAAATGATAGGGCTGATAGTCTTTATAATCCTTGTTGTGTGTTATTATTGTTGGAAGTCGATGAAAAAGTTGTTTACCACACACATTGCCTCAGATAGCGATGATACCAGCGGAGACCTTAGCAATTACGTTTTGCAAATTCATGATGAGATGGAGTTTGCTGAGATAACCGTGAAAGGCATTTCAAACTCCATGAATCGTTTGATTCAAAAGTCTCAGAACGAAAACCACAATGATCTTTTAAAGCTTCTTGGGAAATCCACGTGTTTCATGGGAATAGAAAAGTTTGACATCGATCAAGTTCAATCTTTGCTTTCTGTGGAACCTGTTAATAGTTGGAGCTTGCCGGTAGTAACATTAACATGCATTGTTGTTGCTCTCCCAATCATTTCTAAGGACGACGTTAAGAGCTTGTTGAAAGCCGTTGGTGATAGTCTCTCGTACACCTATCGTGTGGAAGAAAGCCTCAATAGTGCAAGTGAATACGTTAGTCTTCGAAGGGCAACAATGAATTTATGGCATGAGGTTGAAGATAGCCGTAAGTGGTTGGGGAACACTCTAGAAAGAAGTGCTTATACGGGAAAAACATCAGCAGAGATTCTGAAATGGTTTGCCGATAAAGCTAAAGAAATTGTGATGAAATCCAAGGAAAGCATCAATGACGAACTAATGGAGAGTTTTCCTAATAAGTTGATTGTTGCCAATTCGATGTACCGTATTGCTACTACAATCTTGCTCAACTACCAAAACAGCACCGAACCGGTTAGTGATGAGCAATTGTTTATGTCATTATCTTGCATGATATCGGACATATTATGTGCTTGCCTGAGTAATATACCACAAGTCATATCAACGAAATGCCATGAAAGTGTTATAGAGAAACGAGAGGCAAGTGTTCACACTGCTGCCAAACTTTTTGGTCGGAGCACGGAGATCATAGAAAAACTTGAAGCGCGTGAATTACCGAGCATGGATCCAAAAAAAATGGCATTTATTGATGAATGGCGTCTGTACTTGAAGCAATCAATCCCCTAGAAATCATTACCTTTCATCAAGCTAAGGTAATTTTTGCAGCTTCATTGTCTCACATATTTGTAGTTTAATAGATGAATTTTGATCACACGTATTTGAATCATGCATCAGATGTATCCATTTTTTGTGTAACCGAGCCAACTTATGCATATTGGCTGATCTCTTGGTATATCATTCTTCGGATGTTATTCTATAGAAAGTACACGAATTGGTTGGTTGGTTTTGGTCTCACCCTAGTTGGAACCTCTGTTCTCTGTTCAATGGTTCTTTTGGAAACTAAATTTACGGGCATCAAATATTTTCACATGTACTTTTTCCGTATACACGTTTCCATTTAAATATGGACATGCATACAAATTTGAAACTTTAAGCACCGTCAAAAGTTATATTACGTTCGTAAGCAAGTTGTTATTTCAAAATGCTTATCGATTTCAGTACCTTGAACACAATAACTGAGGTCTTTCTTTTGTTACTCATCATATAAATTTGGTATAAAATTTCCAGAAACTATTAAGTAATTTGTACTTTAGAACCTATAGGATTGGGTCAATGGTAATGACCAAGTCATATATGCATTATAAGCTAGAGGTTTATTAACTAGTGAATTATTATAATTGTGGTGGTAGAGTCAAATGGGACTTTTAATGTACCGTTGACTTATAGAACAAGTCAAGTCAACGGATGTTTATGAAAAGTGGAGGAACTTTCATTACCAATATATATATATATTATATATTCAATTGTACATATGTTACATATGAATGATGGGGACTCATTAACCCCCCTTTATTTTTTGTATTAATTTGATTATGTTACATTCTCAACCAAAACTTTCAAAACCCTTGTACAAATTAAATAAAATATGTTACATATGAATGATGGGGACTCATTAACCCCCCTTTATTTTTTGTATTTGATTATGTTACATTCTCAACCAAAACTTTCAAAACCCTTGTACAAATTAAATAAAAACTGAAGAATCAAACACAACAAAGAGAAATTATATTTCTTTTTTACTTTTTTAACTTACTCATTCTCCCACCTACTTCATCATTTAATATGTGTGATGCACTCATTTTTTTTTCCATGTCATTCCTAAATTTTAACATTTGTCAAATGATGAAGTAGGTAGGAGGATGAGTAGGTTAAAAAGGGAGGAGGAAATATAATTTCTCCCCAACAAAATCCAAAAATATGCCTATCACAAATTGAGTTATTAGAACATGTACAGAAGTATTATGCTATCTTCATTATGAGAAATTAACCAATTACACATCAAATACGGAGAACAAGAAATCGTTCTATGGTATGTTTATTGTATATTTGATTCTTTTGGTATTCAACTTGTCTCGATCAAATCCCTCAAACTTGTCTAAATATTCTATAATCGTATCACTTTATTAAACTTTTCCAATAACAATTGATATTTAGAACTTAGAAGTGTTTTGTTGAAAATAGAATTTAATAAAAGTTATTGTTCCTTGTAGTGTCTATCATTCTCCCCTACAAGTTTGAATGATGTTTCACCCTAAAAATGCTTTGGATGCCATGATTGTTTGGGTTCATAATTTATCTGTCAAAGTTAACAGGTTATAATTCAATTTAGATTCGAATCCAAAAGGGGTTGATTGAAACTTCCTAAAAAATTTGGACTTAAAAAATTAAATGATAATGGTTAAATTAATCAATTAATCAAATAAATAGCAACAAACTCAGTATACCAAATTACTAATCGAGTAATAGGTAATAGCCTGCTATGGCCCAGGCCTAAGACGTCAACTATGGCCCAGGCCCAATTTCATGGCCGCTTTTCATTCTATTTCTCGGCCCATATGCAAGGAGAACCTCGAGCCCACGATTAGTGATGGCCAAACGTAACTGGTTATAACTAGTCCGGGCTATTAATTGATAACCATGTGTGTTAGAAAATCTAGTTAGTTGTGTCAATTTGTAATTTGTTTAAAGTTAGTGTCATTTATGTAATTTGCAATTAAAGGCCCAATTGTTTAGGCCCATTTATTTCTAAAAAGCCTAGCCCATAGAGTTAGTATAAATAGGAGTAGTTTACCTTATTTGTACTTTCTCTTCCACTTTGCTTCTCTAATCATTGAATGAATGCAATCTATCTTGATCTTGGTACTTAGCATATACATCACATAAAATCTAAGTGTTCTTGATTGTTAGATTGATTTGGCACCCACAATTGGTATCAGAGCCTGCCACTTGCTCTTGATCCGTTGTGTTCTGGTTCTGGTGAAATCGATTCTTCAGACCTCAAGCATCGGGTACCGGGTCTACTCTTCAGACTTGGATTTTTGGGCGTCAAGTGTTTTCTTCAGACTTGGATTTTTGAATTTCTCTAAGTCTTCCCTCAATACCCAACACCCAATATTCATCACTACATCCAACCTTCAGATCTGAACCTGACCTCCAGATCTGGACCCCGACCTCCAGAACTGAATCATTTTCAAGATTTTCACAAGTCTTGAGACCTTTCACCAACCAATTCACCTGATCATACTAAGTGGTTTAAGATCCACAATCAATCTTTAATGATGAACACACGTGATGCATTAGCGATCGGGTCCGATACCCGTCCTCCGGTACTGTTCCGTGGAGATTTTTCACAATGGAAGTCACGATTCCTAGACTGTGTGGCAAAGCAACCTCTTCACAAGTAGATCATGGAGTCCCTCAAGAATGGACCCGTGAAGTACTACACTGAAATTCCAGCAGTCCCTGATGGTAATCCACCAATTGTCGGAGGTATAGTGGAAAAGGATGAAACAAACTTCACTCCTGAAGAAGCCAACCGAGTCAGGGGTGATATTCTTGCCAAGTCCTATCTCATTCAGAGCCTGCCCAATGAGATATATGCTAACATTGACTGCAATGACACCGGAAAGGCTATGTGGGACGAGATCAGAAGTCTAATGCATGGAACGGAGAAAGGCATTCAAATGAAGAGAACAAACCTCCTGACCAAGTTTGCCACCTTCAAGGGTCGTGAGGGAGAACTACTTGAAGATACTTATCCTAGGTTCTGCACTATGATTAATGAGCTAAGGAAAAACAATCTCAAGAAGTCTCAGTTGGATATCAATATCCAGTTCATCAACTCACTCAGGTCTGAATGGAGAAGATTTGCCTCCAACATCCAACAAAACCGCAACCTCGAGGACCTTGACATCCATGAACTTTTTGAGCTACTCAACCATAATCAAGATGAAGTGTTAGAGATTTTAGGGACAGAAAAGAAAGCTGAAAAGTATGCCGATCCTTTGGCATTGGTTGTAGATAGGAAGCATTATCACTCTGGGAAATCAACACGTTATGAAGATGACTACGATGTTCCTTCTGATACCAGTGAAAAAGGAAGCGACTCTGATGAAGAGATGAACGACATGAAGAGGGCCTTGGCACTGATTACCAGGTCTATGTCCAAACGAAATGCGAGAAAGCCTATGTCTTCTAACAACCACCGGTACTCTAGTGGAAGGAGGTACGAACCTCGTGATCGATACGAGTCAAGAAATGATGCCAGAAGATATAAAAAAAACCTGCTGAATTTGACACTAGAAGGTATGATGATCAAAGAGATAGGAGGTATGAAGAGCCGAGGGAGAGAAGATATGAAGAAAGAAGGTTTGTTGATACAAGAGATAAGAGATTTGAAGAACAAAAGAGGTATGAGCCAAGGAGGTATGAACAAGGTGGTAGAACTGACTACCAGAAGCCTGAGGAAACTGCTAAACCAGAAGACAAGGGCTGATGGAGGACCAACTGCTGATGGAGGACCAACTTGCTTCAAGTGTGGAAAGCCTGGTCATTTTGCTAAGAACTGTACCAATCATGTTTCAAAGTATGACTACTACAAAAACAAGATGAACTTGGCCAAAAGACAAGACGAGGGACATGCCTTGTTAGCTGAAGATGAAGCCTGGTTGCAGATGTCCAGTGATGATGAGGAAAGAGGACTTGTCTGCATGCTTGCTCAAGATGACGCGTGGAATGTGGATAGTGATGAAGGAAAGGAAGATCAACTGTGCTTGATGGCTGATGTAGAGGAACAGTATTCAGAAGACAGTGATAGGGATTACAATGATGTTGACTCAGATCATTCCGATTCATCTTCTGATGTACTTCCTGATCCTTATATTGAACTTGAAAATCAAGTAAAAAGTCTCGCACAAAAGGTATCTGAGTACGAAAATAAGATCAAACAAGCTAACAAACGAACCACAATTGTTGAATCCAAATTAGCTAGTGAGCATGCCTTAGTTGTAAAATTCTCTACTGAACTAGCTCATTCCAAAGAAAAGGTAACCACTCTTACTCTTGCAAACAAAACCTTAGAAGATAAAGTTGTCAGTCTGAATGATAACATCTCAGACTTGCAAAAGAAGCTTCATGAGGCTGAAGTTTTGAGTAGAGAAAGTTTACAAAAATATGAAGTGATTTTTGCCCAAAGAATAAACCTTTTTGCTAAAATAAAAGACATGGAGGACAAATTTTTAAAGAGAGGTCAGACTGATCAAACCATTCGCATGAATCAACCCAAAGAGTTCAATTATTACAATCCAAAGGAAGGCATTGGATATAAAAGTCCATGCTACCTGAAGCGTGCCATATCCAAGACCCCTACCTTGTATGATCTGAGGTACATGAGTCTTGGATACAAAATTATTTTCATGAAAGAGTCTGATGACCCTGAACAGTGGAAGGAAATTGAGAAGAAAGAAAAAGCTAGAAAAACCAAACAATCATTTCCCTTCAACTATTCATCTCTGAATGCCAGTTATGCAACGCGTGAGATTCCTTTGTCTAAGGACTACACGCCTAGCTATACTGAGGATGAGATGAATCAGGAAGTTCCAATCCTTGAAAAAGTTTACAAAGATAACCAAACCTTTTATGAAAGAAGGATTGCTAAACTGGAGGCTGAGCTAGAGGATGAGAGGCGCATGAGCCTTAGGGAAAAGGACCTATTCTTGAGTAAAATCAATGAACTGGAGAAAGCCCTCAAATCCAAAAGCACACCAACAGCAAGTCAATCCACCTTTGGAACTCGTGATAACTCACGTCATCATCACCATAGATGGAATGTGAATGTGTTAGATTTTAAACCTTCAGGTACCTCTTCTACAAACTCTAAATCCATGGTACTAAGGTCTCCAATCTGCACCACCATTTCATACATGGAAGACTTAACTTACATGGCACCTAAATCAACGGTACAAATTTCTGAAATTGTATCGGATGATAGTACCAATAGGGTTGGTGAGAATGGTAGATCATCAGGCCAGTCTAAACCAGGAAACAAGGCTCCTCCTAAACTATCCCGGAAAGACAAAGGGAAGGACAAATTGGTCACCCCTGAGTCTGAAGTTGCGAGTTCATCTCGTACCAATGTGAATGTTCCTAAGAAAAACAGACGTTTTCGAAAACGAAAGAATGCTACCAAACCAAAGGAACAATCACACAACTTCACTCCGAAGAAAAACCCTTCACATACTCATTCTCCAAATGTCAAAGGTACTAACCGTGGTTCTCAAAATGTGACATATCAATATATGAGAAATGGTAGGCGTAAGAACAAGGAGAGTGGATCAAAAGAAGGCAGTCGTCCGAAGCCATTTGCACATAAGCCTAGTTTCATGAAAAACAATTTTTCCAATTTTGTATATCATAGAACTAATAGGCATGTACCACGAACTACATTTCAATGTTATGAATGTGAACATATAGTTTATCGATGTCATAGCAATTTTCGTTGTCAAAATCAATTTAGATTTGGGTACTGTGCAAATGCTTTCGTGAATGATTACTTTGTTCCTAACTATCATGGATTCTACAATCATGGTTATCATCATACTCATAACAAGAGACCTAATCCAAAACCCAAACAAAAATCTCCATCTAAGGGCAAAAAGGAACATGTATCCAAACCTGCTAATCCTAATCAGACAGGACCCATTCCCAAATGGGTACCTAAAAATGTTTCTCCGTGATTTTGCAGGACGGTCATGTGTGGTACATGGATTCAGGGTGTTCCAAGCACATGACCGGAAGGAAGGAACTTCTCGCTAACTTCAAACAAAAATATGGCGGGAACGTTCGGTTTGGGAATAAGCTTTCAGCACCAATAATGGGATATGGTGATATCCTTCATCATAAAATCACCATGAATAAAGTAGCCTATATGGAAGGCCTGAGTCACAACCTGCTCAGCATTGGAAAGTTCTGTGACAAGAAACTTGAGGTTAACTTTCGGGAAACAAGATGCTGTGTCAGGACATATGATGGACAGGAACTCATTGAGGGTACTCGCAGGTCGAATCTCTACACCGTCAATTTCTGGAAACAACGACCATTCACAGAAGTATGTCTTCTCTCAAAAGCAACCTTCAATCAGAACGTGTTGTGGCACCGGAGACTATCCCACCTGAATTATGCTACAATTAATCAACTAGCTAAGACAGGATTGGTGACTGGTCTCCCCTCCTTGAGGTTCACCAAGGAACAATTGTGCTCAGCATGTGAGATGGGGAAGATCAAGAAATCTTCGCACAAGCTGAAAGTGGAACACAACACCTCCAAACCACTTCAGCTCATCCATATGGACTTGTGCGGACCAATGCGTGTACAGAGCATCAACGGGAGGAAGTATGTACTGGTAATTGTGGATGACTTCTCAAGGTATACATGGGTGAACTTTCTCAGAAGTAAGGATGGTGCTTCAGACATCATCATTTCTTTCATCAGAAATGTACAGGTCAGACTACAACTTCCTGTTCAAGTGATTCGCACCGACAACGGCACTGAATTCAAGAATCGCAAGCTTGACTCGTTTCTTGATTCTGTCGGCATCACACACCTTTTCGGCTGCCCGAACACCTCAACAAAATGGTGTTGTTGAGAGAAAGAATCGTATCCTAGTGGAAGCTGCACGCACCATGTTGGCATTCTCCAAGCTTCCGTTACACTTCTGGGCTGAAGTCGTTGCGTCTGTCTGTTTCACCCAAAACCGATCTCTTATTACCAAAAGGTTCATGAAGACTCCGTATGAATTGGTGTACAATCGACCTCCCAGCATCAAATTCTTCAGAGTTTTTGGTTGTGAATGCTACGTGAAAAATGATAAAGATAATCTTGACAAGTTCAGTCCAAAGGGTGATGAGGGTATTTTCATTGGGTATGCCATGGACTCTCCGTCCTACCGGGTGTTCAACAAGAAAACAAGACGTGTGGTTGAGAGCACAAATGTGGATTTTGAAGAAGGCATTGAAGAAGACCCTACACCAGCTCCAGTTACACCAGGAATCTCTGGTGTTCTGGCTTCTGATCAACTTCATGGCAATCCCATGACTTCTTCTTCATCGGCGAACAAACCATCTACTTCTAACTCTAATACTTGTGATTTGGATGAATTGTTTGAATTCTTTTATAAAGATTCACCTGCACCTGCTAATGTTACTCTTCCTGTTCATGCAGTTGTACAACCAGCACCTCATGTCATGGTTTCTACCACTGACATTTCATCTTCCAACCTCCAAGGCACTTCATCATCATCGTCTGATTCAGCATCACCAAGTTCTAGAGTATCTCCTGCACCTATTGAGGGGGAACCTTCCCACACCTTTCAGCAACAGGCCCCGGTGGTGAATGTTCCAAGTCCTCAGAGTGGTGCTTCCTCCACAATGCCTACTACAAGTCAACATCAAGGCATTCCTTCACCTGCTCCACAAGTGGCAGGTCCCAGTACAAGCACCACTTCACCTGCTCCACAAGTGGCAGGTCCCAGTACCACTACTCCACCTGCTCCACAAGTGGCAGGTCCCAGTACCACTACTCACCCTGCTCCACAAGTGGCAGGTCCCAGTTCAAGCGCTCAACCTACTCCACAAGCTGCTGGCCCTTCACTTGCCTCTTCAGACACACCAGCAGCTCCTGGTCCCAGTATGGTACAATCTCAAGTGCCACCTACTGTTACCACTCTAGCAACGACCAGACGTGAACCCGAGTTCTATATCGATCTGAGGATAGAACCTTTACCCCCTCCAACCTTACCCCATACAACCAAGTGGACGCGAGCTCATCCACTCCAACAAGTGATTGGTAGCAAGTCTGCACCAGTCAAGACAAGGTCTGCAACTCAAAATGAGTGCCTATTTGCAGCTTTCTTATCAAGACACGAACCCTCAAACGTGACGGAAGCCCTTGATATCTCTGACTGGGTGACTGCCATGCAAGAGGAGTTAAATCAGTTTGAACGCCTGGGTGTCTGGAGACTTGTACCGAGACCAAAGAACAAGACAATCATCGATCTGAAGTGGATCTTCAAGAACAAGAAGGATGAAGATGGGATTGTAACCAGAAACAAAGCTCGTCTAGTAGCCAAGGGATTCAAGCAACAAGCGGGAATTGATTATGATGAGACATTCGCACCGGTGGCCAGAATTGAAGCCATTCGGATCTTCTTAGCCTATGCCGCTCACAAGAACTTCACTGTCTACCAAATGGACGTGAAAAGGGCCTTTCTCAATGGCGAACTTAAAGAAGAAGTGTATGTCACTCAACCTGAAGGCTTTGTTGATCATACCAAGCCTAATCATGTCTACATCCTAGACAAGGCTCTTTACGGGTTGAAGCAAGCTCCTCGTGCCTGGTATGATCATCTCTCCAATGCACTACTAGACAATGGTTTCTACAAAGGTAAAATCGATCCTACTCTTTTCATCAAGACCGAAGGTGATGATATTTTGTTAGTTCAAATTTATGTCGATGATATCATATTTGGTTCTACTAACTCAGATATGTGCACTTGGTTCAGTGATCTCATGACCACCAGGTTTGAGATGAGTATGCTTCGGGAGTTGTCTTTCTTTTTGGGACTTCAAGTTATACAAAAACCTGATGGCATTTTGATTAATCAATCGAAATACATCGGTGATCTCTTAAAACGTTTTCACATGGCCACTTCTTCGGTTGCTAAAACTCCTATGGCCTCGGGCACTTTGATCGGTGCTGACCCAAAAGGGAAGCCTGTAGATCAAAAGACTTATAGAGCCATCATTGGTTCTTTGTTGTATCTGACTGCTAGTAGACCGGATATTATGTTCGCTACTTGTTTCTGTGCTCGTTTTCAGGCAAACCCAAAGGAATCACACATGATGGCAGTCAAACGCATCCTCTGGTACCTGAAAGGCACACCCAACCGTGGGTTGTGGTACCCAAAGGAGTCTGGATTTGAGCTCGTCGTGTTTTCGGATGCGGACCATGGAGGTTGTCAACTGGACCGGAAAAGCACTTCAGGCCATGTCCAGTTCCTGGGTGATAAGCTAGTCAGCTGGGGTTCAAAGAAACAACACTGTGTTTCGACATCTACGGCTGAGGCGGAGTATGTCGTTGCTGCCAGCTGCTGCTCCCAAGTGTTGTGGATGTGGACCCAGCTCCGAGACTATGGCTACAATTTCAATCACATACCTATCTACTGTGACTCCAAAAGAGCCATAGCCATCACATGCAATCCAGTCCAACACACTCGCACTAAGCATATCGACATCAGGTATCACTTCATCAAGGACCATGTGGACAGAGGTACGATTGAACTTTACTTTGTAAACACCGAGTATCAACTTGCGGATCTTTTCACCAAGCCTTTGGATGAGAAACGGTTTAATTTCCTAATCTCCAAGCTTGGGAAGTTTGATCCTCAAGAGTGATCATCTATCAAATACTCAGTCCTTCAGAACCATGACCCAGTGTTCAGACCAATGGTTGACCACTGTGTCATCGTTGTCTTGGACTAAGCTCTTGATAGATTTGGTGTTGTTTCTTTCAATTTCTTCTGTATCTGCTTTTCATGGTCTTGTGAGTATTACTAAGTTTTTTCTTGAGTGTGCATCAGTCAAGGGGGAACGTCCCCTCCCCATGCCTGTTCCGAGGGGGAACGTTGTCTGCCTCCGCCTGATCAGAAGGGGAACAGGTAAGTACCCAGGTAAGTTTTCTATTCTCTAAATATATACATATAATAGGCTTTTTTTTTACTTTTATAGGTTTTAATTTTCTTTTCTTTTAATGGTTTATACTTATCAAAAAAAAAATCAGATTTCTTTTAACACAAATTCTTTTTGTCTTTTTCCTCATTCATCTTCTCCAACATCATCTTCTCCAAAAATTTTCTCTCCATTTTCTTTTTTACCTTCACATCAATCAAAACTCAAAGGTTTCATTTTTTTATTGATTCTCAAGGTAAATCCATCATTCTCTATCTAGTTTAAACCTCTTATTGGATCTTTCGTTCTCATCTAGATTAGATTTTGAAATCCTTTTCTTTGAAAAATTTTCAAGGGTTTATCAAAACCCCAACCTCATAATTTTTGGATTTTGAGAGATTTGGGTTGGTTTTGTGCTAATCATGTTCATTAAAGTTGTAAATCGCATCATGGGCTTTCTTTTCATATACATATTGTGTGATTTACTGATTTTTTTGTGACTATGTGGTTGAACACCATTGTTGGTGTTCTTGAAGGAATCATAAGCTTTTTGTTAAAAAAAACCAAGAAAAATGCACTTTTTGATCTTTAAAAATACTTTTTGTGTGAGGTATGGTGTTTGTGAGATCAGTTTTTGGAAGGTGGTAACTCCACTTATTTTTACTTTTACCCTTTAACTTTTACCTTTTATCTGATTTTATTTTATTTTATTTTTCTTTTTTTTATTTTATTTTTGTTTTGTTTTTCTTTTGTCCACCAAGAACACAAGTCCTGACCGGAGAAAACTCCGGCGACCGGATCTCGCCGGAACCGGACCTCGCCGGAACCGGACCTCGCCGGAACCGGACCTCGCCGGAACCGGACCGGAGATGTCGCCGGAACCGGATCTTTCAAAAATCAACCAAGTCTTGATCCTCCCGGCCCCAACTTATCTTTCCGGAACCGGACCGGTGACCTCGCCGGAACCGGAACTCACCGGAACCGGATGTCGCCGGAACCGGACCGGAAATTCCTTGTTCGAATCTTAGAAAGAAAGTGAGATGAAGAGTGTAACCGGACCGGATGTCGCCGGAACCGGATGTCGCCGGAACCGGATGTCGCTGGAACCGGATCTGGAGTCAAGTTTGTGAGTGTTTGTTTTTCGAGAAACCTTGTCAACCAAACCACCTCACCGGAACCGGACATCGCCGGAACCGGACGTCGCCGGAACCGGATCGGAGGTCATATACTCGTGTGTTTACTTCTCCTTGACCAAATCTTAAATCAAAAAGGGTGAGAAGAAGAGTTGTGACCGGACCGGAACCGGACCGGATGTTGGCCGAAGACCGACCGGAGCATGGCCGGACCTTCACCCGTCGACCGGACCGGAGGGGTTTGCGTTGTCTGCTGAAGCCGGCGACCGGATCCATTTCTCCGGCGACCGGACATGTTTTTTTTCAACCAAACTCCTTCCCGTCGACCTCTTCCCTTTGTAGACCAGACCTCTACCTACTCACCACCGTTTTCTTCGGACTGGACCATCGAACCTCTCGTGACTGGAGGTGTGTTTGTGTGTGTGACCGGAGACGTCATTTTTTTTCGTATGTGTTTCTTTTATGAATACTCCTTTTTGAATTCTGATTTGTACAAGAGAAGAGTCAACAACACGTTTTTCCAGCCTTGACACGGCTTCTAACTTGTTCCCAGCTGTACACGCGTCTCCACACACTTGCTTTCTCGAAAAACACGTTTTTTTTCTCGAAGATGGCACCCTGACGCGCTTTAATGCGCTTTCACGCGCGAGTTAACGCGTCTCACGCGCGGTTCACGCGGTCCAAGCGCCTGACGCATCCCAGCCGCGCCTGACGTCTCTCTCCTTTCCGTCCTTTTCTCGCCAGCTGTCTCTCTCTCTTACCACATAAAGACTCACAACACACACACCCAAACACACTCTTGACACACGCCACACACACGATCAGCACACACTCACACACGCTAGGCACACGCCTTCCACACGGCCTTGCACACCTGGCCTCACACGTCAGCGCACACGTCAGCGCCACGTGTCTTCCTTGCTGACCGTTTGTTGACTTCTTTATTTTGTTTTGTTTTTTTTTCCTTTCTTTTTTGACCACGTTTTTTTTCCTTTACATTTAATCTAGATTTTTTTTCTTTCTTTTTAACATCAGTTTTTTTCTCTTATTTTTGTTCTTCTTTTCTTTTTCTTTTCATAATTAAAAAAAAAATAATAAATAAATAAATAAAAGGATTTTTTTTGGTTAATTTTTTTTTTCTCTTCATTTTTTTTCTTATCTTTTTGTTCTCATTTGTGAGCTTAGTAGAATGGTGAATTGGTTCTTGCACACATCTAGTTGGTAACCAATTCATTTTTCGAATCCTGAGCATGTGTACACCTTATGACTTGTTTCTCTTAACGAATATTTTTTTGTGTGCACCACTGCTCTCAAGGATGTTTGTGAGATTCAGGTTTACTTGCCTACATGATTACTTGCATATGTGTGTTAATTTTGCTTAAATGAATACATGTCATGTACTTGTCTCACCTTGCCTTGTTACCACCTCATCCAAATTATCCTAAGTGTACACCCTCATGTCTCGGGTTGGTAAGATCCTTTGAATTGTGCATCCTCCAGACTTGAGAAAAATTCACACTCAATGTGTTGTGTTATTCTGTACCAAATCTTTTGATTTAGTACACAATAACACATCTCAATGATGTGTGCCTTATATCTCAATTATACCTTATCTCAATACTAACATCTTATCTTTCAGGTACAATGGTGAATCCGAGCTCTTCAGCTCACCGACGGTCTCGTGTCACTCAACCCCAACCCATTACCTACGATACCCTTTCACCTCAACTTCAGAAAATCTCTGATAACCTCTTCCCTCATGCCAAATTCCTTCCTATCAACCAAAACAACCACTACCTTGACCTTGATCACTTTCAAACCTCACACCCAATCATCATAGAAATCCTTCGACACCACCCTCTTACCCCACTTCTCACCCGTCGTGTTGAGATCCCGGAAGTCTACATACAACAATTCTATGACTCCATGCAATTTATTCCGCATACCTCTTCCCAACCTGAACACTTCAGATGCAAGGTTGAAGACTTTAAGTACAAACTCACCCGAGACCGATTCTGTCGCATCCTCCAAGTACCTGTTAAAACCCCTGAGACATCTCACTTGTCTGACGAAGAAATGTTCCAGACCATCTATGCTCTCGGATATACGAGAGAACTTCCTACTCTTGGCGCGTTCAAACGCAAATATATCGCCGGTGCTTGGTCCACTCTATTCGCCATCCTCAACAAGTGTCTTTCCTCTCGCACCAAAGGAACAGATCAATGCGGCAAAGAGCTAAAGCAAGTCTTTCTTGGTTGTGCCACCAACAACCCCGACACCGACTACCAGTACTTTCTTTGGGAGGAGTTTTCATCCGTGATCAAAGACAAAACAGGAACCAAGGCCAGAAATTTCATTCTGTATCCCCGATTCTTGGCACTTATTATCTCTCATATCATAGACAAGAACTGTAGTATTCCACGGAAGGGGCTTCCATTATTTCCTACATGGCCTATGTCGAAACTGGTTGATAACACTGATCATCAAAAGATTGTTCCTATGCAGATTCCCCAAGAATTACTTGATACACTTGATCATCGTTCACCGATTCTGAGAGCATACTTAGACTCACTTCCTCTACCAGAACCTCCAGAGCCGGAGGCTGGCACCCCGGAGGAATCCCTTAGTCAAGAAAGTGAGGGTTCTGAGAGTGGTCATTCATCTGGGGGTGATGACCAAGGGCGTGAGGATGAGGAGTCGGGGGGAGATGACGGGGGTAACTTAGGCGGTGACGATGATCAGACCGGAGCAGGCTCTTCTCGCTTTTATCCACCTGTATTGGCGAACCGAACACCTTTTTCTTTGGTGGACTATTATTCTGAGTCTGAATACTCCGGTGAGGTTGAAATAAGGTTTGAGGAAGACAAAACAGTCGAAGATAGCTATGATAGTGAGCTGAGCGAGGGAAGTGAAAGAAATGATGAGTGGGAGTCTGGACCAAAGGTTTTAACCGGTCCTCGCCTATCCTTAGGTAGACGCTGGGCAGCCACATCTGCTACCCGTACACATGTGTTGAGTACGGGTATTGAAGAAGACACCTCCCACCCAGAGGTGCAATTGCACGCCCCACCTATCACTCATCCATCTCTCAAAAGGTTGGTGTTTCATTCCACGGGGATAAAGCACAACGGCTATCAAGCCCTCACTTGGAGGGTGATGATATTGAAACAGGAGGATCCCTGCCTCGATCCCCACCTTCACTTCATGTGCACCAGAGTCTAGTGCCCGATACACATCTAGGTACACATACTGCCAGTCTGTGTGACGCAGTCTCAGCTCCACCTGTCGCGATTCTAAGTGACGTGACCGGAACCCCGAGAGTGGTGTCCACGAAGGGCATTTCACGAGGACCGGAGGGAAGACCTACCACGGCTATCATCACGCCAACCGTGAAAGTAGGCCACACCGTTGATTCAGCGGTTGTGCAAACGGGTACTCTATGTGAGCCCGGTGTTACTTACCCGGCATTTGTTGTCAAGGATATGATGGACAGCGCCCTAAAGGTTGTCCGTGAGGAGTTTGATGCGAAATTTGCGGCACTTGAAGCCCGGATAAAGGGCAAAGGGAAGGTGACTAAGCCTGTACGAGATCCAACACCACCTCCCCGATCACCATCCCCACCTCCGAGATCCACCGCTCCCGTTTCCTCTTCTGATGAGCTACGGGATCTTCTTATGGCATCGTTACTATCCAGGAGTGATCTTTCTGAACATGAGGTCAATCTTCTGGGATACTTGAAGCGGTTCTCTGATCCATCACTTCCCGCGAGCCGTCCCGAGCCGGCTACCTCCTCTTCTCAAGAGGTAGTCTTATCTATCTAGAGGCTCGAAGGGAAGCTTGATGCCCTGAAGAAGGAGGAATTAGCTGAGATCAAGGGCTCCATTTCAGACATGCAGACTCAGATCCGAGCCCTTGAGACTTCTTGTCGTGCATCAGCCGAGCCACCTAAGCGCAGACACGACGACCGAGATGACCCCGATCGCCGTGAGGGGGAAATCCATAAGAAGGCTCGGCTTGGCTCTTCAGTTCTAACAGGCACACCTTCCGGCGCCGCTCCTTCTGGTACTCATATGGGGACCGGTGCCAATGTATCTCATTCTCAGCCTGATCAGAACCCGACGGCAGATTCAGCGGAGGGTCGAGAGATTGTTTTTTGTGTCAACCCGGAAATCTCTCACCCTGTCCGCATACCCGCTTCAGATGATGTTCCTTCTGATGATTATGAGTCATGCATGGAGAGCTACAGTTCTGACTCTCCTCTTCTGGTACCATGTCAGTCGCCTCCACATCAGTCTCTTCCGGGTATTGAGATGTATAGCTCTGACTATTCTTCACCACCTATGTCTCCACATCATTTGCCTTCATATGATACGCCTTCACCACGCCGGTCTCCTCTTTATCTGACACCGTCTCCTACATACAGAGGTCCTCAACTAAGGGTACTGCCTCACCCTCCATCTCCAGTTCAGGATGATTCACCTTCTCGCACTCCTTCTCCGCCAGTCAAAGCTCCTCGTCGTGGTCCGAACAACCCCGTGACACATGGCCCTCAGCGACCGATTCATGGTCAATGGAGGCAGCCATCAGTATCACCTCCCAAAGTGATCTATACCAGGGAGAAGGGTGCACTCTCAAATCACAGAAAGTACGTGGAGCCGCTCAAATCGGTCAAGTGGGATAAAGAAAAAAGGCGTGGCAGTTATCTTGAGGATATTCATAGATCCATCTTCACTGACAAGGTGGAGAACGTGCCTTTGGAGAAGTACTACGACATCACCGATCTGCCACCACAAAAGCAGACCAAGTATCTCTACTGGATGGATACTCAAGCCAAGCCCAAAGCAACCGTGTTCTTCTATGATAACCCGATCATCCGAGTCAGTGATGTTTCATCCGTATGCTTCCAGAGCTTATGGTTCTCAGTCTTCTCTGTCATCCGAAAGAGAAACGGGGAGTTCACGTTCTCCGAAGCTGATTTCGACAATGTGCATCTTGATGACATTGACACATTGTACACTGACTTGAAGACACTTACCACTCGACCTCAGGAGACATTCAAGGGACTGGAAGCTGTTAAGCATTTTATCGAGAGGAACCGGAAGAACTCAGAGGTTCATGACTTTCAGATTGGGTTAGAGAGTCATCAGAGCACAATCAACCTCTCCCCGCCAAACCAAGACCTCCCAAACATCGATCGCTATTCTCTTTACCAAGTCCTCAAGAAACCAATTCTTGGGGTAGTGTACCAGAACCAGAAGGAAGAGAAGAAGTTTATTCGATGCGATGAGGTTCACAAGTACAGTGACGGGACGCTCCACATAATCAACAAGGGGTTGGCTACTGAGAAGAAGAGGCTTGAGCTTGAGGTGTTGAAGACCAAGCACTGGATAAATCCCTCTATTCTGATTGACGAGGTTTTCCAGATCATCGAGCATCGTCTAGAACATCGCATCATTCTACGACGCTTCGAATCGTATTGTGGTCTTCGGAAGATAGAGGGACTAGTCAAAAGAGTTGAGGAGAGACCCCCACCATCATCATCACGAAGAAGAGACGGTTCATCGAAGAATCACAAAGAGACTGAAGGATCGAAGAAGAAATCATCAAGTCATCAGAAGCGAAGAAATTGACACAAAGGGGGAAATTGTTAGAAAATCTAGTTAGTTGTGTCAATTTGTAATTTGTTTAAAGTTAGTGTCATTTATGTAATTTGCAATTAAAGGCCCAATTGTTTAGGCCCATTTATTTCTAAAAAGCCTAGCTCATAGAGTTAGTATAAATAGGAGTAGTTTACCTCATTTGTACTTTCTCTTCCACTTTGCTTCTGTAATCATTGAATGAATGCAATCTATCTTGATCTTGGTACTTAGCATATACATCACATAAAATCTAAGTGTTCTTGATTGTTAGATTGATTTGGCACCCACAATGTGTAAACACTATTTTTGATGGTCAGTCTTTTTTTTTTTAATTTGAAAACAATTTGGATCTAGACAAATTGTAACCATCGGTAGTTCAATCACTTCACAACTTTATATAAAGTGTTCATTAGTTTTGCACTTTTGCTTGAAACACGTTAGTAATACTTAACCTTTGATACAATTAATTTACCTAAAAATATCAATCTTTATTATAGTAAATAGATTTATCTTCTTCTAATTATTCTTAGAAAGAATTAGTTTTCCATCTTGAAAGAATAGTTAAAAGGTGGGACAAATAAGTCTCAACTACCCTTTATTTTTTGTAATTGATTATGTTACATTCTCAACTTTCAAAATTCTACTTTAATTTTAAAATCAATTAAACGGAACTTTCAAAACTCTTGGACAAATTAAATAGAAATTGAAGAATCAAACACGGCATCAAGATCAAAAAAATAAAGCCATCTCAAATTGAATTAATGGAATACGTGGAGAAATATTAGGCTATCTTCATTCATGAGAAATTAATCATCAAATACGGAGAATAAGCAATCATTGGACGTTTACTTTATTTATGAACGAGTAAATTACAAATTTGGTCTATATGGTTTATCAAAATCAACGAAACTCGTTCCTCTGGTTTTAAAACTATACTGAACGTCCCTGATGTTCGTATTTTGCTTTGGACTTGATCACTGTTTACTAGCTCCAACTCTGTTTAGTGAGGGGTGCTTTTGAATAAACGAAAGAACAAGGGTCCAATGGTAACTAGTCTCTCTCTCTCTCTCTCTCTCTCTCTCTCACTCTCTCTCTCTCTCTCTCTCTCTCTCTCTCTATCATCTTCATCTTCATCTTCACACACACATATCAGAATTAAAAAAAAACTATTAGCTTCAACTTACTTATTGGCTATACATTTTCCGATCATGAGTTCTTTTGATTTTTACTCTGACATGTGTTTCAAGGCTGCGATGAAGTTGCTCAATGATGGATCCTATTTCTTTCAAAATCAATATAATGTAACCATCACACAAGAGTATGACCTCGAATCTTGTGTCACCTTGACAGGGTATATAGATTTGTTCAACAAATATAGTGGACCTACGGTGTGGGTTGGAATCTACATCGCAATAGCATCCGCTTTTTGCATTCTCGCCATGGCAGCTGATTTGTTTCATGGTTTTCGAAATAGAAAATTTTGGTTTCCATGTAAATATTTCTCTTTGAATGCTGCTTCTCTCACAGTAATAGCCGTTGCCATGAAATTGCCCGTGGATCTAACTAGTCCGATGCTTGGATATGTGGACCAAGCAGCAAAGTTGGGAAGCATGGCCTTTATGTGCATGATGATGGCTAACTTAATGCCTTCTTTGGCGTCTATGGACAACAAGACACTTCTCGCAAATATCATAGGTTTGTCCATTCTTGTTATCACCATCATTGTGAATATTTCGATCGAGATTAATACTGGTGTTATAATGTATGGCCATTTCTCTTTCTTGAGTGCCATGTCTAATATCCAGAATACCATGGTATTGGCATGCATCTATACAGTTTTGATGCTCTTGTTACTACTCATATTGATTTCTTCAGCTATAACAGTTCCAACCTCTAAACAAATTTTAAAATTCAAGTATCAAGCCACAAGTAAAACAATTTTAGACGATCAACGTACAAGGATGTCTACACTAGAAAAACTAAGACAATATGTGAGACAATATTGGGTCATGGCAAAAAGTGGTAACCCTCAATTCGCGATGGCTGGTAATCCATTATCCAATGCTTCCGCCATAATTTGTGTGATTACCCTATTAACATATGTACCTGTCCCGGTGTACATAGTTTTCTCCGGTGACGATCACCAATCAGAGTACAAGTGGTCAATGGTTGTCATTGTAATAATACAATCGATTGGAGTTCTAGTGGGTTGCATAGCCCCAATATTTAGATGTTTTACACACTTGAGGTTTAAACTATTCGCTAGAAACCATTTGATGATCTTTAAAGTAGAGAAGTATTGGACCCAAAAGTTGTGCGAGTGGAAAGAAAGTCGTCTACTTTTTCTATCCAATGCGGGTAAATCAAGAGCCATTGTCTATAATTTGAAAAACCTTATCCTAAGCATTTGTATTGGATTTCAAGTTGTAGTTGTTGTGTCTTGCAAAATGATAGGGATTATCCACATAGTTCTTGTAATCTTTCTGGTTTGTTGCTCCTATTGTTGGAAGTCACTGAAAGCATTGTTGGTTACCATACCCATAGCATCAAGTACTAGTGATGATACAAATGATGACCTTAGCAGTTATGTTTTGCAAATTCAAGATGAGAAGGAGTTTGCTAAGATAACAGTGAAAGACATTTCAAACTCCATGAATCGCTTGATTCAAAAGCTTAAGAAGGAACAACACAATGATCTTTTAGAGCTTCTTGGGAAATCTACAGGTTTCGAGGGAGTAGAGAAGTTTGACAACAACCAAGTTCAATCTCTAGTTCCTATTGAATTTGTTAATAGTTGGAGCTTACCGGTAGTAACCTTAACATGCATTGCTGTTGCTCTACCAAACATCCGTAAAGACAAAGTTGAGAGCTTGTTGAAAGGTGTTCGTGACGGTCTTTCTTACACCCATTTCGTGGAAGAAAGCCTCAATAGTGCTAGTGAATATGTAAATGTTCGAAAGGCAACATTGCATTTATGGCATGAGGTGGAAGACAATTATAAGTGGTTGGGGAATGCTCTAGACCGAAATGCTTTTAAACGGAAAACATCATCCGAGATTCTTGAATGGTTTGTTGAAAAAGCTCGAGAAATTGTGATAGAAATCAAGGAAAATCTGAATGGTGAAGTAACGGAGAGTTTTCCTAATAAGTTGATTGTTGCGAACTCAATGTACCGTATTGCTGGAACAATCTTGCTTCACAACCAAAGTAGCATCGAACCAATTAGCAAAAAACAGTTGTTTACATTATTATCTTGCATGATTTCAGACATATTGTCTGCTTGCCTCACTAACATACCACGAGCCATTGAAACAATATGTCGTGAAAGTGTAACGATACAGAAGCAAGAAACAAGCATTGAGGCTGCAGCCAAACTTCTTGGTAGGAGTACCGAGATAATAGAAAAACTTGAAGCATGTGAACTACCAAACGTGGATCCAGATAAAATGGCATTTATCGATGAGTGGCGCCTTCATTTGAAGCAGTCAATCCCTTAGAATTTCATTACCTTCCACCAAGAGCTATGGTAATTTCTACATCTTCATTATATCACATGTCTACTTTATTTAAATATCACATTGCGTATATTAATTTCACATCATATATTGGGTGTTCCAATTTTGCTTCGTAGGCTTTTCGTGTTTGGTCTAATTCTATTTGTTTTACATATCTTCGAAAGGTGAACGTTAGTTGAAGAATGCATTGGCTCCATGGATGGATCGTCGATCACAACGCATCTTCACATGTGATCTCTTGTTGAGAGTTTGCGTTGAACTCTTCTCTCTTTTACCTTTTGTTGTTTGCAAGTCTCGTGTATCCATCGTTCTTTCGACATCATTCTTTTCATGTAAGTTCACATGTTTAACATTTTTGTTTATTTGTTTCATGAAGGTTGTATTCATTTCTGTACTTATTTCTCAAATTTTCACCACGTTACATTCTCTAATTTAAAATGAAGAAAACAAATAAATTTAACCAACTTTAAAATTAAATCAATGTACTAATTAAATGAAGATTGGAGAATCAAAGTAATGAACCAAAAGAGGTCATCACAAATTGGGTCATTGGAATATTCATGCAAATTGAAAATAATGTTAGTTTTTTATTAAAGTACAATTATCAAAATTAAGAACAAATTATTAGAGGTTGAAAAGTTTTACCCAGCTGCTAACAAACTGGTCAATCTTAGAAAGAAGATAGGTCGGCAACCCAATGACAAATCCAAATAAAGACAAAGGTTGAGACAAATCCAGACGTGTTAGATAAAGTCGTCCCATCTGGTGCTTTTTTATTACCGGCTTTCTGGAAGAAAAGTCTTAACGTATTACCGTTGTTGAAATATTATTTTTTAAGTTATCTAGTTACTTAAAAATTTATATTACCTTTTTGAGTTACCAATTCATATTTAAAAGTGTTTTGTTGAAAATAGAATTTGATAAAAGTTATTGTTCCTTGTACTATCTATCATCCTCCCTACAAGTTTGAACGATTGTTTAACCAGGCCCTTGTTCTTGACATTTTATGGGTCATAGGCAAAATGTAAAAATGGACCCCAAATAATTACAAAATTATTTTTAATATATTGTTTATATCATAAAAATAACGATAAATTTAAAAAAGACTAATAATTCATATGAAAAAGTTTCATCCTAAAATTGCTTTAGCACAAGCGAGAATTCATTCCAAGTCGATTGTTTGGGTTAGTAATTTATTTATCAAAGTAGCAGGATATAATTTAATTTAGATTCGAATTCCAAAATTTATTAATGGGTTGATTGTAACTTACTACATAATTTGGATTTCATTAAGAAATTAAACGATAATGATTAAATTAATCAATTTAATCAAATAAATAGCAATACTAATTACTAAACTATACTAATAGCAGGCCTAAGACTTCAACTATGGCCCAGGCCCAATTTCGTGGCTTCTTTTCATTTTATTTCTTAAAGCAAAAAGGCAAAAACTTAGGCTATGTTTGGCAAGCGTAGCTTATAAGCTAGCTGGTAGCTGATAAGCTAGCGGATAGCTGATAAGCTAGCTGTTGATTGATAAGCTTGCTAGTAGCTGATAAGCTAGCTGTTGAACAAATTATGTTTGGCAAAAACTAGCTTATGAGTATGTAAAATGACCAAAAAGGGTACCTTTGAATTTAATAATTAATATTAATAAGGGTATAATTGGAAAAAGTTACAATAAGCTTCTCATAAGCTACTCAAAGTAGCGTTTCAAAAAGCTAGCTTATAAGCTAGCTGATAAGCTAGCTTCCTGATACATGTTTGGATGGACTAGCTTATCAGCTAGCTTATCAGCTAGCTTATGCTTGCCAAACCAAGCCTTAACCGTCCAATAACAAAATATTATTTCAAAGCTTAAATTCTAATTTCATGAGGTAATTTCTAAAAACTTTTTGTTCAAATATTTGATTCCCACAGTTTGCTACACGATTGTCACCAATCATGTAAGAAATTGGTAAAAAGAAATAAAGTTCAAGTCCAAACCTCAACAATTGTTCTACATAATTCGCAAACCGTTCAACAATTGTTGGGCTTCGGAATTGTACAAAAGATTATCGGTTTCCAAACCTCAACAATTGTTCTACATAATTCGCAAACCGTTCAACAATTGTTGGGCTTCGGAATTGTACAAAAGATTATCGGTTTCCAAACCTCAACAGTTGTCCTACATAATTCGCAAACCGTTCAACAATTGTTGGGCTTCGGAATTGTACAAAAGATTATCGGTTTCCACTTTCCAAACCTCAACAAACGAACTAGGAACCATTCCATCACCCAACCCTTGCTTACATGTTTGTTTATGTTAGTTTTTGAAGTTTTTGATCGTTCCTATTATGAGATTTTTGGGGAGGGCAGTACATGCCATCCAAGTCTCTACATTGAAATTCACGCCCCAAGGTTTGATAAAAGCTCATTTTATTAATTTAACGTAGGTTTTGGATCATTACTATATTGTGTTCAACCTTTCCTTTTTTACAAGGTATGAGTCTAAAGTCATCATTAGTTTGTTCCAAACTTACTACCCACTCATTACCAACTGAGCTACATGTCATTGGCTAAAGTCATCATTAATTAACAAAATTCAAATATCCCCCTATTTTAAAAATTAAGAATCAGAGAAATATAATATTATTGAAGCGAAACAAATTACACCAAAAAACTATCACTTTATGATCATTCTTTTGACACTCATTTTGACATACTTTTTTCTATATTTTTTCATGGTTTTTTTTTTTTTTTGCCCTTAAAATCTCCCCCATCTAACTCCTAAAAAATTGAAGAACGCCATATAAGACTATTGATTGTTGTGTGCCATAATATTCAACCCAATAAAGTTGGGACCATCCCCTCCCCCTTTTGTTTTTTTCTATCTTTTAATTGTCAAAATGTTCCAAGGCCATAATAATTGCACGTATTGAATGTTTCTTCATATGCATTATCTTTCAAACACTTGGGACAACTTTGAACTTGTTACAAAAAGATGTCATTATTTTTTCTTGTAAATCAATAGCTTCATTTTATTTGTCTAAAAACATTCTCATCATGAGTGCATATGATTCTTACTCTAATGATTGTTTCAAGGTTGTGCACAAGTTATATGATGCATCCTATTCTATTCAAGAACAATATACCGTAAACATCACCAAAGATGACATCTCCAGCTTTGTCTCGTGTTTCGTAGTGGAAGAGCTTATGGAAGTGTACAACATATATTCCGGACCTATGGTGTGGATTGGAATCTACATTGCAATAGCATCCGTCTTTTGCATCCTTGCCATGGTGGCGGATTTGTTTTATGGTATTCGAAACAGAAAGCTTTGGTTTCCTTGCAAGTATTTCTCTCTGAATGCTGCTTCTATCACCGTGGTAGCTGTTGCCATGAAATTGCCTGTGGATCTCAGTAGTTCGATGCCCGGTGAAGTAGACCAAGCAGCCAAGCTCGGGAGTTTGGCTTTCATGTGCATAATGATTGCTAACTTAATGCCTTCTTTGGCGTCTATGGACAACAAGACACTTCTTGCAAATACTATAGGTTTGGCCATTCTCATTATCACCATGATTGTGAATATTTTGATCCAAATTATTACTGGTGTTATAGCAAATGGGTATTTCATGATGTGGGCATGCATCTATATGGTTTTGATGCTTTCGTTACTTTTCATATTGATTTCTTCGGCTATAACAATTCCAACCTCTAAGAGAATTTTAGAGTCCAAGTATCTAGCCACAAGCAAAAAAACTTTAAATGAACAACATATAGGGATTTCTATGGAGGAGAAACTAAGACAATATGTAAGAAGATATTGGGTTATGGCGGAAAGTGGGAACCCTCAGTTTGTGATGGCTAGTAATTCATTATCCAATGCTTCTGGCATAATTTGCGTAGTCAGCCTAGTAACTTATGTATTTCGCGTGTTGGATATTTTTGGTATTCCTGCTAACGAGTACAAATCAAAGTATCTATACCAAACAAAGTATCAATCAGAGTACCAATCTGGGTTTCGATCGGAGTATAAGTGGTCAATGGTTGTCATTTTGGTAACTCAATTTATTGGAGTTGTAGTGGGTAGCATAGCTCCAACGTTTAGATGTTTTACGGTCTTTAGGTTCAAATTGTTGACTTGGGACCATTTCTTGGTCTTTAAAGTAGAGAAGTATTGGACTAAAATGTTGTACGAGTGGAAAGAAAACCGTTTACCTTTTCTTTCAAATGGCCGTAGAACAAGAGCCTTTGTTCATAGCTTGAAAAAAACCCTATTCTAAGCCTTTGTATCATATTTCAGAAAGTAGTTGTAGTATCATGCAAAATAATAGGGATTATCCGGATAGTCCTTATATTTTTTGTTCTGTGTTGTTCATATGGTTGGCGGTCATTGAAGACGAGGTTGTTTATTACACCGATAGCCTCAAGTGTTGATGATATAAAAGACCTTAGTGATTATGTTTTGGAAATTCAAGATGGGATGGAATTTGCGGAGATGACAGTAAAGGGCATTTCAAATTCTATGAATCGCTTGATTCAAAAAGTTAATATGGAACAACACAATGATCTTTTAGAGCTTCTTGGGACATCTACTGATTTCGAAGGGGTAGAGAAGTTTGACATCGATCAAGTTCAACCTCTGCTTTGTGTTGAACCTGTTAATAGTTGGAGCTTACCAATAGTAACGTTAACGTGTATTGCAGTTTCTCTCCCAAACATTCAAAAAGATAGAGTTGAGAGATTGTTCAAAGGTGTCGGTAATGGTCTTTCGTACACCCATCTTGTGGAAGAAAGCCTCAATTGTGGGAGTGAATATGTGAATGTTGGAAGGGCAACAATGAATTTATGGCATGAGATTGAAGATAAGTACAAGTGGTTGGGGAACACTCTAGAAAGAAATGCTAAAAAAGGAAAAACATCAATGGAGATTCTTCAATGGTTTGCTCATAAAGCTCGAGTAATTGTGATAGAAATCAAGGAAAATACCAAAGACGAACTACTAGAGAGCTTTCCTAGTAATTTGATTGTTGCTAATTCGATGTACCGTGTTGCACAAACAATCTTGCTTACCTACCAAAGCAACATCGAATCAATTAGCGAAGAGCGGCTATTTGACTTATTATGTTGCATGATTTCTGATATATTCTCTGCCTGTTTCACTAACATACCACGAGTAATAGCAAAGAACTGCCACGAAAGTGTGATAGAGAAACGGGAGGCAAGTGTTGAGGCTGCAACCAAGCTTCTTGGTAGGAGTACGGAGATCATAAACAATCTCGAAGCGTGTGAACTACCACGTATTGATCAAGAAAAAATGGCGTTTATCGATGAGTGGCGTTCACATTTGAAGCGGTCAATCCCCTAGAATTCATTGTCACTGATCAAAAGCTAAGGTATTTTTATCAACTTCATTGTCTTGTAACACATATGCATGGTTTAACTGAGTTTTGCATCACCCTATTTGAAATATGTATCAGAA
Organism: Centaurea solstitialis; assembly: GCA_030169165.1. NCBI lineage: Eukaryota > Viridiplantae > Streptophyta > Magnoliopsida > Asterales > Asteraceae > Centaurea > Centaurea solstitialis. The sequence goes on along the minus strand of CM058044.1, from coordinate 72,817,389 downwards.
GTATCCCATTTTTGCTTCCAAGATTTTTGTATTTAATTCTTTTGTGTTTAATTAGACATCTCTAAAAGGCGAAGTAGGTCAAAGGATTCATTGGGTCCATTAGTACACCAAATTTTAGTTTATAAGGCAGCCTAAAAAATAGCGTCTTAATAGACAGTTTTATAGGACCCAAGTTTATAAGAACGAACAAAAAATTGTCCTATCTAAAAGTGTTAGGGCAAGTTTATAAGTTGCTTTTGAGCGTCATAACAAGTTTTTTTTGGACATTTTCAAAATAAAATGTCGTATTAGTTAATTTTATAAGAGGTTTTTAAGAAGTAGATTATAAACTCATCTTTTTAAAAGCCATTTTTGTTTATAGGACACTTTTTTAAACGGGTTTGAAATAGGTTTTTTTACAACATTTTTCAAGTAAAATATCGCGTTAACTATTTTAGATGACATTTTTTTTGAAACTGTCATGTAAACACAAGTGTTCCAAAAAAATATTGGTTTGTAGGACACTGCTTAAAAGTGTCCTATAAAATTAGCTAACAAGATACTATATTTTGAAAAGGTCTTAAAAAATTTGTTACCACAATCAAAAGCGTCATATAAACTAACTATAACACTTTTAGATATGTCACTTTTTTGCTTTGTCCTATAAACTTTGGCCTTATAAAACACTCTAAGCGTCTTATAAACTCAAATTTATTGTAGTAATAGGTTCAGGTTTGATTGACCAGTAATGATCCCTATTAATTTTATTTATAAATTAGAAGTTTATATGGTTGCCAACGGGCTTGTAACCAGGCCCGTTCCTGGGAATTTATGGGCCCTGGGCGGGATGTAAAAATGGGCCCCCAATAACTACGAAACTATTTTCAATATATTATTTATATCATAAAAATAACATTGAATTTAAGAAATACTAATAATTCATATGAAACCGTTTTCCCGATATCCCTTTATTTAAACGACAATTCATTAAAAGCTAGCAAGAGGTTAGCGGAAAAAGAACAGAGTTAATCCTTATCAAGACAACTACGAGGAAAGGTTCTTCACTCTATGATCAACGACTTATCGACAACAAGATCGAACGTATCTTCTAACCTAGGTAAAGTGTTGTCAAAGATGGAGCTTGTGGCAGAAGAACAAGATCGAGTAACAAATTATCATTTTTCTGGTATTCCTAGCAGAAGATCAATTAGTCTTTTTTAACAACCATCAATCTTACTTGAGAACCTTTAATATAATGTTTTTCACTCTTGTTTTATTGATAAGAGAGTATTTAATATCCATGCACACAATATTAGGGTGTCAATAATGCATGAAAAGATATAGTTTTGAAATCCTAAATATAGATATAACTTCATCATCTTAGTTTCACTAAATCTATTATATTTTAACACAAAATTAAAATTCATGTGGATGGAATATGTAAAAGAGTATGTGGAAGATGAGTAAAAGGGTATATATCAAGGTTTCTAAGCAAAAAAGGTTTTTATATATTAGTACGAGATAATAAAATTTAGAGAAACAATAAACAATACTATAAATATGATGCTTAATTCTTTTTGGGCCCTATTATATATTTTTTTTGTTTTTTTTACAATTTCTTTATATTGCTACTATATATATAATATATACATACAAAATTTTGGGCCCCTTTTGCCGTTGGGCCCTGGGCGACTGCTCGGCCCGCCCTCCCCCAGGGACGGCACTGCTTGTAACCCAGCGGCTTTTGGAGCGCTGTTAAGGTGTCCCCTTCCTTTGTGGTTGTGGGTTCGAGTCCCGTCGTGGACAGTGGTGTAGTTTTAGGAGTAGGTTAGTTGGGTGCGGATATTCTGTTGTTAAAAAAGAGTTTATATGATTATAACTTATTCACTACATTCTGTTGAATGTTATTGCAGGTCATACCAATCGGGATTCTTATGTCTTCTTCAAGTACTGTCGTGATTAGTTCATTAAAGACCATACCGAGCACCCTCCTTTTTGTATTTGTTTCTCTATTCTTTTTAACTTTTCATAATGTTACATTTTTTTTTGTTTATTTAATATTGTTTTTTTGTGGAAGTCGAAACATATTGACCAACTCACTTAGACGACTACTCCCTCTTCTGAGGGATAAGTCATGACCGTATTAACCTTGGCAGCTAAATAGCTCGTTAAGGCTTTTATGGCCCATAAGGCTTCTAGTGGGATGAACGGACTAATGCACCTTTCAAAGGTGCATAAGTATCGTGAATCTAATTTCTAAGGTGCATTGAGTAAATTATGGAGTTGGTCCTCGTAGTTTGATGGTTTTTATGGATTTGGTACCTAAACTTCAATAATTACGGATTTGGTCTTTGTGGTTGACAAATTTCTATTGGATTTGGTCCTTGTAGTTTGCAGATTCTATTGCAAATTCTACTTGCACCACCATGTATCAAATCCAATAGAATTTGTAAACTACAAAAACCAAATCCGTAGCTATTGAAGTTTAGGGACCAAATCCATAAAAACCATCAAACCACGAAGACCAAATCCGTAATTTACTCAAAGGTTTTTTTTTTGTACTTAGTAACAGCTTTTTGTAATGGGTCAATGTTAGGACGAGGCTGAATAGTCAATAGCGGGTAAGAACCTTCGGTTATTTTCAAGTCACATAACACCAGCGTTGTATAGTGTACTATCAGGAAATGGTGTTGTCATTTCATCATAAAGCAGAAGAAAGTCATCACTTAAAGCTGACCAAACCTGCTGATTTCTTTTCATGATTCAAGTCTATTTCAATTAAATAATGCATGGCCACTTAATTGTACTGATCGGTTTCGATGAAATTATCAATAACGTGTCGTACAAGGCCATCCTCAGCAGTAATGGTTGGTATTAGTTGTTATTTCAACGTCACATCAACTTTTTATTATCTTACCAATATCATACTAATTCATCCTCAGTGGTACCAGTTTCTTGCTATTTACATTTTAATTAATAAAAAAGGAAGAGAAGAGAGAGACAGAGAGAAAGGAGAGAGAGGGTTAGGTGGGGTGGGGTGGGTAGTCCTCATAACCGGTATACGGGTGTCATGCCGGCTATTGGTTGAAATGCATTAAAAATTGTTTTTCTCTTCTCGTTTAGAGATTTTATAGGATTCTTTGTATTTAGGAAAATCTATAACTTTTTCTATTTTAAAGAATGGTTTAACAAATTTGTTGGAGAGGTTTAAGAAACAAAATTTCATTTTTTGTTATTTTTAGCAATCCTGTTAAAATAAGAAGTTATCATGTAATGTTAAATTAATATAGGTTTGTATAGTAGCTGAAAAATATAATTTCAAAAATATAACTTTTTGCTTTTATGCATTTATACTTTCAACCACATAATCCAACATCTTCAAATTTATTTTGGGTATATATCATTACTATATAAATTCACCCTCCCCCTTAGAATTGCGCGTGTCCTTTCACGAAGGGGCGCGTCTCCCTCTTTTCACCCACTCGCAGATTCATGATCACCGTCCATTTTCAACCGATCGATGGCTGATTTTTGACCAAATGGCGTCCTCCTGTGCCTCCACGTATCCTTTCTTCCCCATGAAACCACGATATGAAATCGGTCAAGCGAGTTTCTATTTTCTTCTTTCATTTTTCTTGTTTGTTGCCCTCTCTATCTCCATCTAATCTCTAGGGTTTCATCCCTTTTGATCTTCTTACGAATTCTCTGCGTTGAATTGGGTTCTAGGTTTCTACTTTACTGTTCTTTTGGATTTAATTAATTTCGATTCATCCTCTTTAATTGGAGGATCTGCTTTGATCCATAAAAGTTTGTAAGTATCTAATTTTACTTGCTAGACTGAATGATTTGAATAACTTTATATGATTCAAAATAATTTCTCATCATTATTATTTTGTTGACTTGTTTATTTGTTAAAGGCATCGAGCAGCAGGGCACGAATGACAAGTTTTAGAGGTCTCTTTGTAATTCTTTTCCAGAAATTCCCTCATGGAATTGGAGTTCCTACCAGTGGCATTAGCTTTCCATTTTATCAGCTTAGTTTATGTTTGGTTGTTTGAGTATTTTCAGGTCTGAGCTTCACACCTTTGATTCCTGGACACATATGTGGAGCAATATCCACAAGGTATTTTTCTTCCAACAATCAAATTATATTTTTTAATTGCAAATCTGTTCCAAATTAACAACTTTTGGTTAGGTTTTTGTTTAGGATGTAGCATATGATTTTCAGTCTTATGCCTCTGCACAATTATTGAACAGTAATGAACTCCATTTTTTACTAAATCAAAATTCAACCCTATGACCAAATTCATTTCATAAACAAAGAAGATTTTCAGAAAGCAATGATCAAGATTTAATTAACGTATAGTCTTTTGATAGGTTGGAGTGACCAAAAGAGAAGAACAAAAACAGAAATTGTATCGAGATGCACCGGATCAAATCCAAATCCCTTTTTAGCTGCAATTCGCGGGAGGGTATTTGATTAAAAGCCATCTAATGGTTTAAAATACTTTTCACACTTCTCACCAAAATAATACAGATAGCAGAGTGGAAACTATGGGAGGGTAGATTAGGGATGCGATCTTATCTGGTTTGTTTTTATTGTTATAGATGTCAAACCTTGCACTTGTGAAATTATTTGCATAGAAATTTTGGTTATGACATTGATGTGGATGCTTTCTGTTTTATCAATTTGAGTTCATCTTTGCCTTGTTTGCCATAATTAACTATCATTACGGAGTGTTTAACTGGCATTATTTATACCAGTTCTTTTGAGTGTGCTTTTTGTTGTTAATTGTGTTTCTTTCTTATCTAAATAGGTGGAACCAGAAACCTTTCGAGGGTGGTAATGCTAAGAAGAAGAAAGTTCAGTCTAGACAGAGAAGGCAGGTTAGCATTTACAAGAATGGACCTTTTCAATTTCTTGCCTCTACTTTCTCTTCAAGCTTTGTTGATTAGTTAGGGGCCGTTTGCCAAATGCTTACCGGTAAAATTCTAACACTATCACTTGCTTGCCGGTAAGATTTTAGTCCACAAAAACGGTATTGTATGCTGCATTTTCTTGGTTAGTGCTAACCGTATCATTTACCGGGTAAGACTCTTGGTCCTTGTCTTAGCTTTTACGTAGTAATATTCTTGGTTATTGCCATATTCATCCCGTAAGGTGATTTGAGTTGGTAAGTGTTTACCGAGGTAAGCGTTTGGTAAACGGCCATAGTATTTCTTTGATCAACTGTTTTTTAGGGCACACCCCAACTGCTGAAATGCATGTAATGTACTGTGAACAAACGATTTTTATGATTCTCTTTTTAAGGTATAAGATTTGAATTAATTGGATGGAGAAATAAACAAATGAATGTAGGCTTTTTGACATGTGAGGATATAAATACTTAATCTAATTATTGGTGGGGTCTTGGGTTCTTTGAAGTTCTTTTTCTTATAAACCTTGGCACAAAAATATGAATTTAACACGTGGTCATACGTTCATTGTATTCTTTTTGAGATCCATAATTATTGGATGGGTATAGGAACGTTTGGTTGGTTTCTTTTGTATTAATATATGTTCGAATCATAATTGAGTTTTAAAAATATATTTATGCAAAGCTCAAAGGTTTAGCTTCGGTAGCGAATTATGGATGCTCCCAAAAGTAACAAACCAGTAGTAGAGCACTTAGTGGAGAGTTTTGTATATGGACCATGCAGTGCATAAGAATGTGCAACTGCCCGTCAAGGCTAGATAGAAATCCATGGATTCAAGTAAGAGAAAGGTCTCCTTGCAAAAAAAAAAAAAAAACAACAAAAATGATGCATGCAAAGGCTTTCCTCCTAAACCCTTGCAAAGTTGAGCAGATTTCGGCCAGCAGGGTCACTCTAGCAGTAAGATTAGAGGACTAGGCCATTAAATTATCATGAACAAATCATATATGAACATAAATGTGTAGCTACATCTCTTTAGAGGATTATTTAATAGAATGCCCATTCGTACTTTTTCCCTTGATACCATAACTTAAACCATGCTCTCAACTGTGAACACCACTTGTAGAATTTGTTTATAGCCCGTTTTAGAGACAAACCAATATTCTAGACACAAATCAAGAAATAAGAATGGAAATTGTTAGTTCTTTTCGCTTGAGCAATCACTAACATTTTTGTTGCGTATAGTTGTTTAATGCCCTTTTTACCTTTGTTAAAGGATCCATTATAGAAGTTAATCTTAAAGTTTTGAAAAAAAGATAAGTAGGTTGCTTAATAGAAAATGTAAAATTAATCCACAGTTTTGTAAATTTGCTATTTCAAAATAAATTTTTATGACAAACCAACATACAAAAGGGAAGGCTGACATTGGCATCACTTTTGATATATGCGATCAAGAGTAAAGTGGCCGGTCAGAATGTTAATTTTTGCATTTGAGCAACTCATGTCCAGAGCCTATAGCTGCATTAAACTAGCTTTCTCCCTTCATTATCAACTAAGATTCCACCCATAATATAAGAGCTTATTGTTGAATCATATAAAGGGGTTTGGTTTGCAGAATTCTAAAGAATTTGACACCAACTAAATTATGGTCATATGGATTACAGTTAGCTTCGCAGGTTTGGGAAGGCTTTCTTGCAACTGGAAAACAAAGCTGGTTCATTCTTTAGGTTTTGGCGGGAACTATCATTTTGAACATAGAAGACTTGTAGGCTGAGCTGAAGGATAAAGATCATGCGGTTTCACCAAAGAAGCTGTCTTCGAAGCATTGGTTGCAGGAGCGGTGGATCGTCTCGAAGGAAGTGAGGAGACTGATGAGCTTCAGAGGACGAAACATCTGAGTGGTGATTAAAGAAAAATATCACGCGACTGCCAGCAAAACAATTCTTGGAATAGGATACGAGTCGACATAATTAAGCTTCATTAATCTATTGTGAGTAGGCAAACTGGCATTGATAGACGAAGACGAGAATGAGGAAATTCCTTCATTGGCATATCGACTCAACAGGATTGGAAGATCAATTGGCAAGACATAATATTATTGTACCGTCTTTTATTCAATCACTAAGTAATAATAACCCTTTTTACGAAATCAGAAATTTTGTCTATTTGAAGCAGAAAAACGAGTTCCTAATCCAATTATCTACACACTACTAGAAAAAAGGGTATTACCGACGGTCGAAACAGTCGGAAATCGGATTTACCGATCGTTTTTTGACGAAACGATCATTGCTAAAAACCTGGTCGGTAAAATTACCGACGGTTTTTCCGACGACTTTTATCGACTGTTTTCCAACGGGTAACCGAGAATTTTCTGACTGTTTTTTGATGGTTTCGACGACTTATCAAAAAATAAATGAAAAATAAAAGAATGAAGAACAGTCGGTAAAACATCGAAAAATGGTCGGAAATTTAAATTTTCGACTGCTTTTAGCAATCGGTAATGGCGGTTGGTAATATCGATTTTTTTTGTAGTGACATTCAAACATTCCATTTTCAACTAGAACATTGTATTATAGAAGACCAGTGGGCATTGGCCGTCTAGGGACGGCCTAAGAGTGTACCTAGTATATATATAAAAGAAGCATTTATCGTGTTCATGTTTCATGAACAATTAGCATCTACTTTCATATTCCCATAATCCCATTGGTTGTACTGCCTTCAAACATGGCTCCAACTTCTGATAATGATGCAGCCACAAACTGTAGCAAACTTTTACAAGAGCTAAATGTCAATAACAACCTCGTTGGCGATGCCTATAATTCACTATGGAGTTTATGCGACGTGTTACGCAATTATGTTGAAGTGCAGAGTTATAGCAAACCTATGTTGTGGATAGGGATCTACATAGCAGTAGCATCATTGTTTTGCATCCTTCTCATGGCGGCCGATTTGTTCCATGGTTTTCGAAATAGAAAACTATGGTTTCCATCCAAATACTTTACCCTCAATGCTGCTTCCATCACAATAATAACTATCGCGATGAAGCTCCCTGTTGATCTCAGTACTCCGATGCCGGACGACGTCGACCAATTTGCCAAGGTAGGAAGCATGACCTTCATGTGTACCATGATGGCCAATTTAATGCCTTCTCTTGCTTCTATGGGCAATAGGGAGCTTTTCGCAAACGTTGCAGGTATGGTCATTCTTGTCGTCACAATGGTCGTCAATTTTTTAATCCAAATGGAAACCGGTGTTCTTGAAAAGTATTTCATCGACTACGTTTATATAAGTGCAATGCTCTCTTTACTTGTATTACTGGTATCTTCAGCTTTAATGATCCCGACCTCAAAAAGAATTCTAGAATTGAAGTATCAAGTGGTACATAAAAAAACTTCAAATGAGGTACTTCCTCCACAACATACAAGAATGCCTACGGTTGAAGAACTAATACAGTATGTGAGAAAATATTGGGTGATGGCAGGAACTTGTAGCCCACAATTTGTTATGATTACTACTCCACTATGCTCTGCGGTAGGGGTAATTTGTGTCGGCACTACAATCCTGCATTACTTCATCTTTCTGGTGGTCTTCATAATCGATCACGATGATCGAACCTATTACTACGGGTCAGATTACAAGTGGTCGATGGTTGTTATTTACATTATACAAACCATCGGAATTGGACTAGGCACCATTGCCCCAGTATTCAGATGTTTCTCAGCCTTAAGTTTTAAGTTGTCCATTAAGTGGATTAAGAAACATATCAAGGTCTGTGAAGTAGAGAAATACTGGACACAAAAGTTGTTAGAGTGGAAAGAGATTTCTTTAGCATTTCCATTAGGTGGTCACTTATCAAAAGTGATTATCTACAACTTGTATAACCTCATCCTAAACCTTTGCATCATATGTCAAAAGGTAATTGTGGTCTCATGCAAGATAATAGGGCTCGTTCCACTAGGTACTGTGATTATCGGTGTGTTTTGTGTTTATTGCGGGAAGTCATTGAAGGCAAAGTTATTTTCAAGGCCTATTTCCTCAAATCGTGAAACTATACCCGTTGAGCAAAATGATAGCAACCAAGACATTGGAAACTATGTTTTGCAACTTCAAGACGAGATGGAGCTTGGTACAAGAACAGTCAAAAGCATTTCAAATTCGGCAAATCGCTCAATCCAAAAGGCTGAGAAGGAAGTACCTAGCGATCTTTTGAAACTTATTTTGAAAAATACGGGATTTGAAGGAGTGGTGAATTTTGATAGTGATAATATTCAACCACTGATTTGCGATAAATTTCCCAACAGTTGGAGCTTGCCAATAGTAACGTTAACATGCATTGCCATTTCTCTTCCAAATGTCAGTCAAGAGAGTGTTGATAGCCTATTCAATAGTGTTTGTGAAGGTCTTTCATATACTCTTCTTGTTGAAGAGAGCCTTAACAATGTTGGTGAATATGTAAACATTCATAGGGCAACTAAGGCCTTGTGGCGTGAGGTTGAAGTCAGTTACAAATGGTTGGGGAACACGCTCCAAAGAAATGCTTTTAAAAGTAGAAATCCAAACGAGATTCTTAAATGGTTTTCCGACAAAGCAGAGGAGATTGTAGTGGAAATGAACAAACGTGGCAATGAGGAACTGTTTGACAACTCTCATGACAAGATGATTGTTGGTGATTCAATGTATCGAGTCACACAGACTATCATGGTTAATTATCCGGACCACATCCAGCTCAACAGAGAAGAGCAATTGTTTGGCGTTCTATCTGGCATGATTGTAGACATAGCACTTGCTTGCTTCACCAATTTACCACGAATCATAGCAATGAAATGTCATGACAATGCAATTGAGAAACGAGAAGCTAGTGTTTGGGCTGCAGCGAAGCTTCTTGGTAGTACAAAGAAGATACTAGAAAAACTTCATGCCTGTGAAGTACCAAGATTGGATCCCGAGCAAATGGCATTTATTGACGAGTGGCGTGTTCATTTCAAGCAATCAATTCCTTAAAGAATGTACTCTTAATCATGCATGGGGCGTCAAGGTAATCTCTTCAATTTTAGTTAATTAATTCATACTTATATATTTTCACTACAACACAAAGGATTATATATCACCGAAAGACGAATATTACTAACGAAGAAAACCCATCGGTAGTTTTTGATGGATCAACGACAAATCCTGCTTTACCAATGAATTTTTTATCGGTAAGTCCTTTGTTTTGTAGTGTATATATGAATGCACGAGGTAGTTTCTAATGCGATAAAATGTTCCCAAATTTACATCAATCTTTATAGTTATCTATAAAATATGAAGGCAATTTGCGATCCATTCAATTAGTAATTGATTCATAAATTTTTCTATATTTGTCTAACTTTTTGCACCTTTCTTTCTCTTTGTGAAAGGTTAAGTAACTTGAAGAGTTCAACGACCAATGAATTCCCTATCTCTTCTTTTGAAGTAAGTGCATCTACTTTTCATATATGCTTTGTGATTGTCGGTATTTCATCTCCATTTTCTTTTTCTTGTTAATTCCATGCTTGTGTATCATGTTTGTAAAACGTTTGTTGTACGCTTGTTGTGTAAAATGTGTTTGTTTTCCATGTTTGATGCAATGCATTTTCTTTAAATTTCGCTCTAAAATAGAAAATCTTGGTCACCTTGTTGCTGCCAAACTTCTAAATTCTACGTTTTTGCGTTATTTTTTTGTTGGTTATTCAAGTGGAGTAGTGGACATGTACTTGGGTTCAAAACTTGATTGAGTCATAAGTGGCAATGGAACGGTTATTGGACGGGTATTGGTAATTCCAATCTCATACCCTATTATAAAACTATGTCTCATATTCGATCGCGTCCCGTTGGGTTTTCTAAATAACCATTGGGGTCGTGGGTATTTCTGCAGGTATCGAGTATCCCATTTATATTCTTAGTCGATTAAAATTTACTAAATAAAATTTCGTTTCCTAAAACTATATGTGAATCACGTCAAAAAATGAGTTAGATGAACATTCAACAATTAAGTTCAATGTTTAACAAAATGGTAACAACGTTTATGGCTCAATGCACTGTCATCGAAGTGTCAATTGGGATATGGAAACATTATTACATAAATCTTTTAGAAAAAAATTAAATAAAAAAATTTTCTATACTAATAAAATCAATTCGTCATTTATATTATTCTATATATTAATAAAATTGCAATGTATAATATACTAATAATAAAATAGTAAATTACATTAATTAATATATGGTTCGGGGTCGAGTAAGTGGGATCGGGCATGGGATTGAGTAAATGGGTAGGTATTGACTAAAACCATAATCGTCTCAAACCCACGATTTTTTTTGAAAAAATCTCATGTCCGGTCCCATAATCATTTACCCGGCCCAGTACCCGTCCCAAAAGTTTTGGGTTCGAGGATTAACATCAGGTTCGGGTATTTCTTTCATCCCTAAAATCAACCCAATACATACTAAACGAGACCTAACTAACAGAAAACTAGAATAGCAAATAATAAGTTTTTATTAAGTATATTATATCTATATAAAGCAAATACAAACAATGAAAAGTTTTATGTTATAGAAGAAATTATATTTATTTCCTTGGTAGTTTGCAAAAATTAGCACAAACAAAGTTACGCAATCCTTGGCTTAATTGTCGACTTGTCATCATGAAATTGCGGATGGATTTAAATTTAAGTAGTCCAATGCCAACTATGTGGACCAAGCAACCAACGTGGGAATCATCATCTTCATGAATATGATGATGGATACAGAAATAAGCATTTTGCAAATGTTATAAGTGTAGCGATTCCGGTTATGATCATGATTATGAATATTAACAACTATTATTTTTGCAGCTATGCATGGCAACCGGGTTAACTAGTCGGACCTTTAATTCAGTGCTAGTAATGGAAAAATGTAGGAGTTAAGCCGAAGCTAGTCTTGGTTATATTCGGTTGTCAGATACAATTTTGGTAAAGTTATAAAGGTATAACATGTCACATGTTCGATTATTTAGATCTTCTTTGGTAAGCATTCAAAGATATATCCAATTAGTTTATCGGGTAAACATAACGAGGAGCAAGACTATATATTTCATGGTAAGAGGAAGACAAGGATTGAGATTTTTATCCGGTAACTGAGCATATGGTGACTCTTACCGTTATCGTAATCCATTTTGATACCCAGGAATGTTACCCTATAAAGTATCATTTACGTACATTTATATCATATATATTACATTATTACATGAATAAATTTGCTCAAGTTTAGGTCAATGATGCTAAAAATAGGTAAATAAAAGTAGTTGAAGGTATATGAAACTTCATAATCCTAAGCAATGTTTCATTTGTATCAAACTTATCATAAATTTTAAACTAATTACTTTAGTCAATAGCTTATAACGCGGAATTTTTTGTTTTAAAGGAGATTTTCAAACATAGTTGGGTAGCGTTCATGGACCGTAACTTGTGAAAGAGGGTTTTTAACGTTTTATTTTATCGTTTGATTAAGAGAAAAATGGGTTTTAATATCTATGTGTCCACATGTTAATATATTTATTTATTTTCTCAATGTGATGTGGATTGGAGTAGGTGTGATATATCACTAACCAACAAATCTAAGACACCAAACAATCTGGAGATATCTAGGTTCGGGGTTTTGGATATTATTGTTTATGATTGTAATTATCGTTAACTTAGGTGTGTTTACTAACGACTTAATGGGCTTAATGGGCAAACCGGCTTATTCGCACAGACGTATAAAGTCGTTTACTAACGACTTAATGGCTCATACCATGGCTGATTCGCACAGCTGGTGGAGAGCACTTGTCACACTTTTTTTACAAATATGCCCTTGTTAAAAAGCATATCTCAGGTTATAGCATCCGATAAAAAAAACATACATAAAATCCTATCTGCCTTCTTCTGCTCGTCGACCACCGGTGTTCGTCGCCATCGGAGATGTTCGTCGCCGTTCGGAGCTGTTCGTCGCCGTTCGGAGCTGTTCATCGCCAGCCGGAGCTGTACATCGTCAGCCGGAGCTGTTCGTTGGCGTCGCCGGCCCTACAGTTCGTCGCTGCTACTTGATCATTTGATCACTTAAAAAAGAGAAAAGAAGAATTATGGCATATTACTTTTTAATAGTTAAGTTAAAATACCGTAGAAAGCAATACCAACAAATATTAGGTAGGAAAAATGTAATTAGCTTTTGATTTAATAAATTAAAAAAAGAAGACAGGTGGTTATCTTAAATTGCGTTTTGTTGGAACTTGAAATTTATCCATTTACACTCTCTTTTTGTAATATCGTTGTCCTTTTTCTTAAAAAATACTTAATTAGGAGGTATTTGGAAATAGTTTAATGGGTTTTTAACATATAAAGTTATTACTTATTTGTTCAGCTATAAAAATCTTTATCATTTTATATTCAATTTTTTTAAAGTGCATTAGATGGTAAATTATATAATATTGTAATAATATAATTTGAGTTAAAATCTATAAAATAGAAAATCTGTTTCAGTAGGATGTAAATCTTTTAAATTATTTTAACACTTGTTTCTCTATTTTAGAAAAAAAAAATATATAGAAATCCCGTTGAAGATGCTCTTATGCCTTTGATAGGGTAACCCACAAGCCCAGAAGCCACATCAGTATCACATCAGTTTTAACCTTAAGACCTCACCAAGCCTTAATAGAAGTACCACTACCCACAAGCCCGAATACCTTATATATATATATATATATAAAGTGAGAGAGAGAGAGAGAGAAGAAGAGTGAGAGAGAGAGAGAGAGAGAGATTGAGAGATAGACAAGCGGGTATGCAAGCCCTTACCGGAACCCGAAGAACAAGCCCGCATGAGGAGTATGGGAACCCCAAAGAAGCCCGCAGGCGAGCCCGTACACGATACCAAAGGCCTTAGTCCTATAGACCCGGCCAATTAATTTACTCAACTACCCTTACCTAGTTACCTTTGCAACAAAGACAAAACCCTTTGTTGGTTCGTGGAATGGAATTTGATGGAATTGGAATTCGTCAAGGAATTTGATTTTGAAGGAATTGGAATTGGAATTTGATGGAATTTGACCACACATTTTGGTCGTGTTTGGTTGGATGGAATGGGAATTGGAATAAAAATGTAAAAGGTAAGGTGAGCAAAAACCAAAATTGAACCGAAACGAAAAAAAGAAACAAAAACCGAAATCGAAACAAAAAAACGAATCTAACATCGAAAACGGTTCGGTTTCGGTTTTGCTTTCCATCTCGATTGAAAAAAATCAAACTGAGTCGAAAACCGAAATCGGTTCGATATCGGTTATGGTTTCCATCTCGACCGGAAAAAACCGAACCGGGACGAAAACCAAAATCGATTCTATTTCAGTTTTGGTTTCAATCTCAACCAGTAAAAAACCGATCCGAATCAAACTAACCGAAAACGATTCGATTTCGGTTTTGATTTCCATCTCGACCGAAAACAATCGAACCGAACATACTAGGTTTCCCCAAATACCGAACCTCTTTATATATATATATATATATATATAGGGTGGGTTCAAACGAGAACGACATCAATTTAAGAGAATACGATTATGATTTTATATATAGGGGTGGTTTCGATGGTGCTGGAGGTACCGGCGGTGGTTTCGATGGTGCCGGAGGTGCCGACGGTGGTTTCGATGGTGCCGAAGGTGCCGGCGGTGGTTTCGATGGTGCCGGCGGTGGTTTCGATGGTGCCGGAGGTACCAGCGGTGGTTTCAGAGGTGCCGACGGTGGTGGTTGCGGTGGTGGCAGAGGCGGTGGCGGTGGTGATGGTAGTGGCGGAGGTGGGGGAAGTGGGTGACCATAGAGGTTGTGTGGGTGATGTATTTGAAATACAAAAATGGATGGCTAAGAATCATTATCGTATTTTCTTAAAAAGATTTCATTCTCGCATAATCCTATTTCTCTATATATATAATTTGATTATTTAATTTTATATATAATTTAATTATTTAATAAATAAAAAAACCGAGACCGAACCGAGAAAAGATTTGGAATGAGAGAACGATGGATGGAGATGGAAAAGCCATAGATGGAGAAAACGAGAGGGAAGAGGGATGATTCCAATGAATTCCAACGGATATGGCTTGGAATGGCAAATTCCTTGATTCAAGGAATTTGAAGGAATTCGAAGGATTCCTTAGCTTTCATTCCGCGAACCAAACAGCAACATGGAATTTGGTCTATGGAATTCGTCATTCCAGTTCCTTTGAATTCCATCCAATTCCGCGAACCAAACCGCCCTATTTTTCAAAGTAGACTAGGTGTATGATATTACATAATTAAATGTTTCTATTAATTTGATTTATGAATCAAGGTGTTTTTTTAAATTAACGTGGATATATATATATATATATAAAGTGATTATATAGTGAAAAGGGATGTCGACATGTCGTTATTGAGGTTGAATCATATCTCTAATGTCTCCCCTCCCAATCCATATTCTATGGTTAAAAATGGACACCACCTGCAATATTCCAAAAATTTCTCAACTCCCCATGCATTTCACTTTCATTCCCAGCAAGCAATCACTCTCCTTCTTCTACTCTCACTGCTTTCTTGATCTCAAATCTCAAATTCAATCTGAGTTTTTCTTTTTGAGATGAACCTTTTGTGGTCATGTGTCATGACTGCTATAGTATTAGTATATTCAGTTGCAGCCCAGTTACAGTTAAACTCCACCTGCAATTCCAATGATTCCATGGTACTGAGGTCTTTCATGAACCAAATGGAAAGAGCCATTGATGGATGGACCTCGGATTCTTCCGATTGCTGCGATTGGAATGGCGTCACTTGCGATTTCCACGGTAAGGTTGTCGGATTAGAACTCTCCAAGAAAAAACTAATGGGTAACTTGGGTAATTCTATAACCAGTTTAGATCAGCTTAGAACACTAAATCTATCTCAAAATTTACTCAAAGGTCCACTTCCTATTTCCATATTTCACTTACCCAATTTGCAAATTCTTGATTTGCATAACAATGAGTTTTCCGGGTCTTTCCCTTTAAGCGTAAACCTACCTTCGATTCAATTGTTAGACGTTTCGGACAATAACTTTGAAGGTCCAGTTGCCCCAGGATTGTGTGCCAACTCCACTAGAATTAGGGTTCTTAAATTAGTGATTAATTACTTTGATGGAGAGATTCCACCAGAATTTGAGAAATGTGGTTTCTTGGAACAGCTTTCTCTAGATGGAAATCTTATTTCTGGGATCATACCAGAATATCTATTCAATTTACCAAAATTATCTCAATTATCTCTTCAGGATAACCTTCTAACCGGTCAGCTAAGAAATAGTAATATTAATCCGTCGAATCTTGTTTCTTTAGATGTTTCCTTAAATGGGCTTTCGGGAGATCTACCGGATTTCTTTGGTACCTTCCCGAATTTACGCAATTTCTCCGCTCATTCGAATAATTTTTCGGGTAGGATACCGCCTTCGTTGTTGAATTCCGGCACCATTTCTTGGCTTGTGTTAAGAAACAATTCCCTTTTCGGTTCGTTCGAACTGAATTGCTCAGCGATGGTAAACCTTTCTACGCTTGATTTGGCGGCTAACAAGTTTCTAGGACCCGTTCCCGATAATCTTCCGTCCTGCCCGATGTTGAGAAACGTAGATCTTGGCGCAAACAACTTCACCGGACCGATCCCGGAAAGCTTCAAACGGTTCGATTCTTTATCGTATCTTTGCTTCGCTAGGTGCAACTTGAAGAACATTTCTGGATCACTAGAAATCCTCCAACACTGCCCGAATCTCACCACTTTGGTCCTTCGATGGAACTTTCAGGACGAAGAAATGCCGTCCGATGCTAATCTACAATTCAAAGAGCTCAAGACTCTTGTGATTTCCAGAAGCAAACTCACCGGAACATTTCCTCTATGGTTAAACGGTTTAACGAAACTCAAGATTCTTGATTTATCGGGGAACCATCTAGGAGGACGGGTACCACCCTTTTTAGGAGATTTGGCGTCTCTCGTTTACATGGATTTATCCAACAACTTTTTAAGCGGAGAGATTCCGAAGAGCCTTACAAGATTACCCGCTCTCCAATTTTATAACAACTCGTTAGACGTTACCCTAGACCTCCCGATCATCATGAGCGTAGGCATGTTCGGACAAGTGTTGCAATACGGCTATGGTGCTCGATTCCGACCGACATTGGACCTGAGTAACAACTTTTTCAGCGGACCAATCTGGTCCGAGTTTGGAAACCTAGAAAACCTTCATATATTGAATCTAAGATACAACGAGTTATCGGGTAATATTCCGAGTAGTTTGGCAAATTTGATATCCATAGAGACATTAGATTTGTCTCATAACGAGTTATCTGGGAAGATACCTAGATCTTTGGTGAGGCTCGGCATGTTATCTAAGTTCAGCGTGGCGTACAATAATCTAGCGGGGCTTATTCCTTCTGGCGGCCAGTTTTCGACCTTTTCAGCCTCTAGTTTCGAAGGAAACCCGGGGTTATGTGGTGAATTCGTTTTAAATTGTCGGGAAGTTAAGGAGTTGCCGCAAACTCCGGAGTCTGAGGAAGAAGAGGAAGAGTGGAGGATTATTAGTTTGCCGGTATGCTCTGGTTTTGGAACCGGTTTTCTTCTCGCGGTCATCTTATGGGTCGTTGTTCCGATGGTTAGGGATACAAATAGGACGGAAAAATTTGAGTAACGTATGCTTCCATGGCCGCGGACCCTATGATCATCAATCGATCGTTGTTATCTACTTAATTCCTAACTATTAGATTTGTATAAATTCAACTTGGAATGTGTTGTTTTGTATGTAACTAATTAGTTTTTGTTTCTTGTAGTGATTCTATGATTTTTTAGATTTTGTGCTTAGTTTAGTTTAATGCCATCATGGCAGCTGTATGTGTTCTAGGAGAATGCTTACATTTTGAGAGTTGTTGAGAATTACGTACATAGGTGTCTAAAATCATTTTCTATTGAACCACGCCTTCTTTTTGTTATAAGGCCATCCGTTGTGGGAGGTACCCGATGTACCCGGGGTAGTAGGAACCCATTGGGTAGTTTGGGGGAACACCACCGTGGGGGTAGCGGGTAACTTCCCTTCGGTTTGGTGAAGCCGAAGACATCCACCCCCACCCCCACCCCACCCCACCCCACCCCACCCCTCTCTCTTCTTTTCCTTTTTTTTCCTTTTTTTTTATTAATTTGATGTTTTTGGGTTTAAGGGGTTGATAGTGGATGGATTGGGTTGTTTTGGGTAAAATAGTGGAAAGCTGATGTAGCGCTGATGTGGTAGTTAGGTTCGTTGGGTTGTAGTGGGTCGACAGCGGATGGCCTAAGTATATTTGTCGTTCACCTCGCCTAATCCTATTGGTCATAAAGAAGATAATGTTAGTATATATAGCCCATGGGCTTATGCACTAACAGATAACAACGAGAAAAGAAGAAATTCTCAATGATATTTACTTAGTAGTAGTTTAATTATTGAGTATTAATCTATGATACAATCCTTAACCGTACCCCTCATACCCCTCATTTTTGTTGCCACATCAGCGCCACATCAGCTTTACCAACACCTTACCAACACCATACCAATCCATCCTTAACCATACCAATACCATACCCTCTAATTAATTGAAAAAATAAAAAGAAAAAGGAGAGAGAGAGAGAGAGAGAGGAGAGAGAGAGAGAGTGAATGAAGAGAGAGATAGAGAGAGATGGGGGTAGGGGGTGGGGTATGCAGATAGAGAGAGACCGGTAAGCCACCACCGACGCCCTCCACTGCCGGTGCTCTACCGGCCATGCATTTTGGTGTTACCGTTCCCATATGGGCGGTACCGACTTGGTACCGTTCCCATTAACGATGGCCTTATACAAAGCTACTGAAGCAATTGTCCAAAAAAAAAACGAACTCTTATTTGGTTTGATCAGTCATTAAACCAAATAAATGTAAATCTTTGTTAGAAATATTTGTTAGTTGTGTCAATTTTGTAATTTGTTAAACTTAGTTGTCATTTATGTAATTTTCATTTAAAGGCCCAAGTGTTTAGGCCCATTTATTTGTTAAAAGCCTAGCCCATCTAGTTAGTATAAATAGGAGTTTCATTCTTCATTTGTACTTCTTGGTTCTTACATCATTGAATGGAATGCAATCACTTTTAGATCTTTGTACTTAGCATATATATCATATAAAATCTAAGTGTTCTTGATTGTTAGATTGATTTGGCACCTACAATTGGTATCAGAGCCTGCCACTTGCTCTTGATCCGTTGTGTTCTGGTTCTGGTGAAATCGATTCTTCAGACCTCAAGCATCGGGTACCGGGTCTACTCTTCAGACTTGGATTTTTGAATTTCTCTAAGTCTTCCTTCATCACCCGACACCCAATACTCATCACTACATCCAACCTTCAGATCTGAACCTGACCTCCAGATCAGACCCTGACCTCCAGATCAGACCCTGACCTCCAGATCAGACCCCTGACCTCCAGAACTGAATCTTTTTCAAGATTTTCACAAGTCTTGAGACCTTTCACCAACCAATTCACCTGATCATACTAAGTGGTTTAAGATCCACAATCAATCTTCAATCATGAACACAAGAGAAGCCTTAGCAATCGGGTCCGATACCCGACCACCGGTTCTGCATGTACATGAAGAAGAATCTGATGAAGAGATGAAGGACATAAAGAAGGCCTTGGCATTGATCACCAGGTCCATGTCCAAGAGAAATGCAAGAAAACCCATGTCTTTTCTCAACCATCTGAGGAAAGTTGAACAGGGTGGTAGAGCTGACTGCCAGAAACCTGTAGAGAAAACCAACTCTGAAGACAAGGGAAAGGAAGTAAAGAAAAATAATGCTTGGCTCAGAATGTCAAGTGATGATGAGGAAGGAGGTCCCATATGCATGCTTATTCAAGATGAGGCATGGGACCTGACAAGTCATGAAGGAAGAGAAGATCAACTATGTCTGATGGCTAACCATGATGAGGAGGAATTTTACTCAGAAGATGGAGGACGTGATTACAACGACCTTGACTCAAATCATTCAGAGTCACCTTCTGAGGTACTTCCTGACCTATACACTGAACTTGAAAATCAAGTAAAAGGCCTAGCACTAAAACTTTCTGAGTATGATAAGAAAATTAAACAAGCAAACAACTTAACCACCATAGCAGAATCCAAATTAGCTAGTGAACATGCCTTAGTTGTGAAATTCAACATAGAGTTAGCCTATTCAAAAGACAAAGTTAACATGCTCACCCTTGCAAACAAAACTCTTGAAGATAAAGTCACAAGCTTAAATGCTAACATCACTGATTTACAAAAGAGACTACATGAGGCTGAAAGAGTGAGTAGTGAGAATGTAAAGAAGTATGAATTCATTTTTGCTCAAAGAACTAACTTGTTTGCGAAAATCAAAGACATGGAGGATAAGTTCCTAAAGAGAGGCCAGACTGATCAAACCATTCATATGAACCAACCTAAAGAGTTCAATTATTATAACCCTAAAGAAGGCATTGGATACAAAAGTCCATGCTATCTTAAGCGTGCCATATCCAAGACTCCTACCATGTATGACCTTCGGTACATGAGTCTTGGATACAAAATCGTTTTCATGAAAGAGTCTGATGATCCTGAACAGTTGAAGGAAATTGAGAAGAAAGAAAAAGATAGAAAAAACAAACACTCTATTCCCTTCAACTATTCATCTCTCAATGCCAGTTACGCAACGCGTGAGACTCTTTTGTCTAAGGATTATACGCGTAGCTATACTGAGGCTGAGATGAATCAGGAAGTTCCAATCCTTGAAAAAGTTTACAAAGATAACAAAACCTTTTATGAGAAGAGGATTGCTACACTTGAGGCTGAGCTTGAGGATGAGAGGCGCATGAGCCTTAGGGAAAAGGACTTGTTCTTGAGTAGAATCAACGAACTTGAAACTGCCCTCAAATCCAAGAGTCCACCAAAAGAGAAACAATCCACAAGTGGAACTTGTGATAACTCACGTCATCAGCACCATCCATTGAATGTTGATGCACCAGATTTCAGACCTTCAAGTACAAATTTTCAAAACTCAAAATCAATTGTACTAAGGTCTCCAATTTGCACAACTATCTCATACATGGACACTCTAACTAACATGGCACCAAGATCAACGGTACAAATCTCTGAGATTGTATCGAATGATTGTTCCAACATGGCTGGTCAGGGTGGTAGATCAAATGGTACTTCTAAACCTGGAACGTGTACTCCTGTCAAACCCACTCGGGAAGACAAAGGGAAGGATCCGATAGTCACCCCTGAGTCTGAAGTTGCCAGTACATCTCGTCCTAATGTGACTGCTCCTAAGAAACGTCGACGCTCTCGTAAAAACAAGAAGTCGTCTAAACCTAAGGAACAGTCACACAACTTCCACCCAAGAAACAAATCTTCAAATCATCACTCTCATGCGAATCATTCTTCTTCAAAAATGACATTTCAAAAGGCAAGGAAGGGTAGGGATAACTCAAAGGAGAATGGAACTAAAAAGGGCAATCATCCAAAGTCATATGCACATAAGCCCAGATTTGCGAAAAACAGATTTTCCAACGATAAATTTCATAGAGCTCACAGTCATGTACCTCATACTCTTTTTAACTTTCATGACTGTGAACATGTTGCTTATGGATATCGGAGTGATTATCGATGTCGAAACTGTTTTCATTTTGGCTTTTGTGCGAATGCCTTTGTGAATGATCGATATTGTGCTCCTAACTTTTATGGATTCTACAATCATGCTTATCATCATTACACTCATCATGCTAAGAAACATAACTCTAAACCTGCTGATACTAACCCGAAAGGACCCATTCCCAAATGGGTACCTAAAAATGTTTGCACTTGATTTTGCAGGTCGGTCATGTGTAAGTTATGGTTGAGGTTGTCCCAAACACATGACCGGGCAAAGGGACCTTCTCACTCCCTTCAAGAGTTGTACTTAGTAAGAAGTTTGCTTTATGAGTGGTAATAAATCAAGGGGGAATTTTGTCTGCCTCTGCCTGTTCCAAAGGGGGAATGTTGTTTGCCTCTGCATGTTCCAAGGGGAACATTGCCTGCCTCTACGTGTTCCGAGGGGGAACGCTGACAGGTTCAAACTATGTTGCTCGTTTCGAGGGGGAACGATGACAGACTCGATTCAAAAGGTACATGTAAGCACCACAAGTAAGTATTCTATCCCTTTATGCATGTGATGTTGTTCATATGTCAGTGATACTAACCAGTTGGTATGAGTGTGCATCTGTCAAGGGGGAACGTTCCCTCCCCATGCATGTTCAGAAGTGGAATGGTGTCTGCCTCCGCCTGATCAGAGGGGGAACGTGGTCTGCCTCCGCCTGATCAGAAGGGGAACAGGTAAGCATCCCAGGTAAGTTTTCTATTCCTTGTTATATGTATACATTTTTTTAAATGTCTTTTCTTCTCTTATTTTAGTGTTATAAAAAAAAGGAGGAATTTAATTACTAGTCTCATTTTAAGAAATGAAAAAAAAAATTAAAAATTAATTAAATCTGTTTGTTTCTAAACAAAAAAAATATATATATAGATTTCAAAAGTTTTAAAATTAAAAAAAATTAGAAAAGCTGAATTTTTTTTTTTGGTCTTTATCTGTTTTTTTATCTTCTTCCAACGTTTTTCAATTTTTTTTATCTTATTCTTCTTTAATATATTTTCTTCTTATTCTCCTTGTTCCAACACCAACACTCCTTGGAATCCATCACCTTGTCATCATGTCATCAAGATCCTAAGTCCTGACCGGAGAAAAATCCGGCGACCGGATCTCGCCGGAACCGGACCTCGCCGGAACCGGACCGGAGAAGTCGCCGGAACCGAATCTTTCAAGAGTTCATCCAAAGTGTTGATAAAATCCTAAGTCTTCCGTCCCGGACCGGATGTCTTTCCGGCGACCGGACCTCGCCGGAACCGGACCTCGCCGGAACCGGACCTCGCCGGAACCGGATGTCGCCGGAACCGGACCGGAGGTCAAACCGAAATTTCACCCAAGTCTCTTTCTTCCCGGAACCGGACCGGAGACCTCGCCGGAACCGAAACTCGCCGGAACTGGATGTCGCCGGAACCGGACCGGAAAATGCCTTGTCCGAATTTTGAAAAGAAAGTGAGATGAATAGTGTAACCGGACCGGATGTCGCCGGAACCGGATGTCGCCGGAACCGGATGTCACCGGAACCGGATCTGAAGTCAAGTTTGTAAGTGTTTGTTTTTCGAGAAACCTTGTCAACCGAACCGGACGTCGCCGGCGACCGCACCTTGCCGACGACCGGACCGGAAGTTTTATGCAATCTGAGACGGAGCCCGAACCGGAGATATGTGAGACCGGAGAATCTCTCGTGACCGGCGACCGGATGTCTTGGGTGTACCCTCATCGTCACCTTCTTCTTTTTGTGTGCGAACCGAACCTTCCTCTTTCATTGTTTGTGTGTGTTCATCGGACCGCACGGTGGCCGGCACCGGTGTCGTGATTGTGTGTGAGACCGTCGTATGAGTCTCGTTGTATGTATGTGTGCATTTTTTTTTATCTGATTAAGGAGTGAAGAAGTAAAGGAGAAGCATCAATGGTTGCTTCTATCAAATATGATAGCTCTTTCCAAGAAAAATCCTCTAAAAACGTGTTTTTTTTATGAACATGCTTTCCATAGCTGTCACACGTTTACCAAGTCAAAACACGCTTTCCAGCTGTATACACGGTCCCCCACGCACCCTTTACGCGCCTTTTACGCGCTCTCACGCGCCGAGACGCGCCTGCACGCGCTTCAGACGCGCTGGTCACGCGCGCCACGTGCCATCTAATGCTCTCTCCCTCAGTCAGCACTCGGTCAGAGGTGCTGACCGAGCCTCTGACCGAGCTCTGACCCTCGTTTCCCTTGCTGACCGAGCGTCTGATTGGTGTCTGACCCGTTTTTCCTCTTCTGACCGAGTAAGGCGCATCTGACCGGTTTTTTTTAATTGTTTTATTTTTTTTTGTTTAATTTTTTCTTCCTTTTCTTTTATTATACATAAAAGACGTATTTTTTTTCCTTTTCTTCTTTCTTTCCTTTTTTTTTTTAAGGCTTATATTTTTTTGTGTGTTTTTTTTATTCTAGTTTTTTTTATTCTAGTTTTTTTTCTTCTTATTTTTTTTCTTTTCTTTCAATTTTTTTTGTGTGTGGTTTTATTTTGTTTTGGTTCTATATTATGAGCTTAATAGGATGTTTCCAAATTGCAATTCGTGCACCAATTTTTTTTGTAGTCAATCATTCTCTGGACTCCTTGCATATCATGCCATGCCTTGTTTCCCTTAATGAATTTGTTCTTGTGCTCCAAGACATTAGAAGCTGTGTAAGTCGGGTTTACGTGCTTACATGTTGACTTGAGTACGTGTGTATTTATATTGCTTAAATGAATACATGTCATGTACTTGTCTCACCATGCCGTGATACCACCTCATTCAGAATAGTCTAAGTGTTCATCATCATGTCTCGGGTTGGTAAGATTGTTGGTGGTCTTTGTATTCTCACAACTTGAGAGTTAATTCACACTCAATGGGTTGTACTATTCCTTACCGAATCCATCGATTCAGTAAACAATAACACATCCCAATGTTGTGTGTTTCATTCTCCCATCACTCACATTTGCCTTTACCTCATTACTAACTTTTTATTTTTCAGGTACAATGGCAAACCCTCATCATTCTGATGATAATCTCATCACCACTTCATCAATCCACCGGAGGACATAACAGATGTTAAAATATATATATATATATAACAAAAAAAAGACAAAATATATATATATATATTTATACAAAAAAAAATGGAAACTCAGTATTTGGGTTCGGAATAAGATTCAGAATGGTATCCAAACCTCTCTTAATGGCATCCAGGTTCTGTCTGAAGGCATCCAACACTTTTCTTAGATATCAACATTTATCATGGATACCATCACCACACCACTCTTGGATACCAACACTTTATATGTCATACCCAAATCATCCCTATGCCTTACCCATCATTCCATATGCCTTACCCCAAACTCCTTATGGCAACCCCAAAGACCCATGATACACCGCTGGCGATACCACTTGCATTACTTGATGTTGTCGATCATCATTCACCGACTGTGAGAGCATACTTAGGTATATCACCTCTACCAGCATCTCCAGAGCCGGAGACTGGCACCCCGGAGGTATCCTCTAAGAGAGTGAGTGAGGGTCTTGAGCGTGGTTATTCACCTGGGGGTGGTGACCAAGGGTATGAGGATGAGGAGTCGGGGGGAGATGACGGGGGTAGATGACGGGGTGATGATGATCGCTTCGGAGCTAGCACTTCACATGTTTATGACAGTCACCACAGCCCTTCACTTTACCCTTTGGTGGACTATGATTCTGATGACTCCGGTGATGACCACCCATCTGCGGGTGAGGACGACATAAGGTTTGAGGGAGACCTAATAGTCGAAGAAAGTGAGCAGAGCGAGGGAAGTAAAAGAAATGATGAGTGTGAGATAGGACCAAAGGTTTTAACCGGTCCTCCCCTATCCATAGGTAGAAGCTGGGCAGCCACATCTGCTACCCGTACACATGTGTTGAGTACGGGTATTGAAGAAGACACCTCCCACCCAGAGGTGCAATTGCACGCCCCACCTAGCCACTCATTCATCTCTCAAAAGGTGGATGTTTCATTCCACGGGGATAAAGCACAACGGCTATCAAGCCCTCACTTGGAGGGTGATGATATTGAAACAGGAGGATCCCTGCCCCGATCCCCACCTTCCCTTCATGTGCACCAGAGTCTAGAGCCATATACACTCTTAGGTACACATACTGCCAGTCTATGTGACGCAGTCTCAGCTCCACGCATCACGAGTCTATGTGACGTGATCGGAACCCCGAGAGTGGTGTCCACGATGGGCATTTCACGATGACCGGCGGGAAGTCCTACCATGGTCACTATCACGCCAGCCATGAACGTAGGCCACACCGTTGATTCAGCGGTTGTGCAAACGGAACGTCTGTGTGACACCGGTGTTACTTACCCGACATCCGTTGTCAGGGAATGATGGATGGCGCCCTAAAGGCTATCCATGAGGATTTTATACTTCACCATCTCCAGCACCACCTCCATGTCCGACTGCACCCCGACTACTTGTTTAATGAGTTGAAGGATTTTCTGTTGGCAACATTGATCTCCCGTGGGAATCTCCACGAGGATGACACCAACCTTCCAGATTCTTTACAGCGGTCTGCTTACACATTACTTCCCGTGAACCATCCCGAGCCGGCTACCTCCTCTTCTCAAGAGGTAGTCTTATCTATCCAGAGGCTCGAAGGGAAGCTTGATGCCCTGAAGACGGAGGAATTAGCTGAGATCAAGGGCTCCATTTCAGACATGCAGACTCAGATCCGAGCCCTTGAGACTTCGTGCCGTGCATCAGCCGAGCCACCTAAGCGCAGACACGACGACCGAGATGACCCCGATCGCCGTGAGGGGGAAATCCATAAGAAGGCTCGGCTTGGCTCTTCAGTTCTGACAGGCACTTCTTCCGGCGCCGCTCCTTCTGGTACTCATATGGGGACCGGTGCCGATGTATCTCATTCTCAGCCTGATCAGAACCCGACGGCAGATTCAGCGGAGGGTCGAGAGGTTGCTTTTTGCGTCAACCCGGAAATCTCTCACCCTGTCCGCATACCCGCTTCAGATGATGTTCCTTCTGATGATTATGAGTCATACATGGAGAGCTACAGTTCTGACTCTCCTCTTCTGGTACCATGTCAGTCGCCTCCACATCAGTCTCTTCCTGGCATAGAGATGTATAGTTCTGACTCTTCTTCACCACCTATGTCTCCACATTCTTCATATGGTACGCCTTCACCACGCCGGTCTCCTCTCCCTCTGACGCCGTCTTCGACATACAGAGGTCCTCAACTAAGGGTACTGCCTCACCCTCCATCTCCAGTTCAGGATGATTCACCTTCTCGCACTCCATCTCCACCAGTCAAAGCTTCTCGTCGTGGTCCGAACAACCCCGTGACACATGGCCCTCAACGACCGATTCATGGTCAATGGAGGCAGCCATCAGTATCACCTCCCAAAGTGATCTATACCAGGGAGAAGGGTGCACTCTCAAATCGCAGAAAGTACGTGGAGCCGCTCAAATCAGTCAAGTGGGATAGAGAAAAAAGGCGTGGTAGTTATCTTGAGGACACTCATAGATCCATCTTCACTGACAAGGTGGAGGTCGTGCCCTTGGAGAAGTACTACGACATCACCGATCTGCCACCTCAAAAGCAGACCAAGTATCTCTACTGGATGGATACTCAAGCCAAACCCAAAGCAACCGTGTTCTTCTATGACAACCCGATCATCCGAGTCAGTGATGTTTCATCCATATGCTTCCAGAGCTTATGGTTCTCAGTCTTCTCTATCATTCGAAAGAAAAACGGGGAGTTCACGTTCACCGAAGCTGATTTCGACAATGTGCATCTTGATGACATTGACACATTGTACACTGACTTGAAGACGCTTACAACCCGACCTAAGGAGACATTCAAGGGACTGGAAGCTGTTAAGCATTTTATCGAGAGGAACCGGAAGAACTCAGAGACTCATGACTTCCAGATCGGGTTAGAGAGTCATCAGAGCACGATCAACCTCTCCCCGCCAAACCAAGACCTCCCGAACATCGATCGCTATTCGCTTTACCAAGTCCTCGAGAAACCAACTCTTGGGGTAGTGTACCAGAACCAGAAGGAAGAGAAGAAGTTCATGCGATGCGATGAGATTCACAAGTACAGTGACGGGACGCTCCACATCATCAACAAGGGGTTGGCTACTGAAAGAAGAGGCTTGAGCTTGAAGTGTTGAAGACCAAGCACTGGATAAATCCCTCTATTCTGATCGATGAGGTTTTCCAGATCATCGAGCATCGGCTAGAACATCGCATCATTCTACGACGCTCCGAATCATACTGTGGTCTTCGGAAGATAGAGGGACCAGTCAAAAGAGTTGAGGAGAGACCGCCGCCACCATCTTCACGAAGAAGAGACGGATCATCAAAGAGTCACAAGGAGACTGAAGGATCAAAGAGGAAATCATCAAGTCATCAGAAGCAACGAAATTGACACAAAGGGGGAAATTGTTAGAAATATTTGTTAGTTGTGTCAATTTTGTAATTTGTTAAACTTAGTTGTCATTTATGTAATTTTCATTTAAAGGCCCAAGTGTTTAGGCCCATTTATTTGTTAAAAGCCTAGCCCATCTAGTTAGTATAAATAGGAGTTTCATTCTTCATTTGTACTTCTTGGTTCTTACATCATTGAATGGAATGCAATCACTTTTAGATCTTTGTACTTAGCATATATATCATATAAAATCTAAGTGTTCTTGATTGTTAGATTGATTTGGCACCTACAATCTTATTTGGTTTGGATAAAATGTAGTTGGAAAAAAGTTGAAAAAGCATATTGAATAGCCCGATCAACGATTTAACAGATCAAATAACAAATTAACACCCCTATAAAGACCAAAATACCCAAAAAAAAAATCATCAATGGCGCCGTCATCACTATGATTCCCACAATCTCAAATCTACAAATTGTTTAGGTCTTGATAATGAGTAATCCAACCCAACCTAACTTGTACAACGACCTCTCTATAAGGAACTTATTCAGCTCTATGAAGAACACGTACGATATATATTAGCTATGAACTCATTTATAAAAAGAAAAAAAAGACAAATTACATCGATACAGAAAGAATAAGTTTTGAGATAGAGAAATAGAATTTTGAATTACCCGTTGTTAGTTATGAAGTTTTAGCGGACTTGTTTAGACGCGTTTTAAAAGAACGTGTATTCACAATCATTATATCTTTTGGGATAATACGTAAGACCCAAGCGGTTCCCAAGCACTCCAATTTATTTCCGTAAGTAAAATGTTTTTTTACAATAGGAAATATACAACCATTAACCTTTGAAAGGTGTTCTAAAATATTAAATTATACAATAAACAACAATAAAGAAAATAAGAAATCTTATCGTAATCAGCTAAAACACACCGATTAATCCAACTTAAAATAAATAACATGGGACCATTTTGCAACTTCCTATAAATAGTTTAATTAAGTGTGTGGACACTATCCCAATTCACCACTATTTCCATTTGAAATTTATTGTCATCTGCAACGCAAAGATTCTTAATTCTTTTATAATTTCAGAGACTTTGATTTATATAAGTTAGAAATCTATACGACTATCTTCATACATTACTCTCTTTCTCATTATTATATTAACGTCATACTATTTTTCTTTTCCATCTCACTAACCCCAACATCCATCCTCGTAACCATTCCATTCAAAAGAAAAAATTAAATAAAAAAATAAAAAAAAATTAAACAAAATCAACGGTCAAAAGGAAGGGGGAAAATGAGTAAACTTGGCTTGGGTGGAAACCTTCTTGGGAGTACCAACTCCAACCAAGAGAGAGGGGCGATAAATTTGGCTTGTTTGGGGAGGATGATGACCTTGCCGAAGCTCTTACCCTGAATGAGTTTTTCGTTGTCATTAAATAAAAAAAAACTCCTGCCAACAGCCGACCAGCTGATTGGATGCGGATACTCTAACCGTTAGCAGTACAAATAAGAGGTATTAATTTTGATCCTTAATTTGGTATTACAATCATAAATTTTTTAGGCCCGTTTGATATGAATAATGGATTCAAAGGTCAAAGTTAAGTTGTAGATTTCAAGTGGTGAAGACCAATTTGGATAAACCGAGTAAACGACAAGTCAAAACGCGTAGAATAGAGTGTTGGATACTTGGGTTCACATGCTAGTTAACTTTTTGTTTTTCATTTTAAACTTTAAAAAAAAATTATTTATACATGTGCAATTTAAAAATAATTATTCAAAATCCGCTTTTTAAGTAAAAGAATTTAAAAATATATCATCACTTTAAACTCTTTTCTTATTCAACCAAATTAATAATTTAGTATTAGTCATGATCGAGGTCCATCCATCATTCAAATATATTTCTATACGAATACGACCAAAATTGACTAAAAGTTTACATTCAATCACCTGGACAAAATCATTTTTATATTTAATCAGCAAATTTTTAGTGTTTCAATAGATTATAATACATATAATTAATATTTAAATTTATATGACACACAGATATATATAACTATTGTAATAAATTGATACAATGTTTTTGAACAATACCTTTACAAATAACTCCAATAGTATTGGGTCTGTGGATGTCGAAAATGTCTAAACGTCTTAATATAATGCTTTATAAAACTTCATTTCGAGAAGAAAGAAAATGTCCTTAAAAAGTGTTGTAATAAGTTTATTTCAAGTGCCGTAACAAGCTTTTAAGAAAAATTTTATATTATATTAACTATTTTATACGACATTATTTACACAAATGTATCATAAAAATAAGTATCCTATAAAAATTGGGACGCTTTTTGTGCAATGCATCCTATTATGTTTTGTTAATATGACATTTTAATAGAATTGAAAGCCTCATTAGCTATTTTATTAAGTGTCTTATAAATCTATCCTTTTACAAGACACTTGTTTATGTAAGGTGTTTTTAAACTATTGTAATATAAAATAGTTTATACGACATTTTTTTAATATAAAGATTTTAAAAACTTATTATGACGCCCAAAAATGTTTTTAAACTTATTACAATGCATTTGATTGTACGTATATTTTTTGGTCGTATGAATTAAGTCTTATAAAACAATTTATTAAAACGTTAACTAAAAACTTGTATCTTTCTATGAACCCTATTTTATTATAATGAGTGTATTAATTAGTCTTTTTTTTTTATTAATTAGAGATTACAGTCGTGATTTGTAATGTCTACTTGGGTCTTGCCTCTAACTCCTTAATCCTGATTTGTGATGTCTTGGGTCTATGACATTTTTTGTTGTGTCTTATAAACTTTGATCCTATAAAACACTCTATTATGATGCTTATATATTCTAGGCATCCTATAAACTTAGTTTTGTTATAGTGTTATAAATTATTGTGTTGGAACATTTTTATATATTTTTTAACGTGCTATAAACCCCAAAAAATTGTATTGAATGATCAATATTGGGTTAAAGGCAACGTCTAAAGATATCTCTAACCGGTTGATATGAAGGTCATATAATTGGGTTGATCATGGACGATGTTTTTCTAAGGGAGATTTTTATTGTTTCGTTTAACTATACGTGTACACTCATATGTTAATGTGTTTTTGAGTTTGTGGGTTGGAGATGGCAATAAAAATGCACGAATCCGTCTTTCGTAAGGAGATATTATTTGACTCATTCAGTGGTTGAGTCTAACAAGTATGGTTTAAACCCAAAACTTGTTTTGAATATGGACAAAAGTCATTGTAGTTGCCTTATGCAACTTAATTATTTAATAAAAGTAATTGTCGTTACCTTTTGGCATGTGATTAATTGAAAAACATAGATGGATAGTACGAAAAGACGAATTATGGCATGTGATCGATGGCTAGCTACCTAACACAAACATTATAATATTACTAGCTCCACTTAAGTCTAAATTTCAAAAAAATATTGTAATAAAGTCTTTCCATTTCATCTTCTTCATGTTTCATGAATACTTGCTTATCTTCGACTTACATATATTCCCTAGTTAATACTTTCCTAGATGGGTTCGAGAAGTGATGCATTCGGTAGTGATGCATACGAAAAATGTAGGAGAATTGCAGGATTGATTTTGGTTGCTTATGATCCCGCTAATCCTACATGCCATTGTACAAAAAACGCCATTAGTACGGATGACATAGCGTTGTTGTCTTATTTCTGCGATATAGTACGTATTTCCGAAGTGGAAGGGAAGAGTTATAGCGAACCTATGTTGTGGATTGGGATCTACATAGCAGTAGCATCATTATTTTGCATCCTTCTCATGGCGGCCGATTTGTTCCATGGTTTTCGAAATAGAAAACTATGGTTTCCATCCAAGTACTTTACCCTCAATGCTGCTTCCATCACCGTGATAACTATCGCAATGAAGCTCCCTGTCGATCTCAGTGGTCGGATGCCAATGGCCATGGACCAATTTGCCAAGATGGGAAGCACGACCTTCTTGTGTACCATGATGGCTAACTGTATACCTTCTCTAGCATCAATGGACAATTCGGAGCTTTTTGCAAATGTTGCAGGTATGGTCATTCTTGTTATCACAGTCATCGTCAATCTTCTAATCCAGAGAGAAACCGGTGTTGTCGATAAGTATGTTATCATGTGGTACAAAATTAACATAGGTGCAATGCTCTTGTTAATGTTCCTCATGATTTCTTCAGCTTTAACAATTCCGATCGCAAAAAGAAAATTAGAATCGAAGTATCAAATGGTACACAAAACAACTTTAAGTGACTTACATTCACAACATACAAGGATGTCTATAGTGGAGGAACTAATAGAACATGTGAGAAAATATTGGGTGATGGCGGCAACTTGTAACCCACAGTTTGTTATGATTACTACTTCACTATGCTCTATGGTGGGAGTAATTTGTGTGTCTATTGCAATCTTGCATTATAGTATCCTTGTACGCATCTTCATAATCTACCGTTCACGCAAACTCTATTTAATGTATGAGTCAGATTATAGGTGGTCGATACTCGTTATCTACATAACACAATCCATTGGAATTACAGTTGGTACCATTGCCCCAGTATTTAGATGTTTTGCGGTCTTAAGGTTCAAATTTTCCATTAAATGGATCAAGAAGCATACTAAGGTGTGGAAAGTAGAGAAATATTGGACCCAAAAGTTATCAGAGTGGAAAAAGATTCCTTTAGATTTTCAATTAGGTAGGCGCACATCAAAAGCTCTTGTCTACAATTTGTGTAACCTTACCCTAAACTTTTGCATTATATGTCAAAAGGTAGTTGTGGTCTTATGCAAAATAATAGGGCTCATTCCACTAGGCATGGTAATTATCGGCATGTTTTGTGTATATTGTTGGAAGTCATTGAAGGCAAAGTTGTGTCCTATGACTATTGCCTCAAATGGTGAAACTATACACGTCTTTGAGGAAGATCGTGTAAACCAAGACACCGGGAACTACGTTGTGCAACTCCAGGATGAGATGGAGCTTGATACAAGAACGCTCAAAAGCATATCAAACTCGGCGAATCATTCGATCCAAAAGGCATCAAAGCAATTGCCTAGTAATCTTCTAAAACTTATCAAAAACTTTGATGGATTTGAAGGAGTAGTTAGTTTTGAAGGAGTAGTGAATTTTGATAGTGATGATGTTTTGCCTCTAATTAGTGATAAATTTCCAAATAATTGGAGCTTGCCGATAGTATCCTTAACATGCGTCGCCATTACTATCCCAAATATCGGTCAGGACTTCATTGATCACTTGTTAAAGAGTGTCTGTGAAGGTCTTTCATATACTTTTCTTGTTGAAGAAAGCCTTAACAACAAGGGTGAACATAAAAAAGTACATAAGTCAGCTATGACCTTGTGGCAAGAAGTTGAAGTCAACCATAGGTGGTTGGGGTACACACTTCAAAGAAATGCTTATAAGCACAAAAATATGAAAGAAATTCTCAAATGGTTTGCTGATAAATCAGAGAAGATTGTAGTGGAAATAAACAAACACAACAATGAGGAACTATTGGACAACACTCTTGAAAGGTCGATTGCTGCCAATTCAATGTATCGCATCGCACGAACAATCATGGTTAACTACCCTAACGACATCGAGTGTAACAGAGAAGAGAAATTGTTTGGCCTTCTATCTAGCATGATTGTAGACATTTTGCTTGCTTGCTTCGTCAACTTACCACGAGTCATAGAAATGAAATGTCATGACCAAGCAATCGAGAAACGAGAGGCCAGTGTTCGGGATGCAGCAAAGCTTCTTGGTAGTACTAAGAAGATAATAGAAAAACTGCAGACGTGTGAAGTACCAAGCCTGGATCCTGATCAAATTGCATTTATCGATGAGTGGTGTGCTCATTTGAAGCATTCAATCCCTTAGAAGAGTATCTTGTTTTTCATGCTTCGCGTGTCAATATAATTTTTAATTTGATAAGATGATTCCGTTATTACCTGTTTGTACATGGATTTGATTCATAGGTTTTCCATATTTGGTGTTACCTTTTTTTTGTTTTAGACATCCCTCATAGGTGTGGTTGGTTTAAGAACTAATTGGCTTTATGGATCACCTATTATAATTAAAACATCTTTAGGCTGATCTCTTCAAGAATTCGCGTTGAACATGTGACCTCTTTGTTTTTATGAATTGTAGTTAATTGTTTAACATATATGCATATTTGTTTAACACAATGTTGTTAGGTTTACATTATAATAAAATTGGGTTTAGAGGACACCATCAACAAATTAACTTCTAATGGGAGGTTTGGTTCATGGAATTCGATGGAAGTGGAACAACAAATTCCTTTGACCAAATTCTGATGCCATGTTTGGTTTAGAGGATGAATGATGCGGAATCCTTCAAATTCCTTAAATCACGTAATTTGTCATTCCACGGGATATCCCACGTAATTCATTGGAATCATTTCATCCAAAATTAGGGAAAATAATTATCAATTAACAATAAATCAACGAACTAAAATAGGGCAAATAAACTAATGCTAAAATTAGGGAAAACATTATTAATTAACAAATAAAACAACAACTAATCAAGATTAGACATCAAGTAATTTAGGCAAAGAATCAAACAATGATATAAATTCTGGGCAAAATCATCACTAATAAATTTAGGGCAAAATCTTAAATTGAAGTAGGGTTTGGAGAAAAAAAAAACCTTGAAAAAGGATGAGAGAAGGTGTCCACTACCGACTACTTGAAGGCAGGGGGTGGCGGAGCCGGCCGCTGATCCTCCATCGACGGCAAAAAGGGATGGTCTGATTCTATTTGTTTTTTCTTTTTGTTGAGAACTCCACAACTAAATCCCTAAGGCTACACGCACCGTATGGGTTGGGTAGCACGCGGGTATGCCCACCGGCTTCAAGATGAACCGGCGGGTTGGGTGCTTCACAAACTTTACCGGCAGGCTTTGTTCACGGCGGCTTCACCAAGCCGCTGTGTTTGTGTGTGTTGTGTGTGAGAGGGTTGAGAGGGTTGGGTGTGGGTTGTAGAGGGTTATGGGAGGGTAATGAGAGGGTTGGGAAAAAGCTGATGTGTCAGCTGATGTGGCATTAAAAAAGTGAGTGGGTTGGGTGCGTGTAGACTAAGAATTAATAATAATTTTTTCAATTTTGTGTTTTGTTTTAATTTCTTCAAACCTCGCGCCATCTCTGTTTGTAAGGCCATCCACTGTCGACCCACTGCAACCCAATGGTTTCTACTGCCACATTAGCGCCACATCAGCTTTCCACTATATTACCTAAAACTACCCAATTCATCCACTGTCGACCCAATACCCAACCCAATCTTATACACACTTTTAAATAAAAAAAACAAAAAAAGAAAGAGGAGAGAGATAGAGAGAAAGAGGAGGTTTGGCGTCGGCTTGGGAGAACCGATGGATGCCTACCCGATGGACACCCGTGGCGGTGTTCACCAAAGAAGCCGTCGGGTTCAATGTAGCCGAAGGCTACCCGAAGACTAAGCCGATCTGACAGTGGATGGCCTAAAGAGGAGGGAAATCAAATTTTCAAGTTTTTGGAATTGTGCACCTTTTACCCTTCAGAAATCCATATATGCTGGAGCACCCCCTTAAGTTTTGCGGGTGCACTTAACTATACCCAAAAAAATTTCCACTTACGAACGAGACCGGAGCGGGTGCACGGGACCCCCCGGAGGTCCTCTTAAATCCGCCCCTGTCCTCACGTTCGCAATGAAATTTAAGTTTGCAACCCAACTATATGTATATGTGTAGACGAAAGTTGGGCTACGAACTCAAATGTCAATGCGAACGTGAGGACGGCCACAATTAACATATTCATGTGATTAACATATTTCTTGGCATGTCATTCTACGTATCAAATGCTACTCAAGTTACAATTAACATATTCATGTGTTTACAGCCGCTTTAATTGGATATATTATATCATTTTACCGCATGACTATCTAAATAAGTTCGAACTTTGATATTTTACTAATATGATAAGATATACTGAAATTGCTTTTGTTTGTTTAGAGGAAGAGAAGAGGAAAAAGAAATTAAAAAAATAAGAGATTGATCTAATTTTAATATTAACAAAAATATCAATAACGTTGTCCATTTATTATCGGATGATATTAAATTTACGTTAGAGTAGATTACATCACAGCCAGAGAAATAAAAGGGTCAAGGATTTCAATGGAGGAAATATGCTGCTGTTTTACAATGGAGGAAGGGTGGATGATGGAAAGGTAAAAGTATAGAATAAATAAAGTCAAACTTTTTTTTTTCTTTTTGAGAAGATTGAAATAGGATTATGGGGTGTTTGGTAGGGATTATGATTAAAAGTGCTTACCAATTTATCACCTTTTTTAAAAAGTTAAAAGATTTTGTCTTTTTAAAAAACTGCTTATAGCTTATTGGAAAAGCTACAAGCACTTTACTCAAATACTTAAAAACAATTTATTGTTTTCTTAATAAGCTAATAAGTCATAAGCACTTTCAAACACCAACTACTAAAAAAGAATATTACCAATGGCTGAAACAATTGAAAAACAGTGGGAAATTGGCTTTACCGACGGTTTTCTGATGAAACAAGCATCGCTAAAAACGTGGTTGGTAAAAAGCTATCGACGATTTTTTCAACGACTTTTACCAATCATTTTCTGACTGTTTCATTAACCGCGGCTTTTACCTACTGGTTTTCGACGGTTTTCCGACGACTTATTAACAAATAAAACAAAAAATAACAGCCGGTAAACCATCAGAAAGCAGACGAAAATTTCTAATGGTCGTCGATATAACACACGGTTTTTTAATAGTGACCCCATGTATTATTATGCTGAAGTTTAAATTCAAAATTAAAGAAATACTAATTGTAATTAATATAAAATAAGAAGCCAATATTATAACTCTAACTTTTTAATTGATCAAATATTCATGCTACCTGCCTATGCTGCCTCTTTTTTCCTTCTTGTCTATTTTTAAAAGCTTTTTTTAGTTAATTAAATAACTAGTTGGTATTAGATTATTAGAAATAACATTTAATTCATCAAAGTTTAAAGTCAAAACATTTAATTCTATAAATTGATGTGTAATTATTGAGTTGTTAGGGTCGTGATGACTCGTGAGTCACTAAAATGTGACTGCCTTGACTTGACCACTTCTTCCCTTCTTTTTATCCTTCAAATGTAGTCAAAGTAAACTTTAGGACCGTTGAATTTTTTTTTTTATTTAAGTTTCATAAAGAATAGC
The DNA here is from genome assembly GCA_030169165.1 of Centaurea solstitialis. Lineage (NCBI taxonomy): Eukaryota > Viridiplantae > Streptophyta > Magnoliopsida > Asterales > Asteraceae > Centaurea > Centaurea solstitialis. The sequence goes on along the minus strand of CM058044.1, from coordinate 72,780,099 downwards.
TTGGAAACAACTTAGCATACCCGTTATCTATTTTACAAAGAGATGCCCATTTTCTATCTTATAAACAACTAGCTTGAACTTACTTTGGCCGAACGAAAACATTTCCAACATGAGTTCATATGATTATTCGCCTGAGGGATGTGTCGAGATGCTATACAATCTTGGCGGTGCACGCTATCCTTTTGAAAACCAATATAACGTAAACATCTCTAGCGATGACTTGTTCCGCATAGACCATGCTTGTACGGTGGAAGATTTTGTGCGCGTACAAGACGGGTATAGTAGACCAATGGTGTGGATTGGGATCTACATTGCAATAGCATCATCGTTTTGCATACTTGCAATGGGGGCCGATTTGTTGCATGGTTTCCGAAGAAGAAAGTTATGGATTCCATGTAAGTATTTCTCTCTTAATACAGTTTCTATCACGGTGATTGCTATTGCAATGAAGTTGCCATGGATCTGGGTACTCCGATGCTTGGTGACATAGACCAACTAGCCAAGGTGGGAAGCATGGCATTCATGTGCACCATGATGGCTAACTTCATGCCTTCTCTCGCTCCTATGGATGGCAAGGCGCTTCTTGCAAATGTTATAGGTTTGGCCATTCTTGTTATCACAATCGCTGTGAATATCTATATCGAGATTCAAACTGGTGTGATTCGTCCTGATAGTTTCACTTTTTCGATAAATAAGTACACTATCATAGATCCGCACTTCATGGTGGTGTCACAAATCTATGCAGCTATGATATTGTTTTTACTGCTAATATCGATTTCTTTGGCTATAATGATTCCAACCACTAAGCAAATTTTGGAATTTAAGTATCAAACCAATAACAAAGCAACTTCAAATGATCAACTTCACGAACATACCCAAATGTTTACTCCAGAGAAATTGAAACAACATGTGGGAAGATATTGGGTCATGGCTGAAACCGGTAGCCCGCAATTTGTAATGGTTAGTAATCCCTTATCCACTACTTCTGGTGTAATTTGCATAATTGGTCTACTCATGTACATAGTTTTGGTGTTACAAGTTTTTTTTATATGTGTAGAACCTGTAACATACAAATCAGAGTATAAATGGTCATTGAGTGTCATTCTTACAACACAGTCCATTGGAGTTCTAGTGGGAAGCATTTCCCCAATATTTAGATGTTTTGTGGGCTTAAGTTTCAAATCATACACTAAATGGAATTTGAATCATTTTGCGGTCTTCAAAGTGGAGAAGTATTGGACCCAAAAACTGTACGAGTGGAAAGAAAGTCATATACCTTTTCTATCAAGTGGGCGTAGATCGAGAATTCTGGTCCATAACTTGAAAACCCAAGTTATAAAATTTTGTCTTGGATTTCAGAAGGTAATTGTTGTAGCATGCAAAATATTAGGGCTTATCCCGATCGTCGTTCTAAATTTTGTAGTCTATTGTTTATATTGTTGGGAGTCACTGAAGGAAATGTTGTTTAATCCACCCATTGCATCAAGTACAAATGATACAAATGAAGGCTTTCACAATTATGTTTTGCATCTTGAAGACAAGATGGAACTTGCTGAAAAAGCGTTGAAACGCATTTCGAACTCGATGAATCATTTGATCCAAAAGGCTGAGATGGAGCAACCCAGCGATCTTTTAAAGCTTCTTGAGAATTCTACTCAATTCAAGGGAGTAGAGAGTTTTGACACGGATCAAATTCCGCCTCTTGTTTTCGTTGATGTTCCTAACAGTTGGAGCTTAACTGTAGTAACTTTAACATGCATCTCTATTGCTCTCCCAAACATCCGCTATGAAAAAGTCAAGAGCTTATGTAATAGCGTTGGTGAAGGTCTTTCATACACTCGTCTCGTAGAAGAAAGCTTCAACACTACAGGTGAATATGTAAATATCCAAAGGTCAAGTATGACCTTATGGCATGAAGTAGAAGACCATTGTAAGTGGTTGGAGAACACACTTGAAAGAAGTGCTTATAAGGGAAAAACGTCTATAGATATTCTTAAATGGTTTGCTGATAAAGCTAAAGAAACTGTGATAGAGATCAATGAAAGTATGAATGGACAATATGTGGAGAACTTTCCTCATAAGTTGACTGTTGCTAATGCGATGTACCGTATTACACAAACAATCTTACTTAACGACCAAAGCAACATCAAACCAATTAGCGAAGAGGAGTTGTTTGCGCTTTTATCTTGCATGATTGCAGACATATTATGTGCTTGCCTCACTAACATACCACGAGTCATCACAAGAAAATGCCAAGAAAGTGTGATAGAGAAACGAGAGGCAAGTGTTGAGGTTGCAGCCAAACTTCTTGGTAGGAGCACAAAGATAATAAAGAAACTTGAAACATGCCGGCTACCATGCATGGATCCAGATAAAATGGCATTTATTGACGAGTGGCGTCTTCATTTGAAGTAGTCAATCCCATAGAATCCATTATCATTTTATCAAGAGTTAAAGGTAAATTCTTCTTATTCATTATCTCATAAAACACATTTCTTTTTATAAACATGGGCATAATATATATATGGTTAAATTGAGTTCTGCATTACCCTGTTTTTTGTGTTTGGTTTAACTTTTATTTTCTTATTTTCCATGACTCTGAAAGGTGACATAGGTTGAAGAATTCATATGCACCGTTGATCGTTCATCATAAAGCATACCCATGATTATCTTTTGATGAGAATTTTTGTTCTATATATCTACCCATTTTATTTTTTCTACTATTTACGTGTATTGTATATGATATGTCTAATTTTCTAATTTTCACGTAGAATGTGATGTAATCTCGTTTCCTTTTCATGTTTAATGAATAAGCATTACATTCTAAACAAAGCTTGTCTAGCACAGTGGTAGAGGTAATATCCTGGGGGTCAATGGATGGTATCCCTAGCTACCAGGGTTTGAAACCCCGCGGCAGCAAGCGGAGTTACCCAGGTTCCGGGCAGGCCTTCGGGCCGGTTTGAGACCGACGTGGATAAGTCGGGTGCCTGAATGGATCTCGCATATCGCAGGAACGTGTGTGTGAGTTTATATGTCATTCAAAAGAAAAAGCATTACATTCTAGGCCCGTACAAGGGATTCAAAACTATATTGAATCCTAAGTCTTTGAATATTCGAATAGATCAAAATTTTAGCTTCACTTCATCTTTCATAACTTTCATAGTAACAAGTTTGCATCAATTATAAATTTGAATAAAGTTTATAAGGATAAAAATGACCTATAAGCTTAATAAAAGTAGTTGAGAAATTATGAAATTCGTGTTTTTACAAAATAATTATGGTAATAATAAGAAGAAAAAAAAAGCGAACTTGAGATGTCGATTGATTTGAAACTACTTTTTGAAAAGGAAAAAATGGTATAGAAAACAATCATTTTAGCTAGATATATTTGTTTTTATTTATTTAGATTATAATTTATAAGCAAATTTTATCGATAATAGCTTGGATCTTGGGTAGGTTGGGCTAATTTGACTCGGTCCAAGAAGAAGACTGAAGCAGTTCTTGAAATCGGCCTAATGGCCTGGACCGGCCACAGACTGAAATAAGTCCTATGGTGTATAAAATAAGATACCAATTTACAAAACGTAAAAAGAAAAACTTCACAATTTTCTCTATAATTCGTGATTATGATTTGTATTCGGTTTTTATAAAAAACATTCACATTGCTACTTCTCAATTCTCGTTTCTTTACTTCTTTCTCTTCCAAAATGGCATCTGAACAACATGATGCGTCAAATGAAACAACTTCCAAAGTTCTCACGAACACAGACGAAAATATGTGTAACATGGAAATTCGGGTGAAACGGAAAAGACAATTAGGGTGTGTTTGGCAAAAATAAACTTATTTGGTCCTATAAACTTATCAAAACATCTTATAAACTTATTACAACATATTTAGATATAATATTTTATATTTTGGTGCTATAAATCAAGCTTTATAAAGCAAACCATTAAGATTCTTTTAAAGATTAATCTAAGGATTTCACATGTTCTAAGATCCCATTTTAACTTTCCTTATGTGCTTAATAATAGGACGGCCTGCAATAGGGTTACATGTAAACTTCCCACAAATTAAATAATAGGATGGCCTGCAATAAGAAAAAGTTAAACAAATACAAAAAATAAAAAAAATAATTAATAATGATTCACCCCCTTTTAACTTGCCGTATTTGTTTAAATTTTGTTCATTTTATTATATTTATATTTCTCTTTCCTCTTTTCTTCATCTAAACAAACAAAATAAAGTCAAACAACTTCAATATCAATCAATTGAATCGTCGGAAGTTTCGATGAAGGCATAAAGTGGTTCTTCTTATAAAAAGATGTCCATATTCTGATTCATTTATGAGCAATTAGCTTCAACTTACTTGGCTAAAAATACTTCGACATGAGTCTATTTGATTATTCACCTCAAGGATGTTTCGATATTTTAAACAAGCTTAGCAATTACACGTATCTTTTTATAAAATCATACGATATAAACATCACGAGCTATGACTTAATCCGCTTAGACCATTCTTGTACGGTGGAAGAGTTAATGCAAACCCAAGATGGGTATAGCAAACCGATGGTGTGGATTGGGATCTACATTACAATAGCATCATTGTTTTGCATCCTTGCCATGGGGGTTGATTTGTTGCATGGTTTCCAAAAAAGAAAATTTTGGATTCCATGTAAATATTTCTCTCTTAATGCAGTTTCTATCACTGTAATAGCTATTGCAATGAAATTGCCCGTGGATCTGGGTACTCCGATGCTTGGTAGCATAGACCAACTAGCCAAGGTGGGAAGCATGGCCTTCATGTGCACAATGATGGCTAACTTCATGCCTTCTCTCGCAGTTATGGATGGCAAGGAGCTTCTTGCAAATGTTACAGGTTTGGCCATTCTCGTTATCACCATTGTTGTGAATATTTATATCGAAATTAGCACCGGTGTGATTGATCATGGCAGTTCCACTTTTTCAATAACTAAGTACACTTTCGATGATCCGCACTTCATGGTGGTGTCACACATCTATGCAGCTATGATGCTCTTTTTACTGCTAATATTGATTTCTTCTGCAATAATGATTCCAACCACTAAGCAAATTTTGGAATTCAAGTATCAAACCAATAACAAAGCAACTTCAAATGATCAACTTCTCCAACATACCCAAATGTCTACTCTTGAGAAACTAAAACAACATGTGGGAAGATATTGGGTCATGGCCGAAACTGGTAACCCGCAATTTGTAATGGTTACTAATCCCTTATCCTCTACTTCTGGCGTAATTTGCATAATTGTTCTACTCATGTACATAGTTGTGGTGGTGCAAGTTTTTTTTATTCAACACCTTGTAGGATACCAATCTGAGTATAAATGGTCAATGGTTGCCATTCTTACAACACAATCCATTGGAGTTTTAGTGGGAACCATTGCCCCGATATCTAGATGTTTTATAGGCTTAAGTTTGAACTTGTATAGTAGATGGAATTTGAGTCATTTTACGTTCTTCAAAGTAGAGAAATATTGGACCCAAAAACTGTGTGAGTGGAAAGAAAGTCATATACCTTTTCTATCAAGTGATCGTAGATCAAGAATTCTTGTCCATAACTTGAAAACCCCCGTTATAAGATTTTGTATTGGACTCCAAAAGGTAATTGTTGTAACATGCAAAATATTAGGGTTCAACCCAGTAGTCCTTCTAAATCTTGCAAGGTATTGTGTATATTGTTGGAAGACAATGATGTTTAATCCACCCATTGCTCCAAGTAGTGATGAAATAAATGAAGGCCTTGGCATTTATGTTTTGCAACTGGAAGACAAGATGGAGCTTGGTGAAAAAGCATTGAAACACATTTCAAAGTCTATGAATCATTGGATCCAACATACCACGAGTCATCACAACAAAATGCCATGAAAGTGTGATAGAGAAACGAGAGGGAAGTGTTGAGGTTGCAGCCAAACTTCTTGGTAGGAGCACAAAGATAATAAAGAAACTTGAAGCATGTCGGCTACCATGCATGGATCCAGATAAAATGGCATTTATTGATGAGTGGCGTCTTCATTTGAAGCAGTCAATCCCTTAGAAGAGTTAAGGTACTTTCTTCTGCTTCATTATCTCTTGTTACACATACTGTTTTTCATATACATGGGCGTAATATGTGGTTAAATTAAGCATTACCTTTATTTCCACTACAAAATGAAAGACTTTTGTATACGAGTGTTTCCTTTGGAAATCCATCGCCAAAGGAATGATTCGTCACAAAATTGTTGGTGGAAAACTCAAATGAGTGGTCCGTTGGTATTTTATTGAAAATGTCTAATTCTACTAAAGCGTTAGTATTTTCTAAGTGATCCGTTGGTAATCAACAACGGAAATTTCTTTAATTGCTATAATGCTATACTTATGGCTCCATTAGGAACATTTAGACCATGGGTGATTCTCTGGGTAAAAGTCATTTGTTTGAATTGTATTGTATATATCCCTTTCCGCATTCCAAGTTTCTTTTGTTTGTTTTAACTTTTTTTTGCACAACTCTTAAAGGTGACACACGTTGAAGAATTGGTATGCTCCGTGATCGTCCATCATAAAGTATATTCATGATTATTAGAACTTGTGTTCTACTTTCCCTTTTTTTTGTAATTTGCATGTATATTTGTGTATCGTAGTTATAACTTATAAATTTCTAATTTTCATGCGGATTGCGGAATGCGATGTAATGTCGATGACAAAGATCTAAACAAACAAAATAAAAATTAACTTCAACATCATTCAATTGAATTATCGTAAGTTTCGATGAAGGCATAAACTGGTTCTTCTTATAAAAAGATGTCTATATTCTCATTTATTTATGAGCAATTAGCTTCAACTTACTTGGCTAAAAATACTTCGACATGAGTCTATTTGATTATTCACCTCAAGGATGTTTCGATATTTTAAACAAGCTTAGCAATTACACGTATCTTTTTAAAAAATCATACGATATAAACATCACGAGCTATGACTTAATCCGCTTAGACCATTCTTGTACGGTGGAAGAGTTAATGCAAACCCAAGATGGGTATAGCAAACCGATGGTGTGGATTGGGATCTACATTACAATAGCGTCATTGTTTTGCATCCTTGCCATGGGGGCCGATTTGTTGCATGGTTTCCAAAAAAGAAAATTTTGGATTCCATGTAAATATTTCTCTCTTAATGCAGTTTCTATCACTGTGATAGCTATTGCAATGAAATTGCCCGTGGATTTGGGTACTCCGATGCTTGGTAACATAGAGCAACTAGCCAAGGTGGGAAGCATGGCCTTCATGTGCACAATGATGGCTAACTTCATGCCTTCTCTCGCAGTTATGGATGGCAAAGAGCTTCTTGCAAATGTTACAGGTTTGGCCATTCTCGTTATCACCATTGTTGTGAATATTTATATCGAAATTAGCACCGGTGTGATTGATCATGGCAGTTCCACTTTTTCAATAACTTATTACACTTTCGATGATCCGCACTTCATGGTGGTGTCACACATCTATGCAGCTATGATGCTCTTTTTACTGCTAATATTGATTTCTTCTGCAATAACGATTCCAACCACTAAGCAAATTTTGGAATTCAAGTATCAAACCAATAAAAAAGCAACTTCAAATGATCAACTTCTCCAACATACCCAAATGTCTACTCTTGAGAAACTAAAACAACATGTGGGAAGATATTGGGTCATGGCCGAAACCGGTAACCCGCAATTTGTAATGGTTACTAATCCCTTATCCTCTAGTTCTGGCGTAATTTGCTTAATTGGTCTACTCATGTACATAGTTGTGGTGGTGCAAGTTTTTTTGATTCCACACCTTGTAGGATACCAATCTGAGTATAAATGGTCAATGGTTGCCATTCTTACAACACAATCCATTGGAGTTTTAGTGGGAACCATCCCGATATCTAGATGTTTTATAGGCTTAAGTTTCAACTTGTATAGTAGATGGAATTTGAGTCATTTTACGGTCTTCAAAGTAGAGAAATATTGGACCCAAAAACTGTGTGAGTGGAAAGAAAGTCATATACCTTTTCTATCAAGTGGCCGTAAATCAAGAATTCTTGTCCATAACTTGAAAACCCCCGTTATAAGATTTTGTATTGGACTCCAAAAGGTAATTGTTGTAACATGCAAAATATTAGGGTTCATCCCAGTAGTCCTTCTAAATCTTGCAAGGTATTGTGTATATTGTTGGAAGACAATGATGTTTAATCCACCCATTGCTTCAAGTAGTGATGATATAAATGAAGGCCTTGGCATTTATGTTTTGCAACTTGAAGACAAGATGGAGTTTGGTGAAAAAGCATTGAAACACATTTCAAAGTCTATGAATCATTGGATCCAAAAGGCTGAGAAGAAACAACCTAGCAATCTTTTAAAGCTTCTTGAGAATACTACTCAGTTCAAGGGACTAGAGAGCTTTGACACTTATCAAGTTCAACCTTTGGTTTTCGTTGAACTTCCGAACAGTTGGAGCTTGACTATAGTAACTTTAACATGCATTGCCATTGCTCTCCCGAGTATATGCAATGAAAAAGTCAAGAGCTTGTTCAATAGTGTTGGTGAAGGTCTTTCATACACTCGTTTTGTCGAAGAAAGCCTCAACACTAAAAGTGAATATGTAAATATCCAAAGGTCAAGTATGACCTTGTGGCATGAAGTTGAAGACTATTGTAAGTGGTTGGAGAACACACTGGAAAAAAAGTGTTTATAAAGGAAAAACTTCTACAAACATTCTTAAATGGTTTGCTGATAAAGCTAAAGAAATTGTGATGGAGATCAATGAAAGTAAGAATGGAGAATTAATGGAGAACTTTCCTCATAAGTTGATTGCTGCTAATTCAATGTATCGTATTACACAAACAATCTTACTTAATGACCAAAGCAACATTGTACCAAAGAGCGAAGAGGAACTATTTGCGCTTTTATCTAGCATGATTGCAGACATATTGTGTGCTTGCCTCACCAACATACCACGAGTCATCACAACAAAATGCCATGAAAGTGTGATAGAGAAACGAGAGGCAAGTGTTGAGGTTTCAGCTAAACTTCTTGGTAGGAGCACAAAGATAATAAAGAAACTTGAAGCATGTCGGCTACCATGCATGGATCCAGATAAAATGGCATTTATTGATGAGTGGCGTCTTCATTTGAAGCAGTCAATCCCTTAGAAGTCATTACCATTTTATCAAGAGTTAAGGTACTTTCTTCTGCTTCATTATCTCTTGTTACACATTGTTTTTCATATACATGAGCGTAATATGTAGTTAAATTAAGCATTATCTTTAATTCCACTACAAAATGAAAGACTTTTGTATATGAGTGTTTCCTTGGGAAATCCATCACCATAGGGATGATTCATCACAAAATTGTTGGTGGAAAACTCAAATGAGTGGTCCGTTGGTATTTTATTGAAAAATGTCGGATTCTACTAAAGCGTTAGTATTTTCTAAGTGATCCGTTGGTAATCAACAACGGAAATTTCTTTAATTGCTATAATGTTATACTTATGGCTACATTAGGAACATTTTGACCCTGGGTGATTCTCTGGGTAAAAGTCATTTGTTTGAATTGTATTGTATATATCCCTTTCCGCATTCCAAGTTTCTTTTGTTTGTTTTAACTTTTTTTTTTGCACAACTCTTAAAGGTGACACACGCTGAAGAATTGGTATGCTCCGTGATCGTCCATCATAAAGTATATTCATGATTATTAGAACTTGTGTTCTACTTTCCCTTTTTTTGTTATTTGCATGTATATTTGTGTATCGTAGTTATAACTTATAAATTTCCAATTTTCATGCGGATTGCGGAATGCGATGTAATGTCGTCTCATTTGGATGTTTACTCAACAAGAGTTAAGATCTAGGCCCTCTACAAGGATTGAGAACTACATTGAATCTCAGCCGTACTTCTTTTTAATGTTAAAATAGATTAAAAAATCTAGCTTGAGTTCCTAAGTTTCATAGTAACAAGCCTACATTAAACTTGTATTTGATTAAACCCGATAATTTGAGAATGTTTATAAAATGATAAATTCAAATAAAGTTTTAAGATGAAATCTTGATAGAAGTAGTTGAGAATTCCGTAGTTTATGTTATTACGAAATAATTTCTATCGTAAAATAAGAAGGCCGAACTGAACATGTTGATTGATTTGAGACAACTTTTTGGAAAGGAAAAATATGGTTGCTGAAACAGATTTTTTAGCATAATATTTTTATTTTTATTTAATTAAACTATAGACAAAAATAGCATTATAAAGACATGAAAAATCTGTGGTAGTTCAATAACGATTCGATGAGTTGTATAATATGGTTTTTTTGGTAAGCTATGCAATATTGTTTAGATATGACTTAATGAAACAAATGATAACTTATTTAATAAGTTGGTTATTAAACAATAAACTATATATTGTGGTGGTCTAAGAGGGCGGTTATCGACGATAAACCAACTAATGAATTCGGTTTTGTTCTTGCATTTATCTTTTGCCAAAAGGTTAACAACTTCTCATTCACAGAATAGTTTGTTGGCCATCAGTATGGTTGTTTGATTACAGAGGAAATTGTTAGAGGTAAACTCAACATTCGTCGTTCTTTAATTTTTTTTCTCCTTGTTTTTATTGGTTTACCTTATTGTGTATCTCGAGAAAATGGAAATTTGGAGCAAATTTTGAAGCAATAGATTTGGACAATTTTTTCCCAAAATAGGAAAAAGTGTGCAAGAGTTCATGAAATTCTTCAAATTTAGAGAAATTAAAATTGATTACTATGAGATAGAGATACTTTTTCTATTGTATTAACACCATTATAACTTGATGTTAGATGTTTATGAGAAATATACAATATTTTAATAATACAAATGATGTTGCAATCTCTAAAATATAAAATTTGTAATTTGCTTTCTCAAGAAGATTGAAAAAAAAATCCCAACCACTATAATTAGTTTCAATTTTTGACATTATATAAAATATGATAATCAAATGTTTGAATAAATATAATGTGTATTGCTGTTTCTCTCCCAAACACTCGAAAGGATAGAGTTGAGAGATTGTTGAAAGGTGTCGGTGATGGTCTTTCATACACCCATCTTGTGGAAGAAAGCCCCAATTGTGGGAGTGAGTATGTGAATGTTGGAAGGGCAACAATGAATTTATGGCATGAGATTGAAGATAAGTACAAGTGGTTGGGGAACACTCTAGAAAGAAATGCTAAAAAAGGAAAAACATCAATGGAGATTCTTCAATGGTTTGCTCATAAAGCTCGAGTAATTGTGATAGAAATCAAGGAAAATACCAAAGACGAACTACTAGAGAGCTTTCCTAGTAATTTGATTGTTGCTAATTCGATGTACCGTGTTGCACAAACAATCTTGCTTACCTACCAAAGCAACATCGAATCACTTAGCGAAGAGCGGCTATTTGACTTATTATGTTGCATGATTTCTGATATATTCTCTGCCTGTTTCACCAACATACCACGAGTAATAGCAAAGAACTGCCACGAAAGTGTGATAGAGAATTGGGAGGCAAGTGTTGAGGCTGCAACCAAGCTTCTTGGTAGGAGTACGGAGATCATAAACAATCTCGAAGCATGTGAACTACCACGTATTGATCAAGAAAAAATGGCATTTATCGATGAGTGGCGTTCACATTTGAAGCGGTCAATCCCCTAGAATTCATTGTCACCGATCAAAAGCTAAGGTATTTTTATCAACTTCATTGTCTTGTAACACATATGCATGGTTTAACTGAGTTTTGCATCACCCTATTTGAAATATATGTATCAGAAGTATCCCATTTTTGCTTCCAAGATTTTTGTATTTAATTCTTTTGTGTTTAATTAGACATCTCGAAAAGGTGAAGTAGGTCAAAGGATTCATTGGGTCCATTAGTACACCAAATTTTAGTTTATAAGGCAGCCTAAAAAATAGCGTCTTAATAGAAAGTTTTACAGGACCCAAGTTTATAAGAACGAACAAAAAATTGTCCTATCTAAAAGTGTTAGGGCAAGTTTATAAGTTGCTTTTGAGCGTCATAACAAGTTTTTTTTGGACATTTTCAAAATAAAATGTCGTATTAGTTAATTTTATAAGAGGTTTTTAAGAAGTAAATTATAAACTCATCTTTTTAAAAGCCATTTTTGTTTATAGGACACTTTTTTAAACGGGTTTGAAATAGGTTTTTTTACAACATTTTTCAAGTAAATTATCGCGTTAACTATTTTAGATGACATTTTTTTAGAAACTGTCATGTAAACACAAGTGTTCCAAAAAAATATTGGTTTGTAGGACACTGCTTAAAAGTGTCCTATAAAATTAGCTAACAAGATACTATATTTTGAAAAGGTCTTAAAAAATTTGTTACCACAATCAAAAGCGTCATATAAACTTACTATAACACTTTTAGATATGTCACTTTTTTGCTTTGTCCTATAAACTTTGGCCTTATAAAAACACTCTAAGCGTCTTATAAACGCAAATTTATTGTAGTAATAGGTTCAGGTTTGATTGACCAGTAATGATCCCTATTAATTTTATTTATAAATTAGAAGTTTATATGATTGCCAACGGGCTTGTAACCCAGCGGCTTTTGGAGCGCTGTTAAGGTGTCCCCTTCCTTTGTGGTTGTGGGTTCGAGTCCCGTCGTGGACAGTGGTGTAGTTTTAGGAGTAGGTTAGTTGGGTGCGGATATTCTGTTGTTAAAAAAGAGTTTATATGATTATAACTTATTCACTACATTCTGTTGAATGTTATTGCAGGTCATACCAATCGGGATTCTTATGTCTTCTTCAAGTACTGTGGTGATTAGTTCATTAAAGACCATACCGAGCACCCTCCTTTTCGTATTTGTTTCTCTATTCTTTTTAACTTTTCATAATGTTACATTTTTTTTGTTTATTTAACATTGTTTTTTGTGGAAGTCGAAACATATTGACCAAGTCACTTAGACGACTACTCCCTCTTCTGAGGGATAAGTCATGACCGTATTAACCTTGGCAGCTAAATAGCTCGTTAAGGCTTTTATGGCCCATAAGGCTTCTAGTGGGATGAACGGACTAATGCACCTTTCAAAGGTGCATAAGTATCGTGAATCTAATTTCTAAGGTGCGTTGAGTAAATTATGGAGTTGGTCCTCGTAGTTTGATGGTTTTTATGGATTTGGTACCTAAACTTCAATAATTACGGATTTGGTCTTTGTGGTTGACAAATTTCTATTGGATTTGGTCCTTGTAGTTTGCAGATTCTACTTGCACCAGCAGGGATCAAATCCAATAGAATTTGTAAACTACAAAAACCAAATCCGTAACTATTGAAGTTTAGGAACCAAATCCATAAAATCCATCAAACCACAAAGACCAAATCCTTAATTTACTCAAAAGGTTTTTTTTTGTACTTAGTAACAGCTTTTTGTATAGGGTCTATATTAAATGTTAGGACGAGGCTGAATAGTCAATAGCGGGTAAGAACCTTCGGTTATTTTCAAGTCACATAACACCAGTGTTGTATAGTGTACTATCAGGAAATGGTGTTGTCATTTCATCATAAAGCAGAAGAAAGTCATCACTTAAAGCTGACCAAACCTGCTGATTTCTTTTCATGATTCAAGTCTATTTCAATTAAATAATGCATGGCCACTTAATTGTACTGATCGGTTTCGATGAAATTATCAATAACGTGTCGTACAAGGCCATCCTCAGCGGTGATGGTTGGTACTAATGGTATTAGTTGTTATCTCAGCGCCACATCAACTTTTTATTATCTTACCAATATCATACTAATTCATTCTCAGTGGTACCAGCTTTTTGCTATTTACATTTTAATTAATAAAAAAGGAAAAGAAGAGAGACAGAGAGAAAGGAGAGAGAGGGTGAGGTGGGGTGGGGTGGGTAGTCCTCACAACCGGTATACGGGTGTCATGCCGGCTATCGGTTGAAATGCATTAAAAATTGTTTTTCTCTTCTCATTTAGAGATTTTATAGGATTCTCTGTATTTAGGAAAATCTATAACTTTTTCTATTTTAAAGAATGGTTTAACAAATTTGTTGAAGAGGTTTAAGAAACAAAATTTCATTTTTTGCTATTTTTAGCAATCCCGTTAAAATAAGAAGTTATCATTTAATGTTAAATTAATATAGGTTTGTATAGTTAATAAAATTGCCGCTTCAAAAAAAAATATAGGTTTGTATAGTAGCTGAAAATATAATTCAAAAAATATAACTTTTTGCTTTTATGCATTTATACTTTCAACCACATAAGCCAACATCTTCAAATTTATTTTGGATACATATATATAAAAGAAGCATTTATCGTGTTCATGTTTCATGAACAATTAGCATCTACTTTCATATTCCCATAATCCCATTGGTTGTACTGCCTTCAAACATGGCTCCAACTTCTGATAATGATGCAGCCACAAACTGTAGCAAACTTTTACAAGAGCTAAATGTCAATAACAACCTCGTTGGCGATGCCTATAATTCACTATGGAGTTTATGCGACGTGTTAGGTTATTATGAAGATGATGAAGTTGAAGTGCAGAGTTATAGCAAACCTATGTTGTGGATAGGGATGTACATAGCAGTAGCATCATTGTTTTGCATCCTTCTCATGGCGGCCGATTTGTTCCATGGTTTTCGGAATAGAAAACTATGGTTTCCATCCAAATACTTCACGCTAAACTCTGCTACCATCACAGTGATAACTATCGCAATGAAGCTCCCTGTCGATTTGAATAGTCGGATGCCGGGCTATGTCGACGAATTTGCCAAGGTGGGAAGCATGGCCTTCATGTGTACCATGATGGCCAATTTAATGCCTTCTCTTGCTTCTATGGGCAATAGGGAGCTTTTCGCGAACGTTGCAGGTATGGTCATTCTTGTCGTCACAATGGTCGTCAATTTTTTAATCCAAATGGAAACCGGTGTTCTTGAAAAGTATTTCATCGAGTACGTTTATATAAGTGCAATGCTCTCTTTACTTGTATTACTGGTATCTTCAGCTTTGACGATCCCGACCTCAAAAAGAATTCTAGAATTGAAGTATCAAGTGGTACATAGAACGGCTTCAAATGGGGTACTTCCTCCACAAGGTACGAGAATGCCTAAGGTTGAAGAACTAATACAATATGTGAGAAAATATTGGGTGATGGCAGGAACCGGTAGCCCACAATTTGTTATGATTACTACTCCACTATGCTCTGCGGTAGGGGTAATTTGTGTCGGCACTACAATCCTGCATTACTTCATCTTTCTGGTGGTCTTCATAATCCATCACGAAGATGGAACCTATTTAGACTACGGGTCAGATTACAAGTGGTCGATGCTTGTTATTTACATTATACAAACCATCGGAATTGGACTAGGCACCATTGCCCCAGTATTCAGATGTTTCTCAGCCTTAAGTTTTAAGTTGTCCATTAAGTGGATTAAGAAACATATTAAGGTCTGTGAAGTAGAGAAATACTGGACACAAAAGTTGTTAGAGTGGAAAGAGATTTCTTTAGCGTTTCCATTAGGTGGTCACTTATCAAAAGTGATTATCTACAACTTGTATGACCTCATCCTAAACCTTTGCATCATATGTCAAAAGGTAATTGTGGTCTCATGCAAGATAATAGGGCTCGTTCCACTAGTTACTGTGATTATCGGTGTGTTTTGTGTTTATTGCGGGAAGTCATTGAAGGCAAAGTTATTTTCAAGGCCTATTTCCTCAAATCGTGAAACTATACCCGTTGAGCAAAATGATAGCAACCAAGACATTGGAAATTATGTTTTGCAACTTCAAAACGAGATGGAGCTTGGTACAAGAACAGTCAAAAGCATTTCAAATTCGGCAAATCGCTCCATCCAAAAGGCTGAGAAGGAAGTACCTAGCGATCTTTTGAAACTTATTTTGAAAAATACGGGATTTGAAGGAGTGGTGAATTTTGATAGTGATAATATTCAACCACTGATTTGTGATAAATTTCCCAACAGTTGGAGCTTGCCAATAGTAACGTTAACATGCATTGCCATTTCTCTCCCAAATGTCAGTCAAGAGAGTGTTGATAGCCTATTCAATAGTGTTTGTGAAGGTCTTTCATATACTCTTCTTGTTGAAGAGAGCCTTAACAACGTTGGTGAATATGTAAACATTCATAGGGCAACTAAGGCCTTGTGGCGTGAGGTTGAAGTTGATTACAGATGGTTAGGGTACACGCTCCAAAGAAATGCTTTTAAAGATAGAAATCCAAACAAGATTGTTAAATGGTTTTCCGACAAAGCAGAGGAGATTGTAGTGGAAATGAACAAACGTGGCAATGAGGAACTGTTTGACAACTCTCATGACAAGATGATTGTTGTCGATTCAATGTATCGAGTCACACAAACAATCATGGTTAATTATCCTAACCACATCGAGCACAACAGAGAAGAGCAATTGTTTGGCGTTCTATCTGGCATGATCGTAGACATAGCACTTGCTTGCTTCACCAACTTACCACGCGTCATAGCAATGAAATGCCATGACGATGCAATTGAGAAACGAGAAGCTAGTGTTCGGGCTGCAGCGAAGCTTCTTGGTAGTACAAAGAAGATACTAGAAAAACTTCATGCCTATGAAGTACCACGATTGGATCCCGAGCAAATGGCATTCATTGACGAGTGGCGTGTTCATTTCAAGCAATCAATTCCTTAAAGAATGTACTCTTAATCATGCATGGGGCGTCAAGGTAATCTCTTCAATTTTAGTTAATTAATTCATACTTATATATTTTCACTACAACACAAAGGATTATATATCACCGAAAGACGAATATTACTAACGAAGAAAACCCATCGGTAGTTTTTGATGGATCAACGACAAATCCTGCTTTACCAATGAATTTTTTATCGGTAAGTCCTTTGTTTTGTAGTGTATATATGAATGCACGAGGTAGTTTCTAATGCGATAAAATGTTCCCAAATTTACATCAATCTTTATAGTTATCTATAAAATATGAAGGCAATTTGCGATCCATTCAATTAGTAATTGATTCATAAATTTTTCTATATTTGTCTAACTTTTTGCACCTTTCTTTCTCTTTGTGAAAGGTTAAGTAACTTGAAGAGTTCAACGACCAATGAATTCCCATCTCGTCTTTTGAAGTAAGTGCATCTACTTTTCATATATGCTTTCTGATTGTCGGTATTTCATCTCTATTTTCTTTCTTTTTTTAATTCCATGCTTGTGTATCATGTTTGTAAAACGTTTGTTGTACGCTTATTGTGCAAAATGTGTTTGTTTTCCATGTTTGATGCAATGCATTTTCTTTAAATTTCGCTCTAAAATAGAAAATCTTTGTCACCTTGTTGCTGCCAAACTTCTAAATTCTATGTTTTTGCGTTGTTTTTTTGTTGGTTATTCAAGTGTCAATTGGGATATGGAAACATTATTACATAAATCTTTTAGAAAAAAGTTAAATAAAAAATTGGGATATGTCAATTCGTCATTTATATTATTCTATATATTAATAAAATTGCAATGTATAATATACTAATAATAAAATAGTAAATTACATTAATTAATATATGGTTCGGGGTCGACTAAGTGGGATCGGGCATAGGATTGAGTAAATGGGTGGGTATTGACTAAAACCATAATGGTCTCAAACCCACGATTTTTTTTTTGAAAAAATCCCATATATGCTGGGTCCCATAATCATTTACCCGGCCTAGTACTCGTCCCAAAAGTTTTGGGTTCGAGGATTAACATCAGGTTCGGGTATTTCTTTCATCCCTAGAAAACTAGAATAGCAAATAATAAGTTTTTATTAAGTATATTATATCTATACAAAGCAAATACAAACAATGAAAGTGTTATGTTATAGAAGAAATCATATTTATTTCCTTGGTAGTTTGCAAAAATTAGCACAAACAATTAAAGTTACGCAATCCTTGGCTTAATTGTCGACTTGTCATCATGAAATTGCGGATGGATTTAAGTAGTCCAATGCCAGCTATATGGACCAAGCAACCAACTTGAGAATCATGATCTTCATGAATACGATGGTGGATAACTTAGGGGCGTTTGGTTCATTTCAGGGAATGAGAATGTGGGTTCCAAATCAATCAAATCAAGAACACTTAATCAGGATGATGTATATGCTAAGTACAAGGATCTAATTAGATTGCATTCCATTCAATGTTGAGAGAATCAAGAAGTACAAATGATGATAATGACATCTATTTATACAAACTCTAAAAAGGCTAAAGGGCTTAAAAGAGATGGGCCTAAACACTTGAGCCTTAAACACAAATTACATAAATGACAACCAACTTTAGATAAATGACAAATTGACACAACTAACAAATATTTCTAACAATTTCCCCCTTTGTGTCAATTTCTTCGCTTCTGATGATGATGGCTCGATGACTTACTCTTTGATGCTTTAGTCTCCTTGAGCTTCTTTGATGATCCTTCACCTCTCTGAGGTGGTGGTGGTGGCGGTCTCTCTTGACGCTTCTCAGCCGGTCTCCTCAAGGTATCCGACATACCTCCTTTCTCTATCCCACATGACTGGCTTCCGTGGTTCCACATACTTTCGACTATTAGATGGTACACCCTTGTCCTTCTCAGAGATCATCTTTGGAGGTGAGGCCAGCAGTTGAACCCATTGACCATGGATCGGTCGCTGGGGGCCATGAGTAACAGGGTTGATCGGAGCTCTGACTCTGAAAGACATGCTCGGAGCCTTGGGATGTGGAGAAGATGATACATTCGGAACTGGAGATGGTGGGTGAGATGGTACTCTCGAAGATGCGTCATATGAAGGAGATGGTGTAGGAGGAAGAGGAGACTGAGAACTATAACTCTCCATGCCTGAAGGAGACTGGGGCTCTGAGACTGGAAACTGAGTGAATTCGTCATCGAAGAAGAAATCATCAAGGTTGATGATATCCTTGAGCTCATCATCTGAAGCGGCTACACGGTCAGGATGAGAGATTTTCGGGTTGACAAAAATGACAATCTCTCAACCCTCCGCTGAATATGCCGTTGGGTTCTGACCAGGCTGAGAATGAGATACATCGGCACCGGTCCACATATGAGTACCAGAAAGAGCGGCGCCAGAAGATGAGCGTGTCAGAACTGAAGAGTCAAGCCAAACCCTCTTACGGATTTCCCCCTCACGGCGATCGGGGTCATCTCGGTCGTCGTGTTTGCGCTTGGGTGGCTTGGCTATAGCACGTCAAGTAGTCTCAAGGGATTGGATTTGTGATTGCATATCCGATATTGGACCCTTGACACTTTCAGATTACCAAGTACCTCCGTCGTCAAAAAGTCAAGCTTCCCTTCGAGCCGCTGGATAGATGAGACTACCTCTTGAGTATAGGAGGTAGCCGGCTCGGGATGGTTCACGGGAAGTGATGTATAAGCAGACCGCTGCAGATAACCCAGAAGGTTGGTTTCATCCTCGTGGAGATTCCGACGGAAGATCAAATGAGTAGTCGGGTGCAGTCAGTCTTGGAGGTGGTGATGTACAAACTCCTCACGGACAGCCTTTAGGGCGCTGTCCACAATTTCCCTGACAACGGATGCCGGGTAAGTAACTCCGGTGTCACATAGACGTTCCGTTTGCACAACCGCTGTTGCAACGGTGTGGCCTACGTTCATGGCTGGTGTGATAGTGACCATGGTAGGACTTCCCGCCGGTCATTGTGAAATGCCCATCGTGGACACCACTCTCGGGGTTCCGGTCACGTCACTTAGAATCGCGACAGGTGGAGCTGAGACTGCGTCACACAGACTGGCAGTATGTGTATCTAAATGTGTATCGGGCACTAGACTCTGGTGCACATGAAGGAAAGGTGGGGATCGGGGCAGGGATCCTTCTGTTTCAATATCATTACCCTCCAAGTGAGGGCTTGATAGCCGTTGTGCTTTGTCCCCGTGGAATGAAACACCCACCTTTTGAGAGATGGATGAGTGGATAGGTGGGGCGTGCAATTGCACCTCTGGGTGGGAGGTGTCTTCTTCAATACCCGTACTCAACACATGTGTACGGGTAGCAGATGTGGTTGCCCAGCGTCTACCTAAGGATAGGCGAGGACCGGTTAAAACCTTTGGTCCAGACTCCCACTCATCATTTCTTTCACTTCCCTCACTCAGCTCACTATCATAACTATCTTCGACTGTTTTGTCTCCCTCAAACCTTATTTCAACCTCACCGGAGTTTTCAGACTCAGAATAATAGTCCACCAAAGAAAAAGGTGTTCGGTTAGCCAGTACAGGTGGATAAAAGTGAGAAGAGCCTGCTCCGGTCTGATCATCGTCACCGCCTAAGTTACCCCCGTCATCTCCCCCCGACTCCTCAACCTCACACCCTTGGTCATCACCCCCAGATGAATGACCACTCTCATAACCCTCACTTTCTTGTCTATGGGATTCCTCCGGGGTGCCAGCCTCCGGCTCTGGAGGTCCTGGTAGAGGAAGTGAGTCTAAGTATGCTCTCAGAATCGGTGAACGATGATCAAGTGCATCAAGTAATTCTTGGGGAATCTTCATAGGAACAATCTGTTGATGATCAGTGTTATCAACCAGTTTCGACATAGGCCAGGTAGGAAATAATGGAAGCCCCATCCGTGGAACACTACAGTTCTTGTCTAAGATGTGAGAGATGATAAGTGCCAAGAATCGTGGATACGGAATGAAATTTCTGGCCTTTGATCACGGATGAAAACTCCTCCCAAAGAAAGTACTGATAGTCGGTGTCGGGGTTGTTGGTGGCACAACCAAGAAAGACTTGCTTTAACTCTTTGCCGCATTGATCTGTTGTTTTGCATATATTTTTCACCATTTTTCATGCATTAGATAGTTTCTTTTTCCTTTTAGTTAGTTAGTTCGTGCATATTTTCCGTCTATTTTGCATTTTTCCATTTTAAAGTGCGATTGTTGAGTATTGGTGCATTAACCGGGTATTTGAGCTTATTGTATAGGAATTTGGTTTAGATGGTGACGATGTGCGCGATGGAGCTAAGGAGGATCGAGAGGCGGTTCGGGATGATTTGGTGAACGGGGATGCGGAGCCTAAAGGCGATGGAGTGAAGACGGATGAAGGAAGCGGTGAACCGGAGTTAGAAGCAAAGAAGGAGCGAAAGGAGTGAAGAAACAGCTAGCTAGCGATCGCTAGCTATTCTGGCTAGCGATCGCTAGGATCGCAAACCACCTCCGTGTATTTTTCTTGTTTTGGCCGTTTTTGACTTTTTCTGGAGTATAAATGTGGGTTTTGACTGTTTTAGTTGGCAGTTTTTAGTTTCACCTTTGATAACAACTTTTTGAAAGAATTTTGGTGGGATTTTGGATCTAAGAAGCTAGGGTTTCATTTTTGGGAGGAGCTCTACTAAGCCTTGGATGAGAGCTTCAAATCCTTCATCAATGGTGGCTTGATCTTCTTTGATGAACTTAGTACATCCTTGAGCTATTAGTATCTCCTTTCCCTATTTCCTTTAAGCATTTGATTAGTGTAATTGTTGAATTGAATGTTTAGATCTATGAAATTGATGATTCTATTGCTTAATTTCTGCAATTGTAGTTTAGTAGCTTTAATTCATGTCATCAATTTGAGTAGATTTCCTTAATTAGATAGTTTGTGATTGCTTAATTGATTGCATGTAGTTGTGGTGTGTTGATAATGGTGATGATGATGATTAGTTCTCTTTGTTAATTTTAGGCAAATAGACTAGGTTAATTGAATGATTCATTTGTATCTTGATGCATGTTGATTTCAATTGTAGATCTAGGATGTAGATCTCATTCGATTAGGATATTATGTGTTTAATATAGATCTAGGTCAAATAATTGTGCGTATGTAGGAAATCGATATCGAATCACGACCGATAAGTCTCGATCAATTTATGTTTTTCATAACAAAAGTGAATCATCGATGAAGATGTGATTTGTTTAACGGAAGTTAGCAATCTTTCGATATCGATGATTTACGATAACTTTTAACAACGGTTGATCGGACGGAAGTTCGTAACACGTTCAATGAATTGATCGAGAGCTTATGACCACATCATGGAAATAGATGTATGTTGTAATTTGGAGCATTTCCGGACGACGTTTTCATAGGAAATGATACGGAAGTAATCATATTCCTAGGGAAATGGTCTAGCTATCTCGGAAGAGGTATAGACGTTTTCTACGGAATCCACTTAGCGATCGGGATACGATATCCATATTTCCTATTCGTGTTTGTTCATGTCTCGTGTTTGTTCGTGTCTCGTGTTTGTTTCCTTGTTTTCACATGTTCGTTACTTGTTCAAATGTGTTCGTTGTTCCTTTTTCGCGTAGCAAGATGTCTAAGCTTTAGGCTAGTTAAGTAGATTTTCCTCTTGTAGCTAGAAACCAATTCCCGAATTTGAACTTCACATAACTTGCAAATTGGAAATGCAACACCATGCTTTGTCCGTTTTCTCCCCGTGTTCGACCCGTATGCTACGATACGATACCGTACGCTTGCGGTTTTATAAAATAAAGCTTGATTTTCGATTAAAAACGCGTACAATTCGAGCGAAACATCTGTTCCTTGGCGCCGCTGCCGGGGAGAAAATTAGATAGACATGGCGTACGATTTCTAGTTTGCACGTTTATGTTTTCTCACCCCTTCTTGCTTATTTTTGGTCTCTAAAAAAAAAAAAAAATTTAATAAAGTACAGTACCTAGCGATCGCTAGGCACTGCTGCTAGCGGTCGCTAGTCTTTTTCCCTGGGTTTCTGTTTCCCTTCGCGATCACCTCAGCTCGCTAGCATTGTTATTATTGAGGTCTAGCGATCGCTAGCCCTGCTCCCTAGCGATCGCTAGAGCCCTGTTTTGTCCAATTTGTGCAATTTTTGTCCGTTTTTCTCGTTTCTTTCTTCTTCTTTGCTATATTAGTTGCTATCCATACGTTCCTTGATGCGTTTGTTGATGATTCTCAGCAAGGAGTTTATGATTAGGAGGTCGCAAGCTAAGAAGAAATTGATTTTCGATCCCGAAATCGAAGCAACTTGTCGTCGACAAAACGCGGAGCGTTTGAGGAAGTTAAAGGAATCGAGAATGGCGAACGAAAGAACTCTCAAAGACTTTGTGCAACCTCGCTTTAGTAGCACGTCAAGCATTGCCATGCCAACTTCAACCGCACATAACTACGAGATCAAGACGAGTTTGATCAATTTTGTGATGATGGATCGTTTTAGTGGTTTACCAATGGAGAATCCGTCGAAGCACCTCAATTCTTTTATCGAGAAGTGTAGTACTTTGCGGATCAATGGGCTTGATGAGGAGGCTATTCGGCTTAAACTCTTTCCTTTTTCATTGAAGGATGGTGCGAAAGAGTGGCTTGAAGGCCATGAGCCGAACTTTTTCACGACTTGGGATGCTCTTGCCAAGGCTTTTATCACAAGGTACTTCCCACCGGGGAAGACGGCGAATCTCACCAAGGCGATCACTAATTTCGTGCAAGGTCCAATGGAAGAACTTTATGAAGCATGGGAGCGGTTTAAGAACCTTCAACGTAATTGTCCTCATCATGGAATCGAGGATTGGAGGTTAGTGCAACTTTTCTACAATGGTTTGAGGCCGGAGACGCGCTTTGCTATTGACACATCCGCCGGTGGTTCGATCATGACCAAGACGCCCGGTGCAATCAAAGACTTGATTGAAAACTTGGCCATAAATCACTACCAATGGCCAAGTGAGAGAGCGTTACATGGGAGGATGCCTTCTACACCCGAATCGGATGCTATGGCTACACTCGTAGCTAAAATTGAGAATTTGAATGCGACATTCGAGGAAAAGATATCTCAAATCACTAAGGTGCCTCAACAACCACAAGATGCTCCTAACATTTGTGTGGTTTGTGGTGGTTTAGGTCATGACTCGACCATGTGTCCGTCCACCGCGGGAATGACTTTGGAGGAATTAAACGCTTTGCAAGTTCAACCGAGGGGGCAATATCGTGTTCATGATCCGTTCTCGGCCACCTACAACCCCGGTTGGAGAGATCACCCTCGGTTATCTTACAAGAACAACCAACCTCCTCCAATGCAACAACCACCCCCTCAACCTCAATTCCAACCTCAACCACCTTTCCCGCAACAACAACCCTACTACCCTCCTCAACCTCAACCCCAATACCAACCCCGTGCACCACCTCCACCTCCTCCTAATCAACCACTTCAACCACCTCCACAAAGATCTTATCTAGAAACCCTTCTCGAGACTCAAATCGCTCAACAAAACCAAAAGAATGACTATTTTCAAAACTCGTTGACGCAAGTTACTACTCGTCTCGAAGCGATGTCAACCCACACCAAGATGATCGAGACGCAAATTGCGCAATTGGCTCAACAAATTGCCAACTCGGTGAGACCTCAAGGTCAATTACCGGGTCAACCGGAGCCCAATCCGCGAGCTCAAATGAACGCAATCACGTTACGAGATGGAAAGGTTCTTAAGGAAGTTGAAAGGAAGACAAGGAATGTGGTCTCGCATGGGGGTGATGGGGGCGTTTCTAAGGCAAAAGAAGGGGGGAATGTTGGTCAAGCGGATGATCCACCGGTTGAGAGTTCGGCTAAAAAGTCTACACATGTCCCGAATGTCCCGTTTCCGGCTCGTTTGGCTAAGGCTAAGTTGGAAGCTAAGCTCGGGAAATTTTTGGAAATGATGAAACAATTGCACATCAATATTCCATTCATGGATGCAATTACCGAAATTCCAACTTATGCGAAGTTCCTTAAAGATCTTATCTCAACCAAACGTCGAAGCCGAATCCTTTTGTCCGAGGAATGTAGTGCGCTCATAACTACCGTGGTTCCCGAGAAGTTGGGCGATCCCGGGAGTTTCTCGATTCCGTGTTCTATAAATGGGTTGTCAATTCATCGAGCATTATGTGATTTGGGCGCTAGTGTTAGTCTCATGCCACTTGCAATTGCAAGAAAGGTTCATTTGGGAGATTTGAAGGCAACAAACATCTCGCTTCAACTTGCGGACCGTTCGATTAAGTACCCGGTAGGAGTCTTGGAAGATTTACCGCTTCAAGTTGGAAGCTTTATTGTGCCTTGTGATTTCGTGGTTTTGGAAATGATTGAGGATGTAAACACTCCAATCATTCTTGGTCGGCCTTTCCTTGCTACCGCCGGAGCTATTATCGATGTTAAACATGGCAAGTTGTCTCTCAACGTGGGGAAAGAAAAAGTTGAGTTTGAATTGCGCAAGTCAATGGGATTGCCACCATCGATGGACGACATCCAATTTGCCGACGCATTGGAGAACGTGTTTTCGGAGGAAATCTTAGTGGATGAAGAGGATGCTCGAGTCATCGAGGAAATATTCGATTCTAGCGAGCCGTTTACAAAGAAAGTCGCGGTTGAGCCGATCTCGGCTCCGAAGGAGGAAAACGACGCGGCTCCACCGAAGGTAGATCTCAAACCCCTTCCACCTAATTTAAAGTATGCGTTTCTAGGAGATGATAGTACCTATCCCATAATTGTTAGTTCGTCTTTGTCATCATCTCAACTCGATAAATTGTTGCATGTTCTTAGGAAATATCGTAGTGTCCTAGCGTATTCGATAGATGATATCAAGGGCATAAGCCCATCTTTTTGCACCCATCGGATATTGCTTAATGACGAACATGCTTCCTCAATAGAGCACCAACGCCGCCTTAACCCTAACATGAAAGAAGTAGTTCAAAAGGAAGTTTTAAAATTACTTAAATCGGGCATTATCTATCCTATTTCCGATTGTCCATGGGTAAGCCCGGTTCAAGTTGTTCCAAAAAAGGGGGGTATGACGGTAATTAAGAATGATCGAGGCGAATTGATTTCAACTAGGCCGGTCACCGGATGGCGAATGTGCATCGACTATAGAAAGCTAAATTTGGCCACCCGGAAGGACCATTTCCCTTTACCGTTTATCGATCAAATGCTTGAACGTCTTGCCAAACACTCTTATTTTTGCTATTTAGACGGGTATTCGGGATTTTTGCAAATTCCGGTCCATCCGAATGACCAAGAGAAAACAACGTTTACATGTCCATACGGCACATTTGCCTATCGGCGTATGCCGTTTGGACTATGTAACGCGCCGGCCACCTTTCAAAGGTGCATGATGGCTATTTTCTCGAATTTTATCGAAAAATCCATGGAAGTCTTTATGGACGATTTCTCGGTACATGGATCGAATTTTGACGAATGTCTCGATAACTTGTCTTCGATTTTGAAAAGGTGCCATGAAGTGCATCTCGTCCTTAATTGGGAGAAATGTCACTTCATGGTTACCGAGGGTGTTGTTCTTGGGCATATTGTATCGAACCGTGGCATTGAAGTCGATAGAGCGAAAATCGCGGTTATTGAAGGACTACCACCCCGACGAATGTCAAAGGGGTGCGTAGCTTCCTTGGGCACGCCGGTTTTTACCGACGATTTATCAAAGATTTTTCGAAAATTGCCCGACCTTTAACCGAATTACTTGCAAAAGATACGCCTTTTTCGTTTAACGATTCATGTCTTGCGGCTTTTGAAAAACTTAAAAAAGAGCTAACTTCGGCCCCGATCATCCAACCCCCGGATTGGAACCTTCCTTTTGAACTAATGTGTGATGCGAGCGATTTTGCAATAGGTGCCGTACTAGGACAAAGGAAAGATGGTAGGGTGCATGCAATCCACTACGCGAGTAAGACCTTAGACCCGGCCCAACTCAATTACTCGACTACCGAAAAAGAACTTTTAGCGGTCGTTTATGCCATTGAGAAGTTCCGGACTTACCTCGTAGGATCTAAGGTTATTGTTTATTCCGACCACGCCGCCCTTAGGTTGATATCGAGATTGATTCGTTGGATTTTGCTTTTACAAGAGTTTGATATCGAGATTAAGGACAAACCCGGCTCCGAGAACTCCGTAGCCGATCATCTCTCTCGATTAGAGCTAGGTTCTTCCTCTTCGAATCCTCCTATCGATGATTCACTTCCCGGAGACCAACTCTTATCCGTTTCGTCTAATGTTACGCCTTGGTATGCCGACTTTGTCAACTATCTTGTGTGTGGTATTGTCCCGCACGATTTTAATTCGCACCAAAGAAAGAAGTTTTTGCAGGATGTTAAATTCTATTTTTGGGATGACCCTCACTTATATCGTTCTTGTTCGGATTCAATTATTCGACGTTGTGTACCGATTGAAGAAACCGATTCTATCTTAGCCCATTGTCATACCCTACCTTGCGGTGGACATGCGGGTTCGGGAAAAACCGTGGCTAAGGTTCTTCAATCGGGTTTCTTTTGGCCAACACTCTTTCGTGACGCCGATATCTTTGTTCGGAAATGCGATCGGTGTCAACGCACCGGTAACATCTCGCGTCGTCACGAGATGCCCCTCAATTATATCCTTGAGGTCGAGTTGTTTGACATGTGGGGCATCGATTTCATGGGCCCATTTCCATCGAGTTATTCAAATCGATATATATACTTGTGGCCGTCGATTATGTATCCAAGTGGGTCGAGGCTATCGCCTCGCCTACGAACGATTCTCGGGTTGTTTCCAAGTTTCTTAAACGTAACATCTTTCCGCGTTTCGGTGTACCTAGGATAATCATTAGTGATGGTGGAAGTCATTTCATCGAGTCAAAGTTTGAGTCTTTATTGAAAAAGTACGGTGTTCAACACCGGGTCGGTCTTCCTTATCATCCTCAAACAAGCGGTCAAGTTGAAATATCCAATCGTGAGTTGAAAACCATTCTCGAGAAAACCGTAGCCTCATCTAGGAAAGATTGGTCAATCAAGCTTGATGATGCGCTTTGGGCGTATAGAACGGCGTTTAAAACTCCAATTGGTACTTCTCCTTATCGACTCGTATACGGCAAAGCGTGTCACCTCCCGGTCGAACTCGAACACCGCGCTTTTTGGGCGGTTAAGGCCTTGAACTTTGATTACAAAGATGCGGCGGAGCGTCGTCTTTTGCAATTGAGTGAGCTTGATGAGTTAAGATTAGATTCCTACGAGAGTTCCCGTATTTTTAAAGAAAAAACCAAAAAGTGGCATGATAACCGTATCGTCCGTCGAGAGTTCCGGGAAGGAGATCTTGTTCTCCTTTACAATTCACGTGTCAAACTTTTTCCCGGAAAACTTCGTACTAGATGGTCGGGTCCGTTCACCGTTGTCCGTGTCTTCCCGTACGGAGCCGTCGAGGTGTCGTGCGAATCCCGAGTTTTTAAGGTAAACGGTCAAAGACTCAAGCTTTATCGAGCCGGTACCCCGATTCCGAGTCCCGTTTCAATTCCGATTCATGCACCTCCGCAAAGTGGTGGGTCTTAAAATCAATCCTTTGACTTTCCACCACCGAGCAACTCTATCTTCTCTCTCTTTTACAATTCTCGGTCAAGCTCGAGACGGTAAACGAGCCATTCTCCCCCTTTTCGTCAATTCTTTATTTATTTCTCTTTTTCATTTTTCTTTTTCATTTTTTTTCTTTTCCTTTTCTATTGCTAAAAAAAAAAAAAAAAAAAAAAAAAAAAAAAAAAAAACAGGTGCTAGCGATCGCTAGGCCATTAGGCTAGCGATCGCGAGTAAAAAAACCCAACTTTCTGTTTCGCTTCGCGACCAGCTATTCGACCGTGAGCGCACCTAGCGATCGCTAGGGCTCACAGCTAGCGATCGCTAGCGACGGGATTTTAACCCTTCTTTTTCCCTTTTCTTCTTCATTCAAACCCTAACCTCCTTCACCCTTTCTTCCCCTCGTTTTCTGCCGTAAACCACCACTTCCGACCTCCAATTTTTTCCGGTGAACTCGCCGGATTTCACCACCATTCACCACCAAACATCCATTGTTCATCTTCTCCACCCTCTAAACCCCCAATTTCATCTCTTTTCACCACTTTCTTCCACTTTCAACCATTTTTCCCCAACTTTTCAAACCCCTTAAAGCTTCAATTTTTCATCCTATCTCACGAGATTTTGGGTTTCTTTCGTCAATTGGAGTTCCATCTTGCAAGGATAAGCTACTCCGCTCTCCGATTTCACCACTTTTCACCCTTCCAAGTTTTGGTATAATCGTTCCTTCACCTTGCTTTGTTATTGTGTTAAATTTTTGTGTTTTAGTTAGCTTTTTAGTGTTAATTTTGCCCTACTTGTTGATTTAGTTGGTATTGTTTGGAATTGCTTGTGGGTTGTGGCTTGTGTTCATTCTAGCGATCTTTGCACCTTACACTCACACACCTTTCACACACTCACCATGAAACGTTTCAAAACCACGGCAACCGGCGGTAAACACGCAAAGGCCCAAAAGGGTCAATCTTCCGGTACCGCCGCTCAATCTATTGATCCCGGTTTCACTTTTAAAGATGCTACCCAACGTGATCGTTATGATAAATTGTCGCAACGGGGCATCGAGGCCACTAAGTTTGTAAACCAACAAACCCTCGAAAACCTCGGTCTCACCGACGGTGTTCGCACTCTTTTGGCTAATATAGGTTGCCTTGGCCTTTTCGATGTTTTCGCACTCACATACCGACGCACTACACTTGAATTTCTTTCAAGTTTTCGAATTCATGTGCCTCGGCGTTTCATCTCCTTCCGACATAATAGCCGTGATTACACTTTGACCTTTGCGGACATTTCACGCATCTTTGGGTGCGTGCCTCACCGTGATGCCCTCGTACCGGCCGATGATCCGGATATTGATTTCAATCAATCCGATTTTTGGGGCACTATCTCCGGTAGGCTTGTCCATTACTCCGCGCAAGGCGCTAAGGCTACACATGTCCTTCACCCACTTCTTCGTATCACTCATCGTATTTTGACATCAACCATTCTTGGCCGACATGATGCCGGCACCGTCTTGAGTGCTGAGCTTAAATTTATTTATGCCATGATCAACCCGGGTACTCTTACTTTAGATGTCGGAGCTTTTATTGCACACAAATTTGAGCGGCAACAAGCCGGTGGTATCATCGTGTGCGGTGGTCTTATCACTTACCTCATAGACCATTGTCAACACAACCTTGAAGTTGATGATACCCAAGAACAAGCTCATGGGTTAACTTCTCTTTCTATTGCCGCTCTTCAAAATATGCACATGGTCCGTCCCTTAGGTAATCGTTATTCTTGGCGATTTGGGAACACTTTTCAGCACCACTCTTTTCTACCAAATCCCGAAGGCACCAATGTCGAAAACACCAATTGGTCTTATCCTCCCGACAATGGTGTTGTACCTCCTCCTCCCGCACAACACCAACCTCCACCACAAAATCAGTTCCTAACTTTCCCGAGGACTTCGATTTTGTTGCCCGTTTTAACGATCTTAGCACTCGGGTGGATAACAACACCCAAGCCATCGCCGACAACACCAATGCACTTAACGACACCAATGCCCTAATCCGAAGCATGCAACAATCTTTGCATGGTTTTTACGATTATTATGGATTTCACGGGTATCATGGCTATCGTGACCCCGGTCACGATGGAGCCGGTGGTTCCGGTGGGGCTTAATCTTCGCACTTTTTCTTTTCCCTTTGCATATAGGTTTAGGTTCATTCATTGCATTCATATACTCATGAGCATCGAGGACTATGCTCGGTTTTGCTTGTGGGTGGTGTCTTAGGTTTTAGGTCTTATTTTTCTTTTATTTTGTGTGTGTGCTTGTATTCTATTTTCCATTTTTCTTTCCTTATTTTTATTTTCTAGCTTCTTTTTGATACTTCTCCACTTTGTTTGACAAATATGTACTTATCGTCTTGGACATAATTGAATAAGAGGCCTTCTTGTATGATATTACAATCTATTACTACTTGCGAGGGTCGTTTTAGTTAGGAATTTCTCTTGTGCCTTAGTTTGTCACTCGCGCTTACCGATGGTTTTACATTTCATATTGACCCTAGGACTAGCTTTATTTTCGTAGCCCCCTACATCAATTTGTGACACTCGGATGGACTAACCTAGTGAGGATTTGAGCCTTGGATTGACACATTCACAATCAATCCCCACTTTCGTTTCTTGTGTGTACTTCCCATTGAGTTGTAACTTTAGGCATTTGACTTAATTCTTAATCTAAAAGCTCTTATAGGTTGCATAGAGGCCTTCACTTTCTTAACCTTAGAAAAGAAAAATTCAATCTTTTCCTTTGTTACCCCCTTTTGAGCCAAAAAGTTCTAACCTTTTTCCTTTCACACCCTTTAAAACATGAAAATGCACATTTAGTTGATTTCCGAAAAGCAATTTGGATTGGACATTAGTTGTTTTAGATAGATAGGAACCCCTAAAACAAGCATAGCTTGTGGGTTGTGAAAAAAAAAAAAAAAAAAAGAAAAAAAAAGAGAAAAAAATATATATATGAAAAGAAAAAAAAGAGCAAAATAGAAAAAAAAAATAGAAAAAGAAAAAAAAAAACAAGAAAAGAAAAAAAATGCAAAAGAAAAAGAAAAGAAAGAGAAAACAAAACATATGGAATAAAAGATAGATTAGTGTAGTTTAGTTGCATTTTAATAAGTTTGATCCATTTGCTTTAGGAATTGACTTAAGTGTGTAAACCGAAAAAATTTCGAATAATTAACCCATAAACCACTTTATAAAGCCTTTTATCATTCCCGAATCACCCTAACCCGTAGCCAACCTAAAAAGTCCTCATTTTTATGCGATTTATTAGAGTTATTAGATTGGAGAATCATGTCAAACGCGTCAAAAGTACACTTGATTGGGAAGGTTTTCGAGAGTATACACTAACCCTTATACACATGAGTGTTTAGAGTGATAACGTGAGCATCCGTCCGAGTTTGATCACCGCCCTTCCCCTAGTGGCTATGAGGTTTAGCGAAATCTTTGGCGATATATGTTTATGTTTTGCTAATTCGGTGTGCAAAGGTTTGAGCACTTTGATACTTGAGAGTCCTTTCGAATAACGATTTTAGCTTGTTGAAATCTATTGTAATTTGATACGGAAAACCGACTTATTTGAGCATGTTTATTGAGGATTAGTTCTATTTGGTATAACTTTGTGGAGAGTGTCGTTTTTTTTATTGTGTGTGATTAGTTTTCCTTTTGAGTCGATCCTAGCGGGACTTCCTTGGGGACAAGGAAGGTTCGCTTGTGGGTATTTTGTTTTGCATATATTTTTCACCATTTTTCATGCATTAGATAGTTTCTTTTTCCTTTTAGTTAGTTAGTTCGTGCATATTTTCCGTCTATTTTGCATTTTTCCATTTTAAAGTGCGATTGTTGAGTATTGGTGCATTAACCGGGTATTTGAGCTTATTGTATAGGAATTTGGTTTAGATGGTGACGATGTGCGCGATGGAGCTAAGGAGGATCGAGAGGCGGTTCGGGATGATTTGGTGAACGGGGATGCGGAGCCTAAAGGCGATGGAGTGAAGACGGATGAAGGAAGCGGTGAACCGGAGTTAGAAGCAAAGAAGGAGCGAAAGGAGTGAAGAAACGACTAGCTAGCGATCGCTAGCTATTCTGGCTAGCGATCGCTAGGATCGCAAACCACCTCCGTGTATTTTTCTTGTTTTGGCCGTTTTTGACTTTTTCTGGAGTATAAATGTGGGTTTTGACTGTTTTAGTTGGCAGTTTTTAGTTTCACCTTTGATAACAACTTTTTGAAAGAATTTTGGTGGGATTTTGGATCTAAGAAGCTAGGGTTTCATTTTTGGGAGGAGCTCTACTAAGCCTTGGATGAGAGCTTCAAATCCTTCATCAATGGTGGCTTGATCTTCTTTGATGAACTTAGTACATCCTTGAGCTATTAGTATCTCCTTTCCCTATTTCCTTTAAGCATTTGATTAGTGTAATTGTTGAATTGAATGTTTAGATCTATGAAATTGATGATTCTATTGCTTAATTTCTGCAATTGTAGTTTAGTAGCTTTAATTCATGTCATCAATTTGAGTAGATTTCCTTAATTAGATAGTTTGTGATTGCTTAATTGATTGCATGTAGTTGTGGTGTGTTGATAATGGTGATGATGATGATTAGTTCTCTTTGTTAATTTTAGGCAAATAGACTAGGTTAATTGAATGATTCATTTGTATCTTGATGCATGTTGATTTCAATTGTAGATCTAGGATGTAGATCTCATTCGATTAGGATATTATGTGTTTAATATAGATCTAGGTCAAATAATTGTGCGTATGTAGGAAATCGATATCGAATCACGACCGATAAGTCTCGATCAATTTATGTTTTTCATAACAAAAGTGAATCATCGATGAAGATGTGATTTGTTTAACGGAAGTTAGCAATCTTTCGATATCGATGATTTACGATAACTTTTAACAACGGTTGATCGGACGGAAGTTCGTAACACGTTCAATGAATTGATCGAGAGCTTATGACCACATCATGGAAATAGATGTATGTTGTAATTTGGAGCATTTCCGGACGACGTTTTCATAGGAAATGATACGAAAGTAATCATATTCCTAGGGAAATGGTCTAGCTATCTCGGAAGAGGTATAGACGTTTTCTACGGAATCCACTTAGCGATCGGGATACGATATCCATATTTCCTATTCGTGTTTGTTCATGTCTCGTGTTTGTTCGTGTCTCGTGTTTGTTTCCTTGTTTTCACATGTTCGTTACTTGTTCAAATGTGTTCGTTGTTCCTTTTTCGCGTAGCAAGATGTCTAAGCTTTAGGCTAGTTAAGTAGATTTTCCTCTTGTAGCTAGAAACCAATTCCCGAATTTGAACTTCACATAACTTGCAAATTGGAAATGCAACACCATGCTTTGTCCGTTTTCTCCCCGTGTTCGACCCGTATGCTACGATACGATACCGTACGCTTGCGGTTTTATAAAATAAAGCTTGATTTTCGATTAAAAACGCGTACAATTCGAGCGAAACATCTGTTCCTTTGGTGCGAGAGGAAAGACACTTGTTGAGGATGGCGAATAGAGTGGACCAGGCACCGGCGATATTTTTGCGTTTGAACGCTCCAATAGTAAGAAGTTCTTCCTCATATCCGAGAGTATAGATGGTCTTGAACATTTCTGCTTCAGACAGGTGATATGTCTCAGGGTTGTTAACAGGTACTTGGAGGATGCGACAGAATCGGTCTCGGGTTAGTTTGTACTTAAAGTCTTCGACCTTGCATCTGAAGTGTTCAGGTTGGGAAGAGGTACGCAGAACAAATTGCATGGAGTCATAGAATTGTTGTATGTAGACTTCCGGGATATCAACACGACGGGTGAGAAGTGGGGTAAGTGGGTGGTTTCGAAGGATTTCTATTATGATTGGGTGTGAGGTTTGGAAGTGATCAAGGTCAAGGTAGTGGTTATTTTGGATGGAAGGAAGGTATTTGGCATAAGGAAAGAGGCTATCAGAGATTTTCTTCAGTTGAGGTGAAAGGGTATCGTAGGTAATGGGTTGGGGTTAAGTGACACGAGACTTACGATGAGCTGAAGAGCTCGGATTCACCATTGTACCTGAAGAATAAGATGTTAGTATTGAGGTCAAGGTATAATTGAGATATAAGGCACACATCATTGAGATGTGTTATTGTGTACTAAATCAAAAGATTTGGTACAGAATAACACAACACATTGAGTGTGAATTTTTCTCAAGTCTGGAGAATACAAAGACCACCAACAATCTTACCAACCCGAGACATGATGATGAACACTTAGGATAATTCGGATGAGGTGGTATCATGACATGGTGAAACACGTAAACATAACATGTATACATTTAAGCAACGTGGACACACAGATACTCAAGTAATCATATAAGCAGGTTAAACCGAATCACACATACAACCTTGAAAGCCTTGGTGCACACCCAAGTTTTTTTTTTCTTTTTTAAATCAAGGCATGCAATGTAAGAAATCCAGACATATTCTACTAAGCCCACACTTGAGAACCAAAAAAAACACAAAAGATAAACCTAGAAAAAAATAACTAGATTAAAAATAACTAAGAGGAAGAAAAGAAAAAAACATAAGGAGAAATTTTAAAAAAAACATTAGGAAGAAGAAAAGAAAAGAAAAAAAAAATTAACCTAAAAAAATTCTTTATACAAACACAATAAAAGAAAGAAAAGAAAAAAAAATTAAACAAAAAAAACGGGTCAGATGAGATGCTCGGTCAGAAGCCAATCAGAGCTAAGGGTCAGCGGTCAGAAGCCGGTCAGAGGAGAACCGTGGGTCAGAGAAGCGAGTCAGAGGAGGGAAGCGGGTCAGAGCTCGGTCAGCACGTCTGACCGAGCATCTGACCAAGGCACAGCGTGTGGAGAAGGCGCGTGGCGCGCGTGTACCGCGCGTGAGAGCGCGTCTGGGCGCGTGATCGGCGCGTGAAAGCGCGTCAGATGCGCGTGGGGGCGCGTGGGGGTGCCAAAAACGAGGAAGAGCCGTGTGGAAGCGTGTGACAGCCTGGAAAGCGCGTTTTACGTGTGGAAAAACGTGTCAGCTCATAATGACGCGTGATTGACCGATTGAGAGATAGCTGGAAACGTTTTCGAGGTTTTTTTTTTTTACTCTAGTTCTCCCTTCCTTTTTATTTTCAGATCAGAAGAAAAAAAAAAGCTACACACAAAAAAAAAACGAAGGAGAAGAGAGAAATGGTCTTCAAACGACATCCGGTCAAGAGGTGATCTCCGGTCCGGTCGACTACTCCTCCGGTTCCGGTCAACGATGATGCTTTCCTTTCCTTTCCCTCCTAAAATTTTCGAGAACAGGCGTTTTTTTTTCATTTCTCTCACTTTCCACACAAGATCCGGTCACCGGCCACCGTCCGGTCCGGTCGCCGGTGGTGGTCCGGTTCCGGTCGAAAGGTTTAGAACGAGAAGGTTCGGTTGCGGTTCGAGAAGAGTTTTCCGGTCCGGTTCCGGCAACATCCAGTTCCGGCGACATCCGGTTCCGGTGACGTCCTACACACACACGGTTCTAACTTAGAAGCTAGACTGATCCGGTTGCAAACTCTTCATCTTTTTTTTTTCAAGATTCGGTCATGGAGGTTTTCGGTCCGGTTCCGGCGACATCCGGTTCCGGTCAAGAAAAAGACTTGAGTGAGGTTGTGGTTCGAGCTCCGGTCCGGTTCCGGCGACATCCGGTTCCGGCGAGGTCTCCGGTCCGGTTCCGGTGAGGTCTCCGGTCGCCGGAAAAACATCCGGTCCGGGAGGATTTGTTTTGGGTTCGGGAGAATGAAAAACTTTGGATGAACTCTTTGAAAGATCCGGTTGCCGGAAAAACTTCCGGTCCGGCGAGGTCCGGTCGCCGGAAAACCATTCGGTCATTGGAAACCCATCAGATCAGGTATTGGGTTCTTGGTGTTGGGTTGAAAGATGAAGGACACAAACAAACAAAAACAGAAGTAAGATAAAATAAAATAAAATAAAAGAAAAAATAGAATAAAAAAATGACAGCTTGCAAACTCACAAACCCCAAACCACATGAACAAATATATTTTTAGGATCAAAAAGGTGGTTTCTTGGACCTTTTGATGAAGAACACTTTGAAACCTTCAAGAACTTTTAACAATCGTGGACACTCACAAAATCACAAAGTTTTACCAAATCACACAAAATATATATGAACAGAAAGCTCTTGATGCGATTTCCAACTTTAATGAATGCATTTAGCACAAACAACCAACCCAAATCTCTCAAAATCCAAAAATTATGAGATTGGGGTTTTGATAAACCCTTGAAAATTTTTCAAAGAAAAGAAAGGGTTTTCAACAAACACAAGGTAAGATTAGATACAAAGGTACATTTAAACAATAATGAAGAATGAGAATGATGCATCTTTACCTTGAATCACAATAAGAAAGAAAATGGTGAGGAATTTTGAAATAAGGGTTTTGGAGAAGTTTGTGAAGATGAATGAGGATGAAGATGAAAAAGACAAAAAACTTGTATAAAATAAATCTGATTTTTTTTATTGGAAGTAATAAAAATAAAACCTATATAGAAGAAAAAAATTCTATTATATGTATATATAGGGAATAGAAAACTTACCTGGGGTGCTTACCTGTTTCCCGTCTGATCAGGCGGAGGGAGACAGTGTTCCCCTTCGGAACAGGCATGGGGAGGGAACGTTCCCCCTTGACACATGCACACTCATGGCACAATATTAGTAACAAGAAACTGAAAGAGATAGATACAGAAACTAAAATGACAAAACCTAATCTATCAGTGCCTTAGTCCAAGACAACAATGACACAGTGGTCAAAAACATGGGTCTGAACACTCGTCATGGTTCTGAAGGACTGAGTAGTGGAGAGATGATCACTCTTGAGGATCATACATGCCAAGCTTGGAGATTAGGAAATTAAACCGTTTCTCATCCAAAGGCTTGGTGAAAAGATCCGCAAGTTGATACTCGGTGTTTACAAAGTAAAGTTCAATCGTACCTCTCTCCACATGGTCCTTGATGAAGTGATACCTGATGTCGATATTCTTAGTGCGAGTGTGTTGGACTGGATTGCATGTGATGGCTATGGCGCTTTGGAGTCGCAGTAGATGGGTATGTGATTGAAATTGTAGCCATAATCTCGGAGTTGGGTCCGCATCCACAACACTTGGGAGCAATAGCTGGCAGCAGTGACATACTCCGCCTCGGCTGTGGACGTGGAAACACAATGTTGTTTTTTTGAACCCCAGCTGACTAGCTTATCACCCAGGAACTGGACATGGCCTGAAGTACTTTTCCGGTCCAGTTGACAACCTCCATGGTCCGCATCCGAGAATGCGACGAGCTCAAATCCAGACTCCTTTGGGTACCACAACCCACGGTTGGGTGTGCCTTTCAGGTACCGGAGGATGCGTTTGACTGCCATCATGTGTGATTCCTTTGGGTTTGCCTGAAAAGGAGCACAAAAACAGGTAGCGAACATAAAATCTGGCCTACTAGCAGTCAGATATAACAAAGAACCAATGATGGCTCTATAAGTCTTTTGATCTACAGGCTTCCCTTTTGGGTCAGCACCGATCAAAGTGCCCGAGGCCATAGGAGTTTTAGCAACGGAAGAAGTGTCCATGTGAAAACGTTTTAAAAGATCACCGATGTATTTCGATTGATTAATCAAAATGCCATCAGGTTTTTTGTAGAACTTGAAGTCCCAAAAAGAAGGACAACTCCCGGAGCATACTCATCTCAAACCTGGTGGTCATGAGATCACTGAACCAAGTGCACATATCTGAGTTAGTAGAACCAAATATGATATCATCGACATAAATTTGAACTAACAAGATATCATCACCTTCGGTCTTGATGAAAAGAGTAGGATCGATTTTACCTTTGTAGAAACCATTCTCTAGTAGCGCATTGGAGAGATGATCATACCAGGCACGGGGAGCTTGCTTCAACCCGTAGAGAGCCTTATCTAGGATGTAGACATGATTAGGCTTGGTACGATCAACAAAGCCTTCAGGTTGAGAGACATAAACTTCTTCTTTCAGTTCGCCGTTGAGAAAGGCGGTTTTCACGTCCATCTGGTAGACAGTGAAGTTCTTGTGAGCGGCATAGGCTAAGAAGATCCGAATGGCTTCAATTCTGACCACCGGTGCGAATGTCTCATCATAATCAATTCCCGCTTGTTGCTTGAATTCCTTGGCTACTAGACGAGCTTTGTTTCTGGTTACAATCCCATCTTCATCCTTCTTGTTCTTGAAGATCCACTTCAGATCGATGATGGTCTTGTTCTTTGGTCTCGGTACAAGTCTCTAGACACCCAGGCGTTCAAACTGGTTCAGCTCCTCTTGCATGGCGGTCACCCAGTCAGAGATATCAAGGGCTTCCGTCACGTTCGAGGGTTCGTGTCTTGATAAGAAAGCTGCAAATAGGCACTCATTTTGAGTTGCAGACCTTGTCTTGACTGGCGCGGATTTGCTGCCAATCACTTGTTGGAGTGGATGAGCTCGCATCCACTTGGTTGTATGGGGTAAGGTTGGAGGGGGTAAAGGTTCTATCCTCAGATCGATATAGAACTCAAGTTCACGTCTGGTTGTTGCTAGAGTGGTAACAGTAGGTGGCACTTGAGATTGTACCACAATGGGACCAGGAGCTGCTGGTGTGTCTGAAGAGACAAGTGAAGGGCCAGCAGCTTGTGGAGCAGGTGGAGTAGTGGTACTGGGACCTGCCACTTGTGGAGCAGGTTGAGTGGTGCTTGTATTGGGACCTGCCACTTGTGGTGCAGGTGTTGGAATGCCTTGTTGTTGAATTGTAGTAGACATAGTGGAAGAAGCACCACTCTGAGGACTTGGAACATTCACCACCGGAGCCTGTTGCTGGAAGGTGTGAGAAGGTTCCCCCTCAGCAGATGCCGATGATGATGAAGAATTTCCTTGAAGGATAGAAGCTGAAATGTCAGTGGTAGAGACCATGACATGAGGTGCTGGTTGTACAACTGCAGGAACAGGAAGAGCAACATTAGCAGGTGCAGGCAAATCTTCATAAAAGAATTCAAACAGTTCATCCAAATGACAAGTATTAGAGTTAGAAGAAGATGGTTTGTTCGCCGATGATGAAGAAGTCATGGGATTGCCATGAAGTTGATCAGAAGCCAGAACACCAGAGATTCCTGGTGTAACTGGAGCTGGTGTAGAGTCTTCTTCAATTCTTTTCTTCAAAATCCACATTTGTGCTCTCAACCACACATCTTGTTTTCTTGTTGTACACACGGTAGGACGGAGAGTCCTTGGCATATCCAATGAAAACACCCTCATCACCCTTTGGACTGAACTTGTCGAGATTGTCTTTATCATTTTTCACGTAGCATTCACAACCAATAATTCTGAAGAATTTGATGCTGGGAGGTCGATTGTACACCAATTCATACGGAGTCTTCATGAACCTTTTGGTAATAAGAGATCGATTTTGGGTGAAACAGGCAGACGCAACGGCTTCAGCCCAGAAGTGTAGCGGAAGCTTGAAGAATGTCAACATGGTGCGTGCAGCTTCCACTAGGGTACAGTTCTTTCTCTCAACAACACCATTTTGTTAAGGTGTTCTGGCAGCCGAAAAGGTGTGAGTGATGCCGACAGAATCAAGAAACGAGTCAAGCTTGCGATTCTTGAATTCAGTGCCGTTGTCTGTGTGAATCACTTGAACAGGAAGTTGTAGTCTGACCTGCACATTCTGATGAAAGAAATGATGATGTATGAGGCACCATCCTTACTTCTGAGAAAGTTCACCCATGTATACCTTGAAAAGTCATCCACAATTACCAGTACATACTTCCTCCCGTTGATGCTTTGTACACGCATTGGTCCGCACAAGTCCATATGGATGAGCTGAAGTGGTTTGGAGGTGTTGTGTTCCACTTTCAGCTTGTGCGAAAATTTCTTGATCTTCCCCATCTCACATGATGAGCACAATTGTTCTTTGGTGAACCTCAAGGAGGGGAGACCAGTCACCAATCCTGTCTTAGCTAGTTGATTAATTGTAGCATAATTCAGGTGGGATAGTCTCCGGTGCCACAACACGTTCTGATTGAAGGATGCTTTTGAGAGAAGACATACTTCTGTGAATGGTCGTTGTTTCCGGAAATTGACGGTGTAGAGATTCGACCTGCGAGTACCCTCAATGAGTTCCTGTCCATCATATGTCCTGACACAACATCTTGTTTCCCGAAAGTTAACCTCAAGTTTTTGTCACAGAACTTTCCAATGCTGAGCAGGTTGTGACTCAGGCCTTCCACATAGGCTACTTTATTGATGGTGATTTTATGATGAAGGATATCACCATATCCCATTATTGGTGCTGAAATCTTATTCCCAAACGGAACGTTCCCGCCATATTTTTGTTTGAAGTTAGCGAGA
Organism: Centaurea solstitialis; assembly: GCA_030169165.1. Taxonomy (NCBI): domain Eukaryota; kingdom Viridiplantae; phylum Streptophyta; class Magnoliopsida; order Asterales; family Asteraceae; genus Centaurea; species Centaurea solstitialis. The sequence continues at coordinate 72,739,351 of CM058044.1, read as the reverse complement.
AGTTCCTTCCTTCCGGTCATGTGCTTGGAACACCCTGAATCCATGTACCACACATGACCGTCCTGCAAAATCACGGAGAAACATTTTTAGGTACCCATTTGGGAATGGGTCCTTTCTGATTAGGATTAGCAGGTTTGGATACAGGTTCTTGTTTACCCTTCGGTGGAGATTTTTGTTTGGGTTTTGGATTAGCTTTCTTGTTATGAGTATGATGATAACCATGATTGTAGAATCCATGATAGTTAGGAACAAAGTAATCATTCACGAAAGCATTTGCACAGTACCCAAATCTAAATTGATTTTGACAACGAAAATTGCTATGACATCCATAAACTATATGTTCACATTCATAACATTGAAATGGAGTTCGTGGTACATGCCTATTAGTTCTATAATATACGAAATTGGAAAAATTGTTTTTCATGAAACTAGGCTTATGTGCAAATGGCTTCGGACGACTGCCTTCTTTTGATCCACTCTCCTTGTTCTTACGCCTACCATTTCTCATATATTGATCTGTCACATTTTGAGAACCACGGTTAGTACCTTTGACATTTGGAGAATGAGTATGTGAGGGTTTTTTCTTCGGAGTGAAGTTGTGTGAGTGTTCCTTTGGTTTGGTAGCATTCTTTCATTTTCGAAAACGTCTGTTTTTCTTAGGAACATTCACATTGGTACGAGATGAACTCGCAACTTCAGACTCAGGGGTGACCAATTTGTCCTTCCCTTTGTCTTTCCGGGATAGTTTAGGAGGAGCCATGTTTCCTGGTTTAGACTAGCCTGATGATCTACCATTCTCACCAACCCTATTGGTACAATCATCCGATACAATTTCAGAAATTTGTACCGTTAATTTAGGTGCCTTATAAGTTAAGTCTTCCATGCATGAAATGGTGGTGCAGATTGGAGACCTTAGTACCATGGATTTAGAGTTTGTAGAAGAGGTACTTGAAGGTCTAAAATCTAACGCATTCACATTCCATCTATGGTGATGATGACGTGAGTTATCACGAGTTCCAAAGGTGGATTGACTTGCTGTTGGTGTGCTTTTGGATTTGAGAGCTTTCTCCAATTCATTGATTTTACTCAAGAATAGGTCCTTTTCCCTAAGGCTCATGCACCTCTCATCCTCTAGCTCAGCCTCCAGTTTAGCAATCCTTTTTTCATAAAAGGTTTGGTTATCTTTGTAAACTTTTTCAAGGATTGGAACTGTTGATCCAGCTCTCCTAAGACCTGATGAAATGATAATGATCCTGAATCTTTACTTAGTGAATAGGTTTTACTTCTGTTATAGCTTGAGGAATTATCACCGAGTCTGTTCAGTGTTATTCCATGTCACTTATGCTGTAACTTATTTTTATAGTAATCAGGATCAGGATCAGGAGACGAACGAGTCTGTTCTGCAGTCTACTGATCCTATCCACTGAAGTGAAGACCTCCTGAAGACATCAAGATCATACTCAAAGAACCATCAACGACGTCGAAGAATTAGCTGATGACAGGAACAGCATGCTCGTGATCTGAAGACGCAACTCAGTGATAGCAGGCTGCTCAATATCGTATGACATCCTGAAGATTCATCAGGATACAAGTGACCCTGAACAGCATCAGTTTCAGGACTCTACTCACTGATCAGTATCCTGATCCTGAAGGATTAGTGTAATGTCTTAGTCTAATGCACAAAAGGATTATCCGCCTTTACTGACACAAAAGTACATAAGGACAGTCTCTTTACTGTTCCCTCCGTACTTATCAGACCTCAAGGCAACTGTTTACACACTTCCTCTTTTGCACACCATGCAAAGAGTATTTGTTTATAGTAAATAGTACAAAGGACCACTTACATTGTGACACGTACACAAAAGTGAGTCTACATGCATTTAATGCATTGGGTATAAATAGGACTTGAATAGATGTTCTCCATACTTCTTCTTCATCCTAAAAATACCCTAATCCTTTCTTTCTTATTCCCTCTATCTTCTTTCTTTTCTTAATCTTCTCACTCTAGTGCATAGTGAAAGAACTTAGATTGTTTAGTTTAGACTCATTGTCTTTTCTATTTCCGCAACAATCTGTAAATTCATATTGTTAATACAACAAGAATTTAAAAGTGAAATTTTGTGTGATTATATTCACCCCCCCTTCTATAATCCCAAACACTATCCTTGCTTGAAGGTCACCTTATTGGGACCAACAAGTGGTATCAGAGCAGATACAAGCTCTCATTTTCTTCTTTAAGAAAAATCTTGTGATCCTCTCTTCTTTTATTCATGGCTCTTCAAGCTAAGGATAACTACTTTGATACCGGCTCTTCTGGAAAACCACCTAGGTTTAACAAAGATAACTTCTCTCTTTGGAAAACCAGGATGGAACTCTTCCTCTCTGGTTCTGATCCCCAGATTCCTTACTTTCTGGAAAATGGACCACATGTGCCCACACAAACCGTCCATGCCATTCCTGCTGCAGGCAACCAACCAGCTGTACCTGAAAGGGAACTGGTAAAGCCTGTGACTGACTGGAATGATGAAGACAGACGCCTGGTCAACATTGACACTAAGGCTAGGTCTCTCATCGCCATGTCACTCCCTGATGATGTATTCCACTCTGTCTGTCACCTTCGCTCTGCAAAAGAGATTTGGAACACACTCTGTGTTCAATATGAAGGTACTGCTGTTCTCATGGAATCAAGAAAGATTTTCTTGGTTCGTCAGTATGAAAGCTTTATTCATCAGAAGGATGAAACTCTCTCCCAGCTACATCAGAGATTCAACTGTCTTCTGATTGATCTGAAGACCATCGGTACTATCTATCCTAACTCTGAGGTGGTTACCAAGTTCATGGAAGCTCTTCCTGAACATTGGGAAATCTATACCTCCTGCTTAACTATGTCAAAGGACATAAAGACACTCACACTGAGTGAGCTGTACGGTATTCTTCTAAACCGTGAACAACAGAAGAAACTGAAAAAGAATCTCATAAGAGATACTAAAGATACCAAAAGCAACTCTGTTGCACTGGTCTCTGATTCAGTTCCTACTGTTGCTACTCCTTCTTCAGTTACTATTACTGAATTAGAAGCCTCTGACTCTGACATGTCAGAAGATCCTGAATTCAATGAATCTCTTGCTTTATTAACTAGATCTTTTAAGAAGTTTGCCAAAAAGGGAAACTTCCACAAAAAGAAACATCTTACTATTACTGACAAGCCTAAATCAGACCCTGTTGATAAGGCTACTGCTATCTGCTACAACTGTCAGGGCAAAGGACACTTTGCTAATGATTGCAGGTACAGGAAAAGTCAGTTTGCTCCCTCCTCTGCCAAATCTTCTTCTAAGAACCCCAAATACCAGCGCCTGAAAGAAAAATACAAAAAGATGAAAACTCAGCGCAAGGGTAAAGGTCTTATCGCAGAAGACTGCGATTGGGATGATGTCTCCTCTGATGACTCATCTGATGAGGAAGACACTCAAGTGGCACTGATGTCCATTATTGAGGAACCTACCTTAGCTCTTATGGCTAAGATAGAAGAGGTCCCTGAAGAAATTCCTACTCAGGCTCCTGAAGCTTCTTCCTCTACTACTCCTGAAGCTTCCACTTCTGCGACTGATTCTCCCAGTCAGGTACCTATTCCTCTTGTCCCTCTTGAAAGCTTAACTCAGCTGGACCTGGTCACTCTTGATCTCTACAAAGCCCTGAATGGTAAAACCTCTGCTGAAAAAATGAATATTGATCTTCGAGGTAAACTCAAAGAATGCCAAGAAAAAATAAAACAACTTACCATTCTGGAAGAAAACTATAAAGACCAGGTCACTGTAAATAAAACTCTTTGTATTGAAAGAGAAATGGCTCTTGCTGCCAAAGAAAGAGCCCTGGCTGAGTTAAACGCTGAAAAAGTCACCATCAAAGGATGGAGTGACGCCTCTGAAAAGGTTGATGAAATATTAGCCTCAGGAAGAAATGTTAAAAACAAAAAGGGTCTTGGATACACTCGTGGAGGTACAAAATCTGATTGTTCCATGCTCAAATTTGGAAAATTTGTTTCCTCCATTCCTGATCCTAATGCTCCTGAAAACATCCCTTCTTCCTCTAACACACACTCTGAAGGTGCTCCTGAGAGCAAAAAGAAAACAGTCAAGGAAAAATCCAAAACTGTAACACCTTCAAAGACCAAGAGTCCTAAACCCAAGAACAAAGTTCTGGGTGGTGGTCCTTCAGTCTCAGGATCAAAATCTTTTTCCCAAAATCCTGTTCCCAGATTGAAGATTGACCTGAAGCAAAAGACTCAGGAGAAGAAACCAATTCCTCCTCTGTCCAATGCTAAAGGCATACTTGGTGCTGGTCCTGCTCATTTGAAGTTCAAAGACTTCCTGGACTCCACTAAACACTTTCAATATCGCAAATGTTATCACTGTGGATTAAATGACCATATTGCGAGTAAGTGTCCTGATGCTACCAAAGCTGAAAAATCAGCTAAGGTAAAGAAAAATCCTAAGACTGATAATTCAGTCAAAGGAAAGAAGGTTGTCAAGACTGTCTCTTCAGTCAAGACTCTAGCCTCAAGAACTGATAAATCAGTTAAGGCTACCACTGACTCCACCAGTCCTACTGATACTTCTGGATCCATAGTTCTATGGGTACCAAGAAAAACTTAAACTCTAAATTTTACAGGATAAGGGCATCTGGTATCTGGACAGTGGATGCTCTCGACATATGACTGGTTCTAAATCTGTCCTCTCTAACTACCGTGAAGAAAGAGGTCCTGCTGTGACCTTTGGTGGAAACGGTAAAGGCCAAACCCGAGGGTATGGCACACTGACCAACGGAGTAACTACGTTCAAAAGAGTTGCCTATGTTGAAGGCCTGATGCATAATCTTCTGAGCATCAGTCAATTGTGTGATAAAGATCACAAAGTCTCCTTCTCAAAGAAGAAGTGCAAAGTCAAAAACAGAAGAAAGGAAGTTATTCTCACTGGAATGAGACATGCTGATATCTATATCATCAACATGAATACTTCCACTGACAACTTCTGCTTTGTATCTCGTGCTTCCTCTGATACTAATTGGCTATGGCACAAGCGTCTTTTTCATCTCAACTTCAAGACGATAAATCAACTCTGCATCAACAACCTAGTTGTTGGTCTTCCTGACTTTCGCTATACAAAGGTATCTCTTTGTTCAGCATGTGAAAAAGGAAAACAGACCAGGGCTAGTTTCAAGTCCAAGCAGATTTCCTCCATCAGCTCTCCTCTACAACTTCTCCACATGGATCTCTTTGGACCTGTCAACGTCCAATCCATTGCTGGAAAGAAATATACTCTGGTAATCGTTGATGAATTTTCCAGATATACTTGGGTATTCTTTCTTCGATCCTAGAGTGATGCTCCTGAAGAAATCATTCTGTTCGTCAGGAAGATGGAGAGACTCAACAACCTTACTGTTCGATCAATCAGGAGTGACCACGGAACTGAATTCAAAAACAGTACCCTGGAAACCTTCTTCGATCAGAAAGGTATCTCTCAGAACTTCTCATCCGTAAGAACTCCTCAGCAAAATGGTGTTGCTGAAAGACGAAACAGAACCCTGATTGAAGCTGAACGATCTATGTTGAGTGAAGCAAATCTTGCCACTCAATTCTGGGCTGAAGCTGTTAGCACTGCTTGCTATACCCAGAACAGATCTCTGATAGTAAAGCGCTTCAGAAGAACTCCTTACGAACTCTTTCGTAACAGGAAACCCTCTATCGAACATCTCCATATCTTTGGTTGTGTCTGCTACATTCTGAACAACAAAGATAACCTTGGAAAGTTCGATTCCAAGTCTGATGATGGGATCTTCCTTGGATACTCCTCTATCTCTAAAACCTGTCGTGTGTTCAACAAACGAAGACAAGCCATAGAGGAAACGATTCATGTCAAGTTTGATGAATCGGGTCCTACTTTTCCTCACCCTCATGAAAATTCTGAAATAAATCAGTGGGCTGATTCTTTCTTTCAAATCCCTGAAACTCCCATTGTTGATCCATCTCCTCAAGACCTTCCTGATGGTTTTGAAGAAGATCCTCCTATACCACCCACTGAAATAACCACTCCACCTCTGATAAATGCCACTCCACTTACCCAAATCGCACCAACTGAACCTGATCAACCTACTAACAGTGAAGATTTCTCTCAAACCACTGTTAGTGAACCTACGCCTACCAACCTCCTCCCTGATCCATCAGTAAATGAAGCTTCCACTTCAGGACAGGTGTATCAGCCACCTGCTCTTCGATGGACCAAGGATCATCCTATTGATCAAGTTCTTGGTAATCCCTCCTCTGGCATTAAGACTCGACGCCAATCTGGTAACATCTGTCTTTACGTTAATTTCATCTCTGAAAATGAACCAAAAGAAATAGATGATGCTTTGCGTGATCCTGCCTGGGTCTCAGTCATGCAGGAAGAGCTAGCAGAGTTCATCAGACACAATGTCTGGCTTCTCGTCCCTAGGCCTCGAAAACGTACTATCATTGGTTCCAAGTGGATTTTTCGAAATAAACTTGATGAGATTGGTACGATCATTCGAAACAAGGCTCGCCTTGTGGCACAGGGATACAGGCAGGAAGAGGGCATTGATTACGATGAAACCTTTGCTCCTGTGGCTAGGCTCGAAGCAATTCGACTTTTCCTAGCCTTCGCAGCACATATGAACTTCAAGGTTTATCAGATGGACATCAAAAATGCCTTTCTGAATGGTAAACTTAATGAAGAAGTCTATGTGGCTCAGCCTCCTGGCTTTGTAGATCCTAAGTTCCCTGATCACGTCTACAAGTTAAACAAGGCTCTCTATGGGTTAAAACAGGCTCCTCGTGCCTGGTATGATACCCTCTCAACATTTCTTCTCTCTAAAGGTTTTGTTCGTGGAAAGATCGATAGCACTTTATTTCTAAAGAAATATCCTAAGCATATCCTTCTCGTTCAGATATATGTCGATGACATTATCTTTGGATCCACAAATCCCAAACTCTGCGAACAGTTTGAGTTGCTCATGAAATCTGAATATAAAATGTCTATGATGGGTGAACTTACATTCTTTTTAGGACTTCAGATCAAGCAATCTGAAAAGGGAATCTTTATCAATCAAGGCAAATATGTACATGAGATGCTGAAGAAATTTGATCTCACATCCTGTACACCGATGAAGACTCCAATGGCTCCTCCTCTGTCACTTGACAAGGATTCCAAAGGGAAACCTGTTGATGTGACTCTCTACAGAGGAATGATCATTGAACTCCATTTTGTCCCTACTGAATATCAGCTTGCTGACCTCTTTACCAAACCACTGGATGTGACGCGTTTCAATATGCTCATCAGTGAACTTGGGATGTTAAATCCTGATGATTGAAGTTTATCAGGACAAACAGTTGTTAAATCCTATAGAATAATTATTCTCAGGACTCTTTCTTTAACAACTCCTGAACAAACTCTCATCAAGGATGACTCTATTCAGTACTTACAAAATCTTTGTTCAACATCCGAATACTGATGATTCTCAGGTAAGTACCTTTGCTCCTGAAACCTTATCGCATTAAATGTGATAAGAGGATTTTCCCAAAACAGTACTTATCTGATAAGTACTCCAATTCCAAGAAAACAATTCTTTCATCAAAATGGAATTATCCCCTGAAAAGGTGGTTTTTAGCTTTTCAAATAAAACAAACTTTTCACCTGCACTGACACGTAATGGGACGTTTCCTGTTCCCCACGACATGTGTCAGGCGCGTGAACGCGCGTAGAACTTCCTTTTTCATCATTACGTTTGAAATTAGCCGCTCTTTTCTCTCTCATCCATTTTCTCTCTCCTACCACGAGGTATAAAAACCTCACTCGTAATCCATTACACTCTTTACGCTCACATAATTCTCTCTAAGAACTCAAGCAAGAAAAAGCAAGAACTGTTTTCTCTCAAGAACACCAAGAACACACTCACCACTTTTCTTAACAAGATCATCGTAAGTGTTTCTTTACTCTTGTTCTTTCCACATTTTAAGTTGGTATTCTTCATCTAAACAACTTATTTTGTTAAACGTTTTTCCAAAAAACCCTAAGATCACTTCGTTTGATCTTAGTTTTCCCAAAATCTTCTAAGATTTTTGTTAAAACAGTTTATATGGTTTTTCTTATTTCTTTTAAGAACAATCATAAACTCTTATTTTGATATCTATTCATCAAAATAGAAGTTCTTTTTAATACCAAAACACATTCCTTTTGTGTATTTTGGTATCTAATCCATTCCAAGTATAAAGGATTTCACCACTTTTATGAACATATTCTGTGTTCATTGAAAAGTGAAGAAAAATGCATATTTTGGATCTTTAATCATCCACATATGTTGTTTTTTGTGTTTAAACAGAATGGCTGCTACTACTTCTACATCATTGGACGCCAGCTCTCCTCTGAGGCAACAACCTTGATGACTGCTACTGGAAACCTTCCAATAGTCATCCCCCAGCACGACTTGCAGTTCAAACCCAACAATCTGATTGGGCAATTCGACCTACCTGCAAACAAGGCGTATCTGAAGCCTGCCAGGGACTTTCTCCTCTCATGTCCCCTGAAGACGGCTTTCACCATCAACCCGGTGCCCAACAAACCTCTACTCCTGCAACTGTGGTCCACTGCTACCACTGCCCAAGAAAGGAACTCCAAGGGCAAGATGCACGAAGTGATTAAGTTCCAGATCAAGGACGACATCATTTCGTTCGGCATTGGAACCCTGAGAAACGTCCTCAACTTCCCCAAAAAGGAGAAATTTCCTCCTTCTCCTTCCCCTGACGACGTCATCTCACTCCTGGATGCCATTGGCTACAACTGGCCTGTGAGAGAAGGCCTTCCTCTGGTGAAGACTGCTGCCATTGTCCACAAGACGGGGCTAAACGCTACGTTCTATTACATATGGAACACGTTTGGTCTCTGTCTGACAGGGAAGACGGGGAGCACAGAGCAATTCCCCACGGTCATACAGAACATGGTCTACTCTGCGATCAAAATCGCAAGTTTGACTATGTCCGCTGCATTTGGGATGACATGGTCAAGAAAATCAAGAACAGAACCAGGGTGACCAACGTTCCCTACACCAGGTTCTTCTCTGCAGTCCTGGCACTGCACATGGGTACCAACTACCCAACGGAGGGAAACTTCAACAACTACGCCCTAGGCGTAAAGTTTCTGGATCAGGTGTCTCCCAAACCTGACGATGTTCCTCTATCTGATGTCCTGGTTGTCCCTGAACCACAACCAGACACAGAAGAGCAACCCATCTCTCCTCCTGTCCAAGGTATGTCTTCTCTTTTCTCATCCAAACCATCCTCTTCTCTTTCTATGCATGCTATGTCAGTAGCTAACCCTATACTGACTTCCCCAGCTGCAACAACTTCTTCGGCGCCTCTGAAGCGTCCTCCTCCCTCTGGCTCCTCTCCTCCACCTCAGCCCAAACGCGCCAAATCTAAGGCGCAAAAGAAAAAGAAGGCACCAGCTGGTAAGAAATATTACATTACCCTGCCTCAATTTTTTAATAAACCTTCCCCTTTATCTAAAACTTCTTCACCTGCAGATACTCCTGTTACTGCTCCTGTAACACAAGAACCTGAGGTCGTTCATCTCGAACACTCAGAGAATGTGGAGGGTAATCGTTCTGATACCCTCCTAGCCTCAGGTAATACTTTTAAGCAAATTATTGTCGTTTCTTCTTCTATGAAAGCTATTGAGTCTTCTAGTGCTCACTTAGCTACTCTTTTTACAGGTTCTTTAGGAGCAGCTACTGAAGGGCATCCTCAACTACACCAGAATGACCCTTCAATGACTTCGTCTTCACGGACGCCGACCGACAGCTGAACGCAGCTGAGCTTCGTCGTCAGTCCGCTGAACGACAATTGCAGGATGCTCGCTCAGCACTGCAACTGCAAGAGGAAGCTCACAAGGCCCAGCTTCAGGCCATGGAGCTTGAGCTAGCCTCTACCAAGGCCGCTGCCACTGCCGCCGAAGCCGCCGAAGCCGCCGCAGCCTCTGCTACTGTTGTTGCCGCCGCCGCTGCCCCTGCTCCTACTGGTGTCACTATCACCATACCCTGTCTGGATACGATCCATGACAAGGTCTCTCAGGTGGCTACCTCCTCTTCCTCCCTTCAGGCGTCTGTTGACGACCTGAAGGCCACGGCGCTGCCCGCTCTCTCCACAGCGGTCAACAACAACTCCACCTCCACCACCAACTTCCAATAGCTTGTGGTGCAGAGGTTGGATGCACAGGAGAATGGCCTTAGAGCCCTACAGGAGAAAGTGGCTGAGCTTGCCACTGCAGTCAACACACTCGCCACTGCTCCTCCTCCACCGCCGTCGTTCAATACGGTTGATAGGGAACTTCTTCAGTCCCTACTCTCATCTTCCTTCATCACCAGGAAGCTCAACGCCGACATGGCCTCTCTCCTCCAACGGTGTGTTTCAACAGCCGCCTTACGTCAGGCACCTGTTGAGGGGGAGAGACAGCCCCAGAGAGACCATTCCATTTATTCCCCCTCCACCAACTGGAGAACTAATGAACAAGGGGGAACGAATGAGGATGAGGATGATGAAGATGATGATGATGAAGACGACGACACCTTCTTCGTTGAGAAGGTTCCAGCCTCAACGCCCACTCCAGGGGTTGCACACCCTCAGGGGGAGAACCCCGGTGCACCTGGTACGTTACTACTACCATCCTCTCCCTCATCTTCTGATAACCAACCTATCTCCACCCTTCTTAAATCTAAACCTACACCTGAAACCATCACCGTCGACACCTCCTCTGAAGACTCACCCACAAACAACTTACAATTGGTTATATACCAACCACCCAAACAACCTACCCCTGAACCAACACCTCAACCTACACCCTCACCAACCCCTGAACCTGAAAACCAAGACAACTCTGAATGTTATGATGTGAACTTCGGTTCTGTCACTGGTGAGATTATTCGCCTTATGGAGAATAGTCCATCAGAACAGACACGGGCCGAACTAAACAGAATGACTTTCAGAGTAACTCCTCTAAACCCTGAATCCATTCCTTCTAAACCAACCCGCTTTAACCCTGAAGCATCTTCCTCTAGAACCCCTAAAATCAGAGCCCCTCCTGAAACCATTTGCCTATCATCAGATGATGAATTCATCTCTGATGATTTCTCTACCCCTGCTTCTTCTCCCAGATCTCCTCCCTCTAATTCTCCTAGATTTGAAGGTGAGAATTACCCTGACAATTCTGCTACTATCAACAGGGATGGGCGTTTAGACGCCGTGATAGAGCGACTCGAGAGTACAAGAGTAAAAATTCCTCTTCGCACCTCTTGGGACTCCGAGTTCGCCTATCTATCACAGGAGGAGTACAACAACGCTGTACAGGCTCAGGAGGAGCACAATAAAAAGCAGAAGGAAGCCTTCCTCTCTGCTCAAGCCGCTCGAAGGCTTGCATCGGATTTTGTTGAAGAAGATGCCGAAATAAGTGCTGATCCTGTTCTAGCACAGAAGGCCGCGCTGAAGGTCTTCAACAGAAACGCTGAGGAACAGACTGGAGAAGTGAACTCAGAGCTTGACTGGTGCCGAGACCGCCTACACCTCAGGAAACATGGTGCTGCTATCTCTGGAATCCATCTCAGCCGTACACGCGGCAAAAGAGCAAAAACATGGATCACCGTCAAACGCTCAGGAGTCAAGAATGTGCAACACACTCTTGACAAGTTGGAAAGATACAACTTGTCAGAGTGGAATGAAATCAGAAGCCTACTTCCCAAAGCCAACAGAAACTATCGGGCTGAAGTAGAAGAAGTTATAAATCAACTTATTGCATGCATCAGAAGAACAACCGAAATTCCTGATGACCTTCTCCAGCCTTCTTCAGCACTGCCTCAGCCTCCTGTTCGAAGATCAGCGGGTGCTTCAACAAGGAGACCAACTTCTTGCATGCCCAGGATGGTTGTCAAGCCACTGGACCTCTCGATGCTTGATCTTTCTCTCCCTCCAGGAGTCTGTCTCTCTGAAGGACAAGTCATCAGAGAACCTGTTCATGGTATTTGTGTGAGCGACAACTCCAAGATCCTACGCTTCCAGCGTTTCAGCGAGCTACACAAAGCACCATATGAACACTTGGTTTCAGTTCTCTTCACTGCTCAGAAAGATAAGAAAAACCAAGATAATAAAGAGATCATTCGCACTGTCAGAGCTATACTCGATCATAGAATCGCCTTCAGTGATACTCCTGTTCCAATTCAAGTCAAGACTGAAGAAGTTAGCGAAGACTCTGATAGTTAGAATTTTTTGTAATTTTTCTTTCAGTACTTCATTAATGTACTCTTGTATTTTCTTTACTCTTGTAACCATATTGAGATTAATGAAAATGCAATTCAGTGCATTGTACTTTATTCCATCATAGTACTGAAAAAGATCCCTCAAAACAGTAAATGGGACATGTACCTTTATGAGTTCTATTTCCTACTGTTTTATCTAGACTTAGAAATTTTTTTCTTTCTAGACTTAGACAATTTCTCCATTGTCTTATCATTATCATTTAGGGGGAGATTGTTGATCCAGCTCTCCTAAGACCTGATGAAATGATAATGATCCTGAATCTTTACTAGTGAATAGGTTTTACTTCTGTAATAGCTTGAGGAATTATCACTGAGTCTGTTCAGTGTTATTCCATGTCACTTATGCTGTAACTTATTTTTATAGTAATCAGGATCAGGATCAGGAGACGAACGAGTCTGTTCTGTAGTCTACTGATCCTATCCACTGAAGTGAAGACCTCCTGAAGACATCAAGATCATACTCAAAGAACCATCAGCGACGTCGAAGAATTAGCTGATGACAGGAACAGCATGCTCGTGATCTGAAGACGGAACTCAGTGATAGCAGGCTGCTCAATATCGTATGACATCCTGAAGATTCATCAGGATACAAGTGACCCTGAACAACATCAGTTTCAGGACTCTACTCATTGATCAGTATCCTGATCCTAAAGGATTAGTGTAATGTCTTAGTCTAATGCACAAAAGGATTATCCGCCTTTACTGACACAAAAGTACATAAGGACAGTCTCTTTACTGTTCCCTCCGTACTTATCAGACCTCAAGGCAACTGTTTACACACTTCCTCTTTTGCACACCATGCAAAGAGTATTTGTTTATAGTAAATAGTACAAAGGACCACTTACATTGTGACACGTACACAAAAGTGAGTCTACATGCATTTAATGCATTGGGTATAAATAGGACTTGAAGAGATGTTCTCCATACTTCTTCTTCATCCTAAAAATACCCTAATCCTTTCTTTCTTATTCCCTCTATCTTCTTTCTTTTTCTTAATCTTCTCACTCTAGTGCATAGTGAAAGAACTTAGATTGTTTAGTTTAGACTCATTGTCTTTTCTATTTCCGCAACAATCTATAAATTCATATTGTTAATACAACAAGAATTTAAAAGTGAAATTTTGTGTGATTATATTCAACCCCCCCCCTTCTATAATCTCAAACACTATCCTTGCTTGAAGGTCACCTTATTGGGACCAACAAGAACTTCCTGATTCATCTCATCCTCAGTATAGCTAGGCGTGTAGTCCTTAGACAAAGGAATCTCACGCGTTGCATAACTGGCATTCAGAGATGAATAGTTGAAGGGGAATGATTGTTTGTTTTTTCTAGCTTTTTCCTTTTTCTCAATTTCCTTCAACTGTTCAGGGTCATCAGACTCTTTCATGAAAATAATTTTGTATCCAAGACTCATGTACCTCAGATCATACAAGGTAGGGGTCTTGGATATGGCAAGCTTAAGGTAGCATGGACTTTTATATCCAATGCCTTCCTTTGGATTGTAATAATTGAACTCTTTGGGTTGATTCATGTGAATGGTTTGATCAGTCTGATCTCTCTTTAAAAATTTGTCCTCCATGTCTTTTATTTTAGCAAAAAGGTTTGTTCTTTGAGCAAAAATCACTTCATATTTTTGTAAACTTTCTCTACTCAAAACTTCAGCCTCATGAAGCTTCTTTTGCAAGTCTGAGATGTGATCATTCAGACTAGCAACTTTATCTTCTAAGGTTTTGTTTGCAAGAGTAAGAGTGGTTACCTTTTCTTTGGAGTGAGCTAGTTCAATTGAGAAATTTACAACTAAGGCATGCTCACTAGCTAACTTGGATTCTGCAGTTGTTGTCAGGTTATTTGCCTTTTTAATTTTGTTTTCATACTCAGAAACCTTAAGGGCAAGATCCTTGACATGATTTTCAAGTTCAATATAAGGATCAGGAAGTACCTCAGAAGATGAATCAGAATGATCTGAGTCAACATCATTGTAATCCCTATCACTGTCTTCTGAATACTGTTCCTCCTCATTGTGATTTGCCATCAGGCACAGTTGATCTTCCGTTTCATCATTGCTATCCAGATCCCATGCTTCATCCTGGGCTAGCATGTAGACAAGTCCTCTTTCCTCATCATCACTGGACATCTGCAACCAGGCTTCATCTTCAGCTAACAAGGCATGTCCCTCGTCTTGTCTTTTGGCCAGGTTCATCTTATTTTTGTAGTAGTCATACTTTGAAACATGATTGGTACAATTCTTAGCAAAATGACCAGGCTTTCCACACTTGAAGCAGATTAGTCCTCCATCAGCTTTCTTCACCTCTTTGCCCTTATCATCTGGTTTAGCTGTTTCCTCAGGCTTCTGGTAGTCAGCTCTACCACCTTGTTCAAACCTCCTTGGCTCATACCTCTTTGGTTCTTCAAATCTCTTATCCCTTGTATCAACAAACCTTCTTTCTTCATATCTTCTCTCCCTTGGCTCTTCATACCTCCGCTCTCTAGAATCTTCATACATCCTGTTATCTGTCTCAGTTGCCCTCTCATACCTTCGAGCATCATTCTTTGGTTCATACCTATCCCGAGCTTCATACCTTCTGCCACTGGAATACCTATGATTGTTGGAAGACAACGGTTTCCTTGAAGTTCTTTTGGCCATTGTTCTGGTGATCAATGCCAATGCTTTCTTCATATCACTCATCTCTTCATCAGATTCACTTCCTCTTTCACCGATGTTGGAAGGAATATCATAGTCTTCTTCATATCTTGATGATCTCCCAGATGAGTATTGTCTTCTGTCAACGACTAAGGCAAGTGGATCGGTATACTTTTCTGGTTTCTTCTCGGTACCAAGTATTTCAAGTACCTCATCTTGGTTATGGTTCAGCAATTCAAACAACTCATGAATATCAAGATCTTCCAAGTTGCGATTCTGTTGAAGATTGGAAGCAAATCTCCTCCATTCAGACCTGAGTGAGTTGATGAACTGGATATTGATATCCAACTGAGACTTCTTGAGGTTGTTCTTCCGGAGCTCATTGATCATGGTACAGAACCTGTGATAGGTATCTTCTAGCAATTCTCCCTCTCGACCTTTGAAGGTAGCAAACTTAGTAAGAAGGTTGGTTCTTTTCATCTGTATGCCTTTCTCAGTCCCATGCATTAGGCTAATGATCTCATCCCACATAGCCTTTCCGGTGTCATTGCAGTCAATGTTAGCATATATCTCATTGGGCAGGCTCTGAATGAGATAGGATTTGGCAAGAATGTCACCCCTGACTCGGTTGGCTTCTCCAAGAGTGAGGTTTGTTTCATATATTTCCATTATACCTCCGACAATTGGTGGATTACCATCAGGGACTGCTGGAATTTCAGTGTAGTACTTCACGGGTCCATTCTTGAGGGACTCCATGATTTGCTTGCCGAGAGGTTGCTTGGTGACAAAGTCAATGAAACGTGATTTCCATTGGGAGAAGTCACCTCTGAACAGAACTGGAGGTCGGGTGTCGGACCCGATTGCCAAGGCTTCTCTTGTGTTCATGATTAAGGATTGATTGTGGATCTTAAACCACTTAGTATGATCAGGTGAATTGGTTGGTGAAAGGTCTTAAGACTTGTGAAAATCTTGAAAATGATTCAGTTCTGGAGGTCGGGGTCTGATCTGGAGGTTAGGTTCAAATCTGAAGGTTAAGTGTAGTGATGGGTATTGGGTGTCGGGTATTGAGAGAAGACTTAGACAAATTCTGGAAACTCTAGTCTGAAGAAAGTACTTGACGCCCAAAAAATCCAAGTCTGAAGAGAAGACCCGGTACCCGAAGCTTGAGTCTGGACCTGAAGAAACGATTTCACCAGAACCAGAACACAACGGATCAGGAGCAAGTGGCAGGCTCTGATACCAATTGTGGGTTCTAAATCAATCAAATCAAGAACACTTAATCAGGATGATGTATATGCTAAGTACAATGATCTAATTAGATTGCATTCCATTCAATGTTGAGAGAATCAAGAAGTACAAATGATGATAATGACATCTATTTATACAAACTCTAAAAAGGCTAAAGGGCTTAAAAGAGATGGGCCTTTACACTTGGGCCTTAAACACAAATTACATAAATGACAACCAACTTTAGATAAATGACAAATTGACACAACTAACAAATATTTCTAACAGAGAATGAAAATGGGAATGCAGGAGAATGGGAATAGGAATGAGCATTGCATTGATGTTATTTGGTTAACCCAATATAATCAATGAAAAATTGTCTCATATTAAAAAAAAATATGTTTTTCCAACTTGAAAATACAAAAGATGTTTCATTTAACATCCATAGATTGAACAATGCATGGAAAAAGAACCAAGTAGAAATAAAAATTTCATTTCTCCCAATTTGGTCAGGAATGAAAATTAATAAATCTGCAAGAATGATTCCATTATATAATGTCAAACCAAACAGCAGTTTTCATTATCATTCTCATTCCTGGCCCCTCAATACCCCCAACCAAACAGCCCCTTAATGCTTGCTTTTGTGTCTATATACAGAAGCATTTTGCAAATGTTATAAGTGTAGTGATTCCGGTTATGATCATGATTATGGATATTAACGACTATTATTTTTGCAGCTATGCATCGTAACCGGGTTAACTAGTCGGACCTTTAATTCAGTGCTAGTAATGGAAAAATGTAGGAGTTAAGCCGAAGCTAGTCTTGGTTATATTCGGTTGTCAGATACAATTTTGTTAAAGTTATAAAGGTATAACATGTCACATGTTCGATTATTTAGATCTTCTTTGGTAAGCATTCAAAGATATATCCAATTAGTTTATCGCGTAAACATAACGAGGAGCAAGACTATATATTTCATGGTAAGATGAAGACAAGGATTGAGATTTTTATCCGGTAACTGAGCATATGGTGACTCTTACCGTTATCGTAATCCATTTTGATACCCAGGAATGTTACCCTATAAAGTATCATTTACGTACATTTATATCATATATATTACATTATTACATGAATAAATTTGCTCAAGTTTAGGTCAATGATGCTAAAAATAGGTAAATAAAAGTAGTTGAAGGTATATGAAACTTTATAATCCTAAAGAGTAAGCAATGTCTTATTTGTATCTAACTTATCATAAATTTTAAACTAATTACCTTAGTCAATAGCTTATAATGCGGAACTTTTTGTTTTTAAGAAGGAGATTTTCAAACATAGTTGGGTAGCGTTCATGGACCGTAATTTGTGAAAGAGGGTTTTAAGTTTTATTTTGTCGTTTGATTAAGAGTAGAAAAAATGGTTTTAATATCTATGTGTTCACATGTTAATATATTTATTTATTTTGTCAATGTGATGTGGATTGGAGTAGGTGTGTTCGAGGTTTTGGATATTATTGTTTATGAATGTAATTGTCGTTACCTTAGGCTACTTGATCATTTTGATCACTTTAAAAAGAGAAAAGAAGAATTATGGCATATTATTTTTTAATAGTTATGTTAGAAATACCGTAAAAAGCAATACCAACAAATATTAGAGTAAATTATTTTTCTAGCCATTTGAAAATACCAACAAAATCCAACTAACCCATCTCTCCTAACAATTCATGAAATAGCCACAATTTCCGCCTCATACCAAGTCGTCTCAGGCGACTTTCCCTTTTCCGGCCACTTTTTCACTTTTCCGGCTACTTTTTTACTTTTCTGGCAAAAAACCATTGAAGTCGCCCCAGGGGAAGTCGCCTGGGGCGACTTCCATTTGTTTACACATTTATTTTGGTTTAAGTGGCAAGGAAAAAATAAGAGTAAAAAATGCTACTTTTGTTGGAAAAAGTGTAAAAAGTGGCAAGATTCTCAAATATTCTTCCCTAGGCGACTTGAATAAATTGGAAAGTGGCAAGGAAAAAGTGAAGTCGCCTCAGGCGACTTTTGTTGAGGCGACTCGGGCGATTTCTTGGTAAGTCGCCTGAGGCGACTTGGTGTGAGGCGAAAATTGTGGCTATTTCATGAATTGTTGGGAGAGATGGGTTAGCTGGGAGAGATGAGTATTTTCAAATGGCTAGAAAAATAATTTTACCCAAATATTAGGTAGGAAAAATGTAATTAGCTTTTGATTTAATAAATTAAAAAAAGAAGACAGGTCATCTCAATGCGTCTTGTTGGAACTTGAAATTACTTATTTGTTCAGCTATAAAAATTCTTTCATCGTAGCTTATTCGTTGAGTCACATGTAGAGCATCTTTAACGGTTTTGCTAAAATAGTAAAAGTAATTTTTTTAAAACTTTTTTAACAACATTGGTATCTTGTTTTTTTTTTTTTAAAACTTCTAAATTTTCTAAAACTTAATAGTATCAGAGAAATAAATATTTTAGGTGATTTCTATCCACACCCTCTTACAAGGGCGTGTAAGCAGGTGGTGTGAGTACACCTGTGGGACCCAGTGGTAGGGCCTAGTGAATTTATGTGAGGGAAAGATGGGAAATTATATGAATATTCAATTCTTTTTTTAAATTGCATTAGGATGGTAAATTATATGAATATTATAATAATATAATTTGAGTTAAAATCTATAAAATAGAAAAACTTTTTCAGTTGGACGTAAATTTTTTTAATTATTTATCACTTGTTTCTCTATTTTAGAAAAAATATATATAGCAATCCACAAGCCCACAAGCTTTTATTGTCACATCAGTATCACATCAGTTTTAACCATAAGCCCTCACCAAACCTTCAATAGAAGTACCACTACCCACAAGCTCGAATACTTTTCTATATATATATATATATATATATATATATAGAGAGAGAGAGAGAGAGAGGAAAGTTCAAATACAAACCACTTTTTGGTTGTGAACGTGAGGACAACCCAGAGCGCGACACGTGACGGCTTTGAGTGTGGTCCCCTCCTTTAATTCAATGCCCTCCCATGAATCGCGCCTAGTCATCCGCCGTGGACATGACGTGGCGCCTAGTCATCCGCCACGTGTCGCGCTCTCGGTTGTCCTCACGTTCACAACCAAAAAGTGGTTCACATTTGAACCCACCCCTATATATATATATATATATATATATATAGAGTTCCATTCCGTTGTTAACCACATTTTTTGCGTTAACTATGTTAACCCATCACAACCATTGATTATTTTAATCTACGGTCAAGATCAAATCCCTATAATTATGGAATTTTGAATAATTCTAATTTTAAATATCTAATAAACACAAGTGCACGAGGGTATTTTGGGAAAACACAAAAAATTAAAATTCATTCAAACTTCAAATTTCAAACAAAATACAATCAAATTACAAAAACCCTATGCATCCCGACATAACACTAGTGCACTCCGACGGACTTTCACCTCAAGAAACACTCTGAACGTAACATTTACAGTGTTTTTACAATGAATATTCAATTTTTTTAACATTCACAGTGTTTTGTTGTAAAGTTTCATATAAAAAGTGTTGATCTCACCAAATGAGTGTTAGCCTAGTGGTAAGGCTTGGGCACTACATAGTGGTGAACCCGAGTTCGAGCCCTGGGGGACGCATTCTGGATGTACGGGGGCTTCGACCCCGGGCTGCATGCTTTAGCAGTCGGGTTTCAGCCCAAAATTGTTGAGGATTAGTCTGGGCCCAATGTGGTCTGGGATACCTCTTCTAAAAAAAAGTGTTGATCTCACTGGTCTCACGAAAACAACTTGGTCTCACCTGATCTTAAGTCTTAGTTTCAAAAAGATAAAAAAAAAATATCTTACACGTGACGTATCCACTTTTACGGGGGACTTTTTTTGGTTAATTTTATAACAAGGTATCAATTTCTTATAAACGATATCATATACGCGTTCTAAGCTTAGGAATTATGATACGTTGTAGTAGTCACATCAGACTTCTCTATGCACCGTTGATTTTTGGTTCAAGTCGGTCAATGGATGCTCATGCATTAAAAGTGGTGGAACTTTCATTCCGTGTAGACAAAAATCCTTTATTTTCCTTTTGTTACCCTAAGTACGAAGATTACAAAAGATTCCCTTCCAAGTATATATTTGGCGTATAGTTTAATATAGAAAACATTGTTAATTATCTCTATAATTATTTGTATAGCATTAAGGGACTGAATCCTGTATGATAATATATTAATATCATAATAAAAACAAAATTCTTTTTCTCCTTAATGGCAACCGCAGGCAGATGACCGGTACCAAGCGGTACCGGTCGTGAACACCATTGGGGTCACCGGTAGAGTACCGGCAGGGAAGGGGATCGGCAGGGTGGTACCGGTCTCCCACCCCACCCCACCCCACCTTTCTCTCTATCTCTCTCTTCTTTTCTTTTTCTTTTATTTTTTTAATTAATTAATTAGATGGGTATGGAATTGGTACGGTTAAGGATGAATTGGTATGGTGTTGGTAAGGTGATGGTAAAGCTGATGTGGCGTTGAGGTGACAGCAGGTATAAGGGGTATGAGGGGTAAGGTTAAGGATGACCTTATAGTACATGGTTAGTAAAAGAGAATGTGGTTTGTAGTTGCATCTCTGAATAAAAACATTTACGGTTTTTCATAATAAGATGTTCTTTACTAAGATTTATGAAATATAAATTATTTAGAGAAAATAATATTCATTGGTGTTAAATTAATATAAAGTTGTAAACGAAAAATGTAGCCTTTTTGTCTTTTTTTTTTTTTTTTTTTTCTTTTCAACCACATATTCAAAGTATTTTTTTTATATAAATAGAGGACACACACGCATATCTAGTTTCATGTTTCCTAAACAATTAGCATCTACTTACATATTCCCATTAATTATACTTCCTATTTTCCAAGATGGCTTCAGCTTCTGATTACGGAGCCTTCGATGACTGTTTTAGAATTTCGGAGTTGCTATCTGACAAAAAAGCCCTCGATTATCATGACTTGGATTTACTCTTTGGTTTCTGCAATACAATATTTAATGCAATAAATAATTCAGCAGCGGAGAGGAGTTATGGCAAGCCTATGTTGTGGATTGGGATCTACGTAGCAGTAGCATCATTACTTTGCATCCTTCTCATGGCAGCCGATTTGTTCCATGGTTTTCGAAATAGAAAACTCTGGTTTCCATCCAAATACTTTACCCTCAATGCTGCTTCCATCACAGTCATAACTATCGCGATGAAGCTCCCTGTCGATCTCACTAGTCCAATGCCACACACCATGGACCAATTGACCAAGGCAGGAAGCATGACCTTCATGTGTACCATGATGGCTAATTTAATGTTGTCTCTTGCTTCTATGGGCAATAGGGAGCTTTTCACAAACGTTGCAGGTATGGTCATTCTTGTTGTCACAATGGTCGTCAATATTTTTATCCAGACGAAAACCGGTGTTGTTTCTTCTTGGCTCATCATCCTCCTCGAGTACATTAACATAGCCGCAATGCTCTCTTTACTTATACTAGTGATATCTTCGGCTTTAATAATTCCGACTTCAAAAAGAATATTAGAATTGAAGTATCAAGCAGTGCACAAAACAACTTCACATGACTTGCATGCACAACATACTTGGATGTTTACGGTTGAGGAATTAACACAACATGTGAGAAAATATTGGGTGATGGCAGGAACTTGTAGCCCACAATTTGTTATGGTTACTTCTCCACTATGTTCTGTAGCTGGGATTATTTGTGTGACTATTACAATGTTGCATTATGGTATCACTATATTCATCTTCAAAGAAGACAAAAATGTTTTTCTAGATTACAATTCAGATTATAAGTGGTCAATACTTGTGATTTACATAACACAGACCATTGGAATTGGAGTAGGTACCATTGCCTTAGTATTCAGATGTTTTGCGACCTTAAACTTCAAATTGTCCATTAAATGGATTAAGAAACATACCAAGGTCTATGAAGTTGAGAAGCACTGGACCCAAACGTTGACGGATTGGAAAAAGATCCATTTAGCTTTTCCAATAGGTGGTCGCCTATCAAAAGCTTTTGTCTACGTTTGGTATAAGCTCATTCTAAACCTTTGCATCATATGTCAAAAGGTAATTGTGGTCTCATGCAAAATAATAGTACTCATTCCACTGGCCATGGTTATTGTTGGTGTGCTTTGTGTATACTGTTGGAAGTCATTGAAAGCAAAGTTCTTTGTTATTCGTACTGATTCAAATCGTGAAACTATACCTCAAGACGAAAACATTGGAAACTATGCTTTGCAACTTCAAGACGAGGTGGAGGTTAGTAAAAGAATGCTCAAAAGTATTTCAAAATCGGTGAATCGATCAATCCGAAAGGCTGAGAAGCAACTTCCTATCAATCTTTTAAAACATATTGAGCAATCTACGGGATTTGAAGGATTAGTGAATTTTGATAGGGATAATAGTCAACCTTTAGACGATTGTGCTAAATTTCCCAACAGTTGGAGCTTACCTGTGGTAACCTTAGCATGCATCGCCGTTACTCTACCAAATACAAGTCAGGAGAATGTTGATTGTTTGTTCAACGGTGTTCGCGAAGGTCTTTTATACACTCTTGTTGTCGAAGAAAGCCTTAACAACACTGGTGAATATATAAAAATTCACAAGGCAACTAGCTCCTTGTGGCGTGAGGTTGAAGTCACCTATAGATGGTTGGGGAACACGCTCCAAAGAAATGCCTATAGAGATAAAAACCCAAAAGATATTCTTGAATGGTTTGCTGAAAAAGCAAAGGATGTTATAGTTGAAATGAGCAAACACAACAACAAGGAATTGTTGGACGAATCTCGTGACATGTTGATTGCTGCTGATTCAATGTATCGTGTCACACAAACAATCATGGTTAACTACCCTAACGACATCGAACACAACAGAGAAGAGCAGTTGTTTGGCCTATTATCCGGCATGATCGTAGACATAGTGGTTGCTTGCTTCACCAACTTACCACGTGTCATAGCAATGAAATGCCACGAGGATGCAATAGAGAAACGAGAGGCTAGTGTTCAAGCTGCAGCGAAGCTTCTTGGTAGTACTAAGAAGATAATAGAAAAACTTCAATCGTGTGAGATACCAACCTTGGATCCCGACCACATGGCATTTATTGACGAGTGGCGTGTTCATTTGAAGCAATCAATTCCGTAGATTCTACTGTTTTTCATGCATGCATGGGGTACGTAATTTCTTGAACTTCATCAACTATCTACCTATATATATATATATATATTTGATTCATAGTTTTGTCTAACTTTCTTTTTCTTTTGCACCTCTCTTTCTCTTTGTAATTTCTTTCCGTTTTCTCGTTAATTAATCGAGGGTATTTTAAGACCGTAAACATAAATATTTTCTCGTTATTGTGTATAAAGTTTTTAAAATTGGAACTTTTGGATACTGTTTATGTGCTATTTTAAGACCGTAAACATAAATATTTTGATTCAAAAATTGTGCAAGTTTGTACATATATTTCAATATAAATGTATTAGAAATGTGTCCATTTCATTGCACTTCATCAAGAGTGAAGGTAATATCTTGAGCTTCATTATCTCATAATCATTGGTTTAATTGAGTTTTGCATCACCCATATTTTGCATAAAGCATTGGATGCATCAATTTTTTGCTTTTTAGCTCTTCTCTGTGTGGTCTAATCCTTTTTGTTTTATACATATCTAGCAGGTGATGTTGGTCGAAGAATCGAAAATCCGTCCTAACGCATTTTCTGGATGATCTATTTTTTGTTTGTTATAATTTGCAAGTTTTGTGTGTCACACATTTGACGTCTTTGTTTCATGTAACTGTAAATGTTTATCATGTTTGCTTATTTATTTGATGCAATATATGTTTTTTTCGGTTAGTTGATTATTTTGTTGTTGTTATGATCAATCTTGTTCTGCTATGTTGCTGTTGTTTTGACTTGTTACGGAAGTGTATACGGTCTAAATGAAGGTCTCCGTGTGGGTATTCATCGGTTTTCTATTTTTTGAGGTTTTCCTTAAAAGTTCAAATGGAAACTCATTTTTCAAATGGTAACCGATTATATTAGATTTATCAGTTATTATTGCAAGCTCTATCAATCTTTTATTGGAGACTATGGAGTCACTACTAGAAAAAAGGGTATTACCGACGGCCCAAACAGTCGGAAACCGGCTTTACCGACTGTTTTCTAATGAGACGAGCGTCGCTAAAAACATGGTCGGTAAATTACCGATGATTTTTCCAACAACTTTTACTGACTGTTTTCCGATTGTTTTATTTACCGACCGCTTTCCGACGAGTTTTACCGACTGTTTCATTTACCGACCGCTTTTCGACGGGATACCGACGACTTTTCGACTGTTTTTCGACGATTTTCCAACGGTTTTCCGATGACCTATTATAAAATAAATAACAAATAAAATAAAAAAACAATCAATAAACAATCGGAAAGTAGTCAGTAATGGCCGTCGGTCGAAGATTACATGTGGCTCATCATGGATCATATCTTTTTTGCATAAAGTCAGTCAATGAATGATAGTTTCTTCTCAACAGAGTAATTTCCTAGTTAGTCATGCCATCATAAGAATACAGAAAGAAGGCAAGTAGATTGATTAAGACCAATGACGTTAGTCTTTCCTTCTTTTGGAATAGTAGAAACCCTGCCAATTAAGTTGGAACCCATCTTTTTGTTTTTGTATTTAGGGTTAAGTTCTCGTGAGAATGTTTTCATGAGACCGGTGAGACCAACATATTTATATGAAACTTCACATCAAAACATTTGTGAAGGTAAAAATATTTGAACATTCATCGTAAAAATATACTAAAAAACACTATCGAAGAAAAAAAATCAAAAAAACGAGACCTTCGCAGCATTTTTGCTGTGAAGGTTTGCATTATTTATTTATAACCTTCACAACATTTGAGCTGTGAAGGTTTCGTTTTTTTACCTTGTTTTGTGAGGAAAGTTCAAATGTGAACAACTTTTGGTTGTTAACGTGAGGACAGCTGAGAGCGCGACACGTGGCGGCTTTAAGTGTGGTCCCCCCTTTAATTCAATGTCCTCCCATGAATCGTGCCTAGTCATCCGCCGTGGACTTGACGTGGCGCCTAGTCATCCGCCACGTGTCGCGTTCTCGGTTGTCCTCACATTCACAACCAAAAAGTGGTTCACATTAGAACCCACCCCTATATATACATATATTATATATATATATAGGGGAAGGTTCAAACGAGAAGCATATCAATTTAAGAGAATACGAGAAGCAATCTCAGCCACTCATCTCAGGCCAATCATATATGATTAACCACTGAGGAAAAAAACATGTACAAAATCATATATGATTCATTATACATGATTAACAACTGCGCGGATCACATGCGACTCACGACCCGCATTTTGACCCGCCCGCTTCCCTTTTTTTTCATCGGTACTTAATTGAATGGCTGAGATTGCTTCTCGTATTCTCTTAAAAAGTTATGTTTCTCGCATGAACCTTTCTCTCTCTCTCTCTCTATATATATATATGTAATTTTCTTGAAAATTTCATGGGCAACATAGTCGGTCCAATGATTTTGGATGTCCGGAACAGAGTAAAACAGTGTCCAAGAACCAAAAACTATGTAAATAGATGTCCAAGAACCAAAAATAAAATGCTTTTATATTATAACTTTTATGTTATTAGAATGTTAAAATTTTGGGTAATCAAAATTTTGTAATATATTTCTTCGGCCCCCCGATGTATAATGTCCGTGTTTCGTCACTGGCGATAAAAACAAAGTTTTTGTGATGAATTCAAAAAATAAGTTAGCTCATGATAAACCTGACCAAAATGATGTGAGAGATAATATATCATCATACTCGAAGCTAGTTATTATTGTAATCATCGGGTCACTTATCATAGTAGTTTCTTTATTTCCCTTTTCTTTGTGCTCTGTTATTCTTGTTTTGTTTATTTTACGCAATATAATTTAATTGCTTTAAATATTATTTTTGATCACTTGTTATGTTTGACCTTTGAAAGTTTACAAGTAATGGTCATTATCATTTATATTCAAATCAATATAGAAATATGTTCCTTATCAACATTATCCGTAACTCTAATTATGCTAAAAACTATTTAAAAAATTAAAAATGGGAAAAAGATGCATACACATAATTGTTTTGACTTTTGAGCCTAATTTCTAACACAATAAATGAAGTTGGGACCACCCTCTTTCTTTAAATAATTTGTTTGTTAATTCTCTTTTTATTGTCTACACAAGACCATTAAATTGCACATATTTGAAGTTTATGTGCAATATCTTTGAAACAACTTGATACACAATTAGCTTCAACTTACATGGCTAAACCAAATGTCATATTCCAGAGTATTTATGATTATTACTCGAACTACTGTCTCATGAAAGTAGACGGGTTATCTTGTCGTAATGTACAACCTTCGGAAAATTGTATTATGAACATCTCTACAGATGCCATGTTGGGACTCAAGTATTCGTGTTCCAAAACCCAAAAGCTAACGGAAGCATACAACATATACAATGGACCTATGTTGTGGATTGGAATCTACATTGCAATAGCATCAGCGATTTGCATCCTTGCCATGGCGGTTGATTTGTTTCATGGTTTCCGAAATAGAAAATTTTGGTTTCCTTGTAAATATTTCTCTCTCAATGCTGCTTCCATCACGGTCATATCTGTTGCCATGAAATTGCCTGTCGATTTGAGTAGTCCGATGCCTGGATTCGTAGACCAAGCAACCAAGCTGGGAAGCATGGCCTTCATGTGCATAATGATGGCTAACATAATGCCTTCTTTGGCTTCCATGGACAACAAGACACTTCTTGCAAATATCATAGGTTTGTCCATTCTCGTTATCACCATAATTGTGAATATTTGCATAGAGATTACAACGGGTGTTATAGATAATTCGGTAGATAATTTTTTTGATAAACTTTACATAGGACTAGGATACGATCTCGGTCTCCGGAATTCAGTAACATGGGCAATCTTCTACATGGTTTTGATGCTTATGTTACTAATGATATTGGTTTCTTCAGCTATAACAGTTATATCCTCTAAGCAAATTTTGGAACTCAAATATCAAGCCATAAGGAAAACAACTTCAAATGATCTACATATGATGTCTACGATAGAGAGACTAAGTCAATATGTGAAAAGATACTGGGTTATGGCAGAAAGTGGTAGCCCTCAATTTGTTATGGCTTGTAATCCATTATCCAATGCTTGTGGCATAATTTGCGTAATTACTCTAGTTACATATACATTTAGAGTAATTGTGATCTATGTCTCACATACGTATATGGATTACCAATCAACGTACAAGTGGTCAATGCTTGCCATTTTCGTAACTCAGTTCATTGGAGTTGTGGTGGGTAGTATTGCCCCGATATTTAGATGTTTTACGGTCTTGAGATTCAAACTATTTACTAGGAACCATCTGGTGGTCTTTAAAGTAGAGAAGCATTGGACCCAAATGTTGTGCGAGTTGAAAGAAAATCATTTACCTTTTCTTTCAAGTGCTCGTAAATCAAGAGTCGTATTCCAAAATTTGAAGAACCTTATTCTAAGCCTTTGCATCGGATTTCAGAAAGCAGTTGTTGTAGCATGCAAAATAATAGGGCTCATCCAGATAGTCTTTATTATCTTTGTTGTGTGTTGTTCATATTGTTGGCAATCATTGAAGGCATTGTTGTTTATTCCACCCATGGCCTCAAGTAATGATGATATACAAGACCTTAGCAATTATGTTTTGCAAATACAAGATGAGATGGAGTTTGCCGAGACAACAGTGAAAGACATTTCGAACTCCATGAATGGCTTGATTCAAAAGGTTAAAATGGAACAAAATAATGATCTTTTAGAGCTTCTTGGAAAATCTACCGATTTCAAGGGAGTAGAGATGTTTGACAACGATCAAGTTCAACATCTAGTTTCTATTGAACCAGTTAACGGTTGGAGCTTACCGGTAGTGACATTAGCATGTATTGCTGTTGCTCTCCCCAACATTCGTAAGGACAAAGTTGAGAGCTTTTTGAAAGGTGTTGGTGATGGCCTTTGGTACACTCATCTTGTGGAAGAAACCCTCAATTGTGCAAGCGAATATGTAAATGTTCGAAGAGCGACAATGAATTTATGGCATGAGGTTGAAGACAATTTCAAGTGGTTAGGGAATCCTCTTGAAGGGAATGCTTTTAAAGAAAAAACATCACAAGAGATTCTTCAATGGTTTGTTGATAAATCTAAAGAAATTGTGTTAGAGATTAAAAATAGTTCAAATGGAGAACCGGTGGAGAACTTTCCCCATAAACTGATTGCTGCTAATTCGATGTATCGTATTTCCGGAACACTCTTGCTCAATTGCAATAGTAACTTTGAACGGATTAGCAAAAAACAGTTGTTTGTGTCATTATCGGGCATGGTTTCATCCATATTGTCTGCTTGCCTCACCAATATACCACGAGCCATAGAAGCCAAATGCCATGAAAGTGTGATAGAGAAACGGGAGGCGGGTGTTAGGGCTGCAGCCAAACTTCTTGGCAGGAGCACAGAGATAATAAGGGAACTTGAAGCACGTGAACGGCCATTAGGCATGGATCAAGATAAAATGGCATTCATCGATGAGTGGCGTCTTCATATGAAGCAGTCAATCCCCTAGAATTCATTACGTTTCATCAAGAGCAAAGGTAAGTTTTTCATTTTCACGTAACACATATATTTAGTTTAGTTAATCGAGTTTTGCATTCCCATATATATTTTCACATCAATCTCATATTTTTGTGTTTAATTATCCTAAGTTTATATATTTTATATCTTTTAAAGGTAACGTAGGTGGAAGAACTCATAGGCTCGAGGGATCGTTAACACAAAGCATCATCACGATTCATGATGATCGATCTTTCATTTAGATTATGTGTTGAATTCTTTTTCTTTTTTTGTTTTGTGACCTTTGTCATTCACATGTATTTTTGGTAACGATCAAACTTGTTGGGTTGGACAATTGTTATCAAATGATCCTTTAGGCAATCACTAATAGAAAATTGAGTAA
Organism: Centaurea solstitialis; assembly: GCA_030169165.1. Classification (NCBI taxonomy): domain Eukaryota; kingdom Viridiplantae; phylum Streptophyta; class Magnoliopsida; order Asterales; family Asteraceae; genus Centaurea; species Centaurea solstitialis. Next base: position 72,710,008 of record CM058044.1, on the reverse strand, counting down.
TTTTGTGGAAATTTTCAATGGAAATTTTCGATAGTGTGTAAAAAAAACAAGATTTTAAAACTTTTAACAGAACCGTCCTGTCAATATTCTGTCGAGGATTGTAGACATACTTTTGACATAAAATTCCATCAATTAAAAATTATGAAATTAAAAACTATTTGTTTTCAAATCCGTCGATACAAATTCATCTACCGGTGTAATTTACTTTAAAAAAAATAGAAATTGAGATAATAAAAATTCTATAATTGAAATACGTTATATTTTAGTCCCACCCCTAGTTGGAACCTCTCTTCTCTATCGATGGTTCTTTTTAGAGAGTAAATTTTACGGGATTCACATATACCTTTTTTGTTTACAAGTTAACTTGAAACTTTAAGCATCATCAAAAGTTATATAACATTGGTAAGCAAGTGCCTATTTTAAAATTCTAATAGATTTCGAGTACCTTGAACACAATATAATTAAATTTGGTATGAAAGTTTTAGAATCTAGTAAGTAAGTCACTACTAAAAAATTGTGTATTACCGACTGTTTTCCGATGAGTTACCGATTGTTTTTTTTTATGTTATATTTATTTTCCAATAAGTCGACGGAAAATCATCAAAAAAGTAAAAAACTGTCGGTAAATGAAACAGTCGGAGAGCAGTCGGAAAAACTGTTGGTACTTTTACAGACCAGGTTTTTAGCGACGCTCGTTTCGTCGGAAAAGCACCGGTAAAACTGATGGGGACTTAGTAGTGATTTAATTTAGAACGTATAGGGTTTGGTCAATGATAATGAACTAATGACCAAGTCATATACACATTATAAACTAGAGGTTTATAAATTAGAGAATTATTATAATTATCGTGGTAGAGTCAAATGTGACTTCTAATGCACTGTTGACTTGTAGAACAACTCAACTAAACGGGTGTTTATGAAAAGTGGAGGAACTTCCATTCTATATAATATTCAATTATTGAATGAAGAGGAATAAAAAAAGAATGCCAACAAAGAATGAAGGGGACCTTTTTTTAAGGGTTTCCAGGCCAAAGCCCGACTAATCCTCGGCAATTTTGGGGGCTAAACTTGATCACACTTAAATGTCCTTAGGCGTACGTACGGGAAGGTTAAACTCGGTTATGGCGCTATGAACCCCCGAGTGTTAACCAATCCGCCACAACACTCGAAGGCAAGAATGATGGGGACTTATTATGTTAAAGAATGCTTAATTTTCCGTCTTGAAAGAATAGTTAAGATGGAACAAATGAACCACCCTTTATTTTTTGTATATCATTAATTATGTTACATTTTCAACCGAAACTTTCAAAAATTAAATAAAAATTGAAGAATCAAACAGATCAAGATCCAAAGAAAAGCCATTACAAATTGAACTATGGGAATACGTAAAGAAACATTATATTTTCTTCATTATGAGAAATTTAATCATCAATTACACAACAAATAGGGAGAACAAGCAATCGTTTGATGTTTACTTTATTTATTAGTTGCTGACTTGCTGGTCTATGGTATATATGTTTTGTCACATATATGATTATTGTGGTATTCAATTAGTCTCGGTTAAGTCCCTAAATCGTTTGTCTAAATATTTCATAATTATCAAACAATCATATTTCATTTTGCAATATATCACAAAAGCCTCTGAATTATTTTAACCACTTAATCATGTAACACCAAATCATTCAAGCAACTTTCAAAACAACCTCTGATGGTCTGATACAAATAGCAGGCCAAAGACTTCAACTATGGCCCAGGCCCAATTTGGCAGCTGCTTTTCATTTTATTTCTCAGCCCATATGCAAGGAAGGCCCAGAGCCCCAGAATGCTTCCTCTCCTACCAAAAACTTGACCCATGTCCAATAACAAGATATTATTTCAAAGCTTCAATTTTAATTCATGAGGTAATTTCTAAAAACTTTTTGTTCAAATATTGATTAATTCCCACAGTTTGCTACACAATTGTCACCAATTATGTAGGAACTTGATAAAAGAAATAAGGTTCGAGTAAATCGTAGGTTTAAACACACAGCCTCTACATTATCCCAAAGCACAATTGTTCTATAATTGTCGGCCTTTAGAACTTTACAAACGATTATTGGTTTCCAAACCTCAACGAACGAACCATTTCATCAACTGACCCTTGCTTGCGTGTTCTTTTTGAAGGAATTATCCAAGCAATTTTATAGGAATTCGAAAAAGAAACAATCACGGCAAAGAACCTAACCCTTGTTTACGTTAATTTTATAATTGCCGTCCAAATCTCTAAATTCAAATTCACACCCCAAGGTTTGATAAAAGCACATTTTATTAAAAAAAGGGATATATTTGATAAACTAGCTAAGAGCATCTACAGTGGTGGGTGGAACCTTCAAAAACCTCACTTACCATATATTTTTCTGTCACGCCACTGCCATCTCAAGAAACTAAGAACCTCCTTAAAACTCTACAATGGAGATTCTTGCAAAAACCTCACTTCCATTTTCTTATTTATGATATAAGTTTTATTTAAGTAAGTTATTGTATAACAGAAAAGGAAACTATTACAAGAACCTGGGTTCTTATTCAAGCACTCGGGTTCCAATAAAAACATGTGACTGGATCGATAAGAACTTTTGTTACACAGTAGAGGTTCTTGTAAAAACCCCCATGAAGAACCTCAGAAAGAACCTCCATTGTGGATGCTCTAATAAGCTAACTGGTAGCTGATAAGAGCATCCACAGTGGTGGAACCTTCAAAAACCTCACTTACCATATTTTTTCCTACTACGTCATTGCCATCTCAACATACCAAGAACCTCCTTAAAACTCTACAACGGAGGTTATTACAAAAACCTCACTTACCATATTTTTTCCTACCACGTCATTGCCATCTCAACATACCAAGAACCTCCTTAAAACTCTACAATGGAGGTTATTACAAAAACCTCACTTCCCTCTTCTTATTTATAATATAATTTTTATTTATGTAAACTATTATAAAACAGAAAAGGAAACTATTACAAGAACCTGGGTTCTTGTTCAAGCACCCGGGTTCCAATAAGAACCTGTGACTGGACAAGAACCTCTGTCTCACAGTGCAGGTTCTTGTAGAAACCCCATGAAGAAAACCTCACGAAAAACCTCCATTGTGGATGCTCTAAGCTTATGAACAAATTATGTTTGGCAAAAACTAGCTTATGGGTATGTAAAATGACCAAAAGGGGTATATTGAGATATAATAACTAAAATTAATAAAGGTATAATTTGAAAAGGCTACAAAAAGCTCCAAAAAGCTCCAAAAAGCTACCTCCAAGTAGCTTATAAAAAAGCTAGCTTATGAGCTATTTTTTATGTATCCAAATATGTACACAAAAAATAAGCTAATTTATAAGCTACTTTGAATTTACCAAATAATGCCTAAATATGGGTTTTGAATCATTACTACTTGTGTTCAACCTTACATTTTTTACGGGGTACGACTCTAATCATCATTAACAAAATATCCCCCAATTTTAAAAATTAAGAACTAGTGAAATATAATAAAATTGGAACCAAACAAATTACATCAAAAAAACAACTATCATGTTTATAATCTTTCTTTTTTTCTTCTTAAAATCTCCCCCCCCCCCCCCCCCCCCCCCCCATTTAACTCCTATGAAGTTTAAGAACGCCAACTAAGACCATTGATTGTTGTGTGCCATAATATTCAACCCAATAAACTTGGGACCATCCCCCCTCCCCCTTTTGTTTTTTTCTATCTTTTAATTGTCAAAATGATTCCAAGGTCATCAGGTAGTTCGAGTCGAGTCGTTAGTATCTCGAGTCGAGTTTTATTCGAGTCGAGTTTTGACTAAGTCGAGTTTTGACCGAGTCGGGTTTTAATCGAGTTTTGACCGAGTCGATCTCGAGTAGCTCGCGAGTTGTCTTGGCTTAAGCCGAGTCGAGCCGAGTATCAGGTAGTTTGAGACTTTGAGTCGAATCGTTAGTATCTCGAGTCGGGTTTTATTCGAGTCGAGTTTTGACCGAGTTTATTCGAGTCAAGTTTTGACCGAGTCGATCCCGAGTAGCTCGCGAGTTGTCTCGGGTCATTTACACCCCTAGTAGGTCCGTCCGTGCATATAATAAATTAATAATTGCTTTAGCCTAAGTCCCAGGTCTTGCTTTTATTCCAATTATTGTTGGTATGGCTGGCATGCATACACACTAATTGTTTGATTCAAAGATCTTGCTTTTATGCAATTATTTTCAACGTAATTCCAAGGTTATTAAATTACATATATTGGAAGTTTCCGTGCAATCTATATATTAACAACTTGGTTGTGACTAATTATAAAAAGATGCTCATCTTCTCTTTTGTAGATAATTAGTTTCAACTTTGCTTAAACACATTAATTCACAAAATGAATTCTAATGATGAAGTCTTTCACCAGTGTTTCAATGCTGTGCACAATTTAGTCAATGAATCTTATGCTTATTTATATGGACCAGAGATGATGTTCCTAACCGATGGTATACTTGTAAACATCTCCTACGATGACTTGTTGACCAGCTTCGACATTGCGTGTAACCAGACCGAAGAGTATGTGAAAATGTCTAACAAATACAGTGGACCTACGGTGTGGATTGGAATCTACATTGCAATAGCATCCGCTATTTGTATCATCGCCATGGCAGCTGATTTGTTTCATGGTTTTCGAAATAGAAAATTTTGGTTTCCGTGTAAATATTTCTCGCTCAATGCCGCTTCCATCACAGTGATAACCGTTGCCATGAAACTGCCGGTGGATCTGAGTAGTCCGATGCCCGGGCATCTGGACCAAGCAGCCAAGGTGGGAAGCATGGCGTTCATGTGCGCAATGATGGCTAACTTAATGCCTTCTTTGGCGTCTATGGACAACAAGACACTTCTTGCAAATATCATAGGTTTGACTATTCTCGTCATCACCGTGATTGTGAATATTTGCATCCAGATTTTTACCGGTGTTATAACAAACTGGCCTATCTCTACGTTTGCCGGTGGCAGGTACTATATCAGTCTGGCATGGGCATATGTCTATATGGTTTTGATGTTCTTGTTATTAATCATATTGATTTCTTCATCCATAACAATTCCAACCTCAAAGAAAATTTTGGAATTCAAGTATCAAGCCAAAAGTAAAACAACTTCGGTTGAGCATCGTGTAGATATGTCTACAATCGAAAAACTAAGACAATCGGTTAGACGGTATTGGGTTATGGCAGAAAGTGGTAACCCCCAATTCGTTATGGCTAGTAATCCATTGTCCAATGCTTCAGGTATAATTTGTGTAATTACCCTGGTAACGCACCTAGTTATCGTGTTGGATATCTATTTCACTGCAGGTCATGGTTATACGGATTACCAATCGGATTACAAGTGGTCAACGCTTTTCATTTTTATAACACAGTTCATTGGAGTTGTAGTTGGTAGCATCGCTCCAATATTTCGTTGTTTTACGGTCTTGAGATTCAAATTGTTGACTAGGAACCATTTGATGGTTTTAAAAGTAGAGAAATATTGGACGCAAATGTTGTGTGGGTGGAAAGAAAGTCGTTTACCTTTTCTATCCACTGCCCGTAGATCAAGAGGCGCTATCAATAATTTGAAAAACGTTATCCTGAGCCTTTGCATCTTATTTCAGAATGCGGTTGTCGTATCTTGCAAAATGATAGGGCTGATAGTCTTTATAATCCTTGTTGTGTGTTATTATTGTTGGAAGTCGATGAAAAAGTTGTTTACTACACGCATTGCCTCGGATAGCGATGATACAAGCGGAGACCTTAGCAATTACGTTTTGCAAATTCATGATGAGATGGAGTTTGCTGAGATAACCGTGAAAGGCATTTCAAACTCCATGAATCGTTTGATTCAAAAGTCTCAGAACGAAAACCACAATGATCTTTTAAAGCTTCTTGGGAAATCCACCTGTTTCATGGGAATAGAAAAGTTTGACATCGATCAAGTTCAATCTTTGCTTTCTGTGGAACCTGTTAATAGTTGGAGCTTGCCGGTAGTAACATTAACATGCATTGTTGTTGCTCTCCCAATCATTTCTAAGGACGACGTTAAGAGCTTGTTGAAAGGTGTTGGTGATAGTCTCTCGTACACCTATCGTGTGGAAGAAAGCCTCAATAGTGCAAGTGAATACGTTAGTCTTCGAAGGGCAACAATGAATTTATGGCATGAGGTTGAAGATAGCCGTAAGTGGTTGGGGAACACTCTAGAAAGAAGTGCTTATACGGGAAAAACATCAGCAGAGATTTTGAAATGGTTTGCCGATAAAGCTAAAGAAATTGTGATGAAATCCAAGGAAAGCATCAATGACGAACTAATGGAGAGTTTTCCTAATAAGTTGATTGTTGCCAATTCGATGTACCGTATTGCTACAACAATCTTGCTCAACTACCAAAACAGCACCGAACCGGTTAGTGATGAGCAATTGTTTATGTCATTATCTTGCATGATATCGGACATATTATGTGCTTGCCTGAGTAATATACCACAAGTCATATCAACGAAATGCCATGAAAGTGTTATAGAGAAACGGGAGGCAAGTGTTCATGCTGCTGCCAAACTTTTTGGTCGGAGCACGGAGATCATAGAAAAACTTGAAGCGCGTGAATTACCGAGCATGGATCCCAAAAAAACGGCATTTATTGATGAATGGCGTTTGTACTTGAAGCAATCTATCCCCTAGAAATCATTACCTTTCATCAAGAGCTAAGGTAATTTTTGCAGCTTCATTGTCTCACATATTTGTAGTTTAATAGATGAATTTTGATCACACGTATTTGAATCATGCATCAGATGTATCCATTTTTTGTGTAACCGAACCAACTTATGAGAAATTAATCACCAATTACACGTCAAATACAGAGAACAAGAAACCGTTCTATGGTATGTTTATCGTATATCTGATTCTTTTGGTATTCAATTTGTCTCGGTCAGATACCTCAATCTAGTCTAAATATTCTATAATTGTATCACTTTATTAAACTTTTCCAATAATAATTGATATTGAGAAGTGTTTTGTCGAAAATAGAATTTAATAAAAGTTATTGTTCCTTGTAGTGTCTATCATTCTCCCCTACAAGTTTGAATGATGTTTCACCCTAAAAATGCTTTGGAAGCCATGATTGTTTGGGTTCATAATTTATTTGTCAAAGTTAGCAGGTTATAATTCAATTTAGATTCGAATCCAAAATTTTCTAAGGGGTTGATTGAAACTTCCTAAAATATTTGGACTTAAAATATTAAATGATAATGGTTAAATTAATCAATTAATCAATTAATCAAATAAATAGCAATAAACTCAGTATACCAAATTACTAATAGAGTAATAGGTAATAGCTTGCTATGGCCCAGGCCTAAGACGTCAACTATGGTCCAGGCCCAATTTCATGGCCGCTTTTCATTCTATTTCTCGGCCCATATGCAAGGAGAGCCTCGAGCCCACGATTAGTGATGGCCAAACGTTACTGGTTATAACTAGTCCGGGCTATTAATTGGTAACCATGTGTAAACACTATTTTTGATGGTCAGTCTCTTTTTTTTTGTAATTTGAAAACAATCTGGATCTAGACAAATTGTAAACCATCGGTAGTTCAATCACTTCACAACTTTATATAAAGTGTTCATTAGTTTTGCACTTTTGCTTGAAACACGTTAGTAATTCTTAAACCTTTGATACAATTAATGTACCTAAAAATATCAGTCTTTATTATAGTAAATAGATTTATCTTCTTCTAATTATTCTTAGAAAGAATTAGGGTGCGTTTACTTGTGGAAAACTGTTTTCTATTTCATAGAAAACGTTTTCAGAAAATGAAGTTGAGTTTTTATTTTCAGTTTTCTATGAAAATTTTAGAAAACTCGTTTAGTTGGAAAGATGAAGTTTTCATTTTCCATTTTTAGAAAATTCAAAAACTCGTTTAGTTGTGCATTTTCGGTTACTTTCCATTTTCCAGTTTCCATTTTTTCAAATATTGCAACGGTGGCGGTGGTGACAGCGGCGGCGGCGACAACTACGCTGTGGAGGCGGCGACGACAGTGGTGGCGGCGGCGACGGTGGCCTCGGCAGCGACGGCGGTGGTGGCGGCTGCCTCAGCGGCGGCAACTGCGGTGGTGGCGGTGACGGTGGCCTTGGGGGCGACGGCGGCGAAGGCGGGGGCGGCGATGGCGGCGGTGGCGGCGGTGGCGACGGTGGTGGCGGTGACGAGAAGGGGACGGTAATTGGAAAACCATAAAAAGTAGTTTTCTATTTACACTACGTACATTTTGGAAAATGAAAATGAAAAATTTTTTGGAAATTTTTTGAAATCTAATCCAACTAAACGTGTTTTCTAAATTTTCATTTTTCGTAGAAATTTTTCCAGACGTATATAGATATTCCAAAGTCCGAACTCTATTCTTACATTCTACCCTTAATTCAATGAAGATGAAACACCATATCTACGGCTACGTTCACTTCCTAATTAATCCACCACCTATTTTCTCTCTTGGTTCACATTTTGCTTGATTCTCTGGAATTTTGTTTGCTCTGTCTTCTCTTCCTAGAACCCTTGTGGGAAAAGAAATCTTTAAGTTTTCTATAAGATTTAGGTCGTGTTTGACGATTATAACACAACAAGAAAAAGTTTTTTTAGACAAGAATTTAAAGGCGTATTTAAAAATAAATTTTAGACAAAGAATTACATGACAATGTAAGAGGCTTAATTGAATATAAGTTTTTGTTTTCTAAAACCCTCTTACCCTTTCTAAAACCTTTTCCTACCTACCTCTATATAGGAAAAGTTATTGAGTGAAGTAAAGCTTTTCTAAAAATTTTAGAGAATCTTTTTAAACTTTTAAATACTAAAGAAGGCCTTATTTTTCAAACTTTTCATATTTCTTGTAGTGTAAGTTACCTTAATTAGCTAGGAAACTTGGTAAGAATAGAACTCCTTACGTTAAATCATGCATATATAAACCGAGTGACCAAATAGTGTTTCAGTAAGTTTAATGAAGGTCTTTTCATTTATACTATTATACGTAGTATTAAATAAATACTTATACTTAAATATTAATTTATAGATATTAATTACCTATTATCAATAAGTCATTAACAGAAAATTTCAAAAGAGTTTGTGGTATGACCCCACAACGTGAGAAAATGTAAACCGTATCTCCCTTTCCATAATTATTTTATTTTAGGAAGATGTACAAGTTAAACCACAGGGACTATGAGTGCAATTTTCTCAAAGATATATAATACTAACCAATATAGTGATTTTTCATTTTTTTTAAACGGCAGCTTTATTAGAGTCGGGTCTAGCGAGAAGCTAGAGACCCGAAAACCGAAAGAACAACAATGTCATGGGATTTTCCACGGGTTACAACACCACTCCGCCCAATTCAAAAAATTACAACAACCGCTCGTAATACGGACCCAATGAAAGACTTCCGCCTGAATGATATTGGCAACCGCTCCTAATACCTCGTTGCGACTTTTCCAAATGAACCAATAAGTGATTTTCATTTTTGTAAGAACGAATTTTCAACCAGAAAAAAAAAAGGGAAGTTGGGACAATCGTGGTCTTTTTCTTTTTCCTCCCTATTGTAAATGTCAAAGTAATTTCAAGATTATTGATGAATATCATTTATCAGAAGATTCCATGCAATATTTTTCAAACAACTTGGTTGGAGCTAGTTATAAAAAGATGCTCATGTTCTGTTTCATAATCAAACTAAAAAAAATCCCAAAATGAACTCTAATGATGCAGTCTTTAACCGGTGTTTCAACGCTGTGCGGAGTGTAATCAACGACACAATATACGCTTCGGGTGCCAACCGTTGTGTAGACATCCCCTCTGATGTGTACGACAGCTGTCAGGAAACCGAAGACTATGTGAATATATCTAACAGATATAGTGGACCGATGGTGTGGATTGGAATCTACATTGCAATAGCATCCGCCATTTGTATCATTGCCATGGCAGCTGATTTGTTTCATGGTTTCCGAAATAGAAAACTTTGGTTTCCGTGTAAATATTTCTCTCTCAATGCTGCTTCCATCACAGTGATAACCGTTGCCATGAAACTGCCGGTGGATCTGAGTAGTCCGATGCCCGGGCATCTGGACCAAGCAGCCAAGGTGGGAAGCATGGCGTTCATGTGCGCAATGATGGCTAACTTAATGCCTTCTTTGGCGTCTATGGACAACAAGACACTTCTTGCAAATATCATAGGTTTGACTATTCTCGTCATCACCGTGATTGTGAATATTTGCATCCAGATTTTTACCGGTGTTATAACAAACTGGCCTATCTCTACGTTTGCCGGTGGCAGGTACTATATCAGTCTGGCATGGGCATATGTCTATATGGTTTTGATGTTCTTGTTATTAATCATATTGATTTCTTCATCCATAACAATTCCAACCTCAAAGAAAATTTTGGAATTCAAGTATCAAGCCAAAAGTAAAACAACTTCGGTTGAGCATCGTGTAGATATGTCTACAATCGAAAAACTAAGACAATCGGTTAGACGGTATTGGGTTATGGCAGAAAGTGGTAACCCCCAATTCGTTATGGCTAGTAATCCATTGTCCAATGCTTCAGGTATAATTTGTGTAATTACCCTGGTAACGCACCTAGTTATCGTGTTGGATATCTATTTCACTGCAGGTCATGGTTATACGGATTACCAATCGGATTACAAGTGGTCAACGCTTTTCATTTTTATAACACAGTTCATTGGAGTTGTAGTTGGTAGCATCGCTCCAATATTTCGTTGTTTTACGGTCTTGAGATTCAAATTGTTGACTAGGAACCATTTGATGGTTTTAAAAGTAGAGAAATATTGGACGCAAATGTTGTGTGGGTGGAAAGAAAGTCGTTTACCTTTTCTATCCACTGCCCGTAGATCAAGAGGCGCTATCAATAATTTGAAAAACGTTATCCTGAGCCTTTGCATCTTATTTCAGAATGCGGTTGTCGTATCTTGCAAAATGATAGGGCTGATAGTCTTTATAATCCTTGTTGTGTGTTATTATTGTTGGAAGTCGATGAAAAAGTTGTTTACTACACGCATTGCCTCGGATAGCGATGATACAAGCGGAGACCTTAGCAATTACGTTTTGCAAATTCATGATGAGATGGAGTTTGCTGAGATAACCGTGAAAGGCATTTCAAACTCCATGAATCGTTTGATTCAAAAGTCTCAGAACGAAAACCACAATGATCTTTTAAAGCTTCTTGGGAAATCCACCTGTTTCATGGGAATAGAAAAGTTTGACATCGATCAAGTTCAATCTTTGCTTTCTGTGGAACCTGTTAATAGTTGGAGCTTGCCGGTAGTAACATTAACATGCATTGTTGTTGCTCTCCCAATCATTTCTAAGGACGACGTTAAGAGCTTGTTGAAAGGTGTTGGTGATAGTCTCTCGTACACCTATCGTGTGGAAGAAAGCCTCAATAGTGCAAGTGAATACGTTAGTCTTCGAAGGGCAACAATGAATTTATGGCATGAGGTTGAAGATAGCCGTAAGTGGTTGGGGAACACTCTAGAAAGAAGTGCTTATACGGGAAAAACATCAGCAGAGATTTTGAAATGGTTTGCCGATAAAGCTAAAGAAATTGTGATGAAATCCAAGGAAAGCATCAATGACGAACTAATGGAGAGTTTTCCTAATAAGTTGATTGTTGCCAATTCGATGTACCGTATTGCTACAACAATCTTGCTCAACTACCAAAACAGCACCGAACCGGTTAGTGATGAGCAATTGTTTATGTCATTATCTTGCATGATATCGGACATATTATGTGCTTGCCTGAGTAATATACCACAAGTCATATCAACGAAATGCCATGAAAGTGTTATAGAGAAACGGGAGGCAAGTGTTCATGCTGCTGCCAAACTTTTTGGTCGGAGCACGGAGATCATAGAAAAACTTGAAGCGCGTGAATTACCGAGCATGGATCCCAAAAAAACGGCATTTATTGATGAATGGCGTTTGTACTTGAAGCAATCTATCCCCTAGAAATCATTACCTTTCATCAAGAGCTAAGGTAATTTTTGCAGCTTCATTGTCTCACATATTTGTAGTTTAATAGATGAATTTTGATCACACGTATTTGAATCATGCATCAGATGTATCCATTTTTTGTGTAACCGAACCAACTTATGAGAAATTAATCACCAATTACACGTCAAATACAGAGAACAAGAAACCGTTCTATGGTATGTTTATCGTATATCTGATTCTTTTGGTATTCAATTTGTCTCGGTCAGATACCTCAATCTAGTCTAAATATTCTATAATTGTATCACTTTATTAAACTTTTCCAATAATAATTGATATTGAGAAGTGTTTTGTCGAAAATAGAATTTAATAAAAGTTATTGTTCCTTGTAGTGTCTATCATTCTCCCCTACAAGTTTGAATGATGTTTCACCCTAAAAATGCTTTGGAAGCCATGATTGTTTGGGTTCATAATTTATTTGTCAAAGTTAGCAGGTTATAATTCAATTTAGATTCGAATCCAAAATTTTCTAAGGGGTTGATTGAAACTTCCTAAAATATTTGGACTTAAAATATTAAATGATAATGGTTAAATTAATCAATTAATCAATTAATCAAATAAATAGCAATAAACTCGGTATACCAAATTACTAATAGAGTAATAGGTAATAGCTTGCTATGGCCCAGGCCTAAGACGTCAACTATGGTCCAGGCCCAATTTCATGGCCGCTTTTCATTCTATTTCTCGGCCCATATGCAAGGAGAGCCTCGAGCCCACGATTAGTGATGGCCAAACGTTACTGGTTATAACTAGTCCGGGCTATTAATTGGTAACCATGTGTAAACACTATTTTTGATGGTCAGTCTCTTTTTTTTTGTAATTTGAAAACAATCTGGATCTAGACAAATTGTAAACCATCGGTAGTTCAATCACTTCACAACTTTATATAAAGTGTTCATTAGTTTTGCACTTTTGCTTGAAACACGTTAGTAATTCTTAAACCTTTGATACAATTAATGTACCTAAAAATATCAGTCTTTATTATAGTAAATAGATTTATCTTCTTCTAATTATTCTTAGAAAGAATTAGGGTGCGTTTACTTGTGGAAAACTGTTTTCTATTTCATAGAAAACGTTTTCAGAAAATGAAGTTGAGTTTTTATTTTCAGTTTTCTATGAAAATTTTAGAAAACTCGTTTAGTTGGAAAGATGAAGTTTTCATTTTCCATTTTTAGAAAATTCAAAAACTCGTTTAGTTGTGCATTTTCGGTTACTTTCCATTTTCCAGTTTCCATTTTTTCAAATATTGCAACGGTGGCGGTGGTGACAGCGGCGGCGGCGACAACTACGCTGTGGAGGCGGCGACGACAGTGGTGGCGGCGGCGACGGTGGCCTCGGCAGCGACGGCGGTGGTGGCGGCTGCCTCAGCGGCGGCAACTGCGGTGGTGGCGGTGACGGTGGCCTTGGGGGCGACGGCGGCGAAGGCGGGGGCGGCGATGGCGGCGGTGGCGACGGTGGTGGCGGTGACGAGAAGGGGACGGTAATTGGAAAACCATAAAAAGTAGTTTTCTATTTACACTACGTACATTTTGGAAAATGAAAATGAAAAATTTTTTGGAAATTTTTTGAAATCTAATCCAACTAAACGTGTTTTCTAAATTTTCATTTTTCGTAGAAATTTTTCCAGACGTATATAGATATTCCAAAGTCCGAACTCTATTCTTACATTCTACCCTTAATTCAATGAAGATGAAACACCATATCTACGGCTACGTTCACTTCCTAATAATCCACCACCTATTTTCTCTCTTGGTTCACATTTTGCTTGATTCTCTGGAATTTTGTTTGCTCTGTCTTCTCTTCCTAGAACCCTTGTGGGAAAAGAAATCTTTAAGTTTTCTATAAGATTTAGGTCGTGTTTGACGATTATAACACAACAAGAAAAAGTTTTTTTAGACAAGAATTTAAAGGCGTATTTAAAAATAAATTTTAGACAAAGAATTACATGACAATGTAAGAGGCTTAATTGAATATAAGTTTTTGTTTTCTAAAACCCTCTTACCCTTTCTAAAACCTTTTCCTACCTACCTCTATATAGGAAAAGTTATTGAGTGAAGTAAAGCTTTTCTAAAAATTTTAGAGAATCTTTTTAAACTTTTAAATACTAAAGAAGGCCTTATTTTTCAAACTTTTCATATTTCTTGTAGTGTAAGTTACCTTAATTAGCTAGGAAACTTGGTAAGAATAGAACTCCTTACGTTAAATCATGCATATATAAACCGAGTGACCAAATAGTGTTTCAGTAAGTTTAATGAAGGTCTTTTCATTTATACTATTATACGTAGTATTAAATAAATACTTATACTTAAATATTAATTTATAGATATTAATTACCTATTATCAATAAGTCATTAACAGAAAATTTCAAAAGAGTTTGTGGTATGACCCCACAACGTGAGAAAATGTAAACCGTATCTCCCTTTCCATAATTATTTTATTTTAGGAAGATGTACAAGTTAAACCACAGGGACTATGAGTGCAATTTTCTCAAAGATATATAATACTAACCAATATAGTGATTTTTCATTTTTTTTAAACGGCAGCTTTATTAGAGTCGGGTCTAGCGAGAAGCTAGAGACCCGAAAACCGAAAGAACAACAATGTCATGGGATTTTCCACGGGTTACAACACCACTCCGCCCAATTCAAAAAATTACAACAACCGCTCGTAATACGGACCCAATGAAAGACTTCCGCCTGAATGATATTGGCAACCGCTCCTAATACCTCGTTGCGACTTTTCCAAATGAACCAATAAGTGATTTTCATTTTTGTAAGAACGAATTTTCAACCAGAAAAAAAAAAGGGAAGTTGGGACAATCGTGGTCTTTTTCTTTTTCCTCCCTATTGTAAATGTCAAAGTAATTTCAAGATTATTGATGAATATCATTTATCAGAAGATTCCATGCAATATTTTTCAAACAACTTGGTTGGAGCTAGTTATAAAAAGATGCTCATGTTCTGTTTCATAATCAAACTAAAAAAAAATCCCAAAATGAACTCTAATGATGCAGTCTTTAACCGGTGTTTCAACGCTGTGCGGAGTGTAATCAACGACACAATATACGCTTCGGGTGCCAACCGTTGTGTAGACATCCCCTCTGATGTGTACGACAGCTGTCAGGAAACCGAAGACTATGTGAATATATCTAACAGATATAGTGGACCGATGGTGTGGATTGGAATCTACATTGCAATAGCATCCGCCATTTGTATCATTGCCATGGCAGCTGATTTGTTTCATGGTTTCCGAAATAGAAAACTTTGGTTTCCGTGTAAATATTTCTCTCTCAATGCTGCTTCCATCACAGTGATAACCGTTGCCATGAAACTGCCGGTGGATCTGAGTAGTCCGATGCCCGGGCATCTGGACCAAGCAGCCAAGGTGGGAAGCATGGCGTTCATGTGCGCAATGATGGCTAACTTAATGCCTTCTTTGGCGTCTATGGACAACAAGACACTTCTTGCAAATATCATAGGTTTGACTATTCTCGTCATCACCGTGATTGTGAATATTTGCATCCAGATTTTTTACCGGTGTTATAACAAACTGGCCTATCTCTACGTTTGCCGGTGGCAGGTACTATATCAGTCTGGCATGGGCATATGTCTATATGGTTTTGATGTTCTTGTTATTAATCATATTGATTTCTTCATCCATAACAATTCCAACCTCAAAGAAAATTTTGGAATTCAAGTATCAAGCCAAAAGTAAAACAACTTCGGTTGAGCATCGTGTAGATATGTCTACAATCGAAAAACTAAGACAATCGGTTAGACGGTATTGGGTTATGGCAGAAAGTGGTAACCCCCAATTCGTTATGGCTAGTAATCCATTGTCCAATGCTTCAGGTATAATTTGTGTAATTACCCTGGTAACGCACCTAGTTATCGTGTTGGATATCTATTTCACTGCAGGTCATGGTTATACGGATTACCAATCGGATTACAAGTGGTCAACGCTTTTCATTTTTATAACACAGTTCATTGGAGTTGTAGTTGGTAGCATCGCTCCAATATTTCGTTGTTTTACGGTCTTGAGATTCAAATTGTTGACTAGGAACCATTTGATGGTTTTAAAAGTAGAGAAATATTGGACGCAAATGTTGTGTGGGTGGAAAGAAAGTCGTTTACCTTTTCTATCCACTGCCCGTAGATCAAGAGGCGCTATCAATAATTCGAAAAACGTTATCCTGAGCCTTTGCATCTTATTTCAGAATGCGATTGTCGTATCTTGCAAAATGATAGGGCTGATAGTCTTTATAATCCTTGTTGTGTGTTATTATTGTTGGAAGTTGATGAAAAAGTTGTTTACCACACGCATTGCCTCGGATAGCGATGATACAAGCGGAGACCTTAGCAGTTACGTTTTGCAAATTCATGATGAGATGGAGTTTGCTGAGATAACCGTGAAAGGCATTTCAAACTCCATGAATCGTTTGATTCAAAAGTCTCAGAACGAAAACCACAATGATCTTTTAAAGCTTCTTTGGGAGATCTACTTGTTTCATGGGAATAGAAAAGTTTGACATCGATCAAGTTCAATCTTTGCTTTCTGTTGAACCTGTTAATAGTTGGAGCTTGCCGGTAGTAACATTAACATGCATTGTTGTTGCTCTCCCAATCATTTCTAAGGACGACGTTAAGAGCTTGTTGAAAGCCATTGGTGATAGTCTCTCGTACACTCATCGTGTGGAAGAAAGCCTCAATAGTGCAAGTGAATACGTTAGTCTTCGAAGGGCAACAATGAATTTATGGCATGAGGTTGAAGATAGCCGTAAGTGGTTGGGGAACACTCTAGAAAGAAGTGCTTATACGGGAAAAACATCAACAGAGATTTTGAAATGGTTTGCCGATAAAGCTAAAGAAATTGTGATGAAATCCAAGGAAAGCATCAATGACGAACTAATGGAGAGTTTTCCTAATAAGTTGATTGTTGCCAATTCGATGTACCGTATTGCTACAACAATCTTGCTCAACTACCAAAGCAGCACCGAACCGGTTTGTGATGAGCAATTGTTTATGTCATTATCTTGCATGATATCGGACATATTATGTGCTTGCCTGAGTAATATACCACAAGTCATATCAACGAAATGCCATGAAAGTGTTATAGAGAAACGGGAGGCAAGTGTTCACGCTGCTGCCAAACTTTTTGGTCGGAGCACGGAGATCATAGAAAAACTTGAAGCGCGTGAATTACCGAGCATGGATCCCAAAAAAATGGCATTTATTGATGAATGGCGTTTGTACTTGAAGCAATCAATCCCCTAGAAATCATTACCTTTCATCAAGAGCTAAGGTAATTTTTACAGCTTCATTGTCTCACATATTTGTAGTTTAATAGATGAATATTGATCACACGTATTTGAATCATGCATCAGATGTATCCATTTTTTGTGTAACCGAGCCAACTTATGAGAAATTAATCACCAATTACACATCAAATACAGACAACAAGCAATCGTTCTATGGTATGTTTATCGTATATTTGATTCTTTTGGTATTCAATTTGTCTCAGTCAGATCCCTTAATCTTGTCTAAATATTCTATAATCGTATCACTTTATTAAACTTTTCCAATAATAATTGATATTTAGAAGTGTTTTTGTAGAAAATAGAATTTGATAAAAAGTTATTGTTAGTGTCTATCGTTCTCCCCTATAAGTTTGAATGATGTTTCACCCTAAAAATGCTTTGGAAGCCATGATTCATTCCAATCCAAGTCCATTGTTTGGGTTAATTATTTATTTGTCAAAGTTAGCAGGTTATGATTCAATTTAGATTCGAATCCAAAATTTTCTAAGGGGTTGATTGAAACTTCCTAAAATATTTGGATTATAAAGTTAAATGATAATGGTTAAATTAATCAATTAATCAAATAAATAGCAATACTAAACTACTGATGCTAAATTACTAATAGAGTAACTAATAATAGAGTAATTAATAGGTAATAGCAAGGCCTAAGACTTCAACTATGGCCCAGGCCCAATTTCATGGTCGCTTTTTATTTTATTTCTCGGCCCATATGCAAGGAGAGCCCCGAGCCCCCGATTAGTGATGGCCTGATCCGTTCGAAGATATCGGATGCAACTTCTTGGAATGAGTATTCAAACAACAATTTCTCATTTTAAAGAAACTCCATACGAAAGAACAATAAAACAGAAGAAAATAGGCTACTTTTTGTGTATCCAAACATGTACACAAAAAATAAGCTAATTTAGATTTACCAAATAATGCCTAAATATAGGTTATGAATAATTACTACTTGTGTTTAACCTTACATTTTTTACAGGGTAGGAGTTTAATCACCATTAACAAAATATCCCCCTATTTTAAAAATTAAAAATAAGTGAAGTATAATAAAACTGGAACCAAACAAATTACACAAAAAAAAAACTATCACTTTTATAGAGGGTATTTGGGATTCCATTATAAAACTCATTTTTAACTTAAGAAGTCAATAAGTTAAAAAGATGTTTGGCAATCTAAAAGGACTTTTTGAAACTACATTTTTGATAAGGAAGTAACGGAATTTTTGAGAAGTAGCAAAAACCTGACTTTTTGTTTTGAAACTCCATTTTGACAAGGAAGCAAACTCCATTTTGGTCATTTTACACATATAAGCAAAGCCAAACACTTTTTTAAAAACAACTTATTGACTTATTAGCTTCACCATCTCAAAAAGCTAATCCAAACACCTTTTTAAAAACTCTTTTTCCCTACCGCCATAAGTCAATAAGCACTTTTGGTAAAAATCACTTTTGAACTCAAAATGGAATCCCAAACACCCTCTATAATCTTAAAATCTCCCCCCATTCAACTCCTATAAAATTTAAGAGCGCCAACTAAGACCATTGATTGGTGTGTGCCATAATATTCAACCCAGTAAAGTTGGGACCATCCCCTCCTCCTTTTGTTTTTCTTTCTTTTTTCTATCTTTTAATTGTCAAAATGATTCCAAGGCCATAATAATTGCACGTATTCAATGGTTCTTCATATGCATTATTATCTTTCAAACACTTAGGGACAACTTTGAACTTGTTACAAAAATATGTCATTATTTTTTCTTGCAAATCAATAGCATCAATTTATTTGGCTAAAAACATTCTCATCATGAGCGCATATGATTCTTACTCTAATGATTGTTTCAAGGTTGTGCACAAGTTATATGATGCATCATCCTATTCTATTCAAGAACAATATACCGTAAACATCACCAAAGATGACATCTCCAGTTTTGTCTCGTGTTTCGTAGTGGAAGAGCTTATGGAAGTGTACAACATATATTCCGGACCTATGGTGTGGATTGGAATCTACATTGCAATAGCATCCGTCTTTTGCATCTTTGCCATGGCGGCAGATTTGTTTCATGGTTTTCGAAACAGAAAGCTTTGGTTTCCTTGCAAGTATTTCTCTCTGAATGCTGCCTCTATCACCGTGGTAGCTGTTGCCATGAAATTGCCTGTAGATCTCAGTAGTTCGATGCCCGGTGAAGTAGACCAAGCAGCCAAGCTCGGGAGTTTGGCTTTCATGTGCATAATGATTGCTAACTTAATGCCTTCTTTGGCGTCTATGGACAACAAGACACTTCTTGCAAATACTATAGGTTTGGCCATTCTCATTATCACCATGATTGTGAATATTTTGATCCAAATTATTACTGGTGTTATAGCAAATGGGTATTTCATGATGTGGGCATGCATCTATATGGTTTTGATGCTTTCGTTACTTTTCATATTGATTTCTTCGGCTATAACAATTCCAACCTCTAAGAGAATTTTAGAGTCCAAGTATCTAGCCACAAGCAAAAAGACTTTAAATGAACAACATACAGGGATGTCTATGGTGGAGAAACTAAGACAATATGTGAGAAGATATTGGGTTATGGCGGAAAGTGGGAACCCTCAATTTGTGATGGCTAGTAATTCATTATCCAATGCTTCTGGCATAATTTGCGTAGTTAGCCTAGTAACTTATGTATTTCGTGTGTTGGATATTTTTGGTATTCCTGCTAACGAGTACAAATCAAAGTATCTATACCAAACAAAGTATCAATCAGAGTACCAATCTGGGTTTCGATCGGAGTATAAGTGGTCAATGGTTGTCATTTTGGTAACTCAATTTATTGGAGTTGTAGTGGGTAGCATAGCTCCAACATTTAGATGTTTTACGGTCTTTAGGTTCAAATTGTTGACTTGGGACCATTTCTTGGTCTTCAAAGTAGAGAAGTATTGGACTAAAATGTTGTACGAGTGGAAAGAAAATCGTTTACCTTTTCTTTCAAATGGCCGTAGAACAAGAGCCTTTGTTCAAAGCTTGAAAAACCATATTCTAAGCCTTTGTATCATATTACAGAAAGTAGTTGTAGTATCATGCAAAATGATAGGGCTTATCCGGATAGTCCTTATAATTGTTGTTATGTGTTGTTCATATTGTTGGCGGTCACTGAAGACGAGGTTGTTTACTACACGGATAGCCTCAAGTGCTGATGATATAAAAGACCTTAGCGAGTATGTTTTGCAAATTCAAGATGAGATGGAATTTGCGGAGATGACAGTAAAGGGCATTTCAAATTCCATGAATCGCTTGATTCGAAAAGTTAATATGGAACAACACAATGATCTTTTAGAGCTTCTTAGGACATCTACTGATTTTGATGGGGTAGAGAAGTTTGACACCGATCAAGTTCAATCTCTGCTTCGTGTTGAACCTGTTAATAGTTGGAGCTTACCAATAGTAACGTTAACGTGTATTGCTGTTTCTGTCCCAAACATTCGAAAGGATAGAGTTAAGAGATTGTTGAAAGGTGTTGGTGATGGTCTTTCATACACCCATCTTGTGGAAGAAAGCCTCAATTGTGGGATTGAATATGTGAATGTTGGAAGAGCAACAATGAATTTATGGCATGAGATTGAAGATAAGTACAAGTGGTTGGGGAACACTATAGAAAGAAACGCTAATAAAGGAAAAACATCAATGGAGATTCTTCAATGGTTTGTTGATAAAGCTCGAGTAATTGTGATAGAAATCAAGGAAAATACCAAGGACGAACTAGTAGAGAGCCTTCCTGGTAATTTGATCGTTGCTAATTCGATGTACCGGATTGCACAAACAATCTTGCATACCTACCAAAGCAACATCGAATCAATTAGCGAAGAGCGGCTATTTGACTTATTATGTTGCATGATTTCTGATATATTCTCTGCCTGTTTCACTAACATACCACGAGTAATAGCAAAGAACTGCCACGAAAGTGTGATAGAGAAACGGGAGGCAAGTGTTGAGGCTGCAACCAAACTTCTTGGTAGGAGTATGGAGATCATAAACAATCTCGAAGCACGTGAACTACCAAGTATTGATCAAGAAAAAATGGCATTTATCGATGAGTGGCGTTCTCATTTGAAGCGGTCATTCCCCTAGAGTTCATTGTCATTGATCAAAACCTAAGGTATTTTTATTAATTTCATTGTCTCGTAAAACATATCCATGGTTTAATTGAGTTTTGCATCACCCATATTTGAAATATATGTATTAGAAGTATCCCTTTGTGCTTCCAAAGATTTTTTTATCTATTTCTTTTTTGCTTTATACATCTCTGATAGGTGAAGTAGGTCAAAGGATTCACAGACAGAAGATGAGCATCTTAATTTAGACAATAACTTCTTCATCATGCATCATGTGTCATGCCATTTTTAGACGATATATAGAATCATACTCGTACCCCATAAACAAACAAAACAGTTGAACATCAATTGCCAAAAAATTTGTCTTAAATTTACAAAAAAAAAATAATAATAATAAACACGAAAGAAAGGGTTTTTTTTTTTTTAATAAGGTTCACCTGGGTTTGCCCAGACTACATCCTTGGCAATTTTTACCGAGAGCTAAAGCATGCTCCCCTGGGATTAACACTCAGTGGCCCCTGGTTGCTCACCCCCGGATTCGAACTTGGGTGGGTTTTTCCCCAACACCAAGCCTTAACCGGTAGGCTGCCCCATTGGGGTTAAGGATTGTATAAACTTGTTATAACAATTTTAGATAAGACACTTTTTTGTTTGATCCTATAAACTTTGGTCTTATAAAACACTTTATTAGCACAATTTATTTTAGACGTATTATAAGTTCAGTTTTATTATAGTAATAGATTCAGGTTTAATTGATTGTAATCATCACTATCGTCTTATATATAAATTAGAAGTTTATATGATTATAATTTATTCCACTACATTCTATTGATTATTATTGCAGGTCATACCAATGGGGCTTGTTATGTCTTCTTCAAGTAATCCGAGCACCCACCTTTTTCGTATTTGTTTCTCTATTCTTTTTAATTTTTCATAATGCTACATTTTTTTTGTTTATTTAATAGATTGTTCTTTGTGGAAGTCGAAATATATTATAATATATACTGATTTTAGAGTAAATTGTGGATTTGGTCCCTATAGTTTAATAAATTTTTTGACCAAGGTATATTTATCTTGGATATGGTCTTTGTGGTTTTCATTTCGTTTTGACCATGGTTTCTCAGACTAACTCCTTCGTTAATTCCGTTAATTTAAGGACTATTTTTGTAATTTTTTATTCTTTTGTTTTTTTCTTGTAAAAAAATAAAAACAATATTTTTAAACACACAAATTTATATATATATGTTCAAAAAAATTAGAGTGAATTGTGGATTTGGTCCCTGTGGTTTAATGATTTTTTTGACCATGGTTTGTATATGGTCCTTGTGGTTTTCATTTCGTTTTGGCCATGGTCCCTTGACTAACTGTTTCATTAACTTTGTTAAATTAAGGACTATTTTTGTAATTTTATATTCTTTTGCTTTTTCCTTGTAAAAAAGATTAGTTTATGATTTGATTATTTAAATTAAACAATAAGTTATATCATTTACAATTTAATTGTTTTTTAATTTAAACAAATCAAATCATAAAACCATATCTTATTTTATTCGCTTTAAACAAAATAAGATAAAGTCTTATGATTTTTTAAATGCAAAATAAAGTATTATAAGTTGATTTATTTAAATTAAAATTTTAACTAAATCAAAACAATAAAACTATATCATCTTCTTTTATTTGAATAAACTAAAAAAATAAATGTGTTTAATATAAATAATTTTTTCAATTTTTTAAACAATCAAATATAGAACAAAATATTATTATATGATTTGATCACTAACAGTAAGTATGTATGTATGTATATACATGTTTGTATACATAATATAACTAAATTGATGATATTTTGTTTTAATTATATTTGATTATTTAAAATTTTTAAACTATTAGATATATTAAATTTTGTTGTTTCATTCAAATTGGGGAAGTGATATGGTTTTATTGTTTTTATGTAACTAAACCTTTAATTTAAACAAACCAAATCATAAAATTATTTCCTATTTCATTTAGAGCCAATGGAAAAGAGTTGTTTTTTATTTATTTAATTTAATTTAAAATACAAACTGAATATATATATATATATATGAATTTGAATGTTTAAAAATAATGTTTTGACGTTTTTACAAGGAAAAAGGCAAAAAAATTACAAAAACTACAAAAATAGTCCTTAATTTAACGGAGTTAACAAAGGAGTTAGTTAGAAGGACCATGGCCAAAACAAAATGAAAACCACAAGGACCATGGCCAAAACGAAATGAAAATCACAAGGATCATATCCAAGATAAACATACAATAGAGACCATGGTTAAGAAAATTAATAAACCACAAGGACCAAATCCACAATTCACTCAAAAAATTATTAAATCACATGGACCAAATCCACATCTTGATTTTATAATGAAACTATGAGATTGTATGTAATAAAGAATGATCCGAGAATCAAACACATAAATATCCAAAAAATAAAAATCACATGACAAATTGGGTTATTGGAATATGTAAAAGAAAAGAAAGTATGAATATTTTAGTTGGTGATGTTTTAGTCGGATTTTAAATAAAGCTCAACACTCGATCTGGATTATTCAAGCTACAATAGTAAAGAAAATTAGTAAGCGAAATAAAAATTGTAAATTAAATAAAAGAAAGAATGACGTGGAAAACACGTAAAACCCGTGAATGATATTGGGTAGTCAACTGGTTGGGCGTTAAAGCCATGTACAAATGAGATTCAATACAAAGAAATGGAATCTTTAATGGGAAATGTGTTATCTGCTATCAAGGACTTCTCTTTTGGTTGCTTCACACTGCCTTCCTTTTCTTCCCCTTTGAACTGAATGGCTCGGTATTGAATGATTAAGTGGTCAGAATGATTAAGAGGCTTTTATGATATGGTGAAATATGGTGGTTTGGTAATTGTTGAACATGAAACCAGGACTCGGAATGATTAAGAGACATCCAGGATACTAAATCATTCAGAGGGTTTTGGAACCATTAATTAGAGGCAGTCCTTTTCTTTCGCCAAACATGATTCACCTCTCAACGATTCAGAGATTGCCTCTTAATGGAACTGTTAAGAGGTAAACAAACAACACCTTAGACGACTATTCCCTCTTCCCATGAATTGTGGCTTAGAGAGGAACTGATCTCGGTGCATCTCATCATAATATTCGTTCATTTTTTATCCAACGGTTGATAACCATTTCTTACTCTTCTCACTAAAACCCAATCCTAATAATATAGTCATTGAGTTATAGGCATTATTTTTAGGTGGTTGTGAGTTTAGTCCAAGTGTGGTTCAAGTTTTAGTTCGGTTGGTTTGGTGGCTCGTGGTTCGGTAGTTATGGGTTCAAGTTTTGGTTTGTTTCGAATTTTAGTTCGGTTGGTTTGCTGGTTGTAAGTTTAGTGTGCATGGTTCAAGTTTTAGTTCGGTTGGTTCGTGGTTTGGTAGTTGTGGATTTAGTTCGTTTGGTTCGGTGGTTGTGGGTTTGGTTCGAGTGTGATTCAGTGGTCATGGTTTCGATTCAAGCACTACAACAAAGTTGACTTAATAGGACGCCTAAAATAAAAAAAAAAAAACGCCCTAATAGTGTATTTTATAGGACGCTTATTTATAGGATCAAACACAAAAATGTCATATCTAAAAGTGTTGAAATAAGTTTATAGAGTAAATTACGGATTTGGTCCATGTGGTTTGCCAAAAATAACGAATTTGGTCCCTAGAGTTTAAAAAATACAAAATAGCCACTGTAGTATGCATTTTCGACCGGTTTTGGTCCCTGACTTTACCGGCTGTTAAAAATGCCAGTTAAGTCAGGGGTATTTATGTCTTTTTACATTTTTCTTTTTTTTTCTTTTAGAAAATAAACTCAGGACCAAAAGTGATATTTACTCTTCTTCTTCTTCTTCTTCTTCCCCATTTTCTCTTTCATATCTTCTTCTTCCACACCACCCATTTCATCCACCACCAAGACCACCACCCACCACCATTTTTATCCTCCTCCTCCACCACCACCACCCATTTTATCCACCACCATTCCACCAACCCCGCCACCATCCACCATTTTTATTCCCCACCACCACCACCACCTATTTTACCCACCACCCTTTTCATCCTCCACCACCCATTTTACCCACCAACACCTACCACCCTTTTTATCCTCCACCACCACCACCCATTTTATCCACCATCACCCACCACCCTTTTTATCTTCCTCCACCACCACCCATTTTACCCACCACCACCCACCACCCTTTTTATCCACCACCACCCACCACCCTTTTTATCTTCCACCACCACCATCACCACCCATTTTACCCACCACCCATTTTATCCACCACCACCCACCACCCTTTTTATCCTCCATCACCACCACCACCCACCACCCTTTTTATCCACCACCACCCACTACCCATTTTATCCACCACCACTACCGCCTTTTTTATCCTCCACCACCACCACCCATTTTACCCACCACCACCAACACCACCCACCCATTTTACCACCATACACACAGATATATATATATATATATATATAACCCACAATATCACCACCACCCATTTTAACCACCCTCTTTTTACCCACCATCGTCGTGACCACACACACACACACACACACACATATATATACATATAAACCCTAAAAAACAACTAATTTATTAACTAGAACCCTAGAAACGCCCAAATCCCATGCCCCAAATCCAAATCTATATCCACCCCAAATCTCTATTGGCAAAATCGAACTCAGTTTCACCAATTTCATGTACCTCACATCGAATTTCTCCATACTCAAACCCTACCAAATCTCCTAATTTCCTCTCCCGACGAGTGGTGGTGAGTGGTGTGGTGGTGATGGTGATGGTGGGTGGTAGGTAAAATTGGTGGTGGTGGTGGCAGTGGGTAAGTAAAATGGATGTTGGTGGTGGGTAAAATTGGTGGTGGTAGGCGATGGTAAAATGGGTGTTGGTGGTGATTGTGGGTTATATATGTGTGTGTGTGTATGTATGTTTGTGTGTGTGTGTGTGTGTGGTGGGTGGGTGGTAGTGATGGTGGATGGTGGTGATGGGAAAAATGGGTGGTGGTAGGTGGTGGTGGGTGGTGATGGTGGGTTATATATATATGTGTGTGTGTGTGTGTGTGTGTGTGTGTGTGTGTGTGTGTGTTTTGTGGGGAAGAATAAGTGATGAGAGAGAAAAAGACAAAAAAAGAAATTTGTCCAAATTTGGTCCCTGTGGTTTGTTAAAATGGAAAAAGACGAAATTACCCCTGAACTAACGGCTTCAATTAACAGCCGTTAGTCGGAGGGACCAAAACCGGACGAAATCGCATACTACAGGACCAAATTTGTATTTTTTAAACTCTAGGGACCAAATTCGTTATTTTTGGCAAACCATAGGGACCAAATTCGTAATTTACTCAAGTTTATAGGACGCTTTTAGGCATCGTAACAATTTTTTGGGACACTTCCAAAAAACAAGCATCATATAGCTAATTTTATAGGACACTTTTGAGAAGTGTCCTATAAAGTTTACAGGGCGCTTTTCAAAAGTGCCTTTTAGATAGGACACCTTTGTGTTTGGCCCTATAAATTAACGTCCAATAAAACGTTCTATTAGGAAGCTTTTTAATTGTAGGTGTCCTATAAACTCAAAATTTTTGTAGTGAAGTCTCATGGTCTGGTTACTTGGGCCTAATAAGTGGTAATTTTTCTCTATTTGTTTTTGTTTTTATTCATAGTTTGCCAAAAAGTTAAAATCGAATTTGAATTAACAGAAACAAAATATATAATTGTCAAACTTATTTTTGTTATGGGATCGAAAAAATATGACCTTATTCGTGGTTGATTCAACACGAGATTCCTAATTACCACATACTCAATGGCGGAGCCAAGCTTGGCCCAACAACAGCCCTTGACCACCCTCACATTTATAAAAATTTTACTAAAACTTTTTTTAGCTCAATAAAATATTATTATCTAATTGCAGGCCCACCTTTACGAATTTAGAAAGAAAATTTTTTACTAATTCTTTTTAAGCCCAACAAAATATTATTTAATCCAATTGTTGAGTATAAGTATATGTATGATACACTTATATAGATGCAACATATACTAAATTTGGGGAAATTGATAGAGAAGGTGACTATATATATAAATCCTTATTCGGTTTACCTAATTAACGATCAAAATAACTTGAAACTGTTTAACCTAAGGAGGCCGTTTACCAAACAATTACATGATAAGAGTTTACCGGTAAAATTCAACACTATTATTTGTTTGCCATGTAAGATTTTAGTCCAAAATATGGCGTCGTATGCAACAACTTACCCGGTAAGCGGTAACCGTGGTAAGAGTCGTTGCCCTCATTTACCGGATAAGACTATTGGTCCTTATCTCGTTCTTTACGGGTAACATTTCATGGTTCTTATTATATTCATTCAACAAGGTAATGCAATTTGGTAAGCAATAACTATTTTTGGTAAGCGTTTTGTAAACAACCCCTAAATCTCATTAGCTTCATCATATAACTATTTTTGGCGTAATAAAGAGGACCACCCTTAACAAAATTCCTAGCTCCGCCCCTGCACATACTCCCATGAATATTTATTAATATTCTACATCATACACATTAATCAAGATTAATGAACATTAAAAAGAAATTCTCTTGTTTCTCTTATCCTGTGCGTGCAAGATTCCCCACTCTTTTGTTTTTTCGTAGACTTACATTAATAGTTCGTATACAACTTGGGAATCTTGGAGAGCGTTAAACTACTGTGAGCCCGTGCTACCCAAAGTGACAATAGATTTAAAAGAGTATTAGGTGGTTTTAAAATAAAAGGTAATTCTTTAATTAATATATAATCTTTAAAAATTAAGACAATCCTTATAGCTGAAACTCATATACTTCCCTTTTAATGGGGAATGTTCAAACCAGAAGCATGTCAATTTAAGAAAAATGAGGAGCAATCTCAGCCACTCATCTCACAGTTACGGTGGACGTGATCATAGAGGATTGACGCGATCCATGGGAGGGTAGAGATTATTAAAGGGAAGACAGGTCAAAGCCGCCTTTGTTGACCAAGATGAGTGATTGAGATTGTTCCTCGCATTTTTTTAAACTTTTAATTATGACATATCAATTTTTGTAATTAGACTCTACACACTTGTAATTCATTTACACTTTAAAATTGGATCACATTAACTACTTTATAAATTATAATGGGTATATATTCTAATTATTTTTAATTAATAAATGCATGATATATAATTTCTTTATTTTAATTTAGTGTATAATTGTAATTTTTTGTAATTATAAAGTTAAATCTATTGATTAACTTAACTATGTTGCATTGATATCTTATTAAAATATAGTATACTGCGTAGAATATTTTTAACAAAATTAATTAATTTAATTAAAAATATAAATTGACATTAATTTACTTATAGAGTTTAAGTACTAAATATGATTTCTATTTATTTGAAAAAAGAAAAAGAAAATGTACGTGGCAGGTGACTGTGGCTTCCAAATAGACTTTCAACATTTGCAATGGTGAATCTTATGAAGAAAAGTTGGTTTGCAATTCCTTTTGCAAGTGGTTAGCAAGCCGTGTGTAGATGTTCTAAGGCCATCTGCTGTCGACCCACTACTACCCAATGGTTTCAACTGCCACATCAGCGCCACATCAGCTTTCCACTATTTTACCAAAAACTACCCAATTCATCCACTGTCGACCCACTATCATTTAATTCAAAGTAAAATAAAAAATAAAAAAATAAGAGAGAGAAAGAAGAGAGAGATAGAGAGAAAGTAGAGAGAGAGAGAGAGAGAGAGAGGGGTGCGGGGTAGAGGTGGGGTGGGGTGGGTGGGAGTCATCAGCTTCACCAAACCAATGGGGAGCTACCCGCTCACACCCACAGTGGTGTTCACCAAGGTACCCATTGGGTACCAACTACCCGAATAGCTACCCGAAGCCCCACAGCGGCTGGCCTAAGGCTAATGAGATTAGCGTTAGATGAAGATTTGAATTGATGATCATATAATCTCAGTTGGATAGGTAACATTTCTGGGGGTGTAGGGTGAAAGCTACATTACCAGAGTTTGAATCCCACATATGACATTTCTGAGATACCCAGACTTTGGATCTGGTCCTTTGGGCCAGGTTCGGGGCCGGTATAGGAGGATCCAGTCTATGGGATCCACTTCCCTGCCGGTTGGGTTCAGCCATAAGTTGGGTCGGGTCGCAGCAAATTATTGGGATTCCTCAATTGAAGGCCAGATACCGCTAGAGCACATGTATGTTAACTTGCCGTTCAAAAAAAAATTATAAGCGGGATTTTTTTAAAAGAATAATGTTAAGGTAGGTGGGCCTTGTTCATGGACCGTTTTTTGTGAAGGAATGTTTTTGGTATTTTATTTATTATAGCATGTGATTTAAGAGATAAAAATTCGTTTTAATATGTACGCGTCCACATGGTTGTATTTTTTTTAATGATGTGAAATGGAGAGGATGGAATATATCACTACCCAACAAACCTAACACACTAAACAATTCTGGATATTGTTGTTTATAAATGTAATTGTCGTTACCTTAGGCTACTTGATTATTTTGATCAATATGAAAAGGAGACCGATAATAAAAAAAAAGGACGAATTATGGCATGTGATGCCTCATCAAAACAAATATTTTTATATTACTCCTCCTCTAGCTAGTGTAGACAAAATATTTTAAGTCCAACTTTCAAGTGTTCCAATTATATCTTCTTCATGTCTCATGAATACTTGCTTTAACTTCGACTTGCATATTCCCTAGTTTATACTACTTTCCAAGATGGGTTCGGGTAGTGAGGCATACGATACTTGTATGACAATTGCAAGAATGGTTTTGGGTGCTCATGATCCTTCTAATCCTGCATGCCGTTGTAACAATAGCAGTATCGTCGAAGGTATGTCTTACCTATATAAATTTTGCACTACCATATATGAAATGGATGTGACAGAGAGTCGTTCTAGCAAACCTATGTTTTGGATCGGGATCTACATAGCGGTAGCATCACTATTTTGCATCCTTCCCATGGCCGTCGATTTGTTTCATGGTTTCCAAAGTAGAAAACTTTGGTTTCCATCCAAATACTTTACTCTCAACGCTACTTCAATCATGGTAATAACCATCACAATGAAGCTCCCTGTCGATTTGAGTAGTCAGATGCCTGGCTTTGTGGACCAATACGCCAAAGTCGGAAGCATGGCCTTCATGTGTACAATGATGGCTAATTTAATGCCTTCTCTTGCATCTATGGATGATAGGGAGCTTTTTGCAAATGTTACAGGTATGGTCATTCTCGTTATCACAATGGTCGTCAATGTCTTGATCGAGATTGAAACCGGTGTTGTTCAAAAGTTTTTCATTGTGTATGTTTATGTTTACATAGGGGCTATACTTTGTCTAGTTGTGGTATTGATATCATTGGCTTTAATGATTCCGACCTCAAAAAGGATATTAGAATTAAAGTATCAAGTGGTACATAAAACCACTTCCTATGATGTACATCAACAATATACAAGAATGGCTACAATTGATGAACTAATACAACATGTGAGAAAATACTGGGAGATGGCAGGAACTTGTAACCCGCAGTTTGCTATGGCTACTACCCCTATATGCTCTGCGGCAGGGATAATTTGTGTGTCTTCTACAATGCTACATGTTTATATTTCCGTTGCATACTTCATTGATGGTTATGGAACATTCTATGTAGATGCATATTCAGATTATAAGTGGTCGATTCTTGTGATTCTCATAACACAATCCATTGGAATTTTAGTGGGAACCATTGCCCCAGCTTGTAGATGTTTTGCGGCCTTAAGCTTCAAGTTGTCCATTGAATGGATTAAGAAACATACTAAGGTATTTGAAGTAGAAAAGTATTGGACCCATAAGTTAAAAGAGTGGAAAGGGTATCATTTAGCTTTTGCGTCTGGTGGACAAATCTCAAAAGCTATTATCCATAATTTTAATAACCTTGTGCTAAACTTTTGCATTATATGTCAAAAAGTAATTGTGGTATCATGCAAAATATTAGGGCTCATTCCAATAGGCATTGTTATTATTGGCCTATTTTGTCTATACTATTGTAAGTCATTAAAGGCAAAGTCCTCTTCTACAACCATTGCCTCAAATTTGGAAACTATACACATCGCTGAGCAAAGTGATACAAACCAAGACAATGGAAACTATGTTATGCCTCTTCAAGCCAATGTGGAGCTTGGTACAAGAACACTCAAAAGCATTTCAAACTCGATGAATCGCTTGATCCAAATGGGAGAGAAGCAACTACCTAACAATCTTCTGAAACTTATTGAGCAATGTACGGGATTTGGAGGAGTAGTAAATTTTGATGATGAAAATATTCAACCTTTGGCTTGTGTTGAATTTCCTAACAGTTGGAGCTTAGCAGTGGTAACCTTAACCTGCATCGCCATTACTCTTCCAAATAATAGTAAAGACAATGTTGATAGCTTGTTCAAGAGTGTTTGTGAAGGTCTTGCATATACTCTTCTTGTTGAAGAAAGTCTAAACAACATGGATGAATATAAAAAAATTCGTAAGGCAACTAAGGCCTTGTGGCATGAGGTTGAAATGAATTGCAAATGGTTGGGGAACACGCTTCAAAGAAATGCTTATAAGGACAAAAATACGAAAGAGATTCTTGAATGGCTATCTAATAAAGCAAAGGAAATTGTAGAGGAAATGAGCAAAGGCAACAATGAGGAACTGTTCGACAACTCTCATGATAGGTTGGTTGTTGCTGACTCAATGTATCGTGTGACGCAAACAATCATGGTTAAGTACCCTATTGACATTGAGCACAACAGAGACGAGAAATTGTTCGGCATGCTATCTGACATGATTGCTGACATTCTGTTTGCTTGCTTCACCAACTTACCTCGAGTCATAACAATGAAATGCCATGAGAGTGCAATAGAGAAACGGGAGGCTAGTGTTGAGGCTGCAGCAAAGCTTCTTGGCAGTACTAAGAGGATAGTAGAAAAACTCCATGTGTGTGAAGTACCAAGCTTGGATCCGGAGCAAATGGCATTTATTGACCACTGGCGTCTTCATTTGATGCAATCAATCCCTTAGAATGTATCATTTTTCATGCATTTGGTAAATTCTTTCAACTTTATCTAGTATTTGAGAGTATATATGATTCTAATTAGTTGGTCTGTAATTGTCTAACTTTTGGTTCTTTTGCACTCTTTCTCTTTGTGATACGCGTGTTACGTACATAAGTTGAAGGATTCAAAGGCCATATAAATTGTGTCTCTCTTGTATTGTGAAGTGCATGTAATTTCCTTTATTCGGCATCTTGTGACCGTCTTTCATCAAAAAATAGAGCATTGTGATTTAAAAAAATGTGATTAACATGTCTAAACAATAATGTGATTAACATGCGTGCGCAATTGGTGGCCATTGAGTATTAATCCCAGGAGAGCATGTCTTAACTCTCGATAAAAATTGTCAAAGATGTAGTCTGGGCAAAGTCCAGATAAACCTTCTCAAAAAAAAATTGTGATTTTAACTATTTGTTTTTTAATATTTATAAGCTCTTTACTCTTATAATAAAAACACTTGATCTTAACATATTTTACTTGGAAAATCAAGTCATAATTAATTAGTGATGATATCGAAAAAGAACTCCGGTAACATGCCTACTCACAATTATTATTATCATGAGTGCAAGATTCCCAATGTTTTCATAGACTTCCAGTCTTCCACTAATAATTCATATATAAATAGCACTATTCAAAATTTTCATTTTCGCACCCATTTCCTATCGATTATAATTTATAAGTTATTAAGTTATATTGATCTTTTGTTTCTTCGATTTTATTGTTGTGCTTACCAAGTCTCCGACCTATGACCCCAACTAATATACAAGAGAATTCTTTTCCTATCTCGAAGTCATTTACCTTTAAACCAAACAGAAGATTGTAATGGAAATGCAATTTCAAATTTACCAAATTACAAGAAATCTTGCAAAATCAAATGGATCCATAGATAGTTTTTTCTGGATTTTCAATAGATTTCTAAAATTAAATAAAAAAAATAGTTAATTTTGTCTAGTTTCTAGTAGAGAGAACTGTGTTGATAAATTTTTTTGAGTGAATTACATGTTTGGTCCCTCACGATACCTACTTTTTGCTTTTTGTCCCTCCAAACGTAAAAGTACATCATTGCCCTCAAAATGAGTTTTTTTTTGAACGTTTTAGTTCCTCCCTCTAACGGCCGTCAAATAGGCTCTGTTAGAGCTACCATGTGCCCCTCACGTGAGGGGCAATTTGGTCTTTTTACATCATTTTTCTGTCATCTTCATCTCCCTAAGAACATTCCTACTTTGATGTTGTTCAGATCTAAAAAAACAAAATCCAGGTGAACATCTAAGAAAACTCATAAACACAAATCAAGAACCCTAATTTTATAACCCAGATTTTAACATACTAAACAAATAATTCACATATATCTTAAATCTGAATCAATAGAGATGTATATCATTAAACACAAAATTAACGAATCTCATAAATCTGAGTATAAATAAAAATCCCTAAATCAAATTCAAACCCAACACAATTCAAACATTCATTACATTTACCAAACCCATAAATGAAGAAAATCAGATTCGTATACATAAAACAATCACCCAAATACAAATCTGAATCCCTAAATGAAACCAAAATTATAAACATTTTTTTAACGGATCTAATAGACGTGTGGATCGAAATCATATACAAAATGAATCCCTAAACAAAAACCCAAAAAAATATAAGATAACCCTAATCAACAATCGAAACCTGGATATATAGTATGTGAGGTTTGTTCCAAAGGGAGGGTTTTGAGTTCGAGATCTGAGTCGATCGTTTGAGTTCCAAAGGGGTTTTCCAGATCTGAGTTCGAGATCTGAGTCCATCGTCTGAGTTCGAGATCTGAGGTTTTCCAGATCCATGGTTCTCCAAGAAGTAGAGGGTGGAATCTAGATTGACGGTTTTTCAAGAAATAGAGGAGGTGGTGTTCAGATCAGCGGTTGTGGTGGTGCGACGGTCGGCGGTAAGCCGGTAACCTCCAATAGCTACTTGTGGTGGCGGTGGTGCTTCACATCAGAAACGAGTTCCATTCACGATTGTGGAGGTGGTGATGATTTTGTGGGGGGTCGCCGGAAAAAGGATGGGGAGGAGGGTTTTGGTGAAGGTGATCAATGAAAATGGAATGGATCTGGTGGGGATAATGGTTTTGATTTAGAGATAAGAATGGGAAAAGTGGGATGTACTTTTTGATTTGCTGATGGAAAAGATCTTAGGCTATCTGCACCGGCCTCGTCGGGCTCCAGCGGGTATGCCCGCCGGCTTCAAAAATGCCCGGCGGGTTGGGTGCGACCCCATGGTACCCGGCGGGCTGGCGGGCTTGGCGGTGGCATGAAGCCACTTTGTTTGTGCGTGTGTTTTGTGTGTATGTGTTGTCTGAGAGGGTTGAGAGGGTTGGGTAAGAGTTGTAGAGGGTTATGAGAGGGTAAATAGAAGGTTGGGAAAAAGCTGATATGTCAGCTGATGTGGCGTTAAAAAAGTGAGTGGGTTGAGAGGGTTGGGTGTGGGTAGCTTTATAGATTCCTTTTTTTAGTTTTTATTTTAAATATAATTTTAATATTAATTTATTTATTTTTAAAGGAAAAATAAAAAAACATAGATGAAAAGACCAAATTGCCCCTCATGTGAGGGGCACATGATAGCTCTAACGGAGCCTATTTGACGGCCGTTAGAAGGAGGGACCAAAACGTTCAGTAAAAACTCATTTTGAGGGCAAAGATGTACTTTTTACGTTTGGAGGGACGAAAAACAAAAAGTAGGTATTCGTGAGGGACCAAATATGTAATTCACTCTTTTTTTTTTTTTTTTTTTTTTTTTTGTTTAAATACTCTTAAGATTCAATAAAATTATGATATACCCGTTAGAAACCATTCAAACTACATGTGACATATTTTTAACATTTTGAATTTAAAATGGTTTTCATTTCAACTTTTGAGGCAAACGCGTCCAGTAAAGCGATAAGGTTGATCATTTGAATTAATTAATGGTGTTGAATTAATAAAATATTATAAACGACAAATGTAAGCCTTGGGCATTTTTTCAACCAAATGTTGGAAAGTGTTTTTCATAGATTCTTGATGTTTCATGAACAAGTAGAATCCACTCTCATAGTCCCATTAGTTGAACTCTTAATTTTCCAATAAGATGGCTTCAGTTTCTGAGCATGGTCAACACCTCAAATGTATGAGCATTTGGGAGAAGTTAAAGACCAATAACGCCCTCCATGATAATGAGTTGGATCTCTTGTTTAGATTATGCTTTATGATAGCAGAGTCTGAAATAGAGAAGAGAAACCTATGTTGTGGATAGGGATATACATAGCAGTAGCATCGTTATTTTGCATCCTTCTTATGGTGGCTGACTTGTTTCATGGTTTTCGAAGTAGAGAACTCTGGTTTCCATCCAAATATTTCACGCTCAATGTTGCTTCCATCACAGTGATAACTATCACAACGAAGCTCACAGTCGATCTGAGTAGCAGGATGCCAGGCCTCGTTGACCAAATGGCGAAGGCCGGAAGCATGACTTTTATGTGTACCATGATGGCTAATTTAATGCCTTCTCTGGCGTCTATGGACAATAGGGAGCTTTTTGCCAATGTTGCAGGTATGGTTATTCTTATTGTCACAATGGTTATCAATATTGTAATCCAGATAGAAACCGGTGTTATTGACTGGACTATCACCCTGTGCTACATTAATATAGGCGCAATGCTATCTTTACTTGTACTAGTGATATCTTCAGCTTTAACAATTCCAACCTCAAAAAGAATATTAGAATTGAAGTATCAAGCAGTACACAAAACAACTTCAAATGACTTACATTTAGATCATACAAGGATATCTACCGTTGAGGAACTAGCACAACATGTAAGAAAATATTGGGTGATGGCAGGAACTTGTAGCCCGCAATTTGTTATGATTAGTACTCCACTATGATCTGTAGCTGGGATAATTTGTGTGACTACTACAATCTTGCATTATTTTAACATTGTAGACGTATTTGTAAAATATTATGCGCTCAAATTGTATTTGGACTACGAGTCAGATTACAAGTGGTCGATGCTTGTGATTTACATAACACAAACTATTGGAATTGGAGTAGGTACCATTGCCTTAGTATTTAGATGTTTTGTAGCCTTAAACTTCAAGTTGTCCATTAAATGGATTAAGAAACATACCAAAGTTTGTGAAGTAGAGAAGTACTAGACGCAAATGTTGATGGAGGGGAAAAAGATCCATATAGCTTTGCCGTTAAAAGGTCACATATTAAAATCTCTTGTCTACGTTTGGTATAACCTCATGCTAAACGTTTGCATTATATGTCAAAAGGTAATTGTGGTCTCATGCAAAATAATAGGACTTATTCCATTAGGCACTGTGATAATTGGTGTGCTCTGTCTATATTGTTGGAAGTCATTGAAATCAACATTCTTTGCTATGCATGTTGCCTCAAATCGTGAAACTATACACGTGCATGAGCAAAATGATACAAAAGAAGACATTGAAAACTGCACGTTGCAACTTCAAGACGATATGGAGCTTGGTACACGAACACTGAGTAGCATTATAAACTCATTGAATCGAGCAATCAAAAAGGCTGAAAAGCAACAACCTATCAATCTTCTAAAACTTATCGAGCAATTTAATTAATGGATTTAAAGGAGTGGTGAATTTTGATAGGGACAATATTCAATCCTTAATTGATATGTGTTAAATTTCCCAACACTTGGAGCTTGCCAGTGGTAACATTAACATGCATCGCCGTTACTCTCCCAAGTATTAGTCAAGAGAAAGTTGATAGCTTGTTTAATAGTGTTTGTGAAGGTATTTCATACATTCTTCTTGTGGAAGAAAGCCTTAACAACATGGGTGAATATGTAAAAATTCGTAAGTCAACTATGGGCTTGTGGCGTGAGGTTGAAGTCAGCTACAGATGGTTGGGAAACATGCCCCAAAGAAATGCTTTTAGAGATAAAACCCCAAAAGATATTCTTGAATGGTTTTCTGATAAAGCAAAGAAAATTGTAGTTGAAATGAGCAAAGACAACAATGAGGAAAAGTTGGACGACTCTCATGACAAGTTGATTGTTGCTGATTCAATGTATCGTGTCATACAAACAATCAAGGTCAAATATGCTAATGATATCGAACAAAATGGAGAAGACGAACTTTTTGGCCTACTATCCAGCATGATTGCAGACATACTGGTTGCTTGCTTCACCAACTTACCATGTGTCATAGCAATGAAATGCCACGAGGATGCAATAGAGAAACGAGAGGCTAGTGTTCAGTCTGCAGCGAAGCTTCTTGGAAGTACTAAGAAGATACTAGAAAAAATTCAGTTGTGTGAGGTACCAACCTTGGATCCCGACCAAATGGCTTCTATTGACGAGTGGCGTGTTCATTTGAAGCAATCATTTTTATAAAATCTACCCTTTTCATGCATCTTGTAATTTAGTCAATGTCATCTAGTGTATTTGCCTATACATATTTGATTCATCGTTTTTTACTAACTTGTAATTCACAGGAACTTGTAATTCACTCGAAATCAAATAATTATGGCAATATTCATTAAATAATTAATTCACAAATACCACCAATATAAACTATGGATTTGTACTTTAAAGAGTTGTAAATAACACGACGTTGTCATATAGGCCGTATATATATAAGTGTATTGGGCTAAAGTGTAATAATATTAAGTTTTGTTAATATTATTTAGAGAATATTAACTGCTGTTAATATTATTTAGAGTTTCTGTTAATATTGTTTAAGGCCCAATACATAGTCCCATGACTTTATCCATTTCCCTTTATATATTAGACCTGACAAAAACTGACACGACATGCTAACTCGACACGAAATAAACGGATTTGGGTAATAGATTTCAACCTGTTTAAGTAAACAGGTAGATATGACACGACACGAAAACTAAACGGGTAAGATTAAGGTCAAATATTTCAACTCGAAAATGACCCGACTATACATATATGTGTGTATGTTTGTGTATATATATAAAGCTTTCTTTTAACTTTTTACTAAGGCCATCCTTTATGGTACCCCTCATACCTGTTGCCACATCAGCTTTCCACTACCTTTACCACTACCTACCAACTTCATACCTTTCATCCACTATCATACATTCATACCCTTCATTTTATTTTTATAATTTTCATTTCATACCCTTCATTTTATTTTATTTTTAATTCATACCCTTAATTTTATTTTTTTTAAATAAACATTAGAATTAAATTAAATAAACAATAAAATCTAAAATTATATTAAATAACTAACATTAAAATTAAAATTACATTAAAATTAAAATTACGTTAAAATTAAAACTAAAAAAATACAATAAAATTAGTTATTGGCGTGTGACGAAGAGTTCCACACGTGTATAGATAAATCGTGGCGAAGGTTGGCGTGCCTCTCTCGGTTTTTCACTAGGTTGACGTTTCTTGCTCGGTCTTCTTCGGAGATAGTTGTTTCAATCTCTCCCGGTAAAACCTCCGTCGGATCAAAAGGATAATGTGAGAAGCCTTCGTCTTCACGAATCATGTTGTGTAAAATTATATACGTGTACATGATTTGTGATAATTTCCGTTGTGTCCATACTCGCGCCGGGTATTTTACAACGTGCCATTTATATTTAAGCGTGGCGAATGCCCGTTCAATGTCTTTTCTAGCCGATTCTTGACGCGTCTTGAAATGGACCCGTGGCTCTTCAACTGGGTACCTAAATGCTTTCACGAAAGTCGTCCACTCGGGATATATCCCGTCGGCAAGATAATACCCGTGATTGTAGTGTGTGTTATTCACTAAAAAAGAACTATCGGGCGCTTTATTTTTGAATAAATCGTTGAAAATCGGTGATTGATTCACAACGATTATGTCGTTCGTGGCACCCGGTACCCCGAAGAATGCGTGCCAGATCCATTGATCTTGCGAGGCGACCGCTTCTAGAATTACCGACGGTCCAGGATGATCACCTCTATGGAATTGACCCCTCCATGCCATGGGACAATTCTTCCAGTACCAATGCATACAGTCAATGCTACCAAGCATGCCGGGTAAACCGTGAGTTTGTTCATGCAATGCGTAAATAGCCTGAACATCGGTAGCAGTTGGCTTTCGTAAATATTGGCGCATATAGAGGTAAATAATACCTTTGCAAAAATGGTCAAGGCAATCCCTTGACATCGTTTCGCTCATCCTCAAATACTCGTCGAAAGCATCCGAAGCAGACCCGTACGCCAATTGACGGATAGCGGACGCACACTTTTGAAGCGAAGAAAACCCCTTCACGCCTCTTGCATCCCAATGTTGCTTGAAAAAATCAACCTCTCTATCTAGATCATTAACTATCCGTAAGAATAGTCGTCGACTCATATGAAACCGGCGGTCAAAGTCGACGTCGTTGTACACCGGGTGTTCGGCAAAGTAGTCGGCGACAAGTTTATTGTGTCCCTCTTCACGACCTCTATCTTTACGCGGCCCTCTCGGTATTTTCGACGTTTCTCCAACCTCGTCTTGGAGAAGGTTGTTATCGAACAATTCCTTAACCATCTCCGTCGCTTTAACGGTGTTTATAATAATCTGATTTATGGCGAGATCTATATCATCGTTATCAGAATCCGAATCCGCCATTTTTTTGGTGTGGAGAAGAATATAGAAGAAGAAAAAGAAGAATGAGAATGTGTGGAGAAGATAATGTGGAGAATGAGAATGAGAGGGATAAAATATATATAGAAGGTTAAAAATAAAAAAAATAAAAAAAATATATTTAAAACCCCCAACGGCTATATGACCGTTGGGGGGGGGGTCTTTTGCCAATTTACGAAAGTTGGAGGTGGAGAAGCGCATCGGCATGCACACACCGGGTATGCCCGTACCGGTGCGCATACCGGCCATGCGCGGCGGTGTTGCCGCCGGTACCGCACCCGGTACCGCTTCCGTGCCGTTCCCTTAGCGGATGGCCTAATTTACGATTTCTTTGGATTTTTGATGTAATAATGTTTAGGGATTTGGTTCAAACTTATATGCTTGAATTATAAATTTTGGATTCTTAAGTTTTTGTGAGAACGGTACGTTCGGTTCGTTTACAGCCCTACACATATGTGGTGCCTAGGGCTAGGAGGCCAGTTGCACT
The DNA here is from genome assembly GCA_030169165.1 of Centaurea solstitialis. Taxonomy (NCBI): domain Eukaryota; kingdom Viridiplantae; phylum Streptophyta; class Magnoliopsida; order Asterales; family Asteraceae; genus Centaurea; species Centaurea solstitialis. Next base: position 72,669,264 of record CM058044.1, on the reverse strand, counting down.
TACAACCGAATAAAGTTTATACAATGCCTAAATTAATTATGTTATAATATAGTGTTTTATAAAACCAAACAAAAAAACGTCACATTTAGAAGTGTTACAAAAAGTTTACGTGAACGTTTTTTAGCGTAAAAACAAGTTTTAGAATTAACATTTTTTTAAATAAAGTGTCTCGTTAACTATTCTATAGAATACTATTTGAAAAAATATCATATAAACACAATTGCTTATAAAAAATGGGTATATAAGACATTTCACAAATATGTCTTATAAAATTAGTTCATACAACGTTTTATCTTGAATATGCCCCAAAAAACTTGTTGTCATGTATGCTAAAAAGCATCACATAACCTAATTTTAACACTTTTGGATACATATGTCATTTTAAGGTTTGGTCTTATTGATTTATAAACTCAATTTTGTTATAGTATTCCATATCAGATCGATTGGTTGGAGTTGCAGCTACGGGATAGTTTGCCTAAATATTCTAGCTACAATCATCTTAATTTATTAGACTTTGCCTATAACAACGGATATTTGAAAATAGAAATTGATAAAATATTGTTCCTTTTAGAGTACTTTATTCTCCCAACAAGTTTGAAGAATAATGTTTCACCCTAAAAATGCTTTAATTGGCACAACCTATATGATTCATTCCATGTTGATCGCTTCGGCTAATAATTTATTTATCAAAATTTAATAGGTCATACTTCAATTAGATTTCAGTTTTAAAATTTATCAAGGGGTTGGTAGTAATTTACTAAAACTATTATTTGGATTTAAGAAATTAAAGGATAATGGCACGGCCATAGTTAGGGGTGTAAACGAGCCGAGCTCGAGCTCAAGCTCGGCTCGTTTCGAGCCTTATGTGTCAAGCTCGAGCTCGTCAAGAATTTAGCAAGCTCGGGCTCGGCTCGAGCTCGGCTCGTTTACCTATAAATCAATATTTAATATGTATTTTTTATTTTTTAATATTTTTATTATTTATTTTTTATTATTTAATAATTTAATAGTTATTGTTTAATATATATTTATACAATATATATTAGTTGAGGCTCGTTTAGGCTCGTTTAGGCTCGCGAGCTTAATTGTAAAAGCTCGAGCTCGAGCTCGTTTATTAAACGAGCTCGAAATAAGGCTCGAGCTCGGCTCGGGCTCGTTTAACTCGAGCTCGAGTCGAGCTTTTAACGAGTCGATCACGAGTAACTCACGAACAGCTCGGCTCACTTACACCCCTAGCCATAGTTCTTAAACTATGGCCCAGGCCCAATTACGTTGTTGAGGTTTTCAAGACGGGCAATACATGTCCTCCAACTCTCTACATTCGAATTCACCCCCAAAAGTTTGATAAAAGTTTTATGTTTTTAATCAAATGTAGGTTTTAGGACATTACTACATTGTGTCTAACGATCGAATTTTTACAGGGTATGAGTCTATGGCCATCATAAATTTCAGTCACGACTAGGCATTGTATTTAAGTAACTTAACATGTTTACAGGGTACGGATAGTTGACGAACGTCTCTTACCCGATAAACACCAACTAGGTGATAGTAAGATTGTAGATATATAGTGTGAGATGTGATTTGGCGGAGAGCTCAATCATTAAGCTGGATGAGCAATGACGATATCGAGGATGTGACTTTTTCGGGTGTGACATAAGGCGACAAATGTACAAGTAACACGTGTTCCAAAGACATAAAAAGAGGTTACGTTCAAGCTTAAAACAAACAACTAGCAAAAGGATACCTAGTACCATTAAACCTAATTGAAAGAAACACCATCAAATATAAAAAAATGTATGGAACGACTCATGTTTATCGAGTATAGAACATTATCAAACACGTTTTATTGAGTTTACCCACAAGAGTCGCCAAATTTGCTTATCTTATCGGGTAACATTACTGGCCATCAAAATGGATTGTTGGTGAATGGTGAGTGTCTCTCATTGGGTAAGTAGGTAAAAGCAAGTCTTAGAGCATCTCCAACAGTTTCTCCAAATTTTCTCTAAAATGGAGAACTAAAAACTAAAATCTCTAAAAAAATTTCTCTTCATCTCCAATAGCTTCCCCATTTTGGAGATTTCTACATTGATTTTAATATTAAAATATTTATTAATCAATTAAAATATTATTTCTCTTTCTCAATTATTACTTTTCATGGATTTCTATTGGTTGCTTTCAATTGTAATCATATTTGGAGTGATCTCCAAATATGGAGAAAAAATCTTCTCTCTCTTAACTTTCTCCATTTTGGGGATATGTTTGGAGAATCTATTGCAGCATAAATTAACCCAAAATCTCCATTTTCCCCCGTTTTCTCCATTTTGAGGATGCTCTTGGAGATGCTCTTAGCTTTTCCATTTTGGAGAAAATGGAGATTTTAGACAATTTCGAGCTCCAAGAGATTCTCCAAAACTTTCTTCAAAATGGAGAAAGTAGGAGAGAGAACCCTCCTAGAATCTCCAAAAATGATTACTATGAGAGAGATAATGTTTTTTATTGTATTCCACCAATAACAAATCTTGAAATAAAATGTTTAGGTGAGAGAAATAATATTTTATTAAATATATATAATATTTTAATAATATATGCAATGATGTTATCTCCAAATGGAGAATTTGTTGGAGTTGAATGTATTTTTTTGTAAAGATTTTTAGACTTTGATTGGAGAATTTTTGGAGAAGTTGTTGAAGATGCTCTTAAGCCTTACACACCATGGCGAGGCCACGATGTTTTTCTATAGTACGACACATATGGCGACAAATTTATATGTAACACCCCCTTCCCCAGATGGAAAAGGAGCTTCTGTTCAAGCTTAAAACAAACCGGTAACAGAAGCATACCCAACATTTATCAAATCGTATTAAAATAAACACCATCAAATATAATGGGTCTCGAACGATATTTTTTTCCCAATACTTATTTAATAACAATAAACCTACAAACTATTATACTGTAAAATACCCAACTGACCTCATGAGATTTTTGAATTAACAGTTGGTGAGATTACATTAAAATCCCGAATTTCAACTTCTGACTTTTTGGTAACATTAACAAATATGAGACCATAATAAAATTAATCAGAATTACCAAATGAGTGTTAGCCTAGTGGTAAGGCCTGGACACTACATAGTGGTGAACCTGAGTTCGAGCCCTGGGGGACGCATTCTCGAGGTACGGGGGCTTCGACCCCGGGCTGCATGCTTTAGCAGTCGGGCTTCGGCCCAAAATTGCCGAGGATTAGTCTGGGTCCAATGTGGTCTGGGATACCTCCTCTTCCAAAATAAAAATTAATCAGAATTCTATCAAATTCTATAAAATGGGATGGATTGCTACCAAAGTTTAATGACTTGCGGCATGATCCACAAATAATTGATATTGGCCTCTACTTTTTTTCTTTACTCTTTTCTCATCCTGTTACTATCTCTTTTATTTTCTTTTTTGAAGTGGCAAGCATCCATTCATCACAAGGAGATTGGGAGAAATTGGCACAATGAGATATGGTAGCAAAAGTAGTAGGCCCTGCAATAATGGCCACTTCCTCTATACTGCCACTTCCACTTCCACTTCCTCTTAACAATTCTTTATGGTAGTAATGGTGCTACAGATGTTTTTTGGAACGGCGATTTATTAAGAAGCTCGAGACTAACAAGACGTTAACCCGAGACAACAAAAAGGAGATCAAAGCGATCTCAGATTATCGGACTAGTCATGCCAGTTAGGCATTTTACACACGTTACTTCTATTACAAACCAAAGTAAAAACAAATGATTGAACATCATTGGCAACATGCATCAAATTAAATTGTTGCCCTTTGAAATTTATCGCCTTCCACATCACCCACACATAAGCTTGAGTGATCGCATCTCTAATCAGATCTTCGTTACTGCTTTGCTTAAGGTTTGAGTTGGGCACAGACACCTCCAACCTGTTATAACTCGATTCAAGAATATTGGATGATCTCAAAAAAAAAGACTAAAACTTTAATTGTTTATTTAAATATGCTAAAAAAGAAACAATATATTAACATTTTATACAATAATCTCCTAAAGCATGATCATCCCTTTTGACCATGATCCTCTAATTTCTCCTTAACATTCTCTCTCAACCAGACTATCCACTTGCAAACTTACTAGAAACCAACCCAAATAAAAATAAAAACAAAAATAGAATAAAACACAACAGCTCACATAAAGGTAAAAGACAACATGTAAAATAATGCATGCGCATATATAGGCAAAAGTTATTATGCAACCCACTAAAAGGTTACAACCCGTACAACCTTCATCTAAATCATTCGTTTAGCCCATTTATATAGATTCTTATCGATTCTCTAGATGTATTTTCAAGATTTCATCAAATTTCAGCAACAAATATTGATGCACACGACGAATTATGAGATGCATCACATGAAAGTGATACTTTCATGATGCATTCATGATATAATATACATTTAATGATCTAGTATGCATTTAATGAAAATGGTATGCATTGTAGGTAATATTATTGCATGAAATTACTAATCATTGATGAATCGAGTAATTAATTATAAATAATGGGCTAAAATAAATGGTTTATATGAAGGTTGTACGGGTTGTAACCTTTTAGTGGGTTGCATAATAAACTATTGGAATTGGAGTAGGTACCATTGCCTTAGTATTTAGATGTTTTGAACTATCTCAATGTAACAAAAAAAATTAACTTCATTCTTTGAATTATCTCAATGTAACGGTTTTAATGTGTTACGATACATTCTTTGTCTTTTAAGGGTTAAATTTCTTTGCATCTTCCTATAAAGAGCAGCAAATCAAATGAAAACCAAAAAAACAATAATGAAAACATTTATAAATCGTGTGCTTTCATTTTTATAAAACTTTCTTGTAATTATCAAAAATATTAATCAATTAATATAATGAAGAGGTTCTTGAATCTTGATATGATATCCCTCTAGTTAAGTATAAGCTAGTTATCATTAATGTTAAATTAATATAGGTTTGTATAGTAGCAGAAAATTATAATTTAAAAAATATAACCTTTATGCATCTATACTTTCAACCACATAAGCCAACAACTTCCAATTTTTTATTATTATTATATATATCTATATAGGGGTAACCACTTTTTTTTGTGAAAAGGTCAACCGAGAGCGCGACACGTGGTGGATGACTATACGCCACGTTAGATCTACGGCGGATGACTAGACGCGATTCATGGGAGGGCATTGAATTAAAGGGGGGACCACACTCAAAGCCGCCACGTGTCGCGCTCTCGGCTGTCTTCACGTTTACAACAAAAAAGTGGTTCACATTTGAACTTTCCTCTATATATATATATATATATATATATATATATATATATATAAGAAGCATTTATCCTGTTCGATCATGTTAATTTCAATGAACAATTAGCATCCACTTTCATATTCCTATTGGTTATACTACCTTCCAACATGGCTCCAACTTCTGATGATGATGCAGCCAGAAACTGTTTCATACTTTTAGAGCAGCTATATGACAATAACACCCTCGTTGGCGATGCCTATCTCTCAGTATTAAGTTTCTGCCGTAAGTTAAGAGATTTTGAAAAGGTGGAAGTGGAGGGCAAGAGTTATGGCAAGCCTATGTTGTGGATCGGGATCTACATAGCAGTAGCGTCATTCTTTTGCATCCTTCCCATGGCTGCCGATTTGTTCCATGGTTTTCGAAATAGAAAACTCTGGTTTCCATCCAAATACTTCACCCTAAATACCGCTTCCATCACTGTGATAACTATTGCAATGAAGCTCCCTGTCGATTTGAATAGCCGGATGCCTGGCTATGTTGATGAATTTGCCAAGATGGGAAGCATGGCCTTCATGTGTACGATGATGGCTAATTTGATGCCTTCTCTCGCGTCTATGGATAATCGGGAGCTTTTTGCAAATGTTGCAGGTATGGTCATTCTTGTAATCACAATCGTCGTCAATGTTTTAATCCAGATGGAAACAGGTCTTCTTGACAAGTATTTCATTGGGTACGTTTATATAAGTGCGATGCTCTCTTTACTTGTATTACTGGTGTCTTCAGCTTTGACGATTCCGCCCTCAAAAAGAATTCTAGAATTGAAGTATCAAGTGGTACATAAAAAAACTTCAAATACAAGAATGCCTACGGTTGAAGAACTAACACAGTATGTGAGAAAATATTGGGTGATGGCAGGAACTTGTAGCCCACAATTTGTTATGATTACTACTCCACTATGCTCTGCGGTAGGGGTAATTTGTATCGGTACTACAATCCTGCATTACTTCATCTTTCTGGTGGTCTTCATAATAGATCACGAAGATAGAAACTATTTAGACTACCACTCAGATTATAAGTGGTCGATGCTTGTTATTTACATTATACAGACCATCGGAATTGGGCTAGGCACCATTGCCCCAGTATTTAGATGTTTCTCAGCCTTAAGTTTTAAGTTGTCCATTAAGTGGATTAAGAAACATATTAAGGTCTATGAAGTAGAGAAATACTGGACCCAAAAATTGTTAGAGTGGAAAGAGATTTCTTTAGCATTTCCATTAGGTGGTCACTTATCAAAAGTGATTATCTACAACTTGTATAACCTCATCCTAAACCTTTGCATCATATGTCAAAAGGTAATTGTGGTCTCATGCAAGATAATAGGGCTCGTTCCACTAGGTACTGTGATTATCGGTGTGTTTTGTGTTTATTGCGGGAAGTCATTGAAGGCAAAGTTATTTTCAAGGCCTATTTCCTCAAATCGTGAAACTATACCCGTTGAGCAAAATGATAGCAACCAAGACATTGGAAACTACGTTTTGCAACTTCAAGACGAGATGGAGCTTGGTACAAGAACAGTCAAAAGCATTTCAAATTCGGCAAATCGCTCAATCCAAAAGGCTGAGAAGGAAGTACCTAACGATCTTTTGAAACTTATTTTGAAAAATACGGGATTTGAAGGAGTGGTGAATTTTGATAGTGATAATATTCAACCACTGATTTGCGATAAATTTCCCAACAGTTGGAGCTTGCCAATAGTAACGTTAACATGCATTGCCATTTCTCTCCCAAATGTCAGTCAAGAGAGTGTTGATAGCCTATTCAATAGTGTTTGTGAAGGTCTTTCATATACTCTTCTTGTTGAAGAGAGCCTTAACAGTGTTGGTGAATATGTAAACATTCATAGGGCAACAAAGGCCTTGTGGCGTGAGGTTGAAGTTAGTTACAGATGGTTGGGGAACACGCTCCAAAGAAATGCTTTTAGAGATAGAAATCTAAAAGAGACTCTTAAATGGTTTTCCGATAAAGCAGAGGAGATTGTAGTGGAAATGAACAAACGTGGCAATGAGGAACTGTTTGACAACTCTCATGACAAGATGATTGTTGTAGATTCAATGTATCGCGTCACACAGACAATCATGGTTAACTATCCTAACCACATCCAGCACAACAGAGAAGAACAATTGTTTGGCGTTCTATCTGGCATGATCGTAGACATTGCACTTGCTTGCTTCACCAACTTACCACGCGTCATAGCAATGAAATGCCATGACGATGCAATTGAGAAACGAGAAGCTAGTGTTCGGGCTGCAGCAAAGCTTCTTGGTAGTACAAAGAAGATACTAGAAAAACTTCATGCCTGTGAAGTACCAAGATTGGATCCCGAGCAAATGGCATTTATTGACGCGTGGCGTGTTCATTTCAAGCAATCAATTCCTTAAAGAATGTACTCTTAATCATGCATGGGGCGTCAAGGTAATCTCTTCAATTTTAGTTAATTAATTCATACTTATATATTTTCACTACAACACAAAGGATTATATATCACCGAAAGACGAATATTACTAAGAAAGAAAACCCATCGGTAGTTTTTGATGGATCAACGACAAATCCTACTTTACCAATGAATTTTTTATCGGTAAGTCCTTTGTTTTGTAGTGTATATATGAATGCACGAGGTAGTTTCTAATGCGATAAAATGTTCCCAAATTTACATCAATCTTTATAGTTATCTATAAAATATGAAGGCAATTTGCGATCCATTCAATTAGTAATTGATTCATAAATTTTTCTATATTTGTCTAACTTTTTGCACCTTTCTTTCTCTTTGTGAAAGGTTAAGTAACTTGAAGAGTTCAATGACCAATTAATTCCCTATCTCTTCTTTTGAAGTAAGTGCATCTACTTTTCATATATGCTTTCTGATTGTCGGTATTTCATCTCCATTTTCCTTCTTTTTTTAATTCCATGCTTGTGTATCATGTTTGTAAAACGTTTGTTGTACGCTTGTTGTGCAAAATGTGTTTGTTTTCCATGTTTGATGCAATGCATTTTCTTTAAATTTCGCTCTAAAATAGAAAATCTTTGTCACCTTGTTGCTGCCATACTTCTAAATTCTACGTTTTAGCATTATTATTTTTGTTGGTTATTCAAGTGTAGGCATGTATGTGGGTTCAAAACTTGATTGAATCATAAGTGGCAATGGAACGGTTATGGGGTGGGTATTGGTAATTCCAATCTCATACCCTATTATAAAACCATGTCTCATATTCGGTCGCGTCCCGTTGGGTTTTCTAAATAACCATGGGTCGTGGGTATTCCTGCAGGTATCAAGTATCCCGTTTATATTCTTAGTCGATTAAAATTTACTAAATAAAATTTCGTTTCCTAAAACTATATGTGAATCACGTCAAAAAATGAGTTAGATATTTTTTACACTTTCATTTTCTAGCAACATGAACATTCAACAATTAAGTTCAACGTTTAACAAAATGGTAACAATGTTTATGGCTCAATGCACTATCATCGAAGTGTCAATTGGGATATGGAAACATTATTACATAAATCTTTTAGAAAAAAATTAAATAAAAAATTTTCTATACTAATAAAATCAATTCGTCATTTATATTATTCTATATATTAATAAAATTGCAATGTATAATATACTAATAATAAAATAGTAAATTACATTAATTAATATATGGTTCGGGGTCGAGTAAGTGGGATCGGGCATGGGATTGAGTAAATGGGTAGGTATTGACTAAAACCATAATCGTCTCAAACCCACGATTTTTTTTGAAAAAATCTCATGTCCGGTCCCATAATCATTTACCCGGCCCAGTACCCGTCCCAAAAGTTTTGGGTTCGAGGATTAACATCAGGTTCGGGTATTTCTTTCATCCCTAAAATCAACCCAATACATACTAAACGAGACCTAACTAACAGAAAACTAGAATAGCAAATAATAAGTTTTTATTAAGTATATTATATCTATATAAAGCAAATACAAACAATGAAAAGTGTTATGTTATAGAAGAAATTATATTTATTTCCTTGGTAGTTTGCAAAAATTAGCACAAACAAAGTTACGCAATCCTTGGCTTAATTGTCGACTTGTCATCATGAAATTGCGGATGGATTTAAATTTAAGTAGTCCAATGCCAACTATGTGGACCAAGCAACCAACGTGGGAATCATCATCTTCATGAATATGATGATGGATACAGAAATAAGCATTTTGCAAATGTTATAAGTGTAGCGATTCCGGTTATGATCATGATTATGAATACTAACAACTATTATTTTTGCAGCTATGCATGGCAACCGGGTTAACTAGTCGGACCTTTAATTCAGTGCTAGTAATGGAAAAATTTAGGAGTTAAGCCGAAGCTAGTCTTGGTTATATTCGGTTGTCAGATACAATTTTCGTAAAGTTATAAAGGTATAACATGTCACATGTTCGATTATTTAGATCTTCTTTGGTAAGCATTCAAAGATATATCCAATTAGTTTATCGGGTAAACATAACGAGGAGCAAGACTATATATTTCATGGTAAGAGGAAGACAAGGATTGAGATTTTTATCCGGTAACTGAGCATATGGTGACTCTTACCGTTATCGTAATCCATTTTGATACCCAGGAATGTTACCCTATAAAGTATCATTTACGTACATTTATATCATATATATTACATTATTACATGAATAAATTTGCTCAAGTTTAGGTCAATGATGCTAAAAATAGGTAAATAAAAGTAGTTGAAGGTATATGAAACTTCATAATCCTAAGCAATGTTTCATTTGTATCAAACTTATCATAAATTTTAAACTAATTACTTCAGTCAATAGCTTATAACGCGGAAGTTTTTGTTTTTAAGGAGATTTTCAAACATAGTTGGGTAGCGTTCATGGACCGTAATTTGTGAAAGAGGGTTTTTAACGTTTTATTTTGTCGTTTGATTAAGAGAAAAAATGGTTTTAATATCTATGTGTTCACATGTTAATATATTTATTTATTTTGTCAATGTGATGTGGATTGGAGTAGGTGTGATATGTCACTACCCAACAAAACTAAGACACCAAACAATCTTGGAGATATCTAGGTTCGAGGTTTTGGATATTATTGTTTATGATTGTAATTATCGTTGCCTTAGGCTACTTCATCATTTGATCACTTAGAAAAGATAAGAATTATGGCATATTACTTTTTAATAGTTAAGTTAAGATACCGTAAAAAGCAATACCAACAAATATTAAGTAGGAAAAATGTAATTAGCTTTTGATTTAATAAATTAAAAAAGAAAACAGGTTAATGCGTCTTGTTGGAACTTGAAATTTATCCATTTACACTCTCTTCTTGTAATATCGTTGTCCTTTTTCTCAAAAAATACTTAATTAGGAGGTATTTGGAAATAGTTTAATGGGTTTTTAACATATAAAGTTATTACTTATTTGTTCGGCTATAAAAATTGTTTGATTGTAATTTATTCCTTCGGTCACCTATTTTATTGGTTAGCTGGAAACCATTATCTCTAACAGCTTTACTAGAATTGTAAAAAGTGGATTTTTTTTTTTAATTTTTTTTTAACAATATTGCTATCATGTTTTCTATGATAAATTTTTTTTCTAAATTTCTTAAATTTAAGAGACTTTTCTAAAACTTAATAGTACGAGAGAAAAATAAATATTTTATTAAATTCTACTAATGAAATTAAATCTTTATCATTTTATATTTAATTTTTTTAAAGTGCATTAGATGGTAAATTATATAATATTGTAATAATATAATTTGAGTTAAAATCTATAAAATAGAAAATCTGTTTCAGTTGGATGTAAATCTTTTTAATTATTTTAACACTTGTTTCTCTATTTTAGAAAAAAATATATATATATAGAAATCCCGTTGAAGATGCTCTTATGCCTTTGATAGGGTAACCCACAAGCCCAGAAACCACATCAGTATCACATCAGTTTTAACCTTAAGACCTCACCAAGCCTTAATAGAAGTACCACTACCGACAAGCCCGAATACCTATATATATATTATATAAAGAGAGAGAGAGAGAGAGAGAGAGAGAGAGAGAGAAGAAGAGTGAGAGAGAGAGAGAGAGAGATTGAGAGATAGACAAGCGGGTATGCAAGCCCTCACCGAAACCCGAAGAACAAGCCCACATGAGGAGTATGGGAACCCCAAAGAAGCCCGCGGGCGAGCCCGTACACGATACCAAAGGCCTTAGTCCTATAGACCCGACCAATTAATTTACTCAACTACCCTTACCTAGTTACCTTTGCAACAAAGACAAAACCCTTTGTTGGTTCGTGGAATGGAATCTGATGGAATTGGAATTCGTCAAGGAATTTGACTTTGAAGGAATTGGAATTGGAATTTGATGGAATTTGACCACACATTTTGGTCGTGTTTGGTTGGATGGAATTGGAATTGGAATAAAAATGTAAAAGGTAAGGTGAGCAAAAACCAAAATTGAACCGAAACGAAAAAAAGAAACAAAAACCGAAATCGAAACAAAAAACAAATCTAACATCGAAAACGGTTCGGTTTCGGTTTTGCTTTCCATCTCGATTGAAAAAATCAAACTGAGTCGAAAACCGAAATCGGTTCGATATCGGTTATGGTTTCCATCTCGACCGGAAAAAACCGAACCGGGACGAAAACCAAAATCGGTTCTATTTCAGTTTTGGTTTCAATCTCAACCGGTAAAAAACCGATCCGAATCAAACTAACCGAAAACGATTCGATTTCGGTTTTGATTTCCATCTCGACCGAAAACAATCGAACCGAACATACTTGGTTTCCCCAAATACCGAACCTCTTTATATATATATATATAGGGTGGGTTCAAACGAGAACGACATCAATTTAAGAGAATACGAGAATGATTTTATATATAGGGGTGGTTTCGATGGTGCTGGAGGTACCGGCGGTGGTTTCGATGGTGTCGGAGGTGCCGACGGTGGTTTCGATGGTGCGCGCCGAAGGTGCCGGCGATGGTTTCGATGGTGCCGGCGGTGGTTTTGGAGGTGTCGACGATGGTTTCGATGGTGCCGGAGGTACCGACGGTGGTTTCAGAGGTGCCGACAGTGGTGGTTGCGGTGGTGGCAGAGGCGGTGGCGGTGGTGATGGTAGTGGCGGAGGTGGGGGAAGTGGGTGACCATAGAGGTTGTGTGGGTGATGTATTTGAAATACAAAAATGGATGGCTAAGAATCATTATCGTATTCTCTTAAAAAGATTTCATTCTCGCATAATCCTATTTCTCTATATATATAATTTGATTATTTAATTTTATATATAATTTAATTATTTAATAAATAAAAAAACCGAGACCGAACCGAGAAAAGATTTGGAATGAGAGAACGATGGATGGGAGATGGAAAAGCCATAGATGGAGAAAACGAGAGGGAAGAGGGATGATTCCAAAACGGATATGGCTTGGAATGGCAAATTCCTTGATTCAAGGAATTTGAAGGAATTCGAAGGATTCCTTAGCTTTCATTCCGCGAACCAAACAGCAACATGGAATTTGGTCAATGGAATTCGTCATTCCAATTCCTTTGAATTCCATCCAATTCCGCGAACCAAACCGCCCTATTTTTCAAAGTAGACTAGCTGTATGATATTACATAATTAAATGTTTCTATTAATTTGATTTATGAATCAAGGTGTTTTTTTAAATTAACGTGGATATATATATATATATATATATATATATATAAAGTGATTATATAGTGAAAAGGGATGTCGACATGTCGTTATTGAGGTTGAATCATATCTCAATGTCTCCCCTCCCAATCCATATTCTATGGTTAAAAATGGACACCACCTGCAATATTCCAAAAATTTCTCAACTCCCCATGCATTTCACTTTCATTCCCAGCAAGCAATCACTCTCCTTCTTCTACTCTCACTGCTTTCTTGATCTCAAATCTCAAATTCAATCTGAGCTTTTCTTTTTGAGATGAACCTTTTGTGGTCATGTGTCATGACTGCTACAGTATTAGTATATTCAGTTGCAGCCCAGTTACAGTTAAACTCCACCTGCAATTCCAATGATTCCATGGTACTGAAGTCTTTCATGAACCAAATGGAAAGAGCCATTGATGGATGGACCTCGGCTTCTTCCGATTGCTGCGATTGGGATGGCGTCACTTGCGATTTCAACGGTAAGGTTGTCGGATTAGAACTCTCCAAGAAAAAACTAATGGGCAACTTGGGTAATTCTATAACCAGCTTAGATCAGCTTAGAACTCTAAATCTATCTCAAAATTTACTCAAAGGTCCACTTCCTATTTCCATATTTCACTTACCCAATTTGCAAATTCTTGATTTGCATAACAATGAGTTTTCCGGGTCTTTCCCTCGAAGCGTAAACCTACCTTCGGTTCGATTGCTAGACGTTTCGGACAATAACTTTGAAGGTCCAGTTGCACCAGGATTGTGTACCAACTCCACTAGAATTAGGGTTCTTAAATTAGGGATTAATTACTTTGATGGAGAGATTCCACCTGAATTTGAGAAATGTGGTTTCTTGGAACAGCTTTCTCTAGATGGAAATCTTCTTTCTGGGATCATACCAGAATATCTATTCAATTTACCAAGATTATCTCAATTATCTCTTCAGGATAACCTTCTAACCGGTCAGCTACGAAATAGTAATCCGTCGAATCTTGTTTCTTTAGATGTTTCTTTAAATGGGCTTTCGGGAAACCTACCGGATTTCTTTCGTACCTTCCCGAATTTACGCAATTTCTCCGCTCATTCGAATAATTTTTCCGGTAGGATACCGCCTTCGTTGTTGAATTCCGGCACCATTTCTTGGCTTGTGTTAAGAAACAATTCCCTTTTTGGTTCATTCGAACTAAATTGCTCGGCTATGATAAACCTTTCGACGCTTGATTTGGCTGCTAACAAGTTTCTGGGACCCGTTCCCGATAATCTTCCATCCTGCCCGATGTTAAAAAACGTGGATCTTGGTGCAAACAACTTCACCGGACCGATCCCAGAAAGCTTCAAAAAGTTCGATTCTTTATCGTACCTTTGCTTCGCTAAGTGCAACTTGAAGAACATTTCTGAATCACTAGAAATCCTCCAATACTGCCCGAATCTTACCACTTTGGTCCTTCGATGGAACTTTCAGGACGAAGAAATGCCGTCCGATGCTAATCTACAATTCAAAGAGCTCAAGACTCTTGTGATCTCCAGAGGCAAACTCACCGGAACATTTCCTCTATGGTTAAACGGTTTAACGAAACTCAAGATTCTGGATTTATCCGGGAACCAGCTGGGAGGGCGGGTGCCGCCCTTTTTAGGAGATTTGGCATCTCTTGTTTACATGGATCTATCGAACAACTTTTTAAGCGGAGAGATTCCGAAGAGCCTTACAAGATTACCCGCTCTCCAATTTTATAATAACTCATTAGACGTTACTGTAACACCCGTAATTTCGGTGTAATAACGACTCTTTAATGAAATATAGAATTTAGAATTTTAGATCAAATTATGGATTTCATGGTCTAATATGTTAGGAAATTCAATTACGAGTCCAACGGTTCTTTCGGAATCGAAAACGGAGCTATAACGAAGAAGTTATGGCCGAAACAAAATAGGACTGAAAATGATCAGATGCTAGCGATCGCTAGCCACAACCCTAGCGATCGCTAGGCATTTTTCCATGTTTGCTGTTTGTGCTCGCGATCGGGCTCGCGACCGTGAAAAGAACCAAGCTAGCGATCGCTAGCCATGACACCTAGCGATCGCTAGGTGTCTGCACAATGCAGAAAACGGGTTTTTAACCCTTCTTAACTTCATTTGGTCACCACTCTTTCATTTTTCAACCATTCCACCTGAATTTTCTCTCTACTTTCTCCAAATCCGAAACCCTACAAGATCTTGGAGCTAAATCCATACTTGGAGCTAGCTAGTTGGAAATCACCCCTCACTCATTTCATCTTCCTCACTCACCCCTTCTCCACCATTGTTGCTTGAAAGGAGGGAAACTCAAAACCTAGGGTTTTAGTTGGATCTCACTCGGTAAGCTTCGATTAAACCCTTGTAGGTTGGATCTATGCATATAATAAGGGTTATGAACTAACCTAGGATTCGATTTACTTGATTTTAGGTTCGTGCTCGTATTTGACCTAATCTTGGAATTTGGGGGTTTTAGTACAAAACCCTAAGGTGAGTTGTTAAAACCTTTTTGTTAAAACTGAGAGCACATCATTTCGATGAATTCTATGCCTTGCTTGGTCTTGTGGTTGAATGTGAATGTGGTATAAATTGTTTATCATGTCTAGTTGAGAATATTCGTGATATGCTTGAGGTATATGCTCGTATGAATAACTTGGATAGTGTTGTTCCTTATATGAGGTGAATATATTGTATGCTATATCGTAACGTGCTAAACCTATGGGTTGTTTGACAAATGTAGCTATATGAAAAGCACCAAATGGTACATGACATTGTGTTTTGGAAAATGGAATGGTTAGCCTAAACGTGGCTTACGCCAAACGATAAAGAGGGGCTTGAGACCTCGATACACACCTCTGTGATGATGCTATGCTAAATTCAGTGTCGAGGTTTTTGTGTGTGAATGATAGGGACTAGATGCTATGCTAAATCCAGTATCTAAGTCTTATGTGAAAATGATATGGATGTGACGCGATGCTAAATTCCGTCTCACGATCCTATACGATAATAACATGGACGAACCAACGCAATGTGTCCACACCAAACAGTCGCGGGTGTGTACCTATGTCGCCGGCCTTCGGGTGGCTCCGAAGTGCGCGGGCCTCTGATGATGTCGCCATGCTAAATCCGGGGCATCGAGGTGTTTGGAATTAGATAATGTCGGGGCATTGGTTGGTGGAAATGGGTCGCTCCCATTGTTTCCGAAGATAATAATAAACCGGTTTAATATGCTAATCATATTGCTAGTGTAATCGTGTATAACTCGCATGTCCATATATATATATCTTATGCGCATGATATTAACTGTACAACTCACTAGGCTCCTTTAGCCTAACACTTGCTTGGTGTCGATGTGTTTCTCAGGTACTCGGGACACTGTCCCCAAGTAGGCCTCGGACGTAGAGTGAGCTTGGGGGAAACTTTGGGAGATACCGGTCCACTATGACCGCGAGACTTATCGTAGAACGATAACCCTTTTGTAGTCTTCTTCTTAGATAGAACTAGACTAGTTTGGTTATTGTATTTCTCCTTCGATTACAAACATTGTAATTAACTGTACATTACTTATACCCCGTTTTGGGATGAGCTCACGCCTTGGCGCACTTTGTATACCATCTTTCTATTAAATGAAAGTTTTTGTTCGCCCTGATTTTTAGGGTGTTACAGTTACCCTCGACCTCCCGATCATCATGAGCATAGGCATGTTCGGACAAGTGTTGCAATACGGCTATGGTTCTCGATTCCGACCGACATTGGATCTGAGTAACAACTTTTTCAGCGGACCAATCTGGCCCGAGTTTGGAAACCTAGAAAACCTTCATATATTGAATCTGAGATACAACGAGTTATCGGGTAATATTCCAAGCAGTTTGGTGAATTTAGTCTCCATAGAGACGCTAGATTTGTCTCATAACGAGTTATCTGGGAAGATACCTCGATCTTTGGTGAGGCTCGGCATGTTATCTAAGTTCAGCGTGGCGTACAATAATCTAGCGGGGTTTATTCCTTCTGGCGGCCAGTTTTCGACCTTTCCAGCCTCTAGTTTCGAAGGAAACCCGGGGTTATGTGGTGAATTTGTTTTACATTGTCGGGAAACTAAAGAGTTTCCGCGAAATCCGGAATCTGAGGAGGAAGAGTGGAGGATTATTAGTTTGCCGGTATGCACTGGCTTTGGAACCGGTTTTCTTCTCTCGGTCATCTTATGGGTCGTTGTTCCGATGATTAGGGATACAGATAGAACGGAAAAATTTGAGTAACGTTGCTTCCATGGCCGTGGAACCTATGATCATCAATCTAGCGTTGTTATCTACTTAATTTCTAACTATTAGATA
Organism: Centaurea solstitialis; assembly: GCA_030169165.1. Classification (NCBI taxonomy): domain Eukaryota; kingdom Viridiplantae; phylum Streptophyta; class Magnoliopsida; order Asterales; family Asteraceae; genus Centaurea; species Centaurea solstitialis. The sequence goes on along the minus strand of CM058044.1, from coordinate 72,651,953 downwards.
TGTATAAATTCAACTTGGAATGTGTTGTTCTGTATGTAACCAATCTGTTTTTGTTTGTTATGGTGACTCTATGATTTTTTAGATTTTGTCTTTAGTTTAGTTTGATGCCATCATGGCATGCAGCTGTATGTGTCTAGGAGAATGCTTACATTTTGGTAGTTGTTGAGAATTACATAGGTGTATAAAATCTTTTTCTATTGAACCACACTCCTTTTTATAAACCTTATGTGAACTAAAAATGATATTATTTTTAATGGACCCCCCCTATTGGCCATAAAGATAACAACGAGACTAAATTCTCAGTAGGGGGTTCATTAAAAATTCTCAAATTAAGTACTAAAAGTAACATTTTTTTAGTTCACATAAGCTTTTAACATATTATCATCTTAATTTATACTAAAATTTAATTTGAGAATTTTTTTTAATGGACTCCCCTATTAGAGAAACAAGTGCTATATAGGATTTATAGAACCAAATGTAAGTGATAGCCAATTCAGTTGACTTGATGCGTGGTGTTATAGGACCTATGTGGGGGAGGTCAGGAGTTCGACTCCATGCGGCCTCCATGTGGGGGATTTTCCCTGACCAGCAGCCGTATTTGAATCCTAGTACGATGCCTTGAAGCCCCAATATGGGAAACTGGATGGCGAGGTTGGGGGGGTGGTCACTTCTCTTCGTGGAAAGATTCGAACTCGGGTCGAGAGACTTGGGTGCCTTGGTGGCACACAAGATACTTCGCTGCACCAACTGATGTTCAAAAAAGAAATTGTTTATAGAACCAAATAAGAAAACGTCTCATCAAAAAGTGTTACAAAAATTTTTCGTTTTGAGGTGTCGCAACAAGTTTTAAAAACATTTTTCAAATAAAGCGTTATATTAACTATTTTGTATGATATTATTAGGAAAAATGCCTTAAAATTGTAAAAAACACAAGTGTCCTGTAAAATTAGCTAATTGATTGTGATACTTTTCCATAAAACTTTTTTTTAAAAGAGATAGAACGCTTCATCCACGTTGGCAACCACAGTGACTTAAATGGGAGTAAGTATAATTTTTTTTTTTACAGTGTGAAATGTACAACCTTTAACCTTTGAAAGGTGTTCAAGAATATAAATTATATATTAAACATCAATAAAAGAACTTCAAGAAATCTTATCAACGGCGATTAATCCAACTTAAAATAGATAACATGAGACCATTTGCAACTACCTATAAATAATTTAATTAAGTGTGGCACTACGTTCCCAAATTACCACTATTTCCATTTAAAATTTATTGTCTAGGACAATGCAAAGATTCTTACTCTTTCACCGTTTCACGGACTTCGATTAATAATTAATTCATATTATTAATTTTTCGGAGCTATTTGCTCTAGCTGGAAATGGACAAATCATGCTCAATCGAGATGAGATTCGTGCTCTCTAATAACGGGGTAGCGTCTTGAAGGTGGTCCTGGTCAAGCGTGGTTGAGGCTGAAAGGTCGGTGACCAAAATCAAGGAACTAGAAGACTTGCAGAAAAATGTGGTGTTATACGGGATGACGCTGATAAATGGAGCTGGGAAGGAGACCCTAGCGGTGAATATACCACTTGGGCGCTTAGAGGCCTAATCGACAGCCTATCAAGCCCTTCGGAAAACAACACTTGTTTTTGGAATAAGTTGATGCCTCCTCGAGTAAATTGCTTTGTTTGGAGGTTGCTATTAAAAAACTCCCAACCAGAGATAACTTAAGATGTAGAGGGGTCAATACACCATCTATAATCTGCCCGCTATGTAAAGTGGAAGAAGAATCAATTGACCATTTGTTTCTTCTTCATGCTCATCTCTAAAGAAGTTGTGGAGGTTGTTTTTCGATTGGTGTAAGTTGATGTTGGGCAGCAAGAGTTTCTGAACCAATTACTTTCCAAAATCGTCGAGTTTGTCTTGGAGGCCGCGGTTGGAGGTTTTGTATGTTTTATTTGGAAAGCCAGAAACAACTCAATCTTCAAAGGTGTTAAATTATCATCTTCAATGGTGAAGGACGATTTTCAAGCCGCTTTATTTTCGTGGTTGAAATTTAGAGCTAACTGTAAATCTTTATTGTCGCATGTGTGGTGCTCATGTCCTTTTTCCTCTTTTTTCTAATCATGTTTACTGCTTGATAGTACTAGCGCCTTGCTAGTCTTGTATTTACTAAAATTCGGGGTTGTTGTTGGGGGTAATGGCTTTAACGAAGCTCCCTTCTTCTTCCCCCTCTTGCCGTTCAAAAAAAAGTGAACAGATGTCTCTTTTATATATCAACTTACAAAATAAATGGTTTTAGGGTCGTTTATTTGACGCTTGCTCGGTAAGTGCTTACCGGGTCAATTTGTCTTATGGAACGAACCTGAAAATGATTAAAATCTTACCCGGTAAGAGCGATATAGCATGAAACGAGAGTCTTACCCGGTAAGTGAGATAGACAACTCTTACCCGATAAGAGCTTACCGGGTATTTTATCGTGTACAATACTATATTACTAAAATATTATCCAATATGGTAATGATATTGTTCAATTTTACCAAACAACATTTATTGGGTAAGTGTTCAAGTAAACGATCTCTTATTTTAATTTTTGTTGGGTATTACAATCATTAACTTTTTAGTTCTGAATAATAATGCATTCAAAGGCCAAATTAAAGTTAAGTTGTAGATGTCAAGTGGTCAAGGAAGACGAATTTGGATAAACCGAGTAAACGACAAGTCAAAACGCGTGGAATGAGAGTATACTTGGATTCACATGCTATTCGATTTAAATATTATAAATAATTATTAATTTATGCATTGGTGCAATTAAAAAATAATTATTCAAATTCCGCTTTTTAAGCAAAAGAAATTAAAAAATATGATCACTTTAAACTCTTTTCTGTTTAGACCAAATAATAATTTAGTATTCGTCATGATGATCCACGTCCATCATTCAAATATATTTATATACGACCAAAATTGACTAAACTTTTACATTGAATCATTAGGAAAAAAACTATTTCTATATTACGTAAATAATGCTTTCAACGTTATAATAAAATGTTTTATATATGACTCAGGTTTATAGAACTAAGGTTGTGTTTGGCAAAAATAAGCTAGCTTATAAGCTAGTCTATCCAAAAATGTATCAGAAGCTTGTTTTTTTATTTTGGAAAGGTTCATCTAGGCTTTGCCTAGACTACATCCTTGGCAATATAGAACAGAAATTGAAAATTCGCCCGTCTGAGACTAAGCCTGGCCACAAGATGCGCACGAGGGGATTCGAACCTGGGGTGAATGAGATACCATCCACATTCCCCACAGGCCTTACTAGCATTTTTGAAACACTACTTTGAGTAGCTTATGAGGAGCTTATTGTAGCTTTTTCCAATTATATCCTTATTAATATTAATTATTAAATTCAAATATACTCGTTTTAGTCATTTTACATACTAATAAGCAAGTTTTTGTCAAACATGATTTGTTCATAAGCTAGCTTATCAGCTACTAGCAAACTTACCAATTAACAGCTAGCTTATCAGCTAGTTTACCAAACATAGCCTAAATATAAAAAACATCTTATCTAAAAGTGTGACAATAAATTTATAAGACACTTTGAGCATTGCAACAAGGTTTTTAGGATATTTTCAAAATAAAGTGTCATATTAGCTAATTTTATAGGTCGTTTTTAATAAGTGTCTTGTAAACTTATATTTTTAGAGGACACATGTGTTTATAGCACACTTCTTCAAATAATGTTTTTATAAAATAGTTAATAGGACGCATTATTTGAAAAAATGTTCTAAGAACTTGTTACAACGTTCAAAAGCGTCCTATGAACTTTTTGTATCACTTTTGGATATAACGTTTTTTGTTGCGACCTATAAAACAATCTATTATGACGGTTATATGTTTTTGACATCCTATAAACTTAGTTTTGTTATAGTGTTATAAATTAATTATTGTATTGGAACATTTTGATATATATTTTTAACGTGCTATACACCCAAAAAAAATTGTATTGAATGATCAATATTGGGTTAAAGGCAATCTTTAAAGATATCTCTAATTCCGGTTGATATGAAGGTCATATAATTGGGTTTGGCAGTCGTTTTGCTCCAAATAGGAATTCTAACTGGCATTTTTATATGGTTTGTGAAGGAATATGTGGTTAGTGCTTGGAGGGCATATAGTGCCCACCCAAGTTCAAATCCTCCATGTGCAAAATAAGGACATTTGTTAATTATTTTGTAGCTCAACGGTCGGTAACATCCTGAGAGGGACAGTGGATGGTATCCCTGTCTACTTGGGTTCCATTTCGAGGAGGCGACACCCCAGTTTATGGGTCGACCTTCGGGCCGGGCATGGGCGCGCGAGGCGAGGGCCGGTAACGGTTTCCATGGTCGCAAGGATTAGTCGGGTGCCCGAATGGATCCCGGATACCACTTCGACTTCGGTCAGGGCGTGTGCGTGTGTTTAATTGCCATCAAAAAAATATATATGGCACAGCGGGCCTGGCGTTGATCATGGACGATGTTTTTCTAAGAGAGATTAGTGTTTCGTTTTCAATGCTTGGTTGAAAAAAAAAATGAGCTTTAACCATATATACGTGTACGCTCATATGTTAATGTGTTTTTGAGTTTGTGGGTTGGAGATGGCAATAAAAATGCACGAATCCGTCTCTGTAAGGAGATACTTTTTGACTCATTCAGTGATCGAGTCTAACGAGATTTGGTTTAAACCCAAAACTTGTTATAATGAATCTGGACAAAAGTCATTGTAGTTACCTTATGCAACAAAATGTTGAGATTTATGCATATCTTCTCTATATTTGTTGCCTCCTTTTATTATCTCTCCATATAAAATTATTAAATAATACTAATTGTCGTTACCTTTTGGCATGTGATCGATCAATTAAAAAACATAGTTGGAGAGTATGAAAAAGACGAATTATGGCATGTGACCGATGGCTACCTAACACAAAGATTTTAATATTACTAGCTCCACTTAAGTCTAATTCTCAAAGCAATATTAATAAAGTGTTTCCATTTCATCTTCTTCATGTTTCATGAATACTTGCTTATCTTCGACTTACATATATTCCCTAGTTAATACTACTTTCCAAGATGGGTTCGAGTAGTGATGCATACGGTAGTGATGCATACGATAATTGTAGGAGAATTGCGGGATTGATTTTGGATGCTTATGATCCCTCTAATCCTACATGCCATTGTACCAAAAACGCCATTAGTACGGATGACATAGCGTTGTTGTCTTATTTCTGCGATATAGTACGTATTTCTGAAGTGGAAGAGAAGAGTTATAGCAAACCTATGTTGTGGATTGGAATCTACATAGCAGTAGCATCATTCTTTTGCATCCTTCTCATGGCGGCCGATTTGTTCCATGGTTTTCGAAATAGAAAACTTTGGTTTCCATCCAAATATTTCACTCTCAATGCTGCTTCCATCACGGTGATAACTGTGGCAATGAAACTCCCTGTCGATCTCAGTGGTCGGATGCCAACGGCCATGGAGCAATTTGCCAAGATGGGAAGCGCGACCTTCTTGTGTACCATGATGGCTAATTGCATACCTTCTCTAGCATCAATGGACAATACGGAGCTTTTTGCAAATGTCGCAGGTATGGTCATTCTTGTTATCACAGTCATCGTCAATCTTCTAATCCAGATGGAAACCGGTGTTGTTGATAAGTATGATATCATGTGGTACAAAATTAACATAGGCGCAATGCTCTTGTTAATGTTGCTCATGGTATCTTTAGCTTTAACAGTTCCAACCGCAAAGAGAAAATTAGAATTGAAGTATCAAGCGGTACACAAAACAACTTTAAATGACTTACATTCACAACATAGAAGAATGTCTACGGTTGAGGAACTAACAAAACATGTGAGAAAATATTGGATGATGGCGGGAACTTGTAGCCCGCAGTTTGTCATGATTACTACTCCACTATGCTCTATGGCGGGGGTAATTTGTGTGTCTACTGCAATCTTGCATTATGTTTTCTTTGTATACATCTTCATAATCTATCGTTCACGCAAACTCTATTTATTGTATGAGTCAGATTATAAGTGGTCGATACTCGTTATCTACATAACACAATCCATTGGAATTACACTTGGTACCATTGCCCCAGTATTTAGATGTTTTGCAGTCTTAAGGTTCAAATTGTCCATTAAATGGATCAAGACGCATTCTAAGGTTTGGAAAGTAGAGAAATACTGGACCCAAAAGTTATCAGAGTGGAAAAAGATTCCTTTAGATTTTCAATTAGGTGGGCGCACATCGAAAGCTCTTGTCCACAATTTGTGTAACCTTACCGTAAACGTTTGCATTATATGTCAAAAGGTACTTGTGGTCTTATGCAAAATAATAGGGCTCATTCCACTAGGCATGGCAATTATCAGCATGTGTTGTGTATGTTGTTGGAAGTCATTGAAGGCAAAGTTGTGTCCAGTGCCTATTGCATCAAATGGTGAAAATATACACGTCGTTCAGCAAAATTATGTAAACCAAGACATTGGGAACTACGTTGTGCAACTCCAAGATGAGATGAAGCTTGATGCAAGAACACTCAAAAGCATTTCAAACTCGGTGAATTATTCGATCCAAAAGGCATCAAAGCAACAGCCTAGTAATCTTCTAAAACTTATCGAAAACTTTGAGGGATTTGAAGGAGTAGTGGATTTTGAAGGAGTGGTGAATTTTGATAGTGATGATGTTTTGCCTCTAATCAGTGATAAATTTCCAAATAGTTGGAGCTTGCCGGTAGTATCCTTAACATGCGTTGCCATTAGTCTCCCAAATATCGGTCAAGACTTTGTTGATCACTTGTTAAAGAGTGTCTGTGAAGGTCTTTCATATACTTTTCTTGTTGAAGAAAGCCTTAACAACACGGGTCAATATAATAAAGTACATAAGTCAACTATCGCCTTGTGGCAAGAAGTCGAAATCAACTATAGGTGGTTGGGCTACACACTTCAAAGAAATGCTCATAAGCACAAAAGTATGAAAGAAATTCTCAAATGGTTTGCTGATAAATCAGAGGAGATTGTAGTGGAAATAAACAAACACAACAATGAGGAACTATTGGACAACACTCTTGAAAGGTCGATTGCTGCCAATTCAATGTATCGCATCACACGAACAATCCTGGTTAACTACCCTAACGACATCGAGTGTAGCAGAGAAGAGAAATTGTTCGGCCTTCTATCTAGCATGATTGTAGACATTTTTCTTGCTTGCTTCGTCAACTTACCACGAGTCATAGAAATGAAATGTCACGACCAAGCAATCGAGAAACGAGAGGCCAGTGTTCGGGCAGCAGCAAAGCTTCTTGGTAGTACTAAGAAGATAATAGAAAAACTGCAAATGTGTGAAGTACCAAGCCTGGATCGTGATCAAATTGCATTTATCGATGAGTGGCGTGCTCATTTGAAACATTCAATCCCTTAGAAGAATATCTTGTTTTTCATGCTTCGCGTGTCGATATAATTTTTTAACGTGATAAGATGATTCCGTCTATTAATTGTTTGTACGTAGATTTGATTCATAGTTTTTCTATAGGACGTTGGTCGAGAATTAATTGTTATTATGAATTGAAGTGTAGTTAATTGTTTAACATATATGCATATTTGTTTGACACAATGTTGTGAGGTTTGCACTCTAATAAAATTGGGTTTATAGGAAACCATTGGGCCGTTTGGTTCATGGAATTCGATGGAATTGGAATGACAATTTTTTCACCAAATTCCAATGCCATGTTTGGTTCACAGAATGAATGCAACGGAATCCTTCAAATTCCATCAAATCCTTTTAATCACGAAATTTGTCATTACACGGAATTCATTAATGGAATCATTTCATTCCCTCCCTTCCCATATATGGTTTTTTCATCTCCATCTAGCAATTCTCTCATTCCAAATTAGGGATGAAATCGAGGTCGGACCGGTACCGAAATTTTATGGGACAAAAAAGTAGGACCGAAGAACCATATGTATTGTTCAATACCACGTATCGGTTCGGTTTTGGTCTCGGGATGCGAAATTTGGTACTATGATCACTTGGAACTGAAAATATGAAAACGTACGTATCAAATATGTTTAAAAACCAATTGCAAACCAAAACATCGTCATAAAGATTATAAAGATTCAAATGGTTTCAAAACCAATCCAAAACCAAAACAATCAAAAGTTCAATAACCAAATGTATGTCTCCAGACTATTTGATGGTTATGTCCGTACCAATTTTTCGGATACTTATGGAGAATGTTTAGGTAGTTTAGGAGATGATCTATCTTGATTAGGAAAATATAAGATTAGTTTCTATAGCAGACGATATGCTTACCTAGGAAATTTTTTTAGAAAGATGTTGTCTCTAAATATTTCGGTTTTGTTTCGGGATTTTTAGGGGAAAATCGTGGTACCGAATATCGAATCCCGAATGCCAATTTTGTCGAATACTTAGAACCGAAAACCGAACCAAATCCATGGTACCGGTTCGGGAAAATGGTACTCGAGGGTTATCCCTGTTCCAAATCCTTCTATAATTCCATCTAACCAACACGACGAAAATGCGTTGTCAAAGGTCATGATTAATTGTTTTTTTAATATTAATACCTACTAAAATTAATAATTTGTTTTCCTCGATTATAACCGCCCAACCAAAAACAATGCATTTCCAACAAAACCAACCAAAAACAATGCATTTGATTGGTTGGCTTAAGCTCACACAATTAACACAAATTATTTGGTTAACAAAAGAACCCCACTCTCTCTCTCTATACACACACACACACACGCACACACACACATAGAGAGAGAGGCATGATCAAACAAGAACAATAAGTATTTAAAATAACAAGAGAATTACGAAAATTAAATATGATTAATAAAAAAAATCATATGTGATCCATGCGACTTTGCTCGCAACTTAAAGTTATTTGGTCCTATAAACTTACCAAACATCTTATAAACTTATTACGACATATTTAGATATAATGTTTTATATTTTGGTCCAATAAATCAAGCCTTATAAAGCAAACCATTAAGACAAAAATAAGCTAGCTTATAAGCTAGTCCCATCCAAACATGTAGCTTATTGAAACACTAGTTAGGCTATGTGTAACGATGGTGCAGGGCTCCTGTGGGCAGGGCGGCATCAGCGGGCTCCGGTATGGTGGGGGCGAGCTGCATGGGAGCGGGATTCGGAAGCGGCGTCCTCAGCGATGTGGGCACACCGATGAAGTTGGGGCTTCATATCTCTCTCTCTCTCTCTCTCTTATTTTTTCTCTCTATCTCTCTCTACACTTTTCTCTCTCTATTCTTTTTTTATTAAAAAAATATATGTATTGGGTATTTGATTTGGTAGGTTCGGGTACTAAAAGAGATGGCTTCAAAGGGCTTATAGTGGATTTATGGTAAAGCTGATGTGGCGCAGATGTGGCAAAGAGCTCGAGTATTGATAGCCTTAGGGTAGCATTTTAGGAACTTTTGTAGTTTTTTTTTTTCTAATTATACCCCTATTTATATTAATTCTTATATTCCAAGACACCCTTTTAGGTCATTTTACATCAAGTAGCATACTCATAAACTAATTTTTGCCAAACATAATTAATTTATAAATAGCATTATCCAATTAATGCTCTTTTATTCATTCATGTCATGTTTGCAAATCAAAGGCCATACCAGAAAACGTGTCTATAAGCTTGGAATACTTTCATGGCTCCGTGCTTGCTTACGTACGCTCATGAAAACTTCCCATAAATTAAATAATAGGAATATAGGATGGCCAATGGCCTGCAATAAAGAAAAATTAAACAAATAAAAATAAAAACATGAGTCTCTCCTATTAGACTCTCATATCGGTTAGACATGGCCTAAATTGTTACTATATAAGTTGAAACCCTTATTCTCTTCTCAAAGACTCTTTTGGAGATTAATCTACACATATTCTAACATGGTATTAAAGCCAAGGTCTACCACTCTAGGGACTGACACGCACAGGGCAATCTACTCTCCTAGCCCTTCTCTATCTAGACCTCCAACCCTCTCCTGGCTTTTCTTGGCCCTTCATCTAGCCCCTGTTGGAGGGGCGTGTTAGAGTCCCACATCGGCTAAACGTTGACCAAATTTTCAGTTTATATGTTAGAACCACCCTTCTCTCCTCAAGAACTCCTTTGGAGATTAATCTAGGGGTTCCGCATATTCCAACATCCGACTAGACTTAGACCAAATCTTTATAATATATGTTGGAACCAACCCTTCTAACATCCCCTTTTAACTTTCCGTATATCCTAAATAATAGGATGGCCTGCAATAAGAAAAAACCTATATTAATGGTTACATGAAAACTAGACCAAATCTTTATAATATATGTTGGAACCAACCCTTCTAACATCCCCTTTTAACTTTCCGTATATCCTAAATAATAGGATGGCCTGCAATAAGAAAACACCTATATTAATGGTTACATGAAAACTTCCCACAAAATAAGTAATAGGATGGCCTGCAATTAAGAAAAAGTTAAACAAATACAAAAAGTAAATAAAAAATAAAAAATAACGACTCACCCCCTTTTAACTTGCCGTATTTGTTTAAATTTTGTTGATTTTATTATTTATATTTCTTTTTCCTCTTTTCTTCATCTAAACAAACAAAATAGAAATCAAACAACTTCAATATCATCAATTGAATTGTCGGAAGTTTCGATGACAAAGATCTAAATAAACAAAATAAAAATCAACTTCAACATCATTCAATTGAATTATCGTAGGTTTCATGAAGGCATAAACTGGTTCTTCTTATAAAAAGATGTCCATATTCTCATATTTTACGAGCAATTAGCTTCAACTTACTTGGCTAAAAAATACTTCGACATGAGTTTATTTGATTATTCACCCCAAGGATGTTTCGATATTTTAAACAAGCTTAGCAATTACATGAATCTTGATAAAAAATCATACGATATAAACATCACGAGCTATGACATAATCCGCTTAGACCATTCTTGTACGGTGGAAGAGTTAATGCAAACCCAAGATGGGTATAGCAAACCGATGGTGTGGATTGGGATCTACATTACAATAGCGTCATTGTTTTGCATCCTTGCCATGGGGGCCGATTTGTTGCATGGTTTCCAAAAAAGAAAATTTTGGATTCCATGTAAATATTTCTCTCTTAATGCAGTTTCTATCACTGTGATAGCTATTGCAATGAAATTACCCGTGGATCTGGGTACTCCGATGCTTGGTAGCATAGACCAACTAGCCAAGGTGGGAAGCATGGCTTTCATGTGCATAATGATGGCTAACTTCATGCCTTCTCTCGCAGTTATGGATGGCAAGGAGCTTCTTGCAAATGTTACAGGTTTGGCCATTCTCGTTATCACCATTGTTGTGAATATTTATATCGAAATTAGCACCGGTGTGATTGATCATGGCAGTTCCACTTTTTCAATAACTAAGTACACTTTCGATGATCCGCACTTCATGGTGGTGTCACACATCTATGCAGCTATGATGCTCTTTTTACTGCTAATATTGATTTCCTCTGCAATAACGATTCCAACCACTAAGCAAATTTTGGAATTCAAGTATCAAACCAATAACAAAGCAACTTCAAATGATCAACTTCTCCAACATACCCAAATGTCTACTCTTGAGAAACTAAAACAACATGTGGGAAGATATTGGGTCATGGCCGAAACCGGTAACCCGCAATTTGTAATGGTTACTAATCCCTTATCCTCTACTTCTGGCGTAATTTGCTTAATTGGTCTACTCATGTACATAGTTGTGGTGGTGCAAGTTTTTTTTATTCAACACCTCGTAGGATACCAATCTGAGTATAAATGGTCAATGGTTGCCATTCTTACAACACAATCCATTGGAGTTTTAGTGGGAACCATTGCCCCGATATCTAGATGTTTTATAGGCTTAAGTTTCAACTTGTATAGTAGATGGAATTTGAGTCATTTTACGGTCTTCAAAGTAGAGAAATATTGGACCCAAAAACTGTGTGAGTGGAAAGAAAGTCATATACCTTTTCTATCAAGTGGCCGTAGATCAAGAATTCTTGTCCATAACATGAAAACCCCTGTTATAAGATTTTGTATTGGATTCCAAAAGGTAATTGTTGTAACATGCAAAATATTAGGGTTCATCCCAGTAGTCCTTCTAAATCTTGCAAGGTATTGTGTATATTGTTGGAAGACAATGATGTTTAATCCACCCATTGCTTCAAGTAGTGATGATATAAATGAAGGCCTTGGCATTTATGTTTTGCAACTTGAAGACAAGATGGAGCTTGGTGAAAAAGCATTGAAACACATTTCAAAGTCTATGAATCATTGGATCCTAAAGGCTGAGAAGAAACAACCTAACAATCTTTTAAAGCTTCTTGAGAATACTACTCAGTTCAAGGGACTAGAGAGCTTTGACACTGATCAAGTTCAACCTTTGGTTTTCGTTGAACTTCCGAACAGTTGGAGCTTGACTATAGTAACTTTAACATGCATTGCCATTGCTCTCCCGAGTATATGCAATGAAAAAGTCAAGAGCTTGTTCAATAGTGTTGGTGAAGGTCTTTCATACACTCGTTTTGTCGAAGAAAGCCTCAACACTAAAAGTGAATATGTAAATATCCAAAGATCAAGTATGACCTTGTGGCATGAAGTTGAAGACTATTGTAAGTGGTTGGAGAACACACTGGAAAGAAGTGTTTATAAAGGAAAAACTTCTACAAACATTCTTAAATGGTTTGCTGATAAAGCTAAAGAAATTGTGATGGAGATCAATGAAAGTAAGAACGAAGAGTTAATGGAGAACTTTCCTCATAAGTTGATTGCTGCTAATTCAATGTATCATATTACACAAACAATCTTACTTAATGACCAAAGCAACATCGTACCAAAGAGCGAAGAGGAACTATTTACGCTTTTATCTAGCATGATTGCAGACATATTGTGTGCTTGCCTCACCAACATACCACGAGTCATCACAACAAAATGCCATGAAAGTGTGATAGAGAAACGAGAGGCAAGTGTTGAGGTTGCAGCCAAACTTCTTGGTAGGAGCACAAAGATAATAAAGAAACTTGAAGCATGTAGGCTACCATGCATGGATCCAGATAAAATGGCATTTATTGATGAGTGGCGTCTTCATTTGAAGCAGTCAATCCCTTAGAAGAGTTAAGGTACTTTCTTCTGCTTCATTATCTCTTGTTACACATACTGTTTTTCATATACGTGGGCGTAATATGTGGTTAAATTAAGCATTACCTTTATTTCCACTACAAAATGAAAGACTTTTGTATACGAGTGTTTCCTTGGGAAATCCATCGCCAAAGGGATGATTCGTCACAAAATTGTTGGTGGAAAACTCAAATGAGTGGTCCGTTGGTATTTTATTGAAAATGTCTAATTCTACTAAAGCGTTAGTATTTTCTAAGTGATCCGTTGGTAATCAACAACGGAAATTTCTTTAATTGCTATAATGCTATACTTATGGCTCCATTAGGAACATCATGACCCTGGGTGATTCTCTGGGTAAAAGTCATTTGTTTGAATTGTATTGTATATATCCCTTTCCGCATTCCAAGTTTCTTTTGTTTGTTTTATCTTTTTTTTTTTGCAAAACTCTTAAAGGTGACACACGTTGAAGAATTGGTATGCTCCGTGATCGTCCATCATAAAGTCTATTCATGAATATTAGAACTTGTGTTCTACTTTCCCTTTTTTTGTTATTTGCATGTATATTTGTGTATCGTAGTTATAACTTATAAATTTCTAATTTTCATGCGGATTGCGGAATGCGATGTAATGTTGTCTCATTTGGATGTTTACTCAACAAGAGTTAAGATCTAGGCCCTCTACAAGGATTGAGAACTACATTGAATCCCAGTCGTACTTTTTTTTAATGTTAAAATAGATTAAAAAATCTAGCTTGAGTTCCTAACTTTCATAGTAACAAGCCTACGTTAAACTTGTATTTGATTAAACCCGATAATTTAAGAATGTTTATAAAATGATAAATTCAAATAAAGTTTTAAGATGAAATCTTGATAGAAGTAGTTGAGAATTCTATAGTTTATGTTATTACGAAATAATTTCTATCGTAAAATAAGAAGGCCGAACTGAACATGTTGATTGATTTGAGACAACTTTTTGGAAAGGAAAAATATGGTTGCTGAAACAGATTTTTTAGCATAATATTTTTATTTTTATTTAATTAAACTATAGACAAAAATAGCATTATAAAGACTGGAAAAAAATCTGTGGTAGTTCAATAACGATTCGATGAGTTGTATAATATGGTTTTTTTGGTAAGCTATGCAATATTGTTTAGATATGACTTAATGAAACAAATAATAACTTATTTAATAAGTTGGTTAAAGAATGTATGCATTAAACAATAAACTATATATTGTGGTGGTCTAAGAGGGCGGTTATCGACGATAAACCAACTAATGAATTCGGTTTTGTTCTTGCATTTATCTTTTGCCAAAAGGTTAGCAACTTCTCATTCACAGAATAGTTTGTTGGCCATCAGTATGGTTGTTTGATTACAGAGGAAATTGTTAGAGGTAAACTCAACATTCATCGTTCTTTAATTTTTATTCTCCTTGTTTTTATTGGTTTACCTTATTGTGTATCTCGAGAAAATGGAAATTTGGAGCAAATTTTGAAGCAATAGATTTGGACAATTTTTTCCCAAAATGGAAAAAGTGTGCAAGAGTGCATGAAATTCTTCAAATTTAGAGAAATTAAAATTGATTACTATGAGATAGAGATAATTTTTCTATTGTATTAACACCATTATAACTTGATGTTAGATGTTTATGAGAAATATACAATATTTTAATAATATAAATGATGTTGTAATCTCTAAAATATAAAATTTGTAATTTGCTTTCTCAAAGAAGATCGAAAAACAATCCCAACCACTATAATTAGTTTCAATTTTTGACATTATATAAAATATGACAATCAAATGTTTGAATAAATATAATGTTTTTAGTAATATAATATTTACTAATGTAACTTTAGTTATATAATAAATAATTTATAATTGTTTATAAATATATAAACATGTTTTTAAGTAGAAGAGTAAAATAATCATTTATATCATTCAACTATAATTTCAATACAACAATTACACCACAATTTAGTCATATATATATATGGTTACCTTCTTTTGTGAACCAACTATTTTGTGTTAACTTTGTTAACTAATGCACACAATTGATCAAATGCAATCAACGTTTAAGATTAATTCACGGGGGTAGTTTTTTCCTAATCTTTTTTCTTATTTTTTTTTTCAAAATAGGCGGTTACAACTGTTTTATCTCAGCCGTACATTTAATCATTGGACGGTTTAGATCGGTTAACAACATGAATTTTGATAATTCAACATGACTTGGTGGGGTATACAACATGACTTTAGATCGTAGAGTCATGCTTCCGGACCAGGCTACAAAAGGGTACCCCCTTTGGTGTCTGGGGAAAAAATTTAAGACGTCCATAACTTTTGCTACGGGAGTCCGTTTTAGGCCCACGAACTATCAAAACGAAGCTATCGACGATGAGTACATTTCCAGCATTTCGGATTTTGCACCCAACAATATGAAACATTATCCGGCCACAACCCCGTAAATGGCACGACGCGCGCGCGTTTGAATGGATGGATGTAGTCGTTTGGGGCGTGGGAGGGATTTTCTTCAGGTTATTTTGGGTGCAAACCTACTCATTATCATTATAGAGGGCCCACGTAAATTTTCTAGAGATTTCGCAACGGGAATTTCCAGATGCTTCCGGACCAGGTAACCAAAGGGTACCCCCTTCGGTGCCTAGGCAAAAATTTAAAACGTCTATAACTTTTGCTACGGGAGTCCGTTTCAGGCCCACGAACTATCAAAACAAAGCTATCGACGATGAGTACATTTCCAGCATTTCGGATTTTGCACCCAACAATATGAAACATTATCTGGCCACAACCAAGTAAATTGCACGACGCGCGCGCGTTTGAATGGATGGATGCTGTCGTTTGGGGTATGGGAGGGGTTTTCTTCAAGTCTTTCGGGTGCAAAACTACTCATTAACATTATAGAGGGCCCATGTAAATTTTCTGGAGATTTCGCTATGGGATTTTCCGGATGCTTCCGGACCAGGCTATAAAAGGGTACCCCCTTCGGTGCCTGGGCAAAAATTTAAGACGTCCATAACTTTTGCTACGGGAGTCCGTTTCAGACCCACGAACTATCAAAACGAAGCTATCGACGATTAGTACATTTCCAGCATTTCGGATTTTGCACCCAACAATATGAAACATTATCCGGCCACAACCCCGTAAATTGCACGACGCGAGCGCGTTTGAATTGATGGATGTAGTCATTTGGGGCGTGGGAGGGGTTTTCTTCAGGTTATTTCGGGTGCAAACCTACTCATTATCATTATAGAGGGCCCACGTAAATTTTCTGGATATTTCGCAACGGGATTTTCCGGATGGTTCCGGACCAGGCAACCAAAGCGTACCCCCTTCGGTGCCTGGGCAAAAATTTCATACGTCCATAACTTTTGCTACGGGATTCCGTTTCAGGCCCACGAACTATCAAAACGAAACTAATAACTTTTGCTACGGGAGTCCGTTTTAGGCCCACGAACTATCAAAACGAAGCTATCGACCATGAGTACATTTCCAGCATTTCGGATTTTGCACCCAATAATATGAAACATTATCTGGCCACAACCAAGTAAATTGCACGACGCGTGCGCATTTGAATGATTTTAAAGGAGTAGTGAATTTTGATAGTGACAATATTCAATCCTTGATTTGTGTTAAATTTCCCAATAGTTGGAGCTTGTCAGTGGTAACATTAACATGCATTGCCATTACTCTTCCAAATATTAGTCAGGAAAATGTTGATAGCTTGTTTAATAGTGTTTGTGAAGGTATTTCATACACTCTTCTTGTGGAAGAAAGCCTTAACAACATGGGTGAATAAGTAAAAATTCGTAAGGCAACTATGGGCTTGTGGCATGAGGTTGAAGTCAGCTACCGATGGTTGGGAAATATGCTCCAAAGAAATGCTTTTAGAGATAAAACCCCAAAAGAAATTCTTGAATGGTTAGCTAATAAAGCAGAGGAAATTGTAGTGGAAATGAGCAAAGACAAAGATGAGGAAACGTTGGGCGACTCTCATGACAAGTTGATTGTGGCTGATTCAATGTATCGTGTCATACAAACAATCAAGGTCAAATATGCTAATGATATCGAACAAAATGGAGAAGACGGATTTTTTGGCCTACTATCCAGCATGATTGCAGACATACTGGTTGCTTGCTTCACCAACTTACCACGTGTCATAGCAATGAAATGCCACGAGGATGCAATAGAGAAACGAGAGGCTAGTGTTCAGTTTGCAGCGAAGCTTCTTGGTAGTACTAAGAAGATAATAGAAAAAATTCAGTTGTGTGACATACCAACCTTGGATCCCGACCAAATGGCTTCTATTGACGAGTGGCGTGTTCATTTGAAGCAATCATTTTTATAAAATCTACCCTTTTCATGCATCTTGTAATTTAGTCAATGTCATCTAGTGTATTTGCCTATACATATTTGATTCGTTGTTTTTTACCAACTTGTAATTCAGAGGAACTTGTAATTCACTCGAAGTCAAATAATTATGGCAATATTCATTAAATAATTAATTCACAAATACCACCAATATAAACTGTACTTTAAAGAGTTGTAAATAACACGACGTTGTCATATAGGCCGTATATATATATAAGTGTATTGGGCTAAAGTGTAATAATATTAAGTTTTGTTAATATTATATAGAGAATATTAACTGCTGTTAATATTCTTTAGAGTTTCTGTTAATATTGTTTAAGACCCAATACATAGGCCCATGACTTTATCCATTTCCCTTGTATATATTAGACCTAGCAAAAACTGGCACGAAACACTAATCCGATACGAACTCGACACGAAATAAACGAATTTGGGTAATAGATTTCAACCCGTTTAAGTAAACGGGTTGACATGACACGATACGAAAACTAAACGGGTATGGTTAGGGTCAAATATTTCAACTCGAAAATGGCCCGATTAGACATATATGTGTGTAGAGGTGCACAAAAAAACTGATTAACCGAAAACCGAAAAAAATAACCGAAACTGGTTTTTTTTTTAACCGGTTGAGAAAAAAACCGGATCGGGCTTAACCGGTTCAATAACCGGTTTTAACCGGTTTTTACCCGAACCGGTTAAAAAACCGGTTTTAAACCGGTTAGCTCTTTTCAAAATATTTCAGACCGTTGGGTTCTAGGGGAGACATGTAGCCAAAACCGGTAATTAACCGGTAATAAACCGAACCGGTAATGAACCGAACCGGTTTTTTTAAAAAACCGGTTAAGAAAAAACCGATTAATAAAAAACCGATTTTTAAAAAACCGGTTTGGTTAAAAAACCGGTTTTGTGCACCTCTATATGTGTGTATGTTTATGTGTATATATATATATAAAGCTTTCTTTTAACTTTTTACTAATTTACGATTTATTTGGATTTTTGATGTAATAATGTATAGGGATTTGGTTCATACTTATATGTTTGAATTATAAATTTTGGATTCTTACGTTTTTGTGAGAACGGTACGTTCGGTTCGTTTACAGCCCCACTCATCATATGTGGTGCCTAGGAGGCCAGTTGCACTACAACCGAATAAAGTTTATACAATGCCTAAATTAATTATGTTATAATATAGTGTTTTATAAAACCAAACAAAAAAACGTCACATTTAGAAGTGTTACAAAAAGTTCACGTGAACGTTTTTTAGCATAAAAACAAGTTTTAGAATTAACATTTTTTTAACCAAAGTGTCTCGTTAACTATTCTATAGAATATTATTTGAAAAAATATCATATAAACACAATTGCTTTTAAAAAATGAGTTTATAAGATATTTCTCAAATATGTCTTATAAAATTAGTTCATAGAACATTTTATCTTGAAAATGCCCCAAAAGACTTGTTGTCATGTATGCTCAAAAGCATCACATAACCTTATTTTAACACTTCTGGATACATATGTTATTTTAAGGTTTGGTCTTATTGATTTATAAACTCAATTTTGTTATAGTATTTCATATCAGATCGATTGGTTGGAGTTGTAGCTACGTGATTGTTTGCCTATAACTTCAAAAAAAAAAAAGTAAAAAAAAAAAAGAAGAAAAAAAAAAAACCAACACTACACCCCTACACTCCTACACCTACACTACACCCCAACACCTTCACCCACACCATCACCCTTACCAACACCATCACCAACACCATCACCTACACCTACACCTACACCTACACCAACACCAACACCAACACCATCACCCAAAAAAAAAAAAAAAAAAAAAACCGTCCTATTATGACGTACTCCAGGATGCCTACCTATGCTTGTTCAGAGGGGGAACAATGAATAGCTACGCATGTTTCGAGGGGAACAACTACATGCATGAAGTACCTCTTACCTCAAGGTCCTCATACATATGCATACTCAAGGCATCTCATATCTTACCTAACATCCCTCTGCCATACCCCCACACTCCCTATGCCTTACCCAAAAAAAAAAAAAAAAACTCATGATATACCGATGGCGCTTGCATAACTTGATTTTGCCAATCATCATTCACCGATTGTGAGAGCATACTTAGCTTCTCTACCTCTACCAGGCCCTCCAGAGCCGGAGGATGGAACCTAGGAGGTACCCCTTAGTCGAGAGAGTGAGGGTATCGAACGAGGTCATTCATTTGGGGATGATGACCATGGGCTTGACCATGAGGTGTCGGGGGGACATGACGGGGGTAGATTAGGCGGTGATGATGATCGCTCCGGAGCTTGTACCATACATGTTCATGACAATCACCAAAGCCTTTCACTTTTCCCTTTGGTGTACTATGATTTAATGACTCCGGTGATGACCACCCATCTGAGGGTGAGGACGACATAAGGTTTGAGGGAGACCTAACAGTCGAAGAAAGTGAGCAGAGCGAGGGAAGTAAAAGAAATGATGAATGTGAGATAGGACCAAAGGTTTTAACCGGTCCTTCCTTCTCCTTAGGTAGATGCCGGGCAGCCACATCCGCTATCCGTACACATGTGTTGAGTACGGGTATTGAAGAAGACACCTCCCACCCAGAGGTGCAACTGCACGCCCCACCTAGCCACTCATTCATCTCTCAAAAGGTGGATGTTTCATTCCACGGGGATAAAGCACAACGGCTATCAAGCCCTCACTTGGAGGGTGATGATATTGAAACAGGAGGATCCCTGCCCCGATCCCCACACTTCCTTCATGTGCACCAAAGTCTAGAGCCTTATACACTTTTAGGTACACATACTGCCAGTCTATGTGACGCAGTCTCTGCTCCACCCATCATGATTCTGAGTGACGTGATCGGAACCCCGAGAGTGGCGTCCATGACAGGCGTTTCACGATGACCGGCGGGAAGTCCTACCATGGTCATCATCACGCCAGCCATGAACGTAGGCCACACCGTTGATTCAGCGGTTGTGCGAACGGGTACTCTATGTGAGCCCGGAGTTACTTACCCGACATCCGTTGTCAGGGAAATGATGGACGGCGCCCTAAAGGCTGTCCATGAGGATCTTGTACTTCACCACCTCCAGCACCGACTGCACCCGCTTACTCGACTGATGAGTTGAGGGATCATTTGTAAGCAAAGTAACTCTCTAAAAAGGGAATCTCCTTGAGGATGAAGTCAACATACTTGGGTACTTTTTGCGGTTATCGTATCCAAACCTTCCCGAGTACCGTCCCGAGCCAGCTACCGCACCCTCTTATGCGGTAGGCCCTTCCATCTAGAGGCTCGAAGGGAAGTTTGATGATCTCAAGACGGAGGTGAGATCAAAGTTTGTTGAGGTCAAGGACTCTCTTTCAGACATTCATAGAGTCCTTGCGACCTCCTGTTGTGCAACGGCCGAGCCACCGAATAGACGACACGACGACCGAGATTACCCTGATCGCCGTGAGGGGGAAATCCGAAAAAAGGCTCGGCACGACTCCATAGTTCCAACATGCACATCTTCCGGTGCCGCGTCCGACACTCATATCGGCGTCGATGATCACCACTCATAGCCTGGTTGGAACTTGATGGCTGACGTTGATGAAATGAGTCGAAAGATTGTGATTTATTGTGATTTCCTCGATTCATATCACATGCGTCCCCGCTACTGATGATGAGCTCAAGGAGATTATCAATCTTGATGACATCTCCTCAGATGATGATGATGATGAGTACATGTAGTTTCCAGTCTCCTCCACCATCATTCGACATATCTTCACCTCATAGATCACCTCTCCTGCGCACGCCGTCTCCTACACCTTGGGAATCTCCAAGTGTGTTGACTCGAACTCCGTCTCCAGTCACGAACTTCTCCCCCTAATTGACCACTGCCGTTGTACATGGTGTTAGACAAAGGTGTTCTACGATGCCTTGAGTCTTACTATGGGTTGAAGATGATCAAATGACAACCGGCCGAGAGACGTGAAGAGAGATCGCCACCGCCACCGCCACCGCCTCAGAGACATGAAGGACTATCTAAGAAGTTCAAGGAGACAAATGCTTCAAGAAGGAAGTCATCGAGCCATCATCGTCGGAAGCGAAGAAATTGACACAAAGGGGGAAATTGTTAGAAATATTTGTTAGTTGTGTCAATTTGTAATTCTTTAAAGTTACTTTCCTTTATTGTAATTGTGGATGAAGCCCATTGTTTAGGGCCCATCCATTTGAAAAAGCCTAGTCCATTAGTGCTAGTATAAATAGTTGTCTTAACTTCATTTGTAGCTTCCTCTACTCCCACTCACTTTACACTTTCCAATCATTTGAGAGCATTATATACATCTTGATTGTGTTCATCTATTTGGTGTTGATTTGGAACCTACAATTTGAAAATAGAATTTGATAAAATATTGTTCCTTTTAGAGTACTTTATTCTCCCAACAAGTTTGAAGAATAATGTTTCACCCTAAAAATGCTTTAATTGGCACAACCTATGATTCATTCCATGTTGATCGCTTCGGCTAATAATTTATTTATCAAAATTTAATAGGTCATAATTCAATTAGATTTCAATTTTAAAATTTATCAAGGGGTTGGTAGTAATTTACTGGAACTATTATTTGGATTTAAGAAATTAAAGGATAATGGCTGGCAGGTAGAGGTGCACAGAAAATCCGGTTATCCGATTTTGCGCAAAAACTATCCGAATCCGGTTTTATAAAAACCGAA
This sequence comes from Centaurea solstitialis, assembly GCA_030169165.1. NCBI lineage: Eukaryota > Viridiplantae > Streptophyta > Magnoliopsida > Asterales > Asteraceae > Centaurea > Centaurea solstitialis. Next base: position 72,629,645 of record CM058044.1, on the reverse strand, counting down.
TTTTTTTCAAACCGGATCGGATTTTTTTCAAACCGGATTTTTTTCAAACCGGATTTTAACCGGATTGGATCCGATCCGGTTTGACCGGATAACCGGTTTAAACCGAACCGGTTTCAAATCAAACCGGTAATGTCTATGTGAGCTTACTGCTATTGGGCCTGAAATCCTAAAAAAATTCACGGCTCATAAAAAATCACGGCCCACACCAATTCAGATTAGATTTCAATTGAATTTTCTGAATTTTCCAGCCCAAAAAAAAGACCCAATAGAGGACCGGTTCCACCGGAAACCGGTTTCAATCCGATCCGAAACAGGTTCCATCGGATATGGATTTTTTCGAAAAACCGGTTGAAATCCGAGCCGGTTTTGTTAAAAACCGGTTTCTGACGGTTTAGTATAAATCCGATCCGGATCGGATAAAAATCCGGTCATGTGCACCTCTACTGGCAGACCATAGTTCTTAAACTATGGCCCAGGCCCAATTACGTTGCTGAGGTTTTCAAGAAGGGCAATACATGTCCTCCAACTTTCTACATTCGAATTCATCCCCAAAAGTTTGATAAAAGTTTATGTTTTCAATCAAATGTAGGTTTTAGGACATTACTACATTGTGTCTAACTATCGAATTCTAACAGGGTACGAGTCTATGGCCATCATAAATTTCAGTCACGACTAGGCATTGTATTTAAGTAACTTAACATGTTTACAGGGTACGGATAGTTGACGAGTGTCTTACCCGATAATTGAAAAACTGGGGGGGGGGGGGGGGGGGGAAGCAAGATAGAAAGTCAAAAAAAAATTCAATTTGCATTTGAAATCAACCAAAAACTCATAAAATTCACTCAAAATCAACCAAAAACTAAAAAAAGAATCATCGTAATTGAAAAAAAACCCTTAAAATGGATTGAAATCAACCAAAAAACTCTAAAAATCTATCGAAACGTTATATTTAGTCTAAAAATACATCACACAATTTTTCGAACATTTAATCTACCTTAAAGGTGCCCCCACTAAGAAAAAATTCTAGATCCGCCACTGTCCATAGGGGCTGTAAAACCTGCCGGTCGGGTTCAACCTTAGGTTGGGCCGGGTCGTAGTGGATTAGTGGGATTTCCCGTAAGAAGGCCCGATACCGCTGGAACGTGTGCGCGCGTTAACTTGTCGTTCAAAAAACAATAACAATAAACCTACAAATTATTATAAAAAAGCCTCTTAGATATGAGGACACTCTAGATCCCTTTACTCCTTAGTTTTTCCTTGTATACCTGTTGCGAAAAAGGAAAAGTTGAGCCAAAAAACTTAGTGCTTGGATATAAGAGATCTTATATTCATTTTATTTTATGGATTTTTAGTTTGTGTGAATCTTGTGAATCTTTTGGAATACAAAACTCTATGAAGTGTTGTAGTGTATTCATAGCTAGGGATCAATTAAAGATTATGAATGGTAATATAAGTTTTCTTCCCCATAATGGTGTCATTTCATCATAAAAGATAAAGAAAAACAAGATAACACATAAAGATGGATTATGACAAAAGAAGTTTGGTTTTCCATAAAGATAACACATAAAGATCAGGACCCAATTAATTAGCATTCCAATCACTACTAAAAAAATGTGTATCGCCGACAGTCGTTACCGGTTGTTCTTTTTTATTTTATATTCTAATAAGTCGTCAGAAAATCATCGAAAAATAGTAGGAAAATCGCTAGTAACCCCTCGGAAAACCGTCGGTAAATGAAACAATCGGAAGGTAGTTGGTAAAAGTCGTCGGTAAAGGAAATAGTCAGAAAGCAGTCGGTAAAAGTCGTCGTAAATAGCGACACTCATTTTGTCGGAAAACCAGAAAAAACTATCTCTGAACCTATTTTCCAACTATTTCGGCTATCGCGAAAACCTTTTTTTTTTGGTAGTGAATTGAACAAAACTCTTTCTTGTAACAAAAATGATGTGAAACATGACAAAAGATGATAACACTAGGAGACTGACTCATCACTTAAAGGGATGGATGTCTGATTTCTTTTTATAATTCAAGCATGTGTGTCTATTTCAATTCAATAATGCATGGCCACTCAATTGTATTGATTGGTTTGGATGCAACTTTAAGAGTTCCAAATATAATTTATAAAGTGCAACTATCATTCATCTGCTTATTGTTATAATGTGATATTGTTTACATGGTGGGAAATGGGAAAGAAAACAAAACTAGGTATATGTTCCATTGCATGTAGATGCTTGGATGAAAAACATAGATCAAACAAATATATTTTCATTAGCGTTTACGATTTTCTTTGTTGTAGAGATTTTATTAAAAAAATATGTCACATTACAAATTCATTAAATCTTTTGCAATCATCTTTAAAAAAAAGGAGAGACCAGAATTGGATGCAAAATTGAACAATAAAATATTGGACTATCTTCACGAAAATGTATTCAACTTTACCTTTATTCTTATTTGTGTATCCAACTTCAAAATGTGGTATTGTATGTACTATACTTTCAAAACGTGCTATATATTGAATGTACTATACTTTTAAAAATGTGTTATTGTATCTTTGTATGTACTATACTTTCAAAAAACATGTTATTGCATGTATTATTTAAATAGTAAATAAGTAGAATATTACATACAATAGCACATTTTGAAGTTGGATACACACAATAGGAATAAGGGTAAAGTTGGATACATTTTCGTGAAGATAGTCCTAAAATATTTGAGAGAAGAAACATAGGCAACGAGAAAAAGAATGATACAATGGGGATCGGGTGGCCGGCGAAAACGAGAGAGGAGAAAGGGAAGGGGAAAACTAGAGTAGCAACGAGCTTTGTCATGATCATCGGTGATCTTCACCGTTATCATATGTGAGTGAAAAGGAAGAATGAATTTACTAATCCCTATAAAAATTCCTCCTGAATAACGTGCAAGTTCATCTACATTCACCTAGTTAATTATTTCGTCTTTTTATTGCAAAAAAACAAGTGTAGCTATTAAGATAAAAAAAGCATTTACATACATGCATACATATATATGGGAAAGTTTAAATGTAAACTCATCTTTCATTGTGAACGTGAGGACCAACAAAATCGCACCACGTGACAATCTGAATTGGCGCCTAAGCTTTAATTATTCAGACTAAATAGAACTTTATTCATTCAGTCTGAATATTCATGCTTTATTTAGACTGGATACAAACTTTATTCAGTCTGAATAAAACATAAATATTTAGACCGAATAGTGTCATGTGATGCGATATTGGTAGTTCTCACGTTCACAATAAAAGATGGGTTCACATTTGAACCTACCCTACTTACATATAAGTTAATGACATATATATATATACAGAGGAAAGTTCAAATGTGAACCACTTTTTCATTGGGAGCATGAGGATGAATCTCAGCCACTCATCCGGTCAATAAACACGGCTTTGACCGGTCCCCCTTTAATAATCTCTACCTCCCATGAATCGTGTCAATTCTCCGTGATCACGTCCACCGTAACCGAAGATGTGTGACTAAGATTCATCCTCCCGTTCACAATGAAAAAGTGGTTCACATTTGAACCTGACCCTTATATATATATATATATATATATATATAGGGGTGGGTTCAAATGTGAACCACTTTTTGGTTGTGAACGTGAGGACAACCGAGAGCAAGACACGTGGCGGATGACTAGGCGCCATGTCAGATCCACGGCGGATGACTAGACGCGATTCATTGAATTAAAGAGGGGGACCACACTCAAAGACGCCACGTGTCGCGCTCTCAATTGTCCTCACGTTCACAACCAAAAAGTGGTTCACATTTGAACTTTCCTCTATATATATATATATATATATATATAGAAAGGTTCAAATGAGAAGTGCTAAAAAATACGAAGTATAGAAGTGATCTCCACCACTCATCTGGTCAATAAAGGTGACTTTGACCGGTTACGGTGGACGCGATCACGGGGGATTACACGATTCATGGGAGGGTAGAGATTATTAAAGGAGGGGACCCGGTCAAAGCCGCCTTTATTGACCGGATGAGTGGTGGACATCACTTCTCTACTTCTCATTTTTTTAGCACTCCTCATTTGAACCTAATCCTATATATGTATATATGTATATATGTATAGAGGGAAGTTCATTTGCAAACCATAAGTTAATATATATATATATATATATATATGTGTGTGTGTGTGTGTGTGTGTGTGTGTGTGTGTGTATGTATATATGTATATAGAGAGATTTTCTTTTGTGAACTTTTTTTTGGTGTGAACATGTGAACTCAAGCCAAAACGACGATTTCATAGGTTAAATCAATGAAATTGGTTAATGAAATTGTTTAATATGATGAAATTAATTATATTATATGATTCATTTTTTGATGAAAATGTTTCATATTTCGGTATTTTTTACGTAACTTTTTCATTCTTATGAAACTGTTTCATATATTTTTATTAAACTTTTTGATTTCACGTAAAACCACCGAAATATGAAACAATTTCAACAAAAAATATATCATATGATATAATTTCATCATATTAAACAATTTTAAGAACCAATTTCATCATATAATCGTCTTTTTGGAGAAAGTTCACAAGTTCACACCAATAAAAAGTTCATAAAAGAAAATCCCTCTATATGTATATATATATATAGAGTCACCTTATTTTGAAAACTCATTAATTTGTGGAAACTTTGGAAACCATGTTTTCCACCAATCATAATCCATTTTCTTGTTTATTTTTGGTAATTTTATTTATTTTATTTTTGTGATGCTTAATTATGGAAGTTGGTGGTTATGATTTTGAATTTTGCAATTAATCTTGTCCATTGATCCTTCTAATCAATGGTTTATATGAGTTTCCAAAGTTTTCACAAATTAATGAGTTTTCAAAATAAGGTGACTCTATATATATATGTGTGTATATATAAGTTAAGGACATATAACGCCTTCAACAAAATACCATAAAATGCTTGTAACGTATTAAACTATTGATGAATAACAAGCATATTCATAATTTGGAGGTACTTAAATTTTGTGAAAGGATTCCAACATTTTTTAATGTGTTGGAGTTTTTTAAAATTTAGAATTGATTTAGTTTCATTCTTTATCATAGTTTATAAAGACAAATTACAGGGGAAATATAATAATAATTGAATTATTTTTTGTTAATTGATTATTAGAAACCGTATATTTAATTATAACTTTATTTTAAAACGTTTTTATACACAAATCATGAGATTTGTAAATCAACTCTTTGTAGGGTTTCATTAAATTCTTGGAATTCACGTCCGGACTTTTTGATAAAACAAACCCAAATCCTCCAAACAGAACATAACAAAAGAGAATTGGGTAGCGATGTAAACAAGTTGAGTCGAGCCAAGCTTTAAGCTAAATAAGCTAGGCTCGCATGAAGCTCGAGCTCGTTCGAGCATGTGCTTTGAGGCTTGAGCTCAGCTCGTGAACCATTTACAAGGCTCTAGCTTTGCTCGCTAATGCTCAATTGCTTCATGAGCATTAACGAGCCTTAAGCTCAGTTCAGGGCTCAGCCAGTTAGGTAGTAGGGCTCGAGCTTATGTAAGAACAATATTAATTAAGCTCATTTATCAGTAATGCTAGTTTTCATGTATTAACTATATATTTATGTTAAATACATAATAACAATAAAATATAAAATACATGATATTATATGTGAAGCCCGTTTAACATACATGCCTAAACGCTCTTTTTGAGGCTCGAGCTCGGCTCGTTTAGTAAACGAGCTCTATTTCAGGCTCGAGCTTGGTCTCAAACACGATAGCCTTCGGCTTGTTTCGAACTTTTAACAATCCGAGCTCGGGTAGCTCTCGAGTAACTCAACTCGTTTGGATCCCTAGAATTTGGGAAATGGGATTGCTACCAAAGTTTAATAACCTGCTGCTTCCACTAAGTATTTGCCTCTACTTTTTTTCTTTACTCTTTTCTCGTCGTGTTACTATCTCTTTTGTTTTCTTTTATCTATGAAGTGACAAGTATCCATTACAAGGAGATTAAGAGAATTGGCACAAAGATATTCTTTATGGTAGCCAAAGTAGTAGTAGGCCCTGTAATAATATCCACTTCCTCTAATAATTGCCACTTCCACTTACTCTAATTATTCTATATGGTAGTGACAGTATTAACCAATACAACAAAATTGAGTTTATAGAATGTTTAAACTAAAAAAAAACATCATAATAAAGTGTTTTAAAGGATGCTAGTTTATAGGACTAAATACAAAAGCGTCCTATCTAAAAGTGTTACAATAAGTTTATAGAACGTTTTTAGGCATCATAAGTTCTTTAAGACATTTGAAAAATAAAGTGTCGTATTAGCTAATTTTATAGAACGATTATGTTTTTAAGACAATTTCCAAATACTATCCTATAAAATAATTATGATAGAACATTTTCTTTAAAAAGTGTTCTAAAAAACCTTTTGCAATGCCAAAAAACGTTCTAAAAAACTAATTTTTGTAACACTTTTAGATAGACGCTTTTGTGTTCGATCTATAAACTAGTGTCATATAAAGCAGTTTGTCAGGATGCTTTTTAATTTTAGATGTTTATATACTCAATTATATTGTAGTAAACGGTGACTACAAAATACCAACTAGTCTTATATATTATTATTTGAACCATGCATATCAACTGTATATATGATGCTCGTGGTCATTTCGTTATCTTATTACTAATTATTTCATCAATTTTAAACATAATTTAAAAAGATAGATAAAACACATGATTAGTGAGAATGAAATTTTCTAGATCTCCTGGTGTTCACATAAATTCGATGGCCATTCAATTGCGCTTAGGCCATCCGCTGTGGGCTATACACGAAGGCTTCGGGTAGCATCAAGCCGACGGGTAGTCGGTGGAACACTGCCGCGGGTGCCATCGGGTACTAGCCATTCGGTTTCACCAAGCCGACGCAAAAAGGACCCCCCACCCCTCTCTCTCTCTCTCTCTCTCTCTCTCTCTTCTTTCTCTCTATCTCTCTCTTCTTTCTCTCTCTTATTATTTTTTTTTGTTTTTTTGATAGAGTGGGTTGCAGTGGGTCGACAGTGGATGGATTGGGTAGTTTTGGGTAAAATTGTAGAAAGCTGATGTGGCGCTGATGTGACAATTGGGCTTGGGCTTGGGCTTTGTGTCTTAGTATAAATAGGAATGGGGCGAGGGTTAGAGGTGTAAGAAAGCAATGAGAGTTGTTTGAGTTAAGGTGTTTGTGTGTGTTTTCTTGTAAACCATGAGAGCTCTCTAATAATACAAGAACACTTGATTTGTTCTCTATGATTTCTCATTGAATCTTTCTATCCTCTATCTTGTTTGATTTCATGGACTCAACATGATATTGTGCCTTTGTAAACCATGAGAGCTCTCTAATAATACAAGAACACTTGATTTGTTCTCTATGATTTCTCATTGAATCTTTCTATCCTCTATCTTGTTTGATTTCATGGACTCAACATGATATTGTGCCTTTGTAAACCATGAGAGCTCTCTAATAATACAAGAACACTTGATTTGTTCTCTATGATTTCTCATTGAATCTTTCTATCCTCTATCTTGTTTGATTTCATGGACTCAACATGATATTGTGCCTTTTGCCTTCTCGCCCAATGTAACGACCCTAGATACCCGTGACATGATATTGTCCGCTTTTGGCCCAGTCCAGGTCACCCGCACGGTTTTGTTCTTGGGCCGAGTTCACGCACCCAAAAGGCCTCATGCCAAGTGAGGTTATCCACACCCTTATAAGGAGTGCTTTGTTCCCCTCACCAACCGATGTGGGACGAGTTATTACGCATGATCCTCCTCCTCCCCCCCCCCCCCCCCCCCCCCCCCCCCGTCCCTCTATGTGTGTGTGTGCACACATATAAAGGATCCTGTTAAAAGTTGGTTAAGTGGTGAGAAGCATAAGAAGTGGGGCCTTTGATCACTTTTAATCTCATGAATTGCGCTTTATAAGACAATTGATCTAGTGCATCTCATTATAATATGCATCCATTTCCTATCCAACAGTAGATAATCACTTCTTACGATAATCTCGACAAAAGTTGAAATGTACCTCAAAATCAAAGTCTTGAACCCAATTAAGTGTACCTCACGCCAGGTTTATAACTCAAAAAACTACCAACTTTCGTATATTAATTCATGTATTCTTGAATTTATAATTTTTTAAATTTCAAAGAACTTTACAAACCTGTACAAATAAAAATTAAATAAAACATTGATATCGGAAAAATACATAATAAAAACAATCAATTCCTTGTACAAATAATCCGTTTTGTTCTAAATTCTTTTTTAACTAAACCTATTCCCGTTACTGAACCTACTTCAAAATCTACACCAACCGATAAATGAATATGATGAGGATGTTTTAGTTACCCCCTTCCGTCATTTAACTATTATCAATGATGAATGAATATAAAGCTATAGCCGACAACTTAATATGACTTTTCCTTTAATGCATCTCTTTCAACCACAAAAGCATGCAGTTGCTACAACGTCTTCCATTTTATTTTCTTTTTGAATTTGTATAAATTAAAGAAGCGTTTTATCATTTTCATGTTTCATGAACAATTAGCATCTAGCTACTTACATATTCCCACTAATTATACTACTTATTTTCCAAGATGGGTTCAGCTTCTCATCATGAAGCATATAGCAACTGTTTAAGAATTTGGGGTTTGCTATCTTACAAAAAAGCTCTCGATGATCATGACTTGGAAGCAATGTATAATGTGTGTGATGGATTATATACATGTGTAGAGGGTGAAGTGGAAGGGAGGAGTTATAGCAAGCCTATGTTGTGGATAGGGATCTACATAGCAGTAGCATCACTTTTTTGCATCATTTTCATGGCAGCTGATTTGTTCCATGGTTTTCGAAATAGAAAACTCTGGTTTCCATCCAAATACTTTACCCTTAATGCTGCTTCCATCACCGTGATAACTATCACAATGAAGCTCCCCGTCGATCTGAGTAGTCCGATGCCAGGCTTCACTGACCAATTGGCCAAGGCAGGAAGCATGGCCTTCATGTGTACCATGATGGCTAATTTAATGCCTTCTCTGGCATCCATGGACAATAGAGAGCTTTTTCAAAATGTTGCAGGTATGATCATTCTCATTATCACAATGATTGTCAATGTTTTGATCCAGCTTGAAACCGGTGTTGTGGATAAGTACAATATCTTGGTGTACATTAACATAGGTGCAATGATTTCTTTACTTGTATTAGTGATATCATCAGCTTTAACAATTCCGACCTCAAAAAGAATATTAGAATCGAAGTATCAAGTTGTACATAAAACAACTTCAAATGACATACATCCACCACATGCACAAATGACCTCAATTGAGGAACTAACAAAACGTCTAAGAAAATATTGGGTGATGGCAGAAACTTGTAGCCCACAGTTTGTTATGATATATTACTACTCCACTATGCTTTGCTACTGGGATAATTTGTGTGACTACGACAATCTTGCATTGTATTCTCCTAGCATTCGTCATAATCCATGTAGAGCGTTTCTATTCTGAGTGCAACTCAGATTATAAGTGGTCAATGCTGGTGATCTACATAACACAATCCATTGGAATTGTAATGGGTACCATTGCCCCAATATTCAGATGTTTTGCAACCTTAAGCTTCAAACCGTCCATTAAATGGATTAAGGAAATTGCTAAGGTTTGGAAAGTAGAAAAATATTGGACCCAAAAGTTATCAGAATGGAAAGAGATTCCTTTACCTATTCCATTTGGTGGTCACGTATCTAAAGCTTTTGTCTACAATTTGTATAACCTCATCCTAAACCTTTGCATTATATGTCAAAAGGTTGTTGTGGTCTCATGCAAAGTAATAGGGCTTATTCCATTAGGCACAGTAATTGTTGGCGTGTTTTGTATATGCTATTTGAAGTCATTAAAGGCAAAGTTGTTTCTTGGTGCCTTAAATGGTGAAGCTATAGAGGTCGTTGAGCAAAATGATGCAAACCAAGACATTGGAAACTATGTTTTGCAACTTCAAGATGAGATGGAGCTTGGTACAAGAACACTGAAAAGAATTTCAAACTCGGGGAATCGCTCAATCCCGAAGGCATCAAAGCAATTGCCTAGCAATCTTCTGAAGCTTATTGAAAAATTTACCGGATTTGAAGGAGTAGTGAATTTTGATAGTGATAAAATTTTACCTCTACTCTGTTATAAATTTCCCAATGGTTGGAGCTTGCCGGTAGTAACCTTAACATGCGTCGCCATTACTCTCCCAAATATCAGCGAGGACATTATTGATTCCTTGTTTACCGGCGTCTGTGAAGGTCTTTCATATACTTTTCTTGTTGAAGAAAGCCTTAACAACACCGGTGAATATAGAAAAATACATAAGTCAACCATGGCATTGTGGCAAGGTGTTGAAGTTAACTACAAATGGTTGGGGTACACACTACAAAGAAGCGCTTACAAAGACAAGAATATGAAAGAGATTCTCGAATGGTTTGCTGATAAATCAGAAGAAATTGTAGTGGAAATGAACAAACACAACAATCGGGAACTATATGACAACTCTCTTGAAAGGTTGATTGTTGCCAATTCAATGTATCGTATCACGAAAACGATCATGGTTAACTACTCTAACGACATCGAGTGCAACAGAGAAGAGAAACTGTTTGGCCTTCTATCTAGCATGATTATTGACATTTTGGTTGCTTGCTTCACCAACTTACCACGAGTTATAGCAATGAAATGCCATGGCTGCACAATCGAGAAAAGAGAGGCTAGTGTCCAAGCCACAACAAAGCTTCTTGGTAATACTATGAATATAATAGAAAAACTCCATTTGTGTGAAATACCAAGCTTGGATCATGAGAAAATGGCATTTATTGACGAATGGCGTGTTCTTTTGAAGCATTCGGTCCCTTAGAATATCATGCTTTTCATGCATGGGGTGGCAAGGTAATTTATCCCGCTTCTTTTCATTCATAACAAATATATTTAGGTTGTATATATTATATATAGTGGTAAAAAAATTGTAAACCAATATTTTTGGAAACAATAAAGACTTATTTGTTATGATTTGAATAATTATGAAAAAATAAACATTTTATTTGAATCATTTTCCATAAATATTTAAATAATAATAAACAAATCTTCATCATTTCCATAAATATTGGTTTACAAAAGAATACACCTCTCTCTCTATATATATATATAGAGGAGCCTTCAAGGAAAAACCATTTTTTTTGTAAAAACTTGAGGAATAATCTAAGCCCTTGATCTAAAAAGGGCATGATTGTCATTTTGGTTATATATATATATATGTCCTTAAGGAAAAACCATTTTTTTGTAAAAACCATTTTTTTTGTAAAAACCATTTTTATTAAAACCATTTTTTTTGTAAAAACTTGAGGAATAATCTAAGCTCTTGATCTAAAAAAGACATGGTCGTCATTTTTTATTTTTTTATTTTTTATTTATTTTTATTTTTTTAATAAAAAAATCGCAGTTTATTCATTATATGAATATTCACTATCATATTCACCATATAAATATTCATATTCACCATATCATATTCATCGTATATTCAGCATATGAATATTCATATTCGTCTTATGAATATTCATATTCGTCTTATGAATATTCATATTCATCTTATGAATATTCATATTCACCAAATAAAAAATTATATAAATTCACCATCATATTCACCATACCATCATATTCACCATATGAATATTCATATTCACCATATGAATATTCATATTCACCATATGAATATTCATATTCACCATATCATATTCATTATATATTCACCATATGAATATTCATATTCACCTTATGAATATTCATATTCATATTCATCATATAAAAATTATATAAATTCATTCAGCAGGTGAATATTCACCTTATGAATACAAGCTGAACAAACTTTCCTAGTTTAAGTGTATCTTTGCTCATGAGAAAAGTAAACTTTTTATTGTTTAAGTAATAAAAGTACCCAAACGTTCTTGCTTGCTAGTCTCTTGCTAGCCGTTTTAATAAAGTTTTCCGCTGCCGTTCAAAAAAAAAAAGTAATAAAAGTACCCAGAAAAAAAGTAATAAAAAAGTAAGAATCTTTTTATTGTTTTTTTTAATTACCTAGAAAAAATAATAAATTAATCAACAGAGGAGATAGATACAAACTTCCAGATTCGTGGACCTCCTCTTAACTTTTTATTACTATTTTCTTGGGAGAGAGATAAAGTAAGAAAATAAACCACCCCCCATTGCTAATCCTTCTTGGGAGAGAGATAAAGTTTCTCTCTTCTTCTTCTTCCATTTCACACACACCCACAAAATACCCATTTCCAGAAAACCCCCAAAAAAGAAAATAAAAATTCAATCTTTATTTCTTTTCAAGAATCCCAAATGTCGCATTCAAGTAAACCCATTTCCGACTTAGGGTTTGATTCACTCTCCGATCGTCTAAAGAAATCATCACTCACCACCGATTTCGATAAGCCGGATTTCAAAGAGCTGGTCCTCCGCGTGGTGGTGCGACGGTGGTGCGGTGGTGGCGGCAGGTGGTGGCGGCAGGTGGTGGCCAAATCTGGAAGAAATGAAGCTCCGATCTGATGTTGACGATGTTGACGATGATGACGATGGTGGTGGACGATGATGACGATGTTGACGATGATTTTAAGTAAGAATGCTTATGCAATATGAAAATTGCAACAAAGAGATACAGCAATTTATTTGCATGATGAATAGATACATAAAACTAAGTATAAAATTGCAATGTTACAGTTTCATAGCTTCAATACACAACTTTTAAATATTTCAAAATTTATAAAAGACCAAAAATGCTTAAATAGAGAAAGAAAGGGAACATATTGAATGATGTTAACAAACATATGTATAATGAATGCAGATGCAATTTATCAAGTTTATTTGGCAGAGATCAAACCATATATTACATTGTTGCAGCCATGGATGTATTCCAATGTAAAAATTAAAGGTTAAAAGTATTTTGGATAAATCAAGGAAGAGTTAAGGATAAATATGAGAAAAAGAGGAGAAGAAAGGGTGTAATCTGGGTGAGTAATGGGGTGGAAAACAAGTGTTTATTAATAAATGATTTAAAATAATAAGAAAATTAAAGAAAAATTCACAAAAACGTAGCAAAAATATCTAGAGGGGTGGACGATTTTATATAATAAAGATATAGAGGGAAAGATGGAGAAAGATGGGAAAGATGTTAAAATGTCTTAATTGCCCTTGTGGGCTTATAATCAAGTGTGGACAAGTATTTGTTAGAAAATTACAAAAAAATATCATCTATAATTTTAACCATTGATTAATATTAATTGATGGTTTAGATTAGTTCTAAAGTTTTTACAAAAAAATTGGTTTTTATTTGATTATTCCTCTATATATATACATATATATATAGAGGGTCCTTCAAGGAAAAACCACTTTTTTTGTAAAAACTTGAGGAATAATCTAAGTCTTTGATCTAAAAAGGGCATGATCGTCATTTTAGATTATTCCTCAAGTTTTTACAAAAGAAGGGATTTTTTCAAAATATGTGGTTTTCACAAAAAATATATATATTCACTTTTTTGTAAAAACTTGAGAAATAATCTAAGCCCTTGATCTGAAAATCGCAGTTTATTCATTATATGAATATTCACTATCATATTCACCATATGAATATTCATCATATATTCACCATATGGATATTCATATTCACCATATGGATATTCATATTCCCCATATCATATTCATCATATATTTACCATATGAATATTCATATTCATCATATATTCACCTTATGAATATTCATATTCATATTCATATTCAAATCTATAAATTTTTATAAACCATAACAACCATCTTGTAAATCTTAAAACTACAAGTACCAAGAGTGTTATTTTGAACCAACCACATGAACCAATTTTGTAGTTTTAGTCACAAAACTTTTAATTGAAAAAAAATTATATAAAACCATTCACCATAAATATTCATATTCACCATATTCATATTCATATTGATCATATATTCACCATATGAATATTTATATTCACCATATCATATTCATCATATGAATATTTATATTCACCATATCATATTCATCATATGAATATTCATATTCATCTTATAAATCTTCAGATTCACTAGATGAAAATCATATAAATTTAATCAGCAAGTGAATATTCATATTCACCTTATGAATACAAAACAAAATGTTCATTACATTTATATTCATAAGTAAATAACAACTAAACAAACATATACACATACAACCATAGCTCTCATCTCTCTCTTTCCGACCACCACCACATTAAATCGGGCGACCTCACCAACACCACCACCACCAACCATAGAAGCATTTCATCGAACATCTAGTGTGCATCTAAAAGTAGGCAACACTAGAATCTCCAAATCCCACCTACAAAATAAAAGCATTTCATCAAACATTTAGAGGTTGTTTATTTTTTAAGAGGTCTGAAGTCTAAAGTCTAATTTCATGTCCAAAAAATAAGAGGTGGTGCTAAAGTCAAAATCTAAATCAATTTAGAGTGTTTGTTTGTTAACTTCTGAAATCTAAATCTTAATCCATAAAATTGCATTTTGTGATGGAAATATGAAAAGGAAAAAAAAACTTGAAATATGCAAAACCCATATCACCAGGTGGCAGACTTTATGAGTCGTCTTCTCCAAGCTTCCATTGTTAACCCATGAATTCACAATCTCACAATCTTCAAAACCAAATCTAAACCCAATAAAACGGCCACATAATAACCACTCATCCCACCTAATTCTTCAAATCCACTTTTCGAATTGATCAACCAGACTTGGTTAGAACCCAATAACTTCACATTTTTATGGACATATTGTATAAATTTTCATGAAAAAACAGAGTAATCAAAAAAGCCCTCTTTTTCAGATTTCAAAATCAGATCCAGACATCCATTTATTTCGAAACAAAACTTAGTTACTAATGTATCGCCAACAATGTTATGAAACCAACCCAGATGTCTTCGTCCATGATTAGGGTTAAATGATTTACTTCGAGAAGCGTTGAATGTTCAACCAAAGAGAAAAGTTGAAGGATGGGAGATCAATTTGGGTTGAAATTGATTTCCAGATGAACCAAATTTGAGCGACGACGGCGGTGTCGTCGGTCGACGGCGGGCGGTGGAGGCAATCGGCGCCGTTGCAGTACTCTGGTGACTCCGAGAAGGAGAGAGAGAGCGGTCATCGGCGCAGGTGAGATCTCCGGCGGACGTCGGAAAGGAGCGGATTCCGACGCATAGTGGGGGATTGATAGGGGGAGGAGGAGGGGGTGGCGATTGATGACGGAGATCTACGACGGTAGACCGGAAAATGAGGCATCTCCGGTGATGGCTTTGGAGGATTTTAGGGTTTAGTTGAATAGTGAGGGAATCATATATGTGCCAAGAAATCGATGGAGAAGTAGAGTAAATTACATATTTAAAATATGCCTAAAATTCCCCTAGAATTTATAATCAGGTGTGGTCCTATAGAAAATAGAAACAATGTTACCATAGTGTCTTCTTATAATATCAACCCTTGATCTAAATTAATTGATGGTGTAGATTAGTCCTCAAGTTTTTACAAAAAAAGTGGTTTTTATTTGATTATTCCTCTATATATATACACATATATAGGGGTGGGTTCAAATTGGAACCACTTTTTGGTTGAACGTGAGAACAGCAGAGAGCGCGACACGTGGTGGATGACTAGGCGCCACGTCAAGTCTACGGTGGATGACTAGGCGTGATTCATGGGAGGGCATTGAATTAAAGGGGAGACCACACTCAAAGCCTCATTTATTGACTAGTCTCTGTCACTTGTTGCTCTCTCGGCTGTTCTCACGTTCACAACCAAAAAGTGGTTCACATTTGAACTTTCCTCTACACACACACACACACACACACATATATATATATAGAGGAGAGTTATTTTGTTAACCACTAAATTTGTGTTAACCGTGTTAACTCATAGTTGCATACGTAAATCAATGAAATTTTTTTGTGGAGTTGTTTAAGATGATGAAAATGTTTCATAAACTTCAATTTTTAATGAAATTGTTTCATATTTCAGTGTTTTTATTCCTATGAAACTTTTTCTTATTCATGTGCACTTTTTTCATTTCTATGTAAAAAACACCTTCATATGAAACAATATCATCAAAAAATTTAGTTTATGAAACATTTTTATCATATTAAACAACTCCACACAAAAAAATTCATTGATTTACGTGTGCAACTATGAGTTAACACGGTTAACACAAATTTAGTGGTTAACAAAATAACTAGGAACCGTGTTAACTCATAGTTGCACACGTAAATCCAGGTCAGCTTGGAAATTTTTTATTTCCATTAAGTTGCTATATTGAAAATACTTAGAAAATTTAATTTTTGGAAATCGGACCCGAATTGACCCGACCCGGTTTTGACCCTGTACCAGCAGTAGTAACTCTGTGCCAGCAATAGTAATTCATCCAGCAGTGGTAAACTAACATACTAGCACTAGTAATCTTCATATTGGCTTTAGCAACATTAACTCACTACTAGCAGTGGTATTCAGCAACAGTATTAATCCAGACCCAACACTTTTTGTTGGTTATTCAAGTGTAGGCATGTACGTGGGTTCAAAATTTGATTGAATCATAAGTGAAGCAGGCCCAAACACAATACAATTACACAACATTCAACGTTGTCTCAACCAGGGACGGAGTCAGGATAGAAAATTAGGAGAGCACCGAATGTAAATAGTTAAAAAAAAGTTTTAAAAATGATATTAATTTTCCAAAAATGACAAACAATAAAAAATTTATATTGAATGATATGTTAAAAAGAATATATTACTACTTGAGTATTTTATAAAACTAAAGCATATTATATAAACTCCCCAAAATCTTGTAAAATCCAACCATCCCCTGTGGGATTCTAAGATTTTAAAATCCTATTTTGTACCATCAAATCCAGAAAATCTTTCAAATTGAATATGAGGTTGGAAATTTGGAATGGAATTCAACTTTGAAACCCTTCAAATCACCTAGGATGGTAATGGGACAGGTATTGGTAATTCTAATCCTATACCCTATTATTAAATCATGTCCCATACTCGGTCCCGTTCCGTTGGGTATATCAAATAACCATTGGGGTCGTAGGTATTCCTGCAGGTATCAAGTATCCCATTTATATTCTTAGTCGATTTAAAGTTTACTAAATAAAATTTTGTTTCCTAGAACTATATGTGAATCACGTTATGATCATGATTATGAATATTAACAACTATTATTTTTGCAGCTATGCATGGTAAGCGGGTTAACTAGTCGGACCTTTAATTCAGTGCTACTAATGGAAAAATGTAGGAGTTAAGCCGAAGCTAGTATTGGTTATATTCGGTTGTCAGATACAATTTTGTTAAAGTTATAAAGGTATAACATGTCACATGTTCGATTATTTAGATCTTCTTCGCATTCAAAGATATATCCAATTAGTTTATCGGGTAAACATAACGAGGAGCAAGACTATATATTTCATGGTAAGAGGAAGACAAGGATTGAGATTTTTATCCGGTAACTGAGCATATGGTGACTCTTACCGTTATCGTAATCCATTTTGATACCCAGGAATGTTACGCTATAAAGTATCATTTACGTACATTTATATCATATATATTACATTATTACATGAATAAATTTGCTCAAGTTTAGGTCAATGATGCTAAAAATAGGTAAATAAAAGTAGCTGAAGGTATATGAAACTTCATAATCCTAAGCAATGTTTCATTTGTATCAAACTTATCATAAATTTTAAACTAATTACTTCAGTCAATAGCTTATAACGCGGAACTTTTTGTTTTTAAGGAGATTTTCAAACATAGTTGGGTAGCGTTCATGGACCGTAATTGTTAGATTTATTTGTTAGTTGTGTCAATTTGTAATTAATTCAAACTATGTTTCTTAAATGTAATTTTGTTATTTTGGCCCAAGTGTTTAGGCCCATGCTTTCTAAGGCCTTTTGGCCCCTTTTAGTTTAGTATAAATAGGAGCTTAATTCTTCATTTGTATTTTCCACTTCCCTTGTAATCATTTGAGAGCTATGAATCATTTGATGTCTCTTACACTTGGTATATATTTCATCATCATCATGATCATTATTCCATCACTCTAGATCTTGTACTTAGTGTTTTTATCATATAAAATCTAAGTGTTCATTGTGGTTGATTAGGAACCTACAATTGGTATCAGAGCCTACCACTTGCTCTTGATCCTTTGAGTGTTGGTTCCGGTGGAAAATAGTTTGTTTCGTCATTGAGGTTTTGGATTTTCAGCTTCGGCGTGCCTGAATTTTTCTAAGTATTTTCAGCTCCAGCACTTAGATTTGGGTTTTCTGCTCCAGCACTTTTGAAATTTTTCTAAGTGTTTTCAGCTCCAGCACTCCTGAGCTCCAACACTTCTGAAAATTTTCTAAGTCTTTTTAGCACAAAAGGCTAATACCAAAGCCCACATCGGAACTCATACTTGAATATTTTCACCAATCCAACTACCGGATCAAACTAAGTGGTTTAAGATCCGTAATCAACCATGAACACACGTGATGCTTTAGCGATCGAGTCCGATACCCGACCACCGGTTCTCCATGTCCATAAAGATGAATCTGATGAAGAGATGAATGACATAAAGAAGGCCTTGGCATTGATCACCAAGTCTATGTCTAAGAGAAATGCAAGAAAACCTATGTCTTCTAACAACCATCTGAGAAGAGGTGAACAGGGTGGTAGAGTTAACTACCAGAAACTTGAGGAGAAAGCTAAGTCTGAAGACAAGGGAAAGGAAGTAAAGAAAGATAATGCTTGGCTCAGAATGTCAAGTGATGATCAGGAAGGAGGTCCCGTATGTATGCTTATCCAAGATGAGGCATGGGACTTGACAAATGATGAAGGAATAGAAGATCAACTATGTCTGATGGCTAACCATGATGAGGAGGAGCTGTACTCAGAAGAAGGAGGACATGATTACGACGACCTTGACTCAAATCATTCAGAGTCACCTTCTGAGGTACTTCCAGACCCATACATTGAACTTGAAAATCAACTGAAAGATCTTGCTCTTAAAGTGTCTGAATATGACAAGTAAATCAAAAAGGCAAATAATTTAACTGCTATAGCAGAATCCAAATTAGCTAGTGAGCATGCCTTAGTTGTGAAATTCTCCATTGAACTAGCTCATTCCAAAGAAAAGGTAACCACTCTTACTCTTGCCAACAAAACCTTAGAAGATAAAGTTGCTAGTCTGAATGATAACATCTCAGACTTGCAAAAGAAACTTCATGAGGATGAGATTCTAAGTAGAGTAAGTGTTCAAAAGTATGAAGCCATTTTTGCCCAACGAACAAATCTCTTTGCAAAAATAAAAGATATGGAGGACAAGTTCCTAAAGAGAGGCCAAACCGATCAAACCATTCATATGAACCAACCCAAAGAGTTCAATTATTACAATCCAAAGGAAGGCATTGGATATAAAAGTCCATGCTATCTTAAGCGTGCCATATCCAAGACTCCTACCATGTATGACCTTCGGTACATGAGTCTTGGATACAAAATTGTTTTCATGAAAGAGTCTGATGATCCTGAACAGTTGAAGGAAATTGAGAAAAAGGAAAAAGCTAGAAAAAACAAACAATCATTTCCCTTCAACTATACATCTCTCAATGCCAGTTATGCAACGCGTGAGATTCCTTTGTCTAAGGATTACATGCCTAGCTATACTGAGGCTGAGATGAATCAGGAAGTTCCAATCCTTTCTAAAATTTTCAATGATAACAGAACTTTCTTTGAAAAGAGGATTGCTACACTTGAGGCTGAACTTGAGGATGAGAGGCGCATGAGCCTTAGGGAAAAGGACTTGTTCTTGAGTAAAATCAATGAACTTGAAACTGCCCTCAAATCCAAGAGTCCATCAAAAGATAAGCAATCCACATTTGGAACTCGTGATAACTCACGTCATCATCACCATACATTGAATGTTGATGCACCGGATTTTAGACCTTCAAGTACTTTTTCTCAAAACTCACAATCTATGGTACTTAGGTCTCCAATCTACACCACCATTTCATACATGGAAGACTTAACATATACGGCACCTAAATCAACGGTACAAATTTCTGAAATTGTATCGGATGATTGTAGCAATAGGGTTGGTGAGAATGGTAGATCATCAGGCTTGTCCAAACCAGGAAACGTGGATCCTCCTAAACTAACCCAGAAAGATAAAGGGAAAGACAAAGTGATTACCCTTGAGTCTGAAGTTGCGAGTTCATCTCGTTCAAATGTGAATGTTCCTAAGAAAAGCAAACGTTTTCGAAAACCAAAGAATACTTTCAATCCAAAGGAACAATCACACAACTTCCATCCGAGGAAAAATGTTTCTCATACTCATACTCATAATGTCAAAGGCTCTAATCATGCTTCTCCAAACATGACAAATAACCATATGAGACAGGGTAGGCATAGAGAAAAGGAGAATGGATCAAAAGAAGGCGGTCGTCCAAAGCCATTTGCACATAAGCCTAGATTTGCGAAAAACAGATTTTCCAAAGATGAATTTCATAGAGCTCATAGTCATATACCATATACTCCATTTAACTTTCATGTTTGTGAACATGTTACTTATGGGTATCGTAGTGACTTTTGTTGTCAAAATTGTTTTCACTTTGGTTATTGTGCAAATGCCTTTGTGAATGAGTGTTATGCTCCTAATTACTTTGGATTCTATAATCACCATAACCACTTTCCTCATGCCAAGAAAAGAAAATCCAAGCCCAAGAAAAAGACTCCTAAAAAGAGCAAAGAAGAACCCAAACCTGTTGTTACTAATCCGAAAGGACCCATTCCCAAATGGGTACCTAAAAATGTTTGCACTTGATTTTGCAGGCCGGTCATGTGTGATTCATAGACTCAGATCATTCCAAACACATGACCGAGCGAAGGGAACTTCTAACTAATATTGTGGGATCATTCTTGTATATCTTGTTTTTTACTAACTTTTTGATTTGAGGGGGAACGGAGACATAATCGTTACTGTCCCGAGGGGGAACAAATAAGTATTCTATCCCCTTCATACATGTGTCTTTGTTCACGTGCCTTTGTTACTAACCATTTGGTATAAGTGTGCATCTGTCAAGGGGGAACATTCTCTTTGTATTCATGTTCCAAGGGGGAACGTTGTCTGCCTTTGCATGTTCCGAGGGGGAACACTGACAGGTATACCCGACACTTAGTTACCAAGGTAAGTCTTTTATATTCTATGTTATACATACATATCTATCTCAAAAAAAAATATTTCGCCCTTCCAGACCTCCGGCCATCAGTCTTGTCGTTTCATTACTGATCTTCGGAGGACCAGGTAAGTCTTCTATTTTATTTTGTTTTGAATTAAAAAAAACGAAAAAAAAAAATTAAAAAAAAACGAAAAAAAAAATCTTTTTGTTAATTAAAAAAAAAGTTTTAAAAAAAAAATCCTAAGACTCGTGTTTTCGATGGTCATTCGTTGAAAACCTCGTATCGTTCGGAGTTGAGATTTTAACTTTGTGGCATTTTGTCAAATTTGCTTGTGTTTTTCGGGTTGAAATGATTTCTGGGTTCTTAAGAAAACAAGTGTTGGAATTTGGGGTTAGGTCTCGGAGTTTTATACTTAGTTTTTTTTGTAACCCCAAACCAAGTTCCAAAGAACTTATCCTTCGGAGTTTCTTTTACTTAGTTTTTTTGTGTGTGTGTTTTTTTTAAGAACTCCATAACTTTTTTAAGTGCCGGAGTCTCTCCCTTAGTTTTTTTTGTGTGCTTTTTAAGAACTCCGGAACTTTTTTAAGTGCCGGAGTCTCTCCCTTAGTTTTTTTTTGTGCTTTTTAAGAACTCCGGAACTTCATAAAGTGCCGGAGTCTCTCCCTTAATTTTTTTTTTGTGTGTTTTTTAAGAACTCCGGAACTTTTTTAAGTGCCGGAGTCTCTCCCTTAGTTTTTTTTGTGTGCTTTTTAAGAACTCCGGAACTTCATTAAGTGCTGGAGTCTCTCCCTTAGGTTTTTTTGTGTGCTTTTTATGAACTCCGGAACTTCATTAAGTGCTGGAGTCTCTCCCTTAGTTTTTTTTTGTGTGTTTTTTAAGAACTCCGGAACTTCAATAAGTGCCGGAGTCTTTCCCTTAGTTTTTTTTTACTTAGTTTTTTTTTTCTCTCCAAACCTTAGTTTTTTTCTATACTTAGTTTTTTTTTCTTCTTCCAAACCTTAGTTTTCTATACTTAGTTTTTTTTTCCAAACCTTAGTTTTTTCTATACTTAGTTTTTTTTTTCCTCAAACATTAGTTTTCTATACTTAGTTTTTTTTTCTCCAAACCTTAGTTTTTTTTCAAACCTTAGTTTTTTTTTCAAACCTTAGTTTTTTTTCAAACCTTAGTTTTTTTTATACTTAGTTTTTATCTCTCCAAACCTTAGTTTTCTATACTTAGTTTTTTTTTTCCCAAACCTTAGTTTTCTATACTTAGTTTTTTATCCCAAACCTTAGTTTTTTAAATCCCGAACTATTGCACCATAATGGTTTTGGGATTGCTTTTTGTTGTTTAAGCTGCAAATCCCGGACCGCAGATCTCAAACTTGAATGTGTCGTGGTTGCTTGACTAAGTGTTTAATTTTTTTTAAGTGTGCTTCAACATTGTGTTTTATCTGAATTGCATGAGTGGTGGATGAACTTAGACTTGTGTGCGTGTGCATGTGCATGCATTGGAATTGATTTGTGTGCATGCATTGGAATTGATCTAGCATCATCTTGTCTCGGGTTGGTAAGATTGTTGATGGTTTTTGGATTTTCACTACTTGAGAAAAATACACACTCAATGTGTTGTGCTATTCTTTACCAAACCTCATGACTTAGTAAACAATAGCACATATCAATGTCGTGTGTCTTATTCTCGCATCACTCACTTTTGCCTTTACCTCATTACTAACTTTTTATTTTTCAGGTACAATGGCAAACCCTCATCATTCTGATGATGATCTCACCACCACTTCCTCCCGATCACAACCGGCTGACATAACAGACGTAAAAAAAATCAAAAAAAAAATAAATCAAAAAAAAAATCAAAAAAAAAATTCAGTATTTGGGTTTCGAATAAGATTTGGAATGGTATCCAAGCCTTTCTTAATGGAATCCAGGCTCTGTCTGAAGGCATCCAACACCTTTCTTTGGCATCCAACACTTTTCTTTGATACCGACACTTATCATGGATACCATCACCACACCTCTTTTGGATACCAGCACTTTATATGCCATACCCAAGTATCCTGATGCCATACCCAACACTCCCTATACCAATACCATCACTCCTTATGCCATACACCAAACTCCTTATGGCAACCTCAAAGACCCATGATACACTGCTGGCGATACCACTTGCATTACTTGATGGTGTCGATCATCATTCACCATTGTGAGAGCATACTTAGGTTTATCACCTCTACCAGCATCTCCAGAGCCGGAGACTGGCACCCCGGAGGTATCCTCTAGGAGAGTGAGTGAGGGTCTCGAGCGTGGTCATTCACCTGGGGGTGATGACCAAGGGTGTGAGGATGAGGAGTCGGTGGGATATGACGGGGGTAGCTTAGGCGGTGATGATGATCGCTTCAGAGCTAATACCTTACATGCTTATGACATTCGCCAAAGCCCTTCACTTTACCTTTTGGTGGACTATGATTTTGATGACTTCGGTGATGACCACCCATCTGAGGGTGAGGACGACATAAGGTTTGAGGGAGACCTAACAGTCGAAGAAAGTGAGCAGAGCGAGGGAAGTAAAAGAAATGATGAGTGGGAGACAGGACCAAAGGTTTTAACCGGTCCTTCCTTATCCATAGGTAGACACCGGGCAGCCACATCTGCTACCCGTATACATGTGTTGAGTACGGGTATTGAAGTAGACACCTCCCACCCAGAGGTGCAACTGCACGCCCCACCTAACCACTCATGCATCTCTCAAAAGGTGGATGTTTCATTCCACGGGGATAAAGCACAACGGCTATCAAGTCCTCACTTGGAGGGTAATGATATTGAAACTGGAGGATCCCTGCCCCGATCCCCACACTTCCTTCATGTGCACCAGAGTCTAGAGCTTGATACACTCTTAGGTACACATACTGTCAGTCTATGTGACGCAGTCTCTGCTCCACCAATCACGATTCTTAATGACGTGATCGGAACCCCGAGAGTGGTGTCCACGACGGGCATTTCACGAGGACCGGCGGGAAGTCCTACCATGGTCACTATCACGCCAGCCATGAACGTAGGCCACACCGTTGATTCAGCGGTTGTGCAAACGAAACGTTTATGTGACACCGGAGTTACTTACCCGGCATCCGTTGTCAGGGAAATTTTGGACAACGCCCTAAAGGTTGTCCGTGACGAGTTTGTACATCACCACCCCCGAGACCGACTGCACCCGACTACTCGATTGATGAGTTGAGGGATCTTCTTATGGCGAAATTGATCTCCCATGGGAATCTCCACGAGGATAAAACCAATCTTCTGGGTTATCTGTGGCGGTCGGGTTACACATCACTTCCCGTGAACCATCCCGAGCCAGCTACCTCCTCTTCTCAAGAGGTAGTTTCATCTATCCAGCGGCTCGAAGGGAAGCTTGCCTTTTGACGACGGAGGTACGAGGTGACTTGAAAGTGGTCAAGGGTTCCATATCGGCTATGCGGTCACAGCTTCGAGCCCTTGAGACTACTTGTTGTGCATCAGCCGAGCCACAAAAGCGTAGACACGACGACCGAGGTAAACCCGATCGCCGTGAGGGGGAAATCCGACAGAAGGCTCGGCTCGAATTCTCAGTTCCGACAAGCACATCTTCCGGCGCCGCGTTCGACACTCATATCGGCGCCGATGACCACCACTCATAGCCTGGTTGGAACTCGATGACTGACATTGGGATGGGTCGAGAGATTGTGATTTATGTTAGCTCAAAACTGGATTACATTTCTTTGATTCCTATCGCATGCGTTCCCGTTACTGATGATGAGCTCAAGAAGATTATCAACCTTGATGATATCTCCTCAAACGACGACGATGAGTACTCGCAGTTGCCAGTCTCCGAGCTGACCTGTGTTAAATCGGAGGATGTTTCTTCAGATGACTATGAGTCTGGCATGGAGAGCAACAGTTCCGACTCTCCACTTCTTATGTCTCTGTATCAGTCTCCTCCGCCATCACCTCACAAATCACCTCTCCTACGCACGCCGTCTCCTACACCTTGGGAATCTCCAAGTGTGTTGACTCGATCACCTTCTCCAGTTCCAAACATCTCCCCGACATTGACCACTGTCCGATGTACAAGGTGTTAGACAAACTTGCCTTGGGTATTGTTTATCTGAGCAATGTTCCTTGTCAACTCAAGTCTTACTATGGCTTAAGGAAGATTGAGAGACGACCGGCCAAAAAGCTCGAGGAGAGACCACCACCACCACGGAGAAATAAAGGACCATCTAAGAAGAACAAGAAGACCAAAGCTTCAAAGAGAAAGTCATCGAGCAATCATCATCGGAAGCAAAGAAATTGACACAAAGGGGGAAATTGTTAGATTTATTTGTTAGTTGTGTCAATTTGTAATTAATTCAAACTATGTTTCTTAAATGTAATTTTGTTATTTTGGCCCAAGTGTTTAGGCCCATGCTTTCTAAGGCCTTTTGGCCCCTTTTAGTTTAGTATAAATAGGAGCTTAATTCTTCATTTGTATTTTCCACTTCCCTTGTAATCATTTGAGAACTTATGAATCATTTGATGTCTCTTACACTTGGTATATATTTCATCATCATCATGATCATTATTCCATCACTCTAGATCTTGTACTTAGTGTTTTTATCATATAAAATCTAAGTGTTCATTGTGGTTGATTAGGAACCTACAGTAATTTGTGAAAGAGGGTTTTTAACGTTTTATTTTATCGTTTGATTAAGAGAAAAATGGGTTTTAATATCTATGTGTCCACATGTTAATATATTTAATTATTTTCTCAATGTGATGTGGATTGGAGTAGGTGTGATATACACTACCCAACAAAACTAAGACACCAATCTTGGAGATATCTAGGTTAGAGGTTTTGGATATTATTGTTTATGATTGTAATTATCGTTACCTTAGGCTACTTGATCATTTCATCACTTAAAAAAGAAATGAAGAATTATGGCATATTACTTTTTAATAGTTAATTTAAAATACCGTAAAAAGCAATACCAACAAATATTAGGTAGGAAAAATGTAATTAGCTTTTGATTTAATAAATTAAAAAAAGAAGACAGGTTAATGCGTCTTGTTGGAACTTGAAATTTATCCATTTACACTCTCTTTTTGTAATATCGTTGTCCTTTTTCTTAAAAAAAATACTTAATTAGGAGGTATTTGGAAATAGTTTAATGGGTTTTTAACATATAAAGTTATTACTTATTTGTTCAGCTATAAAAATTGTTTGATTGTAATTTATTCCTTCGGTCACCTATTTTATTGGTTAGCTGGAAACCATTATCTCTAACAACTTTACTAGAATTGTAAAAAGTGGATTTTTTTTCTAAATTTTTTTTAACAATATTGCTATCATGTTTTCTATGATAAATTTTTTTTCTAAATTTCTTAAATTTAAGAGACTTTTCTAAAACTTAACAGTACGAGAGAAAAATAAATATTTTATTAAATTCTACCAATGAAATTAAATCTTTATCATTTTATATTCAATTTTTTAAAAGTGCATTAGATGGTAAATTATATAATATTGTAATAATATAATTTGAGTTAACATCTATAAAATAGAAAATCTGTTTCAGTTGGATGTAAATCTTTTTAATTATTTTAACACTTGTTTCTCTATTTTAGAAAAAAAAAATATATAGAAATCCCGTTGAAGATGCTCTTATGCCTTTGATAGGGTAACCCACAAGCCCAGAAGCACCAAGCCTCAATAGAAGTACCACTACCCACAAGCCCGAATACCTATATATATATATATAAAGAGAGAGAGAGAGAGAGAGAGAGAGGAGAAGAGTGAGAGAGAGAGAGATTGAGAGATAGACAAGCGGGTATGCAAGCCCTCACCGGAACCCGAAGAACAAGCCCGCATGAGGAGTATGGGAACCCCAAAGAAGCCCGCAGGCGAGCCCGTACACGATACCAAAGGCCTTAGTCCTATAGACCCAGCCAATTAATTTACTCAACTACCCTTACCTAGTTACCTTTGCAACAAAGACAAAACCCTTTGTTGGTTCGTGGAATGGAATTTGATGGAATTGGAATTCGTCAAGAAATTTGACTTTGAAGGAATTGGAATTGGAATTTGACCACACATTTTGGTCGTGTTTGGTTGGATGGAATTGGAATTGGAATAAAAATTTTAAACGTAAGGTGAGCAAAAACCAAAATTGAACCGAAATGAAAAAAAGAAACAAAAACCGAAATCGAAACAAAAAAACGAATCTAACATCGAAAACGGTTCGGTTTCAGTTTTGCTTTCCATCTCGATTGAAAAAATCAAACTGAGTCGAAAACCGAAATCGGTTCGATATCGGTTATGGTTTCCATCTCGACCGGAAAAAACCGAACCGGGACGAAAACCAAAATCGATTCTATTTCAGTTTTGGTTTCAATCTCAACCGGTAAAAAACCGATCCGAATCAAACTAACCGAAAACGATTCGATTTCGGTTTTGATTTCCATCTCGACCGAAAACAATCGAACCGAACATACTTGGTTTCCCCAAATACCGAACCACTTTATATATATATATATATAGGGTGGGTTCAAACGAGAACGACATCAATTTAAGAGAATACGAGAATGATTTTATATATAGGGGTGGTTTCGATGGTGCTGGAGATACCGGCGGTGGTTTCGATGGTGCCGGAGGTGCCGACGGTGGTTTCGATGGTGCCGAAGGTGCCGGCGGTGGTTTCGATGGTGCCGGCGGTGGTTTTGGAGGTGTCGACGATGGTTTCGATGGTGCCGGAGGTACTGGCGGTGGTGGTTGCGGTGGTGGCAGAGGCGGTGGCGGTGGTGATGGTAGTGGCGGAGGTGGGGGAAGTGGGTGACCATAGAGGTTGTGTGGGTGATGTATTTGAAATACAAAAATGGATGGCCAAGAATCATTATCGTATTCTCTTAAAAAGATTTCATTCTTGCATAATCCTATTTCTCTATATATATAATTTGATTATTTAATTTTATATATAATTTAATTATTTAATAAATAAAAAAACCGAGATTGAACCGAGAAAAGATTTGGAATGAGTGAACGATGGATGGAGATGGAAAAGCCATAGATGGAGAAAACGAGAGGGAAGAGGGATGATTCCAATGAATTCCAACGGATATGGCTTGGAATGGCAAATTCCTTGATTCAAGGAATTTGAAGGAATTCGAAGGATTCCTTAGCTTTCATTCCGCGAACCAAACAGCAACATGGAATTTGGTGAAAAGGGATGTCGACATGTCGTTATTGAGGTTGAATCATATCTCAATGTCTCCCCTCCCAATCCATATTCTATGGTTAAAAATGGACACCACCTGCAATATTCCAAAAATTTCTCAACTCCCCATGCATTTCACTTTCATTCCCAGCAAGCAATCACTCTCCTTCTTCTACTCTCACTGCTTTCTTGATCTCAAATCTCAAATTCAATCTGAGCTTTTCTTTTTGAGATGAACCTTTTGTGGTCATGTGTCATGACTGCTACAGTATTAGTATATTCAGTTGCAGCCCAGTTACAGTTAAACTCCACCTGCAATTCCAATGATTCCATGGTACTGAAGTCTTTCATGAACCAAATGGAAAGAGCCATTGATGGATGGACCTCGGCTTCTTCCGATTGCTGCGATTGGGATGGCGTCACTTGCGATTTCAACGGTAAGGTTGTCGGATTAGAACTCTCCAAGAAAAAACTAATGGGCAACTTGGGTAATTCTATAACCAGCTTAGATCAGCTTAGAACTCTAAATCTATCTCAAAATTTACTCAAAGGTCCACTTCCTATTTCCATATTTCACTTACCCAATTTGCAAATTCTTGATTTGCATAACAATGAGTTTTCCGGGTCTTTCCCTCGAAGCGTAAACCTACCTTCGGTTCGATTGCTAGACGTTTCGGACAATAACTTTGAAGGTCCAGTTGCACCAGGATTGTGTACCAACTCCACTAGAATTAGGGTTCTTAAATTAGGGATTAATTACTTTGATGGAGAGAT
Source organism: Centaurea solstitialis (assembly GCA_030169165.1). Lineage (NCBI taxonomy): Eukaryota > Viridiplantae > Streptophyta > Magnoliopsida > Asterales > Asteraceae > Centaurea > Centaurea solstitialis. The sequence goes on along the minus strand of CM058044.1, from coordinate 72,600,355 downwards.
TCCACCTGAATTTGAGAAATGTGGTTTCTTGGAACAGCTTTCTCTAGATGGAAATCTTCTTTCTGGGATCATACCAGAATATCTATTCAATTTACCAAAATTATCTCAATTATCTCTTCAGGATAACCTTCTAACCGGTCAGCTACGAAATAGTAATCCGTCGAATCTTGTTTCTTTAGATGTTTCTTTAAATGGGCTTTCGGGAAACCTACCAGATTTCTTTCGTACCTTCCCGAATTTACGCAATTTCTCCGCTCATTCGAATAATTTTTCCGGTAGGATACCTCCTTCGTTGTTGAATTCCGGCACCATTTCTTGGCTTGTGTTGAGAAACAATTCCCTTTTCGGTTCATTCGAACTAAATTGCTCGGCAATGATAAACCTTTCGACTCTAGATTTGGCTGCTAACAAGTTTCTGGGACCCGTTCCCGATAACCTTCCCTCTTGCCCAATGCTAAAAAACTTAGATCTTGGTGCAAACAACTTCACCGGACCGATCCCAGAAAGCTTCAAAAGGTTCGATTCTTTATCGTATCTTTGCTTCGCTAGGTGCAACTTGACGAACATTTCCAAATCACTAGAAATCCTCCAACACTGCCTGAATCTTACCACTTTGGTCCTTAGATGGAACTTTCAGGATGAAGAAATGCCGTCCGATGCTAATCTACGATTCAAAGAGCTCAAGACTCTTGTGATTTCCAGAAGCAAACTCACCGGAACATTTCCTCTATGGTTAAACGGTTTAATGAAACTCAAGATTCTTGATTTATCGGGGAACCATCTAGGAGGACGGGTACCGCCTTTTTTAGGAGATTTGGCGTCTCTCGTTTACATGGATTTATCCAACAACTTTTTAAGCGGAGAGATTCCAAAGAGCCTTACAAGATTACCCGCTCTCCAATTTTATAACAACTCGTTAGACGTTACCCTAGACCTCCCGATCATCATGAGCGTAGGCATGTTCGGACAAGTGTTGCAATACGGCTATGGTGCTCGATTCCGACCGACATTGGACCTGAGTAACAACTTTTTCAGCGGACCAATCTGGCCCGAGTTTGGAAACCTAGAAAACCTTCATATATTGAATCTAAGATACAACGAGTTATCGGGTAATATTCCGAGTAGTTTGGCAAATTTGATATCCATAGAGACATTAGATTTGTCTCATAACGAGTTATCTGGGAAGATACCTAGATCTTTGGTGAGGCTCGGCATGTTATCTAAGTTCAGCGTAGCGTACAATAATCTAGCGGGGCTTATTCCTTCTGGCGGCCAGTTTTCGACCTTTTCAGCCTCTAGTTTCGAAGGAAACCCGGGGTTATGTGGTGAATTTGTTTTAAATTGTCGGGAAGTTAAGGAGTTGCCGCGAACTCCGAAGTCTGAGGAGGAAGAGGAAGAGTGGAGGATTATTAGTTTGCCGGTATGCACGGGCTTTGGAACCGGTTTTCTTCTCTCGGTCATCTTATGGGTCGTTGTTCCGATGATTAGGGATACAAATAGGACGGAGAAATTTGAGTAACGTTGCTTCGGTGGCCGCGGACCCTATGAACATCAATCGATGGTTGTTATCTACTTAATTCCTAACTATTAGATATGTATAAATTCAACTTGGAATTAATGTGTTGTTCTGTATGTAACTAATCTGTGTTTGTTTCTTATGGTGATTCTGTGATCTTTTAGATTTTGTCTTTAGTTTAGTTTGATGCCATCATAGCAGTTGTATGTTTACTAGGAGAATGCTTACATTTTGAGAGTTGTTATTGAGAATTACATAAGGGTATAATCTTTTTCTATTGAGCCACACCTCCACTTTTTATAATTTTATTTGTCGTGCACACCTCGACTAATCCTATTGGTCATAAGATAACAACGAGAAAAAGAAATTCTCAATGATATGAAGATCATGTAAGATGGTTGATTTTTGTATATCTCCTCCAATGATACACAAGGCTAAATATATACAAATACAAAGAGGTAATTACGGATCCATCTAAGGTAAATCAATCAATCCTAACTAATTGGAATATACAAAATAATTACAAGATACATGCCAATAATATGGGAGATATTATTGGCTAACAGTCCCCCGCAGTTTGAGCCGTAGGTGAGCGAAGGCATAAACTGGATCGAAAACGTTGAAACAGATGTTTAGGTAGCCCCTTGGTGAAGATGTCTGCATATTGATAATCTGCTGGAACGTGAAGGACTTTAACAGAGCCAAGGCGGACCTTCTCCTGAACAAAGTGTATATCCAGTTCGACATGTTTAGTGCGTTGATGTTGCACTGGATTTTCAGCAAGGTAAACGGCCGAGATGTTATCACAATAGATGAGGGTGGCATGTCGAATGGGGATGTGTAGTTCGAGTAGGAGGTTTCAGATCCAACTGATTTCTGCGACAGTGTTGGCTACTCCTCTATATTCGGCTTCGGCACTAGATCGTGAGATCGTAGGTTGACGCTTTAAGGACCAAGAAATTAAGTTTGTTCCCATGAATACACAATAGCCAGAGGTGGACCTACGCGAGTCGGGGAACCCACCCCAATCTGCATCTGAGTAGGCGGTAAGTTTCGTGGTCGGGGTGGGAGATATAGTTAGACCCTGATTGATAATACCTTTAATATACCTGAGGATCCGTTTGAGTAGCTGAAAGTGTGGTTCACGCGGTGCATGCATGAAGAGACAAATTTGCTGAACCGCATAGGATATGTCCGGGCGAGTGATTGTAAGATACTGTAGAACACCGGCTAAGCTACGATATAAAGTCCCGTCAGCAAACGGGGCACCGGTGGTGGCACTGAGCTTGGAGCCGACTTCAACCGGGGTGCTAACCGGCTTACAATTGGACATGTTAGCTCGAGACAGTATATCTGCTGCATACGTGGATTGTGACCAAAAAAGTCCACCCTTTTGTTTTTAGACAGCAATACCAAGAAAATGGTGTAAATCACCGAGGTCGGTCATGTTAAACTCAGCGGATAGTGATTTGATGATGCTTCGTAAGAGAGAATCACTAGATGCCGTGAGCAAGATATCGTCGACGTAGAGAAGTAAGTAAGCCATATGATTGCCCTTGTGATATATAAACAATGAAGTGTCACATAGGCTACTCTTGAAGCCACATTTGGAGAGATATCCTGCAAAACGTTGATACCAAGCACGAGGGGCTTGTTTCAAACCATATAGAGATTTTTTGAGCTTGCACACATATTTCGGGTGTGAGGAAGAAGTGAAGCCTGGTGGCTGAAACATGTAGACGGTCTCTTTCAGGTGCCCATGTAAAAAAGCATTTTTCACATCTAGTTGGTGAATGGGCCATGCTTTGGAAACCGCCAAGCTAAGGACCGTGTGTATGGTAGTGGGCTTAACCACGGGACCGAAGGTTCCATCACAGTCAATGCCTACAGTTTGACTCTTACCATTAACCACCAGTCGTGCCTTGTGTCGTTCCAAAGAGCCGTCAGCATGGAACTTATGTTTGAATAACCACATGGAACGAATAATAGGAACATCCTTAGGTCTCGGTACAAGTTCCCACGTATTATTTTTCTATAGAGCTTCATATTCGTCGTTCATGGCACTTTTCCAGTTAGGGTCGGTGAGTGCGGTGAGATGTGATTTAGGTAGTGGTGAGATGGTGGGAGAAGTTTTGGTTAAAAGAGACAAGGGTTGACGCGGTTTAAAAATACCAGATTGAGATCGTGTTTGCATGGGATGAGTGGATGTTGTAGCGATGGGAGGTGGTGGGATGTTGTTTGATGCATTTTGTTGCGGTAGGGCAGGGGGGTGGTGTTCGAATTGTGGGTCGTGGGGAGGGGATTGTGTAGTATTAAAGGCAGGTTCATGTGTTGGGTTTATAGGCGAATGGGGTGGGCTTATTTGGCCAGGCTGGGTGGTGGAAGGTGCATCAGTGGGTGGAGGGTGTACATGGTTAGACATGGAAGAGGGTTGGGTAAATATAAGTGGAGAAGGGTCAAGGAACGTATGGGTGGGTGTTGGTTTAGATGGGTTGGCAAAAGGAAATTGAGTTTCATCAAAAGTGACATGTCTAGAAAATATAGGTTTTCCGGTTGATATTTATAGACATCGGTACCCGCGATAATTGGCCGGGTAGCCAAGGAAGACACATGGGGTGGAACGGTTGGCAAGTTTGTGGGGACGGGTGGATGAAGTATTTGGATAGCATAAGCAACCAAACACGCGAAGGTGTTCGTAAGATGGTTGGCGAAGGTACAGTAGGGATGTGGGGGTGTGGATTTATGGAGTTTTGTTGGAAGGATGTTGTGAAGATATGAGGCGGTGTGAAGTGCCCCGACCCAAAATGAGGATGGTAGTGAGGCATGGGTTAGTAATGTGAACATTATGTCGTTTAGGCGACGAATCATACGTTTGGATACATAATTGGAATATACAAAATAATTACAAGATACATGCCAATAATATACAAAATAACTAATTGGAATATACAAAATAATTACAAGATACATGCCAATAATATGGGGGATATTATTGGCTAACAGATCATTCATATATAATTTTTTTCATAGATACTAATAAACTTTTTGTATTTTATTTACTAAATTTTTGCTACCATATTGTTCTAGAAAATTTTGGGCCCCAAATATTTTTGGGCCTTAGGCGTACGCCCAGCCCCCCCCCCCCCCCCCCACCATATTGTTCTAGAAAATTTTGGGCCCCAAATATTTTTGGGCCTTAGGCGTACGCCCAGCCCCCCCCCCCCCCCCCCCCCCCCCACCCCAAGACGGCAGTGTGTGCCACTACACATATTGTGGTTGATTGAGGAGCTAGAGTTAGACTCCAAAAAACATTAATTCTTTTTAGAAAATTTGGGTTTTTGCTAAATAATGTTATTTACTTAGTACTAGTTTAATTATCTAGTATTAATATCTGATACAATTATATATTCAAAACAACGAACATTATGGAAAGCTATTGGAGCAATTGTCCACAAACAGAAACCTTTATTTGGTTTAATCAGTTACTAAACCAAATAAATAAGAATATTTGCGTTGCACATGACAATAAATTTTAGATGGAAATTGTGGTAAATTGGGATAGCTCCAGCCAACAGCCGAACAGTTGATTGGATGCGGATACTCTAACCGTTAGCAGTAAACAGGGCCGTCCCTGGGGGAGGGCGGGCCGGGCGGTCGTCCAGGGCCCAACGGCAAAAGGGGGCCCAAATTTTTTTAAGTATATTCTATATATAGTAGTAATATACAAAAATTGTGAAAAGACAAATATATATATATATAGAGGAAAGTTCAAATGTGAACCACTTTTTGATTGTGAACGTGAGGACAACCGAGAGCGCGACACGTGGCGGATGACTAGGCGCCACGTCGGCTTTGAGTGTGGTCCCCCCCCCCTTTAATTAAATGCCATCCCCATGAATCGCGCCTAGTCATCCGCCGTGGACATGACGTGGCGCCTAGTCATCCGCCACGTGTCGTGCTCTCGGTTGTCCCCACGTTCACAACCAAAAAGTCGTTCACAATTGAACCCACCCCTATATATGTATATATATATATATATAATAGGGCCCAAAAAGATTTTAGCATCATATTAAGAGTACAAACATGTATTAATTAATTATGTTGGACAATAAAATTTGTAGAAAGTTAAACTAGTCTTTCCATTATAGTATTGTTTGTTGTTTCTGAGTTTTATTATCTCATTTTAATATATAAAAACCTTTTTTTTGCTTAGAAACCTTAATATAAGTCTATTATTCATTTTTTTTTTTTTTTTGGAAGAGGTATCCTAGTCTAGACCACATTGGGCCCAGACTAATCTTCGGCAAATTTGGGCCGAAGCCCGACTGCTAAAGCATGCAGCCCGGGGTCGAAGCCCCCGTAGCTCCAGAATGCGTCCCCCAGGGCTCGAACTCAGGTTCACCACTATGTAGTGCCCAAGCCTTACCACTAGGCTAACACTCCTTTGGTTCTATTATTCATCTTCCACAATCCACATACTCTTTTACATATTTCATCCGCATGAATTTAATTTTGTGTTAAAATGTAATAGATTTATTGTAACTAAGACGACTTAAGTTATATCTATATTTAGTATTTCAAAACTACTTCACATTTCCTTACATTTGTGACTTCTTATTACCTAATATTGTGTTTTAAGATCCATGGTTGTTAAAAACGTTTGTTTCAACTCAAAAAGTTTCAAATATTAATGAAAAACATTATATTAAAGGTTTTTAAGTAAGATTGATGGTTGTTAAAAAGACTTATTGGTCTTGTGTTAGGAATACCAAAAAAATGATAATTGTTATTCAATCCGGTGCTTCCGCCACAAGATCCATCTTTGACAACTTTTTACCTAGGTTAGAAGATATGTTCGATCTTGTTGTCGATAAGTCGTTGAACTAGATAATCCTTAGATGAAATGAGTGTCATAAGAACATCATAGAGTGGAGAGCCTTTCCTTGTAATTGTCTCGATAAGGTGTAACCGTGTTCTTTTTCCGCTAACCTCTTGCTAGCTTTTAATGAATTGCCGTTTAAAAAAAAGGATACCAGGAAAAACGGTTTCATATGAATTATTACCATTTCTTAAATTCAATGTTATTTTGATGATATAAACAATATATTGACAATTATTCGTAGTTATTGGGGGCCCGTTTTTGCATCTTGCCCAGGGCCCAAAAAATGGCAGGAACGGGTCTGGCAGTAAACCGATGTCTCTTACAAAATAAGAGGTATTCATTTTGATCCTTAATTGGTATTACAATCATAAATTTTTTAGTCCCCTTAGATCTGAATAATGGATTCAAAGGTCAAATTTAAGTTGTAGATTTCAAGTGGTGAAGACCAATTTGGATAAACCGAGTAAACGACAAGTCAAAACGCGTAGAATCAGAGTTGGGTTCACATGCATGCTAGTTAACTTTTTGTTTTTCGTTTTAAACTTTATAAAAAAAAATTATTTATACATGTGCAATTTAAAAATAATTATTCAAAATCCGCTTTTTAAGTAAAAGAATTTAAAAATATATCATCACTTTAAACTCTTTTCTTATTCAACCAAATTAATAATTTAGTATTAGTCATGATCGAGGTCCATCCATCATTCAAATATATTTCTATACGAATACGACCAAAATTGACTAAAATTATACATTCAATCACCTGGACAAAATCATTTTTATATTAAATCAGCAAATTTAAGTGTTTCAATAGATTATAATACATATAACTAGTTAATAACCCGTATATTATACGGGCATTTGAAACATGTTATTTTAATTTTTAATAAAAATAGACATTACATGACAATTGGCATTACCATTTAAATACTTATCTAAATTATATGTTATACGACAATTGTCATTATATATAGATATTTTAGTTATCTAATAGCTGTTAAAATTTTAAAAATTGAAAATTTATTATTCTTTTGTCAAAAGATTTGAATTTCGTGAATGATTTTAAAACTGGAGGGATTCAGAAATAAAATATGTGTAGTGTTTTGATTTGTAGGATTTTAAATAAAATAAAATATAATTATTTATAAATAATCTACAAAAATAGTTAGATTAAAAAGATGAATCTTTAAATTTCAAGAATATTAGCAATTGAGTTTTAAATAAAATAATATTTCATTACTTATAAATAATATATAAAAATAATTAGGTTAAAAAGATGAAATCTTTAAGTTTCAAGAATATGAAGAATAAAATTGTAATAAAATCTAAACAAATTAATTTATATCTATTTTTATAACTGGAGGATTCAAAAATAAAATATGTAGTGTTTTTTATTTGTAGAATTTTAAATAAAAAATTAATTACTTATAAATAATCTATAAAAATAGTTAGATTAAAAAGATATAATCTTTAAATTTCAAGAATATCAACAATGGAGTTTTAAATAAAATAAATTTTAATTACTTATAAATAATCTATAAAAATACTTAGGTTAAAAAGATAAAATCTTTAAATTTCAAGAATATCAAGAATAGAATTGTAATAAAATCTAAACAAATTAATTTATATCTAATTTTAATAATGTAGTGAAATTAAAAAAAAATATTCAATATTAAACTCATTTTGAAGGTATTGTTGAGACGATTATAATGGTATAATTTATTAAAAAGAAAAAACAAAAATTTTAATACATTTTAATTAATATATATATTATTATCTTAAAATGATAAGGATGTAAAGTGAAAGATGAGAAACTAATGGATAAAAAGTAATTCAATCAAATAATTATAAGGATAAAAAATGTAAATTATAAAGATAATTATGATATTAAAATAATAAGAATAATTGATGACATCATCATTTGATGATTCTTTTTTAATTGGCCAATCAAATGGCTCAATTTCATAATCATGACATCAGCAAAAACATTTCTTTAATATATATATATATATAGATATTTAAATTTATATGACATATATATAACTATTGTAATAAACTGATAGAATGTTTTTGAACAATATCTTTACAAATAACTCCAATAATATTGGGTTTGCGGACGTAAAAAATTGTCTAAACGTCTTAATATAATGCTTTATAAAACTTAATTTATAGGAGAAAAAAATGCCCGTAAAAAAGTGTTGTAATAAGTTTATTTCGGGCGCCGTAACAAGCTTTTAAGAAAATTTTTATATATAATATTGTATTAACTATTTTATAAGACATTATTTATTTTTTTGAAACAGCAGAAATTATAATTTATAAGACATTATTTACACAAATGTATCATAAAAATAAATATCCTATAAAAAATGGGACGCTTTTTTTTGTAGTGCATCCTATTATGTTTTGTAAATATGACATTTTAATAGAATTGAAAGCCACATTAGCTATTTTATTAAGTGTCTTATAAATATATCTTTTTACAAGATACTTGTTTATGTAAGGTGTTTTTAAACTATTGTAATATAAAATAGTTTATACGACATTTTTTAATATAAAGATTTTAAAAACTTATTATGACGTCCAAAAATGTTTTTAAACTTATTACAATGCATTTAATTGTACGTTTAATTTTTGGTCGTATGAATTAAGTCTTATAAAACAATTTATTAAAACGTTAACTAAAAACTTGTATCTTTCTATGAACCCGATTTTATTATAATGAGTGTATTAATTATTCTTTTTTTTAATAATAAGAGATTACAGTCGTGATTTGTAATGTCTACTTGGGTCTTGCCTCTAACTCCTAAATCCTGATTTGTGATGTCTTGGGTCTATGACATTTTTTGTTGTGTCCTATAAACTTTGATCCTATAAAACACTCTATTATGATGCTTATATATTCTAGGGTTTAGTTCCCCAAAATGTATCCAAGTTGTCACATTTTGCTATTGTATATACTGTACTTCAAAAATTACCATTTAATACATACTAAAAACATACCATTTGATGTATTTGACCTGCTATCATAGGTTACCAGCCGGTCCCCCCCCCCCCCCCCCCTCCGGCGACTTTTCCGGCCATCCGGCCATCTTTTCCGGCGACATTCCGGCGACTGCACCACTCCGGCGACTTTCCGGCAACCCATTTTCTCTGGCGACCTCAACCGTTTTCTCCGGCCATAAATATGTGTGTGTGTCTCCGGTGTCCCCCATCTCCGCCACCCACCACCGCCAACCTCTCTCTCTCTCCACCACCTACCACCGCCAACCTCTACCTCTCCTATAAACTTAGTTTTGTTATAGTGTTATAAATATAAATTATTGTATTGGAACATTTTTATATATTTTTTTAACGTGCTATAAACCCAAAAAAATTGTATTGAATGATCAATATTGGGTTAAAGGCAACGTCTAAAGATATCTCTAACCGGTTGATATGAAGGTCATATACTTGGGTTTGGCAGTCGTTTTGCTCCAAATACGCATTTTATCTGGCATTTTTATATGGTTTGTGAAGGAGACCGCCAAATATGGCGGGGAGGGCCTTGCGTTGATCATGGACGATGTTTTTCTTAGAGAGATTTTTATTGTTTCGTTTTCAATGCTTGGTTGAATAAAAAAAAATGAGCTTTAACTATACGTACGTGTACGCTCATATGTTAATGTGTTTCTGAGTTTGTGGGTTGGAGATCGCATTAAAAATGCACGAATCCGTCATTCAGTGGTTGAGTCTAACGAGGTTTGGTTTAAACACAAAACTTGTTATGAATCTGGACAAAAGTCATTGTAGTTACCTTATGCAACTTAATTATTTAATAAAAGTAATTGTCGTTACCTTTTGGCATGTGATTAATTAAAAAACATAGATGGATAGTATGAAAAGACGAATTATGGCATGTGACCGATGGCTAGCTACCTAACACAAATATTTTAATATTACTAGCTCCACTTAAGTCTAATTCTCAAAGCAATATTAACAACTTAAGTCTTTCCATTTCATCTTCTTCATGAATACTTGCTTATCTTCGACTTGCATATTCCTTAGTTTATACTACTTTCCAAGATGGGTTCTGGTTCTGATGCATACGAGAACTGTATAAGAATCGTAAGATGGGTTTACGATGCCCATAGTCCCTCTAATTCTGCGTGTCGTTGCACCAACAACACGATTAATAAGGAGGACATAGATTTACTGTATTCTTTCTGCGAAATAGTAAATAAATCTGAAGTGGAAGGGAAGAGTTATAGCAAACCTATGTTGTGGATTGGGATCTACATAGCAATAGCATCATTTTTTTGCATCCTTCTCATGGTGGCCGATTTGTTCCATGGTTTTCGAAATAGAAAACTCTGGTTTCCATCCAAGTATTTCACTCTAAATGCTGTTTCCATCACGGTGATAACTGTGGCAATGAAACTCCCTGTCGATTTGAGTGGTCGGATGCCAACAATGATTGACCAATTAGCCAAGAGGGGAAGCACGGCCTTCATGTGCACCATGATGGCTAATTGTATACCTTCTCTGGCATCAATGGACAATATGGAGCTTCTAGCAAATGTTGCAGGTATGGTCATTCTTGTTATCACAATGGTCATCAATCTTCTAATCGAGATAGAAACCGGTGTTGTTGAAAAGTACGAGAGCATGTGGTACAAACTTAACATAGGCGCAATGCTCCTGTTAATTGTGCTAATGATATCTTTAGCTTTAACAATTCCAACCGCAAAAAGAAAATTAGAATCGAAGTATCAAACAGTACACAAAACAACTTTAAGTGACGTACATTCACAACATACAAGGATGTCTATAGTTGAGGAACTAACAGAACACGTGAGAAAATATTGGGTGATGGCGGCAACTTGTAACCCACAATTTGTTATGATTACTACTCCACTATGCTCTATGGTGGGATTAATTTGTGTGTCTGTTACAATCTTACATTATATTTTCCTTGTATACATCTTCATAATCTACCGTTCACACAAAATCTATTTAATGTATGAGTCAGATTATAGATGGTCGATACTCGTTATCTACATAACACAATCCATTGGAATTACACTTGGTACCATTGCCCCAGTATTTAGATGTTTTGCGGTCTTAAGGTTCAAATTGTCCATTAAATGGATCAAGAAGCATACTAAGGTGTGGAAGGTCGAGAAATATTGGACCCAAAAATTATCAGAGTGGAAAAGGATTCCTTTAGCTTTTCAATTAGGTGGGCACACATCAAAAGCTCTTGTCTACAATTTGTGTAACCTCACCCTAAACGTTTGTATTATATGTCAAAAGGTAGTTGTGGTCTCATGCAAAATAATAGGGCTCATTCCACTGGGCATGGTAATTATCGGCATGTTTTGTGTATATTGTTGGAAGTTATTGAAGGCAAAGTTGTTTCCTATGACTATTGCCTCAAATGGTGAAACTATACACGTCTTTGAGGAAGATCGTGTAAACCAAGACATCGGGAACTACAATGTGCAACTCCAAGATGAGATGGAGCTCGATTCAAGAACGCTCAAAAGCATATCAAACTCGGCGAATCATTCCATCCAAAAGGCATCAAAGCAACTGCCTAGTAATCTTTTGAAACTCATTGAAATCTTTACAGGGTTTGAAGGAGTAGTGAATTTTGATAGTGATGATGTTTTACCTCTAATTAGTGATAAATTTCCAAACAGTTGGAGCTTGCCGGTAGTATCCTTAACATGCATTGCCATTAGTCTCCCAAATATCGGTCAGGATTTTGTTGATCACCTGTTAAAGAGTGTCCGTGAAGGTCTTTCAATTCATATACTTTTCTTGTTGAAGAAAGCCTTAACAACACCGGTCAATATAAAAAAGTACATAAGTCAAGTATGGCCTTGTGGCAAGAAGTCGAAGTCAACTATAGGTGGTTGGGGTACACACTTCAAAGAAATGCTTATAAGCACAAAAATATGAAAGAGATTCTCAAATGGTTTGCTGATAAATCAGAGGAAATTGTAGTGAAGATGAACGAACACGACAATGAGGAACTATTGGACAACACTCTTGAAAGGTCGATTGCTGCCAATTCAATGTATCGCATCACACGAACAATCATGGTTAACTACCCTAACGACATCGAGTGTAACAGAGAAGAGAAATTGTTTGGCCTTCTATCTAGCATGATTGTAGACATTTTGCTTGCTTGCTTCGTCAACTTACCACGAGTCATAGAAATGAAATGTCATGACCAAGCAATCGAGAAACGAGAGGCCAGTGTTCGGGATGCAGCAAAGCTTCTTGGTAGTACTAAGAAGATAATAGAAAAACTGCAGACGTGTGAAGTACCAAGCCTGGATCCTGATCAAATTGCATTTATCGATGAGTGGCGTGCTCATTTGAAGCATTCAATCCCTTAGAAGAGTATCTTGTTTTTCATGCTTCGCGTGTCAATATAATTTTTAATTTGATAAGATGATTCCGTTATTACCTGTTTGTACATGGATTTGATTCATAGGTTTTCCATATTTGGTGTTACCTTTTTTTTTGTTTTAGACATCCCTCATAGGTGTGGTTGGTTTAAGAACTAATTGGCTTTATGGATCACCTATTATAATTAAAACATCTTTGGGCTGATCTCTTCAAGAATTCGCGTTGAACATGTGACCTCTTTGTTTTTATGAATTGTAGTTAATTGTTTAACATATATGCATATTTGTTTAACACAATGTTGTTAGGTTTACATTATAATAAAATTGGGTTTAGAGGACACCATCAACAAATTAACTTCTAATGGGAGGTTTGGTTCATGGAATTCGATGGAATTGGAACAACAAATTCCTTTGACCAAATTCTGATGCCATGTTTGGTTTAGAGGATGAATGATGCGGAATCCTTCAAATTCCTTAAATCACGTAATTTGTCATTCCACGGGATATCCCACGTAATTCATTGGAATCATTTCATCCAAAATTAGGGAAAATAATTATCAATTAACAATAAATCAACTAACTAAAATAGGGCAAATAAACTAATGCTAAAATTAGGGAAAACATTATTAATTAACAAATAAAACAACAACTAATCAAGATTAGACATCAAGTAATTTAGGCAAAGAATCAAACAATGATATAAATTCTGGGCAAAATCATCACTAATAAATTTAGGGCAAAATCTTAAATTGAAGTAGGGTTTGGAGAAAAAAACCTTGAAAAAGGATGAGAGATGGTGTCCACTACCGACTACTTGAAGGCAGGGGGTGGCGGAGCCGGCCGCTGATCCTCCATCGACGGCAAAAAGGGATGGTCTGATTCTATTTGTTTTTTCTTTTTGTTGAGAACTCCACAACTAAATCCCTAAGGCTACACGCACCGTATGGGTTGGGTAGCACGCGGGTATGCCCACCGGCTTCAAGATGAACCGGCGGGTTGGGTGCTTCACAAACTTTACCGGCAGGCTTTGTTCACGGCGGGCCGGCGGCTTCACCAAGCCGCTGTGTTTGTGTGTGTTGTGTGTGAGAGGGTCGAGAGGGTTGGGTGTGGGTTGTAGAGGGTTATGGGAGGGTAATGAGAGGGTTGGGAAAAAGCTGATGTGTCAGCTGATGTGGCATTAAAAAAGTGAGTGGGTTGAGTGGGTTGGGTGCGTGTAGACTAAGAATTAATAATAATTTTTTCAATTTTGTGTTTTGTTTTAATTTCTTCAAACCTCGCGCCGTCTCTGTTTGTAAAGAGGAGGGAAATCAAATTTTCAAGTTTTTGGAATTGTGCACCTTTTACCCTTCAGAAATCCATATATGCTGGAGCACCCCCTTAAGTTTTGCGGGTGCACTTAACTATACCCAAAAAAATTTCCACTTACGAACGAGACCGGAGCGGGTGCACGGGACCCCCCGGAGGTCCTCTTAAATCCGCCCCTGTCCTCACGTTCGCAATGAAATTTAAGTTTGCAACCCAACTATATGTATATGTGTAGACAAAAGTTGGGCTACGAACTCAAATGTCAATGCGAACGTGAGGACGGCCACAATTAACATATTCATGTGATTAACATATTTCTTGTCATGTCATTCTACATATCAAATGCTACTCAAGTTACAATTAACATATTCATGTGTTTACAGCCGCTTTAATTGTATATATTATATCATTTTACCGCATGACAATCTAAATAAGTTCGAACTTTGATATTTTACTAATATGATAAGATATACTGAAATTGATTTTGTTTGTTTAGAGGAAGAGAAGAGGAAAAAGAAATTAAAAGAAATAAGAGATTGATCTAATTTTAATATTAATAAAAATATCAATAACGTTGTCCATTTATTATCGGATGATATTAATTTTATGTTAGAGTAGATTACATCACAGCCAGAGAAATAAAAGGGTCAAGGATTTCAATGGAGGAAATATGCTGCTGTTTTACAATGGAGGAAGGGTGGATGATGAAAAGGTAAAAGTATAGAATAAATAAAGTCAAAACTTTTTTTTTTCTTTTTGAGAAGATTGAAATAGGCTTTGTGGGGTGTTTGGTAGGGATTATGATTAAAGGTGCGTATCAATTTATCAGCTTTTTAAAAAAAATTTAGTTGGAAATTTATTGGAAAAGTATAAGCACTTTCCTCAAATACTTAAAAAAAGTTTATTGTTTTCCTAATAAGCTAATAAGTCATAACCACTTTCAAACACCAACAACTAAAACAAGATATTACCAATGGCTGAAACAATTGAAAAACAATGCGAAATTGGCTTTACCGACGGTTTTCTGATGAAACGAGCATCGCTAAAAACGTGGTTCGTAAAAAGCTATCGACGATTTTTTCAACGACTTTTACCAATGATTTTCTGACTGTTTCATTTACCGGCGGCTTTTACCTACTGGTTTTCGACGGTTTTTCCGACGACTTATTAACAAATAAAACAAAAAATAACAGACGGTAAACCACCAGAAAGCAGACGAAAATTTCTAACAGTCGTCGATAACACACAGTTTTTTAATAGTGACCCCATGTATTATTATGCTGAAGTTTTAATTCAAAATTAAAGAAATACTAAATGTAATTAATATAAAATAAGAAACCAATATTATAACTCTAACTTTTTAATTGATCAAATATTCATGCTACCTGCCTATGCTGCCTCTTTTTTCCTTCTTGTCTATTTTTAAAAGCTTTTTTTAGTTAATTAAATAACTAGTTGGTATTAGATTATTAGAAATAACATTTGCCTTAATTTATCAAGTTTAAAGTCAAAACATTTAATTCTATAAATTGATGTGTAATTATTGAGTTGTTAGGGTCGTGAGTCACTAAAATGTGACTGCCTTGACTTGACCACTTCTTCCCTTCTTTTTTATCCTTTAAATGTAGTCAAAGTAAACTTTAGGACCGTTGAATTTTTTTTTTTTAAGTTTCATAAAGAATAGCTTGGAAACAACTTAGCATACCCGTTATCTATTTTATAAAGAGATGCCCATTTTCTATCTTATAAACAACTAGCTTGAACTTACTTTGGCCGAACGAAAACATTTCCAACATGAGTTCATATGATTATTCGCCTGAGGGATGTGTTGAGATGCTATACAATCTTGGCAGTGCACGCTATCCTTTTGAAAACCAATATAACGTAAACATCTCTAGCGATGACTTGTTCCGCATAGACCATGCTTGTACGGTGGAAGGTTTTGTGCGCGCACAAGACGGGTATAGCAGACCAATGGTGTGGATTGGGATCTACATTGCAATAGCATCATCGTTTTGCATACTTGCGATGGGGGCCGATTTGTTGCATGGTTTCCGAAAAAGAAAGTTATGGATTCCATGTAAGTATTTCTCTCTTAATACTGTTTCTATCACGGTGATTGCTATTGCAATGAAGTTGCCAGTGGATCTGGGTACTCCGATGCTTGGTGACATAGACCAACTAGCCAAGGTGGGAAGCATGGCATTCATGTGCACCATGATGGCTAACTTCATGCCTTCTCTCGCTTCTATGGATGGCAAGGCGCTTCTTGCAAATGTTACAGGTTTGGCCATTCTTGTTATCACCATCGCTGTGAATATCTATATCGAGATTCAAACTGGTGTGATTCGTCCTGATAGTTTCACTTTTTCGATAAATAAGTACACTATCATAGATCCGCACTTCATGGTGGTGTCACAAATCTATGCAGCTATGATATTGTTTTTACTGCTAATATCGATTTCTTTGGCTATAATGATTCCAACCACCAAGCAAATTTTGGAATTCAAGTATCAAACCAATAACAAAGCAACTTCAAATGATCAATTTCTCCAACATACCCAAATGTCTACTCTTGAGAAACTGAAACAACAAGTGGGAAGATATTGGGTCATGGCTGAAACCGGTAGCCCGCAATTTGTAATGGTTAGTAATCCCTTATCCACTACTTCTGGTGTAATTTGCATAATTGGTCTACTCATGTACATAGTTTTGGTGTTGCAAGTTTTTTCTATAAGTGTAGAACCTGTAAGATACAAATCAGAGTATAAATGGTCATTGATTGTCGTTCTTACAACACAATCCATTGGAGTTCTAGTGGGAAGCATTGCCCCAATATTTAGATGTTTTGTGGGCTTAAGTTTCAAATCATACACTAAATGGAATTTGAATCATTTTGCGGTCTTCAAAGTGGAGAAGTATTGGACCCAAAAACTGTACGAGTGGAAAGAAAGTCATATACCTTTTCTATCAAGTGGGCGTAGATCGAGAATTCTGGTCCATAACTTGAAAACCCAAGTTATAAAATTTTGTCTTGGATTTCAGAAGGTAATTGTTGTAGCATGCAAAATATTAGGGCTTATCCCGATCGTCGTTCTAAATTTTGTAGTCTATTGTTTATATTGTTGGGAGTCACTGAAGGAAATGTTGTTTAATCCACCCATTGCATCAAGTACAAATGATACAAATGAAGGCTTTCACAATTATGTTTTGCATCTTGAAGACAAGATGGAACTTGCTGAAAAAGCGTTGAAACGCATTTCAAACTCGATGAATCATTTGATCCAAAAGGCTGAGATGGAGCAACCCAGCGATCTTTTAAAGCTTCTTGAGAATTCTACTCAATTATTCAAGGGAGTAGAGAGTTTTGACACGGATCAAATTCCGCCTCTTGTTTTCGTTGATGTTCCTAACAGTTGGAGCTTAACTGTAGTAACTTTAACATGCATCTCTATTGCTCTCCCAAACACCCGCTATGAAAAAGTCAAGAGCTTATGTAATAGCGTTGGTGAAGGTCTTTCATACACTCGTCTCGTAGAAGAAAGCTTCAACACTACAGGCGAATATGTAAATATCCAAAGGTCAAGTATGACCTTATGGCATGAAGTAGAAGACCATTGTAAGTGGTTGGAGAACACACTTGAAAGAAGTGCTTATAAGGGAAAAACGTCTATAGATATTCTTAAATGGTTTGCTGATAAAGCTAAAGAAACTGTGATAGAGATCAATGAAAGTATGAATGGACAATATGTGGAAAACTTTCCTCATAAGTTGATTGTTGCTAATGCGATGTACCGTATTACACAAACAATCTTACTTAACGACCAAAGCAACATCAAACCAATTAGCGAAGAGGAGCTGTTTGCGCTTTTATCTTGCATGATTGCAGACATATTATGTGCTTGCCTCACTAACATACCACGAGTCATCACAACAAAATGCCAAGAAAGTGTGATAGAGAAACGAGAGGCAAGTGTTGAGGTTGCAGCCAAACTTCTTGGTAGGAGCACAGAGATAATAAAGAAACTTGAAACATGCCGGCTACCATGCATGGATCCAGATAAAATGGCATTTATTGACGAGTGGCGTCTTCATTTGAAGCAGTCAATCCCATAGAATCCATTATCATTTTATCAAAGAGTTAAAGGTAAATTCTTCTTATTCATTATCTCATAAAACACATTCCTTTTTATAAACATGGGCATAATATATATGTGGTTAAATTGAGTTCTGCATTACCCAGTTTTTTGTGTTTGGTTTAACTTTTATTTTCTTATTTTCCATGACTCTGAAAGGTGACATAGGTTGAAGAATTCATATGCACCGTTGATCGTTCATCATAAAGCATACCCATGATTATCTTTTGATGAGAATTTTTGTTCTATATATCTACCCATTTTATTTTTTCTACTATTTACGTGTATTGTATATGATATGTCTAATTTTCTAATTTTCATGTAGTATGTGATGTAATCTCGTTTCCTTTTGATGTTTAATGAATAAGCATTACATTCTAAACAAAGCTTGTCTAGTACAATAGTAGAGGTAATATCCTGGGGGTCAATGGATGCACTACAAAACAGAAGGGCTTCAGTGACAAAAATATCCGTCATTGATCCCTGGCTACCCGGGCTTGAAACCCCGCGGCAGCAAGCGGAGTTACCCAGGTTCCGGGCAGGCCTTCGGGCCGGTTTGAGACCGACTTGGATAAGTCGGGTGCCTGAATGGATCTCGCATATCGCAGGAACGTGTGTGTGAGTTTATATGTCATTCAAAAGAAAAAGCATTACATTCTAGGCCCGTACAAGGGATTCAAAACTATATTGAATCCTAAGTCTTTGAATATTCGAATAGATCAAAATTTTAGCTTCACTTCATCTTTCATAACTTTCATAGTAACAAGTTTGATCAATTATAAATTTGAATAAAGTTTATAAGGATAAAAATGACCTATAAGCTTAATAAAAGTAGTTGAGAAATTATGAAATTGGTGTTTTTACAAAATAATTATGGTAATAAGAAGAAGAAAAAAAAGCGAACTTGAGATGTCGATTGATTTGAAACTACTTTTTGAAAAGGAAAAAATGGTATAGAAAACAATCATTTTAGCTAGATATATTTGTTTTTATTTATTTAGATTATAATTTATAAGCAAATTTTATCGATAATAGCTTGGATCTTGGGTAGGTTGGGCTAATTTGACTCGGTCCAAGAAGAAGACTGAAGCACTTCTCGAAATCGGCCTAGCTAATGGCTTGGACCGGCCACAGACTGAAATTAGTCGTATGGTGTATAAAATAAGATACTAATTTACAAAACGTAAAAAGAAAAACTTCACAATTTTCTTTATAATTTGTGATTATGGTTTGTATTCGGTTCTTATAAAAAACATTCACATTGCTACTTCTCAATTCTCGTCTCTTTCCTTCTTTCTCTTCCAAAATGGCATGTGAACAAGATGATGCGTCAAATGAAACAACTTCCAAAGTTCTCATGAGCACAGACGAAAGTATGTGTAACACCTGGAAATTCGGGTGAAAAGAAAGACACTTAGGTTGTGTTTGACAAAAATAAACTTATATGGTCCTATAAACTTACCAAAACATCTTATAAACTTATTACAACATATTTAGATATAATGTTTTATATTTTGGAGCTATAAATCAAGCTTTATAAAGCAAACCATTAAAATTCTTTTAAAGATTAAACTAAGGGTTTCACATATTCTAAGATCCCGTTTTAACTTTCCGTATGTACTTAATAATAGGACGGCCAGCAATAGGGTTACATGTAAACTTCACACAAATTAAATAATAGGATGGCCTGCAATAAGAAAAAGTTAAACAAATACAAAAAATAAAAAAATTAATTAATAATGATTCACCCCCTTTTAACTTGCCGTATTTGTTTAAATTTTGTTCATTTTATTATATTTATATTTCTTTTTCCTCTTTTCTTCATCTAAACAAACAAAATAAAGTCAAACAACTTCAATATCAATCAATTGAATCGTCGGAAGTTTCGATGAAGGCATAAAGTGGTTCTTCTTATAAAAAGATGTCCATATTCTGATTCATTTATGAGCAATTAGCTTCAACTTACTTGGCTAGAAATACTTCGGACATGAGTTTATTTGATTATTCACCTCAAGGATGTTACGATATTTTAAACAAGCTTAGCAATTACACGTATCTTTTTAAAAAATCATACGATATAAACATCACGAGCTATGACTTAATCCGCTTAGACCATTCTTGTACGGTGGAAGAGTTAATGCAAACCCAAGATGGGTATAGCAAACCGATGGTGTGGATTGGGATCTACATTACAATAGCGTCATTGTTTTGCATCCTTGCCATGGGGGCCGATTTGTTGCATGGTTTCCAAAAAAGAAAATTTTGGATTCCATGTAAATATTTCTCTCTTAATGCGGTTTCTATCACTGTGATAGCTATTGCAATGAAATTGCCCGTGGATCTCGGTACTCCGATGCTTGGTAACATAGACCAACTAGCCAAGGTGGGAAGCATGGCCTTCATGTGCACAATGATGGCTAACTTCATGCCTTCTCTCGCAGTTATGGATGGCAAGGAGCTTCTTGCAAATGTTACAGGTTTGGCCATTCTCGTTATCACCATTGTTGTGAATATTTATATCGAAATTGGCACCGGTGTGATTGATCATGGTAGTTCCACTTTTTCAATAACTAAGTACACTTTCAATGATCCGCACTTCTTGGTGGTGTCACACATCTATGCAGCTATGATGCTCTTTTCACTGCTGATATTGATTTCTTCTGCTATAACGATTCCAACCACTAAGAAAATTTTGGAATTCAAGTATCAAGCCAATAACAAAGCAACTTCAAATGATCAACTTCTCCAACATACCCAAATGTCTACTCTTGAGAAACTAAAACAACATGTGGGAAGATATTGGGTCATGGCCGAAACCGGTAACCCACAATTTGTAATGGTTACGAATCCCTTATCCTCTACTTCTGGCGTAATTTGCATAATTGGTCTACTCATGTACATAGTTGTGGTGGTGCAAGTTTTTTTGATTCCGCACCTCCTAGGATACCAATCTGAGTATAAATGGTCAATGGTTGCCATTCTTACAACACAATCCATTGGAGTTTTAGTGGGAACCATTGCCCCGATATCTAGATGTTTTATAGGCTTAAGTTTCAACTTGTATAGTACATGGACGATCTTCAAAGTAGAAAAATATTGGACCCAAAAACTGTGTGAGTGGAAAGAAAATCATATACCTTTTCTATCAAGTGGCCGTAGATCAAGAATTCTTGTCCATAACTTGAAAACCCCCGTTATAAGATTTTGTATTGGACTCCAAAAGGTAATTGTTGTAACATGCAAAATATTAGGGTTCATCCCAGTAGTCCTTCTAAATCTTGCAAGGTATTGTGTATATTGTTGGAAGACAATGATGTTTAATCCACCCATTGCTTCAAGTAGTGATGATATAAATGAAGGCCTTGGCATTTATGTTTTGCAACTTGAAGACAAGATGGAGCTTGGTGAAAAAGCATTGAAACGCATTTCAAAGTCTATGAATCATTGGATCCTAAAGGCTGAGAAGAAACAACCTAATAATCTTTTAAAGCTTCTTGAGAATACTACTCAGTTCAAGGGACTAGAGAGCTTTGATACTGATCAAGTTCAACCTTTGGTTTTCATTGAACTTCCGAATACTTGGAGCTTGACTGTAGTAACTTTAACATGCATTGCCATTGCTCTCCCAAATATATGCGATGAAAAAGTCAAGAGCTTGTTCAATAGTGTTGGTGAAGGTCTTTCATACACTCGTTTTGTCGAAGAAAGCCTCAACACTGAAAGTGAATATGTAAATATCCAAAGGTCAAGTATGACCTTGTGGCATGAAGTTGAAGACTATTGTAAGTGGTTGGAGAACACACTGGAAAGAAGTGTTTATAAAGGAAAAACTTCTACAAACATTCTTAAATGGTTTGCTGATAAAGCTAAAGACATTGTGATGGAGATCAATGAAAGTAAGAATGGAGAATTAATGGAGAACTTTCCTCATAAGTTGATTGCTGCTAATTCAATGTATCGTATTGCACAAACAATCTTGATTAATGACCATAGCAACATCGAACCAAAAGGCGAAGAGGAACTATTTGTGCTTTTATCTAACATGATTGCAGACATATTGTGTGCTTGCCTCACCAACATGCCACGAGTCATCACAACAAAATGCCATGAAAGTGTGATAGAGAAACGAGAGGCAAGTGTTGAGGTTGCAGCCAAACTTCTTGGTAGGAGCACAAACATAATAAAGAAACTTGAAGCATGTCGACTACCATGCATGGATCCAAATAAAATGGCATTTATTGATGAGTGGCGTCTTCATTTCAAGCAATCAATCCCTTAGAAGTCATTACCATTTTATCAAGAGTTAAGGTACTTTCTTCTGCTTCATTATCTCTTCTTACACATATTGTTTTTCATATACATTGGCGTAATATGTGGTTAAATTAAGCATTACCTTTACTTCCGGCCACTACAAAACGAAAGACTTTTGTATATGAGTGTTTCCTTGGGAAACCCATCGCCAAAGGGATGATTCGTCAAAAAATTGTTGGTGGAAAACCCACATCAATAACAAATCACCTAGGGATTTTCCGAGTGGTCCGTTTGTATTTTATTGAAAAATCTCGGATTCTACTGAACCGTTGGTGTTTTTTAAGTGATCCGTTGATAATCAACGACGGAAATTTCTTTAATTGCTATAATGGTATACATATGGCTCCATTAGGAACATTTTGACCCTGGGTGATTTTGTGGGTAAAAGTCATTTGTTTTGTAATGTTTGAATTGTATTGTATATATCCCTTTCCGCATTCTAAGTTTCTTTTGTTTGTTTTAACTTTTTTTTGAACAACTCTTAAAGGTGACACGCGTTGAAGAATTGGTATGCTAAGTGATCGTCCATCATAAAGTATATTCCATAATTGTGTATTGTAGTTCTAACTTCTAAATTTCTAATTTTCATTTGTGTAACACCCAAAAAAATTTTTTTCTAAAAGAAATCGTATTAAGAAAATAACCAGTAATCAATAAACACCGTTCAAATCATTCAAAATTCCCAAAATTAGTTGTTTAAATAAGTAACTAAATCAACCCAACACTATCGGAATGCCATCGCCGGAACATCAAGCCGGAGCCTTGCCTTTATCCTTGCTCGAACTCGTACCTAAAAAAAAGGAGAACTCGTGGGGTAAGCACAACCGCTTAGTGAGCAAGCAACATGAACATCATACCACAATATATATATATAGAGGAAGGTTCCGTTGTTAACCACAAATAGTGTGTTAACCGTGTTAACTTGGAATAGCCAATAGAAATTCAAGGATCCATTTGGTTTGGTGTTTCACATTTAGACTTAATGAAGGGTAGTTTGGGTATTTTCTTTATTTGATTTAAATATAGAGTAAACTTCATTTTTTATTTGTCTTCCTCGTTTTGCAGTCTTCATCGTCACCAGATTTCTTCCTCCCCACCGTCTCTCCACCTTCCACCACCACCACAGCCGCCGCCTTGCACCACCACCACCGGAGCCACCGCTTTTCACCAGCACCGCCAGAGACACCGTCTTCCACCGCTGGAGCCACCGCGTTCCACCACCATCGTCGGATCGACGACCTTCCACCACCACCGCCACCGGATCTGCGGTTTTCCACCGCCACCGCCAGATCTCCCCTTCTTCCTCCACCACAAAGATCCGTCGACGTCTTCTACCGCCACCACCACCAGATCCGTCGTTGTTTTCCACCGCCGCCACCAGCAGCAGATCCGACGCCTTCCACCGCCACCACCACCACATCCGTCGACGTCTTCCACCGCCGCCACCACCAGCAGATCTGACGCCTTCCACCGCCACCACCACCAGATCCGTCGACGTCTTCCACCACCACCACCACCACTACCAGATCCGTCGATGTCTTCCACCAACGCCATCACCAGATCGCCGACGTCTTCCACCACCACCACCACCAGATCCGTCGATGTCTTCCACCAACGCCACCACCAGATCGCCGACGTCTTCCACCACCGCCACCACCAGATCTCGAGCTTAAGGATTGGATCCAGATTTCGTATGTGTTTGATTTTAGCTTAATTTATGCGATTCTGACGAATTTGTGAATATGCTTAACGTAATTTGAGTAGAGATCAGTGTTTTTATCATCAGGATATGAGGTTCGAATTTGAAATTGGTGTATAAATGGCATAAAGATTGGATCCATATTTTGTTTTGTGTTTGATTTTAACTTAATTTTTGCGATTATGACGAATTTGTGTATATGCTTAATGTAATTTGAGAAGAAATCAGTGTTTTTATCACTAATATGTGGTTTGGAGATGGTGGTTGTGGAGGTGGGTGTGGGTGTGGTGGTGGTGATGGTGGTAGCTGTGATGGTGGTGGTTGTAGTGGTGGTGGCTGTGGTGGTATTGAATTAGTGGTGGTGGGTGTGGTGGTGGTGGTGGTAGCTGTGCACATGTGTTTACCGGATGGAGGAGGAAGGAGGCGGTTGTGTACTGTGTTCACCGGGTAGAGGAGGAGGAAGGAGGCGGTTGTGCACATGTGTTCACCGGGTGGAGGAGGAGGAAGGAGGCGGCGGTGCACATGTGTTCACTGGATGGAGGAGGCGGCTGTGCACATGTGTTTATCGGGTGGAGGAGGAGGAAGGAGGCGGCGGTGCACATGTGTTCACCGGGTGGAGGAGGAGGAAGGAGGCGGCGGTGCACATGTGTTCACTGGGTGGAGGAGGAGGCTGTGCACATGTGTTTACCGGGTGGAGGAGGAGGAAGGAGGCGGCGGTGCACATGTGTTCACCGGGTGGAGGAGGAGGAAGGAGGCGGCGGTGCACATGTGTTCACTGGGTGGAGGAGGCGGCTGTGCACATGTGTTCACCGGGTGGAGGAGGAGGAAGGAGGCGGCGGTGCACATGTGTTCACCGGGTGGAGGTGGTTTTCCCAAAATACCCCTGTGCACCTGTGTTTGTTGTATTTTTTAATTATTAGTTATTAAAAATTACTTAATTATAGGGATTTAATCTTGACCCTAGATCTAGATTATTAAGGGTTGTGATGGGTTAACACGGTTAACACACTATTTGTGGTTAACAACGGAACTCAACCCTATATATATATACACATATACTTCACATAAACGTCACATCGTAACGGTTTCCCGCTCTTCGGACCGCCCCGCAGTCCGGCCTTGGTGGTTACCCACCCTTCGGATCGTCCCACGACCCGGCCTTAGCGATTACTCGCTCTTCGGATCGTCCCACGACCCGGCCTTAGCGATTTCTCGCTCTTCGGATCGTCCCACGACCCGGCCTTAGCGATTTCTCGCTCTTCGGATCGTCCCACGACCCGGCCCATCAATTAACATCATCATCATCATCAAAGCATATATACATATACATACATCATAATATAACGCACATATAACCCACTCACCTCGAATCGCACAACAGCAGTTACAATAATGACTCGAACCTTTTTATCAACTCTGTAAAATAATAAATATGACGTATACAAAAACTATAAGAAACTACCCAAATTTATCTTACATAAACATTCCTTAAAACAATTCATGGGTTTTTGGTCAGTTGCCGACCCAAACCACCGCCGGATCATCCTCGCGACTACAACGGCGGCGAAACCCCACAAGGTTGCTGCCTTTGCGGCGCAAACCGCCTTCCCTTCAACACCGCAGCAACGGCGGCTCTTAGTACCACCGTCGCATCCCACCGACAACACGGCAGCGGCGGCGGTTTGTTCTACCACCTCCACCGCCGGTCTAAACTCCACCCACGGCAGCAGCGATAGAGAAAACTACCACCGCCGCCAATCAAAACGCCACGGCAGCAGCAGTAGGGCTGCCCCACCACCGCCGCCGGCCTTCAACAAACTGCAGCAGCAGTGGCGGTACAACACCGCCACCGGCTGTCCCAAAAACCAGCAGCAGCTGTGGCGTCAGCCACTACCACCGACGACAGGTTTATTACTCAAAACAGGCGGACAGCAGGTTAAGCACCGCCGCCGCCGATCGGGACGACAACCTCAACCAGCCGTAGCCGGCGTGGTGTAAAACTCGGCGGAGAGCATCACCGGCCAAAGCCGGCGACCCCAAATCTGCCACCGAAACTGCTCCGATCTAGATTTGAAACTAACAAGACGTGGGTTTACCTTACGATATCGATCATGCGAAACCAACTCCGGTCACCCTCCTTCTCGATCCTCTCCCTAATCGTATCTCTCTCTCTTCCTTTTGCTTACACTCCAAGAAACAACTAAAGAAAACCTGATAACCCTTTACCCCCCCCCCCCCCCTTACACATATATTTATACGTATTCTATAGTCCTTATGGGCCCAAAATCCCTCCTTCCTAATTGGATTCAATTTGAAATTCTTAAACTAAGCCCAACTCAAGGTATCCACAATTAAATTAATTTAATTTAACACAACTTCCCTAAATAAACAAAACTGAATTTAATAAGTAATTAAAACAAGTACATAAAATAAACTACCTGATTTGGGGCATTACAATTTGGAGTGCGATGTAATGTGTCGTCTCATTTGGATGTTTACTCAATAAGAGTTAAAATCTAGGCCTTCTACAAGGATTCAAAACTACATTGAATCCTAGCCGTACTTTTTTTTAATGTTAAAATAGATAGTTAAAAAAATCGAGCTTGACTTCGTAACTTCCATAGTAACAAGCCTACATCAAACTTGTATTTGAACTATTTATTTGATCAGTTTAAACCTAATAATTTAAGAATGTTTATAAAATTATAGATTCAAATAAAGTTTTTAAGGATGAAATCTTAATAGAAGTAGTTACGAATTATGTAGTTTATGCCATTACGAAATAATTTACATTGTCGTAAAATAAGAAGGTTGAATTGAATAGTTGATTGATTTGAGACAACTTTTTGGAAAGGAAAAATATAGGTATTAAAACAAATTTTTTAGCATAATATTTTTATTTTTGTTTAATTAAACCATAGGCAAATATAGCAGTAGAAAGACTGGAAAAAAATTTGTGGTAGTTAATATGGTTTTTTTGGTGAGGCAATATTGTTTAGACATGACTTAATGAAACAAATGACAACTTATTTAGTAAGTTGGTTAAAGAATGTATGCATTAAACAATAAACTATATACTTTGGTGGTAAGACTATGAGGGAGGTTATCGACGATAAACCAACTAATGAATTGGGTTTTCTTCTTGTATTTATCTTTTGCCAAAAGGTTAGCAACTTCCATTCGAAGAATAGTTTGTTGGCCATCGGCATGGTTGTTTGACCACAAAGGAAATTGTTAGAGAGAAGCTCAACACTCGTCGTTCTTTAATTTCTTTTTCTCCTTGTCTCAATTGGTTTACCTTATCGTGTATCTCGAGAAAATGGAAATTTGGAGAAAAATTTTGGAGCAATAGATTTGGAACGGTTACCATGAGATAGAGATAACTTTTCTATTGTATTAACACCATTATAACTTGATGTTAGATGTTTATGAGAAATATACAATGTTTTAATGATACAAATGATGTTGTAATCTCTAAAATATATGAATTTCAGTGGGTAGCCTTTGAGTGGATCGATACACGTACGAAAGGAAAGAAAATTGATTGGACGACTTAGCTTACGAATCCGAAAGAAGTTGTATTCAAGTAGCAATTCCAGAAAGCGGTGTGAGTAATCTCCGGTGTTTGTCGCTTCTGTGGTGAAGGTTTGATTTCGTTGGCCTTCGGTTTGCGCCTTGCAAACTTGGCAGTTGCTTGAGAGGCCTGTGTTTTTCTTCCTCCTGTTTGTTCTTCGTTTCTTTCCTCTGTTGTACTCTTACTAGGTCCCCGTCTCCCGTGTATTCTGTTTTGGGCCCTGGGCATGCTTTGGTGGGTAATAAATTGCCTTTTAAAAAAATCTCTAAAGTATAAAATCTATAATTTGCTTCTTCAATAAAATCGGCAAAAAAAATTTACTAACCACTATAATTAATTTCAGTTTACATTATATAAAATATTACAAACAAATGTTTGTATAAATATAATGTTTTTAGTAATATAACATTTTATGATTTACTAATGTAACTTTAGTTATATACTAAATAATTTATAATTTGTTTATATATATATACATAAACATTTTTGTAAGTAGAAGAGCAAAATAGTCATTTATATCATTCAACTATAAATTCAATGCAACAATTACACGACAATTTAGTCAAATATACATATAAAAAAATTCCTACAAACAACTTAATCCATACAAATATCAATGACGGAACAAAATCCCATACATGTTATTATCAAATTGATTGCAATAAATACTCTCTCTAAATCATTAATTTACCCCCACAAACCACATTATTCAACTAAACGAAAGAAATTCTGTTTAGCTGAAAACTCTTCTATAGAAAACAAATTAGACTCCGTTCTTTGCCCAAGATGTAGGGAGGAGGTCGAATTGGTGGATCACACTCTCGTAAGTTGCCCTGAGGTATTTTATTCTACCACTTTAGCTACGACCAACATTGTTGTCTTTCATGGTGTGGCTCTCGAGAACTGTGTTTTGCAACACTCTTCTACCCTATTTGGCTTTGTTCAAAATCTATTTGGCTTGGGTCTTATTTCGGTGTGGTCTTCTTGTTCTTTGTCTCGTCGAATTTGCTTACTTTATGCTTTCGTTACATGTATTTGATTATTAATTAAAGATTCTTATCAAACTATATGTGAAGTCAACATGGTATTTAAACAATAAAAGTAGTTTTTGAATTAATCCATATATTAGCCATTCACTCTTTCGATTTTATCAAAATATTACTATCTTCACAAGTGACAAATCTGTTAGATTCTCACATCGGCTAGACTTGGACCAAATCTTCACTATATATGTTGGAACTTGGAACCCCCCTTCTCTCCTCAAGGGCTCTTTTGGAGATTAATCCTAGGGTTCCACATATTCTAACAAAATCCGTAAATTCCGGAAGGTGAGACATATATCTATACTATTAATAAAAGCAAATAACTCAATACGACGGTTTCTTTTGTTCAACAATTCATTTTACACAGTTACACTTTATACCCCTATAGTTAGTTATTAAATCTTATTTTAGTCATTTACTTTTTCATTTTGTATTTTAAACCCTTATCATATAATCTAAATAATCATATATTATGAACTAAAATATATTAAAATTACGTTTTTTTAAACAAATTATACTATCATAATCGTCTTGTCAATACCTTCGAAATGAGCCCAATATTGAATATTTTTTATTCAATTATATTATATATTCTATTATATAAAGATAATAATTTTATTTCAATTTTCGAGATTGACTATTCAATAAACCATTAGGAGGTTAACTGATTGAACACATATGATTAAATTGATGTTTACAATGATGTATATAAAAATCGGACAATTGATACATACTTCGCGCTGCAACGCGCACGGGCACGTTTTTAGTATATATATATATATATAGGGGTCGTATCCGTTACAAACCACCTAGATTGTGCAAACTATACAAACCAATCTCAACCATACATTTACATGATCAATGGTTTAGATCAATTAGGTTCCTAAATTCTCTCAACCACATTTGAAAAAAACTGCCTAAAAATTAGGGATACACAAAATCAATGGAAATAAATAGAAAATCAATGGTTAAGATTAGGTTTGTATAGTTTGCACAATCTAGGTGGTTTGCAACGGATACTTCCCCTATATATATATATATATATATATATGTAAACTATTTAAAATTTTTATTGTGTTTGTTTTGACCCATTGTTTAACATTATGCGGCCCATTTTCAAATAGTAAAAGTAATGGGCTCCAAAAAGGCCCCATCGGCCCAATTTGGTTGAATCCAATTGTAAACCCTAGGTTTATAATCCTTTCTTCAATACAATTTCCCCTTTACCACCATAGAAATCTCCCCAAAGAAGAAGAAGAAGAAGCAGCCGGTTGTGGTCAGTGTTCTTCTTCATCCTTCATACACTACCTGCAACCATGGCGACTCAAATGAGCAAAAAGAGGAAGGTTAGCTAATCATCCATTTACTGTTTTCAATCTAATGTTTTTCTCTATTCTTTCATAGATCTTATTGTAATTTGTGTTTTTTTTGCTTATTAGTTTGTAGCTGATGGTGTGTTCTTCGCCGAGTTGAACGAGGTGCTTACCAGAGAGCTTGCGGAGGACGGTTACTCCGGCGTCGAAGTTAGGGTTACGCCTATGCGAACGGAGATCATTATCAGGGCCACCCGTACACAAAATGTTCTAGGTTAAACTTCTAATCTAGTTACATGTATATTGATTGATTATTCATTTTATAGAAATAAAGTTAGCTGATGATTTATTGAAAGCTGCATTTATATGATTAAGATGAATATGGATTTGATTTGAGAAATTTGGCTGTTGAAAATGTTGTGGTATGGATATTTGTGCAATTTATGAGGAACAGATTTGGTTTTCATTGAAGTTATGAGACTCATGTTTGTGGTTGGTGATTATTGTATGCTACTGTTAATGAAGATAGTTTTGTGTGTGAGGGATTAATGGTCTTAAAAAGTTAGGGATTGGCTTTTTGTTTATGAACAATATGCACAGCAGATGTAGAAAGTGCTTGCCAAAATTATCTCAAGTTATCGTTTTATGGTTTTATCTGTTGTTTTAGTTTTTTGACTAAACATCTATATCTCAAATGTGACCCCTGTTAATGACTCTTTATCT
The DNA here is from genome assembly GCA_030169165.1 of Centaurea solstitialis. NCBI lineage: Eukaryota > Viridiplantae > Streptophyta > Magnoliopsida > Asterales > Asteraceae > Centaurea > Centaurea solstitialis. The sequence continues at coordinate 72,569,452 of CM058044.1, read as the reverse complement.
GTATCGACTAAGCTAGTGGACCAAGATTTGTTGGATATTGCTAGTTGCAAATCTTGTCTAGTGGACGTTGCGTCTTTTAGATGGAGATTTTAGCAACAATTGAAGACTTGTGATGAACTATTGTCATTGGTGTCAAGATGGAGATTTTAGCAGCTTAACTTGATACTAAGAAGTTTCTGTTTCTCTGTATTGTTGTTTTTAACTTTCTTTTTTATTGTAACATGGACAAAGCTATCACTTGACATTCTAACACCAAGGCTATTTGCTTTTGAATCTTATTTTTCAGGTGAGAAGGGAAGGAGAATAAGGGAGCTGACATCTCTTGTTCAGAAGCGATTTAAGTTCCCGAAAACAGCGTGGAGCTTTATGCTGAAAGAGTCAACAACAGAGGGCTATGCGCCATTGCACAGGCCGAGTCTCTGCGTTACAAGCTTCTTGGAGGGCTTGCTGTCCGCAGGTTTGTATAACTTCTTTTTAGTGTTTTTTTTAGTTCTTAATCGTTTTCTCAAATCATTGCCTTTCAAAAAGCAGCATGCGATGTGGCTAGTTAACGGCATTTGTTACCATCATATCTATATATTTTTTAGAAGAAGTAATTCTTTTGTATTAAGCTTGAAAGAAAGTGTATATGAGGTAAGTTATGACACGATAGCCGAAGGTTAATTTTTAGAATCCGGACTATTTTAGTATTTTTATAATATATAAATCAACGGAGATCGTTGATTTTTGGTTGAGATTGTTCAAAATGATATTGTATTTCCCCTCTAAACATGTACATTCATTGCCTATGGTTCTTGTAAAAATTCAATCTTTTTTGCTTCACTCGTACTTCATAGCTACAATCCATATTGACTTTGATTAGATTGTATCAGTTGACATTCTAATTGATTGTTTTAGGGCTTGCTATGGTGTTCTGAGATTCGTCATGGAGAATGGCGCAAAGGGTTGTGAGGTATGTATATATATAATATGCCTTATGTTTTTTTTGTCCCATACAACACATTGTTTTTTTTCTTATGCCATTCGTCGCTCTTAGGTGATTGTTAGTGGAAAGCTTAGAGCTCAGCGTGCGAAATCCATGAAGTTCAAGGATGGGTACATGGTATCATCTGGCCAACCCGTCAAGGAGTATATCGACTCTGCTGTGAGACACGTTCTTCTTAGACAGGTAAAACACATGTTGACCGTTTGCCGCCTTTTCCTAATAACCATGGGTGTCTTGGAAAAACCTTTTGGGTCCTAGATGGGACTCGAACTGTTGACCGTTTGGGACCAAATTTCAAGCATTTATAGAAGCAAATAACTGAAACCTTCTATCTTGTGTGTAGGGTGTGCTTGGTATCAAGGTCAAAATCATGCTCGATTGGGATCCCACGGGCAAGCTTGGGCCGAAGACGCCTTTGCCTGATAATGTCATTATTCACATGCCGAAGGATGACGTTGTTGTGCTCCCACCTAAGGAAGTCGAGGAATATAGGCCACCACTTGTGGTTGCTGATGAGCCTTTGCCTATGCCCATGTCAGTATCCGTCTAAATCTGAGTCTAAAATGGGATTAGAAATCTATGTGATGGTTAGGTTTCCAAGTTATGGAAGATAAATTTTTCGTCATCTGTTGAGTTTGCTTGGACAAGCATTTTTCTTTTTGAACTGCTGTTGAGATTATGAAATTTATGTTTATGACCAAACATTATTTGTTTCATTGGAACCAATAGGTTTAATGGTAATTACTGGTTTTGATCTTTTTGTGTACTTGGAAGTAGTTGGAGTTGCATCGTTACGTTAGTAGTTCATGTTTATGGGTATATCGGAGACTTGTTGAGGTGCTCTTTGCTGGTTGTCGGAATGGTTTTTGGAACAACTATAGAGGCGGAGGCAAGCCTTGGTCTAGGATGTCTTAGGCACACTCATGTTCTATGGAATTAGAAAATTGTTTTATTAATAGACTTAGGTATACATGATGGTTTTGGTAGTGGCTAATGATATAGAAAGTGGCTTATTCAATAAGTTTATAGAAAGAACTTTATAAGCCCAAGTTTTTCCGAAATTTCTCCCTCTTAACTAAGAAGAACACATTACTTGCATCTATTAAAATCACAAGCACAACAAAAACTTTTTCAATCTATAAAGATAAATTTATTCATACACAACCTTAATAGATAATATAAATTAAAAATAATTGTAGAAATAGTTTTGTGATACTCATTTCTTTAATAGATAATATAAATTAAAAATAATTGTAGAAATATTCAAAAACTGATAAATGAGTTTAACCGTATCAAACCATAAAACTAAAATTCAAAATCTCAAATAGCTGCAAGTTTTAAAATAATAAATGATCGAAATTTCATCTCAAGCGGGAGGCGTCTTGAGTCAAGTTGGAGTCTTGTTCTTATCGATTCCCGTACTACTACCTAAAAAGAGAAAATCGACAACGGGTAAGCTAATGCTTAGTAAGTACACACAACAAGCACAAAACATTACATCACATGTATCTGCATATAATACTGTCTTCCGTCTCAAAGAGAACGAATTTGATCTTCCTTCATTTCTTGCGAGAGCGAAACTGTCTCTCTGGCCCTTACGAGCACAAAGCTGTCCCTTTGTTTCTTGCGAGAACAAGGTTGTCCAAACAACATATACTACAATCACATACAAATATGGATCACATAATATTGTGTACAAGTTAGTGTAAATCACCTAATTTGCGACAAGTAAATGTGTCCTCAAAGCAACAAAACTATCTCAAGTCTTTAAAATGAAATCCTGAATGTTATAAATTATAAACAAGGTGTTAAGACCCTTCTTTCGGTCTAAAAAGGTAGTATAAATGGTCCTAAAAACACCCAGGATAACCCTTTAATACAAGATCAAAAGGGATGAAAATGGAAGTCGCAGGCGGCAGAAACGTTTGGCGCGGCTTCTGGCGCTACCTAGCCCGCGCAGCGACACGCTCCTGTACCAAGACAGTAGCTGGCGCGGTTTGTGCCGCAACTTGGCCCGTGCCATGACCCGTGCAAGCGCACTTTGATGGTTTGCACGATCTGGCTCATGCCAAAGGTCGCGCCAGGCGCTGTTTCTTTTTACCTGTGCGATTTTCAAGTGTTTTCGAGCCTAATCTGTCCCCAACCTGTTTATAAGCCTTCGGACGCCTAATTGGATGTTTACTAATGTCATCTAACATGCTTTGGACATGACAACATGAATCTAGCATCTTATATGGGTGAATCTAACATTGCGATACCAAGAATTATTTATTCAAACAACCAAGTGGAATACTTACCTCTTGAAATCCTCGAACCTCGTAAACGGTCAGAAATTTCTCATGAGTCCATGAACTCGCCGGCGACGATTGGTTTTATGGCGATCGCGAGCGGTGATGCGGTAAAGTGGTGGTTGGCGATTGGAAGGGAAAGGGAAGGCTAGGGTTTTCAGATTCTTTTCTTAGGAAAAAAATGAGAGAAGTAAGTAGGCTTAAGGGTTTATATACCGGACCGGGTTTACTCTCCTAACTTTAAAGTCCGGTTCTAACTAAGCCCGAATGAAATGTGTGTCAAACAAGTTTGCTTTTAAGAAATGAAATGTGTCAAACAATTGAAATTTAAAATAAACAAGACTAGAATGCCATCCATTATAACAGAGTTGTAATTGGCTAGTTATTCCAAATGCTCGTAAATATGAAGACAGAACAAGAAGTTATTGTATCCCCAAAGTTCAATGTCCACATCAGCATTCAACACTCTTGGCCCACTATGGGCCAAACCAAATGGTTCCTAGTCCCAGTGTAAGTCGAATCGCTTAGCCATGCTTCATAAATTGTAAAAACATACACCGTGGCTCAAGTCCACAAAGCCCAATAGTCCCAACGTGAGTCAGTTCACTTAGCCATGCTTCATAACCGAAAATAAACAAACGCCATGGTCCAGTTCCACAAGCCCAATAGTCCAAACGTGAGTCAGATCACTTAGCCATGCTACATAACCGAAAAACCAAGCACCATGATGCAGGTCCATCCCGCCTAATAGTCCCAACATGAGTCGGATCGCTTATTCGCTTAGCCATTCTTTCCCCCGGTGTTTGGTTGGCAAGAAATTTGGTTTCTAAAAAGCCCAAAAAGACTCCAAGCCCAAGCCCAGGTTGAGGCCCAATAATCGTTTGATCATCTCAGAGGTGAAATTGGTTCGTCGTCTCTCATGGTGGTTATTATTGTATCTGAATACGGCGCCCTAGAAATCCACATCGTCTCTCCGATCTCGCCTTATCGCCGTTTCTCTCCGGTAACTATCCATCATCATCTTCCTTCTTAATCGAATTTGCTGTCAATCTAAAGTTTCAATTTTTATATCCACCTCCAAATGAAATCCAAAATTAGGGTTTAAAATACCTAGAATATCTGCAATGTTTCAATTTTATCTCATTTTATACTCCATGCATCTGAATGGAAGCTCCTTTAGTTGTAGCCTGTAAGCGCTTCTTGTTAATTGCTTAAATGACTGCAACTTTATCTGAATCCCTTTCTTAGTTAGGGTGTGATTTTTGACATGTTTAGATGTGAAATGTACTTTTTTTGGTTGAAAGTTCAACATCAATGTAATCATACTTGGACTTATGTAGTAATTGTTTTTGAAAAAAATTCAAATTTATTTCTATTTTGAAATTGAAGCTCATTCTTTTCCAATCATTTGCCTTTCTTTCTAGTTTTGTTAACAAGGGACAAAATCTGAGATAGAGATAATGTATCATGTAGTAAATTTTTAACTTTTATTTGTTTCTTCCGGTTTCGATGAATTTTCTTGCTCTTATGGAGTTATGGTAGGCCTGTATCAATTAACATGGGTTGTTTGTTGAACATTTAATGTTGTTATTTCATATTATTCTGAAAGGGTCTTGTCCAATTTTTTAAGTAGTCGTAGAGGTCTCGTTTTGGAAGTTGATTCAATTTTAAGACAAACTTGACCATACTAGTGATTAGGGTATGGAGTGCCATGGAGGAATTGGGGACTATGCCATTTATTTTTTAAGATTGTAAATCTGGTAGCGAGCAGCAACCTAACCACTAGGCTGAACATCTGGTTTTTTCATCTATTTAATAGAATGAGTTGTGATCATCAGGAGAGAAATGTGTGCAATTCACGTTTATGAAACCAATCTGTCTTAATGATAACTTCGGTGGTTGAGATATATTTGCCCTTTGGAGCAATATAACTTTTTGGTCTAAATCATGTACAACCATATTCAAACTCAAAATTGTTTGGAAATCCATAAGATAATTTAGATTTGATATTCAATTTTGATTTTTCACTTATTGTTTGACTGGGATATTATTCAAATTTGAATGTATCGACATTATTGTACGCAAAAAAAAAAAAGCAACTGAAATACCCAAGAAATTTGAAAAGAGTCTGGGACCAAAGACATGGGAATTTTTTTATTTTAAACCTAAAAGAGTTGATTAAAATAGAAGTATAAAGTTAGGATCTTTTCACAAATAATACTACTGTCATTCATCTTCCTGAACAGAAATTGGATGAAGTATGATTTATCTCCACAATATTTCAGAATCTGGAATTCTGGATGACAAAGTATGTATCTTTGCTTGTTTGTGGAATAATAATATTGTAAAGCTAGAATATGGTAAACCCTGCTATGAGGTAGACTGTATTTGAGAAAGCATGAGAACATAGGTGGCATCAGAATATGATCAGCTGGTGTGGATGTGTGTTCTTTTATAGGATTTAGGTTTAGAATGTTTTGTTCAAGTATTGCGTTTATAATGTATTACACTTTCAACTTAGGATCTGGCTTGTACATACTTATATACAAACTTATTATATCCATTTGCTATGTTAAGTTAAAGTTCAAATCTGGATCGGATAACCAGATACAAATTTAACAAATCAATTTGTTGAGTACAGCACTAGATTAAACAGCATGTGAATGTTGGGAGATCACAAATTCACATTCACATTTATCAAATACGGACAATTCTAATTATGTAGTGAATTCAGTTTGTTATCAGATTCACTTCGATTCACTTTAGTAAATAATACCTTATACTTTCTGCCTTTTGTAGTGCTTGATGTTGGTTATATAGCTTTGGATTTTTCGTGAGAGAGGAGCACAATGGCAAATTACTCAGGAAAGGGTGCCCCTTCAAATGGATCCGTGTATGTTTGTAATTTGCCTCCTGGGACGGATGAAGATATGCTAGCTGAATACTTTGGCACGATTGGCTTGCTAAAGGTATGGGTTCTAAAAAGGTATTTCTTTACCTGCATATTTGTTTGCATTGTTGCATTACAGCTCCTATATATCTTGTAATTCTGATACTTCATTGTCTGTTTATCTTTCTACTGTATAGAAAGATAAAAGAACCGGCCGACCAAAGATATGGTTGTATCGTGACAAGGTGACAAACGAGCCTAAAGGAGATGCTACAGTGACATATGAAGATCCATATGCTGCGCAAGCTGCTGTAGAATGGTTCAACAATAAGGATTTTCATGGGACCATCATTGAAGTTCTCATGGCAGAGTCAAAGAATTCGCATAATGTGGTCGCACCTCTTGTAGAACCAAGTTTGGTTGATGATGTTGAACTGGAGGAAAGCGCCAAGGACATGGGTGAAGGCGGGGGAAGAGGTAGAGGTCGTGGTGATGCTGCAGGAAATGCTCCGGCAAAAGCGTGGCAACAAGATGGGGACTGGATGTGTCCGAATACAAGGTCTGTGATATGACATTGGTGAGCAGCTCCATCTGGCTAATTTTTTTAACCTATTGATGATATATTTTGCTATGTAACAAGTTTTGTTTTCCAATTGCCATCTTATGTGCTATTTTGGAAGCAGTTGTTCGAATGTGAACTTTGCGTTTCGTGGCGTATGCAACCGTTGTGGAAGTGCAAGACCTGCCGGTGCCTCTGGTGGAGGTGCAGGGGGTGCTGGTCGGGGTAGGGGTCGTGGTGGCCCGGATTCAGGAGGCGGTCGTGGAGTTGGCGGTCCCACAGGCTTGTTTGGTCCTAATGATTGGCCTTGTCCAATGTAAGTAAATAACAACTACAACATTGATTTTGATTATATGGAAGTGTCATTTGTGGCACCTTTGTTTTATATTTATGTCATTGTTCTGTGCACACTAATTTTAATTTATATTTTTATCTTCTTTTCGGAGAGGGGGCAGTTTATTTTACAAGTATGTGAAGTTGTGAATGAATATACGTGACTTCCTGTACTAACTTTTTCAGTATTATATAGTATCTATCTAGTTGGGTAGTGGCTGAAATTAATTGATTACGTCAAATGTCTCTTGAAGTTACTTTTGGTTTATTAGTTTCTACATTTCTTGGCCTTGAGTTGGTGTATGATACGAAATTTGCATTAATCTTATCATCTTGTGGCATTCATTTATATTGGTTTTCTCTACAGTAAGTTCCTTTTAAGCTTTTCTTTGTCACTCTGTCTAACGAGTTTCAGGAAATGATTACAATATCACTGACACTGTTGGTAATGTAGCAATTTTGTGATCTGAGCAACTTTTCTTGTTTTTATGCTTTCATGACATAACTTTAATGCATATTTGCATCTTGCTGCTGTTTTCACAAAACTTTATTTCCTTATGTGATTTTCTCCATTTTAGTTGTACTTTGGAATTATTAGAACTATTGAAATGTAGAGTGTGATGATCTGTACACACAACTCAGTAGTGTATTTGTCATAAGACTGCTATAAATATGTATAGAAAATAGCTCTTGCTGCTGTTTTGTAAGGCAAAATTTTGCAGTCACCTAGATAATGGTTACCGTACTCACATAAGTTTGCATGTGTGCACTTGCTAATCAATTGAAAGCAAGATAACATCAATAAATTTTGTGTCTTATGAAAATGTGAAGAGCTAATAAAAAGATTATACATCATCTCGTATGATCACATTGGCATCTTCTTATGCTTTGTTCTTATTCACAGGTGTGGTAACATCAACTGGGCAAAGCGCTTAAAATGCAACATCTGCAACACCAACAAACCTGGTGTCAGTGAAGGGGGTGTGAGGTATTTTGAATGAATTCAAACCTTCTTTTTCTTGTTATCTAATTGGTAAATAGCAAAGCACCATATTGTCATAGCAAACCTATGTACATTGTTTTTGCGCTTCCCATATAAACGTGTAGGATGGGGTATGTGGGTTCATTTTGCGCATTTGCTATTGCAGCTCTCATGGCGTATGCCTATTTTTGACATCAAGAATAGTTGACAAGCTATCGTTTTTCTTAACTGCTGCTGTATTGCACGTAGTTACAAAATTGAAGCAATTCAGGCAACATTTACCTTTTACCCAAAGGTCAATTAAGACAATATGGTGTATGTTGTTTGTTGTATGCAGAGGAGGACGTGCTGGTGGTTACAAAGAACTTGATGAAGAAGAGCTAGAGGAAACAAAGCGACGCAGGCGGGAAGCTGAAGAAGTAAGATCAATTTTCCTACAGTTACTGAAGCTATATTCTGCATATGCAAGTTCTTATCATGTAATTTCAGGATGATGGTGAGATGTACGATGAATTTGGGAACCTCAAGAAGAAGTTCCGTGTGAAAGCACAGCAAGTGGAAGTTGGTCAGGTGTTGCCTGGAACTGGACGGGCAGGCTGGGAAGTTGAGGAACTAGGTACTGCTTCATCGTTCTCGATGTTTTTTGAATTATTTAGCTGTATCTAACTAGTAAGGGGGCGTTTGGTTCACAGTATTTCAATGGAATCTGAAGGAATTGGAATGATCGATGCCATTCATGCATTTGTTTAACTATGGAATGGAATTGAATTCTACACATTCCACCATTTTTGGATTTCGTCATTCATCACAAGTGAGAAGGAATTTCAATCCCATTACACCTTATTTTCTCAAAAAGACAAAACTATTTTCATCTTCCCTACTTGATCTGAACCACCAGCGGTCTAAACCACAATAGTTGGATTCGGTTTCAAAATTTTCAAAAAGGGGTATTTTGGTCATTTACTAGTATTTCTTTCCAATTCCAAAGTTACATAATGTGAACCAAATGGACAGTTTCTAAATTTTTAATTCCATTAACGGATTCCATTTCAATGTTTGTCAACCAAACCTGATAACATTCTATTCCAATTCCTTCAAAGTCAAATTCTCTTGTCAGATTCCATTCCATCCAAAAACATTCTGCAAATCAAATGTCCCCTAAATCTTGCTTGAAAACCTAATTAAGTAGGTCTGTGTACTCTTTAGACCCCCTGCTGGATATGCCGTTTGTTCGTAACTCTTACGTTTTTACTCGCACTTTTGCACAAACGGGGTGGTCTTTGTGGAAATAACCGTTCTACCCTTGCCTCCCGACTCTGCATTGAAGCGAGATATATTGGGTTGGTTTGGTTATATGGATTTATTTACGGAATATAACTAAGTTGGTGGGTATTTGCAGGGATGAGCGATAGAGAACGAAGAGAAAGAAGCAGAGACAGAGGAAGGGAAAGGGAGGAAAGAGAAAGCAGCAAGAACAGAGAACGACGTAGGAGCAGAAGCCGTGACCGAGATAGAGGAAGGGAAAGAGATCGGGCTTACGATTACGATCGAGACAGAGAATACGGCCGGGACAGGGACCGTGATCGTGGTCACAGGTATCATCATTAAATTAATCATCATTATTAATAGAAGAAGAAACAAGTGTTTTTAATCAATCAAAAAAGATTATTGGGAGAATGGTTCCTTTGTGAAGTACTTGTATCCTTGGATTCTTTCTGGCAAACAAAATTATGACTTGAATGGAATGTTATGCTTCGGTTGACAAGTCCCATTTGATCCGACGGGCCTGCGCTTTTTTTAAAAGATGGGCAATTTCGTCTTTTGTTTCTGTTTGCGTCACGGTACGACCTGGTATGTTGATGTTTATTTGGGAAACTTTTATAAAAGTTGATTGGATTTGGATTTATAAATTTGGTGGTTTCAATGGCTCCAAGTCTCATTATCATCTCATTGTTGGTCGGCTTACAATGTGACTTTGTCTCCAGGGGATGGATGCTACTGCTACCTATCTTAATTGTAGCATTTAAAACTCCAATTTGAAAGAATATAAGAACCATTTAAAGTTCAAGTAATTGTTATAAAGAAATAGTTTATTATAATCCTAATGGAAGTACTTCCAATTAGTAGGGGTTGTTTACCAAATTTTATCTTGTAAATTTACGGTTCTCACCCACCTTAACATTTGTGGCCGTCACTTATCTGGTACCCACTAACAAACGTGCCGTTTACTTGACGCTTACCTGTTAAGTGCTTACTAGGTTAATTTACCTTACAAGATGACGGGGTTGTTTGGCAGTTGCTGAATGGTTTGGTGTTGGATGATCAAGTGGGGGAGAGCGATTAAGTGGTTCTTATGATCTACTATAAAATGAAATATGGATGTTTGGTAATTGTTGATAATGAAATCAGGGTGTTCAATGGTTAAGGGAGACTCGGGATACAAAACCATCCATAGTGTTTTAGAACCATTAAGAGACGATTCTTTTTTTTGCCAAACAAGATTTATTTCTTAATGATTCAAAGGTTGCCTTTTAGGAACTGTTAAGAAGTAAACAAATAACCTCGAACATGACAATGATTAGAATCTTACTCGGTAAGAGACGATTCTTTTTTTGCCAAACAAGATTTATTTCTTAGTGATTCAAAGGTTGCCTTTTAGGAACTGTTAAGAAGTAAACAAATAACCTCGAACATGACAATGATTAGAATCTTACTCGGTAAGAGTGATAACATGAATCAATAGTCTTACCTGGTAAGAGTGATAACATGAATCAAGAGTCTTACCCGGTAAGTGAGATTTACAAATCTTACCTGGTAAGCGTTTTGCTAGGTAAATTGTTGCGTACGATGCCATTTTGAGAGACTAAAGTATTGTCTGATATAATAGTTGATAGCATTCAATTTATATCGGTTACCGAGTTAAGAAAATAGGAGTCTGCTTTTATTTATTGCTCATGCAATAAGTCAAGAGGTATCTAAAAACAATTCTTACTAATAAAATTATAAGGTTTATATGTCGTGTTTTTAGTGAATTATTAAAATATTTCTTAACAAGATAAGAACAAAAAAAATACTTATTTAATAGAATCGCAGCAAGCTTAAAGTAGCATTGAGTAATAAGTAAAACAATTCGAGTTAATTTTTTTTGAAAGAAAAATAGTAATTTTTTTAACGGCAAGCTAACACACACGCTCCAGCGGTATCGGCCCTTTAATTGGGCAATCTCATTAATCCGCTACGACCCGACCAACAAGGAAGTGGATCCCATAAACTGGATCCTCCTATACCGGCTCCAAACCTGGCCCACAGGACTAGTTCCAAAGTCTGGATATCACAGAAATGTCGCTCGTGGGATTCGAACCCTGGTAGTGTGACTTTCACTCCACACCCCCCAATGATGTTACCTATCCAACTGAGCTAACGCCCTTTGATTCTAAAAGAAAATTAGTGATATTTAGCTTCTATTTGTATTTGACTCATTCCACATTACCAATTTGGATGGTTGATGATTGTTCAACGTTCATTGTTTCAAGGTAATATAATATTTATCAATTATGTGTTTGAATTGTCACAATCATATTAACTTTATCATTTTGTTGAATTTAATTTAATTAACTATGAATCATTAATAATGTTTAGGTGCTAATATCTTCATTAAATTGTATCTTTCACAAATAACGCTTTATATATATTTTTGGGTCTCGGAATAAATGAAAGTGACAAAAGATAATAATTAAGGTGAAAATAGAAGTGATTCGAATCATTAATCGTTTTTAATCTTATATACATTCATAATTATGTTTTAGATGAGAATTAATCCGGTGCAACTTTTCTCAACTAGGATTGATCTAAGGATGGAAATCTCTTCTCTCGACAACTTTCGTTTTGCAAGTTTTAGGCAAAATTTGATTGATTTTTGTGAACGTATATAAAGTTTTGTTATTTTTTACGTTAAGGTTTAGTAGTTAAGGTATTTGAAGTTTGATGAACGTATGTGCAAAGTATGTAAAGTTTTGGTGAGGGTACTTGTATGTAAAGTTTTGGTGATGGTACTTGTAGGTATACAAAGTTATAATGTTTTTTTTTTCTTTTTTTTCTTTTAATGTAAACGTGTGTAAAGTGTTGGTGATTTTAGTGTCACACCAGGTTTTTAGTTCTGGTATGTATGGATTATCAATGGAGTCAAATGTAGTTTTGGTCAGGTTAGGAGGTATGAAATGCATGCATGTATTCGAAACGAACTTTGATCTCAGTTTGGTTTAAGGAACAATTCGCCGCGCGAGAATGTTGGCTTTAAGTGACCTCTCAAACAGAGAGTTTCTCGCGACGCGATTAAACCCCTTGTTGGACCTCGTGAAGATGGGGTTGACGTTTCATGACGCAAGAATCGATTGTCGAGTAGAAGGGTTGAACCAGAGGACGGCTTGCAACGAGAGGTTGAGGGCTCGTACCGCGTGCTGAGCTCGGGCAATTTGGGATAATCTTCTTGTTTTTGGAATTAATGCTCTGAAGATAATTACCTTAAACCTATAGGGTCGCTTTCTCATTATAAATAGCTGAAAAACCTTTCACCTTTGATAATCAGGAAGAACAAGAAAACAACTATCAAAACCCTAGTTGTGGATTTTCTTCAGTGCTCTGATCAGAAATTATTCCCTTATCGGATTATCCTCATAATCTGAATTTCGTGTAACTCATACATAGAGTCGAATTTCATGTAACCATGCATAGGATCAAAGGTTTTAGAATAAGATATTTCCTCCCACTACTACAACATAAAGTTCACAAATTTTCATTTCTAAGTAGGTTCATTTTCGATGTTTGTTTTGCCTGTTAAAGAGTTAAGAGGTGTGAAAATAAGTACAAGTTTAAAGTTTTTCATATTAAATTCAAGGTTGCTTTTCATGCAAAGATATGTGCGTACCTTGACTTCCTCATTGCCAAAGTACCAATCCATTCAAGATCCACTTGTTTATGTGTGTGCGCGCGACCGATTATATAACATGGTTAACTAGATGCATTTTGTTGTCGAATTAAGCCATTTAGCTTCATTCATATCGAACATTTCATGGTCTTTTACTTAGATAAAAGTTTTTTTAACAAAGATGGAGAAATTGTGAAATAATAACGTAATTGGGTTAGTAGTAGAACCTAATATTAATTGCTGGAGATCAATGATTCAAATGTCACCATAAAAAGATAAAGGTATATATATAATACAACAATTATATAGATTACAAAAAAAAAGTTGAATGGAAATGGAAAAGAAATGTTGTATTTGAGCATACAAACAATAGTGCTTCTTTGATGTAATTTCAAAAGATGTAAGAATATGTACTATAAGGTTATGATGGTGTTGTAACCTGTAGGCCATATGTTACAAATATATTCATTGGAATTAAAAGCAAGTATAAATCGATTATAAGAAAAAACTATTAATTGGCAATGAAAATGGTAAATAATAAGTGATATATGAAAACTACAACTTATTGATAAATACTTAATATAAAAAAGTTAACTTTAAAAAACCAAATAACTTCAATTTGCACGTAAGATTATATATGAATCATATGTGATTTTGTATGTGAATCATATATGATTTTGTATGTGAATTATATAAGATTTTTGTACGTGAATCATATGTGATTTTGTACATGGAAAAAACGCGTCCCATTCTCTTAAATAGTTAGTGTTTTCGTATAAACCCGCATCTATATATATATGTGAATGCATTTAGAGAGCTAAGTGGTTACTTTTTTGTGGATATTGATTTTTGAAAAAAGATCTACATGGATTTTTGTTGAATGTCGATGATGAGTGTGTGGCTTTTTACTCTTAGGAAGTTATGAAATGTTACATCATATAACAATATAACTAGTGTGAGTTACATTTTTCTACTTTTCAAATGTATGTTAATCTTTAATCAAATTTATCCTTAAAAATCTCTTTTATTACACATAAATGTCTTGATGGTGACTCAAAACTGTCGGCGAAGAACTCAGTCAGTAATCTATAACGATGAAAGTGACTTTTCTATTGATGGAATTTATAGATCTCGTCCTCTTCTTAACGACATCAAAATGTACATAATTTTTAACTTATTTACCACAAATTAAATCAAATATAAAATAAGTTAATTCTTTTAAAGAAAGATCTCTTGAACAATAAATAAATACACGATCACAAAATAATATCCCAACACAAACAAAAATATCATCTTATTCTTTTTATATATTCTTATTCTATTGATTACTTAATTGACGTGAATAATTAATAGAATATAACAAATAAAACAAAAATAAAAACAAATTGAAAAGAAAACAACAATAAGTTACATTTGGAAACTTGTTTGGGGTACCATCAAAGGCCCCACATTTCACATGTGAAATACATGATTGTGTACCCGTGGTCGTGACTTGGTACACAAGATACGGAATAAATGATTCAAGAATCCTTCATATAATTCTATATAATTGAAACAATTGTATTAAAAAAACAAATTGAAACCGAACTATATAACCTATTAAGTTTGATGGTTTTTGAAAAACTGGTTTTCAGCTGTTATGTTAAAATCAGGGATGAGATCGGTATCGAATTGTTGGTACAAGTTTGATGATGGTTTGGTTTTGGGTTTAGGACTAGAAGATCGGTACTAGGACTACTTAGGGCGGAAATATGAACATGTAATCAAGTGTATCAAAATCAATCTCAAACAATCAATACTTTAACAATCTTCCGTATTCTTATACGCTTTTCTTGTTATGTTTTTTTCGTTCATGCGTCTCATCCGAGTCATTGTTGAGTACCGCATAAAGAGTTTTCTGAGCAGATGAATGACCTCAGTTGGCTAAACAAAAAGAACACATTAAACTTATAATTAATGTTATGATGTTTATAACATTAAACAGAAACATAATTGAAAAATGTGCAAAAAATAAAATTTTACTTGAGTTTGATCCGTGAAGGTGTCAAATCTTTTGATGGTGTAGGGGCCGATTTTTTGATGGTGTACGTAGGGATATCAAAATTTTGATGCTAGGGGTCAATTTCTTGATGTTGATAAATTCTTTTTGAAGAATACATGAATACTTACGGAGAAGGCATGATTAGTTTAGGAGATGATATATCTTGATTAGGAAAAATATGGTTAGTTGAAGAGATGATGTGCATAGTTTAGGAATTTAAGAAGTCATTGTCTCCAAATCTTTCGGGATGGGTTCGTTTTTTTTTCCGAAAAAATACCGGTACCGAATTACCGGATATAGAATTTGTAGAAATGTTAGAACCGATAATCGGACCGATTACATGATATATGTTCGGGCTCGATGCGGTTCCAGTTTGGTCCCAATTCGGATCATAAATGTGGTATTTGAGTCTCATCCCTAGTTAAAATAATAAAAAATAGTTCATATCAACAATGTCCAATTCACTATTTTGTTCAAGACCATACCAGTCCTATCAATCAGTGGCGAAGACATTAAGGGGATTCGTTGGTGCTGAGGAAACCCCCACTCCCAAAGTTTTCGAGATATAATCCAACTTTCGTAAATAAGAAGGATGTGTTGAAGTAGGCCCTATGTTTGAGTGCTTGTTCGTAATGAAAAGACTAAGTTCAAATCTTCTAAGCTCCATTTTCTTTTATTTTAAATCTTTATCTTCTTAATAATTTATATTTTTATTTTCTATTATTACTTAATATTTAAAAATTTTATCTTGTAAAATTTCTCTATCTTTCATTTTTATTTGTTAAAATTTTATCTTGTGAAAAATTTCTCTATTTCTATTTAATCTTTTTGTTGCTTTTTCGTTTATAAACATATAAAAACAGACAGTATTACATTAAATTTTAAAATAAACTAAATCAATGATGATATCATTGTACAATTTATCAAAGATAAGATTAAATATCAAGATCAACTTTTACCATATTTTTTGAGAAGTATCCTTTCGAATATCTATCAATGCATTAACCTTTAGCTTCAAATAACACATTCCTGTGTAGTCTCAATACCATTGTTAATGACAATTGATTTCTCAAAATATATGGACAAACAAATTCCTTTGTTAAAAACCCTTTTTTTGAGTCGATTTCCATATCATCCAAGTTGATGTGTTCCACGTAGCTTATTCCTGAGTCTATTAAACTTTAAGACTTAAACAAGTAGCCAACCCATCAAGAAGTTATCAATTTGAAAAACATAGACAACAAATTCCATTTGTTAGCAAGTCTTCCAAGCATACTTCCTATGGCGACATGTATTTACATGGCTTATTCCTAAGTCTATGACACTTTGACATTTTTCAAATGGTCAACTTAAAAGAAGTGTCTTTAGAATTATAAAACTTTAAATGAAATAGTATAACATTATTACTGAGAAACAAATTCTACTTTTTTATAATTAAAATCTCATTCTTTTATCCCACATCCGAGCTAAAGGAATTAGCTACTCGTGACAATAAATAAAATACAAGTAAATAGCAATAATAAAATGCATAAAATAAATTGTGTAAATTAAATGACAAGAAATGAAGAACAATAATGTAAAGATAACAAAATAAATGACTAGAAACTTATATATATATATATATAGAAGTATGCAGGAAAATTAAATATGTATAGAAATGCTTGAAACCGGTTGACTCAACGGTTGAACCGGGAACCGGTTACCACACCGTTTTCAATTGTAAACCGGTTTTTAAAAACATTGATTTATACTACCAAGGGGGAAAAAGACAAAGTAGCTCAAGATTTAAGCAACTAGAAAGTACCAATTACAATTTAACTAGATAGTTTAAAAGTGATCAGCAAGTGCGCTAAAAGGTCTTCAAAATCGGCTCTAGAATCTTCCCACAATATCAGCAAGAATGGCCGATTTGATCATTTCCGGTACTATTCACATTTAGCCATCCAGTAGCTCTTTATAGCACTCATTAGATCCATGCTCTGGGAATCTTGTACACCGCTGTCAATGTTATCATCTACTTTCGTGCGCATCTTGTGGCCAGACTTAGTCTCAGACGACCGAATTTTCATTTCTAAATTGCCAGGGATGTCGTCTAGGCGAAATCTAGATGAACCTTATCCATAAAAAAAGTTGAAAATAATATAAAAAGACTCAATTTGTAATATAAAAATAAAATAACCTATAAAAAAGTGAAAAGGAGTGTTAAACACTTTGAATAATCAATGTGTATCAAATATCATTTATAATATTTCAATAAAATAGTTAAAGTAATGGGTCACTTAGGCTATCAGTATCCCAACCATTCCAACCCGACTGTCACATTAGTTTTTTTCCAGCCCTCCCATTAACCCTCTAGAACCCTCTCTAATTAGTACCCCAACCCTCCCAATCCTCTCATACACAACACACAGAAAAACAGCGGTGTGGCCAACCCGTTTAGGCTCCCAGCCCGCTGAGGTTCATGGTTGTGTACCACAGTCCGCTCGGCCCACTGAGCCCGGCAGGCTCAAACCCGCTAAACCTGGGCATGCGGTACGCATAGCCTTAGTAATAAAATGATTTGGATTCAATTAATAGTATATAATATTATTTATCTCTTTTTTAACGTTCCACAAAGAAAACTCACAACATAAAGATTGATGTTTTTTTTAAGTGAATTTCTTCTATGTCCTTCTAAAACTCTTAAATTACTTCTATATCTTTTCAAACTTTTAAAACTCTTTTGTATATCCAAATATTTATTTTAACATTTATTAGATCATTAAAATTTTAATAATTATTTCATTAAATTCAGTTATTTACAAAATCACTATATTGCCCTTATTTTATTTAAATCTTTTTTTTAATTTTTCTTAAATATTCATCTTTATTGTCATATGAATAAAACCCTAATCATTAATTAAAAGCCCTAAATCTAAAACCCTAATCATAATGATGAAGATGAATATTTAAGAAAAACAAAAAAAATTAGATAATATAAGGGTAATATAGTAATTTTATAAATAATTGAATTTAATGAAATGATTATTAAAATTTAAATGATTTAATAAATATTAAAATAGGTATTTGGACATATAAGAGAGTTTTAAAAGTTTGAAAGAATATAGAGATAATTTAAAAGTTTAGAAGGATATAGAAGTAATTTAGGAGTTTTAGAAGGACATACAAGAAATTCCCCCTTTTACCCACATACATCGCCAAATAAAATTACCTATCAAATCTCACAAGACTTAAGAGAACCAACATTAATTACATATCTAGCCTCATTATTTGAATAACTTCAACGACAAGAATTTGAGATCTTTATCCCCTCAAATTAAAATTCCAGTTATAGCTATGCTGTCAATGTCATTTCATCTTTTTACGTCTTTTTGTTTTCGTTGAGTTTGATTTTAACTCTACTTATTATTATTATTATTTTCTATTATCGTAAATTATCAACTCTTTTATAGTTTACACACACATGTACACACACATATAGACTCAAATCCAGATAATCAATTTTGTCCGTCGCTAAACGACTTGATGAATAGGGAACCGTTGGTTCCACTCATCCCCCTTGTGTCTTATCTTTGAAATTTATGTGCTACTTGACACCCAAGATCCATCTAAAAAAAATCCACCAATTTCATCATTATATCTGTAACGAATTTTGACATCTTCTCTATTTTGTCATTTTCAAATAATATTTTGGAAGGGTTTTGTTGCTATTGAAAAGATTAATATTGTAAAGTCGGATATATAGTGAATGTAAGCAGTAATTCAAGTGTAAGAAGTTTGATTAACTTGCTTTTGTTCGGTATGCAATTAACAAAATGATTTATTTATCTTGACCAAAACAAAAAAAACATGCTCATTTAAATTATGTTTAAGTTATATTTTGAATTTCAAATACAATCATTTAACAATAACTAACTTGTCCAATCACTAAATCTACTAAACAAAGCTCTATAACCTTGATAATATTTCATGTTTGGATCATTATGAGTGATTCAAAAAAGACATGAGAGCAAATAGTTTGTGATATGAACAATCCTATGGTGTTAGTGTCTTGGACAAATGTTTGTCTCTTGCTAAGATGTTGACTTTGACCAAAACAACTAATGCATTTAATGTAGTGTTAGGCAAGACAAAAATATACATTGTGCAACCATACATTTGCAAGATTATTTGTTAGTTTTCAATAATCATATGTAGAAAGTTAATCATTGTTGTTGTGATTGTAAAATTTATTTTTGGATGGTGTCTATTTTTCATTACAACAAACTTTCAAGCAAATTACACTTGATAATCTTTATAATAGATTTTGCTTTTAAGATCCGTAAACAACATCCACAAGATACTTTAATCCACTAATATGTTATTTATATTTACGACGAGACAAACGTTTGAAAAAGATTCGAGTACACATACTTAAGCAAAATCTTAAATAGATATTATATACTCGTATACAAAACCTATTGGAAGAACACAATTCATTTAAATCTCAAACTGGATGAGTGTTTTTGTACAATTCATGTAAACCCCTTAGGGGCGTCTGAAACATGGTCTTGATAGATTTAAAAAAAACTAAGTTACCTGAAAAAAGTTAAACAATTTGTGAGACATCACACCCCGTCATAGTGTCTTTCCTTTCTTAAAACCTGATTTCTTTAGAGTCAAACATTTTCTCAAAAACGTTTAAGAACAAATCTTACATTCTATTATCAAATTTGATTATACAAAATTGTTTGCATTCTCTAGAAGAAAATAGAGAAACAATTTTTTTTTAATAAGAAGTTGTTATAGTTTCTTTACAAAACTTATGTAAATCAAAATTCTTGTCCCAAATATTATTTTTAATAATTTAGATACAAAAAACGATTTCCAAACATTTTACTTGACTCAAATTTTAGAGTGGTGTAATTCACGAGTCAATTTATATTTTTTAGTATTAGTTTGCCATATTATTTTCTATGTTCTCAACTAAACCTTATTAATATCCAATAATTTACAGTGGTATTACTTTTTATATAACGATAGTAATTGACACATATATATAATTGTAGAAGCTTTTACTTATTTTCATTCTGAAGGCAATACTTATATCATGCAAATAGGACGATATAGATGCCAAAGTACTATCAATTTGTTCCACAACGTCAAGTTGTCAAGGTACATATATGTATATAACTACTTTGAGCTATCCTTTGGGAGTGAATTTTACTGAAACATATTTATCATTAAATAGTAGATAAAAGTAAGATGTTAAAAAGACATGTCACGGAATTGTATTGATTAGTTTGTTGGTCCGATCGAATGCGAGCAACACATTTATTAATATATATATTTTGGGAATAGGAGTAGATGATGGACTAATCATAGAGTCCAGGCGTGATTAGTGTGAGCTAGATCATTGCTTCTATTGACATTTTATGACATTTATGCCATTTCAAAAAAAAAGTGTCATTCAGAAAAACTAATAAAACGATAAAATTCTAGTCTTGTTATAATGTAATATTTAATATTACCTTTTTATTCCTTCATTAACGTATATTTGTTAGGTTGTCCAACATATTATAAAGTCTTAATGCATATCTTTATTGATGCTATAAACTTAAATATCTCATAAATACTCTATCAAAATGACTTCTAATCATGCCAACATGTCGATTTTGACGTAGTAACCTTTTGGTTTCATCTGTGAACTAGAAAGGATAAATTAATAAACTGAGAACACACGATCAAACTTGATCTGATCAAATTTTCGTTCCCATTCATCATATTTCTTCTATGATCCTACCGAGTAGCTAGCACTCATAATTAATTTTAACGTATCTTACATATACACTTAGGCTATGTTTGGCAAACGTAGCTTATAAGCTAGCTGGTGATTGATAAGCTTGCTAGTAGCTGATAAGCTAGCTTATGAACAAATTATGTTTGGCAAAAACTAGCTTATGAGTATGTAAAATGACCAAAAAATGTATCTTTAAATTTAATAATTAATATAAAAAATGGTATAATCGGAAAAAGCTACAATAAGTTCCTCATAAGTTACTCAAAGTAGCGTTACATGTTTGGATGGACTAGCTTATCAGCTAGCTTATAAGCTAGCTTATGCTTGCCAAACACAGCCTTAAGTTACAATAACACGACACTTATTTTATTAATTATACCACAAATGATTAATTGATTATATGACACTTCATTTATGAATACATTACACTTCATATGTAAATTGTACCAAGTAAACTTGGATTGCCTCACGTAGATTGTGAATTTTTCAATAATCAAACAAGTCGACAACACAAAAAGGTTAATTTGGTCAGTGTGGTTTTGGATATCGATAAAATATCGAGCATGTGTTGAGGATAGGATGATGATGGTGTGATAATATATAGAAGGAGTTTATGGGTGATGATAAATAGATAAATAGATAGATAGAATATATGTTTGTAGGTGTTGATGGTGATGGATTGTCATCGTGTTGTATGTTAAGGAGAAAGACGAATGTTAAGAAGCCAAGGAAGAACAAAAGTGCATGTTCTTGGGTTCATATATGGACGAAAACCAATGCAAGACAATAGTATTATTGTTTTCCTCAAAAGACTATAATACCCTTTTAAATCATTGCATACAAATTTTTATATACAAAAATCTTCATAAACACAATTGAAACTATTTAAAGCCCCGACAAATTATATTGATCTATTGTATAATTGACTGTATTAAGTTGATCGGCATATATTAGGACTCAATAATGGTTACACCACCTACTTATTTGACATTATACTTAGATTGTGTCCTTCGAAACGTAATTGATTTCAGAATTTTGCCGATTTATAGTAATCCCATAACAACTTTTAAACTATTGTACTAATTAGTTTTACTTATATCAACAAAACACTTTTCTTAAACTTTTTCCAATGTCAATCAAAGAATAATCAATATATAGATCAATACATTTGATTAAAGATCAAAGACGAAACTCTATGTATCAAACAAAACTTTTAATAATCATAATATCTTGAAAGTAATAAATTCAAATTCCAATTTTATCCCTCCTTATATGAAATTTTATTTTTACTAAATAAAATATACCCATATTGTATAATTATATCATATTTAACTAGCAACAGGTTGAAATCACCAAGTTTTACAATAAAAACATGAATCCGTGATTAGATTATACCCATTAATTAATTAAATTATAGGCAACCTACAAGAAGTTATAGCCATATGAAATGGTTCAAGTGCTTACACACACATATATAATACATATATAATATATACATACATATACATACACCCATATATGTTTTGAAGCCAACTCATCCTCATTACTCCCGTGAGTCATTATTCCTTCTCTTGTGGTCCTAAAACTAACACAAACACCCATGGATTGATTCATCCATCCACTACAACTTAACATTCATCACTTCCACATTCAATGCGAACAAGCAGCCATGGCAGACCTCTGTGATTTGCAGCTCCACATTAATGGTCAACAAACATTCTATCTCCACGAGGTACACATTACTTATCTTCTCTTCATTCTTCACCCATCAGGGCACCCTAAACGACCTGAAGTTTTGATATGTTATTTTAGCTATGAGTTTAATATCAAACTATAAGCAACACCCATCAGGGCAGCCCAAGCGACATCAAGTTTTCATATGTTATTTTAGCTATGAGTTTAATATCAAGCTATAAACAATTGGTTCATCGAGTTTTAATATGTTATTTTAGCTATGAGTTTAATATCAAGCTATAAGCAATTAGCTGATGTTCACTATCATATTCATCATCATCAATCATATTCATCTGATTAGGGTTTTGTTGCAGAAAACCATAACAAGATTCTCCGGGAAGCTAAGGAAGATCATAAAGAAAGAAAAGAGGCGAACCCAGATCAGAAACACCGGGATCGAGATCAATGACTTCCCCGGTGGCCCGAACGGGTTCGAACTCATTTCAAGATTCTGCTACAACAATGGCGATATCGAAATCTCCGTCTCCAACGTCGCTATCCTCCATTGTTGCGCCGTGTTCTTGGCCATGAACGACACCCTCCTCCCCAAAACCACCCGCCTCTTCGACCAATTGTTCCACTGGCCTTGGGACGACGTCCTCCTTTGCCTCAAGAACTCCGAATCTTTCCTTCCTTACGCCGATTCCTACGGAATACTCGAAAAGCTCATCCAAGCTCTCATCTTTAAAATCACACAAAACTCGGACTCCATTACTTTACTAAACCCATCTTCATCTTGTTCGTCTTCTCCCGATAGCACCGCGAAGTCGAGCTCTTTGTTACGCCTCTCGTCGTGTTCTTCGACCAAAGGGCTATGGTGGTTCGACGATATGACGGTTCTACCCCCCGCGATCGTCGAAAAGTTCGTTAAGACCCTAGGCGCTTACCGCCAAGAAAACACAAGCCTACCCTTAACAAGATTCCTCCTCCACTACCTAAAGACCGCGTCCCAGTCGAAGAGTCCGCCGTCCTCGAGGTCCGAGTACGGCGGGCTGGCCGACACGGCCGTGCACGGCGTCGTTTTGATCGGGAAATCCGCGTTTTCGTGCCGAGGGCTGTTTTGGGTCTTGCGGATCGTTTCCGGTTTCGGGATGAGCCGGGAATGCCGAGGTGGGTTGGAGAGGTTGATTGGTGGTGTTCTTGATCAAGCTAAGGTGGATGATTTGCTGGTGAGTAATGGTAATGGTGGATCAAGTGGTGTGTATGATGTGAATCTTGTTTTGAGGTTGATTAGGGAGAGTAATAAGGTGGAGGGGGTGTGTTTGGAAAGAATGAAAAAAGTTGGGGGGTTGATTGATAAATATTTAGGGGAGATTGCACCAGATCAGAACTTGAAGATTTCAAAGTTTTTGGGTGTTGCAGAAAGTCTACCAGATTGTGCAAGGGATTGCTTTGATGGAGTCTACAAAGCCATTGACATATACCTTGAGGTAATAATTCCTTTTTTTATAATCGCAGATGTTAATTACATCCTTATAATTGCTAATTACACTTATACTTTCCTCACGTACATTAACATCACAGTCTACTTTCTACATTTTAAATGCACAAAATGACCTGATTCCGACATTAATAGGGATGTTGCAAATAGTAATCCCCTTTTTACTCTATATCAAGTATCAATATTAATATCAGTGTCAACGTCAACATCAATGGTTACCGTGCAATTCATTTCTTTACATGATAATGTACTTCAAACGGGTTTTATATAAAGATAAAGGTGAATTACTTGGATAATTATCGTTTTTTGAAAAATCCCAGATGGATATTCTATTTTGCAACGGAGTTATCTTTTTGGGATTTTTGACGTACAATGGTTTTGAGTAATAAACCGATACGATATTTGATTTATTTAGAACGATTGAGACTTATAATTAAAAGATCGTAAAACTCGATTTGTATTGTGTTGTTTTGTTTTAATTTAATTTGAGAGTGAAATTTTTTTGTCCATTTTAAGGTCAATAGATGCCTTTGAATGAATATAGGGGAATGGAATGGGGACAAAACACAAACTACAAGGGATGTGACAAATTCTGCCTATTTCCATTTTAGGATCATATAAATATTTACATTTAACTAAATTCACATGTTTGGTTTACTTTATTAGTATTTAATTTAGTTTTTTTTTTTAATTTATGCTGAATTATTTTCTTAAAAATTTGTTACATTTTAAATAAGAGATATGATAATGGGTATACATCATTATTTTCATTCCGTTTCTTGTTGATTGCTGGTATTAATAAATACTTAAACCAATCATATTAAATATTAATAAATATTGTTAAATCATATATCAAGTTATAGTTGTGATTATATTATTAAATCTGTAAGTAATTTGAAGCTGTTCTGTTCATCATCTGTTTAGTTTATTTGCTTGGCGTATTATTGCCGTTTGGCTTTTTCTTGATCACACCGTCTATGATAAATATTATATTTAAATTTATATATGATAAATATTATATTTGATTTTATATATGATAAAAATATCAATGATTTTTTCAATATGTTATATCCAACCATATGAACATAAGATATGATATGGGTCTGCACCTCATAATAATTAAATCATCATATGTAGCTTATAATAATATTTATTTAATAAAACTTTTTCCGAAAAGTTTTAAAGGTTGAATTATATATACCTATATTATCATCTCCACATGTTTTCTCTAGGTATGTTGCAGTTATCCCATATCATATTTATATAATATTTAATACATTTTTATATTTGAAATACAGTATATATACAATCATTTTTTTCATATGTGAAACAATATAATAGGATGTTTATTTAATATATATATATATATATAACATTTAGTTTTATAAAACATACACATTCATAAACATACACAAATTTAAAATCATCAAAGGGTCTTAACTGGTTTTTAGTTGAACTCAAAGTTATTGGGCCAGCCTGTTGCTTTGGGCTTTGGGGTGTTACATTTTTATATGTTTGTATCCATTAAGAAGTATGTTTATGTGTGTAGTGTTAGGTTTAAATGTGAACTCAATTTTGGTTATGAACGTGAAAATCACTAAAATCACGTCACGTGGCAATATTCACTTTGAATATCATGTATTATTCAGAGTGAATAGAGCTTAGACGCCTTTATTCACTCTGAATAATTCATGATATTCAAAGTAAATATTGGCACGTGGCACGATTTTAGTGGTCCTCACATTTACAATAAAAAATTAGTTTTCATTTGAACTTTCCTGTATATATGCATATATATATATATATATTTTGATTTTAACCGTGTATTTCATATTTGTTTTGATTTTGATTTTTGAAATGGGTTTGGAAAATCATTTCTCGTACTTTTTTATAGTATCTTGCATCCCAACACTAAAAAAAAGCTATTTATTTGATTATTAAAATCCAATTGTAAATATAAAAATAAAGAAAATCGAGGGGCATTAAAGAGATTAAAATAAAATAAGAATAACAACAAATAAATAAATCTACCATCACGGATGGCTTAAGCCGACAACTTCTCAAGCGGCTGAGCCAGGGTTTGTTATGTACTTTCAACTTGGACTACTTTATTCCTTTCACTTATTTTAGATTTTTCTTTTTAATTTCCTTTTTGTTTTATATTTTAAAATATTAATTATAAGTTCATATAAATCTAATAATATAACTATTCTCTAATTTATATACTTCGTATATCAAATATATTAATTAAATTAATATCAATTGTATTCAATTGTTTTGAATATTACGCTTATGCCTAAAATATGCAGCTTTAATAGATTATTTAACATAAGAAGTTTTAGCTAGAAATCAAATATTTTATAAAATAGTTATAATTAAAGAAAAGAAATAGATAACAAGATTAATAAATATCTTCCTAAGTTATATTTTCAATGGATGGTATCACTGACTATCCGCGTCCGAAACTTCACAGCAGCAAGTGGAGTTACCCAGGTTTCGGGTCAGCTTCGCACAAAGAAGCTCAAGAAGAGCTCTCTGAAGGGTGCTGAAAGCTCCCCGAGAGGGCCTGTAGGCACTTTAAACCTATGTTTAACTACCTTTAGTTCGAGTCAGTTTGAGACCGATGCAAATTAGTTGGATGTTCGAATGAATTCCGAATACTGTAAAAACATGTACGTGAGTTCATCTGTCGTTCAGAAGAATAAAAAAGTTAATGTAAAAAAATATTTGATATTGAAAGGTGAGAACGTGAAAAAAGGGAATCAAAATTCATGAGTAACTGGAGTTTTAGGTGAGAAAGCTGTAGAATCCAGTGGACGCCCACATGATTGCTGTGGTGTTCCCCACCACACCCTATCCCAACCCAACCCCTCCCTTCCTTCAAACACTTTTTACCTTAAGAATTTCCCACGTGGCCCCACAGGGGATGACAAGGATCATTTTGGTCGTATTCACACGTGGGCTATATACTTTCCAATCTTCCACATTTTTCAAGGACGATTCTACCCTTTTTACTTAAACAATCTTTCTACCTTTTTTCACATAAAAGAATCCTTCTACTTTTCATCTAGTACTTACAGAATATGTATACATCCATCTTATTCTAGGATCCCATCTTTAAATGATGTTTGTTTACTCTTAATAGAATAGTTCTATTAAGAGACAGTGTCTGAATCGTTACTGTTCGGTAAAAAGAACTGTCTTTTCATGGTTTCTAAAACCTACCGAAGGATTTTGTATCTTGGGACTTCATTAACTATTTAACGTCTTTGATTTCATTCTCAACAATTATCAAACAATCATATTTCATTTCACACTATATCATATCATAAGAGTCTCTGAAATTATTCTGACCCTTTAAATATTCAGTACCAAACCATTCAGCAACTGCTAAACGGCCTCTAAGACTTGTTTAGTTTGGTTGAACATGTGAACTATGACTTCCACACCTTTCGGATCTTGAGTCATTCATGATCTATAAATGTAATCGTTCTACTTTGTCAAGTAGATGTCATGTTTGCATACATTTCACCTCTAGACTTTATTTTTTTATGAGATATATACTAAATTTGTTTAATTTATGAATTTGCAGTCACACCCATGTCTATCGTTGGAAGAGCGGTCAAGGCTATGCCGGTGCTTAAACTACGAGAAGCTAAGCTTGGAAGCATGCAAAGACCTAGCCAAGAACCCCCGGATCCCACCACGGATCGCGGTTCAAGCACTCGTGTCGCAACATTCAAACATACCCAATCCCGATCACCAAGACTACTCCTACGTAAACGACCATGATCATGGTCACAATCACCATCACCGTCACCATCACGATCAGGATCACGGCACCCCATTGACCAAAAGCAGCCGAGAACTGATGGTGCTCTACAACAAGAACGACCACTTTCATTTCGAATCTGCAGACCATGGGTCGGTAAGCAGTTCCCAATACGAACATGATCAACAGAAAGAGGTGGTGGATGATGGTGTTGTGAAACTAAACCTGCAAAAGATGCAATGGAGGGTGGTGGAATTGGAGAAGATTTGTAGGGAGATGAAGGGTCAGATGTCTAGAATGGTTAAGAGTGATCAAGGCATCATTTCAAGGTCTTCAAATGGTAGACCATTACCCAGATTGTGTTGACCCTTTTCGGGTTCCTTTTTTCGATCTTCTTTATTAAATTGTACAAGAATGTGTTACGAGTGTGATTTTATGTATATTAATTGCTTGAAATCGGGGTTTGATCAAAAATTGGTTCCTGCTCAGTATCAGGTGAAAAGTATTTAGACCTGACATTTGTCCTAAGGTACCCGGTATACTCGTTCAAAAGCGAGGTCTGGGTAGGATAAGACATATGCAAACGTTTCCGATATTTAAGGGGTAGAGGGATTGTTTCCGTGAAAACCCTGAAAAACACCAAGTATACAGAAATGAATAATATCTTTAGAAGGCAAGACAAGCCATTGGAAGAAGGTGAAATGGTATTAAGACTTATGAGTAGTTTACAAATGTATCACATGTGCACTTTTATGCATCATAGATTATTAGATACAACAGACACTACTAAACAAAATCAAACCTCAACTACTGTTATAAAGAGGCTGTGATTCTGCAGCCTGAGATTTCGGGATCTTTCGTAAAGAACGGTATTGTAGCCGAACCTTCTCTCCACTTTCTATAATATTAAGCAAATACCTGCACAGATTGCCATGCTATGAGTTCAACTTCCAGAAAAGACACCGAACAAAACAAACCCAGTATATCCCACAAAGGGTCCCATAAGAAAAAAATGAAAAAGATCCCACCACAAGATAGTACTATTAATCTATTATATGAAGTATAGATCATTAAATGAGTAAAAAAGAAGGTTGAGTTAAGGGGTAAAGAAAGATAGAGATGATAAAAGTTGTAACTGAAAGACATGATAAAGGTATATGTACTAACCAGCCATTAAGACACTGTGAAGTGATGACAGCCTCTTTCCCGATAAATTTATCCGGTGTCCTCCTATTTCCCTGCAGTTTGCCATTTTAAGTCGTTGTCTCTATAGAGAATGTTACAGCCGTGAAAATATTTCAAAAGGGAACTCACCTTAATTACAACCTTCTCGTTTACTGTAAATGGATATTGTACACCTCTATGTAGTCCATTTTCAGCACTAAGATCCCCATTTTCCTGAAATGTTCACCACTCAGTGCATTAGGCATTTAATTTACTAAAAGATGTACAAACTATGTACCACAAATAAAATAAAAGGCAAATGGCAGATTATTCAAATGAGGAACAAGGAAATAAGATCATTACAGAATATATTTAAGAACTATTACATGAGATATTAAAGTTGATTTGTTCAAAAGGTTGTTGACACCCCCACAGATCTAACAAGTTCAGAGACCTATAAAATAACTAATACGACACTTTATTTTAAAAATATTCTAAAAAACTTGTTAAAATGTCCTATAAATTTATTGCAAATTTGCAACACTTTTAGATAGGATGCTTTATGGTTACTTCCTATGAATTTAAATCCTACAAAACAGAACATTTTAGACGATCTATAAACACAAATTTGTTGTGTTATATAAACTATCGTCACTGAAAAGTTCTCCAATCAAATATGGAAAATGTTATTTTGCTGATGGCACTGCCTTTCACTAACTACTGGGTATAACTTCTTTTAACTTAAGAAGTGTAGAAAGCACGTAATTTAAGCATACCCTGTGGTCACCAACTTCTTTTCTACGCTTTCGCAAGGCAGCATTGTGAAAGAGCCTTCGATCATCCTCATGCTTAATTGCTGCTGCAGCAGCTCTCAAGGCTGTCACTCAAAAAACAAGAATAAGTAGAGCAGAAAAAGAAGTGATCTGAATTCCATAAAACATGTCAACTACGGCTGAGAAAAGGATCAAAATAAATATTAAACAAGTGACGTAACTTACCATGATTGGGGATTAGAGACCCGGTCTCAATTTCAGTATCGCAGAGGGTACATCTTGCCTGTGATGTAAAACTTGTGCTTGTTATCATTCGCAAGTCTTCCAATCTAGAAGTAGTTAAAAAAATTTAAGGTGTTCAAAATCTATAACTTTAGTTCCCCCTATGATCATGCACATGAACATTTTTCCTATAAATTACTATCATTTACAAAAATAAAAATAAAAATACAAACTAAAACCTGGGTTGCAACCATTCCTTTGGTCATCAGTCAATTTAGTGGGATACCCTAGGTAGGTGATATGGTTAACTTTGAAGTTAGGCTTTTCCGTATTGTAGAGAACTCATGAAACTCTCAGTAGTTTCCTAACCTTTTCGTATTGTAATTTTCATTGGATAAAACATTCAGAAAAAAAAAAGTTCTCTAAACGATACAAGCATGGTAAGATTAATATGGTCACTTACAGACGTCAAACAAACTCATGGCCATGAAATGAAATCAGCCCAAGGCTTGGAGCTCAGAGAAAATATTGGTTAAACACAAAAGGCTAGCGGCAATATTCTATCAAGATCTCCTCCCATTTAATAGCCAATGACTGAAGAGGGAGTTTCTTATTGCTTCAAAATCACTGTTACAGTATCATCAAAGAAGCAAATCATTTTGAGCAATTTGGTGAAAGAAAACAGTGTTTTTGGGAATACGGGGCATAAAGGTATTTTTTAAGCAGTGCATGTCATTTTATTCAATAATGACTCTTGAAATCTTTATCTCTGGAAACAGCTATTATTTGCTTATCGAGATTTCTATACACAGTCGCCAGTCTACATTTTGCATCTTCATGAAGAAACAATAGGAAAAGAACTCTTCTTTCACTTACCGTTTCTATGACCCTCCTAAGCATCAGGCCACCAAACGAATGCCCGCAAGAGACAAGCGTAGCATCTTCAAGGAATGCACCACTATAGCATACAAAACCATAAGAAATGTCAGTACTCATAAATTTATTTTATCAATGCTTGTAATAGGCTGTTGTTATAATACCAATCAGATTCCAGCATGAATATCAAGAAAACGAAATTAAATAACAAGGAGGACTAAATTGATTATTCAAGTCTTTGAAGGATGGTACGCAGGGAGACGGGAATTAAGAGATGTAGAAATATTAAGCATCCAAAAGGTAAAAATTAGGCAAGTAAAAGTAGGCCCATGAACATAATTCCCAATTGTTTTATCCACATGCAAAAAAATAAGAAAACACGAGATATCTAACACATAAATATATAATGTTTCCCAGAAATATCTGATAGTGAAAATCTGCTTCTCTTAGTATGAACATAACATGTGGAAACTAGAAAAAGCAGTTCCTAAAGTTCATTACTGCTCATGCTGCCTAAAACTACAAGCCACATGAGGTCCTTAATCTTATGGACCTATTATGCATTGAGTTAGTAATTTGTGCTACTTTGTATCCATTTGCCAGATGTGCTACACACCACGATTCTAAGAAATAAACAACTCTGTAAATTGAGCTAAAACAGTAAGAAAGCAACCAGCAAAACATCTGAAGACGAAATAACTTACGATAATGAATCTGAGAGCACACTTCTCAATGTTGGTTCTTTGTCGACATTAGTCAGAGCCACCTGTTGATCCAGATCCCATCATGAGACTTAACTTTCTTTTTAATGTGACTAGATCAGCCAACTTCAGATAAATACTAGGTTGTACACGAAGAATTGAAGTTTCTACCCCAAAGCCTAATCTAAAACTTGCCAATTAGTTAAAAACTTGAACGTATGATATGACAAAATACTGAAAAAAGGTTTCCTCAAAATGAAATATGTTAACATGTAAAATGTAAAATTACAGACACGCTACGTGGATAATTTTTTTGGTTAAGGAATATAACAGAGAACATAAGGTTTCAGGCATACCAACTCACACATAAAGATGTATACTATGCATACATGTGTGTATGTAAACACATACATGCAGGGGTAGCAAAAGCATAATGAGCATATACAAATGAAGGAAACTTAAGGATCTGTGTGGTTTAGACCAAGAAATGAAAATGGGAATGAAAATGAAATGACAGGGAACAAAAATGAGAATGAATTTTCATTCCCCCCAGTTTAATCTGGAATGAGATTTTGGGCTTCTGGGGGAACGAGCCCATTATATTATAGAAAACCAAACAGTTTCTTTTATTATCATTCCCGTTGATTAATATGTTTTATACCTTTAACCAAACACCCCCTTAACCAAGTGGAATTAGCCGGCAATTTGGCCTTTCCATAAAAGAAGATTGATCATGGAGGGATGCAGACAGCCCTATTGATTGGGTCATCTTCTCTCACTCTGAAATCTAAATGCTGGACTAGAAAAAGGTTTGGCAAAAAAAATTCAGCCCGTCCTACCAGTCTGGAACAAAGACTTTGTTGTTTGCTTCAGTTCGAATTTTAAAATCGAGATGATGATGGAAATCCACAAACCAGCTTCACAGGCATGCTAGGAAGGTTTGTATACATGCTCAAGGTTTCATAAAGGTAGAAATAGCTTAAAGAGGAGTATATATGTTTCTAATACTTATGACAAGGCCAGTACATAAACGAAATCAGTAAACAGGGGAATACGGTTTCACATAACAGATCACATTCTAGTAAGATTGGCTTACAAGAGTACTATCAGAGCGGTTGCAAGGTATATCTTCCTCAGCAGAAAGATCATCCATAAACTGGCTTACAGAGATTGGCACATAGCTCTGGGGGATGACATGACCGGCCGCTGTTATTGGAGAACAATCTAATACAGCATTGCCTTGTGGCATGAGCCTAAAAGCCAGTGATGACCTACAAAATAGAGATGTAAATCACAAGGTTAAGAAAACCCTAAAAATAAAATCATATTCCAGGAGTGAAATACTGCACTTTTACACCAACTAAAATCTCTACCGTCCAGGATTAGCAGAGGCAGAGGCAGAGGCATGATCTGTCACTAGCCTACATAAAGCAGCAGGACGAAGGCCCGCGGTGGCATGGCTGAGTGCCTTCCCTATCAATAGTAAAAGGTCTCCAGGAGCTGAACCACAATCTGCTAGGTACCAACGACCATTGGGGTCATAAACCTGGAAAAAAGTAAACCAGCTAATGTAAAGGATCTCAAATAACCAACATTAGACCAGGGGCGAATAACTTACAGGACTATCGGACCTAAAAATGTCAAAAATGGTATATTAGTTTTCTGTTAAACTGGAATCAACAAGTTTTCATATTTATGCAAATTAACTACTTAAAATCTACTTTCTAAAGAAAATAAAACAAGTACTTTTGGAAACCGAAAAATGTGTTATTTCCTTTCGGCCCCATGGATTGTAGAGCTCGTGTTCCACCCATGAATTAGACCACAGAAAGTAATTTAAACGATCTAGTAACAAAAGGTTTCACAATAGACCACAAAAATTAGACAAGACATACAAACTTCTAGAAGAACCAGAACTTGAATACGCCACTGCAAAAAAAGAATAATTCAAGAGTCAACCAGATAAAAGTATACCTGAAGTCCAGGAGCATCTGAACAAACCAATGTTAATAATCCTTTTTCAATTTCACAGTTTGTGGTTATATTCCCTTCTCCAAGAGCCCCTTTTCCATTTTGCACCGGCACGTGCCGGTAGGACGCCACGAGTACTGATGACGACGGCTCATTAGCAGGTAACGGGTTATCATCGAGTAAATGATTAAAAACACTGCAATTATATGTTTAAGCATAAATCAGTCTAACATTTGAACAAAAAAGTAAATAGAAAATAGTAGGGGGATCTTCAAGTGCCAAAAAAGTAAATACTTGAACCTATTATCATCATTCTTACTCGCTTCGTAAACGAAGGTTCCTAGCAACTGCACATAAAGCAGCACGAGCGACCTTTCCCATACATCGAAAAACTTCTGCCATGCATGGTGGAGATGAATCCGTATCTTCTAAGGCCCTGTCGCATGTCATGCTCATATCATGTAATGCTTTCACCAACACATTCAAAAACGTGCTACCCTCGTACTTGCAGAGGTTACAAACATTTGCAAGCAGTACAAGAACATATAAACCAGTTAGCAAAGTTCTACAAGTACACATTATTGCTACAAGAAAAACTTTCCCCAAAGAGAGATAATACTCAAATAGTTATGGATACCTTGTTATCAAAACATTAACATGTAATATGAATTTCCTTAACCTTTTGCTTCGATAAGACATCATATTTTGAAACATTACACTTCTTTTTAACAAAGATCAATGACCATGTAGCGATCCTTCCTAAATGAAATGACCTCTGAAGAATACTAATATCATAAAATAAAGACACATTCTATAATCATTTTAAGAGTCCAAAGTGATTCCCACAATATCATAAACATAAAGACACGTTCTTGATGAAGCTCTTAGAATACAATTATAACACAAGCAACCTACTTTGCACAAAACTAGAAACAAATCAAATGAACTAAACAATCCTTTTAATCGGTTATCACTACCGTCATACTACTTATCTCATCCATAATCATATACACAAAGAATCCACAAAGCTAGCCAACAATTGATCCACCATAACTTCAAGAATAACAAAAAACTAGAAATAAAGCAACTAAACTAATCTAAATTAGTCAGACCAAATGATCAAAATTCACATAACTTCATCATTTACTAATCAAAATGTAATCCTTCATCCAACATCATAACATAATCTCCCAAAATCAGAAGACACATACATACCTTCCTGCTCTGTACATATAAACCCCACGGCTACTCTTACTGCTACTACTGCAATTAACACCACCAGTTTGAGCCCTAACCCTAAAATACAACCTGGCGGATTCCAAGCCGCACCTCATCACCGCCTCATCTTCACTCCCAACCTCGATCACAGCCGCGTTGCACCTGGTAAGAGACTCCGATAAGACCTCCACCGCCGTCACATAACAATTCGAAGGCGCTCCGTCGTAAGGGAGTAGGTCCGAGAGGCGTACCCTGGCCGGCGACGACGACGAGGAGGAGGAGGTGGTCATGTGGTGGTGGCGGTGATTGATGAATCTAATGATGATGATGATCTAAGAGAAGAAGGAGGAGAAAGAAGATGGAAACTTGTAGTGCGATTTACATGAGCAGTTGTCTGTTGATGCATCATCATGAAGATGTCGACCATTGATCATTATTTTGTTCAGAAGAAGATGAAGGAAGAAAGAGATGGAGAATTGGAAGAGAGCTAGGGTTTATGTGGTTCGTTAATGGCGGAATTGAATTGAGAGGTTTTCCGATTGATTGCCGCCGGCGGGAGGGAAGCTCGTCGGAGAAGGAATTTTGTGTACGTTTTTTTTAATTTTAAAAAAAATCGTATATTCACTAAATATACAATTACTGTGAAGAAAAAATTAAAAAGAGGAAATAAGTGTTTTACCCCTTTTAAAAACTCAAATTCCACCACCTCCTACCCTTTTTTTTCTTCCAATTTCCAAAAATACCCCACCTCCCCTATCGGACGACCCGTAATAGCAATTTATGACGGTTTTCGGCTATCACCGCTACCGAAGCACACTGCTAATAGCCGGTCTCTGGCCAATAGCACCGGCACCATCTACTGTTGTTATACCGTTGTCTACTTGTATTGTCTATACCTTTGTCTAATTGGCCGAAGACTGCTATTAACGGTGATGGCCGGAAACCGCCATGGATCGCTAGTAGAGCTCCACTGGATAGGGGAAAGTGGGCTATATGGGGAAATTGAGAGAGAAATGATAGGAGGTGAATTTGATTTTTGAAGAGGGGTACAATAATTAATTTCTTTTTTAAAAACTAAGGGTGGTTAGGATGGTGTTTGAAAATAATTATTAGTTTATATATTGTGAAAACAAAAATAAGATGTTTTGAAATGTTTCTTAAAAAGCTAAATAAGTTACTTTTTAAAAAAATAAATCATTTTAACTTTTTGGAAAAGCAGATAAACTAATAGGGGGTGTTTTACGAAATTTTTCATTAAGTTTTGTATGAATAAATTTGTCTGTCATCACAATGAAAAAATACACGAGGCAATTTTATTTTTATATAAAAAACATAAAATTATAAAACACTTTCATAAAAAAGAAATATACGAAACAATTTAATTATGTTATTGTTATCCAATAAATTCAACCATTTACATAGATATATTTAATCAAAAATATGAAAATGTTTGGATCTCTCCACTATACACACACGGGTTGCAAAAGAACTGAATGTTCAGCGAATTCTTCGTGAACTGTTGAATAGTTTGTTTATAGTCGTTTATTTAATAAATGATAGTTTGTTTATAGTCGTTTATTTAATAAATGAACGAACGTGAACATATTTATTGTCCTTTTTGTGGTATTAACAAATATTAACAATGGTCTTGTTTGATCATTTACGTTGATAAACATTCGTTCATTCATATCCATTTATCTTTGTTTTTGCCTGTTTATGTTCGGTTTATGTTTGTTTATGCACAAACATTTTTATATAAAATGACATTAGTATGTAAAATCCATAAGTAAACTAACTCTTTAGAATTCCTTTTTATGCATCCTAAATTAATCCGGTTTTTCATTTTGTGCGATACTTTTGTCGGACGAAGTGATAAATAACCGTGATTGTTTTTTGTTCACTTTTTTCGCCTATTTATGTTCATTTAAGTTCGTCCATTACGTCTATTTAACTCTTAACAAACGAACATGAACAAATACATTTTCTTAACAAACGAACATGAATACACAAACCAAATGAGTGTTAGCCTAGTGGTAAGGCTTGGGCACTACATAGTGGTGAACCCGAGTTCGAGCCCTGGGGGACGCATTCTGGAGGTAACGGGGCTTCGACCCCGGGCTGCATGCTTTAGCAGTCGGGCTTCGGCCCAAAATTGCCGAGGATTAGTCTGGGCCCAATGTGGTCTGGGATACCTCTCCAAAAAAAACATGAATACACAAAAAATGTGTTTGTCCAATTAAGTTAAACATGCGAACACAAAAAAAGGTTTTATTTTCATTCAATTCATTTACAGCCCTTATATATAGAGGCATCTTCAAATGAAAAGTCAAATTCAATTGTGAACGTGAGGATAACAGAGAGCACGACACCTGTCCTATTTGGCTCCTAAACAGAAATATTTAGACAGAATATTATGCATTATTCATGTAAATAATACAACATTCAGACCGAATAATATAGCATTCAGTATTATTCACCTTGAATAATGCATAATATTAAGTTTGATGATCTTGCATTATTCATATTGAATATATCACGTGAAGCACTCTCAATTATCATTATGTTTACAATTAAATTTGAGTTTTTATTTGAAATCTCATGTCTATGTGACTATGTCCGTATATATTACATTCTCAAATGCATAGACTTTTAAAAACCAAGGTAATATTTAAGTAGTTTCCATTGAAAAACAGAATTAGGATTTTTGTATAACAACAAAATCAAAAATCTGTTTTATAATATTTCAAAATTCAATCTCAAACAATATAAAAACAGGATAAATGGTTAAAAAATTACATTTATTATAACAACTTTGAACCATATTGATTGGTTCAAGAGGTTTACTTATTATAAGTTACATCAAAGGTTACGGACACACCACACATTGAAATAAATTGTTAACTCATCAGGTTCAACATATAAAGTCTTAAAGTTGCACATTTTCAGCTTCTTGAACCTCGTTTTCGGTTTTTTTGCCTTTCTTACTTTTGTAGTACACAGACATAAAGTTCCCAACGGCTTTATACTTTCTTCGACATTTGTCGTAAAGCTCTCCATCAAACATCCTCCAAAAATCCTTCTCGTTGAGTTCAGTGACCGCATATTGGGTCTCAAACCCATGGTTCTCGATCAACCAACTCTCCATCCGATGAACTGCACCAGCCCCATCAAAGACTTCACCCCTCAACACTGGCCTTGGTGCATAATAGAGTCCAATATCCGTATACATCTGGGCATGTACAGTGTCCCCCCGCCGACGCTTTTGCTCAAACCCTGCCTCCGGATACACCATCGTCTTACGTGGGTGTTTGAATAGCTTGTGTGGACAAAGCCAAATCGGATATACCTGTAGAAAAATACCATAACAGTAAATCGCATGAAAATTGCAACTTTTATATTTTAAGTAACAAACATTATTAGAGTCCCTGCTTCAACTTGAACCTACTTTCCTTGATATATACCGGAACATCCACTCTCTCCTTAACGACTCTTTTTAACGACTCTTTTGAAAAATAATCTAATGCATGTTTAACGTACCTCCATTTCACGATTGGCCCACTCTAAAGCATCGTAAACCTTATGAAGAGGAACAAGCAAGTCTTGAATGACATGCATGTCATGATAATAGTTGCGAAGGGCTTCACCTTGTGTGGCTTTCATCAAAGAAATCTTTGGTGGCATCATCCAACCAAGAAAAAACCGAAACCACCATTGATCGGCGAACGGAAGAATAAGCTTGGCTTCCCAGAATAAGCTTCGAGTGTGCCGATGATAATACTCTCGAGTCGGTATAAACTCCACGAATTCGCCCTTTTTCAACGCCTTCTGAGCGTGTTGATAGAACCACGGCTTGAACCACCATCCGATCCGATTGACCGTGTTCCCTTTCTTCTCTGCTTCTTCCTTCGAAGCGTATTTTCCCGTCATGCAAACGGCTTCGTTTGGATTGTATATCAATGTTTCCACGAAAACGGGAACATTTTCACTCACGATTTCCCCACATTGCGGTGCAAAAGAGTCGATATACCCGTTCACGAGATCGCGTAAGTTACCGTGCACCGGTTTGTATGTCAATTTCATGTATTCTTTGATCGGTATAATCTTGATTTCGGCGGAAAGAAGCAAACCCAAAGTCCCTTGAGACCACGGGATGGCGTAGAAAAGATCGGAATATTGGTTATCTTTCGTAGCTCGAACAACCCGTCCGTCGGCGAGAAGAATTTCGTAAGCCACAACAGTATCGGAGAAAAGCCCGTATAAATGGGAGCTTCCTTCGATTCCGAAGCCGTTTATGAGCCCTCCGACCGTAAGATCTTCGAGCTCGGCGACAACAGCGAGTGCGAGATTCATTGGGACCATAGCTCGTGTGATCTGACCCATCGTAACCATCGGTTCGCATTTCGCGACCATTCTCTCGTGGTCGATTTCAAGAATGTTGCAGAAAGCCGAAAGGTCGACTTCGAAATGCCGAGCTCGTTTATAGTCAACGTTTCGCATCCCCACTGAAACCCATGGCTTTCGAGCCGTGCAGACCAGGCCATCTTTCGATGGGTTCCTTTCGTTTAACCGCTTGATCGCTTTCAAGACGTTTTTGTCGTGTTCCTTTTGTCGTTGCTTGTAGGACTTCGATCCGGATATAATTTCGCCGATATAAGTGACGAAATGGAGCATACAAGAAATGGGAAGCATAAAAAAGATAACGAAAACCCATCGGAATTGGACCAAATGATCGACCCACACCTTCTTCCGCTGCGGTCTTACTATCGGAGTCTTCATATTCGACATTCGGGTTGGTCGAGATCGATAAAATTTTCGTTAAGAAGGATAAAATGTACAAAACGGAGGTATGGAGAAAAGTATTGGAATTACTTAGGAAAAATTAACAACATTTTTTGTAAGATTATTAAAACATATGAGAAAGTTTGAAAACTTGGATATAGAATATGTTGCAAAGACCATGTTATATATAGATAAAACATTAAATGGTGACTTAAATGTTACACAAGTTTAATGGCACTTTTTGTAAATATAGGATTATAGGTCATGGAACCTACAAATCTTTTATATTAATCACTTTCAAAATTTCAAGATATCTATTCAATTTCTACAAGGGTGTGTTTGGTATTTTAACATGATAAAATAATTGTTTAGTTTCTGGGTTAGATAGAATTCGACAAAAGAGAATATATATAAAATGATAAATTTATCTAAATTGTTTATTTATTTTGATTATTATGTATTTATTAACTTATAACAAAATAAATAATTGTATAGAACATTACAAATTTTTTGGTCAATTAGGTTAAAAGGACATAAAAATAAAAGCTTCAACTAGTTTTCAGTGTTTATTTTATATATATTTTTTTTCTATAGTACTCTTTTTATTATCTAGGATTTTATATATTACGTAAATTAATTAAACTATAGAAATTGTATAAAAAAATAATATTTTGTAGTTAGAGTTAAATTTTCAAGAGCATTAAAATTTAATAAAATTTAAAAAATAAATAAAATCTAAAGAGGGAGAGATATTGGATGTTTTTACAAGATAATAAATGGAGACTATCTAACTTACATGACATTTATAGAATTGAAATTATTATATTCGTTTTTATAATTAAATATATGAAATGACAATTAAAACATATTTCATATGGTTAATAATATTTATACATAACTAATACTTACTAGTTAATGGCCCGTGTAATACACGGACGATTTAAACATATTGTTTTAGTTTCTATTAAGAATTAACATTTGTATTATAAAGTTCACAAATAATTCACCACAAACCAAACGTAATATCCA
Organism: Centaurea solstitialis; assembly: GCA_030169165.1. NCBI lineage: Eukaryota > Viridiplantae > Streptophyta > Magnoliopsida > Asterales > Asteraceae > Centaurea > Centaurea solstitialis. The sequence continues at coordinate 72,528,991 of CM058044.1, read as the reverse complement.
ATTAACAATATAAATATGATTTAATTAATTGATAAAAGAGACATTAATGATTTAGTTTAATCATAACCATTTAGGAAATTATATATATAACATTTATATTACTTTTCTTTCATTTTTTATTCAAAGCTTTCTTTGAAATTGAGTAAGTAGAGAATTATTATTTATTAAAATAATTCTAATTAATCAACGATTTAAATGAAAAAAATTACTCTTACTTTATTTTTAAATATTTTAGTCATCTAATAGATGTTAAAATATCTGAAATTCTTTTGTTGAAAGATTTAGATTTCGTGAATGATTCTAAAACGGGAGGGAATCTGAAATAAATTATATAGTGTTTTTGATTTGTAGGGGTTTAAAAAAAATTATTATTTATAAATGATCTATAGAATTAGTAAGATTAAAAGGATGGAATCTTTAAATTTCAAGAACATCAACAATAGCGTTTTAAATAAAATAAACTTTTATTATTTATAAATAATCTATAAAAAAATTTAGATTAAAAATAAGAATCTTTAAATTTCAAGAATATCAACGATAGAATTGTAATAAAATGTAAACAACTTAATTTATATCTATTCTTAATATTTACTAATATAAATAAATTAAAAAAATATTCAATATTATACTCATTTTGAAGGTATCGTCGAGACGATTATAAGGGTGTAATTTATAAAAAAAACAAAAAACTTAAATGGTTTTAATTCATATACATTATTACCCTAATATGATAAGAATGTAAAGTGAAAATTAAAAAGCTAAGGGGTAATAAGTAATTTAATCAAATAATTATAAGGATAGAAAATGTAAATTATAAAAGGGAAACTAATAAATTAATGAGAAATTTTAGGTATGTAAATTTTGGAAAAAAAAATGGAAATAGATTGTGACATCATCATTTGATAGAATTTGTTTAATTGACCAATGAAATCACTCAATTTCATTTTGATGACATCAGCAGAAACCTTCGAGACGATTATAAGGGTGTAATTTATAAAAAAAAACAAAAAACTTAAATGGTTTTAATTCATATACATTATTACCTTAATATGATAAGAATGTAAAGTGAAAATTAAAAAGCTAAGGGGTAATAAGTAATTTAATCAAATAATTATAAGGATAGAAAATGTAAATTATAAAAGGGAAACTAATAAATTAATGAGAAATTTTAGGTATGTAAATTTTGGAAAAAAAAAATGGAAATAGATTATGACATCATCATTTGATAGAATTTGTTTAATTGACCAATGAAATCACTCAATTTCATTTTGATGACATCAGCAGAAACCTTCTTTTAATATATATATAGATTAATATATATATAGATTAGTAATATATAACTAAGATCAATTAATTAGTTTTAACTATTTTAGGTTAATATTTATGAATAATTAATATTAATAAATGTTATAATCAAAATATATCAACAAAAAAAGTTATTGTTTCTCTCAAAGATGCGGTCATTTAATTGACAAAAATCAAGCTTTAATTTCGTGAGATAAATACCGTAAGCGTACAGTGTCGTAGCATACGGGTCGAACATGGGGAGACGACGGACTAAGCACGGGATTACACCCCTCGCATAGCTAGTCATGCGAAATCGGTTTTCAAGGATTGGTGATTAAAACTAGGCACGAAAATGAAAACTAACTGGATTACTCTAGTAAACTAAGAGACCCTAATAACGAACAATCAACCAATTAAACTAGAAATGAAGATCTAAGCATACCAACAAGGGAATGAAAACACTATTCTAAATTAATTAACTAAGATATTAGAAGAAAGCAATTAAAATAGGGTTAATTACATGGGAGTGTATCCAACTTGTCACGTTTTTTCATTGTATGTACCCAACTTTTAAACCTACCATTGTATGTACTGAACTTTTAAATTTTCTCATTGTATGTATCAAACCTGATATAACAGGTAAGAGGCTGATGTGGCACCAGTTATATTGACGTGGCATCTGATGTGGCGTGACGTGGCATCTGATGTGGATATTCTTGAACTTTTTAATTTTCTCATTGTATGTATCAAACTTTTACTAATTTCTTCATCTTCAACCTCCCTCCCACCACCACCACCACCACCACCACCACCACCAAACCACCACCACCACCCACCACCACCACCAAACCACCACCACCACCACCAAACCACCACCACCACAACCAAACCACCACCACCACCACCAAACCACCACCACCACCACACCACCACCAAACCACCACCACCACCACCAAACCACCACCACCACCATATAGGCTTCCTCTCTTAGACATCTTGCACCACCACCACTCCGTTGCTGGCCACCCAACAGCCACCCAACAACCGTCGCCGGAGCCCGGAAAACACGCGCTCCAGAGCCCGATCGCCGTCCAGAACCCGATCGCCGGAGTATGAACGGTCACACATCTTCATCTTCTATTTAAACTCTGGAGCCCGATCGCCGGAGTATGAACGGTCATACATCGCCGGAGATTGGATCGAACCGGCGGCTTTGAAGAGCTGGTCGATGATCCCTTGACCCGAATCGAGAAACGGGTTGTGCCATTCGGGAGAAATTAACGATTTGGTTGCTGGAATCGAGTGGTGGACTGGTGGTTGTTTGACGATGGCGGTAGTTTGGTGTTGGTGGTGGGTTTGGTGATGGTGGTGTTGGTGGTGGTTGTGGTGTTGGTGTTGGTGGAGATGGTAGCTGTGGTGGTGGTGGTGGTTGTGTGATGGTGGTGGTGGTGGTGGTGGAGATGGTGGCTGTGGTGGTGGTGGCTATGGTGGTGGTGGTGGTTTGGTGGTGGAGATGGTGGTTGTGGTGGTGGAGATGGTGGCTGTGGTGGTGGTGGCGGCTGTGTGATGGTGGTGGCTGTGGTGGTGGTGGTTGGGTGGTGGTGGTGGTTTGGTGGTGGTGTGGTGGTGATGGTGCTGGTGGTTTGATGGTGGTGGTGGTGGTGGTGGTGGTGGTGGTGGGAGGGAGGTTGAAGATGAAAAAATTAGTAAAAGTTTGATACATACAATGAAATTCCATGTGGCATCCTATGTGGCATCTATGTGGCATTGTGACCGGTTACCTGCTCAGCAGGTAACCTGATACATACAATGAGAAAATTAAAAAGTTCAGTACATACAATGGTAGGTTTAAAAGTTGGGTACATACAATGAAAAAACGTGACAAGTTGGATACACTCCCATGTAATTAACCCATTAAAATATTAGTCTAAAAGATATCTAACTAGGAGTAATAAGAGTTAAGGAAAAACGAACAAGGAACTAATCAACTAAATTGTCGGGAACGATGAGCGTTAAGTGGTATCCATTCAAGTGGGAATTATCAAGTACTAAGGATGTTCACGTCCCTCTTCCGAGAACACGCAAACCATTCTTAACGGGGTTCGGTTATTTCCATACCGAAATCCGTTAGAAAGCGATTACTCGATAAAAACCCAACTATTGTCAACACCTATTTCCATGATGTTGTAAAAGTCCCCGGTTAATTCAACTACACAATGACCAAACTTCCGTTCAAGTCATTGTTATTAGAAAGAATGGTTAAAAACTCATGAATCAATCGCGAATCCCTAACTTCCGTTAGACGATTAAGCTATGAAAATCATTTATTAGAAGCCATTGGTGAAAACAATTAATCCGGGACAAGAACCGACACTACTCGACTTCATCAATCCCAAACAATTGGAAGGGAAGAAAACATTAATCTAACGTAAAGCGATAACGAAACCTAAACAAGAACCAAAGCAATTGCATCAATTGAGGAAAAATAACCAAATCTAACACTATGATGGTGAATGTAAACAACCTAATAACATCAAAGCCATGAAAATCTAACATCATACCAAACCTAAATTACCAAATTAGCAATTAACAACTAGCTTTCAACAATTGAAAGTAAATGCACCTAACACTAAGAAGGATAAATCAACAAACAAGATTAAAGCATAAAACCATTAATTTCATATATAAAAAGTGCAGTAAAATAGATATTCAATCCAAAATACCAATTTCTAGCAATCCATAAACTTAACAATTAAAATAAAGAGCAAAGGGGGTTGAAGATAGGGAAAGAGAGATACGATTACTCCCAAATTGTAGATTTCCTCAAGAAATGAGTCAATCCATCATGCCATAGGCTTGAAATCGAATCGTAGAGCTCTCCACCTTCAAATCAACCCCAAATCCAAGCTAAATCTCACAAGTTCCCAAAAAGGTAAAAATACGGCTGAAATGAAAGGTATTCCGAAAATCTAGGGCAAAAAGCTATTTAAAGGCCGCACAAATGACCAAAATACCCCCGAAGGGAAAAAGTTCGCGGAGGCTGGAAGCCCCGTTAACTATCGCTAACCAAGCTGTCTAGCGATCGCTAAGCAGCTTAAACAGGGGCAGATTCCAGCTTTTTATTCGTCGGCTTGGTCCTCTCAAGGTGCTTCCATCTCGTCCTTCGTCTTCTCGTTGGTCTCCTCTCCATCGATCTCTTCCTTGATCTCCACTCTCTTGTCCTTCTCGCCTTCCTCGTCCTTCTCGCCTTCCTTACCTTCCGACAATCCCACGACCGATCCACCATCATCCGCACCTAGGCACTGTAAAGAACACTCGCAACAGCTCGTTAAACGCAAAGGGGACAAATAGACGACTCCAAACTAAAACTAAGCAAAAAGTAGAGAAAAATGCATGAAAATACTAAAAATGTAAGAAAACTAAAATAGAAAATGCGTAAAGGATGAATATAAAAAACGTACAAACAGTTATAAGCTACTTCAAACAGTTTATTAATAAATTAATCTGTATATATTACCATAATTATTTTTTTAATAAAATTTAACTTATAAACAAACTTATTTTTATCAAATGATACTTTAAGATATATTTCTTTTCTCTAAATATTTAATTACAAAGTTTACTATTGTTTAAACATCTTTTTTGGAATTTCAGTGTAACCTATCTTCTATTTCCCCATCTTGGAAAAGTTATTGATTTTTTTTAATCAAATTTCCTAAAATATCAAATTTCTTTACTTTTGATCGAACTTCAACGGTATTTCATGAATTTGAAAATTTGTATCAAGAGTGATATATATATATATATATATATATATATATATATTACCCTAAAACATACACATATTTTTGTCAAGGTAAAAGGTATTGCATGAATTTAAAAACTTGTAAATTTTTGATAAGTGTTTAGATTTTTATTTTGCTTTTCTAATCTTTGTGTTCACAGTTACAGATGAGAAATAATTTTGTCTCTATCTTTTTAAAGAACTTCTCTTGATGGTTGATTGAGGACAATAAAAGCTTAAGTATGAGAACTTTGATATCGCTAAAATTATACATGTTTTTAAGAGCTGATATAATTGTTTTTACATTAGTTTTGATCTAAATCACTGTGCTTTTGTGCTTAATTATTATAAATCTTCATTTTAAAGGTTTGGAAGTCATTTGGAGCGAACAACGTCGAAAAAAAGGTCAAAGAGGAGAAAAGTCAAAAATACCATCGACGGAAAATTTCTCGAGTCGCAAGAAAGGATTTTCGAGTCGCGAGTTTCATGAAGACTTAGGTTTTTTATTTGAAGTGTTGGAAGATTTCAAGTCGCGAAAGGGTTCTCAAGTCACAAAGTATGCATGGGTTACTTTCTTCGTGTGCTAGTTTACCCTCATTAGAAGATAAACACAATCTCCTTTATTTTTAAAAGAGATAATGATCTCGTGCCGCAAGGATAATCTCGAAACGCGAGGTGGACACGGTTTTGGCCTTTATAAATTGGATTTCAAGCCTAGAGTTCGGTATCCGTTTTTTACTTTCAATACATGCTTTTCAGAAGTTTATGAACCACCAGTTGAAGAAGGTGATTAAGCATAGTGATACTTCGCCGACCGTGACATGGAAAAAGATTATTGGTGTGACGTCTTCTATAGCTATACTGTCTGAACAATGATTTCATCTTTTTACTTTGTTCTTGATAGATTTAGTATGTCTATGTACTAAACTTATTAGTACTCATTATGGGATGATGAACTTTATTTGTAGTTTGATTTTAATCTTATGATATGATGGTTTGTTTTTTGAATGATTGTTATTCCGATTCAAGTTTATAGTTTTGACCTTCGCTACTTTGATCCAATTAACTAGTTGTATCTAGAGATGCAGAACTCCCCCTGATTAATTAGTTTCATATGTCTTTCACTTTGGTGACCTTGTAGACGTTCTACCGGAAATGGAGATTAGGATTGGCGTCTGATAACCTAGTTGTAGATTTGATAGAAAACCAGTCTTTGAGAAGAACTCCCTTAGACTGAAAAAATCAAGTGAACACAGGTTAATTGAATAATAATCTGGGTTGTATCAGTTGTAGGAGGTTAGAAGGAGAACTCCCAACTATAATACAATTGTTATTAAGGTAGACTAGGAGAACTCCAATTAATCAAACCCTAAAAGAAGTAAACTATCATTGTTTTAACTGATAAATCAAACTATTATAAATGGATTCTATATCCATAATGAGTGCACTTGTTTAATCAAAGTAAAAATTTTAATCTTCAATTGTTTGTTCTTTAATTTGTTTGTTTTTTTAGTTTAATTTAGTTTTAATATATTTTCAAAACCAAAAATCCTTTTAATTAGAATAATTATAGAATTGATTAGGTAACTTAATTGTTCCCAGTGCTAAGAACGATACATGGACTTGTCATTACTATACTAATCGTGATCGGGTTAGACTTGTTTGTATTGCGGTAGTTAGTAGATGTATAAAAGGTGAAGGGTAAATTCGTATGGTGAAAATACCACATCAACAAGTTAAGAAATGAGGGTCTATAACTCCCAAAAGTTTGCTCGTCGGCACAAAGTCGCCCGTGACTCAAAGCATTCTTAGCCCGTGACAAGCAGTACCGAGAGTTAGGGTTTTGGTCGCAGTTCCAGCATGCGATAGTGCCACAATGGCCACAACTGTCGGCACAATCGTCGAGGTGGTACCGCAAGTGAAAAAGACTGGCGACAAGAGGGTTAGGCCATTGGCAGGGTCGCCGAAAGCATCCACAACAATGGTCTCGGTGTTTTTCGGCAAAAGAATGAATAACTTTACTAATGTCAATGTGGCACCATACTTGATAGCTTCTAGGATATCATAATCGCCTATAAACATGCATGGGCTCAACACTCACATGAACAAAAGTGAGGGAACAATTAAAGAAATACATTACATTATTATTGTACTTTCAAGAGTGTTTTACAAGGCATAGGGAAAGCAAAAGCATATAAAGTCAAATATATATAGGGTGTTAATAAAATGGTTTTTTCTTTAAGTTATATATATAGATAGATATATAGGGGTGTAAACGAGTCGAGCTTTTATCGAGTAACTCGAGCTCGAGCTCGAACTCGGCTCGTTCGAGTCGAACTTTATCGAGTTCGAGCTCAAGTTCGAGCCCAAAAAACAAGCTCGATTATTTAACGAGCCGAGCTCGAGCTTTTAAGAGTTCGACTCGAGTTCTTATCGAGCTTTTCGAGCCTTATAACATATATATATATATATTTTATTATATATATTATGTATATATAAGGGGTATATATCAAAACAACCTAAATATATATCTTTCGAGCTTTTCGAGCCGAGCTCGAGCTATAACCTAAATAACCTGTTTTTTATACAATTTCGAGCTTTTCGAGCCGAGTTCGAGCTATAATGTATCTTTCACGAGTCGAGCTCGAGCTTGAAGTATGAACCCACCCCTATATACAGAGGCGGAGGGTAAGAAGGGCTATGGGGGGCCATGGCCCCCCTGTTTCTCTTCCTCGTCAATATAGCTTTCTCTTCTTCTTCAATATAGGTTTGTGTGTAAGTTATATGTTACTAAATGTTACAAATTGGCCCCTCCACTTTCTACCAAGTTCCACTCACAACTCACTAACCAATTCAATTCTAGACAATTATTCACTCCAAGGGTTTTCTTTTTTTACTTCAAATAACAATATACTTCTATTTCTATCTTAAAATTAATAAATAAAGAACACTAATAAAAAACCATTACAAATATTTAACGAATTAGGAACCTACATATATTATAATATATTAGAACATTTGTTTTTATAGACTCTTAATATGCTATTAATATCTCTAAATGGAAGCTATTTATTGTATTTTAAATCTGTTAATTATATTACAGGATTTAGAACTACTTTATAACTAAATACAGATCGTAAAAAACTATGATTATGATATCGATTTAGTTAAACTAATTGTTGATTTCAGATAAAAATATGGCGCTCTCATATAGATAACTAGTTTTATAATAAGGCCTTCCTACTATTAATTAACATAACGAAAACAAAATATAAATATAAACCAAAATCGTAAAATAATATCTTTACTATGTAAGATTTATGCACAATTATATAGAGTAACAAATAATTTTCGGGCCCCTAGGTTATAAGGGCCGTGTTCCGCCACTGCCTATATATATAAGCTTATTTTGATACACTTATTTTGATACCTCTTAACGTCAAAAGGATATCTCCGTAAAGTTGATTAACTTGCTCAAAATTCTTGGACGTTATATATATAGGGGTGGGTTCAAATGTGAACCCCTTTTTGGTTGTGAACGTGAGGACAACCAAGAGCGCGACACGTGGCGGATGACTAGGCGCCCATGAACCGGCCTTATAAACCGGCCCATGAGCTAAATACCGCAACAAGTCGTCCTCTGCGGGGTTTGAACCTCGGTCAACTAAGGATACCATCTCCTGAAGACACTTCATCCATTAAGCTATACCATCTTTGGTTAAGAACAAGATCATTATTATAAAAGAAAAGGAAATAGAACCTTAAAAAAATATGAAGAATAAAAGGAAAAGAGTGTTAAGCAATTCGTTAAGGTTTTCCAATTTTTTTATTTAATTTAACTTTTGACAAATCAAATAAAAATACAATAGTTGAGATGCAAAATTTAAGAATCATTATAACGAATATTTACGAATCGTTATAACGATAATCAATGTGTTAATTGTATAATTGAAAATCATTAATCTTAGGTGTACCAATAGAGTCTTTTAAAGTCCATTTACAAATCTTTTATCATCTTTTATAAAGTAAAATCAAAAATTAAATTTTATGTAATATTGGTCCAGACTAGTTTATAGGCTCGTGACATGAACTTAAATGGTTTAATGGTGTCTTTTGAACGTAAATTGCATATTTTGCATCATTAAAAGGATTATATGTTTTAAGTAGATTTATAATTCATGTCGAAATGATATAATTATAGACTGTAACGCAATGGATCCATATGCATGTGAGTAGGTCATATTTAGTAAAGTAAGAAGTTTTGTTGTTCTTACTCGAGACTAATGTTGACTAGGCATTATGGTCGTTGGTATTGCGGAGAAGAACCTATGTAAGGGTTAAGGTTGGAATCCGAGACCTTTTGTATTGCAGATGTGATCTCTTGTTTAGTTGAACTCTAAGGCCTTAGATATTATGGTGTTGAACTCGTCAAGATTGCGAACAGGAATCATTGGCTTGTAGATGTAACTTTAAGTAAAAGGTAATTTAATTATTTTTACAATTTTCTATAAATGATAAAATTCAAATCCATTTAAAATCCTACAACCAAAGGCACAAAATAATTTCAAATCTTCTCAAATCCAAATTTCTACATAAAATCTAACTTTATTAATATCATTCTAACAAACCAAACTGCCCTGGTAGTTATCTAGTTTTCCTTCACTTTTACTTTTATGTATTTTTGTATACAGCTCGTTTGATACAAAGGAATTTGATTTATTTTTTCTTTTAAATTTGGTCTTAAATTTATGCCCTTGCATTTTACATAATGCATCTTATACTTTTATTTTGTGTAAATTACATATTTGCAACGTTACTATAAAGTAATTATGAAAAAAGTTCCTATAATTTACATTATATTGCAACGTTGGTCCTTGTGGTTTACACTATATTGCATTGCGTGTCCATATGGTTTACACTATATTGCACTATTAGTTTATATGCTCAACAGATTGATTTCACAGGGAGTTTGGGTTAGGGGTTAATGTAATCTAATGTAAACCACAAAGACTTTTTTCATAATTATTTCAAAATAGGGACCAACAATACAATATAGTATAAACCACAGAGATCAAATATATAATTTACTCTTTTATTTTAGATTGTTTCATTTCATGTTGTAATCTATATATATATATATTAAAAGAAGGTTTTCGCTGACATCATCATTATAAAATTAAGCCATTTCATTGGTCAATTAAAGAAATTAATTCAAATGATGATGTCATTATGCATTTTTATTTTTTTAATACCATATTAATAGGGATAAATATCTTTATAATTTACATTTTATATCCTTCTAATTATTTGATTAAATTACTTTTTATCCATTAGTTTTTCATTTTTTTACTTTATATCCTTATCATATTAAGCTAAATAATATATATTAAATAAAATGTATAAAATTTTTTGTTTTTCTTTTCTATAAATTGCACCATTATAGTAGTCTCAAAGATACCTTCAAAATAAGTATAATATTGAATATTTTTTTAATTTATTTATATTATTAAATATTAAAAATAGATATAAATTAACTTGTTTACATCTTATTACAATTCTTTTGTTGATATTCTTGAAATTTAAAGATTCTTATTTTTAATCTAACAATTTTTACAAATTATTTATAAATAATAAAAAATTATTTTATTTAAAACCCTATTGTTGTTATTCTTGAAATTTAAATATTTCATCTTTTTAATCTTACTAATTTTATATATCATTTATAAATAATCATTTTTCCTACAAATCAAAAACACTACATAATTTATTTCTGAATCCCTTCGGTTTTAAAATCATTCACGAAATCCGAATCTTTCGACAAAGAAATTTTTAATTTTCAATTTCAGATATTTTAACAACTATTAGATGACTAAAATATTTAATTATAAAGCAAGAGTAATTTCTTTTTTTTCCATTTAAATCGTTGATTAATTAGAATTATTTTTACTAAATAATTATTCTCTATTTACTCAATTTCAAAGAAAGCTTTGAATAAACGATTGGAACAAAAGTAATTTAAATATTTTTTTTTGGAAGAGGTATCCCAGACCACATTGGGCCCAGACTAATCCTCGGCAATTTTGGGCCGAAGCCCGACTGCTAAAGCATGCAGCCCGGGGTCGAAGCCCCCGTACCTCCAGAATGCGTCCCCCAGGGCTCGAACTCGGTTTCACCACTATGTAGTGCCCAAGTCTTACCACTAGGCTAACACTCATTTGGTAAGTAATTTAAATGTTATATATATATATATATAGAAAGGTTCAAATTAGAATGATAACTTTTTAAGAGAATAAGAGAATGGATTTTTGTGTACAAAATCATATATGATTAAGTACTGAACTGAAAAAAATGGAAGCGGGCGGGTCACATGCTGGTCGTGAGTCGCATGTGACCCGCGCAGTTGTTAATCATGTATGATTAACAACATGAATCATATATGTTTTACTATATGAATCATATATGATTTTGTACATGTTTTTTGTACCTGAATTTTTCCTTTGTTAATCATATATGATTTTATACACAAAAGTCATTCTCATATATGATTGGCCTGAGATGATTGGCTGAGATTCATTCTCGTATTCTTTTAAATTTATGTCATTCTCGTTTGAACCTTCCTCTATATATATATATATAATTTTCTAAATGGCTATGATTAAATCAAGGTTGTTAAGATCGGGATCCTAGCTAGGATCGTTTTTGTCTTTGCAAGCTCGGATCGTAAGCTCGGGCTCAGGATCGTAAGATCCTACCTACTGCAAGTCAGGATAAATTTTATCAGATCCTACTTCAAATTTCGAAAACATACATCCATATTTCAACATCTAAATTTCAAATTAACATACATCCACATCCAAAATAACATACATCCACATCTCAAAATAACATAGTCTTAAGTCTTAACTCTTAAGCCTTAACATCCCTCAAAATAACATAGTCATAAGTCTTAACTCTTATCAATACTCAAAATAACATAGTCAAAAACTCAAAATAGCTCCAAAATTTTAAAATAACATACTCTGCACGATCTTACGATCCGAGCCGAGCTTACGATCTTACGATGCGATCCTACGAGCCTACACGAGCTTACCTAAAAACGATCCTATAAGCGAGCCAGCTAGTTTTGTAGGCTAGGATCGTAAACTCGTACGAGCCTACGAGCTTGATTGCGAGTTTGACAACCTTGAACTAAATCATTAATGTTTATTTTATCAACTAAGTCATATTTATATTGTTAATTGAATATTACATTTGATTTGTGATGAATTATTTGTGAACTTTATAATGCAAATGTTAATTCTTATTAGAAACTAAAACAATATGTTTAAATAGTCCGTGTATTACACGGGCCATTAACTAGTTTACGTTGGATTTTACCAAATATTATTAGTTTATTAGCTAGTAACCGATATATTAACAAACAACTAGCTTATTTCTAACTATTTATCCACATGTACAAACAGCAATATCCATTTTACAATGTTGAATCTACAACACTTTATAATTTACGTTGTATTTTTAATAATTTAGGATGTAATAATAATATATGAAGTATAATTTCGGCATTTCATTTTAATAATAAAGTTAATTGTTCAATAATTTATTATATTCAATAATAAAATATTCATTAAAATATATAACTTAATAACCCACCTTGTTAAAATTATTAAAGCATAATTCGAATTTAAATGTAAATAAATAGCTTTACTAAGAGTAAATAGCTTTATATGTAATTAATGAAATACATAGTTATTGTGGGCACTCTGGCACTTTCAATTGCAATTGCTGATTTTAAAAGTAACGTTGCAGACTTGCAGTTATACCAAATATGGCATTTTTTATGTGGCTTGAAAGTCTACATATAGTAATTAATCATTTAAAAACTTTTAAGTTTTATAAAATTTATGATATCTAATACTAAACCATAAGATAAATGAGAAAACATGGGAGAGTGGAGAGGGATAAGGGAGTTTTGATTTATATTAAATTCATTTTAAATAACATTTTATAGTTTAAATTAGATCTAATCTCACAAATTAGAAAGTTTTCAAATAACTACACCTATAGACTAAATTTGATTTTCATTTTATAATTTTGAGTGAATTACATGTGCGGTCGCTGCATTTTAGCGTTTTTACGGAAAGCAATTTCCTACACGATCCTGTAAACCAAAGTTGACAAAATTTTCGTAATAAGAAGTTCAATCGGTAAAAACCCAATTCTTAATTATAGCACAACTACACAATCCTAACTACACGCGAAACTTAGTAATTCTACGCACAACAGCTTGCACACACCTCGACTAATCCCATGGGCCCTGAGATAACAGATAATAAAATCCCCAGCAACCCAGTAGAGATCCAAACCCACAACCTAAGGACCCCAAGGCTTAGCGTAAACCGAAGAATCTTCAGCCTTGCTACCGTTGCATTTTCTCTTTCAGACCCCCAAGCGGCCCGTAGGTTTTCGGGTTCGAGCTCTCTTCACTACAGTTACAGTTACTAGTATTAAGATTTTGACCACATTTGAGACATAAACCTTTGCACATCGGATCACAGAGAGCGTTGATCGTTATTTCCAGGTGCACCATGTCTCTTACGTTCTTCGATATATCAATCACTTTCTCTTCCGGAGGGAAATACAGCCAATCGTCTAAGTCGATGGAGGCATCATCGTCTTCTTCTCGTTCTTCACTTCCAGACGAGCTGTTAAACTTGCCTTCACCATAAATTACTCCCATGTTTATGATATCAGGCTCTTCTATCGGCTCTTCTGTTAGTACCACTGAGAAATTGGAGAACACACAATCGGCAGCCAATCCACCACACCTTTGAAAAGTGACCATACACAGATATTAATCACTATTTTACACACTGAAAATACAAGTTTTGATATATCATGTAATTCTAGATGCATTGCTTGTTTGTTCCTATAGATGGTGGTTGTCAAAGTATACAGCCTAAATTATGTGAAATACAGTATAAAAAACATGAAGCTGGATGATGGTAAGATGCCAAATATGTCTAATGGGGGATGTTTGAGAACCTAAGATATTATTTCATACATTTTTTTTTTCATCCAAGACTAGGATTTAAAATATTGATTTAACATATATTTGTTTCACATGTACTCAGTTCACAATGTGAACATTTTTACGTGTTTGTGGAACAGATGAAATACACATAAAAAAGACATTGTGAACCAAATACATATGAAACAATCACAATGTAAAACAAATATATGTTAATCAATACATTAACTACTACCCTTAGATGAGAATAAAATCATGTGAAACAAAATCATAAGGTAGAAGTTCACGGATCTCACAACTTTTGGAGTGCTCAAATGATTAAGGGGTCGTTTACTAAACATTTGCCCGGGTAAGCGCTTACTGGTACCACGTACCTTACGATCCTTGCCAATTGAGCATTGAAAACCACTGAGAATCTTACCGGTAAGAGCCATTACAAGGACCGAGAGTCTTACCCGGTAAGCGCTTACGGGTTGAAGAAGCTTACTAACAATTAATTTTTATGGCCAAGAATGTTATATGATAAGGTAAGGGGTCGTTTACTCAAACACTTACCTGGTAAGTGCTTCCTGGTAAGATTCAACACCAGGGGCGGATTAAAGAAGAGGGGGTAGGGGTCCTAGGCCCCCTACAAACTCATGTCCACACTATACAAAAATATATATTTTATTCATACTTTTTATTATTTAAAAGTGAAGGCCCCCAATAAATAATGCTTGAGGCCCTAAATCCCAAGGCTAATTTAAATCTAAACTAAGCTGCTATCTAACTCTCTTTGAAAACAAAAGTCTCATCAATACTTGAGTTTTGGTATTTGATTTGATTATATAATATATAATTTGTTGGACAAATTTATAGGTAAACAAATTTGTTCTTAACTTGCCATTGATATTTGATAAATATACCATTGATTTTTATCTCTTTATTGTTATTGTTACAAAAGTAAAAGGATTTTTAAAATGAAAGCATCACCACCTAAATCCAATATACACTTTCAATGTTTTACGAAATTGATTTGAGTGATCTTCTTTAGGATCATTTCGATAGGAAAAAAATTCGTATAGTTATTATTTTATTTTACATTGTGCCGCCAACAACATTTTTTCCTAGATCCACCACTGTTCAACACTATCATTTACCTTGTCGGAAAAATATTTTAGTCTATCAAAATCATCTCGTATGCAACAATTTACATGTTAAGTGCTTACCGGGTAAGAGTCGCCAACCTCACTTACCGGGTAAGACTCTCGGTCCTTACCATCGCTTTTAGCAGGTAAGATTTCTAGTCCTTGTCATCTTTAACCAGCATGGTAAATCGACCCGGTAAGCACTTACCGAGTAAGCAATAAGTAAATGGCCCCTAAGTGAAAATAATGTTCTTGCCGATAAGTGCTTACCCAGTAAGCGCTTGGTAAACGGCCCCTATGTCTAAATGTCCTAATAGAGGGATTTATGCGACTCAAGTTTGTAGGACCAAACAATTATGCGTTTTATGTGAATGTGTTACAATATGTTGATAGGACTCTTTTGGTTAACAAGTTTTTTTAAATTTTGGAATAGACCATCCTATTAGCCTTTTTATAACATTATTTCAGAAAACAAATGTGGTATATAAAGATGTATTCACATAAAATATAATTTCAAGAACAAGAGGTTACCTATTGCATCCAAGCGTTATGACTGTCCGTATGATCCCGTCAAGCCTCAATCTCTGCTTCTTTCTGGTAACATCGATGGAAATCAAAACGGGTGTTCCATTTGGGAAATCCTTCACTGACTTTGTGACTCGTAATCCCATCAAAGAGGCTCGAGATTTTGAAACTTCGGTTGAAAGATATCCTAATCCCAACCTTTCTAAGGTTGTACAATACTCAAGATGCGAGATCGAAGGGTTTCTTTGGTACAAAATTGCCCCTTCCCAAGGTGAATCCATCGGATCAACCTCAACGTCTCCTTGGTCCTTCCAATCATCTTCCATATCGTTCTCGAGCTCATAGTTGGAGTCCAATGATTCTCTTGTCATAAACTCCAAGGGTGATTTATGTTTTAGAATGGTGGGTGTATGCTTATTAGCAAATAAATGTTTTCGAAGAACGTTGCAATGAATAGAGTTGTGGTGTGGATGTGATAACGTTGTATTTGGAACTAGAACTTGCGCTCCTTTGACATTATTTACATAAAAACAAGGGAACACGAAGGACGAAGATAGTATAAGAGGCATTTTATCTTTATTTAAAAGAAAATCAGGAACCTTCAGTTATTCTTGCTCCCTCTCCAAGGGAGAATGAAGTATGCAACCTACTACAGTGTACTGAAAAATTATGAAATAGGAACTCTAGAGGTATGCAGAAATCATGTGGTCATCTATGAAGCAGCTCCTGTAAGATAGTTCAACTCAAATCAATAGAATATAAAATTTTAGCAGCCAGTAGAGTAGATCTTCAATTAAAAAAAAAAACTCAAATTTATCCATATTTACTCCTTTTCAACGATTGTAAACTTAGTGGTTGTTCAGGAAAATACCCCGGAAAGAAGAAGTGATTGTTTGGTAAATATTCTGAATGACAGGAAATTACCACTTTACCCTTCAGTATGCGGAATTAGTAACTTATTTTTGTTCACAAATTACAACATATACACATACTTCAAAGAAATTGTGGTGCTATAATTCTCCCTTTACCAAGAAAGAACTGTGAAGCTGCTCTCAATCTCGTATAACAGAACTCCAGTAGCCACACAAAATCTACTCTACCTTTAATTACTGTTCTTGCAAAGTTTTGTTTGCATAAAAAGCCAAAGTTCAAGGAGTTAACCGAACCAAACCGACCCATGCCAATTGAATTATTGTGATTTTTTAGTATGAGCCATCAATCAAAGAGAATCACAATCGATGGATCCAACAAGCAGTTAGCAGCCAAAGCTAAAATGTTGGCACTTTACATGATACCAAATTTCCCTTAAGACATCTAAATCACATTTTGTCTTTGGAATCACTTTGGCAAATGCAGTCAACTCAAGTGTGCATTGACCTTTCAGCTAATAAACCATGGGCCCACTTCCTTATTAGATTACACATTTCATCATATCTATATATTACCAACCGGTTGGTTTTTAATCAATCCAATACTCAACACCAACATTCCCCTTAAATAATATTTCCTTAAAAACTAGTGTTTGTGCCATATGAAGTACACCACAACAGCAATACCAGCCTATGTATCACACTCCAAAGACTTGTATAACAAAGTGGTGATCCATAAAAGTGAAGATAGATAAAGCCCATGTAATGCACCTAAACAAATTTTGCTTCAAAATAGAGAAACACACACATTCTTCATTCACCAATTCTATCAAACAGTTGATGTTGATAAAAAAAAAAACTAATAGAATCCTATTCTCTATATTACTTCAATTTTACTATTACCAGCAAAGCTCATAAATACTTAGCAAACATGTAATCTAATCAAATATCTTTTATAACTTAATATACCAATTTAGTTTCATAGAAGATGGCAGAAGATCACAGACCCAGAGAGGCGTAGTCAAAGAATGAAATCCTGTTAGGTTGATTGAGTAAAGAGGGAAAGGCTATGCTTGGCAAACTAGCTGATTAGCTAGTTGATGACTGATAAGGTAGTTGTTAAGTTAGCTGATGACCTATACAGTAGCTGATGACTGATAAGCTAGCTGATGAATAAGTTGCGTTTGGCAAAAACTACCTGATAAGGTAGCTTTTGACTGTAAAATGACAAAAGAAAATGTTTAAAACTGGTAGTGTAAAATTTAGTAGGGGTATATTTGGAATAAAAATAATAAGTCTCATAAGTCACGAAAACGCTAGTGAAAGTAGCTTTTCAAAAAGCTAGCTTATCAGTTAGCTTATGGTCCATCCAAACATGTACCTGACTAATAACCTGGCTATAAGTTAACTTATAAGCTAGCTTATTTTTACCAAACAATGCCAAAAGTAACAGCAGTAGAGAGACAATAGTGACAACATCAAGCAAGGGTAAGAGAGGAAAAAGATGGCTTCTGAATATTATGCCAGACATTGGAATCATTCAGGAATCAGGAGGTTAAAAATTTTACCAAACAATCAGACCAATTCAGATGGAAGCTGTAAATGACATCATTCAAATGACCCTATCCTTATAACTAAGAGGATTCTAGGTTGAATCCATTTAACAGAAAGAATATTGAATATACTTGGAGATTGAAAAAAAAAAATTCAAAATATATAGTTACTTCCTAGATTCACATGGATTTTACATCACAAAGCTTAACATTTTCCACATATTTACAACTTAAATATACAAAATTGAAGAACTCTGGAGATGCAATTACTTCATCCGTGAATTGAAATTTACAAATATATATATATATATATATATCTTCTATGTCGTATGAAACCCTAGAGTTGAATTGAGACAGAGGAATACCTGGAATTGGTGAAGCATAGAAGAGAGGTTTAGGAGATTGAATTGTAAAACCCTCTTATATATATTATATGGTTCTTGAAATCCTTACCCTTCCTTTATTTGGTTGGATGGAAGTCCCTATTTTATTACACCTCCTTCAAAATATATTTTTATTTTATCTTTATGTTTTTTTTTTAGCGGTAGAACACACACCCAACTAATTTAGTTCTAAAATTTACTCCTAAATTTGCATCATTGTTTGTGATGGGACTCTAACCCACAACCACACAAAAAGAAAACACCTTAACTCCACTCCAAATACCGTTGGGCTACAAGCCCGTTGGCTTTTATCTATATGTGATCGAAAATTATGAAAAATGTGGGGTTTTTTTTTTCACTTGTGAGTTCTATGGATTATTTTGTGGTATTATCTAGACTCAGAACTTTATCATGTCTTTAAGACTATATTTGGTAAAACTAAGCTATAGCTTATAAGCTAGTTTATATAAAATATGTAGCATAAGTTAGTTTATAAGCTAACTTATTGAAACGCTATTTAAAGTAGCTTTTTGTAGTTCTCTTCAATTATATCTTTATTAATTAATTATTATATCCCAATATATATTTTTTTGTCATTTTACATACTTATAAGCTAATTTTAGTCAAACATAATTTATTTATAGGCTAGCTTATCAGTTACTAAACAACTTATTAGTCAACAACTAGCTTATTAGATAGTTTGTCAAATACAACATAAATATATGTATTGGTTGGTTAAAAGATGAACTTTTTAAAATTTAAATCTATTAAAGCTATGTTTGGCAAACTTAAATTAGTCGATAACTAATGACTACCTGATGAATAAATTGTGTTCGATAATATTCATGAAAGCTATAATTAAAAAAGGTCATAAAATATCTTTCATAAATTACCACAAATAGTTATGAAAAACTAAATTATTTCATAAGGTAACTTATTTTGTCAAACAATATTGAAATATATCATATCGTATGAATCAAATCATTGATTGGAATGTTGCATATCAGGTTAATTCTTTAGAAAAACAACATATTAAGAAGAAAAAGTACTTGTATTTTATATAGTTCGTCTGAAAAAACTTAATTATGTTAAGATAATTTTGATTTTTTTTAATCGAAATAAATCTAATATCCAAAACTTAATTTCCTTGTATAGAAAGAGTAATACTAGTTTCCAGAATCTCTTAAAATATTCATTCTTTTGTTTAAAAAATAAGTAACTTAAAAGTATTATAGAAATTAAATAGATTTATATACATTGTTGATTTATATTTTATACTAATGTTTTAACAGATGTATTAAGAAAAGACTATACAATGTAATAAATGATGGTACAAAGAGATTACGTAAAACAGTGTTTGAACATTTGTTATTTTCTAACGATAATTGAAGGTTAATAAAATTGTGAATAAACTATTTTACTTAGTTTCTAACGTTAATTTTTATTACTAATTAGTATGAAGTTTAGTATTCGGATTTAAAGGAAAATCTTAAAAAATGGAAAATTGAGGAAAATCTTTTTTTTTTGGAAGGGTGTCCGGGCCAAAGTTCGACTAATCTCGGCAATTTTGAGAACTAAACATGGTCCCACTTAAATATCCTCAGGCATGCATACAGGAAGGCTCGAACTCGATTAGGACGCTATGAACCTCTCGAACGATAACCAATCCGCCACAACACTTAAAGACAACTGAGGAAAATCTTCATAGTTTTCTTTTAACATATGCACTTGTGTGGAAACGAAAGTTTAACACCACAATTTTACTATCCATTGTGATTTTTCAAAATTTCTAAAATAACTTAGTGGTTAAAATACTCTAAAAAAACTATTTCAAACCATTGGTCTAATTCAAAACATAGTGGTAAAAGGTTTGGGGCTAGTGGATGGTATCCATTGGTCTCAGGTTTAAACCATGGGAGTAGCACTTCGGTGATACCCAGACTTTGGGCCGGCCTTTGGGTCGGTTCGGGTCCAGGTAACAGGCATGCCAATCTATGGGAATGCGGGCTTGGGCGCTCGGTCATAGGTCGGGCTTAGTCATGCCTGGGTGGGTCCAGTCTATGTGGACTGGGCCGGGTCGCCGCGGATTAGTCGGTGCTGCCCTATTGGATACCCGCGCCATAGGTCGGGCTTAGTCGTGCCTGGGCGGGTCCAGTTTATGTGGACTAAGCCAGGTCGCCGCGAATTAGTCGATGTTGTCCAATTGGATGCCCAAATATCACGGGTATTTGTGTGAGTTTAATGCCGTACAAAAAGAAATACTCTAAAACACTAAAAGATAGTATATCTATCTTTTTTTAATAGTGAAATAACATTATAACATTCATGTAGGTTGAATACATTTGAACAATCAAACTTCAACATGGTTTTCAAAGGATCATTACTCACAATTTCTATTCATTTAGAATATTTTCAACAACTACATTATAATTTTCTTAAAATTAATATCAACAATTATAATTTCTTATATATTATATCAAACTTGAACATTTACTATATTTTAGCAATTCCAATTTTAATCATACTTCCAAAATATTTCATAAATTCATCACACTACAGTTCTCAAAAAACTTTTGAAACAAATTATAAACATTCAAGTTCATCGGTCAAAACCATTAAAATTGTATATTTCTCTCGATCAATAATAATAAGTTTTACAGATTTACTCCAAATTTGGAGATTTATACTTCTATCTTCTGGTACAAAATTTACATGATCTTCTAAACCTGTTGAGATAGGAGGACAAGCAAGCCTTGAGGGCCGACTAATATTTCGTTAAGGAAACTGATCAATCCAAACCAAACCACCGGAGTCACATCGACTCCACCGAGGGGCGGAATCACCTTCCGGGTCACCGTCAAAATGGGCTCCGTGGGGGCGTATGCTACCACGTACGGAAATTTCCCAACCGGAAGCTTTGGATACCATGACATGACGATTCTTGCAATGAATAGGAACGAAAATGCCGACAGAAAAGGGCCCAATACGGCTATCGCCAACTTAGCCGTACCCTGGTCTATATCCATCAAAACCAACCTTTGCATATACTCTCCTGATGCACTTCTTCTGTTTACGACCAACGGTTCCAGTTACAAACAAAAATCAGCCAAAATGATCGATAAAAGGTTGGTGTTTGGTACTCAGACAGGACTGGACAAAACTAAACAGTACTCGAGTGGACGGGTTAAAGAATCGTCGAAGGTTTTAATTCGATATGGGTAGTTTAGTAATTTACAAAGCTTGTCCCATCTTGATTTTTGTTCGACCTATTTAAGTAGGAGTGTAGGACAGAAAAAATGCACTCTGACACTCAGATGTTGTTTGGTTGGTTTTTCATTAACGATTAATCGTGTTTGTGTAGATTGAAAAGGTTTTTATTTACGAGTCAGAGATGAAAGAAGCGTGCTTTTTAATTGGGAGGCACAAGTTCAGGAAAAAACTTGGCTTTCTGCATAAAGCTCCTCCCTAAAGGCTTTCCGAATAAGCTATTTTCTATATCATTAAGTATGTATAGCTGATCCAATATGTTACGAGTCTCGTTAAGCTTATTAAGCTGCTAACAAACAGGCCTCAGTCCTTGTCCAATACCAGTCTAATTGTCGCACAACATTTGGTCAACAAGTTTTTGTTCTGTTTTGTCCAGTTTTGTCATGTGTACCAAACACACTCAAAAAGTACTCCCTCCATGCCAGAAATTGCAACTTTCCATATTTTGTCATGATATCAAGCTAAGATAACTTATTTGCCCTGGATGGTATTGATTTTAGTCTACAAGATTGTCTTTTTTTTTTGTAGTCACTGAAAGCTATTTTTGACATTTTAGCTAATAGGCAAACACTTCAGTTGATGTAGGTGTGACGTCTAACTTCTACGTGTTGCAATTTCATTGACGGAAGGAGTAATAATTAAAAGTAAAACATGGGAGAAAAGGAAAATTTACATACATAAGTTCAGTGGAGTCGATTGAAGCTGATATGGGAATATTGATGCCAGAAACTGCAACTTCTAAAAGAGAACATGCTCGAAATCTTTGAACCCTCTGATTAGGGACTCGTTTTGGTGGGCATATGAAACTTCTCTGTAACAATAAACAACACGCACGTTTTATAAGAGTACATATAGATTGAATATGACTTTTGAGGTCGAACAAACTATCTTCAACTCCAATACTTAAACGGGATTGTTTAAATACACTGTACACAACAAGTGATGATTTCATTAAGCTCTATAGCAACTAACGTATAGCATCTTGGCAATGCATTCTTTTACATAGACCAGTTTTGTGAATCTGATGGTTGAACCAAGACGAAAGGCAATGCAAGTTTGGCATAGCAGCCTATAATGATACTAAGAAAGGAAAGTTTGTTGAGAGGGTTTTTGTAACCGGCAACCCCTGAGCTGGCCCCACATCATCCTGCCCAAGAGCATAATGTAAGAGGCAACTTAGGTACACAGTGGCTCACTAGGTAAGGCAAATCAGGTACACGGTGGCCTACTAGATATAGCTGGCTTAAGAGCCTAGTGCCCACAAGGAGCCTAGTCCCAAGCTGCCAGGCTCGAATATTTTTCGGTTTGTGCAAGTATACCACCTGACACCTTGATACCAAATGTGCTACGCCCTTAGAGTTCGGATCCAACTTTGACAATTATATTACAAACATGGACGTGCCACCGTATTATTTCTCCAGTGAAGGCTAAAAAATTTCAATTTCATGAAGGTGCAACTGTATCGTTTTCGAAACTTCAAGGGTAAGCCTAAAAAACAAAAAATTCTCTTGAAATCAACCAAAAAACCGAAAAATTCTCTCGAAATTAATTAAAAAACCAAAAATTTTCACACAGCCCAACAACAAAAAATCAAAAAAGTCCGTCGAGATCAACAAAAAAAACTTAAAAAATCTCTCGAAATCAACCAAAGTGCTTGGCCGGCCATCACAAATTGCAGTATTAAAGTGTTGAACAAATTGCAGTTAACCACCATTTTTCCTCAATGTTTGATGCATAGGAATTAAATGCTAAAAACAGGTAATTACTAAACACACAAATAAACAAATAGATGGAGAATTTGCTTACAGAGAAGAGGGAATTTGATCTGGTTGGGGATGAAATTAGGTCTAATGGTACTGAATAACCTAGAAAAACAGTTAAAAAGAAGAGCAGATTCTGAGAGGATGAGTTTGATCAAAAGCTTAAAGAATGCATGAATTTAGAGAGAATTAGGAAAAAAGCAAACCCTAATTAGTGAATTGAAGGTAATGATTATTACCTTTGGTATGAAATGAAGAAGATGATACAGCCATTGAATGGAAAATGGTAAGCATGATAGAGAGGATGGATGGATGGTTGGTTATCCTGATATTGTACGGTCCTGTAACTCTGTAAGTGTCAACTTCGACCGGGTCTAGCAAATAACCCGGGACCGGTTACCTTATAACGCATTTGAACCGGGTTCTTTTAATCGATTCGGTTTCGGTCTAGAAAAAAAGATGAGAAGGATTAGAAGCCTATTCTGTAGTACCATCCTTACACGTAGTCGGTAGGTTCTTAACCTAATCAACTCAATCACCATATCAGCGTCACATCAGATTTCCACAATTTTACCCAAACTAACATAATCTAACCCAATTCATTCACAATCGTAGACTCTTAACCCAATTTAAATAATTAAAAGAAAAAAAGAAAAAGAAAAAAAGAGAGAGATAGATAGAGAGAGAGAGAGAGAGAGAGAGAGAGAGAGAGAGAGGGTGGGTGGGTGGGTGGGTGTCATCGGCAAGGGCAAACCGATTCAATTGAACCCAATGGTAGCACGACGGTGTTGCCGATGCTACCCAATCAACCCAATAAAACTGATGGGGCACTGCGGATGGTCTAACATCTGATCCACCTTACTCAGCTGGGAAGGTTCGATGTGGTAGCGGGGTGGAAACACCATCCCGTACCCCCACGGGGTGTAATTTGAGAGCTTGCCAACATGCCTACCCACCCAATGGGGTATTGGATTTTTTTTGTCTCTTTCTCTATAATATGTGTCTATCTCTCTCTTTTTTTCTTTTTTCTTTTTCTAAATGGTTAATGGGATGCAGGTGCAGAATGATAACCACTGCCGAGGTTTCGTAGGGATAGAATGGTGGAAGAGAGAGATCGTAGAAAGAGAGTAAAATGCTGACGTGACAAGAAGGATGACGAAACTACTCCTTCCACCCTTACTAATTACATTAGATATGTTTTTAAAACCATTAGTTTAAATGTTCGGACAAACTAGATAATATATGATACTTGTGACATGAGATTTTAGAAAGCAAAATTGAAAGATCCTACATAGTTGAGGATGAAAAATGAGGTTGCATTATGAAGGACTTGGTACTTCCTTTATAGGACATGTTTTAAAATAGTAAGCATAGATCTGCAAACAAAACAAACAATATCTGGTACGATTGACTTTAGATGTCATGTAATTCAAAAAATTTACATTATCGAGAGGAAAATACAAAGTGTTAATCTGTGATTGACAAAAATGTTTGATTTCATGATTCACCAAGAAAAAAAAAACTTGAAAATTCTTGAAAAGTTTGAATTTGGCATGTCAAAATTATAGATTTCGGGCCGATAATTGGGTTAGACACTCAGAGCGTTTGAGGGTATTTTTCCCATGATTTGATATGTCAATTACAATTTTTTTGTTCCCTTATAGATCAAAACATGTTTTGAGCTTGTGTGACATGTATTATCTACCATGTTTTAGTTATTATCTCAACACCTTATGCCGAGTGTGTTACAACTTGCAAGTGTGGAAGGAAAACCCTACAACTATTAAAATTTAAACATCAAAAAGTTCAAAGTCAAATATGTTTAACTTAAATCAGACAAAAAATGTTTTTATAATTTAACACAACGCCTATGATAAAATGGTAGAACAAAGGTTGCCTTAAACAGTGACCATCCATAAATCTTTTTGAGCGAGTTTAATACGTTTAACATGGGAGAAGTCAACTTGCTTTGACCACCAGCATCCCACTAATCCGCCATTGTTCCGGCACAGCTTACGCTGGACCTAGAGCTCAATCACAGTCATTGACTAGGCCAACCTAAGGACTAGATACTCCTCATGCCTTCATTTGCCTCCCCTTAGGATCCCGTCCACAGCCTCCCTAAGATGTTACCGTCTTTAGGAAGACCAATTGAGCCAGACATGATTTATTTTTGAAAACTTATTATTCATGCCAAATTCAATTCAATTGGTAACATCTCGTTAAAAAGATGAGAAGATAAAACAAATAAGCTTACTAATCAGCAATCAACTAACTTATCAAGTGGCTTAAAATAACCTTTTAGCCTATCAAACCGAAAACCCGGTCAACTTTATAAAACCATATAAAGAATCCGACCCGATCTGACCCGGTCCGTGGCGGTTTGCAATACATATAGTCGCGACAGAACATAGTATTGTATTGTTTTCCCTCTTTTGACTTGGGACAACCTCACAACCCCAAATTGGGAGATTAATTCAATTCAATTCAATTCTTCCTTTTGTTGTCAAAAGAGATTTTGCTGAACCATTCAATTCAATTCTTCTTCTTCCAAGTTTCAACCCGAAATTCTTTCTTTGGATTATTGTTCATCATCTAGGATGGATTCAGCTCTATCGATACGACCTTCATCTGACTCCATCGATCTTCTCTCAACCTCAAATCCACAACAGGTACTATTAGTAATCCACTCTCAATTTGTTACTTTTATGTGTGTTTGTTGTTTTTAGATTTCTATGTTTTGATGTCTTTGACTTTTGATTGACATTGGTCAACCTGAAGAAATTTACAACAATTCATTCATGTAATCAAGCTCAATAAGCATATATTGTGTTGTGGTTCTTCTAGATGTCAATGTTGTGTTTAGGTTTTGCTGATTTGTGATGGTTGGAATGATTCAACACTTCTTCTTTGGCAGGGTTCTGCTTTTGAACAAGAAACATGCTTTTTAACTAATCTAAGTTGTTGGAGAATAGTGGCAGGCATACCTAGATTCTATTTGTTAATTTATTTGTGTTATTCTCATAGTAGAATATTATGGAAGTGGCTATAGGTATCAAGCTTTGTGTTAATGACTAATGAACTCGTTCTACGTCAAACTGTTTGAGAATTTTAATCCTTACTTCCAAGAGCGTAAAAGAAAGACAGTCAAATTTCCTTTACGTCTTTCTTGGTTTGAAGTGGACGGAAACGATTTAGAGAAGTAGCGTTGTTGTTATCGTTGTGGGAGTTGCGAAACTTGCCTATTACCGATGCAGCATTTGCATTTTTCTTGGTCTTTGAAGTGCATCTCTTATAACATGAATCCAGGTGCTTTCATCCTCACCGCTTCATAGTTCAGTTATGAGCTTAGTTGGTCTCGTCTTAAAATGTCAAAACTGATCATGGGATAACCTTTAGATTCACCTAACTTGTATATTTCTATATGATAGTTTTGGTAGTTTAATTTC
This sequence comes from Centaurea solstitialis, assembly GCA_030169165.1. NCBI lineage: Eukaryota > Viridiplantae > Streptophyta > Magnoliopsida > Asterales > Asteraceae > Centaurea > Centaurea solstitialis. The sequence continues at coordinate 72,501,956 of CM058044.1, read as the reverse complement.
AACACTTGAAACATTATGAAACATAACTTACATCAGGACAGTTCGTGTGATTATTCTATTTTCAGAAATAAGTTTAACACATGTACCTTTTTGAACATAGTCTCTGATTTTTAGCCTTCTATATCTAATATTTGGTATTTGTGAACTTCTTTTTAGGAGGATTATTATGTAGCACCCATAATTGAGCAACATGAGACAATTTGCTGGGGATGTGGATTGCGGCTTGTTATTTCACCTTATGCACCCATTTTCAAGTGTGGTTGGTGTGGAGCCATAACTAATCACAATGCACGTAAATTCGATAATAAATACTTATGGTTGAGGCGTCTTCGAGACCGGAGTTTTGTCAGTATTCTTCTGCTATTTATGCTTTTCATTATAGGTAACTTTAACTTCCCTAATTCATTTCTTTGGGAATCGCCTAATTTTCCCCATGAGCATATCATATATCAGAATGGTATCTTTTCCACCTTGCTACAGAAACTTTTTAACAGAATGCTTATTAACTGACCGACTAATAATTGAATGTTGTTGGTCGTCTAATTCCTACTGCATAGGTGCTCTTGTAACCAATCCATAGACAACTTTGACATTTCTGAAACACTAAAGGCCTGTTTTTTAACAGCTTAATAAGGTTAATGCGACTTGTAGATTATTCGGTCAACTATACAGTTTGGTAGTGGCTTAATGATATGGATCTCTTGATGCTAGTTAATGAATCTCACAATATCTTTAACTGAACATACAGGTAGCGGTGTTTGGGCTATTTATCCTGTCGTATTTTCAATGAGATATTTATGTAGCATATTTCATTTGACTATGGTGGCTATCTTGTCAATAACCACACTTTCAACTTACATCCTTGCTTCATTTCGGTCACCTGGTGCACCACCGCTTATATCTTGGGGCAGCTATCCAGCCGTGGGAAGAGGTGCTCTCGGGGATTACACCTTTTGTAACTTGTGTTCGAAGCCAAAGTCACCTAGTGCTCACCACTGCCGTTCATGTGGAATGTGTGTATTGGACATGGATCATCATTGCCCGTTTGTAAGTGTTCATCTATTTCATATACTGGCGAAGGATCATGTGAGAAGTTGATGTTAACATGTGTGAGAAGTGGATCTAAACCGTTGTTCACTTTTATTGATCACTTTTATTCTCATGCACTTCCATGAATTGCGCTTTAGAAGGGAATTGATCCGGTGCATCCTGTTGCATCTCATCCTAATATGCACTCACTTCTCATCCAACGGTTGATAACCACTTCTCACTGCAACCTCAACTTCTCACCGGAACCCAACCCTTCATATATAATGCCATATACTTATAAGGTATAATCACAAAAGTAGCCAAAATTGAAGTTTACCCGTCACAAATTGACCAACTTTTTTCAAATTAGCACGAACTAACCATTTTTTCGCCAAAAAAACATCAGCAAAAACATCATCTTTTTTTAGATATTATTTTTTGATTTTTGTGGGCCGACTTTGCAAAATGGCGAGCAAAACCCTCATTTTTGCAAAATAAACCACAAACCAAAAATAAAGATGCCAAAAAGTACATTTCACAAAAAAAATGGGTTCTGCAAAATAGCTGTTAATTTTGAAAAAGTTAGGCCATTTGTGGTGGGTCAACTCCAGTTTTGCTTATTTTTGCGAGTTTGAATCTTTAAGGGGCTGTTTGTTATTAAAAAAAAATCTCTTAAAACCTTTTAAGTCTGAAAATCAAGAGGTTTGCAGACTTAAGACTGTTTGTTCTATTCTTAAGAAAATGTTTGAAAACCTCTTATGGTCTTCTGAATTTTTAAGAGGTCGCACCATCCACCCCTTATTTATTAGATGTGAAATCAGAGTTAAGGCTTCAGACCTCTTAAAAAACAAACGACACCTAAATGTGGACCTTTTTTCCGGGCGAGTTCTCATGAAAACATATACCGAAATTTGGTTGTATATGCAGATTGGTAATTGTGTTGGGGCGGGAAATCATCGGAGCTTCATCCTCTTCCTCATGTCAGCAGTCGCCAGTACTTTCTATGTTTCGTTGATATCTTCATACGTGGCTTATCAAATCTGGCCGCCATTAAGACACATTCCCACATCAGTTTTAAGCAGGTCGACCTTCGTCACGGTCCTCACTGAACGGACATTCGCTTTCCTCATATCCGTAGAATACTTACCCATCAGAGGCTTTGTACTCATTTACCTATTCTTTGCAAGCATTTCCGTTGAGATCGGTTTGGCCGTGCTTTTGTGGCAGCAACTCTGCTACATATACGAAGGGAAGACGTATTTAAGTCAGTTAAGTTCACACGATGACGAAGTTGACGAAAAAGACTGCCAAAACCTTGTTAGGTTCTTTGGTTTCCCTTATCCTGCAACAAGATATGTGCTTAGTGTTTGGAATTCTAAGAAGAGCCACAAGAAGTGAATGAATGTATGCTAAAGAAGAGATTAGTAGTTGTATACTTGTATTGTATGATTGTATCATTTTTACAGTTATATACATACATCGTTCATAAATTTTATAGCGTCAAATATGGGCGCTCAAAATACCGACCAACCTGAAGCTGCTTGACACTTTAGTCGAGTTGTAAAATATTCAAAATATTCTTACTAGGTTGGAATTGGGTTAGGGCTATTTGAACTCAAACCAACCTGACATATGATTGTTAAATTCTTAATTAATATATGTTATTGTTAGCCTAATAAGGTTGGATGTGAATATATTTTAAGATATCTTATGTAATTTGTTAGCTTTATTTGTATGTTCTCATCTTGATTCTACATTGTTTCAACATAATCACTTCACTAGATTGTAAAATACTGTACCAACCTGTCAACCCAACCCAACAAGTAGGGTTTGGGTTGGATTGAGTTATACTTTTGTTTAAATTAGGTTCGATAAAGATCTTTCGAACTAAAAGTATTGGGTTGGGTTTTTCGATTGCCTTCAATCCTCCCCATCCAACTCATGTGCACGTGAATGTGGATTAAATTGAATTTCTTGTTTTCAACTCGTGTCGGTTGAGACTGATGACTAGTTATGTGTCGGTTTAAAGCATATGTCGACGGGCATGATAATGCTTTTTTTTCCTAGCTTTGACATCCGCATGAAGCTTTTTGGTCAACTAAGCTTGTAAAAAACACCCATGGTGGAGGTCTTTACAAAATCTTCTTTTTCCACCGATAAAACAAATTAATAACACTTCAAATCAATAAAGAACCCGAATTCTTGTTCCAAGGTTCTTATAAGAACCTGTAACATGTTCCCCATAGCACACGTTTTAATAAGAAACCTCAACAACAACCTGCATCATATATATTTTGCTTGTGGGTCCAATTTTTCGAACAAAATTTAAAGAAAAAAATTCAGCATTGTCGATGATCTTAAATCGAACTACGACCCGGTACTTTACAAACGTCCATTTCATCCATTTCTCTCCTAACTTTCTCCGAATCAACGTAATCACCCACACCCGAGAAAATGTTCGACAAAAGCACATAATCACCCGAATACCCTCTCTCTATCTCAAATATTCTCCTCATGACCCTCTTCCCAATCTCAACGTTATTCCGATAACTACAAGCCCCAAGAAGCGTCCTCCAAAGGACGTCCGTAGCCATATCTTTCGGTACCTCCAACGCCATTCTTTCGGCTTCTTCCAGCCTCCCGGCTCTAGCCAACAGGTCAACCAAACACCCGTAATGCTTTATATCCGGAACGATACCCGATTCGTCCACCATCTTCTTGAAAAACACCAACCCTTCTTCTACTAATCCGCCATGGCTGCAAGCACTTAAAATGCTCAAGAAAGTAACCCTATTAGGTTCCATGCCCACTTCCTCCATTCTTTTTAAACTATCCACAGCTTCTCTTGCCATTCCATGCATTGCGAACACAGAGATCATCGACGTCCACGAAACCAGATTCCGTTTCTCGCTTTCGATACCCTCGAAAACCCGCACGGCGTTCTCGACGCTTCCGCATCTTGAGTACACGTCGATAAGGGCATTCGTGACGCGTATATCCGTCATGTATAATCCATTTTTCTCCCCGTAAGCGTGGACCGACTGGCATAGCTCCAAAGACTCGAGATTCCAGATCGCGGGGTAAACCGCCAAGATGGTTATCTCAGTCGGCTTAACGCCAGTTCTTAACGCAACCATGTCTCGAAACAAAGACACGGCTTCTTTCGGTCGGTCCGCTCGTGTGTACCCGTCGATCATTCCGCTCCAAGAAACAACGTTCTTGACCGGCATCGCGTCAAAGAAAGACCGCGCTAACACGACCTCACCTCGTTTCGCCAACCCCGTTACTAAAACATTCCACGTGACCAAGTTTCTCTCAGGCATTTCATCGAACACCTTGCAGCATTCGCGTAAACGCCCGCAAACAACATACATGTTAACCAAAGCGGTTTGCACGTAAACATGGCTTTCGAAGCCGGACTTGAACGTGACCGAATGGAGCTGAGAACCGGAGATGGGTAGGTCTGAATTGGCACAAGATTTGATCAAGAAAGCGAATGTGAAACTATCGGATTGAAAGAGTGTGGTTGGGTGGAGGTGGTGCTTATAGAGCAAGATTGCTTCTTCCGGGGAGTTCCCAAGTGAGTAGTGGCGGAGGACGGTGGTCCAGAGGGTGGTGGGCGGCGGCGATTGGTTACCGGCGGTGAGCAAGTGAGCGTGGATTTGTTGAATGGATCGGCGGTTGGAATGGTGGTTGTGTAGTAGCAATGATAACAAGTTGTAGTGTTTTTTCTTCATATTACCCTTTTTCAATTCATGCTTTGGATCATTTTATATATCATTGAGCTTGTTTGATCAGCTATATATATATATGTTTGGCTTATTCGATCAGCTATATATATGATTGTCTGATAGTGACGTAATAGTCGAAATTCATCCCTTGGGAAATTGACGCTAGTGGTGGTCAATTAAAATTATGGTGTTTGCCTCCTAACCAAACTCTTTCCCGTTTTGCACTCCATGGCCAATCATTTAGTTAAAAAATACATGAGTCACTTAGATTTAGTTGTTTTAGCTAAAAGACAAAAAAAATGACTTCTCAAAGGTCAGATCATGGACATTTTTTCACGAGTCGGCTAATTTTAACGGACCTGGGTCATTTTTAGAGGATCTGGTTCCGTTTTTAACTATTGGTTGGTCATTTTTCGCTAGTCAACTAAATTTAATAGATCCGTTCAAATTTTTAACGTAATGGTTGGCACGGAGTGTGTAAAATGGGAAAGATTTTGGCTAGGAGGCAAAGGCCGTATTTTCAAATAGTCACCAGCACCAATTTCCCTCGTCCTTTCTATGGAAAAATTCTTCCAAAAAAACCTTAATTCATATTAGACAGATACAAGACTAAATTTGACTCTGAAGAAACTGAAATAGAATGTGACCTCAAATTTGGTTTTTAGGAATTCAATTCATTTGTTTAAGCCAGATAATAATGAATTTTTTAAACTATACAATTCAAAAGATTTCATTAACTTCACACGAACCAAATAACAAAATTCACTAAAAAATTTAATTAAAAATTTTGTTATTTCAATTTCATCAAAGTTTCGAATTTCACAAAACAAATTGCCAAGGAATTTCTTTTAGATACCAAATAATTTGATGCTGAGTAATTAAATAGCTAAAATAATTTAAAAAAGTCATATGATTCAAGGGTAATTATAAATGTCATTATTGGGTTGTCTAAATGGCAAATTGAAATTCAAAACACCAGATTACTTTAAAAAAAAAAAAAAAAAAAAACATCCTATCAGTTCAAACAGACATGGCATTAGTTAGTCAAGTTATAGATTAAGCAAAAACTATATAGGTCTTAATTTGAAGCCTTTAACAATTATTGATCCACAATTTTGAACATGCTCAATAAGTATTTCTAAGTTGCATATAAGCACAGTTGAACCTATCTTCTTTTGTTAAAGTAAATAGCTAGCGAAAATCGACAAACCAATACCTTATATTGCAACATGAAAATCACAAATCACGAATATTGTTTCCATAAACAGCATCGTAAAGATAACGTTATATTCTACAACTAATGTGAGAATGAGAAAATTATTACATAATACATTAATTACATAGTTTGTGAACATTTTGCATTTGGGCAAAAAAATCAACAATTCTAGTCGGTTGTATTTTGATAAAATACTTTATCCTTTTGCCAACTAAGCTATGCACTATGAAAAATCTTACACATGTCATCAAATTATACACATAAAGATTCATGAACATAACCAACACATGAAAGAAACATTTTAAACCCAAATTATCATATCACCATCATAGTTTCTAAAGCAACATGATAAAAGAGTGGATGCTAGGTTGATGGTGGTTCTTTTAGTATGACTAAAAGAACCCATGATGTATAATTTTCATCACATCCTGTAGAGCTTAACAAATATTCTGCTCTAATTGGGTCCTTAAATTAGCATCCATCCAATCAACAAATGCTAATGCAAACCCTAACCCTAATTTTGAATAACAATCCAAACATTCTGGGAAAATACACATACACACTCCTAGTCATATACTGACCAAATGTCCCATTGATAAAAAAAGATTTAAAACCATGGTATGTACACCTTATAGGTCTTCCTATTGTATGGGTTATTAGGTTAATGAAAAACACCATCTGCATATAAACCAAACAAACGCAGTATATCTCGCTCAAAAGCAGAGTCTTAGAGGAGAATGCAAAAGTGCAAACGAAAAGGAGAAACACAAGATTATAGACAATTTAGGCAAAGTTCAAATTATCACATGCCTCTAGTTCTACCCTTCTACTTTGGTTGTTTGGTTGGTTTTTCATTAAGTCGTGTATAGATAAAGTTGTCTGTATGGATTAATATATGTATAGATTAGGAAGATTTCATTTGGGAGGGATTTTCTGTATGGAAGATGCATGTTTTTTTTAATTGGCATGGATAGGTTTGGAAAAACCCTAACACTTACTAATAAGCCACTTTCTATATTATCAAACTACTATCAAACAGTCATGTATAGGCTATACAGTATAGTTGATATAATAAGTTGTGAGTCACTTATGTTAATAAACAAGCCCATATGTTCTTTATAAGTCAATCTAATAGTAAAAGAATAAATTTACCTTTGGTTTACATGGGTCAGTTCAGTTTTAGGCACAATCTTCTTTATTTGAGGATTTGCAAATTCTAAGATTAAATGATACATAAACTAAGAAACAACTATCAAGTAAAAACAAACATAAGTAGAAAGATAGATTAAACTGACTCTTAAATATGGGCTGTTCACAGTAGCTTCTCAGTTAGCCTGATCATGAATGAATTCACAGCAACAGCATCCAAAACAATCCATGATGACTCAAACAGCTCATGGAAGAACTCGGCTCCGGTCTCTTCAGCCGCGGTGCTGAATGCAATCCCGAATGCATTCCCTTGAACAGCCCCCAACCTCGGTTTACCACATACACCGACGATCAACACCTTCTCCCTCGCTTCGGTATAGCAAACGCATATCAAAGGCTTCATTTTCGCACCCTTTTCCCTCAAAGCGTCCATCAAGAAATACCCGAACTTGGTTAAAGCTTGCGGGCGTCCCAATAGCTTTGCGTCGGCTGAATCTTCAAGCTTAACCCATCTGAATTTGCTTCCGCTTCTTATGCAACCTTTTCGGGTTATCGCAGTGCTTCCTTGTCTAAGGATCGCCCGTTGGATCTTGATGGCGTGTTTCATACCAGTTTCGAGCTTTTCAAGCTTCCGTAACGATAAAGCATCATACGCCTCCCCAAACTGCTTCGAAGCACACGAACCATTTGAATTTGAATCAATCGAAGACTCTAATAGCGCGGTAACCCCATAAACCACATCTGCAGCGGAAATTTTCGAGCTGTAGCCATGTAACAACAAGAAGCCTCGATAATAGAAGTCGTTCAGTCCGTAATCCGGTAGATAATGCTCGAACATGTCTTTCATTTTCCGCTTAATCTCAACACTCATGTACCGAAACTTCTGTTTCGATTCGTCTAAGGCAAACCCCATTTGAGCCAAGAGCAACATCAGCTTCTTAGTCCCGTTATCGCTCCAAGTCTTCAACTTCGTAGCCATGTACGAAGAACACAACATCGAATCGAAGAGATTCCATTCCTGTAGCAACATAAGACGGGGCTCGTCTTCATACGCGATTCTCGAAGCATCGGGTGCGCAAACTTTGGTCCCGTCTTTGAGAGTTACGGAAGTGAGCGTGTCTAAATTCCCGGAGCTATTGATGTGCTGCTCGAGCTCCATTACCCCGGCTTGGTACCGCTCGTTCGTTAGCCTCTCGTGAACGAACTGATCGGTTAACGCCACGCACGCGAGCCATAGCAAGTCGTTGGTGTTCTTCCGCAAGTAATGAGACAATTCGTACATCAAACAACCCGACGGCTTCCCGTGGAAAGTCCCCATATGATAGTACTCTTTCTTAAGCTTCCGAAAAAGCTTCAACGGATCGGTCGTTTCACCGTCTTCCGAAACCCGTCTCTTTTTCCGACTCCCATTTCCATCATCATCGTCGTCGTCTTCGCTATCGGACTCATCCTCTTCTTCCACCTCATCGTCGCTGTTCAAATCACTCGCGGCCGCCAATGCCGAAACATCGAAATCGTAGGACAGATCCGCCTGATTCTCATCGTCACCGGTGTAAAGCACAACCACCCGATCGTTCTGATGGTTGAGGTTATGGAGATGGATCGGGCGGTGGCTGTCGACCACAAAAACACGAGCCATAGGTCCGATCTCTAGAATCTTCCGGAGATCCCTATGGCACCCCCAATTGATCAAAAGTATAGTAATCGGATCATCAGATACAGACGACAAACCAGGTCCGGCGTACTTATGGATCTCCTTAAAACTAGAAACTGGATAACACGCGTACCGAACCGAATCCGATTCGAGAACGTGGCCGATGATCTTCAACGCGCAAAGCGAATCGACATCGGAAGTGGACGGGAATATGAGCAGAGGCGTATTAGAAGCCGAAGCCAAAGCGGATTCACGCAATCTACTGTAGAATGATTCAATACTCTGCTCTCGAACCATAATTTTTCTCAAAATTTTCAAACTAGAACATAAATTAGGGGTTTCTAATTCTAATTTCTAATCTGAGTGATTGATAATAAGCATTTATCAGGTTGAGTAAATTGAGATGATAATAGATTGATTGAAGTGGTACCTGATGAGATGAATGGATGATCTCTGAAAAGCAGATATAAGTGAAGAAATTGGAGATGGAAATTGGGGGAAATGGAAGAAGAGAGAAAAGGTCTGAAGAGTGTGGGTTTTGGTTTGAATTCAGATATTTTTGAAATTTTTGGAAGGAGAGATTTTGGCGGTTAAATGGATTTCAGATTTGTGGTTGTCTACTTTATGCCTTTTTTTAATAGGGAGTGATTTTAAAATATCCTAAGGCTATGTTTGGCAAGTGTAGCTTATAAGCTAGCTGGTAGCTGATAAGCTAGCGGATAGCTGATAAGCTAGCTGTTGATTGATAAGCTTGCTAGTAGCTGATAAGCTAGCTGTTGAATAAATTATGTTTGGCAAAAACTAGCTTATGAGTATGTAAAATGACCAAAAAGGGTATATTTGAATTTAATAATTAATATTAATAAGGGTATAATTGGAAAAAGCTACAATAAGCTCCTCATAAGCTACTCAAAGTAGCGTTTCAAAAAGCTAGCTTATAGCTAGCTTCCTGGTACATGTTTGGATGTACTTGCCAATAAGCTAGCTTATCAGCTAGCTTATAAGCTAGCTTATGCTTGCCAAACAAAGCCTAAATAGTTTTCAATTAAGCTTATGAACTATTTAACTTTTTTTACGGCAAGTTAACTCATACACACGTTCCAGCAGTATTGGACCTTTTTATGAGCAATTCTATTGATCCACTGCGATCTGGTCCAACCAATGGTTGAACCCGACCGGCAGGTTTTAGGGGCCTTATGGACCAGATCCAGAGTCTGGATATGTGCCGTCCGTGAAAATTGAACTGTGGTAGTGTGACTTTCACCCTACACGGCCATACCCCGCAAGAATGTTACCTATCCAACTGAGCTAGCGCTTTTTATTAAATAAAATAAAATGCTTAAAAATCTTCAAACCAAAGGATCGAACTTTCATGTCTTTGATGATGTTAAAATTTGTTTATTTCAAAATTAAAATAAAAATCATCAAGATATTTAATAATGATTGATTTTCATATTTAAATGGTAATTAAAGATCCTATAAAACGTCTTAATTGTCATTTGGATTAGAAAACAAATAATGGTTAATAAAAATGGTGTCTTTTTTTATTCATTGTGCTCTCCTCCTGATTGTGATGCATTGAAAGATAATTAATATGTCTCTTTCATTTTATATGTGTAATAATTTATTCTTATAAAAGTATTATTTAAAAACTTGCTCGTTTTAAAGCATGAAAGTTGGTTAGTGTTGGTTCCGTTTAAATAAATTCTAGGATTCAATTGTTTGATTTTAAAACATTTAAAGATGTATTTGTTTAAAGAAAATTAGTCTAGTAAAACCAAATTCTAATTCCACCATTGTTTTTTTGTATTGCCCTATTTTATCATCACACAGACTTCTTGCCTACATCACTCTTGTTCCAACGTTTTCTCAATAATATAAAAGAATGTCCTTGTTAGTCTTTTTGCCCAAATAAGCTGAATTTGCCAAACACTAAAAAACAATTTATCGGCTTATAACTTTTTGGTACAGCAATAAGTTAATCCAAACACTTTTTGAAAAAATCATTTTTCACACCACATAAGTTGATAAGCACTTTTGGCAAAAGTCATAAGTTATTTAGATAAGCACTCCTAAACACCCTCTTAATCATTTCAAATCTAATATCTTGTCTTTTGAAGACCTAAAATTACAACCAATTTTATTTGAATTTAGAGTTACCATAACTATAAATTGTCGAAGTTATATCATAGTTTTATAATTATGTGGACCAAAGCAAAAAATCAACTATATCACATGAACCAAAATCAATTTTCAAACAAAATTGAGCAAATTACATTATATTATTCTCTCTCTCTCTCTCTATTTAATATATAAAATGATTATAACTACGTAGAGGATATGAAAGGTTGGTAGTACACGATTAGGTAAGCTGAGGGCATGAAGGTAGGAAAGTGAAAAAATAATGTGGTGTTAACGTGACATAAAAGGTTGAACGTTCAAACCCTTGTGCTACGGAAAACATAATATAATGAACTCTAATCCACTAACTCATGGACAATTTGGTTAATTTACGATTTTTTTTTTCTTATTTAAAATAATAATAATAATACCATATAGTGCTACGGAACAACAATGTAAACAAAAATTTTAGGAAAGTTAAGTAATTATGTGAATGATAACTGCACTTGAGATGTTCTGTTGATAGTTAGAATTGTGACTTGGAAAAATTGGAGTAAAATTCATTTATGAAGAAGCTCATGAAATTTAAAGCTTGGGTATCCAATATTACGATTAGATTAATAAGAATTGGAACGAAATTTAACAAGACAATAGGAATCCATTTGTTTAGTTTGTTAAAAATATAGATTTATAATTATAAATAAATACTGATAAACTAACAAAATGTTCTTTATTGACATCTCATCAATTTAATGTTTAACATATAAATACCATATAGATTAGAGTAGATATATATAGCATTATCAACATGGTGAGGGCAATTGATTGAAGTAATTGTAACTACATGATACTATGATAGTCTTTTTCATGATATTGAATTGAACAAACATAGACGATCGTTTACCAAACACTCACTTGCCGGCAAAGACATTACCCTCACCTATCTTATTGCATAACATTCTCGGCCATTAAAACTAATTGTTGGTAAGCATCTACAACATGTAAGCGCTTACGTAATAAGAATCATTTCCATCACTTACTAGATAAGACTCTCTGGGTCCTTTTTCTTGCTATCACCAAAAAGGTTTTTCGACTAGGTATTGAATTTGGGCAAAATACACAAATAAATAAATGCAGCGGAATACCTCTTCAAAAAGAAGATGGTTGAGCCAACACATAACACGAATTGTGAAGAAACAAATCATGCATCCATAGATAGTATCAAAAATCCAAAACTTCAGTCATTACAAAAAGAACGAAATCGAACTAACATGTTTGTGCTCCCATTAAAAAGCTAGCATAAAGGACTCAGACTTTGTAATTTGTAACCGAAAAAGCTTCTGATAAAGAAAGACACCATAATAAATGAAGCAAACACGGATTACTTGATTGATCAGTCGCCCTTCCTTCGGAAAGAGCATCCTTCAGTGAGTCTGGCACGACCACCAGTCGGCTGGCACAACACTGTCTGGCAGTTTCCACATACCACCACAGTTTGAGAGGGCTAAATACAGTTGTTCTGTTATCACAAACATAACAAAAGTTAGAAACAATCATAGGGAACAGGCAATGGAAAAGAAAAAAGGACAAGTTGAAACATAAAACAATGAAATAAAACTAATTTCATATATTAATACTCACATGTTGAAACAACCCTGGCACTTGACATCCTGCACCAATAGAATTCAATAAAATTAGAAAGGAGTTTAACCAAACTGGTAGTTTTGTTAGACAAGAAGATAAACAAAGACTCGTTAGCATTTCAAATTTTAACATGAAAAACGATAAACTATTGAAGTTAAAAGTAAGGAGACGAAAAGGGTACCATGAAGAAAGAGTTAGGCGACTGCACAAGACGCTTGAGCTTATGCTTCCTCTTCTCCAACTCAGCTGGTGGGTTAAGCAGATCAACATCGTTTGGCAAAACCTATTCGAATGATCAATTGTATCGTTATACAAACAGTATAACATATTCCACATCAAACAAAGAAGCCCACTTACATATACATATTGCATTCAAACATAGATTAAGAATCAACAATAATTGATAAATATCAACCAACAAAGAACTCACCATCTTGTTTAGATAAGAATCGACTGATTATGGTCTTGGAAAGCGAAAGATGCAGCTGCACAAATTGAACAACGAAAAATTAAGCTAAAGCTAGAGGTGATAGTGTGAAAATGATTTATAGCCAAAAACACAAACCAAACTGCATATGCACTTCCAGTTCTTATTAAACAAAATCACATATGAATATACTATATATATTGGGTTTACTTCATGAAAGTGTATCCAATTTGTTACCAAAATTATTGTATGTAATGTACTTTCATTTTTACCATTTGACATATCAGAATTTAAGAAATGGTCATTGTATGTATCCAACTTTATCAAAACCTATCATTTAAATGGTAGGTTTTGATAGTTTTGATACGCCAAATGGTAAAATATGGAAGTACAACACATATCATAACTTTTCGTGAAGTAAACCCTACTATATTGGATAACATAACTAAGTCCAAATGCATAACAAAACTTTTAAAAATGACAAAGTGACACTGGTGTCATTTAAATAATTAGTCTTAGCAAAATTAGCATCAAAGTTTAATATGTTTTAAAATTACAACTTCACATAATATCAATTTAATATGTCATAGACAAATGATTCTACAACAAGCGCTGGTTATGAACACCTGCTTGACTTAGATATCTATATCCAACATCTTGACAATCATATGCAAATAAATTCTGAAACAGTAAGCAATTTTTAACAATTGGAAGCTCAAAAACTGGTATAAGAGATGAATATATATATACACACAATATAAATCATCGTGTTAATAAACCTGCTTAAAAGCACCAAAAGTCGAAGATTTACTTCAGGATTTAGGTGGTATATTCAAACAGACAATTACAATTACAATTAATTGTTGAGATTCGTGATAAGGATAGCCTTAAAAACAAGTAATGGCGTAATAACATGAAACCTAAGAGCTATAATGGCGTGAAAACAAGTGAAAGAACGGATTTCATGAATCAAAATGAAAGATTTGGGGGAAACGAACCTCGACCGGAAGAATGTGTTGGCTGCACAATGCTTACACTTGAGAAGACGGAGGGTTGATGAGAACAGACGAGAACCCTAAATCCCTAATTTTAATGGGCTTCTTGGGCTTTTAATTCGATTTGGATTTGGGCTAGATTTAAATTTGAAATTTGGATTGATTTTAGTTTTTAAGTAACAATTTTTGTGAATGATTATGTTGCTGATTTTAGATAATATGTTTATGTAAATCATTGCTATGTTTGAGTAATCACTTGATATTTGTATATGATTTCGCATAGGGTAATTACATATTGTTTTTTATTATGTGTTAATTATATACTTGTTTATAAATGAAAATAGGAATAATAAAATCAATGAAAGAGTATTTTTGTCGTATTTCAATATTTTATTTTAATTTTTAGTAAAACAAATAGATAGATTTCAATTCTTTTGACAAATTACATTCCATTTTAACCAAACATTTAATCAAACTTGATAACATTCAATTTCAGTTTCTTTGAGGGATTCCATTAATTCAAAAATTATTCTAGAAACCAAACACCCCCTTTAAGAATAAGTTAAGGAATTCGTCCTTGGGGTTTGTTGATCTTTAAGGATTTCGTCTTTAAAATTTGTTTATTATTTGGTATTTCAAGAATGTAATTTCGTCCTTAAACTTTGTCTATATATGTCCGTTAAGTGAGCCGCATGCAAGGCACACAAAGGCAAAATTGTCCATCCACTTTTTCCTTTCTTTTAAGGTTTCATCTCACCCAAAAATCCCTCATTTATCGACATTGTGCCTCTTATTACCCTTTCATCTTCCCGCCTTTTTGCTCTTTCTTGCTTTGTAAAGAACTACTTCAAATGGGGTCAAGACTATGGAATCTTCTATCAAACTCAGAATCAATGGACTCATGCTATGTTTATGGTACGAAGCTTTTAGTTTTGTAGAAGCTCTCCGTTTTAGTTTTGATTTTATTTTGATAAGAAACTCTCTATTTTGCAGAAGATTATCCAATCTTATATCTTTTTTAAATCAACCATGGTGGTTTTTTTGCAAGTGGCCATGAAGACACTACAAAATGGTAAGGTGAATTTTGTAGACCTAGCAGATAGACTGTGACGAGCTAAGTGTGCATGAAATTGATGATATGTTCATGATGTTAGGATATATAGGGGTCGAATGTATGTATTACCAATTCATGATTCCAAAAACTGACCTAAGATTTCGACCTTGAACCTTTAAAAAATGATAAGGATATTTTAGACCTCTTGAAATATACAAGTACAAGTTGATAAAGGTATACATTGAACATGGGGTGACCACTCTTTTTTCTTATTTTATCTCTTCTTTTTTCATAACATACACGTATACACACATAATAACCAACTTGGGTTGTGGTGCACCGATAAAGCCTTAGGGGATATAGTGGAATATCCCGCCCACCCAGGTTCGAATCTAGACACTGTCAAAGCCTTTTAGCCATGGAGGTTCACTTGCGACAACTCCAGGCCATTCGTGGTCACTCGAGGGATTAGTCGGTGCACGTAAGCTGGCACGGAAAGCGTTATCAAAAAGAAAAGAATATGAACTAAATGTGACACATTATGATTTATGAACACTTTCTAGAAATACTATTATTATAGTTAAAAAACATGTTGTGAACACATTTTTATTTTACAGAATCATAAGTGGTGAATGTATTTGTAAACACAAATTAAATCTAAATATACCACGAAAACTAGGTGATCACCCTTGTAATCTTTTGATTTTATTAAAGTTGTTAACTTTTTGTTCATCTAACATGTATATGATGTGTATGTTGGTACATAGATATAAGACAAGAGGGGGAAGAGAAAAAAAGATAAATATGAAATTTCTTAAATAACGTATAATTTATGTTCAATAGGAATTAATAACTATCTCATTATTTAATAAAATTAATTATTTTAAACTAGTGCTTTACAATATATTTTACAAAATTTACATAGACTGTTTACTTCTGGAGGCCTGATGCGGTTATGACTTATGAGTACTTTAGACGTGGAAGGCATTGGGCCCTCGGATTTTCAAAGGCCAGGGGGTTTATCTCATCTAGCATTTTTTTTGTTGCCAAAATAGCATGTTTTCCCATCAGATTGGATGCCCAATATGAGTTAAGTTCCGGTGAGACCAAGCTTTTTTGGTGAGACCGGTGAGACCAACATATTTTACTTGAAACTTCACATCAAAACATTTGTGAAGGTAAAAAAAATTGAACATTCATTGTTAAAACATACTAAAAAACACTATTGAAAAAAAAATTCCAAAAAAAACTTAAAAAACGAAACCTTCACAGCAGTTTTTTTTGTGAAGGTTCGCATTATATATATGTAACCTTCACAGAACTTGAGCTGTGAAGGTTTCGTTTTTTAGCTAGTTTTCGATATTTTTTTGCATCGAAAGTGAATTTTAGGTCTGCGTATTCGAGTTTTATGTACATTCACGGTGTTTTTTTGTGAAGTTTCATAGGTTAGGTATTGGTCTCACGCGGTCTCACGGTAACAGCTTGGTCTCACCTGATCCTAAGTCTGCCCAATATAACTCAACAAATAATTTTTTTTTACTTCATTTCATCCTTAAGGGCAAGGTTTTCTTATCACAAAGCAATTGACAACACCATTCAAGGAAAGGGAACCTATTAGCTGCATCAAGAAACATAAGTAAATTAGTTATGTTAATCACAACTAAAACAATACCAAAGAAATAAACTACAAAACCGGTATTGAACAAAGTATATATGAAAAAAAACATGGTTTGAACAATCCGTTTTTGTGCAAAATAATCTTAGTTCTTTGACGATTCTCAATAGACACATGATAAGCAATGCAAGTCACACAAAAATAAACTACAAAACTGACGACTTCACAATAGAATTGAAACCCCAAACTTCATCACATGTTAAGACACCTAATATCAGGTAACATATGGAAACTAAAATCGATGTTACAATAGTGACATTAAAGCCACCCTCAAATATGTTCCATTGTTATGGGAGCATGAAATAACCAGGGAGATAATTGCCCATTTGCTTAGATTGGGAATCCTCGAAAACATGACATGTATATTATGCTTGTCATGTTAATTTAAGACTTCTTTTTAAATTTTGTTTTATAAGATAGAGGACTTAGGATCAGGTGAGACCAAGCTGTTATCGTGAGACCGCGTGAGACCAATACCTAACGTATGAAACTTCACAAAAAAACACCGTGAATGTACATAAAACTCGAATACGCAGACCTAAAATTCACTTTCGATGCAAAAAAATATCGAAAACAAGCTAAAAAACGAAACCTTCACAGCTCAAGTTCTGTGAAGGTTACATATATATAATGCGAACCTTCACAAAAAAAACTGCTGTGAAGGTTTCGTTTTTTAAGCTTTTTTTGGAATTTTTTTTTCGATAGTGTTTTTTAGTATGTTTTAACGTTGAATGTTCAATTTTTTTTACCTTCACAAATGTTTTGATGTGAAGTTTCGAGTAAAATATGTTGGTCTCACCGGTCTCACCAAAAAGGTTTGGTCTCACCAGAACTTAACTCAAGATAGAGTGGAATAATGTTTACTAGTTAATGGCCCGTGTAATACACGGACGATTTAAACATATTGTTTTAGGCTATGTTTGGCAAGCGTAGCTTATAAGCTAGCTGGTAGCTGATAAGCTAGCGGATAGCTGATAAGCTAGCTGTTGATTGATAAGCTTGCTAGTAGCTGATAAGCTAGCTGTTGAACAAATTATGTTTGGCAAAAACTAGCTTATGAGTATGTAAAATGACCAAAAAGGGTATATTTGAATTTAATAATTAATATTAATAAGGGTATAATTGGAAAAAGCTACAATAAGCTCCTCATAAGCTACTCAAAGTAGCGTTTCAAAAAGCTAGCTTATAAGCTAGCTGATAAGCTAGCTTCCTGGTACATGTTTGGATGGACTAGCTTATAAGCTAGCTTATAAGCTAGCTTATGCTTGCCAAACAAAGCCTTAGTTTCCAATCAGAATTAACATTTGCATTATAAAGTTCACAAATAATTCACCACAAATCAAACGTAATATCCAATTAATAATATAAATATGACTTGATAAAAGAAACATTAATGATTTAGTTTAATCATAGTCATTTAGGAAATTATATATATAACATTTAAATTAAACTTTTTTCAATCGTTTATTTAAAGCTTTTTTTGAAATTGAGTAAGTAGAAAATAATTATTTAGTAAAAATAATTCTAATTAATCAACGATTTAAATGAAAAAAAAGAAACTACCCTTACTTTATTATTAAATATTTTAGTTATCTAATAGTTGTTAAAATATCTAAAATTGAAAATTTATAATTCTTTTGTCGAAAGACTCGGATTTCGTGAATGATTTTAAATAAAATAAATTTTCATTATTTATAAATAATCTATAAAAATTGTTAGATTAAAAATAGGAATCTTTAAGTTTCAAAAATATCAAAAATAGAATTCTAATAAAATGTAAACAAGTTAATTCATATCTATTTTTAATATTTAATAATACAAATAAACTAAAAAAAATATTCAATATTATACTCATTTTGAAGGTATCGTCGAGACGATTATAATGGTGTAAATTATAGAAAAAAGAAACAAAAAACTTAAATGGTTTTAATTCATATATATTATTTACGTTAATATGATAAGGATGCAAGGTGAAAATTGAAAAACTAAGTGGTAAAAAATAATTTAATCAAATAATTCTAAGGATACAAAATGTAAATTATAAAAGGAAAATTAATAAATTAATGAGAATTTTTAGGTAAGTG
This sequence comes from Centaurea solstitialis, assembly GCA_030169165.1. NCBI lineage: Eukaryota > Viridiplantae > Streptophyta > Magnoliopsida > Asterales > Asteraceae > Centaurea > Centaurea solstitialis. The sequence goes on along the minus strand of CM058044.1, from coordinate 72,483,177 downwards.
AATTTTGGAAAATAGTTTTTCCATATTTGTAGTTACAAAAAAATGAATTTATAGCTATTAATATGGTATTAAAAAAAATACGTATACATGATGACATCATCAATTGTTGTATTTTAATTAATTGGCCAATGAAATGGCTCAATTTCGTATTGATGATGTCAGCCAAAACATTCTTTTAATATATATATATATAGGTTTATAGAAAATAAAAACAAAAATCTTAAATAGTTTTAATTCATATATATTTTTTACGTTAATATGATAAGGATGCAACTGAAAATTGAAAAACTAAGGGGTGAAAAGTAATTTAATCAAATAATTCTATGGATACAAAATATAAATTATAAAAAGAAAATTAATAAATTAATGAGAAATTTTAGGTAAGTGAATTTTGGAAAATAATTTTTCCATATATATAGTTACAAAAAATTGAATTTATAGCTATTAATATGGTATTAAAAATAGAAAAAAAAATACATATACATGATGACATCATCAATTGTTGTATTTTAATTAATTGACCAATGAAATAGCTTAATTTCGTATTGATGATGTCAGCCAAAACTCTCTTTTAATATATATATATATAGATTTATAATTAATAATTATCACAATTATAATTAAAAAAATATGTCAAAAAGCTTATTTTAAGCTACTCCAAATAGCCATTTTCTCCGGTTAGCAATGTTTTAGCAACAATTTGGTAAAGTTAATAATTTTCGGATCGGTATTAGCTTAATAGCTTCGTACCTTAAATATTAGTTTAGTTTAAATCTCCATCATGAGATTTTACTTCGAAAAAATATATTGTGCGAAATTCGACGCAAAAGGATAAAAGGGTCATTTACGTCCTTTATCCTCCCTGGTTGTCTTGTAAAAAGATATTTCAACTTTTAAGATTGTACATGCAGATGAGTTGGATAATCAAACAATAACAGACATTTTCAAACAATAAATATGAAAGAAAACACATAGATGCATGTATTGTTTAAAAAAACAATGTACATAGTCACTTTAAGAAAGTAAACAAAACACAAGATGTACCAACTTAAGATAAAGTATATGTTTCTTTTGCTAGAACAACTATGTTGGGGGGTTGGAAGTAGCCACTTTAAAGTCAAGGTCCTTTTTGCAGACTTGGTCAAAACTTAAGGGGGTGCAGGGATATAACCAAAAGATTCTTTTACACCACAAGTTGCTCTCTCAACTACATAAAGGCTGGAGATAAGATAGCCCAGTGCAGCAAGAGATGGGATACTGCATTCCAGGAACCTTAACATCTCCTCTACCTCCTTCAAATCCAACACCCACCAAATCTCTCATTTCTGCTTCCATTCAAAGAAACCAAATCCCACTGGTAATCTCTGATATTAATTACTTTAATTAATTCTCTACTTAATATGTTGTACAATCCCATATTCAATATATGTTGGAACCTTCTCCTTCTCCTCCTTCTCCCTAAGTGCTCTTTAGGATGCTAATATGGGGTTCTGCATATTATCTAACATGATATCAGAGCAAAGGTCTACTAACTCTGGGACATTTGTGCTTGTATAGCGTATGTTACAGGGGCCGTGTTAGAGTCCCACATGTTATGGAGTGTGTACTGATCATTTGTGTTGTTCAGATAGGGAAAAAGGTAGGAAGAAGGCTGATACGAATCTCGACAGCAGAAGGGAAGTGGCAGGGAAACTGGACTGCCGACTATAACTTCTCACTCCGAGATCTTCGGTTGGATGATTTAGTTGAAGATGGTGATCCTAATGATGCACGAGCCTTTGTTTCTCTATCCATTCATAGGGTTCCTATTCTCTCTTCGCTCTTCTATCTTTCTATATTGTGCTTAGTAAAATGACATAAATATGTGTGTTATACCAGCATGCAGGATTTGGGCTTTCGGTTGATGGGACAATCGACACATCCTTCACGAGAAAGTGTAGCAACTGCTCTTCCCCTTACTGCAGACAGGCAAATAAGATGCTTCGCTTCCTTTATTGTTCTCAAGAGATAATGCAGTTAAACTTAACATTCAAAAGTCATGTGCTTATTCACTCTCTGTGTTGTTAGATTACAACCAACTTCAATGTGTGGGTTCTCCCGTCTTCCAAAGATGGTGACTCAAATCAGCTACCTGAAATTGGCGGCGATGATCCATCAGTAACTATCTCTCTCTCTCTCTCTCTCTCTCTCTCTCTCTCTCTCTCTCTCTCTCTCTCTCTCTCTCTCTTTCTCTCTCTCTCTCTCTCTCTCTCTCTCTCTCTCTCTCTCTCTCTCTCTCTCTCTTAAGTGTATAGGGTTTATACATGTAGGGTTGGGTTCCGGTGAGAAGTTGATGTTAATGTGAGAAGTGATTATCAACCATTAGATGCATTTTTGAATGAGATGAACCAGATTAATTCCCTTCTAAAGCCCAATTCATGGGAGGGCAATTGATTAAAAGAGAGATCAAGGGTTCCGATCCACTTCTCGGCGTTAACTCAACTTCTCACACGATCTTTCGCCATACATGTGGATAGATAGATACATATGTATGTATACACCCAAAGAGAATGACAAAAAGGTTGAGAAGGTAAGAATAGGTCTCATCCAAGGGATCTGATTAAAAACATGGTTACAGCATTTTAATTCAAAACAACCCCCCACCCCTTTACTTTTTAACAGAAAGATCACCAATACTTGAGATTGATACAGAAATTATATTCTCTTTATTTTGACATCCATATTGTTATACCTTTTCATCAGTTTTCTTTTTGTCATTTTCATTTGAGCATGCCCTCTATATATATGACTCTGTGCACGTGCACATGTGCGTTTATAGATCTCTCTCTGCCTCTGTCTATGTCTATGTTGTCTCCATCTATATACATGTATGTGTGTATACACACATAATAGAAGGCATTAATCGTTAAGAAAAATAGGATTTTAAATTATTGATACTTTGCAGGTTATCTATGTGAAACCTGGATGTGAAGCAGATCTTGACTCATTAATACAGGACACAATCAGGCTCACTACTTCTGTGAATGTAAGAATGGCATCTAGGCATATATTTCTACTTGTTCCATGGAACAATTTCCATATGACTTTCTATTATCAAAGTTTCTACTTGATTTTGAAATTAACAAGAATATTTTGGTTTTGAGGCAGCTTCTATTAAGAATTTTTGTCATTTAGAAAGTATTTGTAAAACAGAGACAAATTCCAGACACTAAAACTAATTCCACCTATTGGACTTTTCTAAGATGCAAGAGGTATATTACGTAAGAACTATTTTAAACAGTCATTGTCTGTTTGCAGGAGACCTGTTCAGATTTTTGTGAGAAATCAGAACTCGGGTTAAGACGTAAGTACCAAGTGGTGAAATTATGAATACGTGATAGCTATGGCCATACACCAAAAAAAGGAAAGATAAGAGTGTTAACTACATTACGTTTGTAGAGCAAACCTCTTATCTGCAGATCTTTATTTGCATTGCAGATCTAAGCAAGCCAAAGGCTCCAACGGTTGATAAGAGGTGGTCAAAGTTATTAGAGCTAAAGAAATCATATCAATAAACATATTACGGTCAGTAATTCATTACAGTCTTGAACCGCATATTCAAATGACATAAATGTTCTGTTTGTTAAACATACAGAGACAGTTTATCTTACCATTTAGTTTTGCAGCAGATCCATTTGAAGCCCAGAAAATTGATTCAACCACAGCTGCTATTTTCAAGAACAGGAGAAGAATGCTTTTTTTTTTTTGTTGCACGATGGGTGATCTGCTGGCTCCCAATTTCAGGCTGTCGATGTGTATATACCTTCCAGGATTAGCGCTTTCATCTTGTTTACTGCAATACACAAAATACTCTATACATAATGAATAATTGGATATCCGATGGTCATCTAAGTTCCGTTATCTTCAAAGATCTGGCTCCACATTATTAACTCGAATATGTTATCAAAGTTGATGACTTGCTTTGGTTAGTAAATCCACATTGAAACAAGGTAGAAAAAACCTAGAAGTGCAAGGAAGCGTGTAAGCTAACAGAAACAAACAATTAACAACGCAAGACAGAATTAACGCAAGTTTCCAACTACCATTCAGAAAAAAAAAGCGAGTGGAACAGAAAGAAGGGTGACAAAATATCCGCCATTTTAAACTTTCTATTTAGTTGCAAGTAATCAAATATCGTGAAGACAAAACAGCATTTATGATTACAGCCATCTCAGAAGGAAAAAACTTGATGGGGGACAACTTAATTTTTTAACAGCTCTTCTCATGTAACAAGTTAATAATGTTAACCTTGAAAAGGTTGTGTAGGTTTAACCTCGTTTAATATCCTGACCCTGGGTCTGGCCGTTCGTTGAACATCATGTTCTTAAGACACCAAGTCTGTTGCATATACGAATTGAATCAATCCAGGTGACATCATGTCATTGGCCAATCAAACTGCTGCACTGTTCCGTCGGTAATAGTCCACGATCCATCAGTAATCTCGTCAAATAGTTGGTTCCAACCCCATGACGAGTACCCCACAAAAAACCAGTAGTCAGTCATAGACCGATTGTGTAACTTTAGATTTTGTATTAAATTGATTGTGGCCCATTGGTCAAGAAAGTATACGTCTGGTAGAACTTCAGGGTGCTCATCTCTGGAAGGTTGTCGAGTTAAAGAAACAAGAGGTAGTCCACGTGTGCTGACAGGACCACCATAAGATAGCGGTGCCTCTTTCAATGATTCCAGCCCCTCCTCAAGTTCTGTGATGGAATCCCAACTGATAAGCTTGTTGATGATCAGACCTTGAAATCCACTACTTTGGTTAGCTTTCACTATGAGAATTTTGGATCTGGCAAATGGGTATATGTTGATAAGCTTTTCTGTTGCAACAAGTATGGAACCAGGTAGCACTTCATGCCCAGATCCACTTAAGTCATACGGGGTTTGAAGTCCAATCTTGTTTTTTCCGATCTCTAACTTCTGGATCTGGGTCCTGTCCTTAAGTAGAATCTCTCGGTTTTCCTTTAAGGGTGGACCATCCTCATGCATTATAGGTTCTGATACATCCTTAAATGGTTTCTCATTCCATGCTCCTGCTCAGCTTCAGCCCATAAAATACCTACATCATAGAAAATATCAAAGTTAAATGAGACTTGCAAAAATCCAATATAGTGATACCAGCTCAGGAACGAATACAAGAAAATATATTGCTGATGGTTTTACTTTATCTTGGCATCAAGCGTTCAATCCGCTTACAGAAATTAATTTAGTTTGCTAGTTGGACTCTTAGAAATACATGAGGTTTAGTCTAGGGTTTCTAAGAATGTTCTGTTTTTTGCAATCTCTTCATCACTCTAATTTCTTATCCTACATCAAAGTTTCTGGGTTCTTTATAAAAAGGCCGAGCTAGAGGTGCTAGTATTGAACCCACAAATTTATCGGTCCTTGGCAAACTAACCTATATGGTAAATAAAATATACCCCTCCATCCAAAAGAATTGCTTGACTATTATACATGAAAATGTTGGTTCATATTATGAAATCAGCATGAAAAAGTGTTTTACGATGCATACGTTAAACTTGCAATCACCTGGAATCATTGTCGCCTAAAAGTATATGTGTATTGCAGGAAAGTGGAATGGTTAGTGGGAAGACTTGAGAGAATCCGGTTTCTTATAGTTTTAAATGTTAAATGATAGGAAGCGTTCAAGTACAGGTTTATTTTTATGACTATGTACTTTGTATTCATGATCCATCATTTGTACCGGGTTTATTATATAATGAAATGTGTGTTGTACATGTTCCGCAATTACAAAACTACCCTATATATAACATGATTAGCAAAAGAGAAATTTGAGCGTCGCACCCACCAGCGTCTCTAATTCCAGCTGTGGTGTGGGGTGTTACAAAAATAAGAACTACAAAGAATAAGAAATTTTGACCAATAAGTACCTTGCTCCTTGTAAATCCATTGAGAATTGCCACCTTGATCAGCAATAAACTTGATAATGTTAACGACTGATGTTTCCCCATCATAAGAGATTGCTTCCTTCCTTTCTGCTGGATACAACAGCAGAGATGGGTAAAGATCCCTCTGCATATCAAGCACATCAATATGCATAAATTTTAGAACAAATACAATTATCAATGCATTCAAATAATAGGCTATTTGTTAGAAAAAGGTTATACTACCAATTGCTACAGTTGGAAGACATTCAAAGCAAACTAATCAGGGTATCAAGCATATTTTAGAACAAATACAATTATTCATGCGTTCCAATAATAGGCTATTAGTTAGAAAAAGGTTATACTGCCGATTGCTATCTGGTTGGACTAATGGTTTGTTTTGTCAAGGGAAAGCATGTATCATCAATCACCATTCCATAACAGAGAAGTCCAAATCCAAATCAAGACAACATTTGTATACCACAAAATATAAGTTTGTTTTAGAGGTAAACATTTAACCACAATTACATATCAATCCCACAGCTCTAACATGGAACATGGAATAAATGAACTTAAAGATCCAATTAAACATACAAATACATAATATAAAACTAAACTTGGGATAAACAAGTACCTTAGTCAATGATTTCAGTAGCGAATTACAATCATTCTCTATGCAATCCATCATATAGATCACTGGAAGCTTCAGTATAGTATTATTTATGCCATCTGCGACCAGATCTAACCTTCGTTAGCAAAATGATTACACCTTTTATGTAGCCAAATATTTAGCAATTAAAAATAAAAAGTCATCCTAAACAACCACATATGATTAGATGAGAACTAACAATGAAATTAAACAATGTTATAGACACATACATACATATATATAGCAACCTTAACAATAATATAGCATTTTCACTCATCTATCCACTTCAACATATTACAATCTTCAAGAGAAGCAAAAAGTAATTCCTAGCAATTTACAGTCAGTCTTTTGGCATTCATGTGCTTGTTCCATATTAAAACATCTATCTGAATACCTTAGTAATCACGGCCCATTTATATAAGGAAGAACTATTGTCAGTCAACCTAGCTCGATTTAAAGGGGATGCCTCATGACTGGGAATAGTGGAGTGCAAGACAATGAAAACAAACCGAGCCCAAGTTTTTCCAATAAAAAATACTGGATCAAAAACCTCATTGTTATGTAGACAGGAAAAAAAATTAAGCTCCACATGAATCAATGGGATACAGGTCACAAACAACAAAAAAACAGGTCCACCTGTTTCCAGAGTCGATATCAAAGATGTTACAGAGCTATTCAACATTGGCCACGCTAATTTCCAGGAATCTGTATCCCAGCATCATAAGACTTACAACATACAACACTTCTTTTTACTAGATTTCATCCAATCAAAGCAACCATCGTGTCAACCCAACATTTCAACTAGGCAAGTTCAGTATGAAAAACCTTTACAGTGGCTGAATTTGATAGATATAACTATGTACAAGAAACATGGTCCAACCATAAAGGACTCAGAGGACCACTTTGCATGTTCAATTTATGTAAGCCATGAATCATCGAACAAAGTTTCTTATTATGAGGTGAGTTTTACAAGACAATACACTCCTCCCTCAATGCAGGGTATCATCTTTAAAATTTTGTATACTCGATTTTCGTTTTGTACTTTCTTATCCTTCTTTTTTTTGGGTAATATATGAAGCAGAATTGCCATTACTTCTGGATTTGAGTAGTTTCCTAATACAAGGAAAGAATGTCAATCTCCCACTCCCAGTCCCGACTTCAGAAAGAGCACCACATAAGTGAAATATCTCGTTACAAACCTTCAATGTAAACCAACAGACTCTAAAGTCAGGTAGCCACATTCCCTTCACAATCCTATCGTTCAATAGATGGCTCTGTTCCATAGGCATATGTAGGCATCTCTTATTATTAGAAGTAGTTCTTCTCCCTAGATTCTACCACAATTTGATTGGTATTATGATATGACTGGCCAAAGTACAGTTACATGAGGCTAATATTCTAAATACGAGACTGGGTAAAGGAAGAATAAGAGCCAATAAGTGCAAAGGAAAAAAGAATTAAAAAAGTAAAAGATGGCAAGGAGGAAATTTTACCAAATGAAAATACAAGTGTTATCTACCAGTTGATAAGAAACGTGATGAGAACCGATCTAAATGTGCTTATATTTTCTTTACCACTTACCACTTCTTGATGAGGATTGCTCATTCCTGAATTGAGTTTTCATCATATTTCCATAACCCTTGAATGCTCGATAAACTTCACGAACCACAAGTTCCATTCTCATGCAAAACCCACACCAATTACTAGTAAAAAGCACCAATACATCCTTCTTCCAAGCATTGTCAGCACTAAGAGAACCAGAGTGGTTACCAACAACCAACTCCATAAATGTAAGAGCGCTAACATGGGGTATAGAATCGACCTCATGAAAATCATGATTGATGAATGGCGGCTTTGGAGCCTCCTTAGAGTTGGGAACAACAGGCATAGAGTGTTGATATGGTAGAAGACTTCCATTAAGAAACATGTGAAAGAAACAAGATAAAGAAGAAAAGCTAAAATCACCCTCTTCGGGATAGACATAATGTTGATGTGGAAGAGGATCAATGATCACCAATGATGGAATCTTCAACACACCAGCCAGAGCTTCAAGTAACCGAAATTGTCCATCAACAAAGAAAAAGGAACTGTTGGAACCTGCCAAGTGCAGCCCCTGCAACCCAACTTTCTGATCTTCAATATTGGCAACCAGTTCCTCTATGTAACTGTTTTCTGTCTTTACAGACAACTGAGCACTTGTATCGACTGAATTCTTCTCACCTTCCTCAGTAGGATGTTCTACCTTAGTATTTTTCGGAAGAGTATCATACACCTGATCTTCTTTTAAGTCAACATTGTTGCCAATAAGACCTTTAGCAGATGGTTCTGCAGGTTTATCATCAGATTGAACCTCTGTTTCTGGCATTTTGATATCGATATCATCAGAGAGTAGCTGGAAGCCTGCCTCTTTAGCAAGTGAACTCAATTTTCTTTCTTTCTTCTGCTGAAGAACATATGCCAAGACTTCTTGCAAGGAACTACCTTGCAGATCTGAAGCAACGCCATCAAAAGTAATATGTTTACCCTCATCCATGACCATTATAGAGATCTTGTCTTTTAGTGCAGTTACCTTTTGAGATGATGCTGACATTTCTAGTTTAGGATGCTTGGGAACAGTTTCCATGAAGGGTTTCTGAGGATCAACAACGTCTTGAGCATTCATTTTAGATGGAATATGATTATGCAACGCTAGTTCTCTAAAGACGGTAAGAGATTCCTTGCTCTTTCTTCTAATTTTCAAGGAATCAGATGATCTGTCGATGAACAGGAGCACCGATGGCTTATCTGAAGGTAAACCGGGATCAAGACCATACTCATCCCCTTTAAGCTGAATATCAATAGACATCAAGAAATCAGCACACAAATGTCAAAGGAGTAAACATAAACCTGATGAGATTCAGAATGGCTGATCTTTGTGAAATTCATAGTTCTTCAAGCATGGTAGATAACAGAAAAAAAAATTAGCGTGTACCAGGACTTAGGAGACACCACACTGTAAACTAAAGTTGGCATGCAAGATAAAAAAGGGCAAAAATGTATAACAATCAATTAGCCAAAGGCTCGTCCTCTTCTTGATCATCAATGACAGAACTATCATGATAGATCTCAGGTATTAACAGTTCAAGAAATACTGTTCATGTTGGTACGATATAACTGACAAACACTCGAGAAAAGAGATCACAGATCTACAAGATATTTGACATATAATATAACTGACAGGCATTCTAGACAAGACATCACATATCAACAAGACATTTGACATATGTCATGCAATCAGAGTCGAAGTCAAGAAAGGTATCTAATCATCAACTGAAAAATAGAAAGTGAAGAAGTCAACCTTCATAATCCAACTTCACTATGACAATTATCACGTCAGATGCAGGTTCAAGATCTCATGAGCGACATTGTTAAAACAACAAAAACAGCACTGGAAAATATAAATGACACAAGAACTTAATAAATGATGGAGATTTCAACAGGAAAACACAAGGAACATGAAAGTAATAGACCCAAAAAAGATCAAACATTTCATCATGAAGAAAATTGTTGAATGAAGATATGGTCATCAGAATGAGGGGCATCTGATCAGATTGATGAAAGGCTGAACCTCAATTAACACAACTAGTAAAAAGAAAAAGGACCATATGTCCAGAGAGCAATCTGATAAATGAACAGTAGCCAATAATGATTGCAAGCAAGATTATAAACTTGCCTCCATAACAGGCGATGCATGAATCTCTATAATTCTTTTGAGATCACTTCCTCCTTTGAAAACTTTTGCACAGCTAGGACATCCAGCGGAGTAAAGCATCATTAACCATGAGCCAGTAACTCTAACACCTAGAGATGAAATTAGCGATCTCTCAGACACTAGACCAAACTTTAACCTTTCAGGTGGCAGAAATAACTCTCTGACAGATCTAGTAAAATTGGATAGGGAAGACTCAACCAGCTGGAACTCATCAAAACTGCAGGAAGCTCCATCACTAGATCTCATTTTCTCAGCCTCCAAGAAATCACTCTCATTGAGAGGAGTAAATTCACCAAGCCCAGGAAGTCCACTAAACTGATGTTGATTATCAACATCGCAGGTTATCTTTTCATCATCCATCCCCCCCTGTTTCAATAAAAGAAGATATGCATGGTGTTATTACCAGCATTTTCTATTTCTTTGAGGAATTAGAAACTACTATCCACCTGAATTTGCTTCCCATCAACCGAACTTGCGTCACTACTTTCTCCATACTGGCCTGTCACAAAAGGCACACCTGCATGATGAAGCTTTCATTAGTACAAGAAAATATATCCCTGCCAAAAAAAGTGAAATGCTAATGTTCTTTCTCGAATTCAGGATTAGTTCCAGAACCAATCAATGACAATTAGGTTTTTATTTTAGGGATAATTATCACATCAATACTGACACTTGTATGCTGGTTATTTATCTCCTTAAATAGAGAATATAGAAGCTACTTTTTCGAACAGATCATCGCTTAGACGTGTAAATATGATTTCCTTCTTAGGTTTGAATAATAGTATCAGATAATAAGTTTATCTCTGTTTTCTTAAAATCTTCATCTTTTGATCCATAAGCTCCAGCAGAGAGAATACGATTAACTAGATGTACAGAGTTAGAAAGATCATGGTAAGAATTACATCATATTGTAATGATGTAATCACAATATATACAAAGTTTTCTTCTGTTCTACAATCAAATAAGTCCATTACAACACAACTGAGGATTAGATCCCTCTTCACAAAGAGGCTCAACACGACACGCCTTTATTGCAACTAGATGATGAACATTTAAAAGCAAAATTATAACCTTCATTTATCATGCGACATGCACACCATGCCAACTTTGGCATGTTCAAGAATCACGAAAATCCTTGAGAAAAAACTGGAAACAGTATGTTCCTCAAATGGTATGAACTGCCATTTGTGGAGTTTCACTCATCCGAGCTTTTGTTATATCACCGTTCTTATTAGAGATTTTTGAGTATTATGCTCCTGCCCACAAGCCCGCTACAGAGGGTTTACCCTACATAACAAACATCAATTTAAATGCCAAATACTTGCAGGCCTTAGAGCTTAGGCTCCCCACCCTAGACACTAATCCTCCCAAAGTCACTAACAGCAGCTCCCTACTGTCAATGTCATCGACATTGGAGCTAATTCAATAATAGCAGCCTGGGAATGTGCTACCTCCAGCAATCTTCATGAACCTGGTTCCGATATAACCTAATCACAGTATTGATTATTTTCTCCTGTCACGTGTAAACACCAAAGAGTACTAGTTATCGTCTATCTTACACCTCCCTGCCATATGTTCCCACCTGAGGTGATATCATCCAGCTCCAACACAGACAATTCAGAGATTTTAGATCCAAGGAGGCAGCAGAATGAACTTCAGGCTCTTCACTGGGAATTATCAAATCCAACTCAACTAAAGCAACAAATAGGGTCATAGAAGTGGAACTGATAAAATCAGCTTAGTGGCTATCACTGTTCTAGAATTCAGATCAAACCTCCCCATGAGCAGATTGCTTCCTCTAGTTGGTAACTCAATGAGGAGCTCCTACTACATCTTCTTTTGACTCAGTAACAGTTGATTCAATTGCCAACAGAAGAGGAACAATTTACTCCTGGTGCAAGTTAGCATAGGCATATATCATCCATCCACTTGACTGCATGCACATCATCCTTGACAATTACATTACAAGGAATATGAGCATACTGTCTACTAATGAACCGCTCACCCATTCGCCTCTTAGAAATCACCACTGACTCGCCATGTCCATTGAGGTAGTTTCAACCAACATAAATCCTAGTTTATCCTTACAATTTGCTCTATATGTTGCAATATTTCCAGAAATCCTCAAAATTTTCAGCCAAATTACAAAAAATCTTGTTCTATCAATTAGAAGCAAAGTCTTGATTAATGTATATAAACTGGGCAAACTTGATGATGCTAGCTTTTTAGCTACTCTGGCATCTTGAAAATCCATGAATCTTATAAATTCATTGGTAGCATAAAATGCGTTATATAATATCATTCATTTGATATTTTTGAAATTGTAGTTGTCGCCCCTTTATACGCCAAAACTACATATGAATACTATGACAACCCTGCAATGTTGGTCATAATAACTCCCATCACAACACGTGGGCATACAAATTTGTAAGACATAGCTAAACTTAATCATATTATATCACACATTTTATGCCAAGATTCCTAAGATTGGTGACTTATCAAGCTTTCAGAGTTGTTAAAAGATAATATTGTCAAATTTGCCAAAACCACATATTCATTAGAGCCTTTACTAATAATTGCTAAAAGAAACAAGACAAATCTTGAAACCTTGCATGTTATCCTAGGCTACTGATAAAGATGTATATCTAGTATTGTATGATTCAAGTAAGAAACGTCTCAAAAGGTGACATCCCCTATAAACTCTCTTATACCCCACAAATCCATTTAGCATTTTCAAACGGAAACATATTATATGTGTGTGTTTGTGTGAGTGGGTGGGTGGGTGAGTGAGTGAACAGCAGGGATACCATCTTATATATTTCAAATAACATACAGATATCAATAGAAAAATCTTTGCTTTTCTCCAAAAACAAAGAGGTACCACATTGCAAGTCAGGAGATAGTCTCCCACCTTAGCAATTTCTGGTTATATGCTCATTTTCTTTTAAGAAAAGATGTGAAATGGTAAGAAGGACAGAAGGAATACCAAAAGTGTTTTCGGATCCATTAGTCATGACCTTGGTCATCAGTTTAGGTGTCCATCCACAGAAATCCAGAACAAGTAAAGCCTTGTCCGTTGACTTAAGGAATGTTGTCAGGTCCTCTGTGGTTGATAAAGACTTAAGGGGGAGTTCTTCAGGCAAAAGTGACATAAGATAATGAACAGATGATAATATGCTCAGAACCCGAAGTGTTCCTCTGTAATTGTATGGCAAAGAATGGTGGTAGCATATAATAGTTACTTCCATTGTAGCACCGAGAGCATCTGCCAGCATCTTATCATGATTTTTGTGAACAAGCATCAATTTCAGAGTTCCAAATTTCTCTTTCTTTTTGGTGACCATGTGGGCTAATTCCTTCATAAGAGATCGAGACTCGCCAGACCCTGAGCGTAAAGATGAGACATCAGATTTATGATAGCATTATGCATAGAACTTTCTGAATTAATCCACTTTATCTCCAAGAATTCAGACAGTCTAGTCAGACATGCATTTATTGATAATTGCTTGAATACATACACACATATATATATATATGCTAAGAAAAGAAGCAAGAACAGAATAGTCAAAGAAGGGCCAAGGCCCAAGGGCAATTCCTTCAGCTTTTTAATAAGGCAGGTCATTCCAACACAGTTTCTAAAGGTAGTCCTGAAGTTATTTCCCACTGGGACAAGTTAAGGCTTATAATTTCCATCCCCGCCTATCAAGAAGGTATGCCTTCTAAGTTGCAAGAAACTGGAAAGGACTCAAGGAGCAACATAAGGAGATGGTTAATGATGAGAAGCCACACTGATAGAAGAACGTTGAGAAAAAGCAATACTGTTATTATTGTAAAGAGCATGGAGAAGATGGTCTAGTTTGTCCATTAATCTTTCCTGCTTTACTGAATGTCCCAAAAAACAACATTCTACTTGGAGGGCAAAGAATCATGTACTAGAGTGAAGAGTCGTTGTATAAGTTCTATATATTCCATGATCAATAGCGATAGTATTGGCTCTTTCAAGTGGATGCTATATATAAATAAGGGTAAAGGACTAAAGGTTGAACATCACCAACTATAAGGATGTTGTAGTTAAAATTTAAAAATTCCATTGATTATTTAGGTTATGATATTATAAGATCCTAATAGATGAGATAAATTTGCATGACACTTTTCAATATGGGACTAGTATGGGTGCACAAATTTAATTGTAACGACTTAAGTAGACCTATCAGGTATTTACTAGTGATAGAAAATGGTCTACAGGTTTATTTATTCCCTATTTGTTTCTGTAACTAAAGGAATTCATCAATCTCACTGTGTGGGTTAGTATTTTTTTTTTTCAGAAATAATAATGTAGACCCATAAATTGAAAGAAAATAGTTGTGCTATCATATGAGTGGGACGTTCTTGGTATGGGAATACCTCATCCTTTGCGAGGGTAAGAGTTCTCCCTCTTTGCTACCTTTCCCCTCTTTTCTACTCTGCACTTCAGTACATGCTGTCATTGTACATCACATATGATGTAACATATAAAGCAATTCAAGGTTCCAATAGTTTCTTTGTGCCTAAGATGAACTCAAAAGTGTTTCGTATTCTTGTGAAGTTGTGATACACATGGATATAGAATCATGCACAACATGTCATACAAGAATGCACTACTCATGTTAAACTTGTGACCGAAACAATGTGAACGATATAAGTGATGATGAATATATGACCGGATATCGGAAAGTTGAAAAGGTACATTAGGAACCGATTTAATATTCATCAAGATAAAGGCTAACAACATTATTATGAGTTTATGACTGCTGCTAGATTGTTATAGAATGAAAATACTCAAAAATGGAGCAGTCACACAGTCATACTGTCTTCCTCCCTATGTAATCTCCTGCCCTCAACCCCAGCACTAACTTAGGCCAACTTTACTCACTCTTCAAGACTTAGACTACCAAGTTAAACTAGCTGAAGTTTAAGTTATATCAAAACCCAGCAATTATTATTGTATCTGCCAACAAGGATAGACAGATGTCATACAACTCCTACATACATATCACATCACTCTAACGCAAGAAGAACAACATCCAAAATCAATCCCTGGGAATTACAATTTCTGAAAATCGCTAATCAAGCCGTTTTAAAAACACAAAACGGTGCAAATTAAATCTATCTTTTTAATTCAACTTCAAAACCGATGCGGATTCTATAATTTCTTCAACAATTTCACCACTACCATCGCTTAAACGATGATAGTGATAAATTAATAATCAAACTCAACTTCATTTTCATAATTACTAGGTTTAACGTAAAAAACATACACATAACTACTCTTGTTTTAGAATAATTAAGCATGAAAAAAGAGCATTGAGATTCCAATTTGGCGTTAATAACAATAATAATCAAACAATTTCTATGGAGATTTGAAGGATATGGACTTACACGGCACAGTGACGATGAGAAGGATGTGAGGATTCAGGCGGATTTGAGATGAGAAATTGAGTTTGGTGAGAATCTGCCATTGAAGTGGTGGTTCTTCTTCTGTGGTATTGGATTTGGAACAACGAACGGAGTGGATTGAAAAGGATAGGGAGAGAAGAAGGAGGCAGAAGAGAAGAAGTGGTGGTAGCTCCGCCGGCGATGATGGATTACGACGGCAATTGAGAACAACCGCCGGAGGGTTTCTCATTACAGAGAGAAGGAAAAAATTCCGTGATGACCGGAGATGACGACCTTGTTTTCCGTTTATCCGTTTTAATACGAAACCGGATCTCAAGTTCTTGACCCGACCCGACCCGACCCGAATTTTGGATTGATTGCTTGTATAGTTTGTTTATGGGCAGTACGATCCGCTGGGCCAGCTCTGGTGGACCCGTTAGAAAAGCGGATTTAGACAATTATAGTTGAGAAAAAGGACGGGCTTGGACAAAGAAAAAAAGAATTCAGGCAAGCCCGTCCGGCCCGTTATATTTTTATAGTTCATTTAATTTTGTATGTAGTTGATAATTCAACGGTTTTTATTAAAAATGATTAAGAAATAATTTTTGGTTTAATAATTTAATGTTTTTTTTTATAAACCATTAGAGAGAAAATGTTCATAATTCATATATTACTTTTTTAGGCCTGTTGGATTAACTAATTATGTTAGGCCCAGCCCAAGCCCGCAAATGATCACCTCTAATTGTTTGGGAAAAAAAGTTTGGTTAGAGGATTATGTATTTACGCAAAATTTCATAATTTCTTTGTTAACTGAGCTATACCCGGGGTAAAAGCGTATCAAAGCCTAAGAAAGCATCAAGGTTTTATTTGTTACTAGCTTTTGGTTTAATAATGAGGGTAATTCGGTTATAAGCTTATAATTATATGCAATTGGTTCAAAGCATATTTGCCATATATATGCCTAAATCGTCATCCGTCTACTAGATTGAACTGCAGAAAGCATCGTAAACAGTCAGTAAGTTGAATTCTATTGTTCTTCATGTAGATTTTGATTGTTCAAATTTTCAAGATGTGAGATGTTCCAATAGAACAACCAACATGAATCTAGATTCTAGAGTTTGAAGATAGAAAATTAGTTGGCCATATAAATTTTAGGAAATCCTCAAATATTCATCTAATAATAATAATCATCGATTCTTTTGAAATCTTAAAGATTTGTTGTTTAAATTGCGAATCTATTTCTTCAAATCAGGAAGTGGAAAATTGGTTCATTGTCTCACAAGTCCTCACTTCAATTCTCAATTTGTGCATGGATATAAAATAGTTTCTAAATTATGATATTTATTTCTAATTGAATATTGTCCCAACTTGAAATACATATATTTTATAATTGTTGAATTCATCAAGTAATTAGTATGTTTCATCCTAAATTTCGAATCATAATTCTAAATTAAAATTTCTACGATGTTGATTTAATCATATAATTTAATAACACTTAGTTTCTTTAGCATTAACAATATTTAAGCAAGTGAAATTATATATCTATTGTTCCCGGTGAGTCCTAAAAGAGGGGAATTAATATGAACCATTGGATCAACACAACTTTTAATCTCAGCCACTTAAAATAGGCTATTTACGGTTATTGAACCACCCTCCTCCCCTTTCTCTCCACGTTGCAGACCTTCCCCCAATCCCAGTCAGTTTCCTTCCCACGTTTCCCACGAATTCCGTACCTTTCTCCTAAATTTCTACGTATATATGACCGACAATCAAGAACCAGGAACTGATCTTCGCTTCAAGATGCTGCGGCGAACTACCGACGCTGGCAATGCCACCGCCGCCGCCGCCGGAGTAAGCACCAGATCAGACGCACACTTCGATTTGATCAAATCGGATACGATCCCTCCAGCTCCTTCCGCAATCGAATCCGCCATCGATTGGTTACCGGAATACCTAGGGCACGCATGGATTGCCTACTCGGCCTCCTCGCTTCTCGTGACCTCCCACTTTCCATCTCCGTCGGAAGAAAATGCAACTGTCGATCCATCTTTCCGGAAAGTCATTGAGCTTTCCTCCGACGGCACCGGAGATGCCTCCGCGGTTGCTTGGTCTCCAATGTCCTCCGGCGAAGTAGCAGCCTCTTTGGACAATTGTATTGGAGTGTTTTCGCATAATTTGGAAGGTGAGTTGGTGTAAAACCTTGCAAAGTAACTGAGTTTTAAGCTTGAATTTATGCTATTATTCTCATGAAATTGCTTGAATTTAACTTTTAAACATTTAATGGAGATGCATTCTTTATTTTTCATCGGTAATTTCAAATAACAATGGATCTTTCCTGATAATGTGGCTTTTGGTTTAATTATGAAAGCTGACGTCTTAAATTTTTGCAGCTTCTTCCATGGAGGGAAAATTTTACTCAACCAAAAACTTCCATGGATCCCCAATCATCCGAACCAGAAACCCTCAGGTACTACTATAATATTCATACATACATACATACATACATACTTCTTAATTAATATTTCATTTCTGTTTCAAAAGAATAAATTATATATTGACATTGGGGAAATGTTTTGAGGTTTTGGGTTGTGACTTAATATGTAATTAAAAAACCTACATGCTTCTGTTTTTCAATCTTGAGCATAAATGGAGATGATGAAATAGAAATTTAGCAAATTATTGCTTGGTGGAGACATGTCTAAAGTAGCAAAGGGGTTTGCACAGCTTTGACCATCTCAAATCTTTGTGGGTAATTACAACATTCTCCCTTATGCACCCTTTTGTTTGATGTTAGTTTCATAAAACAAATGGGTATGTGTTTGTGCAGCCATTGAATTTGACCAATTATATATTATATATCTATTGTTCCCGGTGAGTCCTAATTGCTGTCTTCCTATCACTGCAAATCTTCAATTGCAGGCTGACAGGTAACAATTGCTTTCTTCTCCCAAAGCAGACCACGATGATTATGAAAAGAGTAAGCGGTTTGGATTTGTCAAATTTGATTCAGAGGAATCCGCTAACAATGCTATTGATGCCCTAGATGGAACTACATTTGATGAGAAAATTATGTAAGTACTCTTAATTACTCAATTTTTGTTATTATTTGTTGCAATTTATTGGTTTTGATTGAATCGAATCTTCATTTCCATTCATGTTTGTTTAAGTGACCTTTTTGGGAATCTTTGCATGATTTTATGAATGGGTGATTATGCATGTCTCTTAATTCTTCAATTTCTGTTCTTATTTGCTGCAACTTAAAGAAAGTGGAAAAGCTCAAGAGTTGTTGATTTGCTTGTAATTCATCTTTGGTGCTTGACATGGACTCTTATTTTATATTACTGTATTTAAAAAACTTTTTATATGCTAATGTTTGTATTGATACCTCTCTATTTTTTGGAGTGCAGATCATTGACAAGCATAAGTGGTATGTTGAAGATAGTACATGGTAAGAAGCCACCTCCCCTTTGCCTCACTTGAATTCTTCGTTTTTTGGTTGGGTGTATGGGGGGATTATAATCAATAGTTTCTTTAAACTTCTATGGATCTGATTTTATAATAAGTATGTGTATTGTTAGTATTATTAGGTTCCATATTTCGTTTTGTCATAATCAAATAATTTTGGAGCATGTTTCATGTTGTAGCCTAGACATAAATAATGGATAGACGAGGAATGTATATTTCCATATTGCAGTGAGTACTTTTTACTTTTATTTTCTACATTTATGTTTGTTATACTTCTACGTTATTCTTTTCCAAGAGCATTTGGGCATTGAAGTATCCATCATCAAGAAACCTCCAATTGAGAGGCAGAAAAATCGAGATAAGTGGAATGGTAAGTGGGCAAAGTATACCTTTGGGTGCATTGACATCTCTTCATGAATTTGCATGTTTGTATTGAGTTCTTATGGTACATTCTTCATTTTACATGTCATCTAATGATGCCTATGTCATTTGGAAGAGGGTCTGTGTTATATTTGAATTGAGCTTGTGGTAGTGTAAAGCTTCCTGTTGTGATGATGTAATGTAATTAGGCTTATGTGAGTTCATCATTGAAATGTATCTGAGGAACCTTAAGCATTATAATTATTATTATCATTAGTACTATTTGTGTTTGGAACAATCGTTGGCACCTGGATGTCCATATTGAGAATTTGCTTATCAGCTAACCACTAGTGGAACAGGTCTTTTGCAGATAGATATACCTATTATGATGAATTACCACTGGATGATATATGGACAACAATTACAAATCTCATAAAGTACACATTAATCAATGGTCGTTGCAAAAGTATGCCCTCCGAAAACAGTGCTATCTGGTAGAATCCTAAATACCCTTCTGCAAATGTTGCAAATGTTCAATTAAACAGATTGATTTCTTTTTATTTATTTTTTTGCCAATTCACTTACTGAACTTAATGATCATATTTTTGTTCTATTTTCTCGGGTATCATTGCTTCCTATACCAGAAAACTAGCTTCGTTTTGAGCAAGTGAAGGTGGAGACAGGATTCGAACCGGGAGACCCTAGGGATGTGTATTGCGAGAGGCAGCCAAGCAAATGATGGTTGACATGGTGATTTTTTGACAGCCACGGGTGTGGTTTGATCAAGAGGTTAGTGTCATCTTTATCTATGCTAAGTGTGATTTGCAGTCGGGTGTTATCCAGATTTGAAATTGATAAATATTTCGGGTTTTCAAAACATTAGGGAAGCTAAAGTTTGATTATATTAATTTCTAGGCTGGCGAATCAAGATTTGTTTTTGGGAAAGAAACGGATAATGGTTGTCAACTTGTGTTGATTGGAATAGTAAGTCCAGTCCTACTATATTTTCATTTGTTATTGGAAAAGATGTTTTATATAATTGCCCAGGTTACTCCGTCTTATTGCATGTGTTCTTTTTCTTCTAAAATATCACGAAATACTAGTGAACCTTATTGCAAAGATCCTGAATTGACTGATGATTGGTCAACGTACTTGTGAACTTCAGAAATTTTTTGTTGTAGATACATTGTCTTTGACATAATACACACCAGTGCTGCTGCATTTTCAGATGCAAACGATCCACTTAGAGAATGATTTGTGATGTCACTTGAAGTTAATCTTGCCTGTGTATTCTCACTTTAGTTTTTTTTTTGTTTATTATCTCACGCCTAATCATCTTTTTAACATAGTCTTCTTATTGGTGATCTCTTTTGGAGAAATTTGTCTTGAAATTATCTTTAGTTTTTTGCAGGATACAGATTAATTTGCATCATTGGATAAGACGATTATGTGTTTCTCAATGGCCTTGCTCTGTTTATCAGATATGTGTCTCGATGGTTGTATAAAGAGCCTTGCTTGCATCAGATGGTGCAGTTGCTTAGGTTCTATGGAGACATGGTTTCATTCTTCACCACTGAGAGGCCAATTTACAATTTGAGGCCGAGAATGAAGCTGATAATGAAGTTGATGGGGATGTTGGGGTTATAATAACATGAATTTGAGGTAGAGGCTATGGGTGTTTTCTCAAGGACTTAAAGATGATGGTACTTTTAATAAATTTGTTTGTAGTTGTAGTAGTAATGGTACCTTATTACACTACTTGTGTATGTTCTTTGTTTCTTTTATTTGTAGTTTCTTCACCATTATTCATAAATTTCTTGGTAGTAATATTGGTTGACAAGTCAATGCATTCTCATTAGTCTAGAGATGCATATTTAGATAGTGTTTTAAATCTTTTTATATAAACCCCCATTTAGAGAGGTGCACCGGTTACTATGAAGTATTCATTCTTATATCATTAGCTAAGCTTATGAATATTGCTTATATTTTGTTTTAATGAATTTTAGTATCATTATAAAAAAACATTTTTATCGCTTTAAAAAAATGTAATATATGCAAATGCCATGCGTAAATGCTCATATGTAGCTTTTTGTGTATAAAGGTTTTGGTTTTTGATGGAAAATAGGAGAAATTATATTTCTTTCTACTTTTTTAACCTATCCATAACTCACTTGATTATTTGATAATTGTTAAAATTTAGAAATAATAGAAAGAGAATTAGTACATTACAAATGTCAAATGAACAAGTCAATAGTTACTCATTGAAATTTCAGCTTTATGAAAGTTGCAATCATTTTGGCATGTTTTTAATATAGTTAATGTAAATGCCCTATTGTTGTCATCACTACTAACTTGAATCATATTTTTATCATTTTTACAAATTACAAGTGTATTTTTGATTTTGAGTAGTGATTTATTGTTGTGACAACCATTTGATATTAAATAATTGAATAATCGAATGTAAAACTTACCAAAAACTATATTTCATTTACACACAAAAAATTAAAATAAGAATATCAAATAACTGAATCTAGATTAAAACATGTCATATACCCGGCCTACGGACGGGTACAGTGCTAGTTGATTCATATGTTAAAAGAAATTTCAAATATTAAGTAGTTAAGTATTGGATGTAAATTTTAGAAAACCTTGAATATGAAAAAAAATAATTGTCTTAGATGACACATGTTTATATTTTATGATTCAAGGTTTTGGTTTATATCTCCTCAAATAGTAGTACTTTTTCTTTATTAGAATTAATAAAATTCAACATGTAAGTAAGCCGTCTAGCAACACCAATTAACATCGTTAAAGTTATACTTTTTAAAAACCCTTAAAAACCCTTAAAAACCAAGCCCTTTAAAGTTATACATTTCGTCATTTGTTTCCTTAAAAATCGCATAGCAACATCGTTGCTAGATTTCAATGTCCTTTATACAAATCTACAGATTAACTCAAATTTACACACAAATTTACTAAAAATTACGAATATAATATAAGATAATTCAATTGGACCTTACTGATCTTAAAAAAATATTGGTTTCAGTACTCTTGAATAACCCCCTATTTAATAATCACTTAAATTACTTTATAACAAATAATTAACAAGAGAGAGTTTTAAGACACAATGCTTCCTTATATAAATTAATTTATATATTGTATTTTAAACACATTAATTAATCATAAGCATAATATTGTCCTTATCGTTTCAAAATTCAAATAGCGAAGATTTAGTTTGTATAAAGGAAGTCTCTACCACTACAACTTTAAAAGAAGATTACCATAAAAAAACCCAAAAAATATTAAAAAAGATTTAGTTTCCTTTTTTAACTCTTAACAATAAACACTTATAAATACCCCCCCACTCTTACTTAACTCTATCCTCACAACAAACAACAAACAACAAACTACACACATTAAGTCGACTCTACAGCCATTCAGCCATTCAGCCATGCCCATTAAGATGAAGAAAACACAACCTACTACTCACCTTACCATCATCAACCACCCTCCCGAAAACTCGGATTTTCCGGACCGTCGTATGTACGAATGCAAGACGTGCCACAAGAAATTCGACACGTTCCAAGCATTGGGCGGGCACCAGGGAATTCACAAAAAGCTCACGCTTAATGAAGATGTGTGTTCATTAAGCCTTCAAATAGGTGTTACTCCTAAACTACACCAATGCAAGGTGTGCATGAAGAGGTTTTCTACGGGCCAGGCGTTGGGCGGCCACATGAGGCGCCACATGGAGATGCTACGGCGGCAACCGGCGGCCGGGGAGGTGGTGGACGGTGATTCGACACCACGATGGCTCACAGCGGAGGAAGAGCAACGGGAAAAGTTGAGAAGAGAGTTGGTTTTGGCGGCAAAGGAGTTCCGGTTATCGATTTGATTTTATGGTATCGATAGTATTAATGTTATCGATCGATAGATAGAATGAGCCATTGCTAATTAGCAGATTAATTGTGCAACCAAATCTTTTTTTGTAAGTGGTGTCACAAATATCCTTGTATTCTTACTTAGGGCCATGCATTGTGAATACATGATCATATTTTATATACAATTTTTATTTTTTTCCTAAATTAAAGATGATAATATTTATATACAGTGTAACTCATACACACTTGTGAACCCTAATCCTCTAGGAAGGTTGGTAAGATTGTTTGGATGTGTAACCTACTAAAAGGGAGGTTCATACAAGAACCACCTTTGTAAGAACAAATAAACTAAATTTAAGCTACATGTGATGTGGGCCCATGTAAGACCCATCCATTAAGTAAATCATATAATCATATATAATTTAGTAGCGAGACCCCCCTGAATCGTATATAAATTATTTTGAATTATTTAATGGGTTGAGCAGATTTAGACGAACTATAGCGTCCCGGTGATTAAGCCTCGAAAGAGCAATGGTGTATTGGTGTTAATCCATTAACAGCCAATATTAATTTAAATAATATCAAAACAAAATTATTTAATTAAATATTTTTTGTTAAATCTCAATAGTACGTTGATTATACTTTATTATGTAGATATAAATATGAATCATTCAAGTTATAATTTAATTAATAGTAGGTGTTTTATAACTCAATAATCATCTTGTTTTTTTAATAAAAATACGTTTAGATACATGTTTAGGCGGAAAAATCCTTAAACCAACTTACCAAGCGACGGCACGTGGCAGCCCAATTAATTATTTATTTATTATATTTAGATTTACGAGGGCAGAGAGATCCAACTATTTGTGTAAAATACAAGACAACTTGTGAGTTATTCAAGATCGATTTGGTTAAAGCTCGACAAACACACGACTCGTATGAGTTTGGCTCAAACTCGATCTCGACTCAACATACTTACGAGTCAAGTCAAGCTACCCAATACTCAACTCGTAGAGCTTGTGAGGATATTCGATTATACATATAACTAGATTTGTACACGCGCTATACGACACACATGAATTCAAACATACAACTTTAAAAGTTATACTCATAAAAAATGGTTTTAAAAGCCTTTTCAAATGCTTTTGTAAGATAATTATAATTTGTATTAAACCATTGTAATTTGATTTATGTTAAATAGTAATTTTCTTATAAAAATAATAATTAAATATTATGTTAAATTAATTAGTCAAAATAATTTTAGTTGCAAAATAAAGGAACTCGTATTTTTTATATGTAATTCAAAATAAACCAACTCTTATTTTTTATATGTATTTCAAAATAAACCAACTCGTACTCTTTACATGTAAAGCAAAAATTAACTTGAACAACTCAAATTAATAATAAAGAATTTTTTTTTTTAAATTTACTAAATTAGTGAGATTTATTAAATAATAGAATACGTGTTAACCAGATAAACCTAAAAGATTACGTGTCAATTAGATAAGCCTAAACGATGATAGTGTAACTGCATCCAGATAAGCCTAAATAAACTGATAGTGAAAATTGTGTTTAGATACGTGTTTAGACCGAAAAATACTGATTTCGGCTTACCACGACACATGACAACCTAGTTACTTATTTATTGTATATAGATTTAGTTTTATAATGTAATTTGTAAAATATGATCTAAAATTTTATAGACAAACTTATAAATAAAAATAAACATGTTGTATATTTTTAGATATTTAAACAAGACAGTATATCTTTTAAACTATAAAGATTGATCAACCATTTTCTTGTGTTAAAATCATAATTATAAAACACAAAAAAAGGGTGTAAAAGTGTTGATTAAGGTGTCTCGTATTGGAAGAAAGATAGTAAAGAAATGGTGAAGACGTTTTATATAAAGAGTGAAGCTGTCTCACAGAGTTTTATAAAGTTCAAATAATACCTTTCAGTTTTTAGAATTTACAAGAGAAGACCGAAAACTTTTATAAATTTCAATCTTAAGCTTGGTTCGAGTTTGATTAAGTTTATGTTCAAGCTTGATTCAAGTTGGAGCTTGAGTCGAACTTGAATTTGAGATTCGTTTTGCTTCAAATGAGTTCGAGTTTAAGAAATCGCAATCAAGTTTGAGTTTTGTATTACTAACTCAGCAAGGCACCTCGACTTGCCAGGGTTGGATTTTTTGAGTTATCCATTCGAATGAGTTCGTTTGAGTTAAGATTTTCTAAATCGTCATAATTACTTGGGTTGTAAAGATGTCAAAAACCGTCCGATCCAACTTAATGCGAAATAACCATAATACCCTTTAATGTATAGTTTTTGTCAAATTTATTTGTTTCTTAATTTAACATTTGGTTTAATATGATTCATGATTTAACTGGAACAATGCTTCTTTAGATTTATATATTGTATTTTAAACATATAAACACAACCCTTATAAAGTTGTTATCTTGTCCTTATCGTTTCAAAATTCAAATAGCGAAATTTTTAAAAACTAATAATAATATATTTGTATGTAATATAACTTTGTATAAAATAAGCCTTACTACCACGAGAACTTCGAAAACAGATTACCATATAAGAAACCAAAAAATATTTAAAATAAAAGATTTAGTTTCCTTTTTAAAGTGGTATTCTTCAGTCACCATAATCTACTACGTATCCTAACCAATTATAATTACATTAATAACTATTATAAATACCCACTCTTACTAACCTCTATCCTCAAAACAAACAACTAACTACACACATAAAGTCGACTACAGCCATTCAGCCATGCCCATCAAGATGAAGAGAACACAACCTACTACTCACCTTACCATCGTCAGCCACCCGCCGGAAATCTCGAGTTCTGAAACCCGTTTGCCGGAAAACTCGGGGATTCCCGACCAACGTCTGTATGAATGCAAGACCTGCCACAAGAAATTCGACACGTTCCAAGCACTCGGCGGCCACCAGGGAATTCACAAAAAGCTCGTACTCAATGAAGATGTTTGTTCATTAAGCCTTCAATTCGCTGCTGCTCCTAAACTACACCAATGCAAGGTTTGCATGAAGGAGTTTCCTACAGGCCAGGCGTTGGGCGGCCACATGAGGCAGCACAGGGAGCTGCTACAGCGGCAACAGGCGGCTGGAGAGGTGGTGGACAGTAATTTTAAATCGGCAGCAGCTGTAGAACCACAACGGCTCGAGGGCGAGGCAGAAGAAGAGCAGCGGCAAAAGTTGAAAAGAGAGTTGGTTTTGGCAGCGAAGGAGTTCAGACTATCAATTTGATTTTACTGTATCGATAGTATTAACATCATCGGTAGAATGAGCCCTCGCTAATTAGCAGATTGTGCAACCAACTCTTTTTTTGTAAGTGGTGACACAAATACCTTCATATTCTTGCCTAAGGCTACGCATTGTGAATACATAATATATATTTACATACCCTTCTTTCTAAATATAATATTTATCTTTTCTGTAAGTGGTGACACAAATACCTTCATATTCTTGCCTAAGGCTATGCATTGTGAATACATAATATATATTTACATACCCTTCTTTCTAAATGTAATATTTATAACTCTCACAATCGCGAACCCTAAACCTCTGAAAAGGTTGGTTATCAGATACCGCTGGACCAGGTAAGCACTGTTTTGATGTGCAGCCTACTAGGATATTATTGAAACCCATTAAATTTTATCTAAAGCACATTTATAACGAACAAAAAAGGTTCAAGGGAAAACGACAAAAAATGAAAACTAAAAGAACACACTGGTAACCGTTCATCTGGACGGTGTTACATGTGCATATGGGTAATTGAAGTTGTTTTTTGGTTTTTATGGCAACGATTACCAGGGTGTTCCTCTGTTTTTCGTTTTTTGCAGTTTCCCCTGAACCTAACCCCAACACAATCCAGAACGACCATAGTTTTGGGTCTTTTGGATTTATGGTGGCGTTTGAGTCTTACAGAAGAAGATCATTGCTTACTCCTCAGTAGCTCATATGAATCTGGTGACTATTGGTATGTTTAGTCTGAACATACAGGGAATTGGAGGTAGCATTCTACTGATGTTAAGTCATGGACTGGTTTCTCCTACTTAATTTGGGTCCTAAGGGCACTTAAAGTATAAGAAGGGAAGACTTGTAATAACAAAAAATACAAAATACAACTTCATGTTTGTTGTGGCTTACAACAATCGGGTCAACACTTAAGAATAAATCTATACATCTTTGTTATACATGGTAGATGGTCGTCCATAGGATACAAACAAACCACGAGAAACCAGAACAAAACAAACACGACAATCATGGTTTCAAGAAACAAAAGGCAAAGATAATTAATTACACCCCACACGAAAAATTATATTTACATGGGCAATAAAAAGATAGGTAGATAGATAAGATGAACCTGCATCATAGAACAGTGTTGATATGGAGTGCTTTAAGCAGTGAAGTTGCCATCTGCTTCACCAGAACCTGACCACCGGAGCTCTGCCCATCTCTGCGCTCTTCGATTAAGTTTTGAAGTTTTTGAGGCAAGTCGTTCTCAACAATTAGTTGCTTCGGACGTGGGTGATGTTCATAAACAGCCTGCCACAAGATACCAAATTATCAGACATTCTTTCTAAATGTAAACAGTAATTGGAATATATTTAGGGTGTGTTTAATAATTAATACGTAGAATAAGATGGAAAAGAATAGTACAAAAACTTGTTGTCCCACGTATGGTGGACACCAGATTGGGTGGGAGAAGAATGCATTTTTTTTCTGTCCCACTGAAGTAGATAACGGAAATTGGTAAATTACTAAACTACCCATGTTGCCATGCCAAATTAAAACCCTAAAACCTCCCAGATACCTTTTACTCGCCTACTTCACTCACTGGCATTCCATGTAACAAACGCAACCTTAAAGAACAACAAAGGACACAGAAAAAGCACACAAATAATGCCAACTTTCCAACCTTTATCAA
The DNA here is from genome assembly GCA_030169165.1 of Centaurea solstitialis. Taxonomy (NCBI): domain Eukaryota; kingdom Viridiplantae; phylum Streptophyta; class Magnoliopsida; order Asterales; family Asteraceae; genus Centaurea; species Centaurea solstitialis. The sequence goes on along the minus strand of CM058044.1, from coordinate 72,454,763 downwards.
TTTGAGCAGATTGAGACGAGCTATAGCGTCCTGGTGATCAAGCCTCAAAATGAGCAATGGTGTTAATCCATTAACAGCCAATGTTGTGTTTATTCGAGATGATTTCCTGCAACAAGAGATCAAGATTCTTAAGCTATATGTATATGAAGAAAAGCAACTTACGGTTAGAAACCAAAGCAGATTGTGCACATTACCATCCCAAAGCAACTAGAGTTAACTGAGATGAAGACGTAAGAACCAACTGTACACCCATTTATTCATGACGAATATCGTGATAGATATTCATCATGAATAATTTGGTTTACATATCATTAATAATTAAAAATAGTTGGTTTTGGTTCATGGATTTTGATGGAATGGAATGGAATTGGAATCCTGAATTCCTTTGACCAAATTCCTTTCCATTTTTTGGTTCATGGATTCTGATGGAATGGAATGTCTGAATTCCATCAAAATCCTTAAGTAGAGGAATTGATCATTCCAGGCAAAGGGTAGTGATTTGGTTGGAATGGAATGTCAATTTTTTTGGACAAAATTCCGCTCATCCTATTATGCACCACCACCTCCGGCCGCCACCGCTACCGACAGCCACCACCACCGCCGGCCAGAAATGAAAAAAAAACATAAAAAGGTATTTCGGTCATTTACCAAAATTTCATTCTAATTCCAAAGCTACATTATGTGAACAAAGCAAACACATTCCAACTCCTTTAACAGATTCTATTCCAATTCTGCCAACCAAACAGGTGGTCAAACCTAACAACATTCCATTCCAATTACTTCAAAGTCAAATTCCTTTGACAGATTCCATTCCATCCAAAAACATTCTGCGAACCAAACGTCACCTTAGGGTTCCTAAATAAACTTTCCCATAAAACAATGGCACATAAAGAAACACACATATAAGCATCAAAAAGAGAGTGAAGGACACATACGTTATAATCTTCAAAAATGGCTCAAGTATATGCAGGAAAAACTGTTCTGGACAGCACTGGAAGAATTTGACCAATTTCTGAACCGCATCCTTTTTTAGTAAAGCAAGCTCCACTTTCTTGTCGTTATCATGTGCCAAGCAAACAGCAATCGAATCCAACGCTGTCACAGACCAAAGCTGGTCTTCAAGTAAACTCAAGTATACATCCATCCCACCATGAGCTCTTAACTGCTCCCTTGAATTTCTTGACGCGTGGGCCATATCACATAACAACGGCAATGCATATTGTCTCAGTGGAGAATCCGACATGATAAAACGCATCAAGTGCGGGATGATTCCATTTTCCGCTGCTTGTTCTTGTCTCCTCTTATTAATCTTGCATAGATTGAATAGTGCATTGAGGACCTTCAAGGGACAAAGTTCATGATCGATTATTCAAAGCATGTCAAGATTCATAATCAACAATATATATTTTCTCAATATCTTAAATAAAACCAAAACATAGAGCAGCGTGATTGCATTATCTTATTGGTAAAAGTAAATTGTCGCCTTAAATAGAGGAAAAACGCCCTCCATTTGATGATCAGTTCATTTTTATAGACATTGTGCATATGGATGCAAATGCACATATGCATTGGCAGTTGCTGAATGGTTTTTTGTTGGTTGATTAAGTGATCAGAATGATTAAGAGGCTCTTATCATATAGTGCAAAATGAAATATGGTTGTTTGGTAACTGTTGAGAATGAAATCAGGGAGCTAAATGGTTAAGGGAGACCCAAGATACAAAACCATTCAAAGGGTTTTAGAACCATTAAGAGGCAGTCCTTTTTTTGCCAAACAGGATTTGCCTCTTAGCGATTCAGAGACTGCCTCTTAATGGAGCTGTTAAGAGGTAAACAAACTGTCCCCAAGTTTGGCCCGCCAACATGAGAGAATCATATTCTAAATAACGACCCACAACTTCACTCACCTCGTGATGAATTTGAGACACAAGGGGGCCATCTTTGAGGTCAAGGTTAGGAATAAGATGCTTGATGGCATCAGCTCTTTGTAGATGCTCTAAGCAGTGTGGATCAGTAGACAAATGATTGATGCATTTCAACAACTGCGAACCACGGAACACATAAGAACAATAAGGTAAAATATCCACAAATAAGGTAAGATAATAAGCGAACAAACTTGAATATGAAATAAATCATGCACCTTCAACAGGATAGGGGGTTCAATTTTATTGAACATCTGAAAGAGCCGGCTAAGCAAACTTTGGCTACACATGTAGGACTTCACCGTTGAGTCTGCACCGGCAAACTCGAGTAGAAGATCTGCTACTTTTTCCAGATATTCCCTAGCAACGTCTGCATTCCATGGTGATACCATATGGGACAGGAGTCCGGATGACGTTGCACTCCCTGGTCTAGCGTTAAGAACTCCAGAACCAGAGAGTACGCCAGATGCTGTCTGAGATGCAATTCCCGATGTGGAAGCCCCTCCCTCATTGGATGCCACCACCCCGGCCTTCTTATTAACCAATTTATGCGGAGTCCTAGAAGCCTCATTGTTAGCACTTTCTCTTCCACGACTAGAAGCCTCTGTACAATGACGACGAAAGAAACACTCAAATCAGAATACTAACATCAACTCATAGCTAATGCATAAAATACATAAAAATGAAAACACTGGCTACCAGCAAATTCAGCCCTCAAGAAATCCAGCCCATTGGTCTTCTTTTCATTAGACGAATGCAAAAGGGGCAGTATGCTTTCATGTTTCTCCAAGCCAGTAAGATGGCGTACATACTCAAGCTGGCCTGAAAAATGTCGAGAAGGGGGTTCCTTCTCCAACAGACTTAGAAGGGGCCGCACGTTTTCTTGCTGAGTTGAAGCATGATACCCATTTGATGCAGCAGCATCCATAGATTTTCGAGGCTTGTCAGCGGACAACCTTCCAAAATTAGAAAGTCTTTGTCTCGGTTCAGCTTCTTGTGAAGGATCAATTTTTGCATCTCTCTCTGCAGAAAGCTCCTTCACTCTATCCATCGACGTTGAATCCGGTGATCTCGAAGTGCCCGGAGCTTCAGCACTAGTGTTGCTTGAAGGCGGTTTATCCGTGTCTAGCGTAAAGAATCTCGAATCAGGCGACTGAGACGATGAAACACGTGAAGATTCTTGAGGTCCGGGAGGAAAAGAATGATCTGTTGCAGCATGCTTGACCTTAAGGAGATCGGGAAAATCCAACCCATTGGCTGAACCGTCACTCTGCGTGAACGCATTATTAGTAGGATCCAGTGGACCAGAGCGGGATCGCTGAGCCAAACCATCCATCGAAAATCCACCTCCACCAGATATAGAAGCCAACCTAGTTGCCTCATTCAAGCTATAAAGGGTATTGATGAGCCTGAGTAATATTCCGTTTTTTGCAGCTATTCGACAAAAATCATTCCTAAGGGTTGATCGCTGAAGCTTAAATACCTGCCACATGCCATCAATAGCTAGGTGGACCATTTCCCTGGGATTCAAAAGGCTTCATTAGTACATTCTACCCTAAATTCATGGCAGGATCCTATATATAATCACCAGATGCTACATAAGATATTAGCATGCACATATATGCACACAAATAAGCATGGTACTTGTCTGACCAAGAATTACATAAATATGCAAGTTCTCTTCATGGTCAAAAAAATTCATCATGGTTGCATTGTTGATCTGAGAAAACTACAATAGAAAACTACAATAGCAATTTCTTTGGTATGAAACTTAGTACGCAAGGTAAAAACCTGTATTTTGCATAATCAGCCTCAAGAAATCCCACAAGAACAGGTATCCCCCGGCAAGCTATGAACATCTGCAATGTCAATGAGCTGTAACAAAAACATTCCACCTTAATCCACAATCCCAGTAAGATAACCCACAAAGAATTATGCAAGTTACAGTGACATGAGATAATTTTATACCTTGATTGGCAAAGTTGCTGCAAAAAGTAAGCTGCTTCCATGCGAACCTCTCTTGCTCGATCAGGCACAGCAAAGCCCATAACAACGGGGACCTGGAGATGTTTCTCGATGATTAAAACCTTTACAAGGTATCTCTTTATCATTGGCTATCAAGAGTATGAAAACTTTGAAGTTCACAAAGATCTACCCATAAATTAAGGTATATCGGAAGCTGTAAACGTATTGCGTCACAAAGACTTCTTTTGATTTAACAGTTACAATATCTTAGCCAATAAGATCAGGTATTTTTATGATTCAAAAACAAGGATGACAGTAGCCCACAGCACAATAACAGCTGATTGGGCATTAAGAACATCCTTTAATATATGCCACTTTAATTACTACAACCGTACATGGTGCAATCAGAACCATTCAAATGTACACACTCTTATTGGCAAAATATCGGGATATCTCTATATATGTTTTTCCATAAAAGGGTACAGAATACTTACAAGGCCAACAAGACAAGCATTTTCCTGGAAGTCAGTATTATCCTTGATAATTTGATTCAAAACCTGCAGCACAGAGCATATAACCTGCGCCTAAAAAGTAGCAGTAAAATACGTTACTAAATTATCTAATATCGGAACTAAAAGAGAAAGAAATGTAGCAAGCCACTTGAATCGGCCATACCCGTGTCCTAGGAACCTCAAGCAATTCCAGAAGAGGGAGCAAGCCATGTTGGGTCATGAATACGAGTTTCTGCTCAGGGCGTTGTTGGAAGAAAGCCGTTAACCTGTGACAGGAGGTCACAATCACATCTTCCGATTCCTCTGGTCTCAATGATGAAACTAGTTTGCCAAATTCAACAGCCTACATGACGATTTATGAATTAAAAAAGTTTGTACACGATATAGCTATAGTCTTGAGAAATGATAAAAGTAGGAAGATAAAAACAGAAATAAGAGTACCTGCAGGTGGAAAAGGTTGTCTGTAGGTAGTTTATCATCAAAACCCTGATAAACAAAGAAAAATAAGAATCGCCAGAGACCAATAAGATGTCAAAAATAAACATGTTATCAAACTTACCAGACCATCAATACCAATAACATCCTCTTTTAGAACACCCATCATTAGATGAAGTATATCTCCCCCATTAGACTGCCCTGGTTCATTTTGTTTTTGAGCAATTGTAGCTCTTAATTGTCTTGCCAAGTCACCTTTCCCGCCATCATCAGCAAACGTGTTACCTTGATTCACATGTGATGAGGAAGCAGATGTTGAGGCTTCAGCAGACCGATCCTCCAGATTTTTATCCATGGGCTGAAATAAGTCATCCAAGGAAGCATCTCCAGGGGTATCACTAAATTTACTCAGCTCATTTCCTCCAACTGTTCTTGATGTCTTCCCAGCCTATGTGCAAAAGTTGGAAGAGAATGCATATGAATCTAAATTTAGAACTTTCGGGTACATGTTTGTTTAGAACAAGAATAACGACCATGAAATCAGATATGAAGATGCTGTCATGTAAATTGAATAACATGACAAACATGAAGTAAAAACTATTTGAGGGAATAGATATAAAATGATATAAATAGAAAGCCACATTACAACCATGAAGCTTGAATAACATGGAAAACAGACTATTTTAATTCCCATATTCAAAAAAGCAAACCCCCAGCATTTAGAAACAATATAGTAACAGAAATTTGAAGATTACTCAATCTTGGAAAAATATGTATATGGATTTCAAAGATAAAACAACATTTCAGGAAAGAATTATGCAATATACCTTTTGGCTGCTGTGGTCATGGCCTCTGTGCCCAGAATTATTTGAACTGCTCTCGGCAGTAACAGAATTTCCATTTTCTTTAACTTTTGTATCTGTTGTGGTCTTCGTTCTTGACTCCGAAAATCCAGCATCACCATTTGTTATCACTGCCTCAGTGGAACACAATTCTAATGGCTCATGGACCTCTGCCTGATTAGATGCATCATCATTAACAGATGAAGATTCTAATGGCGACTCATGAATGGCTAAGGTCGCAACTTGGTCAGCTGAAATATCGTCTTCAGATGCATCTGCTTTTTCCTCAATGGTATGATTACCTGAATCATTTCCCTCATAAGACTTGCCAGCAAGAGTAGCCTCTGCTAATAGCAAGTCTGTTTTAGTTTCCTGAGAATAGAAAAATCAATTAGTAATAATGAAACAAATGAACTAGATCGCCGGCAATACCAGCTTTTACAAAATTCTGTACTTGTCAGTTCCGATTACAAGGAAATACTTTGATTTTCTCGGCCGAGAGGGTCTCAACAGTACTATCTGCATTTGAAGTTTTCACACCCGTTGAACCATCATCTTCTATATTTCTGGAAAAATAAATGGTCTTCAGATATTGAAACATGAAGTTCAAGACCAAGACATATGAAAAGTATATCTCTATCAGGGTCCATAGTGCGTTGATAGGAGCATAAGAAAATGCCTAGATGGAAACTAACAAGATGATAGATACGTAACCAGTAACATCCAAAAGTACAAAAGTAAAACACTTGAAGGTTGAGACGCAGACCAGCAAATTCATCGTTAGAAATGTAATGACAACGCAATATTTTCCTTCAAACAAATACTTGCACTACTTGACGCGGAGATAGAGAATATACTATTTTAAACAAAATATCTGTTGTATTCATTAAGTTATTACCTATCTATTTTAAGCTTCAGAAAGACATAATGAGAGGATAAAACTGTGTTGGTCACTTGTATAAGCAACAAACTAGACGTCATAATTTCTTACCTGCATCAAGTATTTCATGATTTATGAACTGATTGCATGTAGCCAAACGACTTTTGTTTTAATTAAGATACAGTGACCTCACCCTTTTTCTCTCCCTACTTCTCTTTCTCTAACAATAACCTTTTTGTCTTTCAGTCAACAACCTACAATTTGATCAATCTCAACTTAAGAAGTTTAATTAGACAATCTGTAGGCACTGTCACAAAGAGATGTTTATCATCAGACAAGATGCAGCGTTCATCCATGGACAAGTGAGATGAAACCTTCTTTTACTCCCCTCATCAGTCATCACCCACTAGTGAATAAGAAAGCTTAAGAGAAACCCTATGCAGGAGGATATGAAGTTCTGGAAATGCAGACACCACGACTCTTTCTAAATGTTCATACGCACCCATAAGGCATGCTGATAAAAGACAAACCATTCCACCTAATGGGACCAGTCCAAAGCTCTACAAGAAAACTAGCATCAAGTCTGTTTGATGAAACAAACTATATAATCACGCAATTAATTTACAAAGATAGCATACTACCGCGACAAGCGAGACATAGCAATATAAGCACAACAAACTGCCAGAATAAGAGATCTAGCACACACGACACAAGTTCAAAACAGAAATAGATAACACAAAAGGAAACAGACTGAAGGTTTACAGCAACTACCTCAGTGTACCACTGTGACGAAGTGAAGACTGCAATACGACACGCCTCGAATTTTGTATCCATGGGTGAGAAAGCAGTGTCTTTGCATCAGGTCGCAGCCTAGCATCCTGAAAAAACTTCTTAGCATACAATGGAATACAAAAACAACCAGCTTTACAAGCACAAAGCAAAAATACAAGTTAAAAAAAACAGAAAACCAGATAGTTTATCAACCTTACCTTTTTAAAGCACTGACGTAGAAAATCCGTGATGCCAGGTGACAAGCTATCTGGTATTGGAGGATTTTCATCCTGAAGGACAAAATGAGGAAATTCAGTAATGGAGATCATTCAAAGCCGTTGGACCATCAACAACAAAATTCCCAGATGGTTTAGTTTTGTTACAACAAACAAAACGGAAATCATTGTAGCCAAAGCTAAAGCAACAGCGTTAGAACAGAGGTAAAAGAAAAAACTTGCACATAACATCAGTTACGTGGTAAAAAATGATAAAGAATTAAGGAGAGAACACCTGAACGATCCTAAAAAGAGCTGGCATGGGTTGGAGATCATAGTAAGGAGGCACACAAGTAAGTAGCTCAATCACAGTACAACCCACACTCCATATATCAGATGCAGCACAAACTCCTGACATTTCAATTACCTGAACAAAGAAAATTTAGATAGACATAAATGCAAACTTCCATGTCTCAACTTGACATTACGTTACAACTTGCCAGCTCCCGAAGTGTGCCTCCATGGAACATTTTATTGTTAAATCTATCTTCTAAAATAAGTGGCATTTAAGAATCAAGAGAGAATTAAACGTGGTGACACCTGAAGCACATGTTTAACATTATTGTCTCTGTACTTAAAAAGAGTTTCCTTATGTTTCCAGGATTTAATCAATGTTTGAAACTATCATGAATCGACCAGTCGTATCAACGTTTGTGTTATTTTCATATGATAGCTTTAAAACTTGTTTAAAAATATACCAAACTTATGACATGCAGACTCAATTTGAGACCTACGAAACACTAGTCAAAATATCTTCACGTGGTTTCTGAGATTAAAATTCTAACAAGCTAATGGAAAGAGGCCCTCAAAACATATTACAAACATTGTGACAATCCACCTTGACATGTTCGGTGTGCACGTAAAAATTTAAAATTATGATTCTTTAAAATGGGCTCAGATTATGATGTCACCAAATCCCTCAGCTCCTTAACTAACTTACGCCATAGTGCAAGTTGTACGCTATACAAATTTCCCTTCTAGAAAGACAAAATGGGCAAGACCCATTCACCAATGTCCAACTAGATGTACACCCTAAATGGCTAGCAATTGAAAGTTCTTGGAACAAGAGTGTGTCTTGAATTTGTATATAATATACCTCATTCAAGAGTGCCTTTGATATACATTAAGATCCATCGAGAATCCTTTCGGTAGCTAGTATGAAGGATGAGTCTTCCCGAATGACATGATGTGTCTATCGGTCTATCCACATTCACAAAAAAAAAATACACTATCATGTCGATTGACCATTAGATAGTTTAATGTCCCAACTAATCCCTTTGTATATCCCTAGATCATTAAATACTCTCTATCATCAACATAAAGCTTCATTTCTGGATTCTGGAATAATAGTCTACGACATGCTCCTCCAATGTCATAAACATTACAAAACAAGTTGATTTGTTTGACTGGCCTATCTACCTGGAGAAAATTACATGTTCATAAGCATGTATTCCTCAGCAGTATGGGGAAAAGAGAGAATTAAACACTGAAAACCTACTAATACCATACACAAACCTCCTCAACCAACATGAAAAATTGATCTATGAAACCTCAAGCACCCTTCACCTAAGACATGAAAAAGGAGATCCTTGACTTGTTGCCCTGGCCCTGAAAGAACCTAATATCTTCCTACAGTGCTGTCAACCAACCAACACACATATTCATCAAAAGAAGCTAGGGTGCTCTGAAATGAACATCGGGAACCATATTCTTGATCAAGTGGACGAAGTGACCAATACAAAATTGTGGTACAAGCAAGAACAATAGAAACAGAAGTCATCTTTGACACATTAAGGCTCTTCGTAATCCTCACAATAAATCTAAGTATACCCTTTGTCCATTTCTTCTCTCATGGAATGGAAGTATGGAACCTTGGTAACTTGGTTGTCGGTAGTTCCCTTTTGTGATCAGCTCCCACACCCCAAATTCATGTGCCCTAAGATTTAACTTACATAATCTTTATTACCAGTCTTTGAACCAAGGATCCCTTTGAAGGAGTAAATAATTTAAAACAGAGAGCAAAAAAGTTTGTCCGTACTAGGGCTAGCAACAGGGATGACTCCCCATATCCACCGATGTACACAAAGCTGACAGGACTAGCAGACTAATGCAACCAAATCTCTGGAAGTGCCCAACAAATAAGTACTTAGATGCCAAGGTGCAATGTACATATAAGAAGCAATGAGCAAGGCTAAAAGCAATCATGAGAAACTCAAAGTCAGCAATATTGTGGCCACCAAGTTACATCAACTCTAAATAGTAATAACAATATAACTAAAACGTCTTTTGTACTTTTACAATGAAACCAACACATGCTATGCAATAAGATCTCAGTATCCCACCACGCATAGGTGGAAGAAGATGACACCAAATGGATATACACAGACCTTTGAACAAAACCATCCAACGGTAAACAAGAATTATGGAGCTATCATAGAAAGAACAAGAATATACAAAAAATACCTCGGGAGCCATCCAGTAAGGTGTGCCAACAACTGAATGTGTGTTAACATCTGCCTCAGTTAGCTTCGTGGCAACCCCAAAATCGGCCAATTTAACAAGACCCTGAAAAAGAAAGTTGACAGAAGCAACAAGGTAAGATAATTTCTGTAGCTAGAAGAATGACAAAAAAAGAGGCAATTAAATTGGGGATATCAGCAGATCTGCCCCTCGAATCAGCAAAATGAAGCTATACTTCAAAAAATATTTAAGATTATTCGGTGCATTAGGTCCAAACAATGGAAAGGATCCGGCACTGAGAAATCGAAAAACGTTTACTTATAAAAGAGACCAAGAATATCAATCGGTCAAGGCGATAAAGCACAAAATTTACAAGCAATGACCAACCCAACAATGCCTACAATTGTGACAACCTAAAATTCAAATCAACATAGCAAGGCCCATAAGCCGAACTAGAAAGTATAGGTTAAAAGTAAATCATATTGGAAAAATATAAAAACAATTTAGAAAAAAATGGTTGTAATATAAATCAATCAGCAAGCTCGGACCCAGAGCAGACAAAGCAGTTATGTGAATTCTACACTCCACTATTCTGATACAGAGCATACCCTCAGTTTTATTATTACTTTATTAGCAATCAATTCGTCAATAACTTTTATCAACTTTATCGTCAGCCTACTAGAACCTCTTCCCATGTCAACCTCTTCAAACAATTTGCTCCAATTGCAGCATCCAAAACCAAGGCTGAGTCATTTAGAGAGATGTCCCCCCTACCCCTTAGCATAATGCTGATATGCCCATTGTTCCAACAATACAATTACTCAAAAGCAATTGCAAAGATTACCTCCTGGTTGAGAAAATATAGATTGAACACAAGTCGATAAAAGTCAATTAATCCTCAAGTTAACTTTTAGAGGCTTAATTCAATAATGAGTTGCCTTTTTTCGGTAAAGAATAATTAGTTGCCTTGCTCATCTAAGAGATGACTAATACTAATGCTAATGCTTAGTCTCAGGAGCCGATTAAGAGCACCCTAACCAACCAAAGTGGTGGGAGCGCCCTTAAAGTTAGGTGGAAGCTTAAGCAACCCTAAGTAGGGTTTTTAGAACATCTTAATAATACAAGCATGCAGCCTTAATTAGAAATATACTATACTTATGGTGTACCCACTTGCCATGGAATCTAACTATAGACGAACTTGCTCAAGTAGAGCATACAATTCATAAACCAATGAAGCATTAATCAAGCTAAGGAAGCAACATGTTAACTTATTCAAGTGGAAAAAATGGTTCTACAAATAAATCCTGGCACGAAGATCAAAGCATGGACTAAATCCCACCCAAGTGCATGTAGGGAAGAAGATCCACGGAGGATAAAATAAGAAAATGAATTTACAATGTTAACCAGCTGCTACTAAGCAAACATATATACCTCTTTAGTAGTCAAAATATTTGCCCCCTTAATATCCCGATGAATGACTCCCTGTTCATGTAAATAAACCAAGCCCTCCAAAACCTGCTCACACATTAAGGTCAGAAATACCAGACTTGGACCAGCTATATGTGTATATATATATATATATATATATATTCAAAACTGGTAACAAACCTGAGCTATATAAACAGCCACCAATGATTCAGGAAATGGCCCAAATTTGTTTGGCTTGATAATGTTTGCAAGTGAGCCATTCTCCACATACCTTAGATTTTGAAAAAAAGCACCACCAATCAAACAATGCTTTCAAAGCTGATACCAATTACAAACATATTACAGGTTAAGAAATCCACCCTACTTACTCAAGAATTATATGTAGATGGGTCTTCGTCTTTAAGGATCCAAGATACTTTACTATGTTCTTGTGATTCAAATTCTGCATCAAAAAAAATGCATCGTATAGCATGAAAATTTTAACCACAATATTATCCACAAGTCCAAATTTGGAAGTGTCATTATTCGGGTGTTTTAAATAGCTATGATTTTCACCAACCAGAGACGTCGCAGAGGTTAGTCAGAGCCAAAGCCTATTGGATTATGTCAATATATGCTCATAAAAATTTGTCCATATTAACCAACCAGCAACCACAGTATTGCCTTAAAAACTGCCGTTCGCATTAATGAAAATTTGGCTTCTTCCAACAGAACTCTATTTAAGTATTACAAATTAAATCTCCAACTAAGTGCTCTTGTTGACAGAAAATATGTGGTTCAACCTTTGTCAACATAACTCCTGCACCAAAGCACTTGCCCTGCATTCACTTCCATTAAACTAAATTTATACAACTAGTTCAATTTTTCAGCTTCAGCAAGTGGCAGGAGCATATATTTGGAAGTAAAAACGTATAGCACGTGACTTGTCAGAGATGAGTTCTATTTTGGACAATACAAAATGAAGAAAGAAAGAAAAAAAACATGATTTTGGAGAACGACAGAGTATGTCTTAAAAAAATCGACCAAGCCGACATTGTATTTTGGCCAAGAAATGAAGCCATGGTTTATGAGTCATCTAAACTTTCCATGTACTGTTCGGAAAATAATTGCAAAGAAGTTAAAACAAGAGGTTTACCTTAAGCAAGTCAATCTCTTGCTGAGAAGTTACCACGTCCAATCGGATCACAATTTATCCATACAGAAAGTAACAGAAGTATTAGTAGAGGATAATGTAGTAACAAACAGGACCATCATAATATAAATAATTCAAAAACACATAAGACACAATAAATTCATCATATCACCAGTCACCACATGTTTGGAAAAATTGAAATTCACTAAATACTATGAGAAATTAAATATAAAGCTGTGTAAATATCTAAAAAGAGACAAGACACCATAAAAGATGCATTGCGAAGCTGCCTTAAAACTAAATAGCTATGCTGTTAAATGCGGAGATATTGAGGTGATATCTCGGATTGCCGACGAGAAACATATTGCGGTGGCCAAATCTCTGTCAATATTGTGATACCGCAAATATCAGTGCAATTTACCTCAGTGTGACTGAGTATTAGGTGACCTTGCGGACTGCAATATCAGTATTTCTCAGTTGAGCATTTTTAAACTTAGTTGTTATCTTTCCTTTTTTGGGATTTTTTTGGATTTTTTGGGCTTTTTATCACCTGGGCCCTTGTTATATTTTAATTATAGAACCAAGGCTAGGTGTTACTCACACAACTTCTTTCTTCTTCCTCGAATTCTTTCCATCAGACACCACAAGAGACACGACTTATTTCTTCTTCTTCGATTTTTTTTCCTATTTTGTTTTGTGAAACTTGTTTAAGTTGATGTTTTGATGTTGAAACTATGTTTTAATCAATGCATATATATAATTCTAAGAACCGCTATTTTTGGACCGAGATACCACCACGATAGCACCGCCATAACTGCTATTTCATATATAGGTCCTAAACACTATTTTGATTTTTCACCGCAGTAACAGCATAGCTAACTAGTAGCACAGGTAGCAAGAAGACTATATTAATCATATCCTATGGCATCAGTGAGGATATAAAAAATGGCAACAGAAGTGGTACAGTGTATGTATAATGTATATTCAATTTCAGCAAACGACTACATAAGGAAAGTGGACTGCACACCAGGTAAGGCTTGCAACCTGGGTTTAACAAGTCGTGGGTTCAAATTGTATATGTGCCATCAAACCCTTAGCGGATGCTTTTCGCGACTTCTTACCCCCAACAAGATTTCTTGAACTAGAAAGCCTAAACAACTAGCTTCTATTTGGTATCGTTGCCAACAAACTCAAAAGAAGCGTACTCATTAAATGCAATTTTTTATGCAACTAATTGCAAGGGCAAGAAAAACTATTGCAATTATGCTAAACCAAAAACCTAAAGAACCTGCTACTACTCGATTTTAATGTATTTTGCACATACAGCTGCAAAAATAAAACCATATTCTGACTCTTGATTTAAGAATCTACTAGTGCTTCACTGCCTTGAAGAAGAGGCAATATATCACAACAATAACAAATAATAAACATACTGGAAATGGAAAAAAAAATGTTTCACAACACTATAATGAAAATAAGTAAACAATGGAAATGATAAAGCAATATGAACAAGGTTAAAAAGGTAATAACACAAGCGGGAAAAGGGGGAGATCATTAACCTCAAAAAGGAAAAACAATTAAATTATACCATGATGATGTTAAGATCCTCCTGTGCAATATTCTCCAAAGAAACTTGTTTTATCGCAACAAAATCTCCATTCTCCAAGTCCAAGCCCTTGTACACTCGACCATATGCTCCTTTCCCGATCTCATCTCCAAGCATCTTCCAAAGTAAAAAAAAAAATAGCACACTCAAATTCAATATGCATATATCCCAATCCAAAAGTAGAAGTGTAGAACATAACAAAAGATATTCCACAAAGGGAACATAAAACACAACGGATCCATAAAAGTAAGAGCCAAAATCCTCGGCCTTGCAAGCAAGGTTCAGACAGGAAAATCTTGTATGCAACATTCCCCTTACATTTTGTAAGAAGATTGTTTTTGCAACTACTTGACCTTCTGGTCACTAAAGAGTACATTCAATCCGTTGACCTAAGCCTCCCCTCTCTGCCAAGAACAAACTATTTTGTAATGGTTAAGTTGAAAATATATTGTCCTACATAAGGGATCTTCCGTTTGAAATCGCAAACAACCTCATAAACCCATGTTTCTAAAAAAAGCTCAAACTTGTGGAGCATCGGTGTCCCAAATTCTCATGTCCTGGAAAAAGGGATACACCTTGACATTTAATGTTAAATATCTAACACTTTCCTAATTCAAAGTCAAAAAGGATTTGCTTACAAAATCAACAGTGACATTGTACTGAGTGTAGCTTTCGTAATAAAGTTGATTCACTCATCCAATTATTCTCATAAACTCATCAATTCTGAAGTACAGAATAACGAGCGTCAAACTGTATTGAGGGAACTATTGTGGGCTTGAAGGTCTCGCATTCTAAATTTCAAAGAATTGAAAGCCCTAATGCTACAAAATTTCACTAACATTTTCCAACGACCTCATCGTTCTAATGGTAGTCATAGTACTACAAAAAACCCAACAATAAGATCTCAAGCTACAATCTGGTTGCATTCCAACTATACAAGCTATTCCATCAAGCTACATTGCTTACCTCCTGAACCAAATCTATAGATCATGTGCTAGTGATCTCGAAACACAGACTGAAAAATCAATTAACTTACATCTCCAATGCTAATAAGTAATTACAAAAATAGCCAATAACATTAACCACTTTCATAACTTCTTCTTACTCTCAAACCTCATTGCATATCCAAAACCTGCTCAAAGAGCCATGTTTTGATTACTGATATCAAAACTATACTCCTTTAAGAACACCATACCAATTTTGCAATCATGAAGTTCAATATCTAACATCCAAATCCAAAACAACAGCTCCAATTTCTAGTAGTAGTAACACAAAAATAATCCAAAACACAAATTGGACAAAAATTGTGAAACATTTCTTAGTTCTTACATATTTGTTGTCCAGGGTCTTGGACTTGTGAAAGGCGGTGGTCGTCGCTTGCCGAGACATTATCTCTCTCTCTCTCCCCTCCCTGTCTCTATTGAATTTCTCAGTAAGGGAGGAGGGTTTTCAGTAACCCTAGAAGACGAATTCCGCCATTGTTGCTAAATTCAAGTGGAATTAAACGGTTTCAGAGTCTTCCGATTTCGAAGAAGAGGATAGACCGGAGATAGAATCGGCCGGCGAGAAGTGATCTGAGTGCAGAATCTCCGGCGAATTCTGGAGAATCGGAAAGAGGGGCGAAATACTGTTGTTGTTAGGTTGGTTGTTCCAATTGGTCGTCCTTTCTGTCAATATGTCTGTTGCAAGCTTTAATATTAATGGTTTTTCAGTGGATTACAGAAATGGTCCTTGAACTGTTTATTAAGTTCACTGTTGGTCCTTTAATATTAATATTGTTTGGTTTGTTTTTAAGAAACGATGAAGCCGACGTTTCACCCTCCTTTGAAATTTTAATTCACCTCTTACTTTTTAGACGTGAAATCAGACTTCAGATCTCTGAAGGAGGCATGCACCATCCAAACTGAAATGATTGATTAAACCAAAACAAGTTTGTCAAATAAAAAGTTATCTAATTGACTATTTGTTTTTAATTTTCTGAATTAGATTGTTTGGTTTAGTTGTGAGATTAAAAGGAAAAATCAATTATATTGCGTTTTTGTCTAGACCTAGTTCTTTTTTTTTTTTTTTTTGGGGGGGGGGGGGGGGGGGGGGAGGGGGAGGGGGGGGGGAGGGGGTGAGATAAGGTTCATCTAGGTTTCGTCTAGACTACATTCTTGGCAATTTGGAACTGAAAATTCGGTCGTCTGAGACTAAGTTTGACCACAAGATGTGCACGAAGGAATCCAAACTTGGGGTGAATGGGAGTAATCCACATCTCATATAGGCCTTATCACTACGCCACAACCTTGTGGTTGTATTTATTTTTTTCTCCAACCTTTTTAATAAAAAAATTTTGCTCAAGACGGGTTGTCTTTTATCAGTAAAAATGTCAAGTTATTTGTTTGTGCAATTATCATGCTCGATTAAATAGTTTAACTGATATTTTAATTTGTAGACTGCTAAAACTTAATTGTACACATACATATTCATTATTTTTGTTGTTTAATTGATATCAATTGATCAGTTCAACTATTTAAGTTTTTATGTTTTTTAATACATTTATCATTTTTACGACCTTTCTTCTATACACATCATCTGATGGAGAAGTCGGGGAAACATGTAGCATATTAAACAAATCACATGAAAGGATGGATCAAAAGTTAATTTTAATAGATGACGTATACAAACGAAATTTCTCTTTCTTAGGGTTCGAAAGTGTCACATGAACATGATACAACAAATATAATTTTTTGCATCTCGTTGAACAACTTTTTTGATTCTCCGTTTTCATAATCCAAAAATTAACAACAAATAAAACAATCAATATTTTTTACGTTGGAAAACAAGATAGAAAACAATTACCAACATAAATATTTTAAGACGATTACCCAAATGCTTATCGTGTTATTTATCTTGTATAGCGAGTATAGCAAAAGTCAAGAATTTTAACTCAACAACATAACAAATATTGATCATCTTATCCATTAGGTGAAAAAAAGCCTCCTATATAATAAACGTTTACTAAACAATTATGATTTTTCAATTCATTTTCATAATAAATTGAATTTATATTCTTGCTAGGTTTTATAGCATTCATCTAGGTCCACAACACACGATGCAAAGGCTTGCAACTCAAGGAAGATACTTTTGACCCAATAAATATTTGGTGATACAATGTCTTTAGGAAAAGAAAAAGATCACTTTTTGAATGAGAAGTTTTTAGTTTAAACTTGTGGGTTTGAAAAAGAAGTGGTCCACCTACCTATGTCGATATATTTATGTGTTTTGCACATCAAAATTAGTATCAAGCTCGAACTTAGTATTTTTCTTTTCCTATCAAGTCCAAACAACATGATGCTCATTTTGACTCGGTAATATAAGGGAAGCCAAAATCAAAACCAGGGGTATGGTGCTTAAAGAAGTGATGTGTTGGGTTCTCAATGAGAAGAAAATTCCAATGATGTATGTTGAGAAAGGCGTAAGTGTGTTGATCGGTTGAAATCCAATAGATTTAGGTAGATCTGAACTGATTTGATCTGGAAGTTAGATTTTACCATTTAAGCAAATCCAATCCAATTGATGGTTGGACCGTATTGTTTCTTCTATTGGTTATCTATGGGATCAGATTGGATCCATTGATTTTGATTTAGTTTTCAACAAATCAATCTACCGCTTTAACCAATGATTTGTATCTTTTCCTACCTTCTAAAAATAAATACTAAATACAGATACAAACTAGAAACATTATGGTAAAACACCGTTTTTAAGCTAGATTTGATAATTTCTAACTAGAAACATTAATTAGATGAATAATTGAAATTGATCGGTTTGATCTTATTGGATTATGGACAGTAATCCAAGAATCATTCAATTGAATTTAGATGGTGGAATTTTTGTATCTAATCAGATTGGATCAGAAAATTGGACATTAAAATGATTCAATTTATGATTGACTAGCTCATATTAGATCATTTGACTTCGGCTCACTCCTATATATCATAAAGTGGTCCTGAAAAATATTATGAGGATGGCACAACAATACACAATTAAACAAAACGATGACATCGTTAACGACCGTAAAAGAGTTTCTACCATGTCGTTACAGTTCTATGGTGGTGCGCAACTCCACTAAAGGATCCATGGATATGCATTGTGCGCTTACACGTCCATTGGATATGCAAAATCTCACGATAACAAAGATTGAAAACATACAAAGGAAAGACATGCTTTCCCGGTTATTTTAAATAGGGGTGCACAAAAACTCAACTAACCCGACCAACGTATACTCTAAAAAGACATTACAATTTTGAATCAACTAACCCGAACCCAAACCTATACAAACTAATACACACACACACACATATATATATATATATATATAGTAGAGAGACAATTGCCAATATATAGTCATAAAACAATCATCAAATCCACATAAAAAGTCAATAAAAACATCAAAATCTAGCAGAAAACAGTCACTTCCAATTTGTCAAGCCTCTAGATGAGCATATTCCTCCCTATATTCACAAAACGAAGTCGACATAATTTCCCAAAATAACAACACATCTACCCTACAAATACCACAAGAATTCGGGATTATCCTCCGATCCAAGCCCACATTTTTAATCAAATCAACATAAAGATTGTCTTTCAGCATCACGGATCCACTCGTTACTTGGAAAACCAGCAAAACACAACACGATTCAACTTGTTCTCAATCTTCTGGAAGCAATCATATCAAATCCGCCACATTCATTGGCATTTCATCGATCTGGGTACTGTAGTACTGTTCAATGTCTCTTAGGATTTTGATATCATCCGTCTTCACAAAATTTATAGCAACACCCTGCACAACGTTTAGATAAAAAATTTAGTCCTAGAAAACAGATTCATTACCTCGTTTCACCTTCAGCATCAAAAAGTCGTCGTTGGTTGCAAGAATGAAGAATATAACAAAAAAAACGTGAGCCAAATTCGAACCAATCCAGATAACAAAATACAACCACAAAATATAGCCAAATTTTAAGTTGGATTTGATAAATTTTTAGGACAATATGACTTATTGAATAACTAATTGGCAACCATATAAACCAGGTCAAACCAATTTGGCTTTTAAAAGCAACAAACATCAAAGCCCATCTGGACCCTAAATAAGAAATTTCAGTTTTCGACCATGTAGCATCTCAGTCCCCTTACCAAACCCCACATTCTTTGGCCACTAACATGTCACTACACTACAGCTAGGTGTTCAGCTCAGCCCACTCAGCATTTTGGAAGGTCATTTGAATTAGTTATAATTAAAATATAGAAGCCAGGTTGTCATTATAACCCTTGAAGCATTCAGCAGATCTACAATTAAAATTCCCACCTCATACTAGATCAATAGCTATCATGGACTATAATCAAGAAAGTCTTTTTATCCAGCACTTTCAAAACGCAAATTCGCTGTAAAAAACAAAAATCATGTTGGAAGTAGACAATTGAGGAAAACAGATGTTAAATTACCTTTCGTCCAAACGACCGGATCGACCAATACGATGAATATAAAGCTCTCGGTTATTTGGGAGGTCGTAATTAATCACCAGAGAAACCTAAAACAGGGCAGAAAAGATCAAATCAGATTTTGTGAGCATGATGTTACACGTGCATAACTGCATATATTATATATGTAAAGATTACCAACTATCCACAATCATACAATTCTTCAGCAATGTATAAGAAACGAATGGGCAAATAAATAATTAGAACAAGAAAACGTTCAGTTTGTTGTATTTTTCTCTCCTTTTATTTGAGTTGGAAAGAGTAAAATATGAAACAAAATAATAAGATAAGGTCTTGACTTACCTGTTGAACATCCAAACCCCTGGCCCAGACATCCGTTGTGATAAGAACACGGGTAACACCAGATCTGAATTCTTCCATTATAGCATCTCGCTCCTTCTGAGGCATGTCTCCATGCATAGCTGATACAGTAAAGTTGTTCTCCCGCATCTTCTCAGTTAGCCAATCCACCTACACCGACATGAAGCGAGACAAAGTTATATCTACAACTAAATTCACTAAAGTAGCTGTTATCGTAACTACATTCAATCCCAAGTTCTATATGTGTGTAATGCTAAAGACATTTTTTTGTCATATAATTATCATATGAAAATGCCACAATTACAAACACATATTTGTGATGTAATGCCATAGTGTAAGTTGAGTCATTAATACTAAAATATGAGATGCTCCAAATATCACCATTGCTGAAAGTTGGCTGAATTAATATACATATTATTTTTGCCACAAAAAAGGTGACTCCTATGTGATAAACCAAAAGGCTTATACCGAACAAACAGGAATGTAGATTTCTATCATTACATTAAACAGAATATTTTGCATGATACACAAAATATGAAGAAAAAAAAAAGGAAAAAAGACCAATCATGTATATTACCTTTCGCTTCGTGTTGCAGAAAATTACAGCCTGAGTAATTGTGAGAGTATCATATAGATCACAGAGAGTATCAAACTTCCAATTTTCTCTTTCTACCGCAACGAAGAATTGTTTTATGCCCTGCCATGGTAAAATAGATAAATTAAAGCAAAAGACATCTTTGCAGCCAGGATAGTCGTTATCAAAGCAAGCAGCATATGTCTTACCTCAAGAGTCAATTCATCACGTTTGACAAGGATGCGAACAGGATCAGTCATGAATTTGCTGGTGATCTCCAATATTTCGTTAGGAAGGGTAGCGGAAACCAAAACAACCTGCAAAAAAGTGCATGGTTCTTATGATGCAAAAGTGATAACTAAGAGAAAACATGCAAGTCAAAAAGCAGACACTACACTAGGTGTCGTGTGTTTTTTAAGAGGTGTGAAGTCTGATTTCAGATCTAAAAATAAGAGGTGGATGGTGCACCTCTTAAAAATTACAGGAGACGGTAAGAGTTTTTACCTTTTCCTAAAAATAAAACAAACAATCTTAAGTCTGTAAACCTCTTATTTTTCAGACTTAAGAGGTATTTTTCAAAAAACAAATAGCCCTAAGCTCCAGTTGATCACAAAAAGATTCTCATTCATGTTATAAAGAAGAATCAATAAATTAATCACGTACTAAAACAGAAAAAATAGAAAATGTGCTTCAATCAAGATTTAAACATAAGCAAACAACATAAGATGTAGTTGCTGAACATACAACCATATCACAATTGCTAAGTTTTAGACAACTCTATCCTTGTGAGGTAGAGGTCATGTTTGTGTATATCTACCCCTCCCAGAGCCTGCTTTCAAGTGGGGTTTACTGCATATCAGTTTTGTTTGGTTTAGAACACACATAAAAGTTTAAATGGCTCCATGAAAAATACACTAAAATATTACTGCACTGTATGTTTGTTTTCTAGTTATTAAGTAGGAAGGTGTCTCTCTTCTTGAATAAAGTCATCCAAGGGGTTTCATCCACTTTATCCAAAAAAGAGTAGCTCTCTTCTCAATTACCAGTCTGTCTTGCAAAAGTAATGATGTTCTAAAACTATCAACTCCTAGCAGGAAATGACAATATACAGATTACCAATTTTAGTAGTCATGATACAGCTACTAATAGTTTCAAGAGAGTAACATAACAGGTTACTGTACAAAAATTATACCGTTGACAAATTATATCATTACAATGAACTATTGTACATATTATACAGTTGACATAGTATATGAAATTCAAAAATTCAATAGTTGAGGGTCTTAAGTTCTTCTGGTATCTTCCACATCTATTCTTTGCTACCTGTCGTTCACCGATTTAAAACTATATGCCCATCAATAGCCAAATAACATATTAACATCTACACTTTGTCTTTGGATCCACATGTCATGCCATAAACAGGCCTAAACTTGCTTAGTTATGTCTATCTTTGCCTCCTTTAACTACCATCATTACATGATATTTTCTATTTGGTTATATTCATTATTTTCTTTTCCCATTTTGAACTTTCATAGTTATTTTAAAAACTCTTGGGAAGATAAAAACTATATCCTTGGCATATTATATATATATACACACACATTAAATATTGAATAAAACATAACTACTGTTACAACCCATACCATACAACAGCATCTAGCATTTCATCTCAACAAGACTTGGCGGAGGCTACAAGTATTGTATTATGTTTGTGCCAAAGTATACAAGAGAAGTGGATATATGTATATATAGAGAAAGGTTCAAATGAGAAGTGATAAAAAGATACGAAGTAGAGAAGTGATCTCAACCGTTGATGAACGCGATTCATGGAGGGTGATTGGTCAAAGCCGCCTTTATTGACCGGATGAGTGGTGAAGATCACTTCTCTACTTCGTATTTTTTAGCACTTCTCATTTGGACCTAATACTATTTTGTGTGTGTGTGTGTGTGTGTGTGTATATATATATATATATATATAGAGAGAGAGAGAGAGATCACCTGAAGCTCTGGTGGAAGATATCGGTAGACATCATAAATCTGATCCTTAAACCCACGGCTCAACATTTCATCAGATTCATCCTGTTAAAATTTAAGCCATTCACATGCATCAACTTATGAGTATCAATACTATTTACTTTGAAACAGAAAGTGATAAAATTTAAGAACATGAGTACCAATTCACAATTTGAAAAAAAAATAGAAAACTCACCAGAATTAGTAATTTAATGGCTCTAGTTCTCAATGTTCTTCTCTTAATCATGTCGCAGACTCTGCCGGGTGTTCCAGAAACAACATGAACTCCATTTTCTAGCTTTCTAATGTCCTCCCCGACACTTTTTCCTCCAATGCATGCATGGGCTTGTATACTGATGAAATCACCAATAGCCAGTATTTGTTTCTCTGTCTGAGCTGCAAGCTCTCTTGTAGGTGACAAAATCAACGCTTGAACCCTGTAGATGAAGATGTAAAATTGATAAATAAAACCACAACTACAAAACCAAGATAAATAGAGATGAGAACTAAGTAGTCAAATTTCCCAATGATGGTAAAAACAAGCTAACAGCTATAATGGACACCTAAAAGACTTAAACCAACTTCATCGTTGTAATCAATTAGTTAGCAAAGCATAGGATTCAAGTTCATATGCCATAGCATCCATCAATTTAGACAAGTTGGTTTCAAACTTTTGATTTTATGAGGTGGTTTCTACTTTCTTGTATATCACTATCAAAGTCAAGGACCTCATTGAAGTCATTGACAGATCTTCCTGATATAAGCTGCTACAATGTTTTATGTCTAAGGACACAAGCTAACTAACAATACATACAGCAGCCTCACTATATCAATACAAGTTCAAATCTTCAGTTTCCCTTTTAGTAAAACACCCTTTCCTCCTCCTCCACCCACCCCAACTCTTTTTAATAAAACTACAACAAATCTAGAATAAATGCTTAAGAGCTAGGGCATTAGAATTACACCAACAAGAACAAGCTCATCAATTCCAAAATTTTGTTCCATTATAATTCAATGAAAGCTACCTTCCAATTCTAGTTGTAATTTACTTTAAAATAAAGTTCTCTTCCAACACAAAAGGCAAACAAAAACTGTTTATAAGGAGCAATTTGCCAGCAAAAAGGAGTGCAATCCAATAAACAAATAGACATATAACACAACATACTCTCTTGAAGCGGTGTCAACAATCTGGCAAACAGTAAGCGCAATCATGGAGGTCTTTCCGGTACCGGATTGCGCCTGAGCAATGACGTCACGGCCTTCAATGATTGGCCTGACCGCCCTCTGCTGTATCGCCGAGGGTTTCTCGAATCCGTGCTGGTAAATCCCACGGAGGAGATCGTCTTTGATCCCCATCTGGTCAAAGCTCATGATTGGCTCCACTCCGCGAGATGTCTCAAACACCAGCTTCTCGTCGTCCACCATCGTGTTCCGCCGTCCCCTGTTGGCCGGCACCACCGACGTTCCCGCCATGAGAGAGACTGAGTTTGGTAGGTTTCTAGGGCTCGGATTTTGGTTTCTAGGGTTCCTATCTGAACGAATTGAGAGCCAACGATAGGATTTTGGAAGGCAAAGAGGAGGAAATTGGTGCGTGTGTGTGTGTGTGTGTGTTTTATATGTGGATTTAGGGTTTATCTGAGGCTAAGGTTAAATTGGTGAGTTCACGCCCTATTTTGGGTCCTTTCAAACATTAAACCCTTTTTACTTCTATAGATAGAATACGGCTTTGTTTGGCAAGCATAAGCTAGCTTATAAGCTAGTCCATCCAAACATGTTAGCTTTCTGAAATGCTACTTTGAGTAACTTATGAGGAGTTTATTGTAGCTTTTTCCAATTATACCCTTATTAATATTAATTATTAAATTCAAATATACCATTTTTGGTCATTTTACATACTCATAAGCTAGTTTTTGCCAAACATAATTTGTTCAACAGCTAGCTTATCAGCTACTAGCAAGCTTATCAATCAACAGCTAGCTTATCAGCTATCCGTTAGCTTATCAGCTACCAGCTAGCTTATAAGTTGCGCTTGCCAAACATAGCCTACATGTATTTGTAACTTTTAAGGCATTGTTACGTAGAAATAAGTTGGCTTATAAAAAGTTAGGTATATGTCTCGATGAATCATAACCTAGTGTTTTGAAAAGCTGTCATCACTAGCGTTTTGGTGACTTAGGCATTGTTTGGTGAAACAAACTAGCTTATTTTTCGTGTACATGTTTGGTAAGACCAGCTAGCTTTTTGATAAGCTAATTTAAGTAGCTTATAAATAGTTTTTTGTGATTTTTTTCGATTATACCCCTTATTAATATTTTATTACTATTTTATTCTAAATATATCATTGCTACTTTTTAGACTATCAATTTTTAAACATGTTTTTTTGTCATTTTACAATCATAAGCTACCTTATCAACTAGTTTTTGCCAAACACAACTTATTAATCAGCTAGCTTATCAGTTAATTTGCCAAACACAACCTAAATATATAATTTTAGCATTTTACATTATGTATATATTTATTCTTTTTGTTGGATTAAAATTTATATTCCAAGTTGAACGTTTGGTTCTTTTTCATGTATATAAAGTTTATATTTACATTTCGGTGTCATAAAGACTTAGAGAGAGATATTCAAATACGTAACGAGAAGTAGACAGGTGATACTAGTCCTTTATTTGGTCAATGTTTCGTGGTTTTCGCTGTAAAGCACCAAGTAATTTATCGCATAGGTAAGTACAAGACGGAATGATAGTTTCGTAACTTTTACAAATAGACGACAAACAAGTTCATATATGAATTCGTTGATTGATATATGAATTGCAAGGGTACATGTATGAATGTATAGTTCATATATTAATCAGTTAAAAATGGATAATATGTTAATTATGCAGGTTCATGTTTGAATGTATGGTTTATATGTTAATCAGTTAATATGTTAATTACGAAGGTTCATATCTTAATTAATTAAAACCAGTTAATATACATCATTTGGATTGTGTATATAGTTAAAAACATGCATAGGAAGTAAAATACATCATTTGTATTATGTGTATATTTTTAGAAGGGTAAAGAACGTGCTAAGTTTTTGTGAAAGCCTAAAAAACCAAGAAATCCTCAAATGGGTATAAGAAACGTGGATCTTGAAAGACGATTAATGCTCTAAAAAAGATTAGAGAAGTGGAGTAAATGATCCTAGGGTCGTAATAAGTGAGGGATAGAAGGTGGAAAACGAGTAGGATAAAAAAGATTAGAAAAATGAGATAACAACCCTCAATTGGTCTTAAAAGTGAAGTTTTCGATCGTCACCGGTAGTTGTACAGAGGTTTTCTTTCTTGTTGTCAATTAGGCGGTATGTTAACCTAGTCACTAGAAGAGGAACAACAAAACAAAACAACGACTACTGAGACTTCTGACACTACTTAAGTCTTCGTAAAAGTCTCAGTGGCAAAAGGAAATAGCCACTGAGACTTTTACGAAGACTTAAGTAGTGTCAGAAGTCTCAGTAGTCGTTGTTTTGTTTTGTTGTTCCTCTTCTAGTGATTAGGTTTACATACCACCTAATTGACAACAAGAAGGAAAACCTTTTTGTGCTTCAGGACCCTATTGTGATGACAAAAAAGTGCTAAACTACTAGCATACCCAAAGACTTTTCAGTTCATCATGTTATATATTGCTCTGTAAAAATGTTGGGTTCATAAGTAATACTTTGGCTTTACTAGACACTATGTGTTTTAGGCACGTGTATTGTAACACCTCTTCTACCAAGACACAATATTGTTTGTTTTGCCGCACTGGCTCATGACTTTGTTTTTTACGACCTCATGAGGACTTCCCAAGAGGTACTACCCCCACTCGATCACGCTTAACTGCAACGTTCCAAGATCCTATCGTGCATGTGGCACCAAAAACGCGTTGTTGTCTTGGGAGGTCCAGGTTTACTTATGAAACCATCATCTATCTTGTTTACGACGATATGGGATATGCCTAAGGTGTTACAAACACCCCCTCCCTTAAGGACTCATCGTCATCGATGAGGTTTGCCCTACGTCCCAAACGGCACATGAGTCTAATACCACTTGTAATGACCGCCTACCAAGGCACAATATCTCGTCCGATTTGGCCCACTGGCCCATGATTATGTTTTTGGCGACTTGGTGAGGACTTCCCAGGAGGTCACCCATCCTAGTACTACCCTCATACAAATAGTAAGAAATCTCAAAGTTTATCGACTTGGGGCATAGAAAGAAGACCTGAACTCGATGTTTCCTTAATCCGAACAAATCAATCTAGATTATAGGCCAACAAGCCCGAAACCATAATCGTTTTTTTAACCACCATCAATTATATCAACATTTTCACCAAAGATGGTATAGCCTAGTGGGTGGAGGTAACCCCCTTGTGCCTTCAGGGGATGGTATCCTTAGTTGGCCAAGGTTCAAACCCCGCAGACGACGACTTGTTGCGGTATTTAGCTATTGGGCTGGTCCATAGGGCCGGTTTAGGGGCGAGTTCATGGGCCGGTTCATGGGCGTGGGGGATTAGTCGGTGCCCGTTTGGATCCGGATACCCCCAAAACGTGTGTGTAAGTTATCTGTCGTTCAAAAAAATTTTATATCAACATTTTCATTCAGTTTTGATACCGTTATATATGTACATGTTGATATATACGAAATATAGATTAAATCACTTAATTTATTTCATTGGTTTACATCATTTATAACTATAACATGACATACAAAATAATCAAACAAATTTTAAGCCCAACTTATTTGATCCTAATAACACAAAATACCAAACAAAAAGATTGTTGGTTATCACCTCTACCCTAATTATATATATATGTATATATATTACCGACCGCAAGGAGTAAGAAAACCGCTATTTGTATATGGACCGTTGGATCAAACTTAACTTTTAACCTCGTCTTCCGTCTAAATTGATTAATTACCGTTATCAGATCCACATACTAGCCCGTTCATGTCTTTCAACCTACTCTTCCATGATTTCTTCCCCATCCCCTTCCCTAGAAAAACCCACCACGATTTCATGCCCCCCCAACTCCCTCTCACCCTCTCACTTTTTGTTGCTGCATAAAACCCTAAGGTGTTGTTTGGTACAGAGATTTGGAAGCACATAAATGAAAATGTATGTAAATATTTTGTTTGGGAGAATTTACATCATTTTGTCGGAGAAATGAAATTCTTTGGGAAATTATTGTAATGTAAAAATAGAGAAATGCAACTCTCTCCATTTTGAGGTAAATGGAGAGAGTTGGTGTCTGATGTTCTTTAATTTCAAACCCGATGACCACCTACACATGCGGCGATCACCGACAACCACCTTCGACGAGCACCGGCATCGACGATGACCGCCGACGACCCGTGCATCTCCGACAACAAGAGCAGCCGTCGAGAGTTGCCGCCCGTTGTTGCCGTTCGACGACATGAGCCATCATTTATCTGTTTCATTTATTCAATGATACCGAACAAGAGACTAATTCCAATTCTCCACCCTATTCCTATTTCTCCTCATTTACATATATCCCAATTTTCATTTTTAATTCTCCCTAATTCTTTCCTTGTACCAAACACAACCTAATTTCTTTCCAGCCGTTCCTCCCCCTCCAACATACCATGTACCCGACCAACAAACTAATACAACTCTAGTTCTGTATCGTGTTTCAAACGCCAACCCCAAATTTCCTGTGCAAATATTAACCGGGTCGACGCTAACCGGTCCGTCCGGTCCACATTGTCAAGCCCGTGGCAAGGCTCAACCGATCCGGCCTGTGTATCGGTTCGCACCCGTCGTGACTCGCACCTCGTAGCCGGTGTGGGGCTCTCTTTCAAAGTCATTGTCTTTTTCTAACCTACGCTTTTCCCTTATCTCTGAGTTTCTGCCTACCCACCCTGAAAACGGTCATATTTTTTCTCTTTTCCCTGCTAACTAAAACCCTCTGCCCCAATTCTCTTCTCACTTCAGAAACTGAAATTTGATGCTTCTTGCTGAATGAATCCAGAATCCTCCTACCTTCATTGCTTCCCATGAATTCCACATTGACTTCCCCTAACCCCTTCTTCACCCCTTTCCTCCACCCTTCCTCCTTCAATTTCCCTTCATCTTCACCACCACACCACCACCACCACCACCGCCGGCGGCGGCGATTTCATACTCGTTTCACGGTCACCTCCTCACACATCATCAACAAACCTCGTGTCTTCCAGAAGCCACCTACTACCACCGCCGGACTTGATTACACACAGCAGCCTCAGGAGGATAAGGTATTATCGATATCTAATGTGATTAACCGAATTTCAAAGCCGATTGCGTTTACGGTTTTCTGGATTGTAATTGGATTATGTCCAAGGCTAGGGTTTTACCAGAAACCTGCAATTGCGATTGCAGCCCCGGTGGCAAGTGAGGGTTTGAAAACGGATAGAAGGAAGGGTAAACAAGGAGTGAGTAACTGGAAAGAGCATGAGTTTTCGGAGTATACAGGGAGGTTGTTGGAAACTGTTTCTGTGTTGGTTAGGGTTATTGAGGAGGTTAGGTTAGGCAATGGGGAGTTAAAGAGTGTGGAGGTGGCATTACAGGATGTCAAACTGAAGAAGAAGGAAGTGCAGGATGAGCTTATGAAAAGGCTTTATTCGGAGTTGTGGGAGTTGAGGGCACCGAAATTGGAGTTGGAGAGACAGGCGGCGGAGATTCTTGATTCGGTAATGAAGGCTAAGAAAGAGAGAGATAAGATTCTGGAAAAGAGTGGGAAAAAGGAGGCTCGGGACCTGGCGGAAGTGGCGCGGTTGGATGAGATGATTAGCAACAAAGAGAAGGAATTTGATGGGATTTTAGAGGAAGTTGGTAAAATTGAGGATCAGATGTTTAGGAGAGAGACCATGGCTTTGAGCATTGGTGTTAGGGAGCTTTGTTTTATAGAGAGGGAAAGCATGGTACTGGTTGAAAATTTTATTCGGAAAATGAAGCAGAAAGACATTGACAGGTAAACTTTCTATAATTGGTGGATCATGTAGCAACTAAGTTTGGCTTAGTATGAACATTTGTTATTATAATAGATTGGCTAACATTTTTTGATGTTAATCTTTTAATAAGAAAGTAGCTATCTTTGGAGGCCTTAATGAGGAAGTTATGCTACATGAAACATGATTGTGTTGATCACAATTATCAAAGTGCATTGGTATATCATCGACATGGCAGTTTCTGATCTTTAGGAACATTCTACGCGTGGTCATCTCTGCTAGTAGAAGTTGTATACACCTACTAGAATGGTCCAAAAATGCTGATGTTGTGTTAGTATACAACTCGACATTATAATTTTGCATATCAACCATTACTCCCTTTCATACTTTTCACAAGCCATGAGTCTTAATGGAAACTAGTGGAGTAGAGCTCAAGTCTGGGTACAACTCACCCCTCCCAGACCTACCTGTGGGTGGCACAATACTTGGTTCATTTGGTTTGGTTTTGGTTGTTGGAAAATCAATGTGACCTTACAGAGCTTTTTTTGCATGAAAGATTATCACAAACAACTTAGATGGACCTTCTTTCATTAGTATTTTCAGGATGAGTTCACATTTGTAGCAGAAATACATATTTTTTTTTTTTATTTTAGTGTCAAGTCACTTCCAAAGTGCAGTGTGACTCAATTTGTATCTTGAGTACATCGGTTATATTCAATGAAAGTCCCAGGATGCAGCAGTAACAGGGGATGGGATTTTTTCACTTTACGCATAAAGAATTTCAAGCTTGGGTGGGGTTGGGTTGGCCGTTACTCTTGATACATGTGGCAAAACCTTAAGAAACACAAATCAAAGAGCAGCCATGTGGAAGTTATTCTGTAGAAGGCTATAATTTGTTATCCCAAGAATAGCAGCAACTCAAAGCTCATTATCGCTGCCCAGCAGCTTCAATATTGATCACTTCATCAAAAGACGAGTATATGTCCAGGAACCCGATTTGGCCATGCACACGTCCTGTTTTACCATGGAGTCACTGCTAAATAACTGTCACAGTTTATATCACATTCCAAGGAGTGTGGAATACCTTATAACTAAATTTAGTAATATAATAAATTGTTATTTATATGGAGATATTGAATGCTGATATGGATTCAGTCAATCGCAAACTAACTAAAAAGGACACTTGTAGATCCCTAATTACCAGAGTAAGCAGGGGGCAAAGCTATAGCTACATCAAAAGAATGTAAAGAGGCTTAATGATCTTGGAATGAAAGGACACATGGAGGTGTTCTCAGATGGGGATATCGTATGGGAGGTAGTGCATGGGGAGGTGGAAAATGGAAGCTGCTGAAGAGGTAGCTGCTCAAGGTGTTAGCATTTGTCTGTAGCCTAGTTTTTCTTTTTTGCAAAACATTCAATTAGAAGATTACTCCCAACTCCCTCCTAGATTTTAATTCTTGTGCACATCCATTCATCTTGATTGTGGCTGCGTCTATTGAGTTTTCTTTAGGATTGCCCGAAAGCAGCCATACGTTCAGTCATAACGTTAATCATTCACCAATGAATATAGAGTACGCTAGCAAAGGCTGCACATATCCTCCTTAATTTCAGCCGATCCATCTACATCTTGTTTGTCAAAGGCAGCTAAGGTAACTACCTCATGTAAGACGCGTGGCAACACCATATCTTCTTGACTAGCTAAGCACACACCTCGTGTGTCTACTTTATGGGATGATGAAGCAGAGTTAACCACGATGATTTTTTTTGAAGATTTAAAGAATCACATTGAAAAAAACATATTGAGGCTATAGGTTTATTATTGAGGTCACACATGGAATGAAAACATGATTATATATATTTAAATATTGTTTTTTGGTATTTTGATTTGATAAACTGGGTATCCTAGATGTAGCAGGAGAAACTTGTATTACAGAGTCTTTAAATCATTGTGCCTTAATTAGCTCGGGCAAGTTCCTCTTGCCTTGGGAGAGATGACCGAGAAATCACTTTTTTTAAACTTAAAAATGAATTGCTTCTCCATTTTAGCTTTATCAAAAAACTAAGGATTCTAGCGTTTCAGGTTGTTGGGCGGCCGGAAGGTTGCCATGAGTAAGTCAGTTAACAACATGTCATGACCGGTTAGGCTTGGTTAATTTTGTATTGTCCCCTTAGCCTGCCTTTGCCTCTTGACAACCACGATCTTCATTGAACCTAGAAGCTTGTTGATGTGCATTTTTCTATATCACGTATAAAGCATAAACTTGATGTGATTGCAATTAGTTGTGACATGATGCAGGCATGCAGCTCAGCAGTTGCATGTCTTCCTTTTCTGGACCACAGTTTTTGCTTCTGACAGATCTATAATTTTTCAGATCACTTTGCATTCTGATATGTATCAAGTAATTGTCATACTTACAAGAATGGTGTATGCCTGTATATCGTGAGGCCTTTATTGTATGTGTGAGTTAACATACAAACATGCCGAAATAACCTAACAACCTGTACTCACTTGATGAATCAACATACAGACATGCTTACAAGAATGCTGCCTTTTTTATTTACACTACGTATGCTTGTGTGTGGATATGTATATCTTTGGTGCTTAAGCTTACTTATCATGTGTTTTGCAGGGTGCCTAAAGGCTCTCTTACCAAGCTTTCTAGATCGGAAATTCTGGAAGAGCTGCAAACTGTTCAAAAACAATTCTTGGAGCAAATGATTCTCCCAAATGTTGTAGAAAATGAGGATATTGGATTTTCTTTTGATCAGAATTCCATTGAGTTCAGTCAACGTATCAAGCAAACACTTGCAGATTCAAGAGAAATGCAGAAGAATTTGGAGGCTAATATTAGAAAAAGAATGAAAAAATTGGGCGACGAGAAACGTGTTATTTTGAACAGCCCAGTTGATGAGGCTGTGAAGGGTTTTCCAGAAGTTGAAATGAAGTGGATGTTTGGAGCTAAGGAGGTTGTGGCTCCAAAGGCTGTTCGTACCCATTTGTTTCATGGATGGAAAAAGTGGCGGGATGAAGCTAAGAGTGATCTTAAAATGAAACTGTTAAAAGATGTCGAACTTGGTAAAAAGTATGTTGCTGAGAGACAGGTAAGTATTTCCCAAAAAAAACTAGTATTGATACACTGATAATTAATATTATAATTTAAAGATCTTTAATTATTATAAATTGTGGAATGATAATGGTAACAAATTCAAGCAACCTCACACTTCATAAGAAAATTTCCACAATCCCTTCAACAATTGAGTTTGTTATTTTGTAGTTGTGACTTGTGAGGGCTTCCTGTTCTAGCATACATATGTTATGATAGGGTCCTTGCTAATTTTTATTAATTTCGTTTAGAGTAATCATGGAAATTTGGATGTACAATCTTCTGATGTTAGGAAGAACGGAACCAAACATGGTGTGTGATTGTGTTTGCTTTATTTCCGGAATATTGTGAAGCGAGAGCTCAATTACCATGTTAAGTCAAGTCATGCAAACTTACAACCTTAGACAAGTTACTATCATAAAGTGGTAATCTGACTGTTAAATCACCCATACTTCTGCACCAGCTGTCTTTCGTACTTCTATATAGAAGTCTTAATGTTTACTCTTATTTATTTGTGCATTAGTTTTTTCTTAGCTTATACTTATATTGATGTTTGTTGTATGCAACACTTCCCTTTTCTTTGTTCGTATGTTGTGTATTATTGTCTTAAGGTAGTACGTTCTCCCCATCATTTTGTTTCTGGTATATGAACCTGTATCCTCTTTGAACAATACTATAAATGAAGCATTAATGGTTTATAAAAAAGTTATCCACGAGTTTGTTTGCATATGGAAGTGGACACAATCGAGTATATATGACACATCAATTTCTAATTGTAGGAAAGAATCCTTGTGGAACGTGATAGAGTCTTGTCTAAGACTTGGTATAATGAAGAAAAGAACAGGTGGGAAATGGAACCTATAGCTGTCCCTTATGCTGTGTCCAGGAAACTAGTGGAGAATGCGACGATCAGACATGACTGGGCTGCAATGTATCTCACACTGAAG
Organism: Centaurea solstitialis; assembly: GCA_030169165.1. NCBI lineage: Eukaryota > Viridiplantae > Streptophyta > Magnoliopsida > Asterales > Asteraceae > Centaurea > Centaurea solstitialis. The sequence continues at coordinate 72,421,087 of CM058044.1, read as the reverse complement.
GGAGATGACAAGGAGTTTTATGTTGACATGAAGGTAATTCTACGATTAATATTCTGATTATGGATCATTTCTCATGCAGCATAACCTTCTCCTTTTTCTATTTACTCTTTTTTGGGCGGACTTTTTCTTTATATTGCACTTTTTTCATGGAAACAACTGCTCTACTCCTTGGAGGTAGAGGTCAGGTATGCATACATCCCATTTGCAGCCTTGGTTTGATTTACTGGGCTCTTTTGGTTGGGTTTTGTTTATTATGCATAATTTTCATGCATAGATTCGTCTTTGATTCTGATTTAAAAATGCTTATATCAGGAGTTTGATACGCTGTTTGAAGATTTTGGAGGAGTTGACGGGTTGTATCTGAAGATGCTTGCCTCAAATGTTCCAGTTTCTGTTCGGTTGATGTGGATCCCTTTCTCGGAGTTAGACATTGATCAACAGTTCCTCTTTCCGATACGGGTCTTTCACCAGTTGTTAGTTGGGTTATCGAATAATGCATATATAAAAAATAATGTTGACCGGACCTTTGAGTGGGTCGTAAATGTAAACAAAGACATTTTGGTGCTAGGTGTTTGTCCTGTTCTGGAGTTTGTCATTCCTTCCTGGGTAATAATATTTAATAGTTCCCACATCCTGTTCAATAGAGGATTTTGTATTTGTTGATTTTGTTCATGTCCTTATGATGCACTGTTGTCATATGGTCTTTTGTAACAGGCAAAGAAGAGTGCGGCCATGGATCGGTATCTGAATTGGAAGTCAGAGGCAGATAGTGATATTAAAACTAGAATTGAAGATTCGGACTTCAATTGGTATTTTGTGTTTGGAGTTAGGGCCATTATATATGGATATGTTGTATTCAACATATTCCAGTTTTTAAAGAGAAAGATAAAGAAGCTTCCTGGAATTAGGCCAATACGCAAAGACCCAAACATGAGGAAGCTACAAAGGCTGGTATGGTTCGTACTTCTAGTTGTTTTTCTAAGTAGAACTATGCTATTTAATTTTCAAACTACATGTTCAATAATTATTCTGTCTTGCACCAAATAATTTTTTTATTCTAAAATTCCGCTCTTTCTTTTGTTATATGCACTGTTTTAATAGAGTTTGCATTGCTGCTACCCAATCCAAAATTCCATGTGATGTTTAGTTGTTTACTCGTGTGAAGTGAGCTTAGAGGCCGTGTCCTGTGTGTGTCTGAGAACAATGTTATAATCAATAGAAGTTTAGGCATTGTAATGCATGTCTTTTTCACCTTAAGGAGTATTTCTTTTGGATTATTGTACTTCACTTCTTTGATGCAAACAAACCATACTTTTTTTTTAAATAGATAAAAATAGTGAATAAAAAACTAGCATGTTACACTTGCAAGAATGAGATGTTTTTGAAGATAATTGTCAAGTAGAAAGTTCTATTCTTCTTTTCTCTTTGTTTTTGCATTATACCTTTCCACAACTTGTTGATAGCTCCTCTTTGCAAGCTTTAGTGTTTTCTTTGGTATTTTCCCAATAATGTTAGTTTGCATGCAACAAAAACAATGTATTGGTTCAAAAAGTCAAAACTTCGTCTTAAATTAGTCAATTTGAATACCATATCAGTTATGCTTTACTCAAAGCACCCAAATTATCTCAGAGAAGATTTACTTCTTAGCAGGGTTAAAGGGGTTGTGTCACATAACTTAACTTTGTGACTAATTTAACATGATAATGTGGCATTCATGTACCATTCCATAGTCCTGTTAAATAGTTGGAAGAAAAAGAATGGCGACTCGTTTGCAATTTTCATGACATGTCAGCTTGGATGAAACTGGTGCGTCAGTTGGCAGCTACAGGGACTTCTTTTAACAATTCCAAACTCCAAAGTAATATATGTTCCACTTGATACAACAGCAAAAAATAGAAAAAAGAATGGATCGGAAAATTTTAAACAAGTATCAATTTTGGGTGCTAAAGCTTTACATAATGTGTAATTTGACATTCGGTCCAGTTTTAGACGCATAGCTAAACAATATATAGTAAATCACCCGAAGTCGAAACTCAAACATGCTCTTAAGGTTTAAATACTGGGTATTGAAGTGCAAAGTTCTATGTGATCTTAAAATTTAATTTTGTGGGTAGTGTTTGCTCTGCTTGGTGTAATGACAGTGGGTTTCGGTGGCTGTCCTGTCATCACTAAGGCAACGCATAATCCCTTCATTAAACGTTTCATCGCAGTCCTTTTTAGAAATTGGATTTGCTTTCAATTTTGGTGACAAACATATTAACACAACCATCAAAGGAAGGATTATGGTATTGTTGTTATGTAACTCATTTATTAAAGCTATTTCTTCATCCTGTCTTTATGATGTTTATGTTTATCTGCAGAAAGCTCTTTTCTGGACTAGGTTGCGTCGGGCAAAAGCCAAGAAGAGAGAAGGTGTTGATCCTATCACCCATGCTTTTGATCAGATGAAGGTTCTTACTTGAACTCAGATCACATGATTCTTTCTTTCTTCTTAAGTGTTCTTCCCTAGAGTAACTTGCTAGATTTGTGCCTGTCTAATTCTTTAGAGGGTGAAAAATCCGCCTATACGTTTGAAAGACTTTGCAAGCGTTGAGTTCATGAAGGAAGAAATTAATGAAGTTGTGGCATTTCTACAAAACCCTCGTGCCTTCCAAGAAATGGGTGCTCGTGCCCCTCGGGTATGTTCTTTTCTGTAGCATCACAGAGACCTCCCTTAAACAAACATGATCACATTCACATATAATATATATATATATATTTGGGGGGGGGGGGGGGTGGGTTTACTGGAATCTGTTGATCTACTTTCTGTTATTCATATATAAGTTAGAGTTTGTTCTTTGCTCTATTGCTTGCTTCTCATTGATACATGTGAGTTGGTGATACATTTGTACAAATTTCAATATAAATTTCCATGCTAAAAAGTTTATATACACTGCCTATTAAAATGTCGTATGTCTTTCAATCGCAGGGAGTTCTTATTGTAGGTGAGAGGGGAACGGGTAAGACTGCACTGGCTTTGGCTATAGCTGCAGAGGCTAAGGTTCCACTTGTTGAGGTGAAGGCCCAGCAATTGGAGGCTGGTTTATGGGTTGGCCAGAGTGCATCTAATGTTAGAGAACTGTTCCAGACAGCCCGAGAACTGGTAATACTCTCTGATATCCTATTTTATGTCCATTCTTTAGTTAATATGCCTATGTGAATATTGGAAAAGTGAAAGACCAGAAGACTATCGTGACAAAAATATATGAACTACACGTATGGATTGATTTTCTGTGATGTAAATAGAACTACTGCGCTACTCTATTTATGTCGAACAGTTGTCTTATGACATATTAAACCAATGTCAATGGGTCAGTAAAAGTAATTTAGTATATATCCTTATCATACCGAATTGTCTATCTCAAATGTTGGTTAACCTGGTTTACATTACTTATTGGTATGCTATCACTCAGTAACTGTAAGAAGGCAATTCTTATCATACGATTCATACCCAATTGTCTATCTCCAGAGCGTGGGAACTTGGTTTATATTTTTTACTACTATAGTATCCAAAGTTTTAAAGTACGGAAACGTGAGGCGAGGCGTAAGCCCTGAGGCGGAAAATAAAAATAAATAAAATATATATTATATGTATACATATCTAATAATAGGATTAAAATCTCAAAATATATTAATAGATATAGCTTATATTATAAGATTTTAGTTTTATCACTTACTAAAAATATATAATTTACACTCAAGTCACCTTAATCATATATATATGTATGTACATATATCCAATGTGGGAGACTTAGGAACCGGATAGGAGCCCTTGAAAGTTAATCAAAGGAGATGAGGTGTAAGGAGAACTGCAGAAGAAGAACTCGTAAAGGGCTGGAGGAGACAAGCATGAGGGAGCAGAGAAAAACCTACATAAAAATAACCCTTAAAGGCCTAATCTATGAGCATCGCCTCAGGCTGCCGCCTCAGCCCCGCCTCATGCGCCTCGGATCCGCCTCAGTGACTTGAGGCGTACACCTTAACTAACCCAGAAGAGGCGCCGCCTCAGGTTCGTTTTTTGACTGCCTCGCCTCGAGGCGCGCCTCAAGGCGTACGCCTCAACCGCCTTTAGCAACCATGATAGTATCAGTTACTGAGCTATACGATGACAATGCTGTGTATGCTAGTAGTAGGCCAATAGGGAGGAGTACTTTTACTGCATGAACACATACTCATTCCTCCTGATCTACTAGAAGCATACACAGTATTGCCGTTTTATGGCTTGATACCGGTAGGAAATGTAAACCAAGTTACTCAAGCCTTGGGACAGGCGATTGGGTATGATAAGGATCGACTACTGCATGAACACATACTCATTCCTCCTGATCTACTAACTGATAATATACCAATAAATATAGTAAACTAGGTTACCTAACTTTTGGAACAAACAATCGAGTATGATAAGAATATATATTAAATTACTTGTAAGAATCCAAACTCAAAGTTTCTTGGCGTATATAAACAAATAGGATCCTGACCCATGGACTTGGTTTACTAGCATATAAATGTCTTAAGATAAATGTTAGACATATAAAGTAGCGTAGTAGTTCTATTTGCATCGCAACATATCAATCCATATGTGTACTTCACATTTAAATTATCCCCCTTGAATATCTATTTCATGCATAAGCAGTTATGCCAAAAACAATTGAGGCCAAATATGTGTACATTGGACTTGCTCCTGGTTTCTTGAAATACCTTCCATGTCGCACCCTACTTATATTTAAGTCGTCAACTATAAGTTGTAAAAAGTTCCCTGAGTAAATTGTATTATGTGATGATAATTATGCATCAGTGAGCCTTTCTCCCAAATTACAAGAAACCAGATCGAAATTATAAACGGAATCAACTAAGATTTTGAAACATGAATGACATCCTTCCATGGACTTCTTATCAAAAGCACTCTGCCCAATAAATTTGTAGCAGATTTTCTTCTTGTCGTAGGTTTTTCAGTTAGAGAACAAAATTTGCCAAATTGGAAGAGTACTGAGGCGCTTGAGTGTACTAGAGGCGCAGTGAGGCGGAGAGGCGCAGTGAGGCTCCGAGGCGCAGCTTTTACAGCCTCATGTACATCAATGAATTAATCACTTTTTTTTGTTATCTGGGCTTTAGGTTTTTTTAATATGGGCTTTAATAACTTAATTGCTGATCACGCTTTAATTATTTAGGACTCTTGACCTTCTGAATTCTCTGTTTTTCTTTTCTATAAATCGTGAACTTCTACCGTTCTACATTCATGCAATCATGCTTATCTCTTAAGTCTTGAACTTCTCACAATCTCACCATTCTATAATACGAGTATACGACTATACCAGTGTTCTATCAGCCTACCATCTCCAATCATCTTTTTCGATTAAGTTATGACATATGTTACTTGGTGTTTTTGCTTTATTAAGTTAATTATTAAGTTGTTTTATGTTTGAGACTTTGAGGTATAGTTATAAAATATATAAAAATATTTCGTAATATTTAGCGCCTCGCGTACGTGAATCCCGCGCCTCAAAGCGCCTCAAAAACTGAGGCTCCTAGACAGCAAATCGCCTCGGTGCGCCTCGCGCCTTTTAAAACATAGACTTAAATGTTATAGACTAAAAGTAAAACTACCTTCTAATGCTTCTGATTGCAACAATTACTGAGCAATATGAATCCATTATAGGCGCCTGTGATCATATTTGTGGAGGACTTCGACCTCTTTGCTGGTGTGCGAGGCAAGTTTATACATACTAAAAAACAGGATCACGAGGCTTTTATCAATCAACTTCTCGTGGAACTTGATGGGTAACTCTTTTATCTCTTCATATCAGTTATTTTATAAAACAGTAAATTGATGAATGCACGATTTAATCTATATCCTTGTGTTGCTTTTGTGTTTTTCCTGTTACACATATAATCTGTATCTTTAATACCTAACTTTACTTCTAAAGTTTTATCTTGCATTCAAGAAATCTTCCCTGAGAATGGTGATGGCATGGTGATGAATTTTTACGAAAATGGGTATCTAGCATGCATACAATGACAACTAAGCTGCTATGGTTTTTCTTCTTGTTCGGCAAATGACAACTAAATTGACTCCATTTGTTGAAGATAAAATACATGATTCCTTTTGTGTAATTTTTGCGCTCCCATTTCTTCTGGATCCCATCTCTACTGATCTTCTTGCTTAAATAAGATAGACAAAGGGTAAGAATAAATGGTACATGGTAATGTGTCTTAAGCGACGATGCAAAGAGAAATCATAGGCTAACCACAAAACGCATGCCGCTTTCTCCATAACTGATATCTTAGTATCCATGGCACCTGCAACAGGTGTCTAGTAAAAAACATATGGAGGTGTCTGTAATAAGAAGTAGATAAAATAAAATTAATACTCTTGTTTGGGGGGCATGTCGTGGTTTCTATGAGTATCACTAGTTTTTAGTTTTTAGATGTCATAGATGATACTTGAGAAGTACCTGAGCTTCATAGCATGGTATAATCATGGTACTTTAATGTCAAATAATTTGTTCTACTGTTTCAAGTTGCGTAAATATCACGTTTTAAAGCGTTCTACAATATCATTTGATTATGTGTGCATCTGTGATGTAATTATTGAACCATATATCTACATGTGTATTTAGCTATCTATTTATTTATATATAGTGTATGTGCAAATTGATGTATATGAATATTGTCACTCTCTATTATATGTAGATGCCAATTATCAATAATATTCCTGCTAGCAAAGTCTTACTACTTTACATACTCCGAAGTTCGATATCCTTCTTTCTCCATGGAGCTGTCCCTACTTTCATGATTGATAATGGATTTTTCTTAAATTGTATATTCAGAAAATGACGCTTGTCAACTTTGAACAATTCTTACTACTTCTGGCATTATGCCCCTGAATCGAGCTAGTGCAAGACTGTCAATATATAATACGACAAGGGTGATTTTCAAATAAAATTTGAACTCTCTAATCTCCAAACTGATTGGAAGTGACATTTGTTTTATTAGGACAGAGGGAATGATAATGCTTGTTAAAGATGGGTCTTACTGATGTGTGGATTTGGGAGTGAGTACAAAATCTAGTCGTTTCAACATAATACAAGTTGCGATTTTACTTCAGCTAGTCACCTTTTTCAAATATTGTTGGAATCATTGTCAAATTACAGGAGAAAAAAATATCTTCAACTTAGAATCCCTTGTATCATAATCTTATAGTAAATCGAATATGTAATAGTAGTATCAAGGTCTTAACTTTATGTGAGGTTGTGCCTTTTTTACATCTATTTTGCACTTATTTTTTTTCAATTCTTGCTACCCTATCTATCGTTTTGAGAGCTAATTGCAAATTGTGTACCACTGCTAACAAAAAAACTTGGAAGTTTCACACTTTTCCTTGCTTTACTCATCAAGAGAGGAAAAAGTTTATTTGTCAGCATCTGTTTTGCTCTCTTCTAGAAGTTAAATTGTTGCCTTTCTACCCTTTGGCATAGCGGCAGTGTCAGTGCACATCTCCCCCCCTCCTAGACCATACTTTAGGATTTACCGGGTATGTTTAGTTTGGTTTTAGAAGTTAAATTGTTATGTCACTCTTTCTTGCAACACCAATCCTTCATGCAGGTTTGAGAAGCAGGATGGGGTTGTTTTGATGGCTACAACTCGAAATCTCAAACAAATTGACGAAGCTTTACAGCGTCCTGGTCGGATGGACAGAATATTCCATCTTCAGCGACCAACACAAATCGAAAGGGAGAGAATACTTAAAATTGCTGCAAAAGAAACTATGGATCCAGAGCTTATTGATTTTGTTGATTGGCAGAAGGCAAGAACTTGCATTCCATGATTTCATTGTTTCTGCTGTTTCACACTACTTCAATTGTCAATGGTTATTTTTTCAATGAAGTTTTTTTTAGCACATTGCACAACTCTAATATACTTGACACCACTTTTTGAGAACTTTGAAAGCCAGTGTGATTCAACATATAGAGACCAATTTAAATCTATTGACCTATTTGAATTTGAACCATATAGAGAATTAGAGATACAATCATCTAGTTCTAAGGTGAGAAACATAATCTGTCAGCTACAACATTATCCTGTTGATTTCTTCATGCTCAACATGTTATATGACCTACATCGAGTGCTGGGTTACTGTGGATCTTTGAAACCTGATGTCAAAAATCCTTACCACTAAGGGGCTGTTTGGTTGATTTCCATCAAGTCCTGTATATAAAGCTGTCTGTGTGAATTGATCTGTCTGTATAGACCGCAAAGGTTTTTGTTTGAGAGGGTTTTTTCATAGATGGAAGGAATGTGTTTTTCATTTGGGAGTGGCAGGTTGGGAAAAACTTGCTTTTCTGCATAAAGCTCCCCCCAAGAAGCTTACTGAATAAGTCACTTTCTATATCATCAAGCCACTACCAAACAGTCATGTATAGCTGAATGAATAAGATGTGAGTCTCATTAAGCTTTTTAAGCTGCTAACAAACATACCCTTAGCCTTGTCCAGAGGCAAACTTTTTCTCTAGTGGTGACACAAAATAGTTCATGTAATATAAAATAAAATAGAAACTAATTAAAAAAATAAAATAAATATAAAAAAAATTAGTTATAGTTGCCAAATACAGTACAAAACACCAAAAGTCGATTCCAATTTCAACGATTTACAGTTAGGGATTTTGTGTTCCGCCATTCTTAACCGGTGATGATGTTTGACTAAGCCTGCTATGCTGCCAACTCCCCAATTTTGGAGACACACACTCGATAATGTTGCTGATTTATGTATATGATATCTCTTCTTAGAGCACCTGAGACCATAGACTACCTATTTAAATAAGTAGTGTTGGAAGCATAATAAAGACGTTAAGTAGTGTTGGAAGCATATACATAAAGACATTATCTTACGAATTCTCTTTAAATAAGTAGTGTTGGAAACATACATAAAGACATTAACTTAGCAAACTTATGAATTCTCTTCAATCAAAAGCATGATGGCTCTGTACACTTATCCTCCTCAGTAAAGAGATTAACATCCTCCTCATGCCAGCGGTCTTCATGGAAATAGTCGCTCTACTTTCCAGGGTAGAGGACAGGTCTGTCCATGTCGCAGTCTTCTAGACCCCACCTCCAGGTGGAATAAATTGTTTTGCTTATATGGAAGGCTTTCATATTAGGTGTCTTCATATGATATCTTAGCTGTACACTTGGATGGGCTTTTGCATGTTAAAGGTGGTTGTGGTTTACGTAGTTGCCAATTATTGTATCATATATTTATCAGATATTTTTTATTTTTCTCTTACTTTATTACGTTTTATGCTCAGGTGGCTGAGAAAACGTCTCTTCTACGTCCTGTAGAACTCAAACTTGTTCCTGTGGCCTTGGAAGGTAGTGCTTTTAGGACTAAAATTCTTGACACAGATGAACTCTTGAGCTATACTAGCTGGTTTGCGGTAAGAAATAGTTTCTCCTTCACATTCAATTGTCTCAACAATTGACTAATGCATAAGTTATGTATGGATACTTGTTTTCTGAATCGAGGTTATTATGTTCCTTTTACTATCTGAAAAATCAGACCCGTCAATTCAAGCGCAGTCAAGTAGGTTATGTGTTAAAAAGTCGAAACCTGCTTCTTCAGACTCTATACTAAGCCTTGCTCTTTTTCGCTTTTGATGGTTAAAGTGTTTACTTGTGATATTGATTGCTTTACTTCACTTCTTAAATGTAGCAGAGTCTAGGTGTTCACTCTTGCATCAAATCTTATATTTTTCTTTGCTTGTTCTATTGTAGCAATCTAGCAAGCCAAACTATTAACTTAATACTGCCTCAGGGATTTAGAAATGATTAGGTGTTAAAAGAATGAATTCAAATCCTTCAATAGATGGTATATTTCAGTGTGTGAGGAAGAGAGAGTGAGCAAATTGTGTTTTTGAGATGGATTCACAACTAAAGTATCTAAAGAACATAAATAAATGATTGCATGATGGACATTGCTGATGGTGACGATTGGATATTTTGGCTTCAATATATTGTGTCCATACTTCTACTTGTGACAATTTCCCTTTATGCTTATTTTGCACAGACTTTCAGCAATAGCATACCCACATGGTTGAGGAAGACGAAAATTGCAAAGTCAATGGGCAAAATGCTAGTTAATCATCTCGGCTTGGCATTGACTAGAGAGGATTTGCAAAATGTGGTTGACTTAATGGAGCCATATGGTCAGATAACCAATGGGATTGAATATCTAAACCCTCCTCTTGATGTAAGTATATTGCTAGTTCTAATGATTAAATAGATATTTAGTTTAATCATTGTTGTATGCATTTCTCTTTCTCTTGTCATCAGCTTCCTTTAGGAAAAAAGCTTCCCTTGCTCGGCGCTTCTTAGTTAGCTTTCTCATAATTGATTATTCTTTTTTTTAGTGTCTTAGTTTCAAATGGATTCCACTTTGTGCCCCTCCTTTTTACTGCCATAGTTTACACTTTCACTGCTAAGATATATCAGAAATTAAAAACAAGGACCAGATTTCGATTTGCTAGTTCATAAAAGTCATAAATCTTTCCACGGAGAAATCAACGATGTTACTGATGGTATAAAAGTGGCGCATGCTGGCTAGTTGCTGCAATCATAACATACGGAATATGGTTAAATGCATGCTTTAACTTTTCCTGGAAGTACCACTGATTCAAAACTTGATACTTATTCTTTTCCATTTCTCATTTTCTCGTAAATACCAACCCTCTCTTGGTACTTAGCATATGTTTGTCTCATATTACTCTTCATGACATAATAGTGGACGAGGGAGACGAAGCTTCCACATGCCGTCTGGGTTGCTGGTCGTGGACTTATTGCTGCTCTTCTACCAAACTATGATGTGGTTGATAACTTATGGCTAGAGCCTTTGTCTTGGGAGGTATGTACTTTAGATCTTTTTGTTATCATATTGGTATTTAGAGTTCATGTCTTGCTATTAACTTTAGCACATTATCTAAATACATTGGTAAACTAAGGTATAATCTTTCCACTTCTAGAGTATTTCTCACTATTAATCATTTTGGATCAGAGGTGGGCCTCAAAGCAACCTTTGTGACTGGAAAAGCACAACTAATGGCCTTGCTAATGTATAGTGTGAAATGTAATTTTTTTATATCTTTTATGTATGTGTAGAAAACTTAATATGGGCCAGTGGCTGAGGTATATAATTACCACATTGAACCATGTCCAACACTTCCTATGTGGGAGGATGTATGCAAGTCAGGCCTAAGTTGCTATATTTGAAGTCTATCTGAGCCTTCATAGGAGGCTTTGTCAGAATGTCATAAGGTTCTATCTGAGTCTTCATTGGCCTTCGCTGATAATTGGAGTTTGATACTTGAAGAAGCAACATACTGCTTGTTCTGTCAAATACAAGGGTTTACCATGTACAAACAGACGGCTATACGTACTTGTTGCCATTGTTAACATTCAAGAATCCCTTTATCTTGTCTGCTCGTTCGTCTAGACTCCTCCAACTTTTCAATAATCATTTATTTAATAGGACCACCTGTTTAAAATGCTCCCTTTAAGATTCTAAAAACAACCCAGTAACCTACCTTCATAAAGCAAGCCCAAAACAGCTGATGACAGATGAGAATCCCCTCTCGAGACTGGGAAACCTCAATTCCTAGAAAGTGGTAAGGGCTGGAAAACAAATTTCAGGAGAAAGTAAAAGCACTATTGCTATCTTATCCAACTTAATTAGTATTGTAAGTATTTCATAGTTTCCTTATTGCATTAGGATTCCACAGGAGTTCAATCTATTTTTTGTTTGATTTGGAACTACCGATAGAAAGATCTTCTAGCTAACTATTCCCAGAGCTCCATTCTTGTATCACAAACCAAAGGGTTCAAAATATCCTCTTATCATTTCCATGCACATTGAAGACCATGTAATGGTTGCATCTACTGGACATTACGAAGTCCTATGTCAACAGTGCAAACCAAGTGCTGGAAGCATTTGAGACCTTACAAATACCCTGTAATGAATCTGATGGCTAGTACGAAACAACACAAAATGCTTTTGAGGAGGAAGAGATCCAGAAACCCAAATTTCTGTTTGTTTGTCAATGCTTATGGTAGCAATAGTCTGGTCCTGACATTTTTAACTAATTCTTGTGTTTCCTTGTCTTTACACTTAGAATTGAAAATACTTTTCAAGTTTATGCAACACCTTCGTCGAAGTCAAGTCATTTACCAATGTTTATGAGGATATGTTAGTAAATCCTTCTTTGTTTGCAGGGAATTGGGTGTACAAAGATTACAAAGGCTAAAACAGAAGGTTCGATGATCGGAAATGTTGAATCTAGATCATACCTTGAAAAGAAGCTTGTATTCTGCTTTGGGTCCTATGTTGCATCCCAGATTTTGCTTCCGTTTGGAGAAGAAAATATTCTTTCTATGTCTGAGTTGAAGCAGGCACAGGAGGTAGTATCATAACCAAATTATGCGTTTTGTTCCTTATATCATTTGTTATTTTTGTTGATACGTAGCTTGACAATATGCTCCTTAAAAACAGATATCTACAAGAATGGTGATTCAATATGGGTGGGGACCTGATGACAGTCCAGTGGTTTATCATCATGGCAATGCGGTATTGGCTTGATTCTAGTGCCTTCCTAGTTCCTACTTACCATATTTGCACCAACTGTTGAACCATCAGTGAATAAGTTGCATGTATGTCTTAGTTATGCCTTATGACTTATAGAAAAACAAAAACCCTTAAAAGGGTATGATATATGACTGTAAAAGACCACATGGTGGATCACATATGCTCTCTAATGTGAGGATGTGAGTTTTCATGCTGTATATACGATATATATATATATATATATTATATTTGTTCTAACTATGAAACTCAGATAAAGTCAAAGCTTAAGAAGATGTTGATACACTGGTGTTTTATGCTTCCGTTCATATGTGCAGGTGACTGCTTTAAGCATGGGGAACAATCATGAGTATGAGATGGCAGCTAAAGTTGAAAAGGTATGCAGGAATTTTGTTTCTGTATCTCTGTGCTGAATGATAATTACATAGTGTTCTAGGAATCATTATGCATAGCTAGGCAGTTGGGTGGCCTTTTTTATGCTTAATCACCTAAGTGGGGATTAAGCTGTGACACATAAACTACTCATTTAAATCTATAAAGTATATGATATTATATTATTTTGAGGTGCTTATTTTCTATATGACTAGTATTGTTGTCCCATTTATATGGTCACTCATAAATGACGGGAAGTGTATTTCCCTCCAAAATGTGAAAAGTTGATTGGTCCCTGTTTTAGCTCTTTGAAACACTTAATTCAGAGGACAATCACTCAGAGGTGACAGATGCTTAACTCCTAAGCAACTGATTAAGTGACCTTAATGAATTTAGGCAGCGATGCCGGTTAATGTATATTGGGGCACTGAGTGGGGATTTTTAGAAAGGGATGGTCAGGGAATTATGAAAAATAGTATTAGGGTTTGAGAAGAACAAAGGAAAATGAGGAAGGGAGGGAACAAAACAAATTTGGGTATGGTCATCGCACATATAAGGCTCCTCAATATTTTTCATTTTTTCTGATACTTGTAAAGTAACCAGTTTTAAATTGCAAAGAAGGATGCTAGACCAAGCACCTATAAAGTAAAGAGTGATCTCCATCTGAAATGACTAAAAAGTTGGCTTGAAAATTGACATGGATTGTGCTGTTTTGTGCAGATTTATGATTTGGCTTATGAAAAGGCAAAATTTATTCTTTGGAGTAACCGTCATGTTCTTGAGAAGATTGTTGAGGAATTGCTTGAGTATGAGATCTTGACTGGGAAGGTAAAATGATTTCTACTTGATCTATATACACACCCCCACACCACACATACACACTGCACACACATAGGGCCAGGTTAACATGGAAACTCAAATCTAATTGTGAACGTGAGGACAGCCGAGAGCGCGTCACGTGGCATATTAAATCTGAATAATACAACATTCTGTATTATACAAGTTGAAAAAAACGAAATTGAAGGAAAACAAAGACAAAAGGAATGAAGCAAGGAAGTATTGTGAAAAAACACACATGAAAGGCACTGGTAAAAGTTACCAGTATGGATAAATAAACGAACAACTTATATTTGAATGAGCTAGTGGCTGAACCATTTGTTGGTTCATCAAGATCTAGACAAACAGCCTGTTGAACAATCTTATTACTCATTAAAGGATAGTAAATCAATGATAAGAGGACAAAAGTAGTATTCTGTTCTTATTGTTTTGTATACCTACCAAAATATTAATCAAAATTGAGCTTTCTCTAATTTTGTTTATCCTTCTCATTGTATTTGAACAGTTTGACCTGTATTATGGCTAGTAATGCGTTGTGTATACATGATTAATTGTTTTTCATCATTTCAGGATCTTGAAAGAATCATATTGGCAAATGGTGGAATCCGAGAGAAGGAGCCATTTTACCTTTCAAAGTTCCGTAATGAAGAGGTACAATGCTCTAAGAATCTGGAACAACTCTTTATAGATACTACTGCATATAAGTAACACTTTTGCCACATATTTCTGTCGGTAATGCGGTCCATCTGTAGTTACTTCCGTTTTTAGGCTATCCTGTATTTTATGCTACATTCTAAACACGGACCATGTTCATCATAGCTTTCCGATGTCCATCCTTAAGAAGTGATCGTTTTCCCCTAAAAAGCAGTAACATATTTCCCAGATCTTTTTGAAACAAAACCATTAACTTCAATGTAAGAGAGCCATTCAGTTGAAACTCAAGAGGTCAAATGTGGTGGCATCTGTACATTTTAATTATAATACCTGTATGTGTTACAATAAGTGCTCTAGCTCATATAAAACTCGAGGACTTTATTTATATAATTCTTTCTTCTGATTTAGACTAGGAATAGCATTTGTTTCTGTTTCTTGTAGACAGGAAATTATATCCTTCAGTGATTTGATTTATTTATTGATCTCCAATGGGAATTCTTCTGCCGTATACTCAACAACGAACCATGAAATAGCCGTTGTATTTAAATTTGCACATAATAGAATCCGAGTTAATGAGGTGCTACAATTTCTATGGCAGCCTGTGTTTGGAAACTTTCTTGAAGATGGGAATGGATCAGAAAGTGCCCTTTTATCTGCAGCAAACTAGGAAAGCCTTCCATGAAGACACAGGGAAGTAGGCTTGCATATTATCATTTATTTTTTGCTATAATTAGAATGTTGTATGTATATTAAGGGTGAGGAGGGAGAGTGTTGAAATTGTTGAGGTCTGTGGTGGTTGGTTGTATAATAGGAGTTTGAAGGTGAGAAGAGGCATAGTCATTTTTCCTTCTCATTTTTTTTGATACTGATGGTAGTTACCTCACAATTTTGTTGGTCCTTTTTGGGCCTTTTCCTTCCCCATATATACATATATGTATGTTTGGTGCAAAGGAGAGGTTTATTCTCTTTTAATTAATAAAATGGGGATTGATGCTATGCTGGATAAAGTATAGATCTTTGTAAAGGCACCGTTTACCAAACGCTTAACAGAGTAAGTGCTTACCAGCAAAATTAAACACTATCACTTACTTACCAGTACGATTTTAGTTTACAAAAAGGGTATTGTATGCAACAATTTACCCGGTGAGTGGTAAGAGACGACGACCATCACTTACCAGATAAGACTCTCATCCTTGCCTTCCCTCTGGGGAAAGGTTCTGATCCTTGCTATATGCATCCAATAAGCCTTACTGGGTAAGTGTTTGACTCGTATATTTTGTATTTTCACGTTAACTTATTTATGGTTTATTGATTCAAAATAGGTGGTGCGTTTTAATTAGTTATTGAATTTTATATTATTTAAAATATTCTTTTAAATGAATCGACTGCATTAAAAATTAATGTAATTCTTGTTAAAATGTCATTAGACAATGAAATGAAGAAAAATACATAAATGAAACCCATCGAATGATATTATTTGTTTTAGCAACGGGTTTTAGGTTGTTCTTATCATACATAGTTACATACAATTACATACATATTCAATATGATGAAATCCATAGATCGACAACGAACACATTGATAGTAACCAAAAGATGACTTCAAAATACATACAAGTTGGTTTTGAACACATGTAACGAAACGAGAGTGTGTAAGCTAACGACCTAGCGTCGATATAAAGTCATCGACCTTCATATTCATACCCTTCGATAGAAACTTCATGCAAATCGGAGGGCTCACCTTCGCCAAAGCCAGTATGGATTTGGGGACGGACCAGAGCCCTTCGCCACAGATCAAACCAGAAGCCACCGCCGGTCCAAAAGCAGCGGCTTCTGCTTTGTTCCTCCTCTCCCATATAAAAAGTATCAAACTCCCGACGCACATGTCGATGGCGAACGACGTTCCGATGTAGAAGGGGATCGCCAACGCCATCGGGATCGGAAATAAACCGCGCCCACTTCTTGGGCGCAGTGTCCCTAGCGACGTTTATAAGGATCGCGGCCGCAAAAAAGCCGTAGCAGAGTGAAAGGCAATGCTTTGGGAGCGAGTCGAACCCTTCGACGCCCAAAATCGAAAGGTTCCGATACACGACCGCGTACGGTGCGGGGTATTCGGACCCTTGGGTGCCGAGATCCGGGAAAGCCTTGTAAAAGATCCAAAACACACACGGTGCAATCACACAACCCATTGCGGTCCCAATCACTTGGCTCACGAACATGGACCGTGGTGAAGCCAGGGTCATGTAACCGGTCTTGAAATCCTGCATTAAATCTGAAGCCGTGGACACGATGTTCATCATCACACCACAAGCTGCGAGCCCGGCCAAAACCCCGCCCTGAGACTTCCCAGCCCATGCCCCGATCACAAAGATCGCCAACTTCCCGTAAGTCGAGGCGAGCGACCAATCGGTGAGCCCGCACCCATAAGCGTTACAGAATGCCAACGGAGGGGCAAAAAGGTAAATCACGAGCACGTAGTACCACTCGAGCTGCGGGAATATTTTAGGGAGCACAATCATGGCAACCACGGCAATCGCGACATACCCACCAACGGCGAACCACGTCGGTATCTGATCCTTGAGAAAGAGCTGCGTCCTACGTTGGTCGTCGAAAGAAGTAACTGCACCATCTGGGGTCGAGCCATCGGCGGCCACCGGAAGAACGGTCCGCGCTCCCTTGTTCTTGAACTGAAGATACAACCCGATCCCGGATTTCCCGACAACTTTAACGAAGTTATAGATTCCGTCACCGAGGATCATTGCTATAGCGGTGAAAACCTATAACCGTTGTCAATGATTACGACAACATTATATGAAAAATTGTCGGATAAAAAGATTAATAAGACGTTTTATTTATTTACCCTGTAACCTTGGATGCCATGGAAGTTATTGGGCTTGAGCCCAGCTTTATACCAATGACCTTCTTTCTTTTCAATAAGGGGCCACATGATCCCCCATGAAAGGATTGCACCAAGCAACAAAGAGATGTTTATAAGGTATGGGCATATCATCCCTACCCCAACATACATGGTTGAGAAATCAAAGAAAAACCTGCAACAAAACCGGTTTTTAGCAATAGCGGATTTAGGATTTTTGTCAAGCAGTGCATCTTTAAGGTGGATTAAAAGTATTTTTTTTTTTTGCGGAATTTCACTGTTTTTGGAGATTTTTTAAAGATCTTTTGTTGATTTCCACTTATTTTAAAGTTTTTTTTTTTTGTCGATTTTGAGAAATTTTCGAATATTTGATTTAAGTCCTTGGTATTTTTAACTATCATAAAACACTAATGAAAGTTTATCATATGATCCAATGAAGTACGAACTTATGTGCATAAGATTAAATAATTTTGCTTGTTATACAATGTGTTATAGTAAACTGTTAAGACGAAGTTAGACAAACTAACACGCTTTGTTATAAATTTGACAAATATGATATGTCACAAGAAATAAAGCGTTTTACTTATCAATCTTTTTATATGACAGTTTTGCAAAATGTGCTATTAAAAAAAGGCTAATATGATATTTTTCAAAAGTATCATAGAAGAGGCTTTTTTTAATCATTTAAAAAGTACAACCATTAGGTTCCAAGACTTGGTTAGATATATATAAATATAGGAAAGTAAAAGAAGGATAAAATAGTAATTACATGTTTTGATAAGCTTTGAGACCAAAAGTGGGGAAACTTTCAAAGCCACAGTCATCCCCAGAAGCAAAGAACCATTGGAAGAAACTCCATAAGAAGCTGAAGGAGAAGAACTTGGCTAATGCATTCACTTGTTTCCTATCAAATAATACATAACACAAATATAATCATTGGACATTTTTATAAATGACACTATTCAATGACATTCCTGTTTTTATATGATCAAAAACCGTGTTATTATAATAAGTTGTTAGAATGAAAATCTACGATCGAATAAGTTCTATCAACGAATTTGAGCCACCTAAAACGACTCTAAACAAATACATCGTATTAGTCTTTTTACATGACACTTTTGAAACGTGTTAGTATTAGTTTTTGTAAAACTTGTACATGAATTCACGTTTTACTCCTTTTATCTCATCAGGTTGTCCAAAATTCATTGATAGAACTTATAAAGTCGTCTAAATATGTACTAATGCACCATTGTGATATCTAGTGTAGTACGAGACAATTTTTCGTCCTATAAAAATGAAGTCTTATTAAATACTGGTACCAAAACTTTCAAATACAATTAAATGTTCTATAAAATGCATTTTGTAATAACGAGTACTTCATAAAACCAAATGAACTTGGTTGAGAGTAGAGATGCACAAAAAAAACCTAAATCCAAAGTTTAACCCGACCTGAAAAAGCCTGATTCTAATAAGGTCAAAGCCACGTCAGGGCTAGGCCTTAGAGCCAATCGTGCTGAATTTTTTTTGGAAAGTTTAATTAAGCCCAATAAAACCCGTCCTTGAGAAGTTTGATCAAACTATTTCATAACCCAAAGCCTGACCCTGCCTCGGGCCTAAACTGAGCCTTTTTTTTCTCATTGAAAACATAATTGAAAAGCCAAGACACTGAAAAACCCGGTCTAGTTGAGGGATAGTATTGTACTTGGCAAGCTTGGCACCCTGGGGTGTGTGAAAGCTGTTAATGAGGTGAGCCGTTGCAGTTCCACTAGGGTATGTCAGCTTGAAGTCAATTATCATAATCTGTAGATCAAAATTGAAGACAAACAAATTATATTCGGAAAACAAGCATTCTATTCGTATTAGTTCGGCAATTTTTTTACATTAAGCATCTTCAGTAGATTCTTCAAAATAGACAAAATAGAGGTTTTGTTATTCAACAAATTTCCTATATTTTTCTATGAGATATAAAACAAGAAAAAACTCCAAATTAGAAAATCATCTAGAACTTGATATGATATACATAAATAAAATTTTTATTCATTCCCATGAATAAATAGAATAACTATTATTTTATATAAAAGTTTTTTAAAACAATAATTTTTTTGAATATTTTAGTAACATAGTTTATGTTGAAAATTTTAAAATAAAAAATCTAATATATAATCCATATTATAAATTTCTATTTTTTATTTTTTATTTTAGAAAAATTATAAAGAATCTCAAATTTATTAGAGATGCACTTATACTTTATTTTTGTATTTTGTGTTTCAACGTTGCCAATGTTTTCGTTGTTTCTATTTGAAATTTGACCACTTCCACCCCAACCTATAATATCAGAAACGGATACTAAAGCTATGAATACAAGCACTAGTTGTGTTCGTTAAAGGTATTCAGTATTCAAAACTTCTGATCCATATGACCATTGGTTATCCAATCAATAATTTTGACGTTGTTGGGTCGATATCAACCTAGTAACAATTATTGTGAATTAAGAAAAGTGTTGCAAGTGAAATATTTAGATTTAATTTACTACCTTTCGTAGGGGAACAACAGAGCAAAGCCCGATAAAACTAACAAGGAAGAGAAAACCGATAATCCATCCCAAGCTCGGGTTCTTAATATTCATATTTCGTAATGGCGAGTCTGAGTCTGATGATTGATCCGCAATGGTATCACTCATTCCAAATAAGTAACTCCCAAAACCTCCTGCCATATTATTTCAACATAGGAACGTCAAAAATATATAATAAAAATTTATGAATAGAAATATTATATAAAACTTAAGTTTATTCCAACTTGAAAATGAAATTTTCTTGCTTTTAAGCCGGCCTAGAGTTGTTGATCTCCATGGTCATTTTTTATTTTTATCTATTTGGAAAACGATGTTTATGTCTTCTAAGCTTTGGTAAGAAAGGGTATAATTGTTAATGCAATGTATTTGTCATTTATGTTATTTCAAAATTGTTGATGTAATTTATTTGTATCCATCTAGGCCTTATGCAATTATGCATAATTGTAAATTAAGTTATTTTTTGGTTTTTCTAAGCATGTGTGTATATTATAATTACGTGTATGCACAAGTGCATACCGTCTAGATAGAAGTCTATGAGGATTTGTTTTCATTTTTTTGAGGTTTTTCATTGAACCTGACCGTAATACAAGAAAAGTAAAGGAGATGGTCTTTTTTGGACTAAAGATTGATACCGGCAACTCCAGACGGCCCACAATTGTCTTTCAGTTCCGTAATTATTATTATTATTATTTATTATTATTAGTTTTTTTTTTTGGGGGTGGGGGGGGGGGGGGGGGGGTACTTGACTCACTTAGTGGTTGTGGCTAATGGCTATGGGGCAACTAGGACACAAACCCAGGACCATTCGATTTTGGATAAACACTACCGCCACCGGTTACCAACTGAGCTACACGCCATTGACAAAGGAGATGGTCTTTGTGTGTGCGTGTAAGTATGCATTCTATACGTATAAAAGAAAGAGTTATACCACTAAACGCGATTCCCGAGGTTGCAACAACACACGTTTGAATAACAGTATTCTCTTGTCTCGTAAACGGCTGCTTCACCAACCCGCACTGCTCCAACAACTTGGTCCACGTCTTAACAAAGAAAAACCCTAGTAAACCCGCGGCCACATTGAGCGAAGGGATGATCCCGGTCGTGAGATTCAGTTTCATCACGATAAAACTAAACACAACGCCCAACACCCCGCTCACCACAAACGCCCTCACGGTCAATTGCCCTTGCCACGATGGCACCATCGTGTCCCTAAATACCATCTCCACCGTCTCCTCTTCTTTTCCCTTCAACCCATCGTTATCTTCTACCGTTTTCCCTTCCGACTCCAACAAATTCTCGTCGCTTTTCATCGTTCCGTTGCCGTTTTCAACTCCGAATGAGTTCTCTATGGCCATCTTTAAATTTCTACAATTGAATTCATTTCACTATGGTATATATACACACAAACACAAGAATATGATCATGATTTGTATCATTGTATGTCTCATATGAATATTAAATATAATTATTGTTGTATTATGGTTGTCGTAAAGACTTGGTCCGATCGCCTAATGATCTAACTTGATTGGTTTGTGTGTTTCGTTTTTTGCAATTTTGTTTTTAACGTTTAAATGGGTTTATTTATTGGATCTTAACGAATCATGTTTTGTTTATATAAATGGTTTAAACCAGATCGAGTATGAATTATACTTCAACCCGTTGACATTAAATTTTATCCCGTAACGGAGCTTTGTGATCATCGATTGAAGTCGATTTGTGACGGATGACACGGCACGTTGGTGATGGAACAATGACTCCTTTTGGATTTATGCTTTTGTGTTTCTTATGATTATTTTCAGAATAATACAAATTTGAAGGTTCGGAGAATCATATACGAAATATTGTTTAACAAATTAGTGGCCAGTTTTGCTAAGCACCTTTCATTTAAAATTTAATGTACTTTTCATTAACAAATGACAATAGCGTTTAAAAAGGTTTGGAGTAATAAAATATAAAAGTTTATATTATATATCATATTGGAAGTGTTATAGATTAAAATAACAAACTACTTCAAATTGGCAAAGCAACATGTGTTATTCACTATATTTAGTTTCTTAACATCCTATGAAAGTTAGAATGAAAAGCCTCTAAATCAATTAAAAGAAAAGTTTATATGGGTAAGAAAAAAATACCCACAAAAACTACTTTAAAAAGAAAGAAAGAAAAAACTTAAACCAATTTTGTCATTTTTAAACTTACGTAATTTAAACCCCTTACATTTAATGATATTGCTTCCCTCACCATCGCTCACCTCTCCATCACTACTTATCGTCGTTGTTGTCCCTTACCATCAATCTTACTTTTTTCAATACAAATTTCTCATAGGATAGAAACTGAAACATGCAATTTTGTGGTTCACACAAAAGAACACCCTTTCCGTCACAACCATACCCATTGGTAATGGTAACATGGTGAAGGATTATGTGAAAAGTTGATGTTAACACGAGAAGCATGATAGATGGATCTGAACCCTTGATTACTTTTAATCGCATGTCCTTCTATGAATTGCAATTTAAAAGGGAATTATTAAGTGCAACTCATCAAATTGTGCATCAACTTCTGACGGATTTACATCACAAAGTATTGGGGGAAGGGACCCAATTAAAAAAATAGTTTTTTTAGGTTAAAAACATTTTTTTTTGTAATTCCTAGGGAAAAGTCCAAAAAAACCCAACAAACTATTCCATTTTGAATGGTTAAGTCCTTAAACAATTTTTTTGAACAAAAAAACCATTAAACTTTCTCATTTTGAATGATTAAGTCACTAAACTATTCTTTTGAACAAAAAAACCATTAATCTTTTTTATTTTGAATGATTAAGTCCCTAAACATTTTTTCCACCAAATAAATCATTGAATTTATAAAAGTTTGCTACTTATATTTGTTTAACTTAAACTAACGTTGTTATATTTTACCTTTAAAACCTTCATAGTTGGTTACATATAATTTTTTTTATTTTTATTAAAAGGGGGTAAATAACCAATTTTTGAAAGTTTAATGGTTTATTTATCGAAAAGAAATTGTTCGAGGACTTAATCATTCAAAAGAAAAAAGTTTAATGGTTTTTCCATTTAAAAAAATAGTTTAGTGACTTAATCATTCAAAATGGAATAGTTTGTTCAAAAAAAAAATTTTATGGTTTTCCTTAGTGATTTTTCATATGAGACCCCATCAACAAAAAAAAGTACCTCGAGATCAACCAAAAAATCGAAAAAACTCTCAAAATCACCAAAAAACATTTATAAAATTCCTTAAAATCAACTAAGAATTCTTAAAAATCTCTTAAAATGGTAGAATTAAACCAAAAATATATGGAACAACTTTACAGATCTTAATCTATCTTAAAAATGCCCTTATTAAAATATTTATTCAGATCTGTTACACATCCACCCGAGCTTCTCAACGGAACCTAACCACTTATAATTTATTAAGTATTCATATCTACTTTTTTTCTTCATAAAATGGGTATTCCTCTTCTTCTTTTTTTAAGAAGAGTTGGTCTTATTTTTATATCCAACTTTAATTTGGAGACGGTGCCATTTTCAACTAACTTTTTTATTTAACTAGTTAGTTATAAAATATAATTAAAAATGACATATATATATTCAAAGAGTTGAAATTGCATCATCTATGGAAAACAAATGAAATATCAGTCTTTGTTTAAAATAAACAATATTCTAAAAAAGATAGGCTAAAATAAAATTTTAAAGTTTTAACTTTTAATGTATATTTTTGCTCTAATATGTTATACTGCATATGAAAATAGAGAAAAGAACATAGAATATATGGTTGCTAAATTTAGAGAAATTTAAAATTTGTGTTTAACGAAAAAAATAAATATTTTATTAGATATGCTAAATATTTTAATAATATAGTTAATTATTAAATTATTAAAATATATTAGTTATTGGAATTTAAGGTAATTTGTTTTAGAAATCTTTTATCTTTGATATTTACAATTATTGGATAGTGGATAGACATCCTTCAAATGCGTGAAGTCTATTTTTAGTCTTCAATGTGTTATTTTTAACGATTTTTATCCTTGTACTTCATTTTTTATATTTATCTATAACATTTGTCGATTCTTAACATATTTCATCCCTTAGTTTAACAGCCGTTAACTTCTTTTATTAGTAGTAACTAATAAGTGGTAGTTTAATCATTTTATATACTTTCTTACTAAATATTATCAACACAATAACAAATTTATATAATTTTTTAGAAAAGTTGTAATGCAAAACTATAAATAAAAATCTTACATCTAACCAAAAAAACCTAAATATTCAAAAATCAGAAACACAAAAATAGTATTGAAACACATAAACTTGAAGATGCCCTCTCGATCTTGCTCTATCTCCACACTTAAGACCATTTTAGATTTTTGTGCAACTCGGGCACTATAAAAGATTGATGAATCGAAGACTAACGGATATCAACATGGGCTAAATGGATTAGAGATGGAGACCATATTTCATATTGAGTTATCAGTCAAACTATTTCGACCAAACCTTCTACCGATCTGAGTGATACATTTTGGCAAGTCCTTTTACCGATTTCAGGACTAGTCCTAAAGAGCCAGTATTCGTCCTTCACTCTTAACTTAAGGAAAGGATACACCTTAGTGCTTCCTCTTGATCACAGTATTAATGCGGGATTTTTCGGTAAAATCTTTTACCAATTTATGTGCCTTATCCTACGAAGATATGGACAAATCAATATATCTTGAATTTATTCGTGGATTGCTTTTATCCTCCGGTTCCTAAAAACGACCATTTAAGATTTTCTAAATCTTCCTGTAAAAAAACATTCTCTGACTTATCTGAGTTTATTTGTTCATACGTTTTGTCTTTGAAAGATTTGTCATATCGACTTTTCATAAAAACGAAAAACTCCAAAAAGAAGCTGTTTGTCCACATACTCTAAAGAAGAGGAACGAAATCTGTTGGGATTTATCAAAACGTTAGGGACAAATCTGCTAAAATAAAATGCAGAAACAACAACCGTTGAAAATAATAAACGTTAGGGACCGAAAGTGAACTTTTCTATGTACAGAATGTATCCAAAATGTAATCGTTAACCTATGACATTTGAATAAGACATTCCAACAACAACTTCCAGTTATACTTATCATCATCTCTCAATCGTCCATAACAAAAAACCAAACGATGCCGTCTCCAACCTTTGCACCACCACATGCCGGGGATCACCTGCAGACCCTGCTCGAGTCGGCACGGCCGTTCCTCCGCGGACAGCTCGAGAACGTGGACGTCAAGCTCCCGTCCCTCGTCGCGGTCTTGAAGTCGGTCGGGGCCGGGGAGTGCTGGCACAAGCATGGCAGCTTCCTCGACCACCTTGTCGACGTCTACCGCATCCTTAAACTATGGGGCGCGCCGGATGCGGTGTGCCTCTGCGGCCTCTTCCATTCCGCGTACTCCAACTCGTACGTGAACCTCGCCATCTTCGACCCGTCGACGGGCCGCGGGACGGTCCGCGAGCATGTTGGCGAGGCTGCGGAGCGGTTGATCCACTTGTTCTGCGTCGTGCCGCGTCAGCAGCTCATCCATGATGATCTGTTGTTCCGGTACTCGGATGAGTCGGAACTCGTGCAGCATCTCAAGGATTCGGAGAGATCGGTGATCGATGCGAAAGAAGGAGGTTTGGAGATCGGTGGTGAGATTGAAGAGTGGAGGAGGAAAGTGCAGTCGGTTTTGCCTGCTGATGGAATCGTCCGGAAGCATATCAAAACAGGCGAAGACGTGCGTCTGTCGAGAAGAGTAGTGGCGACGTTCCTGCTCATGACGATTGCGGATTTCAGCGATCAGTTGTTCGGTTTTCAGGATGTGTTGTTTGAAAATATGGATGGAACGCTCAAGTTTTCCGGCAACGATTGGGCAACCGCGTTATGGCCGGGGGACGGAAAGCCGGGGCTGTGGATGAACTCGATTTCGAAAATGGGAGCGATTTACACGCTGATCGTGAGAGAAGAACAACTGTACTCGATCGAACAATCACAGTCACGATCATCCAACAACCTAGACGACGACCTCGAGCTCGTCACACCGCCGATTCTCGAAAACTGCACAAAGGTTTTAAGCGCCAAGGATCAGATCGAGGCAAGGGATCTGTACTGGAGCGGTGTTTGCGATGCACCGAAGCGAGGATTATCCGGTTGCGAGGAGCTGTTGAGGCGGAGTTTGGAGAAGAATCCGTTCGTAGGAGAGCCATACGTGGTTTTGGGGCAGATCTATCTGAGCCAAGGGCGGTTCGAAGAGGCGGAGCAGGTGGCGGAAGAAGGGCTGAAGCTTCTGCTACAATGGGGAAGTCCATGGGATAAGAGGATGTCATGGGAAGGTTGGATTTCATGGTGTAGGGTTTTGATCATGAAAGCCAAGGAGAAATCGTGGCCGGAAACTTCTTGGGGAATCCTCAATTTGGGACTCGTTCGATAAGTAAAACTTGTGAAGAACGATCGAGGTCCGTTTCTCGAAATTAGTTCGAAATGCCGTATAACTATAGTAGAATAAATCCATTTTCTGCATTTATGAAAGTTTGTAGATGATGATGGAAGTTTATGAATAAATTGAAAATTTGTGAGAAAAAACACAAAGTTTAAGTTACTTTGGTATCAGCTGCTATCTATTATCTTTTACAGTTAGTGTGACTAGAATACATGAATCATGCCCAGATGCAACTTTTTTTTCCCATTGATGATTATGGCTCTCTGCTAAGGTAACTAGCTATGGTATATTCTAACTTTCAAAACAAATCCCCCATATTGTTGTTGGTGGCATTAAAAGCCAAATGGGGATTTTCTCCTGCTTCCGCCTTCTCCGTATTGTTCGTTCCATTTCCTGAGTTCGTTCATGCTTGCTGCATCGTAGGCAACCGATGGCCCCACCTACATCATTTTGAGGATTGTAACGTTAGTGAGCCATTAACAATCACTATAACGAAATCAGTTTTATGTCGCCGAGTATGGCTAAAGGGTCAGGTTCAAACGAGAAGTTAAACCATTTTGCAAGAAGGCAAGAGACGCCTTAATATCATATATGATTACACGTGTTATAAACAAGCTTAATCATGTATGATTAAACACACCCAAACGAGTTAAGCACATATGATATTGAGACTTCTCGCAAAATATTTAACTTCTCTTGGGATCCTTTCTCTATGGTTAAATATCATAATAAGCAGTTTTATTGAACTCATGTTTATAAAACCAAATAATTGTGCATCCTATGTAGAGCTGTTACAAAAAAATTAAAGGACGATTTTGGACATCCTAACAAGTTCTTTAGGACACTTTTGAATTATTTGAGAAAAGTGTTTTATAAATAAAAGTGTCATATAAAAAACTTGTGATGATACCTAAATATGTCCTATCATCGTTATTGTAACCCTTGTACATACAACACACACTTGCATGGTCGAAAAATTTAACTGGTAAATTAAGACATTTAGACATATTTGGGGCGTCCTATAAAACCGACTTTGTTGTAACAAATGTGTTATCTGAATTCTGGGAAACAAAGAGACAACATAAAAGTCACGAAGAGAGTCTACCTTGGATTTGGATTGAATAAAATCATCCAAATGAAGCGGTCTCAATGTCGGAGTTGTATCAGATTTCTTTCCCTGCAAAAACATTGCTTATATATCACATACCGATTTGCACAAACACACAAGAGCCGAAACCAAAGATGCAAAATGGGATTCACGAACGTTTTTTTGTAGGTTAAAACTCATTCAGGGCCAGGGAATAATAGAGCAGAAACGCAAACACGAGTTATATGGTCTAAGAAAAGCTTACATTCTTTTCCTCATCAAGAAGTTCTTGAACAGGTCTATATGCTGCAGCAATACAAAGGTTCTGCAAAAAAAGATGGAAATATAATCAAAAAATGTAATGAAGTAAAATTAGTAGCAAACGGGAGGATTACCTTCAAGTCGCTGCCTGAATATCCTTCAGTTGCATTTGCAAGACTCCGTACATCAAAACCAGGTTCTACATTCTCTTGAGCAAGAAATATTTTCAGTATCTTCAATCTATTGTCGGCATCTGGCAGGTCCACGTAAATCCTAAAACCAACTCCATAAGTGTCAAATTGGCAACGGATCTATTTGACTCTTCAGTCATAATATATGCAACGTTCTTTATGGTAGCAGGACCAGAGAGGATAGAATTGGACGCGTGAGGGGTTTTAGATTTCAATTTAGCATGGGTAATTTAGTAATTTACCAATCTTTGTTTCATCTCCATTGTGGCACCCATTTTGGTGGACAGAAAATTGTAATTTTGTTTCATCTCCATTGTGGTACCTATTTTGCTGGACAGAAACTACATAATTTTTTTTACATTTATGTCATTTTAATTGTCTTGACAAACTTTCTAGTGATATATTTTGTTATAAAAGTATTATCAAATTAAGCAAAAGATGTAAACAATTCGTTAGGGTAAATTGGTCATTCTATTTGTTTTGTCATGTCATGTCATGTCTGGATACCAAACGCACCCTTAGGATGATGGGACTGGACAGGCAAAAGTGAGATAGACAAGTGAAAGAATTGTGGAAGGTTTTAGGATTTTATTTTTGATAGGGGTAATTTAGTAATTTATCGATCTTGTCTTGTCTCCCTGAGTTTTGTGAGACAGAAAAAAAAATGTATTTTTGTCCCACTGAGGTCTTATCACGCATACCAAACACGCCCTTAATATTATCATACCTTCGTGGTAATCGACGGATTACGGCATCATCAAGATCAAACGGTCGGTTTGTGGCACCAAGGATGAGAATCCTCTGACTATCTTTTGATCTCAATCCATCCCATGCTGCCATAAACTCGTTTCGCATTCTTCTGGTAGCCTCATGCTCGAACCCCCCTCCACGGGCACCAAGCAAACTGTCAACCTGTTTAACATCCACCAAAAAGTATCGAACTAAATTAAGAATAATAGAACGATATAAAGATAAAAAGTATAGTAGTATCCATTTAAAAAACAGAATGCCAAAAAGAATGCCAAAAAGATACATACTTTGAGACCCAAAGAACCAATGAATAAAGAATATTCATAATGAATACTCCAATGAACCAATGAATATTCATGTAATTCATTATGAATATGCATTGGATTTGGCTCAGAAAGTAACTCTCACCTCGTCAACGAAAACAATTACAGGGGCCAACTTGCTTGCAAAAGAGAAGAGGGCCTTTGTAAGTTTTTCAGCATCACCAAACCACTGCACAAAATAACAATGAAATTGAGCGACCGATATTGGTATAAAAATAATTCGGACTATATGCACGAAAACGTCACACGGGTGAAGCGATATTTGTAACAAACTATAGAAAGTAGGTTGATTTTCGGTACTTTCTTTGTGTTTTCAAGGAAAAAATATCTTAAATATTGTTAAAAATTATTACCTTAGATGTAAGTGTGGAACCAGTTATGCTGATAAAGTTGGCTCCGGCTTCGGTTGCAAGTGCCTTGGCAAGTAGCGTTTTCCCGGTTCCCGGAGGCCCGAAAAGCAATATCCCTTTGCAAGGCTGACAAAAGAATTCATTCCGCTAGTTACACAAAGTTGTAGAATGACCAAATAACGCGTGAAAGAACAAGCAAAGTACCCGCAATAGATTTCCACGAGAGAAAAGTTCGGGTCTTTTCATTGGAAGAATGGCAAGTTCATGTAACGCGGTCTTCACGTCCTCGAGAGCACCAATGTCGTCAAACTTGATACCGATTTCACCAGGAGGGACGACCGCTGATATGAAGTTGCTCTCGTACTCATCCTTGGCAAGGTTCTGCCACAAGTAATCGTGTTAGATATCGTTACAATTAGCATCACAAATCAAACAATAAGCACAGTATACCCAACTTGTGAAAAGTGTGCAAAAGAGATATGCATAAAAGATGAGGTTTTTGAACAAACCTTTAGGTTTTGTGCAGGCTTCTTAGAGATTGATTCCTGCTCTGTTAGCCTCAGGAGTGCAACTTCAAGGCTTCATATCGAAAAGATTTGTCAGCTTAGAGGTGATAATGCAAGAAAATGTAGAGCCAATTGTTTTAGCTCCATATCAATTCATTTCTCAACTCCATTTTTGTGGTACACAAATTCCCATTTCATAAACCGGGCCCACAAAAAAAACAAACTAAACAAGCCGGTATAAGGGATGTACATAGACCTAATCTCTACACTCAAAGAGTAGAGTGGTTGTATTGTATCCCTGAAGATCCCGGGCTTGTTAAAAGTGTGAAAATAAATGGATAGATTAAATGAAACAAAATAAACTAAGAAACACGTAGAGCGCGATGAATACCTTTCGCGGGGCAAATTTAATCTATCCGACTTAATTGAAGGAAGGTCACAAGTGGACAAGTAATGATTTTTTGCCCAGCCAACAACATTCTCGGCTTCTGCAAATTTAAATCAAAATTCCAATATAACATTCAGCTATAACCAAATTCTTACAAAGTTCAAATCCACAAAAGTCGAGGGTTGGTTTCAACTCGAATTAGGCTCCATATCCATCAATAGGAACCATCTCAAAACCAATTGGTTAAAAACATGGCCTCGGAATTATGTGATCCTATGATTCCTATCTATGCATATTCATTGTCCTAGGGGAAAGTACATTTGAGAACTATAAACAATTTAAAAACTCAAATATTCATCATGAATATTCATGTATGTTTATACACGTTCATTATGAATATTTAGTTCATACCTTTCCCCATTGTCCTATCATGGAAATTATAATCACAACATGCACTAGTGATTATCCCAAGATCATATATACCATTATTCTATCTCGATTTCCTTGACTTTTATATCCACAAACATCACCTTTTTTTCCTCAAAAACTAGAGATTAAATCTTCCTAGAGCCAGGATGTGTGTGTATGTAGTTATACAAGAATCTTACTCTTCGTTGTCAATATAACTCCATCGGTATTCACTTCCAAGAGATCCATGCAAGACAGTTCATTTTCCTCAAGAACCTAAAACGATGTGTATTTTAGATACTCATAGACAAAAGACATCAACCAAAAGTGAATAATGCAAAAGACATCAACCAAAAATGAATAATGCACTCACTTTTGCAATATGTATTATATACTTCCAATATTTCACTTTAATTGAAGATATATATATATATATATATATATAGTCGCATACCTTATGCAATTCATTTATATTACTCCGTGATATAACAATCCGTCTATCTTCATCAATTTGTTTATTGAATACTCTAAGGGGGTCTTCCTCCTGCAAAAGAAAAAAAAAAGACGAATAATGAATAACCCGGCTCCCGTCCCAACTCCCAAGATAAATGTCCACCATGAAGAAATGACAGCTTTACCCTTAATAATAGAGGGAGTAATGAACTTCTCCATCTCAGAATAAAGGGTAGAATTGGAACTAAATTTTGAAAGTGGACATTTATTTTGAGACAAACTAAAAATAGAAATACGGACACTTCTTTTAGGACAGAGAGGGTATAAAATTACCTTTGGAGGATGCAAACACATAACATTTGTGAATAGCTTATAAATATCGTTATCTTCGGGCCTTCTTGTCGGCTTTAGTCCCTCGGTAAGTCGCTTCAAAGAGAGAGGCTGAGGAAAGAATAGAAGTAATAACAGCAGTTAATTAATGTGCAGTCTAAAACAGAAATAGAGAGAGGTCGATTTAGGAACCCTAAATATTTTAGGATCCTAGGAACCACCCTTTTTGTGAGTATTCAGGATGAATGTGACAACAGATATTCATAATGAATATGATCACAAAATAGGAGGTTTCTGGTCCCTAAAATTTTTGGGGTTCCTAAATTAAAGAAATCATTCTATAAAAGAATTAGAGGATTACCAACTTCGCAAGGCGGCCCAAATTTGGAAGGATCATAGTCTGCTGACAAGAGAAAATAAAAACATTACCAAAACGTAGTTAATATGAATGAATGAAATAGAGAATCTATAAACGTGTACTCCCTCCGTAGCAAAACAAATTTCCACGATAAATAAGGCAAACAGTGATAGAAATGCGTAATTATACATGTTCTTTACCAACAAAATGACAATTTTTACCCTTAATAAGAGAGGAGGTAATGAATTTCACTATCTCATATTAAGAATTGGAAAGTGTAGTCACTTTCGAAAGTGGACACTTATTTTGGGGAAAGACTAACATAGAAACATCGACACTTATTTAGGACGGATGGGATATCACAAAAGAAACTTGATAACGGCTTACAAATTTCTCTTTCTCCTTTGATCCGGTAGCGACTTTGTTCTGCCCGCATATCAAAACAACCGGCCCCGATATCTGGTCAAACATTTCCTGAAGCCTATGCACAAACTCTTTGCGATTTGACTTTGAAACAGCTCGTGACAACCACAAAGATGAGTCTGGGAAATACACGATAAGAGGTTGCACAGACTTCAACACCTGCAACCATGATAAGAAAAATAACAAATAAAACAAACGTTTTACGTTTCATGTTTTTTTTTTAATTTGACATAGTAGAAAGCGCAAATACTTTCAAAACCTTAATTTTGATACCTCAAACGTTTAGACCAAAGTACGCGACAAAAAGTAGGAATTTGACCAACGTACGTTGTTTTTTTTCATGCATTCTCATATGTAAACCAGGTACCTAAATGTTTGAGATGGCACCACTGAGGTACTAAAATGGAAGGTTTGAAAGTACGTTGCACAAAATTGGAATCAGATCAATTGCGTTGCACTTTCATGCAATTTGCCCTAGTAGAAACTATAGAAGTGCATGTGTAACCTCGGATAGTGCTTCCATTGCAATATAAGAGTCCTCAGATTCAGTATCAAAATCACGCTCGACATGCTTGGCTGCAAACAAACAATAGATCAGTCAGCCATACAACAAACCGAGTTCAAAATTTTGGATTACGATAAATCATGTCTAAAATGTGCTTATATTCGATCTAATTTAACTTGTAGCATGTCTAAAAAGTTGCATTCAAATGCACCGATATTTCTTGTGAGATTCAAAAAGATATGTAAAAGTTACCATGAATCCAGTATATTGATGGTTTTGCAGATTGCTCAAGTTTCTCGTCGTCTTTCACGTCCTCTGCCTTATCTTCTGTACTATCCAGAATCACCGCAACTCTTTCCCCGTTAATCTCATAAATCTCCCCACGTTGGCCGGTGGCCAAGGGTCTGAAGAAAAAAAAAATTACAAAAAAAGAGATTAAAACCAATGTCCAAAAAACATCTATTTTCCGCTTATAACGGAATTCCCATAATGCTAGATAACGACAAGAGCTGAAAAAGAAAATAATGCTCAGAAACTGCAATCAGAGACAAGTAGATAGAAAATGGAAAAATAATAAATTGGATAAAAAAACGCATCC
Source organism: Centaurea solstitialis (assembly GCA_030169165.1). Classification (NCBI taxonomy): domain Eukaryota; kingdom Viridiplantae; phylum Streptophyta; class Magnoliopsida; order Asterales; family Asteraceae; genus Centaurea; species Centaurea solstitialis. Next base: position 72,387,725 of record CM058044.1, on the reverse strand, counting down.
TAAACTTCACTTGTTTTTTATGCAAGACAATGTCTAAAAGGGATAGAGACTGGGTTCCTAAGAAATAATTTTATTTGTCAATTCAATATGAGAAAACATGGCATATATGACTCTTCCTCCATACATCAGTACGACTTACCAACCCACCTGCGCGAAATAACGGTATATGCTTTTCTTGTACCATCAGATGTTGCTATCGACCCCAATGAAACCCTGTGATGCATTGGATATGTAAATAAGCATTAAGTCGTACTTGATGGGGATTCTTGAGGTGAAGGGCTTTTTAACAGATGCACATTGATACCACAACCCTTTCTAAGCATAATGGGTTTTTACCTATTTTAAGTATGTCGATCCCTAGGCCATTCCAGACTAGAGTAGACTCAATACCTAGACTACATGGTTTGCAAACTCAGACATGCATTTGAGTTTAAGATCACGAACAACCCCACATGGGCCACCCCTAAGGAAAAAAAAAACGGCATAGCTAAATGTCGGGCCAGATTTAGACTTCGGATAAGGGTGCCCGTGCACCCACTCTATCATCCCGTTGCAACGGGGAAAATAGAGGTCTTAAAGATACACCCGCTATAATTTGATGGGTGGTTCCCTAAGGGGCCGTTTACCAAAAGCTTAACTAAGTGTCCCTTTCCTTACCGGAGCATGGCAAGGACCAAGACTTTTATCCAGTAAGAGGCATAGCGAGGACCGAGAATCTTAGGCGCTTACCACACAAGACACGCTTGCCAACGATCCCTTTTTATGGCCAAGAATGTTACCTGGTAAGGTAATCGAGGGTGGTTACTCTTGCCGATGAACACTTACCCAAATAAGCCTTTGGTAAAAGGTCCCTAAGTTAACAAAAAAGTGGATACTGCCTATCGTAGTGTCATTGCATGTGGCATTACAGGTTGCAAGTACGAATCCTTTTGGCTCTCTTTTAATTTTTTGGTAATAGTAGGAAAGAAGAAAAAACCACTTATAGGTCATTTATAACTAAACCGTACTTTTTATAATTACTTTTTGTTTTATTCTATTATTTTAATTATTTTGTTCCCACTCAGAAGTTTTCCTAATTACCTGCCTAAATGTTTGGAAATCACAACCGAGATCCTATAAGTTCATGTACTATGTGCTCGCAAGCAATAAGAAACATAAGTCCACACAAAGATATCAAGTAAGAAGTAAAGTTCCCATTCACTATCCACTCGCACAATAAATTTGTAAAGCATCAAGTAGATTCTCTTCTGAACCAAAAATGAACATTGTTTATATAGCCATATTTCTAGGAAATTCTGCACAACAAGCAATGGCTAATAAAGTAATTATAGTCAGTAATTGGGGATGGAAACTACTAATAAAGAGACAACATAGGAAGACAAATTACCTATTATCTTCTTCCACATGGACGGAAGGCCCAACATACTTGACACGATCCCCTAGTTGAAGTATATAACAAAATAATTAGTTGTCCCCACATTAAACAAAAAATAGAAAAAACTACTAAATAATAGAAAACCAAAAAGAAATTCACAAAATTCTATGTATATGTGGATTTCAGAGAACAGACACAACAAGACGAAAAACCAAAAAGAAATGTAGCATGAGCTCATAAAAGATCTACCTTTCTTTAATGGCTCCTTTGGTTCCTCAGAGGACTCCACCTCCTCCTGCTTTGAAGATTCAGAGGAACTGTCCCCAACAACAGCAATCTTCTGTCATAAATGGAGGTTTTAGAGAAACACTTTATGTAACATAACTCAGCGTTTATAATATGTAACATAATTCATTAACTAAATAACTTCAAAGAAAATATTTCACATTGTTGAGGATACAAGTAATTAAAGGTTTTTCATGGTGTCTATGTACGTGCATACAGAACATATTACTTGTATGCACATGCGCATACCGCCCAGATGAAGGGTCACCAGAGTGTTCCTTGCTTTTTTATTTTCCTTTTTTGCGGTTTTCCTCTGAGCCTGGCCAGCCAGGTTCAGATGAAAACCGCAAAAAAAAATGAAAAACTAAGAAAAACCCCAGTAACCATTCATCTGGACGGTATGCACATGTGCATACAAGTACTTTTTAACATGCACGCGTGATTTAAGACCATATTTCAGATCTTACCTTTGTTAACTCTTCAATACCCCCAGGAACAAGCTTCTTCAGAGCAGCCTCTGCCCGTGCCTCAATGTCCTCATCATCCGATCTCGACTCACCACTGCTCGTCCACTCTTCCTCATTGCTAGCCTCATCCTCAATCTCTGACTCTGAACTAATCTCTTCACCTTCATCATCTGATTCATTTTCCGAGTTATCTTCACCAAAATCCTGCAACCAATAACAAGATTTTGAGAACCATGACAACTATTAAAACGATTTGCTAAATAACTGCCTCAAGATATAAGCTTACGTAAGGAGCTAGAACACTACTGTCAAGAATCAATAATGGAACTTGTAAATCCCGTGCAAGTGCTCTGACGAATCTCTCTCGATAAAGCTCAGTGCCTGCATCATCAGAATCATTGATCATTCGCCAGTTTGAGCAACTACAAGTCTACAATCAGAGGTGATTTTGATAATTAGGAAAAATTAATGAAACGAAAATTCGATAGCCTGAACCTGGTACGCTCTGAAGCAGTATTTTTCCACTTGACGAATCTAGCCGTGAACCATAAGTCGTAGTAAACTTCTTGTGTCTTAAATGAGAAGCAGCGCATTCCACTAGAAGGTTCTTGGAATGTTCACTGTGATTGGATAGGTTAAAGTCAAACAAGCAAAAAAAATTAAGAGGCAAATAACGTACAAAAATAACGAAAAAGGTGCTTACTGTACGTAGTAAGGAAATGTATCCCATGAGACCGTTTGTTTCTCCCACGGAACAACCCTCCGTAAGAACTCGTTTTTGAATCTTTGCCGTTTCGTTAAAAAAGGTGATTCTTTCCTTTTACTTTCAATAGCCAACTTCTCGTTAACAAGCCATTCCTTTTGATCTTGTTCTCCAAGACGAGCATGTGCATCGTGGTGATTCACATCCTCCTTGATATTTTCTTTACCAATTTTACCCTTGTTAGGCGTGGATACGTCTTTCAAAGGCACGTGTTTATCTTCACTTGCATTCCGTCCGTCACCCTCTGAGCTATAAAATCGAAAAGAGGCGCTAGAATTTGCGTATGATCCTGCAAGAAATCTTGGAGCAGCAGCACCCGAAAATGTTGAAGAGTTTGACAGATATCTTCTAATAAAACCGCTCTCTGAAAACCGGTTTGTTTCGACGGTGCAACGGCTTATGGATCGATAAGAGGCCTTTTGGCAATTGTTTAAACCAATTAAGTACTTGTATGGTTGAAACATGAGATCCCATCTTTTATTCTTGTGCTTCAGTCTTATTGAATTCATTGGAGCCTCTTACAAGTTGTATAAATTAAAAGGATGGCAATGGGTGCCCCCAATATGCTTATCGACTTAGACCTCGCTGCATGAGTGGTTGAAAAACAATTAGCACAATATAATTACATATAGACAAAATGGGTGGTTTTCATCTTGTTTAGGTCAAGTAACTTGTTGAAAACAAAGTGATGTTAGGGGCTGTTTGGTTGGTTTTCCATTAAGTCCTTAATGGATAAAGTTGTCTGTGTGGAGTAAAGTAAACTGCCTATATAGATTGTGAAGGTTTTGTTTCAAAGTGTTTTTTCATAGATGGAAAGTGCGTGTAAGCGTGGATTTAAAAAAAGCTTGGCTTTCTGCATAAAGCTCCCTTTAGAAGCTTACTTAATAAGGGCAAGTTTGTTAACAGCTTAATGGAACTAGCAGCTTGTTCGGTTAGCTATGATGACTGTTTGATAGCTGCTTAATGATTTAGAAAGTGGCTTATTTAATAAGTTTTTAGGGAGGGGGGGGGGGGGGGGGGGGGGGGGGTTATGCAAAACACTCCCCTAAAGAAAAACCTCCCCAATCTATACAACCACATTAACCCATATCACAAATTTATCCATACAGGACTTAGTGGAAAACCAACCAAACAGCCCTTAAGCCATTCTCTATATCATTATGTAACTACCAAACAGTCATGTATAGCTAACCGAATAAGCTATGAGTCCCATTAAGCTGCTAACAAATACACCCTTAGTGTCAAAATCCCAAAACTACATTGGTCTTAACAAATGCCTCCCAACCCACAACCTACTTCATGAAAATTTACACATATTTATCCTAAAATCAAACCCGAATCAACTCGTTGGTGTTCCTTTTCTTCCGGAATCCAAAAATTTCCACCCTTTCACCTCAATAAAAACTATATAATCTAATTGTTTAAGTAGTGAGTATGCTGCCACAACCTTCCACAATTCAATAAAACACCCTACATAAGAGATGGTAGTTAAAGCACCTAAACACAAAATATAAACTCACCATTTCTTCATTTCAATATAAATGACACATCTCTTCAATCTACTTACTCTATGATGTCAAATGAGCTCATCTTTTAACTTCATATCCCAATAGGAATTGTGTTTGTTGTAAAGCATAATAACAATACAACAACACCCAACTATAAAAGGCTGAAACACACATGTCATATTCTTGAATTCCACCATGTTTGAAAAAATTACACAAAAACCAAAAGCTGAATCTTTCTTGGGATGGAAGGAAACTTTAATTAAACACATGACATTGACATCCTTAAAATAAAAAAGGGGGCAAAACATGAAACTTGAATCATTAACAAGTCTAGCAATTTTCAGATAACAATCGGAATAAAAATCAGACCTTTTTAATTCATGTGTATGTGCAGCGAAAGAAGAAGTAGTAGGATAGATAATCTGAACTCAAACAAGAAACTGGTTTGGATTTGAAACAGAGATAGATGGAGGGTTGAATGAAAGAAAAAGGGTTAAATTAGGGGGATCTGGATATCGGAAAGGAAAAAAGGGGTGAAATTGATAAGTGTGTTATTGGTTTAATTTTAACCTAATGAAAGAAGACATTGGGTTGGTTGGTTCTACGGTCTTCCAAACTGCAGAGAAGGCTTTTTGTCTTTGGGTGGCGGGTGAAGAGCAACGAGGTATTCGGGATCCATACGAACGTCCGACTAATTTTTGAGGATAGATTCGGAAGCCGACTCATAGTCAGGGTTAGGGGTGTAAATGAGTCGTGTTTTTTATCAAGTAACTCGAGCTCGGCTTGTTCGAGTCGAACTTTATCGAGTTCGAGTTTGAGTCCAAAAAACAAGTCGAATATTTAAAGAGCTGAGCTCGAGCTTTTAAGAGTTCGACTTGAGTTCTTGTCTAGCTTTTCAAGCCTTGCATAACATATATATATATATATGTATGTATTATAGAGGCTGTGATTTATCCTCATGTTCACAACCAAAATTGAGTGGGCGTTTGGTTGGGGGTATTGAGGGGTCAGAAATGGGAATGATAATGAAAACTGCTGTTTGGTTTGATATTATATAATGGAATCATTCCTGCAGATCCATTAATTTCCATTCCTGACCAAATTGGGGGGAATTAAACTTTTATTTCTATTTGGTTCTTTTTTCCAATGCATTGTTCCATCAATGGATGTTAAATGAAACATCTTTTGTATTTTCAAGTTGGAAAAACATATTTTTTTAATATGAAGCAATTTTTCATTGATTATATTGGTTTAACCAAACAGCATCAATGCAATGCTCATTCCTATTCCCATTCTCCTGCATTCCCATTTTCATTTCCATTCTGATTCCCTTAAACGAACCAAACGCTCCCTCACACTTCACATTTGAACCTAACCATATTCCCCTTATATATAGTATTAGGTTCAAATGAGAAGTGCTAAATAGATGAAAAGTAGAGAAGTGATCATAGCCTTCTATTTTGTGGAATACGGAAGGGTATTTTGGTAATTATTCGCATAGTTCATATATGAGCTATTCCAATTATTCATATATGAATGATTGTAGTGTGAAGATTCATGTATGAATGTTCACATATGAATCTTCACACTACAATCATTCATATATATGAATAATTGGAATGATTCATATATGAACTATGCGAATAATTACCAAAATACCCTTCTGTATTCTACAAAACTTATGGTACTCCTTTAATAATCTGTTGCACCACTTAATTTAATAACCATTGATCAAATAAATAAAAGGCTATGATCACTTCTCTACTTTATAGTTTTTTATCACTTCTCATTTGAACCTCCCTCTAGGTTCAAACAAGAACTTTTGCAATTTGTAGAAGGGAAAAAAAACCCTTTTTTTTTAAAAAATAGATTATGTAGATTCTATTATTTCGAGGCCATAAATTATTATGGATATGTTTGCATTTAATATGTTAAAATTTTGTGCTTATGGAAGGACAAATGTTATGTAGATTCAAACACCAACAATACTTAGGCTATGTTTGATAAAACTAGCTGATAGCTGATAAGCAACCTGATGACTGATAAGTTTATTGGTAGCTGATAAACTAGCTTATGAACAAACCATGTTTGGTAAAAAAAACCAGCTTATGGGTATGTAAAATAACCAAAAATGACGTCTTTAAGAAACAATCATAACAAGTATTTTATAATATAACTAAAACAAAATTCTAATAATATAATTAAAATAAATTTCTAATAATATAATATGTTAAATAATACAAAGATTATATAATATAATATATATTGAAGTAATATAGAGTTGACTATTATTGTGATATATACATACTATAAATTTAGATTTTGTTAAAATAAACTTTAGAAAAAATCTAGATTAACTTATAATTTAAATTACTATTAAATATAATAAAAATAAAATTAATCAACTTCACATATCTTAAATAATTAATAATTTTAAAAGAATATAGTTAAAAATTAGATATAATATATACATACTATAAATTTAGAATTTACTAAAATAAACTTTAGAAAAAATCTAGATTAACTTATAATTTAAATTACTATTAAATATAATAAAAATAAAATTAATCAACTTCACATATCTTAGATAATTAATGATTTTAAAAAACTATAGTTAAAAATTAGATATAAATATATTTTCTATTAAAATATTTAAATGTTCTAAATATATAACATTTTAAAAACTATTATATTTTTTTTAATAATTAAACATATTAAATAATATCTAATATAAATAATAACATTTAAAAATAAATAATATATAATGTATAATTTAATTTAATTAATAATTAATTTTAATTATTAAAAATTAATATTTATTTATCAATAACTAATAGTTATTATTTATTAATAATTAATATATAACTTTAATTGATAATAGTTAATTATTAATAAGGGATATAATTGGAAAAAGTCAAAAAGCTCCTCATAAGCTACTCAAAGTAGCTTATCAAAAAACCAGCTTATAAGCTACTTTTGGTCTTACCAAACATGTACACAAAAAATAAGCTAGCTTATTTTTACCAAACAATGCCTTAACATTTTTCACAAGCTAAATTTAATAATAGCCACCTTTGTCTTTCATGCCACCGATACCCGTTATTAGCAATCCATGTTGTGGCTGTCATCTTTTTATGTTCCATTGCTTATCATAAAAATATCGTAGTTTGGCTAACACTCCATTTCTGGGAATTTCCTTTTGGAGACTTGTGTTTGTTTTTGCAGAAGTTATCGTCTACATCAAATAGGACATGACCCCATATACTTCAGTTTTGATGTAACCCAAAATCTATGAATTTGGAGTTCAAACCTACAATTTGGTATTGATTCATTTTGTAAATGAAAGACTTGTTCGTTACATTTTTATGTTGGGGATTTGGTTTTGTAATCTAAAACCAAGCTAATAATTTTGATGTATGCGTATAGTCTTATATTATTAGGGTGTCGATAATATTCTATTGTACCATGTCAATATAATGGTGCAGGGTCAAATTGCATTCAAACATGGAAGGGCATGAGAAATATTATGACTATAGAACCTATACTTAAATTGAAATTACCATTACTCAAATCAACTTTAGATTGATCCTCTATTAGCATGACAAATGGTTGGTCATATGATAATTGAAGAGGCTTACACCATGTAGGTACCAAATAGGTTTATTAAAAGACGAGTTTGAATTTCCTTAAATAGGAGCACTTGAAAATCGTGGATAAATTGATGTCCAATTTTCTGTTCCTCATTGTTCAAGTACTTTGGTGCGGTATTCTCCTAGGGCCCAAATAGGGAAGATGTTTCGATATGCTGCATATGTAATTGTCAAGGTCCTGTTAAACACACCTATAATTTCCTGCAACAACGAGAATGCATTCATTTTAATTTCCTAAAAAACTGATTAGAAGCAAAATCAAACCACAAACTCAATACATCGCTACCACCAAAACTAAATAACAAGAAATCACTCCATTATCAAAGAATTCCAGTTTCCCATTTGATTTGTTAAGGCATCATAAAGGGTATGTTAAAGATTGTAGTGCCAACGAGGCAACGACTACGATAGATGGAGGGGTGGGAAACATGTAGGGTTGTTGAACAAGTATTTAAGTTATTAAGGAAGACAGTACATATCTCTTATATGCACAAAGTTATTTGTTTGTTAATGGCCAGACCTTATGAGTTCACTCGAAGTTTGGGATTCAAACTTCTATTTAAGGGTGAGCAAAAATTGAAAACCTAAAACTGAAAATCGAAAAACACCGAAAAACTGAAACCCGAAACCCGAAAAACCGAAAACTGAAAAACCAAATAGTTCGGTTTCATTTTGGCTCCAAAACCGAACCGAAAAATCTGAACCGAACCGAAAATATTGTATTATTTTAAAATTTTACACACATATATATAATCGATTTCCTCCTTGATCTTTCACGAAACTAGCAATCCTAACCCCTCAAACATCTTGTTTGTAATTTGACGATCGGTAAACTTATTTAATTTTGTTATTTTATACTTTTGTAGTCCTTATAATTATTAAATTATTAATTTGTTAAACTTTTAATTTTCAATTTCATATTCTATATTCAACAAATTGATTTTTAAGAAGTTAAACATGATTTTTAATCAAAATACAAGAAATTGACAAGTTGAAAATATGGAAGAAAACCGAAGACCGAAAAACGAAACCGACAACCAAAAACCAAACCATTTCACCATTCAGTTTTAAAACCAAAACGAATCGAATAAAATCTGAACCGAAAATAAAAAAAAAATTGAAAACCGAACGGTTTTGATTTTCAAAAACCAAACGGATCAGTTTTTGGTTCGGTTTTAATCAAAAAACGAATCAAACGAACCGTGCTCACCCCTACTTCTATTCCACTACTGCACCATCGACATTCCACTTTAAATTTGCAAGTACATGCAAACAAATGATCAAGACAGAATATAATTTACTGTAGTTTCTAAAATTGCTTCAAGGTCATTGTTTTACATGGCTTACCTGTTGTGGGAAATCCCCATTTTCCATCTGAGAATTAATTAATACTCGTGCTGCAAGGTGTAATGGTGTTGCATCTCTCTTGGCCTGGGAAGAGAAGTTTGTGAACTCATGAATAATTGTTGATAAAGAAATAATTAATCAAGATCTACATGTGCCTCACAAAATATGATGAATGAGGCATCAAAAGTTTTGAAACATGAATGGAGCTAGATGAGAACCTGCTCAGCATGAATGAGAGCTAACAAAGCCCAAGCAGTATTCACAATATGATAGCGACCTCCTTCTAGATTGGTATAGAGCTATATGGAAATGAGGTACACATTGCCACAAAGATTTAGGCTAAAAATGAGGCACCAATCATACGTGTAATTCAGCTGAACCTCACCTTGTCCTGACATGAGAGGTAACTCTCTCCCCAACCACCAGAAGCAAGTTGTTTACGCAATAAAAATGTACAAGCCTTACGAATGCTAGTGCAATTAGAGAAGTTTCTTCCAGCTGCCACTAGCCCTTCAATTCCAAACCATGTGGCATAAGTGAAACAAATTCCCCACGACCCATACCTAGTGAAATCAAATTATATACTTGTAACTAAATAAGAAATGGGAAGCTTTTGGCATAAGTAATATTTGAAAATCACATAAGTATGATTAATTTGAACAAGGATAACAAGAAGATGGGATGGCAAACCATGAACCATCGGATGCTTGCTCTTTTTCAATGAATGTAACAGCTTTGTCAATACTTCGTTGTACTTCTTCTCTCCTATGATCAGGGTATGATTTCGCGAATGATGCTAGAGCTTGGATTGCATCTGAGGTACACTCTAAGCATCTGAAGATAACAGTAGGCTCGTAAATAGCTTAGATGATTAGGATTTCAAAATAATAAAATAAAAGAATAGAGGTGTTGATTCTTACGGGTAGTCAATAACAACATCACCAAAGGTTTCCACAGGATTGATCCACTGAAAGTAGGATTGCATGAGAAAAGTAAAAATAAGATTGGATGAAAATGGAGAAAAAGTGTAATAATACTAAAAAATCTTTTGTAAAGCAAAATACAAAATTGAGTTAACTCCATGCTAACTGGATTTTTGTCATTTCTGATGTGGTACCTCCAACCATCTATAGGATCTTGTAAGTTCATATGTAGCAAAACTACCGTCACCGTTCTGCACACGTATGAAGGAAAAAACATCTTGTTATGTTTTTATAATTATGCTTTTAGTGCTAAATTCGTCTCAGGAAGTTTATGAATGACAAGAGAGTGAAAGTGGCAAAGTTTGGGGCTAGTTGTTGAAGCAGATGAGAAAACACGCACAAAGACAACCCTCGTAATCAATTTGTTGGCAAGCATTAGTCTTCTTGATTATTTGTTGGATTAAGGTTTTTAATTTGTTTATAGACTTGTTTTTCTCTAATTGTTTTATTATTGACGAGTCTTATACCTTTTTAGTTAGTATACTGATATGAATATCGTAATATTTTGCTTAAAAGTAGTTCTTTATTACTTATTAAATAACCTTAACACAACAATTGGTTATTTTTTGGGAATACTAGGAATTAAGTTATTGGCATATGGTTAAAAGGATCATAATTACCTGTAAAGACAATATAACATTGATGGCATCATACAACCGCATTATATCTAATGATTCGCCAACAGCTTCCGGTGGCAACTTTGCTAGCATGAGTGCAGCCTGATGAAAGAAATTATAAACATCGACATAATAAACCAAACCACACAAACCCGATATGACCCACACGAATGTGGGGTTTGGGAGGCGAGATGTCTGCAGATTTGACCTCTACCTCAAACAGTACAATGACTCTTCTGGTGAATATTTTCAGCTTATCCAAATGTGTGTGAATAGAGAATTACTAAATAGACAGCAATAATTTGAAAAAGGTAGAATTAGGTAACATTCAAATAGATAACCAAAAGCATCTCCAAGAAAGTATAACCAAATATAACTATATAAGTGATGATGGATAACTTATATCTATTTAATACTTACCTTTAACCCTTCAGCAGTGCAATCTGACACAATCCATCCATTATCCGCGGTTGAGAATGGCCAACCGCCTTTGGAAATGTGACGATACCAATACTTAGGATCACCGGAGCAATTCTCCAACACCTTTTGAGAAATAAGTAATTACTATGGTTTGAAGATACATTGGCTAATTTTCAGGTTTTGTTTGTTTATCATGAGTTTCACCTGTGACCTTTTTAGGAAAACATGTGCCTTTCTTAGCGTTGGACCAAATTCTTCAACGAGATTTGTAGACATAATTGCTTGAATGGAGAAAGCAGTATCCCATAATTGACTACCACTATAACCCTAAATAGTGTAATTAACAAAATTGTGTATATAAGAAGTAAGATAGAACATAAAACAAACAACATCATGTGATTTATGTACACCTTCATTTTCATGCCATCTTCAGCAAGCCATAGATAGTCATGTATTCTTGGGAGATGAAACTTGAAAGCCTCTGAATTTGGATCTTCAACCCAACAACATAGCATATTTATCACCTGTGAGATAGAAGTTAGGTTGGATAGAATGAATATATATATATATATGTATATATATATATATTATCTTCAATAGAGGAAGTATTTAGGGAATACCTAGGATATTGAAAAACTAAGGAATACCCTGGTAGTCTTTTATCTAGTATGCACGTGTGCATACAATTAAGTTACTTTTTGGTTTTTATGCACATGTGCATGCTACAAATTATTTGTATGCACAAATTCACAACGTTCAGATGAAGGGCTTCCATGGTGTTTATCAATTTTCCATTTTTTGAGATTTTCCCCAAAATTTGAACCATATTAAATAAACAAGATAAACCTGATATGATATATCCCACTAGAGGTAGGGCCAGGTAGCGATGGGATGTAGATAGATCTTAACTTTGTGTAAAGCGACTCAAATTGTATCCTATTAAATCTCTGGCTTGTGAAAGCTTAACATCCTCAATTTACTTAATTAAATGATTCACAGTGTTGATAGGGACGTGGGAGTTATGGAAGCTCGCTTACTTTATTTATTGGATTTAGGCATACATAGCGAGTATTCAAGTCTTCATAATGAATATGTTCCATGACACGGTGAAGTGCCTTCTCTCGCAACTTTTTTACCAGGCCATCTCATTAGAATTGGTTCCACAATCTTGTCAATAGTTGCCCACAAAATGTCTTGAATAAGAGGGTGTGGATAATAAAGCTCTTCCTGCAGAAAAGTTAACACCATCATATTTGTAGCATCTTAAAGTTTGAAGTGAAATGAAGACCTGAAAATAAGTTACTAGTTATGCAATACGACATACATTTATTGTATTTTTTAACCAAAACTAGATAAAGGATCAGGGTTTAGTTGTTTAGAATCATTCCCTTTAAGGTTTGATATAAGTCCTCAAAGTGTTTACTTCAACATACATATGATGGTTTTTCATTCACGAAATATGACATTTTTTCTGGCGATATTACTTATTGTTAGGCTTATTTTCCATTTGTTGGACTTCAACATGTCTACCACTAAAATATATGTAACACTCTTCATACTCAAACATAGATGACAATTATGTCCATTTTAGCAAACTTAATGTTCCCGCTATGCATGGGTGGATATAATGGGAAGCGGTGTTTGTGCAATTGTGCTACCGCTCTATCGTGCAAGTGTAGTGGAAATATTTTTTGAAGTCTTAGAGGTGCATCGGCGATTCGGCGGTGCTTTGATGTCCAATCATCTAATCTAACAAAAAGTGGTTGCAACTTACAGGTAGTGCATTTTATTTGGTATCACAAGTAGTAAGTTTGAATCCCTTTGGTATTTTATAGGTAAGAATATCAATGATAGTTTGCGCGCACACGCATATACCTTTGCGTGTATATACCTTCATGCGACATATAGAATCCTCAAAATTATGAATATAAATGAAAAGACACCCGGAAAATTTGAGTGTCAACTAACCTTTGCACATAGATTTCGTGCTTCGTTCCAATTTATTTCATGGTAAGGGACGGTATACAACTCATTTCTCAAAGCCAAAATCATAGGAGAGATAGGACCAATGAACCTCTTCGCATATAAGTAGGACATACCCAAGAATGCCATTCGAGCATGACACCATGTCCGACCTGCAACTTTCCCATCGTTATGGACATATAATAACATCGTCATGGAGTGAAGACAAGCTCACCTGGATGCACCGGAAGAACATATGGAAGCAACCAGATCTCAGGCGGCAACGGGTTGTTTCCAGACCACTCATACACCCCGAGTACCTATAATCATCAAGAATACAAGACGTTTACACCAAACTAAATTGAACACCCCTTTATGCCCCATTCCGAAGTAGGGTATCGGGTGGGATGCATGTAACATAGCCTCTATCTCCTACAACAAAGTTGGGTTTGTTGATATCAAAAAAGTCTATGAGATTTATAGGACCAGACAATAAAGTGTCATATCTGAAAGTGTTATCATAGATTAATAAGATGTTTTTAGGCGTTATAACAAGTTTTTAGGACATTTATATATAAAAGTGTCGTATTACCGATTTTTTTATAGAACAATATTTGAATAAGTGTCTTATGAAAAATATGCTTTTGTAGGACAATTCTTAAAATGTCTTATAAAATAGTCAATACGACATTTTGTATTAAAGTGTCATAAAAAACTTGTAATGATGTCTAAAAGCGTCATATAAACTGATTACAACACATGTAGATAATGTGTTTTATTGTTTGGTTTTATAGATTTAAGTCTTATAAAGTGGTCTATTGAGAGACCTAGAAATTGTTGACATCCCATAAACTGGATTTTGTTGTAGTAGTACCCCACCCCAATCTCGAATAAGTGGAACGACAGTTCCCCACCTTTAAGGATATCAGAAGTAAGGTGAAAATGAGTAGGCAAGGGTTACAACAAGTTCCTTACTGAAAGCCACATCTTTCCCCAAGACGTGATTGCAGTAGCCCCGCCATGGTCCAAAATCCATGTTCGTGACTTTTCCATTGCTACTTCGTTGTCTTCAGCTCCTAGCAATCTCAATGTCACGTAGTTCATAACGCTGCCGAACATGGTGCTACAACCTTCGATATGCAAACCCCATCCACCATCTTTATTCTGCAATTATGGCATTTCAGAAAACGTAAAGACATCGTCATACCTTATAAAAGAACAAGATTAAGCTACACATGCCTGATGATTGTATATGTGACGAAGGATCTCTATTTTATGGTTGTTCGATAAGACCGCATCTAATGCCCCGGTAATTGATAGAGTAATAACCTGGATACAATAAGATGGAGGAGTTGTTGAAGTTGAATGTCCATTTTTTGTAGATTTTTTATTTTTGTTTATGTGTATTAGAAAATTTATAGAGAAATTGTTGGAAAAACTCTCAGAGTTAATACCATGTGCTAAGGGCTATAACTTACCAAACCAGGCAATAGAATCATAGGACCTCCATAATCACCTGGCCAATGTCCATCGTCAGCCTGGAGGCTTGAATAGAAACGTATTCCTCTCTTTAATACGTCTGCTACTTTTGCCTCTGTGATATCTTCTATATCTGTTATCTCGACTTTTGGTATGGTAAAGGTATGCAGATTCTCCTTTGCGAACTACATGCATTAGGGAGAAAGTATCGATCAAACTAATTCAAATTCGATGTGCATGGTCATATCATATAGAATTGATGCGCAATGTAAAACCAACCTGAATGCGCATGAGCATATCCGAGCTCTGCTTTTGTTCAAATCTATTCTCTAGAAAGATTTGTCGGGCCTTTTCAACTTCAACAATTTCGTCAAAGGAACCTAGCTCAGGTTCGAACTCCCAAACTTGACGCCCAACATGGTCGTTGATAGAATGGAGCCATGGACTTCCACCCTCCGCAACCTTTAGTTTCCACATTTTTGCCTTCTTTTGAAAGCTAAAAACATTCAAATAAGTATTATGTAAATTCAAACTCAAGTGCTAGCGGTTTATTGAGCACGAAAATGTAGAAATCCAAAAGCATGACAATTAATAAATATCACAACTTAAACAGAACCGATCAAAAAATGCCTAATTTGTTGAATCATATGTTTTGTGTTTTCTTTATGGCATTTACGTCTTTTAACTTGGAGGAGAGAATAACAACAAAGTCGTCGAAAGCAAAAATTGTTACAAAATATATTTTCATTACGCATTTAGGTAATAATTTGTCAACGTATTAAAAAAAATCTGAAACGTTGTTCCTTGTTAATACTTTAAGATAAATTTTAGCTGCAAGATATCTTGATACTGATCTAAATAAAATGCTCTTTTCTATATTCGACAAGATTACCAAGAAACAAAGTTCTTTTTTTTAAGTAACTTATGTTTTTGGTGAATGCTATTTTTCTCGACACATAAAGTCATAAATAATATGTTCGCTCGTTTTTTTTAAGAAGTCATGAATTTTGCACATTAAACTTTAGACATTGAAAATACATTCTAGTGCAGAAGAGGAAATGAAAATCTCTAAAAAGATTATTTTCATCTCTAACAATTTTTTATTTATTTTTAAGATTATATAATTAATTATATTATTAAAATATTCAACTTCACTGATAAAATGTTATTCATCTCTTCTTAATATTAAAATTCTAGCATTTATTCATACTTAATATTTTTGAAGAAATCTCCAAATTTAAAGATTAGCATCATTTGGAGAAGGTTTTGAAAAATTTGTTGTAGCAAAAGAAAACCTAAAATCTCTATTTTAAATAAGATGTTGGAGATGCTCTTACCAACTTGGCATCATATGTTATGAAATCTTGATCTCCTACAATAATTTCCGAACTCAACAAATTTATTGTTTTGAAATAAAAGACCAAAATACATCGGTTGTGTTTGGTAAAAGTAACCTAGTTTATTTATTATTGATAAATATTAATTATTAGTTATTAGTAATTAAAATTAATCATTAATTATTTTTAAATATTATTAATTATATCAAATATAACAATTTTTAAAATACATGTGTAAGTTACATAGAATTAAAGCTATAATTTTTATTTTAAATTCTAAGCTTATACGTTATATATATATATATATATTCTTTTATTTATTTACTATTTCCTTTGTATTAACTAATCTATTATAGTATTAAAGTTTTATTTGAATTATTTATAAGGCTGTTCACAGCGGTATATCAGGCTCAACAGCGGGCATGCGGAGGGTTGTCACCCCAACCCGACGGGCTCAACGGGTTGGGTGGTAACCCATGGTAGCCGACGGGCTACGAGTTAAGCAGTGACCCCAACCTGCTATATTTTGTGTGTGCGTTGTGTGTGTTGTGTGTGAGAGGGTTGGGAGGTTGGGTAAGAGTTGTAGATGGTTGTAGAGTGTTATGGGAGGATAAAGAGAGGGTTGGAAAGGTTGGAAGGGTTGACTGTGTGTAGCCTAATTGATTATTTATTCAAAATGTTCCTTTTTGTTATTTTATATACTTATAAGTTGGTTTTATCAAACATAACTTATTTATCAACCACCAACTATCATATGAATTGTTTCATTAGGCCAGTAGTCTATATGTTGTTGACTATTTTTTCTTTCAAACATGCTTTTTAGTTTTACCTTATGGCATCACAATATACTTATTCATCGACTTGTTATTCTCAAGCATAACGTTGCAATTAAGATGTTGTTCGTTTAAGAAAATATTTTGTAATGAATAAAATTGTTAAATGACTTATGTTAATGTAGACTTTGATGGAAATTAAGTAATTATAATATTAAATGGCAAAATTATCTTTATTATGTAAAATAAAAACCATATATACTATCTATTAAAAAATGATTTTTGCTGACATCATTAGTATTTAAATTAAGTATTTGATTAACCAATTAAAAAAATACATAATTTGATGATGTCATGTATTTCTTATATTATTTTTTTCTTAATATTGCATAAATACCATATTTGAAACTAACATATATGGAAAAAGTGTTAACCTACCTCGTTAATTTATTAACTTCAATTTTATAGTTTACATTTTGTATTCTTAAAGTTATTTAATTAAATTATTTTTTTATCCCTTATTTATTTCGTTTTTACTTTGCATCCTTATCATATTAACATAAATAATATATATGAACCAAAATGTATTAAAATTTTTGTTTTTCCTTTCAATAAATCTATATATATATATATTAAAAGAAGGTTTTTGCTGATGTCATCAAAATGAAATTGAGTGATTTCATTGGTCAATTAAACAAATCCTATCAAATGATGATGTCATAATCTATTTCCATTTTTTTTCCAAAATTTACATACCTAATATTTCTCATTAATTTATTAGTTTCCCTTTTATAATTTACATTTTGTATCCTTATAATTATTTGATTAAATTACTTATTACCCCTTAGTTTTTCAATTTTCACTTTACATTCTTATCATATTAAGGTAAATAATGTATATGAATTAAAACCATTTAACTTTTTTTGTTTTTCTTTTTTTATAAATTACACCTTTATAATCGTCTCGAAGATACCTTCAAAATGAATAAAATATTGAATATTTTTTTAATTTATTTATATTAGTAAATATTAAGAATAGATATAAATTAAGTTGTTTACATTTTATTACAACTAGTGGCAAAACCGCGCGCTGCGCGGTAGCAAAAAATAATAAAAAGAAATACTTGTCCAAATACAGCTAAAATGTAATTATTGGTTAATAATTTATAATATCTAAAATTAAAATTTAAAATATTTTTCATAAGTGGCACACACACACACACACATATGTATATATATATATATACTTAGTCATTTCTTGTTACAAAATGTTTGATACGCATCGTTCATAATTTTTTTTGCTGTGTTTTTAAAAACCAAAGGAATGTTATATTATATATATATATATATTGATTGTATTCTAATTCAATTTACATATTTAATTTGATTGTTATAAATAATTTTTTTCATCTAATATATTGATTTTTTTTATTTAAGTGACATATTGCTTTCATATTTTCTTTTACACAAATTATTTTATTGATTTTATTTTTTATTATACATTATTGTAGTCATTTTATATTTTCTATACTAATTCTAATTATACATATTATTTATTTAAGTATGTTTTTAGGCGATATTAAATATGGTAAGTGTCTCATATATTTAGAGAACTATTAATAATATTTAACTATATATTGATTATAAATGTATTTATTTTATATTAATTATAATTTCATTTATATCTTTTTACTGATTTTCATAAGATTTATAAGGTTTAATATTTTTTTATATAATGACTTCAATTATTTATCGTATTTTTTATTTTGGAATTAAAATTTCACTTGAAAATAGGTCTAATTGATATATATCGTATTTTTTATTTTTTTATGTATTATGTTTATATAAGAGTGATGAAAATAGTATTTACACAAATGAATATATGGCATTATCTACCGTTTAGTATTTTAAACAATACATATAAAAAGTATTTTATAAACAATAGCAATTGATAATTATCATTAAATTTATATTAAAGTATATTAATGATAAGTTATTAGATTTTTAATTAACATAAGTATTTCATTTAAGTAATGTTTTCATGATGTTAGTATCAAATATATAAATATACACATATTAATTTATTTATTAAAATACACATTTAATTTATCATGTAAATAACAATATACATATTAATTATTGTGATTTCTTATATATAACAAGTTCTTAAATATGTCGATTATATTCATTATCCATATGTTATGTGGATAACAATATTAGAATGACGTGAATAAAAGAAATAAGGGAATTTAGGTGCCAAAAAAGAATATGAATAATTTAATTAGTATAATACTTTGTTAATAACTACATTAGAAAAGATAAATATTTTAGAAAAAAAAATAAGAAATTTGGGATTAGAATGTTTAGAAAATGTCATCTCATTGTTGGTGTTTTTTTCTTATAAATTACAAATTGATAAACTATTAAAATATAAAAGAATAAAGAGATAATTCACAACAAAACCAAAAGTAAATAAACCACATAGATTATATTTTAGAATTTGGAGTTTGATTATTGTCAACAAAAAGAAACATTTTAAGAAACTATGAAAATATAACAACAAATTGGGGAAGAAACCTCATTTAAAACCGTCTTATAACATAAATATCAAGAAAACCAACAATGTGGAAAACACTTGTTTAATAACAATGTGTACAACATATATATTAAATGAAAAGATAAAGGAGAAAAAAATTATAATTGTGAAAGAAATTCCAAATAAAACTCGAAAGTTTAGTAACAGTCACAGATAATTCACAAAAGCATAATCATTATTTGAAATTTTGATAGAAAAAAAGGTAACGATGATACTTATTATATACACACGCAAAAATAACATATAAATAAAAAAATGTGTTACTTCACCTGAAAATTTTACGAAATTGGGTAATAATACCGGCGAAAATGGATTCTACAAAAAAGACAAAATAAACAATCAAATTCAATAGAATATAACAAAGAACATACATGTTGTTATACATCATATGTTGATGGGCATTAGGTTCTATTTATAAAGGAGTTTGTTGTAGGTTTTCCATTTTAATTAATAAATGGGAATATGAAGAGAGTAAATTAATGTCTCCATTAAGTTAAATAATTAGAAGTTAAGGGTAATTAAATTGTAAGTAAAATTACCAAAGAGTCCTTCTTATAATTAAACATATAATTATCATTTAAGGGTAAAATAGTATTTAACTTATTTGATAATTAAAAAACTCAAAATAATGAGAAAATTTCTAGAGGCTAATCCTTGGCTTAGAGAATGACACCTCATACTTGGAGGTTCTTGCTTTTATATATATAAATGATTCTATCGTTGATATTCTTGAAATTTAAAGATTACTATTTTTATTCTAATTTTTTTTATAGATTATTTATAAATAATAAAAGTTTGTTTTATTTAAAAAGCTATTGTTGATGTTCTTGAAATTTAAAGATTTCATCTTTTTAATCTTACTAATTCTATAGATCATTAATAAATAATAACTTTTTTAAAACCCTACATATCAAAAACACTATATAATTTATTTCAGAATCCCTCCCGTTTTAGAATCATTCACGAAATCCAAATATTTCAACAAAAGAATTTCAGATATTTTAACAACTATTAGATGACTAAAATATTTAATAATAAAGTAAGAGTAACTTTTTTCATTTAAATCGTTGATTAATTAGAATTATTTTAATAAATAATAATTCTCTACTTCCTCAATTTCAAAGAAAGCTTTGAATAAAAAAAATAAAAGAAAAGTAATTTAAATTTTATATATATAATTTCCTAAATGGTTATGATTAAACTAAATCATTAATGTTTCTTTTATCAATTAACTAAGTCATATTTATATTGTTAATTGGATATTACGTTTGGTTTGTGGTGAATTATTTGTGAACTTTATAATGCAAATGTTAATTGTTATTAGAAACTAAAACAATATGTTTAAATCGTCTGTGTATTACACGGGCCATTAACTACACCATTATAATCGTCTCGACAATACTTTCAAAATGGGTATAATATCGAATATTTTTCTAATTTAATTATATTATTTTTAATTTAAAGATATTATTTTTCTAATATGGAAAGTTAAGGATTCCTTCTTTTTAATTGTCAAATGTTTTTAGCAAATATTTCAAGAATTCTTGAATTATTTTTTTAACAAATTATACCATTATAATCATCAATTAATACATTCAAAATGAGTTCAAATGTTATGAGTTTGAAGACCCACTATCGAGCGAATCTTTTTCAGCTTTTTATCAGTTAACCTTGAATTTTATACATAAAATTCAATTGTTTATGTATAATTTAATATGTATATTTTTCAATTTTTCACGTTGCAACGCACATGGGTATGTAACTAGTATTATAATATATAACATTAGACTGGAAGATAAACAATAAAGTTATACACCAAAGTACGATTTTTGTTCCTGTGGTTTGATATTTATAACGTTTTTTGTTCTTGATCTTTAAAAAGTGTTTTTTTTTTTCATCTATATGATTTTTATTTTCATTTTCATTTTCCATCCCTCCATCCAACTTTGTTAAATGGAGTGGTTGACTCGTCCAAAAAATTGTTTAATTAAATTACATATTTGGTCCTTATAGTAGACCATTTTTATATCTTTTATTCTTAAATTACATAATTCACACTTTGTTAGTTTTTACGTTATTTATTTATTTATTTTGTTAAGACGTTTAGTTTTATTGGTTAATTATAAACTATAATAACTTTAAATCAAAAAAATAATCAAATAATTTTATTAAACTATTGGTAAGTACATGATATTTTTTCCAAAACTTTATTAAAATATCTTAAAAATAATTTTTCTATTTATTGATTTGTTAAATCTTTTTATTTATTTTAAATAATCATTGGCATACAACCCCCCCCCCCCACACAACACACACACATTATCTATATGCCGACAGCCACATAAAATAGACATCAGTTGCACTATATACAATGCATGAAGTTTGTCATACTAACCTTTCGTATGACAACGGCTATGTTTGGCAAGCATAGCTTATAAGCTAGCTGGTAGCTGATAAGCTAGCGGATAGCTGATAAGCTAGCTGTTGATTGATAAGCTTGCTAGTAGCTGATAAGCTAGCTGTTGAACAAATTATGTTTGGCAAAAACTAGCTTATGAGTATGTAAAATGACCAAAAAGGGTATATTTGAATTTAATAATTAATATTAATAAGGGTATAATTGGAAAAAGCTACAATAAGCTCCTCATAAGCTACTCAAAGTAGCGTTTCAAAAAGCTAGCTTATAAGCTAGCTGATAAGCTAGCTTTCTGGTACATGTTTGGATGGACTAGCTTATAAGCTAGCTTATCAGCTAGCTTATAAGCTAGCTTATGCTTGCCAAACAAAGCCAACATAGGTACAAACTTTATATTTTATATAAATGATAAAATCTATCACAGTTTATAACCCCACACGAAGCCTCGGGATCTTAATAACTAGTTTTTTGAAAGAGGTATCCCATACCATATTGGGCCCAGACTAATCCTCGACAATTTTGGGTCGAAGCCCGACTGCTAAAGCATGCAGCCCGGGGTCGAAACCCCCATACCTCCAGAATGTGTCCCCCAGGGCTCGAACTCGGGTTCACCACTATGTAGTGCCCAAGCCTTATATACCACTAGGCTAACACTCATTTGATAACTAGTTATTAAATAATAAGAAGTATTATCGATCATTACTAATGATAATATTGATAATCGTTTCTTACATTAACTTCAAGTTCTCGTCGAACATAAATTGTCACTGCAATACCCCCGAATTTATGTCGGGTAAACCAAATGCATCTATCTAGTATTTTTTTCGTCACACATAACCAGCTTATGATGATACGTTTTTACATTGATTAAATCTATTCTTTGGTGATTACATAAATTGATGACATGATTATTTGCAGGCAAAAATAAAACAAATATTAACATAATAATATTATTCGTTTGATAATCATAATTCATTCATTCAGACTTTATGGTGTTTACCGTTGTAAGATACACAATCTTTGTCAAGTGATGCCAATACGCATGTGTGTATGTTTATGTGAGTGTGCATATTAAGAGGGGATTTCACTAATCAAAAATGTTTATTGACTTATAGAGGTGGTAAAATAAGTTTTTTAAAAAGTATTTAGATTAACTTTATGGTGATAAAAGTCAATAAATTAACAAGTGTTTGGGTAAAAAAAATAGGATTATGTAAGAGGGAAAAGCCAAATCAAAATAATCAAAAAGTCAAAATCTCATTTTCAAAAAGTGATTTTCCCTTTATATCAATCCGCTATTTTACAAAGTGTTTTTCAAGTGTCCATTACACTATTTTAACATAAGCCCCTGATAACTCAGTGGCCACAATTGTTGCTTACGCCGGAATTCGAACTCTGGACAGATAAGATATTCCACCCCATACTGTTTTTAATTATTGGGTTTTTGAAAAGCCAAAAAGTAAATAAGCACATATTGGCTTTATCAAACACTCCCCTAACACCCTCTAAAATGAGATTATTAATATTTTGAGATTTGGGAGACTAATTTCAGGCTTTCAGCAATCCAACATATTTAATAATCATATATAAACTTATTAAAAGGGTATCTTCATCATTTAGCCAAAATAAAAAACTTATATGCAAAATGCAAAGTATCAAAACTTAGATATGTCTCGCTGATCTTCATCTTCTTCATGTGTCCCATCTTAATGTTTTTTTCATCAAAACCCAAATGTGTCACACAATCAAAACCTAGATGCAACCCCATGATAAGATGACGATCAACGGTATTATGACCTTTTAGGTGCGTTTTGGTACGCATCAACAACACATGACAAAACAAGATAGGATATGACAACCAGGGCCGGTCCTAAGGTTTTTCATGCCCTAAACGAAAAGGCTAAATAATGCCCCCTTCATTTAAAAACTACAAGACATCAAAACATATTATCTTTAAATAGCAATTTTTGTTACTATTAGTGAATCATAATGTGTTTTTTGTAATACGTATGTTATAATTATATAAAATTATAATGTAACATCAAGGTAAATTGAGTTTTAAAGACGTTTTATATAATAATAGTTATGTTCGAACTAATTGTATACAACCATGCTTAAGATGTTTAATTTGTCTTAAAACATAGAAAACTTAATATTATACTTGTATCATATTTTTAAATATCTAAATACATTTATTGATTGAAATTGGATTTACGAGATTCAACATCGAATAAAAAAATACAAAACAAAATAAATAGTATTTTCGAGAATCATATTTATGATTGTGAAAATCACAAAAAAAAAGGTGAAACTATGTAATGATCTAAATTATTTCATACAAGATTTGAGTTTAAAAAATATAGTAAAAGATCTTTGTGGTTTCTTGTTGAAATTAGGTAGACAATCTAAATTGTTTCATGTAAAATTTGATCTTACAAAATGTGTGACGAAAATGATAATAAACTTTTAAATATTATCACATGATTTTTTTCTAAAACAAAGACAAATACAAAGTTTAATAATTTGATTAATTATATATTATTTAAGATTAATAAGTGTTGTCATGAAAACAAAACAAAAGTCGATTTTTTTATACAAAGTAATAATGAATCAGCTATAAACGTCATAAGAATAAAATAGGAAAAGTAAATATTAAAGGGAATTAATAGTCTAGTGGTAAGAAAGTGTGCAAGTATCTAGGAGGTTTAAAGTTCAAACCTTATTGTTAACAACTAATTTTTAAATTAATAATAATTAAATCACTGGGCATCAAATTAATAATAATAAAATCACTGGGCCTAAATTGATGCCCCTTGGGCCTTTGATGCCCTGGGCCATCGCCCGACTCGCCCAGTACTTGGGCCGCCGCTGATGACAACTCGTAATAAACGGACCTACAATTTAGAGTTCAAACCTTATTGTTAACAACTAATTTTTTAATTAATAATAATTAAATCACTGGGCATCAAATTAATAATAATAAAATCATTGGGCATAAATTGATGCCTCTTGGGCCTTTGATGCCCTGGGCCATCGCCCGTCTCGCCCAGTACTTGGGCCGCCCCTGATGACAACTGGTAATAAACGGACCTACAATGTTGCCAACGGTGGCACATGTATTATTTCTCCGTTGTAAGGTCAAAATTTTTAGGTTTGTGAAAAGTGCAACCGTACCTTGTAACCAACAAAAAAGAACTCTTGAAATAACCAAAGAAAAATGGGAAAAAAATCTTGAAATTAAGCCAAAAAAAAACGAAAAGGTCCCTCGAGATTCATAGACAAAAGTGAACCCTCAAAATCAAGTTTATTGTTTTTTAAATCCATCTAAATTGTGGAATTAGGCTGAAAATACATTGCGTAATATTGAACCTTGGTTAAAAGGAGATACGTCGATACAAACAATGCCTTTTGTAATTCTTTATGATCTTTATTATATGATGTCACCATATGAAAATTTTTATGGGTTCGTCTCTACAGTTGTTCAGCGCTTGGTACGACATGATTGGATAAGATAGGATAAGACATGACATGACTAGTCAGATAATCATTTTACAGTAAGATATTTAGTGTGTTTTTTTTATAATTTCATCACATGAGCACGTGGATGTAAGCCCTCAATACCTTAACACCTTATAATTAGATAATTATGATCCATGTCTACAAAAATAACAAAATAAAATGTACCAACAAAATAAAAAATAAAACAGAGTGACATGTAAAATAAATTAACAATCATCTAATAGCATGAACATGTATCAACAATCATCTAATAAGTATTAAAAGAAAGCAACAACCATCAAATAACATAAAGAACAAATAACATGTACTTGCATTTACAGTTAAGAAAAACCAAGCCTGGAAATCAAAATCAGTAAATTAGCTAGTTGAAAAATGTCAAATTGAAGTTGTGATGAACAATCATGTGTAACAATAACACCAAATTACGGTACGGAAAATATGCTATATTGCTTCAGGTTACAAGATGGGGTTAAGTAGTTGTCCAAAAACCTTTGAGCAATTTGAAAAACATATATGTTTGAAGTTAGATAGGTTAATTTCTCTTTTGTATGCAAACCCAAAAATTCAATAATAAAATCATAGAAAAACAACATTAAGTATCGATCTTTGTAGAAGTAACCCACTCAAAAAGCGATCGAAAATTGTAAAGTTACTCCATAAATATAAACCGGTCTCAATAGAAGAAGAAATGTGAGAAATTGATTACCCGTGATAATTGATTCTTCAATTTTTGGTGGTGAGCGGAAGACTAAAGAAATCGAGCCTTGTAGGTATAATAGAGTCGATTGTTGTAATAGAAGAGAGCCAATCGAGTAAGCTTGAAACCCTATTAAGTAGAATGGCTTCAACTCTCGTTGATTTAAAACTTTTAAAAATGGAGAATATAATGACAACATGATATGTGAGTTTGGGACCGGTCTACATGATGTATCGTTTTCTTAAATAAATTGAAGTTGTTTTACTTATCCATTAGGTCGAATGATTAACCTTGGCAAAACCCGACAAAAAAAAATCACATCTAGATGAATGGGCTAGCAAAAATGTTCCCCAGTTTTTTTTTTCTAATAACAAGTATACTTACTTTTAATAAACTACATAAACAATCTGTGTGTTAAAGTCAACCTCTAGTACTTGTCGTCATCGTTTAGAATTACACCGGAACCCTCGATCTTTAACTTGTTTTGACGAATCGTCTTTGACCTTAACATCCCTAAAAGAAAACCGTCTATATACTCTCGTATTTTAGTAACGTGAAGGGGCTTTTTAGTCATTTGCATTTTAAACATCCTATCAAGATAGAAACATAATGAATATGTACAAACATTTAAAGAAAAAATAATAGACTAAACAACTTTACCCCAGTGTCGTTAACTCCTTTCTTCTTGGTCCATCCAACTCTAACAGGACGCTCCATCACCATCCCTTCTACTATTCGAAATCAAAGCCAACACCTCCCTTACACTTCCATCGTCCCTCATCGATAGAATTTAAGAAAGGAGAACATGAATGAACGTCAGTGATGAAGGAAAAAACCAATAAAAAGATGTTCATCGGCATAATGAAACAAGGTTTCACCGTAAGAGGGATTTTCAACGATCCAAAACAAGGATTTCGACATATTATAGTAAATATGTCAAATCCGTACCAAATCAAACTAGCCAACTTGCAATGCAACCATATCATACCATATCAAGTATGGAAACTTCGTTGGCACACAATATAAGAAATCATATACCATGGTACTACCATATCGTATGTATTGTCTTTATAAATTAATTAATCTTTTCTAGTTAATAGTTTTATACTTAAACTATTAAAGATTCTTTGGTTTGTGAATATCCAACGACACACATTTATTTGAATGTTGCATTAGTTTTGAAAGTATTGAATATTAAGCATTGTAATTGTTAGTCCCGAATAGAATAGCAATATAAAGATAACAAGTATTATAGAAAGTAGGGATTGAATACACTATTAAAAAAATACTATGAATTAATTATTTTATTAATTACTCGAACAAGAATCATACTAAGGAGGTGTTTGAGATTGCTTATTAAACCTTCTTATTTGCTAATAATAGAGCCAACCCGCAAATAAAGGGTCTTGGGTGTTTGGATAAAAGACTTATAATAGAGCCAACCAACAAACAGAGAGTTCTTAAGAACTCAAAACCATTTAACCTTTTCAACCAGTTATAAGCAAATAAGCAGATAATCCTAAGTTGTTTTAAATAAGCAACCCCAAACACCCCATAAGAAAACAAGTTGTTGTAGAAGAAAACAACTAAAACATTTCCAACCACTTTTAAACAAAAAGATAAATGAAGTACAAAACACTTTAAAAAGGCTGATGAACTTCTAGAAAAGTTTGCCGATTTTTCATTATGGACCGACAGAGAAGCCTGCCAAATTTCTTTTTCGGCTACCAACTCAATAACATTTAGGATTCATTCTTCAGTCCACGTATGAGTTGGTTTCCTGTTGGTTTCGGCTAGTCTTTGATTTTGCAGACTATTTAAGTACAACTAAGTTGTTTAAAGAACCAAAAATATTCTAAGGACAAAAACTGAAAGAGAGTCATGATAACATCTTCAAATTAATGTCCCAACGGTAACTTTAACTATTGTTTTTTGTTTATTGAATATAGTCACTTGACTTTAACTTTCGTATTGTTGGTGTAGAACCAATACCAAAATGGAGCAAATGAAAAAAAATTGGTATAAAATATATTTTGGGTGGTACACACTACAAGAGTTTTCATAACAACTCCATCTTACTAGGTAAATAAATTGTCAATTCAAACAAATATTTAAACATCAACTATAACACAACTCTATATTTACCTATATAAACAAATTACCAAAATGAAAAATGCAATTCATATCAACGAATTCAAACAAATTATGACTCAAAATCAAAAGCATCAAAAGTGGAGTACTTATGTCCCATCAATACAACTCTAGACCTCTACCGTAAGTTTTTAACCCCATAATCCAAACAAATTTCGTAACCAATGCCATTGCTACCATAACATCCTTTCTGTTTCTAACATATGAAGAGATGCACAAAAATATCGAAAAACTGAAGTAGAGTGAGCTTTTTGATCATAAATTGCATTATCTTGCTTATCATCATTTTCTCCCACTATATGTTTCTTGATTTCGATCACCTCGTCAAAAGGTAGTTTAAACCTTAGAATTGCTTTCACTCAAATCATACACTACATCCATGATTCCAGACATCCCCAAGGGTATTTTTGAAAAAAAAAGCCTCTATTAGTTAATTTTTTTAAACAAATTGATTAGAGGGAGGAGAAGACATACATGTAACATCCGGTTAAAACCTTAAATGATGGTCAACTCAGTTGGTCTGATGCATGGGTTATAGCTCCCATATGGTGAAGGTCAGGAGTTCGACTCCTATTGGAGTCCATTGTGGGGGATTTTCCGTGAACGGGTGTCGGGTTCGAACTCCATCTGATGCCTTGAAGCCCTTTAAATGAAATCTGGACGAATAGGCTGGGGGTGGTTATTCTCCTTGGAGAGGTTTCAAACTCGAGTCATCATGACTTGATGCCATGATAGCACGATGATACTCCATTGCACCAACATACCGTTCAAAAAAAAAACCCTCAATTTATCACTTATCATTCCAAAACACAATAAGCGAGCATAAAATAAAAACAATGTCTAATTATTTGAATAAACCGGCTAAATACAAAGCCTAAGATTAGTAAAGTTTGAGTGAGTATAGTAGAGGGACGATTTATGTAACTTTACCCTAACACTTTTGCCGTCACGTCGCACAAACGGAAGGAAAACCTAAAACTAACGTCGTTAAGTCCCATCATAAAAATATCTACTACTACTACTTACGGACCTTCACCCTCACTATATATAACCAAGGTTTCGCATTCTCCCATCCTACTCCTCTTCTAAAACCCTAATTTTTTCTCTTCTAGGGTTTTTGCAGCTACTGCAAAGTTCGGCCTCCTTTCTTCTTCTTCCTCTTCTTCAAGAGCCCTAATTTTGCTTAATTTCTCTCTTAGATTCTTCTTATTATGGGGAAATCAGCCAAGAAGTCTGCCGCCAAGGTACCGTTTTCTCACAGTTTTTTTTCAATTCGGTGCTCTGTGTGTGTATTTGTTGTATGTATGTTTGTTTGTTTGTTTGTATGTGATTCTAATGGTGATTTTGTTTTGATGTTGTTTATTACAGGTTGAGTCATCTCCTGTTGTTGTCTCCAAATCGGTGAAGAAAGGTAGCTTCTTGTTTCTATTTCGATGTTGTTATTTAGGGTTAATTTGTTTATCGTAAGATAGATTAGTGTTTTAGTAATTGGCTGTGCATGTGTTTGGATTGTTTTTATGTTTTGTGTTGGTAGTTTTTGGTTCTATGTGTTAATTTTTTTGATGTATGCAGTATGGTACAAAACCAGGGTTTTGTAGTTGGTTTTTGATTATTTCAAGTAGTTATTTCTTTAGTTTTTGTGAATTTGTTGGATTTTGGGGGGTTTTCTTTACTCTCATGGTGTTAAATCATCTGCTTATATTGTTTTTGATGTTTGAGTTTTGAATATCAAAAGTGTTTATTTTTGAGACTTTAAGTTGATATACAAGGGTATTGTTGGGTGTAAAAAATGTGTACTAGAAGTGTTCTCAAAGTATAATGAGTTTTAATTCCTATTAGAGGAGCTTTCAAAATTAAACCAATTGTGAGATGTGGTTTTTAGGTGTCTTCTTGTTCTTTTTTGTGTTTTTAATGGAAGTATTTTATTAATGGATATAGGAAAGAGAGACGCAGAGGAGATAATTGAGAAGAAGGTTGTGAGTAGTAAGAAGCAGAAGGTAGTCAATGGTGGTGTAACCCAGGCTATTGAGAAAAAGAAGGTTGAAACAAAGACCCAGAAGAAGAACACCAAGAAAGAGGAAAGCAGTTCCTCTGAAGAAAGCAGTTCAGAGTCTGAGGAAGAAGAGAAGAAGGTATAATCTTTGTTATTCATTCAGCTTTGTTTTCCTGTTGTTTGGTTTAGTATGTGTTATCATTTGCTTAATCAATCTTTAAGGACAATGCAAAGTGATAAAGAAGGCCCATTATTGTTTGAGTAGATTTCATCCTGTTTGCTTCACTTTTTTAATTTATATTGATGTTTATAATGAAATACCAGGTTGTGGTTGCATCTAAGAAAGCAGCCCCTGTGGTTAAGAAGGCTGTCAAGGAGTCTAGCAGCGATGAGTCTGACTCTTCCTCTGATGAAGTAAGTGATGGTCACATAATTGTTTTTGCTAGAACTAGTTTCTATTACATAAATGTCATATTTTGCTGTAGCTGTAATAACTTTTTCTTTACCTTCCTACAAACCTTTTTAACATCTTTGCAGGAACCCCAACCTTCTAAGAAACAATCTGTTTCCACAGCCAAAAATGGATCAGTTGGTAAACCTGTTACTAAGCCTGAAAGTTCGGATGAATCTGAATCTGAATCTGAATCTTCAGATGAAAGTGATTCTTCAGACGATGAAGTGAGTCAAGTTTGTAAATCTTGCAGCACCTGGATACACTTTGGCTAATTCACATGTGATGTTTGCAGTCTACACTTCATGATTAAAGGTTGTTTTGCCACTTCTCTAAGTATGGTTGTAATTGTGTAGGAGGAAACAAAGGTCAAGGGAGCTGCTGCTGTGGCCAAGAATGGTGCTGTTGCAGCTAAGAAGGCTGAATCAAGTGACGAGTCTGACTCAGAAGATGACAGTTCTGAAGATGAAGTAAGAAATATTTGAATTTTGTTCAACATATTTTTTGTGTAAATGGTATGCTATTATAGTACTTTAGGAACTAATGACTAATCAATGCATATTTGAATTTGCTAAGGCCCCAAAGAAGCCTGCTGCTGCCAAAAATGGTTCTGTTGCTGCCCCTGCAAAGAAAGTAGAGAGTTCTGAAGATTCTAGTTCTGAAGAGAGCGATTCTGAGGAAGAGGTATTGTGATTTGTTTCAACAGTTTCTGAATGAAACTCAATGCAACTGAAGTTTGTTTTTCTGATTTTATGAGTAATTTTTAAATGTGATTATGTAGGTTAAAGCGGCACCTGCCAAAAAACCTGCTGCGGCTGCTGCTGCAACCAAGGTTTGTGTTCAATGTGCACTTTTATCTTTGTTCTTGTGCTGTACAGAGTTACACTAACTGTTTATGTTCTACAAATATTTAGAAGCTATTTATCATCTTTTAACTCTTCTCTGTGTACAGAAGCCTGAAGCTGATGAAAGCTCAGAAGAAGAGAGTTCTGATGAGGAAAGTTCTGATGAAGAGCCAGCAAAGCCACAAGCTGCAAAGAAAGCTGCACCTGCTGCAAAGAAAGCTAGCAGCTCCGATGAGGATTCAGACGAAGATGAAGAAGGAGATAATGATAGTTCTGATGAGGATGAAAAACCTGCCAAGACCACAAAGAAAAGTGTAAGAACTGCTACAACATTTTGCTGGTTTATTTCTAAAAGATCAATGAACTAATACAAATATTTTATTTTTACAATTTTTGATGGTTTATTTTTTAGGGTACTGATGTGGAAATGGTAGACGCTCCATCAGCAAAGAAAGCGGTTAGTGATCTATTTTTATATATATGTGTGTGTGTGTATATATTATGTTTTAGTAGAGTTTAACAAGTTTGTTTGCATTACTAATAAATGGTATATCTGCAGCCTCAAACCCCAATGACTCCTCAATCTGGTGGAAGCAAAACTTTGTTTATGGGAAATTTGAGTTTCTCCATTGAGGAATCTGATGTGTATGTGAATCTTATTTTTTAAAGTTATTCAACTTCATTGTGTAACATTATTTCTGATGAGTAATAACCCTGCAGAGTTAATTTCTTCAAAGATTGTGGTGAAGTTGCTGAGGTTCGCTTTTCAATGAGAGACGACCGCTTTGCAGGTTACGGACACGTTGAATTCACCACCCCTGATGCAGCACAAAAGGTATTGCGTACACTATATATTTGTAATTTGGCTTTCTACAAAGCCCAACATACAAACCTTTTTTGATCTTGAAATCATTGTGACTAATGAGTAATGTTTCTGTTTGCAGGCTCTTGAGCTTAATGGGGAACCGTTGCTCGACCGTCCTGTTAAACTTGATGTAGCCAAGGAAAGAGGTGCATACAATCCAGCCAGCGGCGGGTATGATCTTTTTTGAAAAATACGGCTTTAACATCGACTTTAATGAACTAGGCATCTAAAATGATTATCGTGCATGTATTACAACAGCAATGAAAGATCTTTCCAAAAGAGCGGTGGCCAGGCTCAAGGACAAACAGTATTCGTAAGGGGATTTGGTGCTGATAATGATTTTGACAGTGTATGTTTATGGTTAAAGTTTATGATTACATCTTCCTGCTTTCAAGATGAATTTGATGTGTTCTGTAACTGGTTTTTACGAGTCTGATTTCTTTTACAGCTAAGAAATACTCTTGAGGAGCACTTTGGGCAATGCGGAGAGATTTCAAGATTGTCGATTCCGAAAGATTATGAATCTGGGGGTCCCAAGGGGTAGGCCTTTTTCATATTTTGGAGTTCATCATGTATTTTAAGCTTTTTTCACCACAAAATCTTGGTGTTAATCTTGTTAAATTTGTATATTTTCAGTGTTGCTTTCATAGATTTTGCCGACAAAAATGCTTTCAATAAAGCTTTGGAACTTGGTGGAACTCATGTTGGAGGAGGCGTCATAAGTGTCGAGGAAGCCAAGCCCAGAGGTGACAGTGGCAGTGGCGGTGGATTTAGCGGTGGACGTGGTGGAGGCCGTGGCTTTGACGGCGGTAGGAGTGGTGGGAGAGGAGGTAGGTTTGGTGGCGGTGGGTTCAGCGGTGGACGTGGTGGCAGGTTTAGCGGAGGCCGTGGTGGAAGAGATGGAGGCCGTGGTGGAGGCAGAGGGCGTGGACCCAGCAGGCCAAGCATGGCAACACCCGGTACAGGTGTGTATTTTAGCACTTTTTAAAGATCAATTTTTGTTTATTTTTTCAAGTTGAAGATGTGAGATGCTTATAAGATTCTTAATATGTTGCAGGAAGGAAGACAACATTTGGTGATGAATAGGCATGGGAGCTGTTGTAACCTGCTTGTTTGTTATTAAGTTATCTGATCACAACATTTTATGGGTTTATTTTGGTTTAATGGATGATGATATGATAGACATCAATGAGATTTTGGGTTTATGTAGTTTTGACTTTCTATGGAGTTAGTCTGATAATATGTAATATTTTTGATAAGTTTATTTCAATTAAAAGCTTTTCTTTTCACCGTTTCTTACCTTTGTTCATTTATGTCTTGAATTTTTAACGTTATTTTATGAAATCTGTTTGTCTTGTTTGGAATGATGGGTATATGGGGTAATCTATTTATGCTTTTAACTGTGTTACAGTATATACATATTAAGATATGATCTTGATTAATATGTCCTTTATTAATCAAACAATAGTAACAATATATAGCAAGTTATATAAAATAAATA
The DNA here is from genome assembly GCA_030169165.1 of Centaurea solstitialis. Lineage (NCBI taxonomy): Eukaryota > Viridiplantae > Streptophyta > Magnoliopsida > Asterales > Asteraceae > Centaurea > Centaurea solstitialis. Next base: position 72,353,726 of record CM058044.1, on the reverse strand, counting down.
ATAAATTGCAAGGATATATAGATGCATATGATATTTCTTTATAACCAATACTTAATTATGAAAATAAGAGGGTGTTTGGGAGGGCTTATTTGGAGGTGCTTATAACTTATTTCATCCTGAAGAAGCAAATAAGTTAAAATAAAGTGTTTGGATAGCTATTTTTAAAAGCTCCTTATTTCATCCCCTAGAAGCTAATAAGTCATTTTTGAGAAGTCACTCCCTACTAAACTTATCAAAAACTCCTTATCTAAACCCCCCAAAAGCTAATAAGCTAATCCAAACACTTTTTTAAAAACTCATTTCCCACACCACATAAGTTAATAAGTACTTTTGCCAAAAGTTATAAGTTGTTTTAAATAAGCCTTCCCAAACACCCTCTAAATGTTGTTAATTACAAAGAGAAAAGAGATCATATCCTTGTTGGAGACTATGTGGCGTTATAGTAAGAGTTGCAAGATTTGTAGTTGTTGGGGATTGCTTTTATGAGATAGTTGATTGCAATTGTTTTTAAAACGGCTTTACATGCTCTAAGGCGGGCTTGATGGTGGTTTGGTGGGGGCTAGGCTACGAGGCATGGTGGGCTCCAAGTCGGTTTAGTAGGTTGTGGTACTTACAAAATGGGCTTGTGGGGGCTTATAGTGGAGTTGATGTGATCAACGAAAAGTAGGCTTGGGGGCTGTGCTACTGATAGCCTAAGTGGATAGCATCTTATGTTTGGTATGATATTGGACTAAGATAGGACAATAGGACATGAGATAGAAAGTATTTGCCTGTTTGGTATAATATTGGAGTAAGATAGGACATGAGATAGAAAGTGTGAATTCGTCTACTATCTCATGTTTAGTGTGATGTCTAGAATAAAACATGGCTTGTGTGGAATGAAGATGCATTTTTTTTTCTAGCATCTTATAATAGATTACACAAAGATTAATAAGTTATTAAAGTATGTTACATGAAAATCCTAAAATCTTTTAAGAGTTGGTGTGGAATATATGAAAGAGTTAAGTTGGGTGTTCTTGTGAAATCTGTGTGTAATTAATATGGTGTTTGGATAAAGGTTTATTTGTTTTAAAAACGCCACTTGCATGTTATTATGTTAAAGTTCATTGTAAGAAAACAACCTTTTTTTTTTCTTTTGGAAATTAGCAACATGAAAGTATTTTTGCCAAATCTTCTAATGAAAAGAAGACAAAGTAATAAAAGACAACAAAATGCTTTGAAGGTTACAATATTAAGTATATTTAATAAAACATTTTTTTCTCAATATTTAAGTTTACAATGTTTTTATTTTTTGATGAAAATATATGATAAAAAGTTATTTTTATCGGATAATTACCACTTCTGGAAAATTGACAAATTTGAATCTTTTTTGTACTTTTCTTTCTTTTATTTGTTTTGAAATATCAGCAGATTCTTTAAAATCATCAAAATCTCTATTTTCTTATTTTGGGATTCTCCAATGATATACTTTTTTAATTCTCATAAGCCTATCAGTAGTGTAGTTATTCGAGCACCTAAGCTTACTCTGTCACAATAGCGTCACATTAGTTTTATCATAAACTCACTATAAGGCCTCTAGAGTAGGGGGTATACAAAACCCCGAAATCTGATTTTTGTGTGGATATTTGAGTTTGGGTTGGGCTTGATCTTCGGTCACCCCGCCCTGCCCAGAACCCGAAATAATACACATTTATGTTTTAAATATCATATAAATACATGTATTTATTTAATTATCTTTTGAAAATCGTAAATTTTAGTCAGTCGAATGTTTTATACTTTTAAACATACTCTCGGTTTTATCAATCGGTTAAATGTATCATCAAAATCATTTAAATTTTTAGACATATTTGCATTATATCAATACCCTAGCCCGACTGAAATCAACTCGAAACCCTATCAACCCAAAACCCAAAACAAACCAAACCCAAAACTTAAAGTTTGGGTCTTGGTTTCCGTACCCGAAATATGATCGGGTGTTTGGTTTTCTCACCCGAACCCACCTGACTGATGCACACTCCTTCTCTGGATCCCTCTCTGTCACCACAACCCACAAATTTTTAATTGAAAAAATAGGAAAAAAAGAGTGTGTGAGAGAAAGAGAAAGCGACTAAGACGAGCTATGGATGCCACCTCATGAGCCCGACCAAACTCGTAGCGCAACCACTTGGAGTCTGCCCAAACCGCAAGGGAAGCCTAGGCCCGCTTGAGCCCCCTTTGACGTTACACATAGCCTAAAAGTTATAAAAACTGATAAATTAATGACAATGTTAGATAACTTACAATACTTAATTAACAATTAGGAACTTTCATTTTGTATTTAGATTTGCTTCTTTCATCTTTCAATAATTCTATAAAATATAATAATATTTATCGCAATAATATCTGGTTTAATTTAGGCCATCCACTGTGGCTCTCTTTTTCCTTCGGGTTGGCAAACGGCTTGGATGAAGCCGACGGGTTGGGACACAAACACCGCCGCGCCAAGCAATCGGGTTGGGGCAATCGGTTCTCCCAAACCGACGCCCTACCCGCTTTCTCTCTCTTCTTTCTCTCTACCTCTCTCCTCTTTCTCTCTTTTTTTTATTATTTAATAAAATAAAAAGGTTGGGTTGGGTATTGGGTTGATAGTGGATGGATTGGGTAGTTTTTGGTAGTATAGTGAAAAGCTGATGTGGCGCTGATGTGGCAGCTGAAACCATTGGGTTGCAGTGGGTCGACAGTGGATGGCCTTAGAAACGTTTTTAAGACATGATTTTGATTGGTGTGAGAAGAGATAAAGTATGGTCCATAATGTCATGCATCATTCATGATAACGACGTCGTTTTTGTTATGGCGCCAGCTACCCACCCCCACCCAAATCCATCCTTCAAATCGCTTCAGATTCTCTCTTTTGTGCAACTAGCCTCACTACTACTTTCTACAATTGCACCAAAATTTCTCTCTAATCAACAACTATAAAGCAGAATCTGGTACATCTCTTGATCTCTTTCTTCCTATGGATGAATGCTTTGTTGAAGCTTTTTGTTTCTATAATCTGTGTTTATTATTTTAGTCTTATTGTTATGCAGTTAAATTAGGTCTTATGTTGCTGAGTTTAGTTATTATGCAATCAAATTAGGTTTTATGTTGTGCTTTTGGAAGTATACTTGCTTAATAAGTTTCCGATTTGGTACAAATTGAACACAAGTTTTGTTTGAAACGGTTTCCTGCTGTGTTACTACTTGCTACTAAGAAGGTTTTAGTTGTTTTGTTTAGAAAAATTATGAAAAGATTAAGTTGAAACTAGATCTGGTTGTGTCAAATTCATTCTATATAAGTGTAGTGTTGTTATTAAGCGCTGTTTTTGTTTGGTACAAAAGGTTCAATTTGCTGTTGATTTGAAGTTGACAAGAACTTTTTTTAATATCTGGAGTCAATGAGTGGTTTTAATTTAATCTGTAGGACTTTATTTTGGGGAAAAAGGTTGACCTCAGATTGTTTACCTTTTGTTTATTAAGGGACAAAGAGAGATGTTTCCTTTCTTTTTTGAAAGGGGGTTTGGTGGTCGGTTGGAGCGCTTTTCTAACCTAATTTTGACTTTAAAAGGTCAATTCTGTAAAATGTTCATATAGATTGGAATTAAATTGCTTGGGTTAAATCAAGGTTCTAAATAGTGTTTGGCGCCATTCTCCCAAACCTCAAGCTTTGAAAGCTACAGCAAGGTCATGGCGTTTTTCAAGGTGTGCTCATAGCGGCAAGCTACAGAGTGGTTTTAATTTTGATCTTAGAAGATTGATATGAAAGCATTTCCAAAACTGCCATTCCACTATGCTTGGTGATACTGGATCCAGCTTTAAGATGTTGGTTGCATTCATTTTTAATTCTTGCATATTTGAGAATAAAGACTAAATTGATGCACTATGGTTGGTTGGTATGATGGGTGTGATGTGAATAATCATGAATAACAAAAAAATCAGGAGGTAATGCATGTGACACAAAAAATACCTCTTCAAATTTAATGATATAGAAATTTTGGTAAAATAACTAACAAGTCTACCTTTTGAACATACATGGTCATATCAGGTCTGGATCGTCACTCGTATGCTTCATAAGAACTACTCCCTTGATCCCAAATAAATTGAACACTCTCGATTTTCATCTTTCCCAGAATAAAGCGAAACATTTTTTGGGTAGCTTTTCAATCTTTATTTACTTTTTGCCCATTAACGACCATTACTTAAAGTTAGAAGTTCTGATTGTGGGCCAATTTTGTCTATAAAAGGTACTATATAGTGAAAACATTTTTAATGTGCCAAGCATCATTTTAAGAATGATAGGAGTAAAACATACCACCAAAAGGTTGTCCTATAGCTGCTTCTTCATGAAGTATTTGTTTTGTTCCTGAACTTTGCTATCCAGTTCTTACATGTCATGAGTTTTAGATAGATTTTTTTTTGAATCACTCATCTTTCCAATCACAGGAGCCATGCCTGAGGTATAACGCCTGAGAAACCTAATCAACAACATTATGGATACACTATCTGATAAGCATCAGAAGCAGAATTCTGGTTCTGGTTCATTCTTCGGCGAGGAGAAATCACACAAAGTCAATGCTCAATTCAATAAGCTCTTTGGGAGACAGAAACCTATTCATCATATCTTAGGGGGTGGCAAATGTAGGGTTCATCTCATCATTTTTTTTTATCTTATAGTGATGGTAATCTGTTTCTTCTAAAATGGCTTTCTCTTCATTTTCTAGCTGCGGATGTGCTCTTATGGAGGAACAAAAAGATATCGGCAACTTCTTTATCTTCTGCAACAGCAGTTTGGGTGCTTTTTGAATGGCTTGACTACAATTTCCTTCCTCTTGTCTGCTTCGGTCTGGTTATATGTATCATTGGTCAGTTTATTTGGTCACACCTATTGAACAGGTATCTGGTGGAAACACACACTACTAACCCTCTCTTCACCATATCCAGAAAGGAGGTATCTTGAGGTCAAACGAACTTTTCAAATTTAGTGACGTGGGTTCCTATAAGTTTAACACTTCTTCTGTAGGATCTCTCATAAAGTAGAAAGCATTTTTAAAAAATTCTCAAAAAGTTAATGGATCCATGTCATTTTGTTGTTGAAACCAGTCTGTTTGACCTCAAAAGTCAAAGATTTTCATTTGGGACTTAGAGAGATCCTTTTCTATTTGAAGTTTGGTCAATTAGATAAAATCATCGAACTATTATGCATATATTTTTATTTATGCACCCGAACAAAAAAGATTTATATTCATTTACTAATGTTAATGTTCAATGACAGTTGAGATGATTAACTAATGCTCAATGACTTTATATTAATTTTTTTTGCATTGTAAAAATAACTGGTGCAAAGTTTTATATTCATTATGAGTTATGATCTCTGCCGGAAGCAGGTCTCCACCTCGTCTAGCTCTGCCCGATGAGCTATTTGTGAATGTTGCTACCTCAGTAGGTGCTGAAATTAATCGTGCTTTGGGTTTCCTTCAGAATGTTGGTTCTAGAGGGGATATAAAGCAACTTGTAACTGTATGTCTCAATCCATCTGCTCCTTTCGACTTGTCTGTTATTCTGCTTTTATGTTGGTAAATAGTATGCATTGCTATAAAAGATCATACATTTTTCTAGCTAGCACCTTAAAGAGTTGAGTTTTTTTAATGGGATGGATTGTTTTAAACATAAATTATAAGTTTGGTTATTTCACTTCTCAAATGAATCACATTTTCTTATTGGTGTTTTAGAGATTCACCAATACCATTGGCCCAGAAGGCCACTTGGTAAAGATGTCACATTTTGATCTGGATAGCTTGACAAGCATTTTGTAAACGGATGCCATTCTAAGCATGAATTATATAAATTAAGAATATTGAGCTGGTCAAGAAATGTCATGACGTTTCTTTTGTTTTTAATTTTTTTTGTTCAGGTTGTTGGGAGCTTGTTAGCTGCAGCAATAATCGGAACCTGGTGTAATTTTTGGACTGTCATCTATATAGGTAATATTTGCTATTGCTCTTTTTAATTTAATGCACTAGATATGTTTCTTGGGTTTAATAACAATAACTGAAACTAGAATTTCTTTAATATCTTATCGTTTAATAATTGATATGTAGGTAGCGTAGTTAATACTAATGAGGGAATTGACAATTCACCTCCCATGTTTACATCCAACATGTAGATCAAATCAGAAAAAGTAACAGCCTTGCTACTGTGGCAGAAAATTACAAATTTTTAGTACCAGTTTAAAAAGCATATTGAATATGGTATTGGATTGCAGATTGCTGATATGAGATGCAAGATCGATATTGGCAACAACCCTGTTCATAGTTCTGTATCGATTCTCTCATCAATATGCTCAAGAGCATGAATCAATATCACGCCCCATTCGCATAATGCATTTGAAATATGTGTTCTTTGGTTCAATTGATAACTTCAATATAAAAGACGGCTGTAGATTATTCAAAATTCGAAAAGTTCGATAACCATACTTTGGATACAATGACAGAGCTGCTAAATTGAGAACTATGGATGACTTTTGAAGTTTTTCACATATATAGCCTAAAGATGGTAGAGGGCTTGCATAATTTTATAGTTCCAATGCCACGGAATAAGACTTCATTGCTAACCTGTTTCCCAAAGAAGAATTTTATCGTTCCAATAAACTGTTTTCACCTCACTACCCATTACATATGTGTGAATGTAAATGTTTCTAGTTTGAAATCATGTATTTTTCCCTTTTCTTTCAAAACCACATAAACCGATAAAGGATAAGTTGAAATTATTTACGAGTACTGAAATCTTTATTTGATCACTTAGGCTCCCTAATTGGCTTGTTGAGTTGTATGAGGGAATTTACTTTGGGAAGTATTTCAGATTTCCCAAAAACTTTAGAAACAAGTTATTCTAGTTTTAATTAAACATGGGGATGGCACCTGGCCGGGAGGGAAACCTTTATCAACTGCTATCCTCCCCCAATATTTGAATTTGGAAGGTTCTTGATATTGTTTATGCACAAACTTCTTACAGAACGTATTTGTTTCCTTGTTCTATTCTTTTGGCTTCACTATGACATCTGTCATTTATGTACTTATTTCTGTTAAGGTTTTGTCGCTGCCCACATTCTGCCTGTCGTGTACGAGAAGTATGATGACCAAATTGATAGCGCTGTATACAATGTCCTAGGAAAGGTTCAGAACAACTACAGTAAGCTGGATACTAGCCTTCTAAGCAGAATTCCCAAGGCAGCAGGGAAGAAGTTTGCATAGTTTTATTTAAACATGTTGCAAACATTATGCAAATCCAGTTCTGTTCACTTTAGACTGTGTATGGTGTACTTATCAGTGGTTTGCTAATAAATCAGTGTTATTGTGATGCTAAGTTCGATTTTTCCCCTGAGGGGCTCCTAGACTATATATTACTTGATCGTCCAAAATTTGATTCTTGTGTCTTGATTAATCAGAAACAGTTACTAATTTTCAAGTATATAATATTTTATATACCTTGACCAAAATTTAACTGTATGGAGGGATGTTGATCAACTTAGTATGAACCATTTGCTCATATCAGATAAATATCTTTCAAATTAATTGTCAAAAATAGAAGATTTCCTGGTAGGTTACAGTTATCAAACATCAAATGGAAAGTGGATCTTGATGGGGTTGGCTTTGTATTTGAACATGTGGCGGTGATCAGTGGTAGGATTGAACCGAGACCTTTGCTTGTGGTCCACCTTGAACATATACAAAACTGCACTCAGAACCAGGTTTGATCACCTTAACCCATTGAGGAAGCTCATATATGTTCTTATTTTGAGTTGGAGATAATCCCCATAGAGACCCTGATAAGTTCTCAATTGCCAACTTCAAATCCGTGATTGGTTTTTCTGATTTATTCTTGATTGTCACCTTGTGCCTATAGTACGCGATCCTCCCAACCGTCCACGAATTTGTTATCGAGTGAAAGAATTCAACTGGTGCTCCTACTAAACAAAAACACCACCATCCAGGTAAGTTTCTCTTCGATTCTATTAAATTTGATCATATATGACAAAACCCTTTTTCATAACTCACCATGGTTTTCGTATGGTTTTGCTGCTGGCGCCTTAGGGTGCAAATCTGCAACAATTATAGATTAAATATTTGAATTAGAATGCATATGCTTAGTAGAAGTACAATAAAACACCCCATAGCCCAAAACAACAATCAACTGGTTTTGTTTGATTTATTACTCACTTGGATTGTTTTGGCCTTCTTTTGGAGAAGGTCTTGCTGGTGAGTGTGAATAGATGCTATGCAACCTAGAGAAAAGCCCTATGAGTGGAGCGGTCCCTGATAATGTTGGCTCTGTTTGCTCGTAATTGGAGCGATCATCATCAAAGTTGTCGTTCTTGTCTGGTCCACCAACAAGTCCACCATGGACGATGTTCGGGTTCGCCTCTGGGCGGTGGTACCATGCGTCGAACCCTTGTACGCAACCGACTACAGAGTGGAGGGTGGATATAGAGGCAATGGAAGCACCCCTATGGTGCACATGAATCGGGTAGTTTTGACCATACCCGACCATGTAACTCATTGACTTCGGGTTTTTCCCTAGCATATAATCCGCCTGCATGAAAACCTGTCCGTTAGCTACGTAAATTGAGTGTTTTGAGTTATTACGAAATGTGGATCGGTAGGAAACATGCCTGAGATTGAGCAAACGTTAGGAGTTCGTGAGGTTGAACGTTGGCATCGGGACAAGTTAGGACCGATTTAGCTGCCGAGAGATAGTCCGAGTAGACGGCGAGCAGGAATGCAGCCGAGGCTGCGTATTGCAAGTTGTTCCACTCGTGCAAGTAGAGTAAGCCCCCTGTAACGGAAGAAATAAGCAAATATCGACATTAAGATCATATTTATAAGATATGTGGAATCCCATCAGATTACCCTCAAATATAGACATAATTAAGTTATTAAAAAAATTGTGTATATAGATAGGGACAAACCAGGAGTCATAGGCGCGTTGTAGCCATTGTTCTTTTGGTGGCAAGCACACGCAAAGTAGTCGGCTTTCGCCTGATACTGCTTCAACGTGGCGGTATACGCACCACCATCTCCGTCCATCAACACCTTCGACAGAAGAATCTGGACTCCGGCGTACTTATTATCCCACGAGAATTCCTTGACCGCCCAACCAGTGCCGCCCATGTTGACAGCGTTATCCACCACGTATTTCAAGTACGATTCATCCTTGGTTGCTCGGTACAACCACGTAGCCGCCCACAAAAGTTCGTCCTTGAAACCAAAACAATCTCGTTAGCCGTTTGGTTTTGCAGCAAAACCTATCATGGTAGCAGTAGAAGGAAATAGATCAACTTACTGAGTAACCAGATGTCGTATAGAACTCTTTAGCACACGGGATTGAATCCGTGAACAGTCCCCTAAAACGATCAGCAAACCAGAAAAGCTGCATTTCAAGAAAATAAAACCGAAAGTTACATTAAAACCACTGGAATGAAGTGATCTAAGAACCGGGAAGGATCGTAGAATCTGTTTCTGACCTGTTTAGCATGCACCAAGAGCAAATCAGAGTAAGAAGAGTTGTAAGGCCTAAATGCAAGCGAAGCGGCAGCCATGGCAGCGGCAGTTTCACCGGCAAGGTCCGATCCCGGATGTTCGGTATCCAATTTATACGCCGTTCTCGGCGTAGTCATGTCTTCCGCCCGCTCCCAACAGTAGTGGTCCGAGTCCCCGTCACCAACCTGCACCAAAAAAGTTCCCACCTTTTAGGTCAACCAACTTTCTATTTCCCAACGGTACAGTTGTGGTAGGAAGGAAATTAATGTTGTAATGGAATAATTTTTTTGTCATTTGTGACGGATTTCACATTCGTCACAAATGGTCAAAGTCTAGTTAATAATGGACTTCAACACGCCTCATCCAATTGAGACTAGACGGGCACATTTTGTCCGAGAGTACATACTGACCCAAAGTATTGAGTCATCTAACGGGATAGACCCTGCTCTGATATCATGTGAGAATATGTAAAACCTAAGTATATATACCTGTCCCCAAAGAACATTGGGTTCAGAATGAGCTTTGATGAAGTAATCAGTACCCCATTTGATGGCATTCAAAACATGCCCCATCTGGTTGAGATCCATCATACTTCTACCGTACTCGATGGCGCTCCACGACAGCATTGTGACACTATACGCCATCGGCAGCCCAAACTTCACATGGTCACCAGCATCGTAGTACCCTCCAACCAAGTTCACCTACATTCCCACAACCACATTTCAAATACAACATACAACCGAAATTGCACAAAGTACACGTCCACTAAATATGCCGATCTTTTGTATATTTAGTAAGCATCGTGCGTGTTAAGAAAAAAAGAGAAACTGACCTTTTGTTGGTAACCATCGGTGAGACCGGAATCGCCTCGCCATTTCACTCGTTGGGTAGCGGGTAACTTCCCCGACCTCTGTGCTTCGAAAAACAACAAGCTCTTGTCGAGGGCTTCTCCGTAGTCGAAGTTGTATCCGAATGCTGCTGCATTCACGATGGTCAAAGCTAACACGAAGGCGGTCAAAACCCGTCTCGAGTTCACCATGATGATGTGTTTTGGAGTTGAGTTGGAGTGGATGAAGAAGAGGAAATGATAGTGTGATATATATATATGTTTGATATGTGTGTATGTATAGATATAAGTATAGAATATGAATTAAGAGATGTAAGAAAGGTGGTAGGGTTCACGTTGAGGATGATAAGGAAAAGAATCCAGGTTAGAGCCTCCCACGTTGTGTTTGGTACTTCTTTCTTTCTCTGTGATTGTCCTTAATTCTATGAACATTTAATATATACAATCTTGGTTTGACCAAATCATATATATATATATATATATTATATAGATACACGTTTTTATATATAAGTATAAAGTAGGTATTGGGTATTTTATCCATTTAGTCAACGGGTTAATTGAATGTTTTTTTAGCAAAAGGAATTTGTATTCGGAGATGGTATTTGTGATAAACTTTTACCAGTGGAATTTACTGAGTTGGTTTAATTGGTGTATCTGTTTATTTTAAGATCATAAGTGAGCATAGAAATTGAAATTGAGATATACAACGTTTGTATACTACTTAAGTTGTAGGATAGGTCTTTTGCAAACCATCAATCACCCTACATGTATTGTCACCAGGGGCGGAACCAGACATCAAATTCAGGGGTCGCGTAATTTTTTTTTAACGTGCAATTATATAAATAAAAGAAAAAAAACACTATAATAAAGGAAAAATAATCTTAGGGGTCGCGAAAAAATAATCTTAGGGGTTGCGAAAAATACATGTTAGGGGTCACATAGAATGAAAAACGTAAAAAAAAAAAAATTTCACTACCGGGTAAAAATTCAGGGGTCGCGAGGGCTACCCCTGAACTATCAATAGTTCCGCCCCTGATTGTCACATATGATAAAGATGTTTTCACGTTTTTACAAAATGGAACGGTTCTTATTTGAACTTCCATCTATAGAGGAAAGTTCAAATGTGAACCACATTTTGGTTGTGAACGTGAGGACAACCGAGAGCCCGACACGTGGCGGCTTTGAGTGTGATCCCCCTCTTTAATTCAATGCCCTCCCATGAATCGCGCCTAGTCATCCGCCGTGGACTTGACGTGGCGCCTAGTCATCCGCCACGTGTCGCGCTTTCGGTTGTACTCACGTTCACAACCAAAAAGTGGTTCACATTTGAACCCACCCCTCCACCTATATATGTATGTATGTATATATTGTTAGCAATTGGAGATGATATGATAGACCGGATAATCAATTGGATTGCGAAAAGTACATTTTTCGAATACAATAATTCGATGTTATAGTTTTGTATTAAGATGATATATCAATCGAAAACTCTTATCTGAAAGGTTGCAGGATTAAGTTCTTATATATACATAGATTCTTATTTAGATATTTATATGAGAGATTGACGATTATGAGTGGGTAAAAATGATCAAAACATAACTTCATTATAGTTACAACCGTTAGTGGATAAGATCTAGGGTTAATTACATGGATATGTATCGAACTTGTTACGTTTTATCATTGTATGTACTCAACTTATAAACTTACCATTGTATGTATCGAACTTTCTAAAATTCCCATTGTATGTATCCAATTTTATCAAAACCTCAAGTTCGATACACTTTCGTGACAAGTAGAATACATTCAATGATAGGTTTTGATAAAGTTGGATACATACAATGGCAAGTCTAGCAAGTTCGATACATACAATGATAAATTTATAAGTTGAGTACATACAATGATAAAACGTGACAAGTTCGATACATACCCACGTAATTAACCCTAAGATCTAAGAGCGGTTAAAACTTACAACTTACTTAGAAGCTCTAAGTCATAAACATCACATTAAAAGAAGTCTATAGCTCTAGTCATAAGGATTAGAGCTTAGAGGCGTTGAGGCTTGAGGGTCTGATCATAAGGATCATAGGATCTGATCCTCGACCCTTAGGAACTTGAGCAAAGACAGTGAGCATAAGGCTTAGAGCCTCTCATTACACTATCGGTGAGCTATAATCAGTCAAAATATAACCAAGTTCAGGAACAATTTAAAAAAAGGTTTCCAACCTTCTGAAATTCGCCCGGATCATTTTGAAACTTAATATTCCTAAGGAAAACTCTTCTTAAAATCCTTAGGCCTTGGACTGCTGCCTCAAACCACCAAAAGGGGCGCTTCCCTAGGCTCTAACGCCCCCTTGAACTATGGCAACCGAAGGTGATAGAGTCGAGTCAATGATTTTTGAGTATGCACTCCGCATCTCCTATTCTAACTCACTTTTGTTTACCTTACCACCAGATTAGTTTGACGTTAATTACAATCATACTGATGATTAATGAACACTGCCCACCAATATATATAGGCTTGTATTATTGTGAGAAGTGGATATCAATTATTGGATGCCTATTTGCATCAAGATGCACCAGATCAATCCTCGTATCAAGCTTGATTCATTGATGAATTTTAGATTAAAAATGATCAAAAGCTCAAATCTACTTCTCAAAGTTTTTCATACGATTATATATAACGTGCAATTTTCTGTACTTCTTTTAGCTTATATATATGTTGAAAAATTAAAAGTAAAGAGGATATAAAGGTAGGTAAAGGTGCATGGAATGCATGATGCAAACCCATGATTTTGTACGTTCGAACTCATCATCAAGGCTTTGCAACATGTGGGTTTCATGGGCTTCCAACACCATCAAGATAAATAAATCTTGAATGCACCATTATTAACTTAAAAAAAAAGACTCGGGGAATATAAATCATATGGGCCTATGGGGGCTTAAATCTTTGTCTCATAATTATTGGAAGAGTTTTTCAATTATTTTCAAAATTAAGAGAGAAAAGTGTTTTTTTCCCCTTCTATGAAGAACATTTCAAAAATATTATTAAATGAAAGCATTAATTAAAAATTTTGAAAATAAATATCTAAAACAAATAGTAATATTTTAATAAATAAATGAAATATTTTTATGAATGTTTGGATTTTCAAAAATTACTGTGTCATCGATTATTTTAATGAAGAAAATGAAGGGGAAAAAAAGGAAAATAAAAAAAACGTTTGTGTTCTTATGTTTTTTTAGAAGGGAAAGAAAAATGAACGGAAAATAAGGTTGATTTTCTTCCAACTTTTTTTTACCAAATGTGGGAGATAAAAAAGGAAAGTTTTTTTTTTGTTAACTTAAAAAATTTATAAGGTTACACAAACATATAAATGTATTTTTCATAAAATAACAACAAATTAAATAGAGATGATTATATTACTGAAAAAAATATGAACATTGGTTCGTTTACACAACATGTTTCAAGGGCAATATAATATCTGATTTGTAATTTTTTCGATTAGAACCAGTTCAATACAAATACAACAGTGTCAACGACAACAGGGGACAACTGGAGCAATGACAGAAGACCGACTTTTTCTTTTGCCTGCTACTCAAAAACTGAACTAACGTCGTTGCTTATTTGTAATTTTGATCAGAACTAAGACCTAGTAACGATTTGGTGCACATTTATAAGAAGTAATGAGTGGAATTGAGTCAATAATTCATGATATTGAACATAGGACATAGGTCATCTATTTGGTCATCAATGAATCCTAAAATGGAAAACTGAATCGTTGTATGATATTGTTTAGCATTGTATAAAGGTCCTTTGCACCGATTAGTTGCATAGTTTTAGTAACAAAAGGACTTGAAAAAAGAACATAGGAAAATTTTTATAAGTAAAACTGCAAGATATTATTACCCATGTGTAAATAATATTGTACTTTTACTCTTTGTTCAATCAAACTTACACTTACGACTATAACGCGTCGATATTGACTTGTAGATATCTTATCTTTCTTGGAAATGACACGAAATGGAAAAAGAATGTGCGATATCGTGTTACAAGAATACGTAGTACAAGGCCATTATATATTCAAGGAAAAATCTTGCGAGACAGAAAACTGAACACTCTTTTTAGCCATTTATGTGAATCATATGTACCTGTACATAGAGATAAATTAAATTATTTTTTGATTTTTATGCATGTGTGGCGGATCCAGGATTTTTGCTTAGTGGGGGCACTATTAAAGTAGATTAATGGTCCGTAAATTTGTCCAATGTGTTATTAGCATAATTCCGTGGTTTTGAGAGATTTTTGAAGTTTTTAGTTGATTTCGAGGAACTTTTTCGTTATTATGGTTGGTTTCAAGAGATTTTTTTTGGGTTTTTGGTTGATTTTGAGAAACTTTATTTGATTTTTTTGATTGGCGGAAGAATAGGAGAAAAAACAACGAGGGAACTTCGATGAAACGTCGAAAAAATATGGATTGTAAGCTAGAAAAAAGTGTGTTCTTTTGTTTTAGTTGGGACCCTCCTTCCCCCACCACTTTAGTATTGGATCCTCCCATGTGTGCATATTAAAATAATTTCTATGTACAAGTGCATACAGTTCAAAAGAAGGGGTTACAAAGATGTTTCTCAATTTTCGGTTCTTTTTAGGTTTTCTTTTGAACCTCATTTAGGGCCAGGTTTAAAAAGAAAACCTCAAATTTTTTTATTTTTTTGAAAAACACCCTGATAACCTTTCATCTAAACGGTATACAATTGTGAATTAACCATTAAAACTATCAGTCACAAAAGCTATTTTTGGTCGTTTATAAGTAGTCATATTTTGATTAAAGTTACCAATACTAGCTTTAAGCATCATTGAGGTAAAAGTTATTACCATAATGCTTATGCCTTACTGCGTGAAAAATTTTAATAGTAAAAACATAAAAACCATAAACATGTAAAATTCTTAGGGGTTGTTTGATTGGGTCTCCATTTGTCCTTTATAAATAAAGTTGTTTGTGTAGATTAAATAGATTGAAAATGATTTTGTTTATGATAGTTTATGGTAGATACAAGGGGGAATGCTTTTCTTAATGGAAAGAGCAGATTCTAGAGAAAAACTTAGTTATGCATAATGTCTCCAAAGCTTACTAAATTAAGTCACTTTCTATGTTATTAAGTCACTAAACAGTTATAGATAAATATAGCTGGCCAAATAAACTATATGTCTCATTGAACGAAGATGATGTAATTCACATAATTACAAGACCGATAAAAAAGTGTTCCAACATGTGAATACGAGTACCAAGGGATCTTTTCACAACCCCTAATTAGTTCAAAAGGCGAATGATCATATGAGAAGTTGAGTTAACATGAGAATTGTTAGTAGATTTGAACCCTTAATCACATTTAATCTCAATCCCACCCGTGAATCACGCTTGATACGGGGATTGATCCAATGCATATTGATGCACCTCATCCTAATGTGCATCCAACCGTAAATAACCACTTTTTGTGCATCCGACCCTCGATTCAAAACAGAGTAAAAATATGAAGATTTTATTCCCATAATATTTTTAAGTTGCGAGTAGCGACACATTCGATCCATAATGTAATACATACAAATAAGATTTGAACATTTCATGATACCGGTTTCAAAACGAACATCTTGCAAGCATGAGACCCTACGATAGCCGTCAAGTTCCCGACAGATCTTTGCCTCAATTTCTTGTGCTGCATCAAGCATCCATTAGAAAAACATAAAGATATATGTAAAACCCCGTTAGATTACTCTTAAAAAAAACCATCAAGGAGAAAGTGGGCCCCAGGTTTTTTTTTTTGGGTGGGGGGGGGGGGGGGGGGGTGGTGGTGGTGGTGGTGGTGGTGGTTTTCCATTTTATATTAAAATATGTTTAAAGTTTAGCTGATGTGAGACTCCAATATATGGAATCTGATACTATGTAAAATATGTGGAATCAATTCGATTACGCTCTAGAAGAGTCATCGAGGAAAGAAGAGGGCATTAACATAATAAAAATTGTCAATGTCTAGTCAATCGGGGACTCTAACAGGCGAAATGACAATAACAAGAACGATAAAGATGCAAACGAGACTTACGAGCCAAAGGTCTCTGGCGACCACGGCTGTGTTTGGCGGAAGACCTATGTCGTCCCAATGGGCCGTGATCAGGGAACCTGCAGGACCGCGGTTCACCAGGAGTACTACCACCCTGTAATTGGAAAGGGGTCCTGCCCAAACCTGCCAAAATCAACCAAATCAAGTCTAGTCTTGGTGCATAACACCGGCATACGGTTAACTTGAAGATCGGTTCAGTGAAGTACCTCGAGATCGCCTTCCATTCGCACCTTTTTTGCCTGAACCCCGAGTCTGTCTGTGGAGGTATAAGCATTTGATCAAAACAAAAGCCATACTAAGACTCAACATTCGATGTGTAAATCTCAAAATTGGTAAAGGATCGTCTTCTAATTTCACGTAAATGTGAGTTAATCGGGTAAGTGCTCACTGAGTGACCAATAATCTTACTTGGTAAGTGAGTATAACATTTACTGGGAAAGAAACTTTTACCAACAATCTTACAATGCAATTTTGATGGAACCCTATTATAGTAATCTCCAAAAGAATCCTTGAGAGATAACAGAAGTTCCAACATATGTTGAGAAGAAATGGTTCAAGCGTAGCCGGGGTGAAACTCTAACACGCCCCCTTAAAGAGATGTTAAGGTTTTTCCTAGAGGGGGCTATTAGAGTATTAGTATGTAAGGGTAGTTTGGTATATAAATAGGTCTCTTTGCAATCCTTCTTATGCAGGTAATTCAATTCAGTTTCATTTCTGTGTATATCGAAACTGAATTGAATTACCTGGAAAGAAATATTACAAAGAGACATATTTATACTAATCAATTACAAATGGAAAATACCAAACTACCCTTACATACTAATACTCTAACCGGGGTTAGACAGGTGAAATGGCTAAACGAGTACAGATTGCCCCTGAATCTTGAGTCTAGCAGACATTGACTCTGATACCATATGAGAATATGTGAAAATCTCGTTAAATTACTATCCAAAAGGTGTCTTGAGGAGAGAGAAAACAGTTTCCCACATATATTTAACAAAAATTGTTCAAATCTAGCTGATGTGGATCTCTAACAGCAAGACAACGAAACGCATGTTACCTTGGTTAACTGCAATAACCTCCTTGTTTCCTAAGATACCGAGAGTCTCATTCGTGACATCTCTAACATCACAACCGATAAGAAGGGGAGCCTGCAACGATGATCACAAGTGTAAGTCCACATAGTTCTTGCCTTCAATGTCAAAAAAGAATTCGTGAAAATCGCTAAAGTATCTTACTTTGGAAATGGCCCATATGCTAAAATGGACGACATATTCATCTTTCGTCATCCCTCCATTTCCGACCTCAAGCATATCTGGATCTGTAGAAACAAAAGCCTGAATCTGAACGGTTCCGGTTTCATCTCAAAACCAATTGGTAACGAAAATGTTCGCGAATTAATAGAAAGAACAAACAAACCATTCCAACCACCAGGTCTTGCATAATCTGCATAAAACTCGTTCATATCTGCTATATACATCATGCTGTCAAAGATTACAAATGAAATCATAAAACAAGTCGTAGTTTGGTATGAATGTACTTAAAAGGGTGCGTTTCGTATGTAGGACAGTTCAAGACAGTACAAAATAAAAACTTGTTATTCCATATTTAATGCCACAATGGAAATGATAATAAATTGAAGATTATAAGGAGCTTACAAATCTATTTTTCAATCACATGGATGAGATCGTGCGAAAAAGGCAAAACAAGCATATACCAACTTACCTATTCCACGAATCGTTAATGTCGTTAGTAGTTCTCCAACTATTTCCTAGCATACTACCCCATAGAGCAGGATGCATATCTCCCCTAGAAAATGAATTTGAAAGAATTTAGAACCGAAAACAAGTTTTCATAGCAAGTAATATCGATTATAAATTGGTTTGAAAGGCGAAAGCACCATTCACATAGCGAAAAGAAGATAGGACGGCCTGTGTTCATGAGAGCTCTTGTCATTATTGGGTATCTGCGCGCATTAATCAAGATTGAACATGATGTTACTAAAACATACAGAAAACTATAAGTATGATGTTAGGACATGAAAGCCATGGTGGGTACCTATAAGTTGGCTTTAACCCTTCATTGTTGCAGTTATCGTACTTCAAGTAGTCGATACCCTATACAAGAAGAAGGAGCAAAATGTTGTACGTTAAGTAGTAAAACACCACACAAGCATTTCGTTTGGATAAACCTTAGGCAAACGGCTGAATTTGATCATCTACATTTGGAATGCATCCATAGATTCTTGTTTACTTTCAACATTTTGGAGATAGAACATGAAAAATACGTGGAACCCATTAGATTACTCTTCAAAAAGTTCCCGAGGAAAGAAGAGAAGCCGAGAAGGGATGTTCCAAAATGCATTGAGAAAAAATGGTCCAAGTCCGACTAAGGTTAGACAGACACATTGTTCCAGGGTGTCGAGAAGGGGCTAGATAGGTACATATTTGTGTAGAGTCCCTAGAGCAGTAAACCTTGGCTCCAATGCATATTACAGAAATGAAAATTGATTGTATTGACTTAGCCAAAGGAGATACAAATTACAAAACACCTATTTATACCAACTCAAATACAATACAAATTACTAAACTACCCTAACACACTAAAACTCTAATATATATGCAGGAGAAATGATCCAAAGTCTAGCTGATGTATGACTCCAACAACCTCAAAAGTCAAAATTTCCAAAAGGAACGGACCATTCGGTTAAAAAAGGGGTAGAAGCATACCCAAGAAGCGAAAGTTTTGGCATCTTGTTCTTCGTAACCAAGTGAACCGGGCATGGTCTTGCTACAAGTCATGGAACTGCAAAATGGATATAATTATAAGAAGCGATCGATCATATCATATATGTTACTAACTAAGACCATCAAGTATAGCAATCGCGCATCTTACCCTGCATCGCCATATATACCAAGCTTCAGACCCTTGTTATGGACATAGTCTGCAAGATCTTTGATGCCAGAAGGGAATGTTGTTATTTTAGCTACAAGGTTACCCTGTAATTAATCGTTTACATGTTTAAATAAATTGCATTTGTTATAGGCCGAAACACGTTCAGTAACACTATGTAATAATACACAAACCTTTTGATCGCGTTTATATTCTGCCCAGCAATCATCTAGAATGAGACGAAGAATTGAATTTTGCAATTAGTTCAAAACAAACGGTGAAACAACATTATATAAACGCTGCATTTTGATATATGGTTCACATATGTGAAAACACATATCAAAACTATTTATAAGTTTGTATGACTAATTAATTAAAGTATGTATATGACTTAGATACATACCTATATTTACATACTTGTATCCAAGCTTAGCAAGTCCAGTTGAAATAAGAGCATCAGCTGTACACAACACACACACACACACACACACACACACATTTGATATATAATAAGTCAATGGTTAAAAGAAAAATGTATTAGAATGATGAGTTTTCTGATTTAAAGATTTTGCTGGATCAAATTTTATGATAAAAAAAATCTTCAAATATCTGTTTTTAGAGTTTTTAAGCTTTTGCTCACCGGTTTGTTTGATCACCGTCTCATTGATATTGCAGCTGAAGTGATTCCAACTATTCCACCTGCATGATTTTTTTCCCCAACTAAGTTTTGATGTGATTTAATCGTAAATTAACTATCAATTTGTTGTTTTTTTAATGGAGCTTAGTTAATTTGTTAGTATATACCTCAGTTAGAAACGCCTAGGTCCACGTTTAAACCTATGACTTCTACTCTAAAAGGGAGACACCACCAACTAGACTATCCCAGTTGGCATCAATTTGTTGTTAATGTCACTGACCTAATCTTTGCATAATTAAAAGAATCAAATTAAAAATTAATTTAAAATTTAATAAATAATAATAATGGTGAAATCAATATATTTTTAAAATATAATGAGATGGAAATAATCCAAATTTGTACAGGTTTTTTTTTTTTTTTTTTTTTATACTTTTGTCTTCAATTGTGATAAGAAGAAAACTCGTTACTTTGTCTGTTATTAATATTTAATTAATTAGAAAATAAAATTACATAATTCTAAAAAAGTATACTTCTTTAATTGCGAACATTTATTTTGATAGGAAGAGTAACAGAGAAATAACCGAGGATCAACAACTTGTACCACAGACACTCATGACTAGACAGGAAAAGAGAAACTTTAGAACTAGGTTCAAACGAGAACCTTTGTTAATTTTGTAAGAATGCAAGAATCTTCGTTTATGTACAAAATCATCTGGGATTTTACACTAACGAAAAAAGAGAAGTGGACCATGTACTAAATCACTGGTGATTTTACACATGTGATTTTATATGTGAATTATATATGATTTTGTACATGAATTATAGAAAGAGGTTCAAATGAGATAACTTTTTAAGAAAACGCGAGGACGATTCTCAACCACTCATCCGATCTATAAATGCGGCTTTGACCAGGTCACCCTTCTTTAATCATCTCCACCATCCATGAATCGCGTCAATCCTCCATGATTGCGTCCTGTGTGGCTGGGAATCGTTCTCGCGTTTTCTTAAATTGACAATGTTCTCGTATGAACCTCTATATATGTATGTATAAATATAAAAATTAATCATTTTATTGGATGCATGAACCTAATCCAATTAGTATTGGTTAGATCTAGTAAGAATATCTACCAAATAAAACCAAAAATCCAGTGGATTATTGCATCGGTTTAATTCCTTCACATCCATTAAATGTCAACCGATTACCAACCTTAACTTAATTTATCATCTATCAAATTAGTTATTATAACAAGAGTTCAAACAAGGTTATTAAATTGTTATAACACTTTTTACTTATAGTTAAATGTCAATCATATGTGATGTTCTAGTCCATTTAAATCAGAGACGTCGGCATTTGATGCTACCTAGACGGCCTCGTGTCAAGTCGCTACCACACGTCCACGCCGTACCAGGTTCTTCGTCAAACAAAGCTCAAACAAAAGTTAGATGTCTTTTTTAATATTTATTAAGAGACCCTTTTATTCATTGAGTCAATAGTTTACCCGTTTATCTTAGCATTTCTAAAAATGTTGTCAAAATTAATCATTATTTTGCACATAATAAACTACATTTCTTACGAATTAAATATTACATAAGTAAACGCGTACTTAATATGTTAT
This sequence comes from Centaurea solstitialis, assembly GCA_030169165.1. Taxonomy (NCBI): domain Eukaryota; kingdom Viridiplantae; phylum Streptophyta; class Magnoliopsida; order Asterales; family Asteraceae; genus Centaurea; species Centaurea solstitialis. The sequence goes on along the minus strand of CM058044.1, from coordinate 72,332,070 downwards.
TATGACTATTGATTACTATTTTCGTTCAATACTAATTAATTAATATAAACGAATGATTGAAAAAACAAAAGGTAGATGAAACGAACCCCATGGGAGGAGTGTCGGCAAGGCCATTGGCAAGAAGACCACGTCTCCCGTTCGGTGAAATGTTAGCCATTTCCACCGCCGTCGTCAACAGTAACACAACAAACATCACCACAATCGTTCCGCCGCCTGCCGCCATGATTTCCGGTGATAAGGAAGGAAGTCTCTAGGCTGGTGTGGTGGTAGTACAAATTATAGAAAGAAAGAAGAAAGAGTGAAATTATAAATTATAGTCCGTACGCTTAGAATTGAATTCCAAATGGTGATAACGACTTGGACCAATGGGAGCATATGGATATCATGCCACTCGACTTGTCTAGAAACACGTGAATCCCCTATCAATTTTCATTTTTTTTATGCTATAAAGTTATTCTTTTTCATTTGAAACCGTCAAATATAGCCACAATGCAATCAAACCCTCTCCTTTTTATTACTTTTAATCGATTTTTAGTGTATTCAACTTGAAGTTTTGAATACAATCGTTTGATTATCCTCAACATTTTATGTCATAATAAAGATTTTTGGTGATTTATTAGAGTTTTATATGCTGTAACACAAACACTGAGGTTGATCCGGTGCATCTTATCTCGGTATATCTTATTCTAATGTGCATCTAACAGTTGATAACCACTTTTCATCAAAACTCAATCTCTCGTGCTATATTGTATGATAAAATAATATAAAATAAAAATATAAAAGCCTTTAAATTTGAGAAAGAGAAATGATAGTTTAATTTTATTTTCACATGCGATATCTTTTTTTACTTCTTGTATCACAAATAAATGTTTACAATAAAAAATAGTACATTATTTTAAAAAAATATGTAAATAATTATTACATTTTTTAATTCACTAGAGGTCGGTACCTATTAAGAGTTTTAAAAAATATGAACATTAACTTTGAGACTAAATGAGTACCTTCAAAAAGCTATTTGCTCAAAATAAGATACTCGAAATCAAAGAAACAAAACAAAATATGGCATAACTCTTTTTTTAAAAGAATTTTTGTATGATTTCTTTTAAAGAATAACTCCCCCACAAGACCAAACCTTCGCCCACTAAAAAATAGGGTTGACAATTATCGACACGACACGAACCTGATATGAAAATAAACAAGTTTGGATTGAATTTTATGACCCGTTAATCCACCAATTTGTTTATTATACGTGTCGTCTTCTAGTTGATATATGGGTTTGGGGGTTGACCCGTCAACCCGTTTATCCCTTTTAAATATTTGTTATAACAAGTCACACACCACTACACCACACCAAATATTTTTTAGGTTAAATTTTCTTTTTCAGCTCCCAATCGTTTTGACCGACTCCACATTGTGAAATTGAGGATACCTACAACCCATTTATAACCTGTCAGCCTATTTATGACCTGCCTAGTTAAACGGGTTACATATGTCGTATAATGGTTAGAATTGATCGATGTGTTAATTATATGGATTGTGTCTGGATTGAGCTTTTCTGATCCACCAACTCAAACATGGTTTTCGTCCATACTGAAATAAGTTGTTACAGCTAATAAATTGCCCAAAATCCACTAGGAAAAAAAGTTCAGGCCCGATAAGCCCAAGTCTAGCCCAGGCTCAAAGACATTAAAGATCCAAAATGTTCTTTTCATTTTTTAAAGCACACCATTCTTTGTTCAAGGTTCGGTTAAAGTCCTAACTAGAAAAACCCAAGTTTTCTATGCTTATTAAACAAACTGTTTGTTTATATTTCTTTGAATATTAACATAATAAATTCTCAATATCTATGGATTTATTTAAATTGGTTTCAAACTTTTAGTAAAGTTATGGTGTACATATTGAAATCAAGTATCTATTTGCCACCATAAGCTTTCACGGGTTAGAAGAAATAAGATCGGCTTTTTGGTGATCTCAAAGCACCAATCCTCCATCGATGGCAAGCACCTGCAAGACGTAGAAGATCATATCCTATCAATGAAACCGAGACACATCATATTTTATTTACTTAATTAATGTTCACATTCTTTAAGGGATTACGTGTATTCATGTGATTGGTGGACATGAATAAGATATGAAAATTTTGGACATGTGATTTTTATCCACATTAAATCACATATTTTCTCTATTTGAATACTATAAAAAGTTTGATGATTAACTTAGAGGTAACTAGTGTTCATTTATCCTTGCAACCATGGATATCTAAATAAGCTTTTATGTAACTTGAACGGGAAATCCCTAGGGGCCCACTTGAACCAACAACCTATGGAGAGGATCCCGAGGCCTCACATTTATTTGTCAGATGAGTTGGCACTTAAAATTCCTAGCATCACATGGATTTTTTTAATTATTCTTTTAAATGTTCGACACACGAGAAAACAAGGTAACATATAACGATAGAATTGGGTTGTGTAGAAACCTGCCCAGTCATGTAACTAGCCGCGGGATTGAGGGCCAAGAATTCGATGAGCCCCGCAACCTCTTCGGGTCGGCCAAACCTTCCTGTAAATCAAATTAAAAACCAACCAATTTTAGTATCATTTTAGTATCCATGGAATTGAAGGCAAGAAAGAAAATTCTCACCCAAGGAGATTCTCTTCAAGTACTCTTTCAATGAGTCTTCCCCGAGCGGATTAGTCAAATCAGTTGTAATTAAACCCGGGGCAACAACATTCACCTATCATAGATAGACAAACAAATATATTTATGATCGTGAGACTATGTAAAACCCCATTTGATTAACTTCAAATAAGCCCTTTGAGGGTATACCGAAATGAAAGCCCTTTGCAACCGATGTTAGACGCGTACACATTGTCTCAGTGATAAATCTTGGCTTTGTAGCATGTGAGAATGAATATGTGTAACCCCATTTGATTGCTCTACAAAATAGCCTTTTGAAATGAAATTGTCAAAGTCTAGCTGATGTCAGACTCCAACATGCCCCCTTCAACCGAGGCTAGTAGATTGTCTAAGAGTGATAAACTTTGGTTCTGATACTATATAAGAATATTTGTAACCCCCTACTCTCCAAAAGAGCCTTGAGGAGAGAAGGAAAGTTCCAACATTACAGATTCGAGTACAAGACGAGATCTAATTAAAGATGCGAGGTAACTCACAGTTATGCCTCTTCTCGCGTATTCTTTAGCCACGGCTTTAGTAAAGCCAAATACTCCGGCTTTTGCAGCGCTGTAATTTGCTTGCCCAGCATTGCCACTCAGACCGGCAACAGACGATATATTGATTATCCTTCCCTAATTAAGAGAAGTTGACACCTTAAATATAGATTGAACCTACAAACATTTCTTATGCATATCCATAAAAATGAGAACACACACTGAAAAAAAAAGTCAAAAAAACATACATAGATTATATTTGGATGGGGTTGAGAGTTGAGGTGATTTGGTCAACTTTCGTAGGAGGCAGATGGCGGCTCCGGTGAGAAGGGTAGAAAGTGTGACTATCGAGGAGGAAGAGTAGCTAGGCTGCGAAAAATATGGGATGAGATTGATAAATGGACGTGATGGCTTTACACATTTTCTTGGATATGACCTCTTATACGTGTTATTGAAGATACAATATTACCGTAACGAATTAGGGGTGGGAATTTGTAGCTGACGTAGATGGGATCTCGGGACTCGGGAGGTAGAGGGGGTAGGGCTAGTGAGTCGGCAGATCGGGCATATAGGTTTAGTAACCCGCGCTCTAAGTTGGACTATAGGTGCGTGGTTTTTCTTACCATGCGACTTGCTTGTGTCTACTTTTGTCTGCATGTTGTTCTTTTCTTGTCTCAAGTTTGTTGCAAACTTTATCTTTTTTTCTCGTACTTTTCATGTGTCAGGGGTGTTCACAAAAACAACTGTTTTACTCTTATAAGTAGATGTCAGGTCTGCATACATCTCACTTTTCTTAGACTTCACCTCCGATTGGGATATAGTGGTCTACGTTTCGTCTTGTTTGGTTTATTTACAAAAGTAAAGAGAGGAATCTTCAGTTTTACTGAAAGAATATGACATAGGCACATAGCTACAACACCTATAGGTAAACTAACTAACTAAATTACCAAATAACAAGCGTAATTACTAAATTACCCTCTTATTCTAATAATTATAAGAAATAAGATACTAAAAAGGACTTCATGGGACTACCTTTTTCTTCTTCATCATAATTTTGGCAGCAGCCTGGAAAAAAAGAGAGAGAATTTCAGTAAAAACAATGCCCAAATATGGTAAGCTACAAATATTGAGAACTTTCCAATGTATTAAATACTGGCATGAGACGTGGCAATCCCACAACGGGGCCACAACATTTATAAAAGCGTGACTGGTGACGGTAAATCTGTGCATCATATATAATTATATACACATGTTTTCTACTACTACCATCTAATGGGTCAATGATATTAAACAATTTAAACTAGATTATTATATATTACAACGTGATATTAGGCACAAGCCTTTTAGAACACTGAAATTTTCAAGAATCGAACCTGTGTACATAGGAACACACCGGTAAGATTCAAATCAATGACCTCTTGCCATTGAGACGGCTTCATCGTCAACAACAGACCGTCCCTTGTAATCCCTATATCGTTCATCGAGATCGCATAAAAACGAAACATATATAAAGAAAGTTGGTGAAGTGGGAAGAACCAGAAACTTAACCTGCATTGTTGACCAATATATCCACACTTCCCCAAGCATCAACTGCCTGTAATTAATTGATTATTAAGTCAGAAAAAATTATCAAAGATTATGAGATAATTGTTATATATGACTCACAGTTTTAAACATAGATGCAACATCTGGTTCTTTTGAAACATCTCCCCTAAATGCAAGTGCCTCACCACCCATTGTCTTAATCTGAAAAGAAATAGCCACTAACATTATATGTGATCATAATTAATTAGAATATTACAAGAGTTGGAGACAAATCACATAACAACTATTTTAAATGATGCTTGAACATTCAGTGTTGATACAATGTTGTTTCATAAATGAAATGTCGAAAGATTTTGCATTTAAAATACGTAAATTAACTTTTAGACATGAAACACACTCTTGTACTCACACATAGGATAAAAAGACATGTGAAACAATATGAATCATAACTTAAAAATCAAACTTAAACTCTTGCTAGGCAGAGTATAAAGAATAAGTTTGATCGGCTGTTTGGTTGTTTTTCCTTTAAATATCGTACAAATTAAGTTGATTTGTATTGATCAAGTTAGAGTATTATTTGTTTGTTGTGTCAAATAAACCAAATTAACTCGATAAAACACAAGGAATCATAATTCAGTATAAATTCACCTGGTTACAAACTTCATCTGCATCCTTAGATGACCTTGCATAATTAACTAGAACCTGCAATAATAATCCATAAGAATGAAAAACACAATATTTTATGACCCACCACCAAAACATCTTGTGACATCATATCTATCTTAAAGTCTTAAAGTCTTAAAGTCTGTTGATTCTGTTACCAATGCTCCCCTACCTTAGTGGTATCTAGGTTATCGGTAGAGACCAACCTCCAAGAAGGTCTTGTCACTTGTCCAAACCTTACCAAAGGTAAAAAGAGTGTGTGAATTTATTTACCGTATATATTATATATACTTCAAAAAGAAAAAAATCTCCACTGAGCCTTTATTTGCGAGTTGAGTTTTGTAACTCGCATGAAATGCATGTATATTTATATTACACACGAGGCTAATGATAATTGACAATTTAGTTTGAGCGAAGCCTAGGATCACCTATTTTCGAAAAAAAGAAAAAGAAAAATTCACTTATAAGTACAAAAAAATTTCTGACCTTACAACGAGCTTTGCCTAAAGCCAGCGCAACCGCCTTGCCGATACCTCTAGAGGCTCCGGTCACAATAACAATAGGAGGTTCTACTGTTTGTGTTGCTTCTTCAACACATGTTTGTTGAATAGCAACCACATGAGCTTTTAAACCTGCAAGTACAACCATGAAATTGGCATTCGATCGTACAAGGTACCTAAAATGAATGTTTTGAAGGTACGTTTTACAATTTTCAAAATAATGTTTAAGTCTTATTTATTTTAGGTCGAGCCTTAAGAAATGAGAAACTTGAGTTTTCGTGGTTTTAATTTGTTCTATATAAAACCAAAATGAAATCTAAAGCGGACATATAGTGACAGATTCGACATGTGTAGAAAAACAAAGAGATTTCGAAAAGTCACGTTTGGTAACAGCTGGGACAAAATATATGAACAGGTATACATGAACACCTAAGTGGGAGCTACCACCCTTTTAGGAACTAACCACTACGCAACACCTTGGTGGTTTGGATTAGTTTTTTGTGGTGGTAAAAATCAATAAGTTAAAAAATGTTTGGGTTAAAAAGTGGGGTGTCCTTTTTGGGGGGATATTCCTTGAATAGGTGTTGGGTTCAAATCCAATCTGATGCCTTGAAGCCATTTAAATGGAAACTGGATGGCTAGGTTGTGGGTGGTTATTCTCTTTGGAGAGGTTTCGAACTCGGGTGATCGTGACTTGAAGCCATGGTGGCACGGTGATACTCCGTTGTACCAACATGCCGTTAAAAAAATGTGATGAAAAAAGTCAAAAGGTAAGTCAAAAAGTCAAACCCTCTTATCTTTGCTAAAAGTGTTTTTCTTTTGTATCAAAAACTATTTTGAAAAATGTTTTTTTAATTTCCAAACACTATTTTTAAATTATTGATTTTTTTGAAAAGAAATAAGTCAATAACCACTTTTGAAACAGGCTTCGAAACACCCTCTTAAACTGATCGAACTCAAAGCAATACAACCTTGCTTGAATACCGAAACCTAACAATGGACTCGAAACTCTACAGAAAAAACAAGTAACAGTATATCTCACTATCTCAGAGTCGGATTTTACCTCCAAAATCGCAAGAAAACTTACGAAAATGGTATCAACCTAGAATTTCGAATTATACGCTACAACAAAGAGTGTGATATTGAAAAGGAAATGAGAAGAAAGGGCATACTTACTAGATCGGCATTGCGTATAATCAAAGCTACGTTGGATCTGAATGGATGAGAACTTCTTGCCGGAAAACGTGAATCTCTTATTGGCGCCGATAATTCCTGAATTGTCTGTGATTCCGATAGATTTGAAAGCAACGAAAGAAGCAAATGCAGCCATGAGTCGTTCAGATTACAAAAACAGAAGTGAGAAAGGACCGCGAACAACGGCTATATATCATAGATATTGCTACAAATAACGAAACTAAGGGTATCATTATATAGATGATATATCATAAACTTAGAAGGGGTTTGTTGAAGGATGATCATTATGACTTCCTTTTTGCTCTTAAATTCCAACACTATTATTATTGTTATTGCACTTTCTTCTTTGTCATGCTCCTCAGGGCTACATATTAGAATTTTACTAGCTGAGACTTGAGATAGATACCCGTGGGTACTCCGACCCTACTAGGGTGGGGACAAGGATTTATTTTCATATCGGAAGTGGGATGGGGATAGTATCGGGGATGGCATTATCAGTCCCTAATCTAACCTTGATTAATTTTTATTTATTTATTTAATAAATGAAAGTTTGGTCGTGAGCTCATTGTTCATGGTGAATGTTTATGCATTATTCATGGTGAATAATATATTATTATTCATCTTGAATAATGCACGGATACTAACTTTTGTTAATTAGGCTGAATGTGGACATGTGTCGCGTCTCGGTTGTCCTCACATTCACTATGAAAGGTGAGTTTTTATTTGAACTTTACCCTCTCACTCTCTCTATTGTTGAGATGCTAAAATCATCTATGTTTGCATAGTTCTTTTAAAGGTTATATGAGCTTCGAACAATTATATTGCAATTACTTTTGACATCAACAATTTTGTATTTGTTCGAATTAGAATATGAGTATGGAGGTAAGGTGTACACGCTCCTATAAACCAACTTCAACTTGACATTATCATAAAGCGCACGGTCAAGGGAATTGCACCCCCTTATGGGGTCTACGCTCTTTGCATTGGTTATGATCACGTTATATATTAAAAGCCCATGTACGAAATTTATTATCGTGTAACTTTTTGGGCCATGAAAATGAATTGTTGATAAACATGTTAAACTCGATAAGCGCTTATTAGGTAAGAATCATTTCTCACACTCATCATGCAAGACTATCGGTCTTTGTTTTGCTCTTATCGAGTAAGTTTCTTGGTGTTTATTATGCTCAATTAGTAAGGTAAACCATATCGACAACACTTACCTTGTAACATCCCGCAATCAATAAGCATTTAGTCATTTAGCGAGTCGTTAATTAAATAATTCATTGGCTACCAAACTTCTATAACAATAGCTTTTATTGTTTGTCTTATGTATTGATAATTAATTATTAGTTGACTATTTAGCGCCAAAATAATTGTGGTTCTATCCAAAGTAAACTGTTGATTAACTACTCATAGGCTCTATTTTAATTTTTGAACACCCGAAAAACACAATAATATTTGTGTTTACACTAAATTTTGTTTGTAAATTTAGTTTAAAACTCTGTGATACCTGACTATATAAAAGCTCGAGATGTTACTTCAAAAAAGTATATCAATTGCTATCTAACATCAAAACATGAATTACCATCTAACAATTTTGGAAGAAAAGAAAAAGATGAAAAAGAAAAGAAAGAAAGATAAGTAATATTTTAATTCATTTTCTTGATAGTAAAAGGAAAGAAAAAAATAATAAATTTCCATTTTATTGAAAATGAGAGACGAAAGAAACTATATCAAGTTTACAACTATACATTTATTTATTTTACAGTATAGTATAACTTGATGGGTATATTGTAATGTTATAAATATTTTTAATTGTTATAATTTTTTTTGAACGGCAAGCTAAAACACACATACGAACTGGGGTATCCGGGATCAAGGGCAGCCGACTAATCCCCCATCAACCACGACCCACCCAACAAAACACAACGTACCTTATGTTTCCCAACCATTTTAAAACATGAACCCACACCCATCAAATACGTTCTTGTCTCGCTAATTCAATCGATCAGAATGGTATTCACAAAGTGTGAGGAGGAATGTAATTCTATAGCAACAAAGATGAGGGTGGCGATTACGGATAGGTAGTAGGATGACAATCAATGCTAATAAAAATGCCGACAATCATGAATCAACTAACCGGAAATTGTACGCTTGAATACAATCACAAATACAAAGCTTGGTTTCGGCTAAATTGAAAGGTTTGACAAACTCTACGTAAGCTTACTTGGATGCCTAATTATTTTGTAGCCATCTCAAAGCGGCTTTTGGTGCTCTCACATCACCATCCCTCCATCGATGGTAAGCACCTGCAAGACAAGATGATCATATGTTTAATTTGACAAGCCATGAGTATCCACTTTCAAAAGTAAATGCATACTTTCCGATTCAACCTTAAATTATAAGATGGTAAAACTGTCATGTAAGTGTGATGATTACACATTTGAAAAACTATGCCTTTCTCATTGTGGACCTTTACTTTGGGCCCAAGGAAGTATTTATATGTTACATGTCATCAATCATGGATATGTAATTATATATACGCGTGTGTGTGTTGGTAGCTAACATATCTCTACATAGGCTCTTGTAGATAAAGACTGAAAGGGGTTCCACATAGCAGTGATGGGTTTCCTTGTAACTAAAGATGTACTCTTTTCCGAGTATGCTGATATAAAAGTCAAATTTACCAACGAAGGACCAATAATTTCTCACACATAACCAAAACAAAGTAACATATAACGCAAGATTTGGGTGATGTAAGAACCTGTCCGGTTATGTAACTAGCCGCGGGATTGAGAGCCAAGAATTCGACGAGCCCAGCAACTTCTTCGGGTTGGCCATACCTTCCTGTATATCAAAATTAAGGAGAACCAAGTTATTGTCATTCGTCACAAAAGTCGCCAGTTACAAAACTTTGCTTCTCACACAGCTGCATCCCACATACAAAAAAAAAATGTACACCATCTGTATAAATTAATTGTGAAATCATGACACATAGTTGAATAGAAACGTTTGATTATTCATCTAAGGGTTGGGTTCCAGTGAGAAGGGAAGTTATGGTGAGAAGAGTAAGAAGGAATCTCCACCCTTGGATCAATCCTAATTGAAGATCAACTCTAATGAGATGCACCGATAGTCCAAGGTGCACCGGAACAATTCCCTTTTAAAGCACAGTTCATGGGTGGGCATGAGATTAAAAGTGGTAAAAGGTCCAGATCCCTTCTTACGCTTCTCAACTCAACTTTTTTTCTCACACGAATACACGATCCTTTGCCATTCATCTAATGCCCAAAATTTCTCTAAACATAGGCACAATAAAAGAAACTTAGAATCTGAGTCACAATTTTGAAAGGGTGTTGTTATATGGACCCCCTTTAGCCTTTTACCCACACACATAAAAGTAGACCCCCCCTATACTGGGTCCCACCTAATGTACTGTTGGGCCAAAGGGAATGTAATAAAATAAGAGACAGTGGGGTGCTGTTTCCTTACCAGGTAAGACTTAAGAGCCTCTTACCCGGTAAGAGATGATGTTCACTACACTTCCAACTGACCTAGGTGCTGACCGAGTCAGCCACCAATGTCACTGACCAACTCAGACAATGCCCACCTAAATTGTTTTTATTTGTAAGCAGTTGCTACAAAATACTTGGTAATCAACTATTTCCAGTCACCACTCACCCAGTTCAAACCTCTTACCCATACCGCAGTCACATTCACACCTGGTCAGTGCTTATGTGTTGGTAAACGGCAAGTTTCATCATGTTACTTGCCAGGATAATAATATTTAACAAGGAAATGAAGAATCAAGAGACAACTACTGATTAAAAGACAGGAAAGAAATATCTCACCCAAAGGAATAGACTCTAAGATCTTTTTCTCTAAGTCTTCCCCAAGCTTAGCAGTCATATCAGATGCAATAAATCCAGGGGCAATAGCATTCACCTGTAATACAGTGATAAACCTATTTATGACCATAACTACAGATTATTCGTGTAGTAACTAGTTATATGACTAGATGTGAAGACAGAAAAAAAAACACACTTGCAGAAACTCACATTAATGTTTCTGCTTGAATATTCCTTTGCCACAGATTTAGTAAAGCCAATTACTCCGGCTTTTGCAGCACTGTAGTTGGCTTGCCCAACATTGCCAACCAGACCAACCACAGATGCAATATTGATGATTCTTCCCTGATTGAATAACATGGTAAGTAGATTAAACCTACAAACAATTCCCATGCAGATCCAGGAGAAGAGAATACACACCAAGAAAAGCCAAAAAGATAACAAATTCATAAAGTTCTCTGGATTATATTTTAGAACAGTGTGCAAGTTCCTCAAAAAATAAAAAAATAAAAAAATAAAAAAATAAGAGAATATTATTTTATGTTTTTTAATTTTTTTGTGTATAGGCCCCTGCAGATAATAGTCAGGCAAGCCCTCCGGTGGCCTTGAGAGGACTTGAATTCGTCACCTCTCTCGGGAGCAAACTTAATGTCTGCCACATATGTATAGCTAGAGATGTCAGATTCTTCAGAATACCAGACCCAACACAACTACACAAGCTGAGAACTGAAAATTAACTTCTTTTTTATTTTCTACAATTATGCAAACATGTTTTCAACGAGGTAAGAGATTTCCAGTCCAGGATGCAGAGAAAATCAAGCCAGACTATGGACTGTTATATAGTCCTTCTATATCATTTGGCTTGCATTTTACGGTGGTGTGCCTAAACGATGATAAAACTGGTATATTTAAAAGGAAATGCAAGCAAAAGAAAAGGGAAACAAGATACTAAAAGGCACGTGGTGAGACTACCTTTTTCTTCTTCATCATAATTTTGGCAGCTGCCTGAAAAGAGATAAAATTCAGTAAAAATGATACCCAAATATGCTAGCGAACAAATATATGACAATGTTCAGGAACCAAACCTGTGTGCATAGGAATACACCAGTGAGATTCAAATCAATAACGTCCTGCCATTGAGATGTTTTCATCCTCATCAACAAACCATCCCTTGTAATCCCTGCATCATTGGTTGAGATCACATTAGACATTAAATGTGTTAGTAAGAGAGACGAAAAGAGAGTGAAAGAGATAGGGAGGGGATTCTCTCTCTTCCTTTGCATTTGATTAGAAATAAAAAGTGGGAAAAGAGGTCAGATATTGTATTCTACCACTTATGCCTCCATATTGAAAATAATAATTTTCTGCAACAATTATACAGATAAGTAGTTGTAGAGCAATTTTGAAGATGTTTATTATACACACAAAAAAGACATCTTTTGATAAAAATTTAGAATCTATATAATGGAATTTAATTGTCAATCTTTGAATAACTTCTTTGCTTCCTAAGATTGTGTGAATTTTTTCGTGATTTTTACATAGCTAATACTGTAAAAATATCAACTTGTTTAAGACTGCTTAATTCACTGCGGTTATGTTTACTTATTTGCCTCCTCTTTTTATAAGAGATCTCTACTCTTTCTGTAACTTTTTTTTTGAGAAGGTTCATCTGAGCTTTTGCCAGACTACATCCTTGGCAATTTTTATCGAGAGCTAAACATGCTCCCCTGAGATTAATACTCAGTGGCCACCAATTGCGCACGCATGGATTCGAACCCGGGTGGGAGCTACCACCCTTTAGGAACTTACCACTACGCCACACCTTGGTAACTTCTTTCCTACCAAATATGAGAAAAAAATGAAATTTAATATGATTGAAATATTCCCTCATCTTCATTCCTATCAAACAGAACCTAGAAGTAAGACTGTGATATGGAAGAGGGGTGGGGTAGGTAAGGTGGGAAGGAGGGAAGAGTTGGGTAACCTGCATTGTTGACCAATACATCAACAGTCCCCCATGCATCAACTGCCTGTAATGAACATAAAGTCAACAAAGTTCCAACAATGTTTTTAACAAACAATCAATATGTTAAAGAATTATTGCTCACAGTTTTAATCATAGATGCAACGTCTGCTTCTTTTGAAACATCCCCCCCGAATGTAAGTGCTTGACCACCCACGGCCTCGATCTAAAAGGAAACAGCCACTTCCATTATATGGAATCATTTTTATTACAAGATAATAAGATTGAACCAAACCTTTTACATTGTTTTACCCCTAAATAAACACCCTTCCCTATTCCTCAAACTTAGTGGCATTTCCTTCTACTTAATAAATCAAATTTCTTGTATTAAAATTCAGAAGGCAAATAGCAAAATGATAAAGACAAATATCAGACCTATTATTCCTCAGGAATCCGATACAGAGTTTAATGTACCCGTAAATCAACTAGCAAGTTCAGACCCGTTCACTTAACTCACTCATGCAAGCAGAGAGAGCTACTCAGAGTAGCAAAAGGAATCAAAATCATTGCTCACCTCTTTGAACACTAATTTGAAGGTAGGAACACAGTTCCAAACACGGAATATCAAGTAAATAGAAATTAGGAATCTGTTTAAAGCTCACCTCTTTACAAACTTCTTCTGCCTCCTTCGACGACCTTGCATAGTTAACCAGAACCTGCAAGATTAAGTCAAACCCTAACATAAGAAGACAAGGTACAACTTCTCTGACCCACCACTAAAACATCATGTGTATCACACTGTAAAGGATGCACATCAACATGTACGTCGAATTGTGTTAATTCCATTATGTGACCACCAAAACAACTTAATTTTCAGCTCTGTGTAATATTTTGAAGAAGAGACTATCAATAATATACTAATGGAACTCTTCATGAGATCCATTCCTTTGCCATTCGTAGGCATGAGCGGGTGTCCTACATCTTGAGAAAGTGATTGATTGTAGCTAAGCTGGTCTTAAAGTTGAGATGCATTCCATTTGAAGCAAAGTAATCATTATGTGAAATATAGACTACATACATGCTCAATCTAAAAATCATGAATTAGGATGCAGATATTATCCAGCTATATACTATACTATGAAACTGTTTATCATGCAATTGCCCAGACCAGAATAACAGAAAATAATCTATCAAATACATCATGGTCCCAATGAATGATGATTACGATTTCAAATTATTATGATAACATACACTGATAGTATTCCAAGTTCCTTTGTTTATAAACAACAAATCAACTCACACGCTCATGTCCCTAAAGAGACTCAAACTCTTAATCTAAAGGTTATAGAGCTCCCTGGCTTGGTAGGCGTTGGGCCAAAGACTTCTAAGTCACTTCAAGTTCCTACTTCTATTAGCAGAAGAAATAGAATAAACACTCAGGCACGTATGATATTAATTGGACATCTTTTAGAAAATGAAATCCTATATTTCAAAAAATGTCTAGAGCAAACTACAGAATGCATTTGCAACATGAAATGCACATATTCCATATATCATAGTTACGCATAACGTCAACAATATTTCATATCCAGCGTGCATCAAAATTCTAAGTCACAAAAATATATCTGACCTTACAACCAGCTTTGCCTAAAGCTAGCGCAACTGCCTTGCCAATACCTCTAGAGGCTCCGGTCACAATAACAACAGGAGCTTCCACCTTTTGTGTTGCTTCAACACTTGCGTGTTCAATAGTAGCCACCTGAGCTTTCACACCTGCAACCGCAATTACAGGTAATGATTCATCTTCACATATAATTTATCAGATGCATAAATAAAGCAGTTTCAGCAACAGATCACACAGAAGTCATGATAGAGCAAATCACTGGTATTATTTCAAGGAGAACACACAAAATTACCTGCCTAACTGTAGGAAAACGTTATGTATCCAATTCAACTTCAATATGTAAACGAAGAAGATACTACTTCTAAAACGCCTGACAAAATTTAATCTACTGTAAACCGTTTCTGATTTGATATGAAACAATCATTCTAATTCCTAAAAGGCACAAATAACTTCATCTCACTCTCTATGCATAAAAGAGATCAAAATTCACATCATAAGCTGTAAAAAACGCAACTAGCTGTGCAATCGTCTTCCATCAGTTTCTACAAACAGGAGTTTGATATTGAAAACAAAACTTAGAAGAAAATCATACCGGATGAAGCAAAGGACACTTTAGATCGGCATTGCGAGTAATTAACGCTACGCCGGAGCTGAACCGAGGACGCATTCTTGCCGAAAAAGGAAACACTCCGATCGGCGGATGTAATTCCGGATTTCTGTGAGATTCCGGTGGAGTTGAGAGCGGCGGCGAAAGAAGCAGAGGCAGCCATGAGCTTTCGATATAGAGAAGGTAAAGAAGAAAGAGAAGAAGCTATGGTAGGAGTCGCCAGAAATGGAAGATTTGGTTTTATATAAGAATGGATTGAGAGAGGGGCTTTCGTCTTGGAAGCTCAGACAATGGCGATATAACCGAAGCTTGAATACCTTGGAGTGTCACACCACATTTTTTTCCTGTAGAAAGAAAAACCCCTTTTTTCTATGCGGTTTTTTCTCAAACGAGTCAAAAGAATTAGGTATGTTTATTCCATTAATATAATCTTATTTCATAAAGATTTATACTTTTGAAAAGAACTTATTTATAAAGTTTACGCTTTAAAATCAAGGTTCTAAATGATACGAGGTGTGAGTGATTTTGATGTCATTTTTCAAATTATGACTTAAAACAGCAAATATGTATATATAATATTAATATATATATAGAGGAAAGTTCAAATGTGAACCACTTTTTGGTTGTGAACGTGAGGACAACCGAGAACGCGACACGTGGCGACTTTGAGTGTGGTCCCCCTCTTTAATTTAATGCCCTCCCATGAATCGCGCCTAGTCATCCGCCGTGGATCTGACGTGGCGCCTAGTCATCCGCTACGTGTCGCGTTCTCGGTTGTCCTCACGTTCACAACCAAAAAGTGGTTCACATTTGAACCCACCCATATATATATATATATATATATATATAAAATGTTTATATGTCTTGTTATATTAAACAATAATGATTAAAATTCATAAACATTATAAACAAAATAGGATCATTGCATTGATTATTTGATAACAAATATGCATAGCGTATAAAAATGATTTCTGAAGTTTATAACAGAAAGAAATTTTTGTTAACGGTTATGAGTTTCATAATCCATATCTCTGAACTAAGTTCTAAGTTCTAATATCATATGCCAAAATACATATTAGATTGAATTATGTTAGATGTATCTTATAAAAAAGTTATCCTTCTATGCAATCTTTATAACTTATCATAATCAGCGGAACATAATTTTCTCGTCATCTAACTTGTGGTTGATGAATTCTCGCTTTAAATGAAAAACTAGATACATTAATCTTTAATTGAATAAGCAATAAATTAGATATAAAAAATTATTTATGCCTTATAACCCGCCATAACCAACCATAACACGTCATAACCCGTCATAGTGAAAGCCACGCCATAAAGTCATGCCACGGGCTTTAACGTGGCGGCAAAGGCTACGCCTTGATGTTAAGACACGCCAGAACGCCACCATAACACGTTTTTTAGAACATTGTTTAAAAGGTGTTTTACACAGGAAAACCTTAAAACAACGAAAAATCGAGAAACATCTTTGTAATCTTTCATTCAAACTATATGCATTTGTGCATAGCAATAAATTAAGTTGTTTTTTATTTTTATTTTTATGTACTTAAGTATATTATAAACCATCTAGATTAAAGGCTATAAATGCGTTTATCCAAAAAAAAAATTTAATTTCCCTTGAACCTGACGCAAATGTTACAGATACAACTATACTATATTACAAAACATTTTACTCAAAGTTTAATGACAATTTATAAAAAATTTGGTGCTATTTTATGCTGCTCAATTACTTAATACTTTAAGTTTATAAATTTCTAATGCTTATGTATAGCTATTAAATCTACATAAAACCTAACTACCTAATATTCCTAACCATATTCTTTAAATTCAAATATCCCTACCATATAGCTTTAAATTAAATGGCTCCATTTTATAAATTAAGTTACTAAATATAACTAATAGTTTAATTAAACAAGTTATATAGAAAATAAGTATTTTATTCTTTTTAAATTGACTAGTTAACGTACCCGCGCGATGCGGCGGGTGTAAAAGATTGTAAAGTGCTTCTATTTGTCTAAGTTCTGTAATTTTTAAACCTTTGTAGTTGTACGGTAAAACAGTTTGTTTCTAAACGTAAAAATGACACAATATATAAGAGGATACAATAAACCTTGGTAACATATATATACTCATAATTAATACATCTTTTGATCACGTATTCTTATCTTTGGACATGCAAAACATGATGTCCCAATTTAAACTAATGTATTTTACACATTGGTTGTAACATTTCAACCAAAAAGAAATATATGACGTCCCTATTTTATCTATTATGACGTTGTCTATTTAAACAAAATCATCATTGTTTTTAAACATCGAAATCTAACATAGGTTTAAAGTTGGAACCACACCCTGTTTGGCCTTGAAGTCAGTGTCCTCCAACTTTCTCGGAACATAGCTTATAACAAATCTATGACTCAAACATTGATGAATAAACCTATATGTTTCAGTGAAGGGTATGTAGAGAAAGGTTCAAACGAGAATGTAATCATTTTAAGAGAATACGAGAAGCAATCTCAGCCACTCATCTCGTGCAAATCATATATGATTAAGTACTGTCGAAAGAAGAGGGGACGCGGGCGGGTTACATGCTGGTTGTAAGTCACATGTAACCCGCGCAGTTGTTAATCAAGTATGATTAACTGCACAAATCATATGTGATTTACTATATGAATCATATATGATTTTGTACATGTTTTTTATATCTGAATTTTTTCCTTTGTTAATTATATATGATTTTGTACACAAAAATCATTCTCATATTCTTTTAAATTGATGTCGTTCTCGTTTGAACCCACCTCAGGGTATGTATGTGTGTATATATATATATATATTCAATGCAAGCATTTTTAGATTTACAACATTTCTTATGCAGGGCTATCATATTCGAAGAAATTTAGAGAACCAACGTAATGTTGATGAAAGAAAATTTTTCATTTTACTTTTAAGGTCAAAGTGGATCGCTCTTTCTCAAGACAAAATAAACAAGCTTACATGTTAGTGTCAAGTACAAGTCATGAGGTATAGTTACTGGGTGAAGAGTCAAATTGGCATTCCTCAAAAATTGTTCAATTACCCATTATCATATTGAAAAGGCACTTCTATATGACAAAATGGAATAATGATCGGTATACGAGTAATCCCTCATCGGCGATGAGTTCATTTAGTTTCTGCTGGGTCGGCTGGAGGCTAACATGCAACAGCAGCATATTACCAATTTTTGGCTGCTATTTGGTGCGCCTTTTTCAGTCTCTGGGCCGCAATGCTGAATTTTCAACGTGTTATACGCTTGTTAGCAGCTCTCGCTACTGTGGCTTTAGCGTCGGCAGCGAAATCAAGAACTTTAAAAGTCACGAGAATCAAGAGTTAGCGGTGGACAGGTTGGATGGTCGGAATAATGGTGATTTGTAAGGCTTTCTGCTGCACGAGATCGAAGTTTCTGCAGAGTCTTGACAACAGCTCCTCAAGAGATCAACTTGGGTGTTTGGCTGACGCTTGGCGGTTTGGATGTTGAAGGCCTTTATATTCACATTCAAGCCAATCTCGAATTTCTGTTACCAGGACCATTCACATCCCCCTTGTTAGCTTTTTTTCCATCCTTAACCCCCTTAGCTTCAGCACCCAAATTCCTATTCACCTGGATTTATTCCACTATCCAAAAAGTTTGTCACTGCATCTTAAAACAGATCATCTTCAGTCCCACAAGCATTGCTGCCACTCTCTTTGATGATCCTCTTCTCAATATTGGGACCTTCATAACAAAAGAGATCATAAATTATAAGAAAAACTAAACAAAATATGAGAGGTCTTAAATATAACACCTATAAACATCAAACTAAGTCGAGGTCAATAGGCTTTAGATCGGCAGCTCCAAAACGACAGCTTCAGATCATTATATAACTAATGATTTACATTATAGGGTTGTGATAAACAATAAATACTATGTTTATCAAGATGATTCAGGTCATAATAGGACTCTTACGTGATTCCAAAACTGTATACATTGGATTTTTTAGTATGAACCTCCTTCTTCAATACTTCAGGCGTGTAAATGAGAGTAACGACCATATTCTTCTTATGAAAACCATAGGTTGGCTTGCGTGATGATCTCCGGTTTTAGTGTGAGCTGTTTAAGATCTCCCATGTATTCGGACAAACCAAAGTCTACAAGATGCGACTGCAGGGTTTGGTCAAGCTACATTAAAATGAACAAGTTTAATGGTTTCCACATTTAAAAAAATAGTTGCGGGACATTATCCTCAAAATGAGCAAGTTTAAAGCTTTTTTATTCAAAGAAAAAAAGTGATATATTTCTTTCTTTTCAGACCATCCGCCCCGAGAAGAACCCTACCATTATTAGCCGTCTAAGATAACACACATAACACATCATGCAAAGATCTCTTAGCTTCATCAAGAACATGGGAAGCTGCAATAAAATGGGATCAGTATAAATGCCAGAAATCAAAGTTATTGCCGTTCAAGAACTATGACCTCTTGTTAACAGGTTGTTTGGTTGGTTTTCCATTGTCATGTACGGATAAAGTCGTCTGTATAGATTGATAAGTTTTTTGTTTTGGAGGGTTTTTTTGATAATTATAAGGAGCTTGTTTTTTGATTAAGAGGGACAAGTTTGGAAAAACGGCTTTCTGCATAAACTTCCCTCCTAAAAGCTTATTGAACAAGCCAATTTATATATCATTAAGCCACTACCAAACAGCTATTTATAGCTGACCGAATAAGTTATGAGTCTCATTGAACTCATTAAGCTGCTAACAAATATGGAAAAAGCGGTAAGCCCCTTTATCCAAACACTAAAAACAACTTATCCACTTTACAAAAACATGATAAGCAGATTAGAAGTTTAAATAAGCAATCCCAAACACCTCCTAAATATCACACAAAGGAAGGCCTTTGGCAAGAGATAGAGACGTTGTTTCCTAACAAGCAGATGTTTACATCTTAACAATATGCTTTCATCCCCTAATAATTTGGCTTTTCAAGTTCAGTTCTCATGATACTCTGTACTAAAGTTATATGCAGCAAAAGAAGTGAATGAATTAGGCATTTTTTTCTTATCCAATTTGCAAAAGTACACTTTCATAATTGTTTAAGAAACTACCTTGCTGACATAATCTTATTCAAATCGTTGGGTTTAGATACAGCAAGTTGGTTTGATAATTAAAAATTAACCACATATTTATCTGAATTATTCAAGCCATTTTCAATTTTCATCAAGTGTTCTTGGATGAAAAGCCACAACCACAACCAAGAAAATAAAACCCTCTATGTAAATTTAAGTTGTATCTGGTTGCAAATTAGAAGATGATTCTTGCATAAAAATTTAAAAAATAGAAAGTTTGAATTTCGAAAAACAAGAATGGGTTTGACCTGAGGATGTAAAGTAGTTGCTTGAAATCAGTATCCAATTGAACCCAGATCGTTGCTTACCTTCATAGAAGAACAGATGCCTACATAAATCAAACAAAGAAATAAAAATAGAAGTGGAACTGGAACTGGAATTGGATCCATTTGATCAAAAGAATCGGCAAATAAACAAAGATCAACGAAAAGGGTTTTGAGAACACTTACAACCGGTTTGCAAAATCAATTCTTAAACACGTTTGTGTTGGTCTTAGACTTTGATAAAATCCTTTCCAGAATTCTATACCATCACCGAGAACACCTTGGCCAAATTCAGTGCTAAATGACATCTCACCACTGCAATTCATGAGATGCAGTAGCATCACATTAAGAACTTGAAAAAAAATATAACAGATGCAATTAACAAAATCCGCCAATAAGAACTATCGAACTGTGTAAAAATATGTTACCCTTGGGAAGCAGCCTCCCTCAGTACCACATGAAGAGCTTGGATAGTCTCTCGCTGTCTGCCGCTTAAGAACCGGTTCAGACGGTGAAGGGCTTTTTTGGCAGCAAATTTTATGGCGACCTTAAGCTCACGCTCCCCCCTACAAAATATAACAACAAAAGACTTTTGGTTATCAATTTTATGGATGAATCCAAACCCTAATAATCAGAAACTTTTTGAAATTTTGCAAAGATGGATGGATGGTTACAAAAGACAAATTGATACCTACATGGGAACATTGTAAGTAGATAAGATAAGATGGTTATATAAAAATCCAACAATTAGCCCCATGAATGAAATCAGGGTGGAAACTGCATATATGCATGTTCCAAACATGAAACCACAAGCCTAAAAGATAAAACCAGTCCAAGCAGGATATCAGATAAGCATGGCAATCAATAAGGTAATCAAGTAATTAAAAACTATGAACTCTAAACAGATGATCTAAGGAATGACTTTTAAATGGATTGCAAAATCGATTAACAAAACAATTTTGAAGCTTTTGTGATTTTAAATGGACAAGCTTAGATCACAAAAGCTACAACTATACACGGGTTTTTTTTTTTTTTTTTTTTTTGGGGGGGGGGGGGGGGGGGGTTCTCAATTGTAAGACAAAAAAGGGGAAAAAATGTATGGCTGATACAGTCATAATTCTCCTATGGAGCCAACATAGATTCTTCTAAAGATTAACGAAACATTAAGCATCTTCAAAGAATCATATTATCACACAACAAATTCATCCAAGAAAACAGTTTGAAGAGTGATTGGGTGAGGTTTGTAAATGTAGAATTAACTACATATAAAAATATATTGGTATCACTTCTATAGCAATTGAAAAGATAAATCAAACTCACCATCATTTCAAGCAGGAACGCAAAATATTTGATAAGAAACAAATCATCAAAAGATTAAGATATGTAGATGAAAAGGAAAAGAATCATATAAATAAATGTAAATCAACTATATATTAAAAGAGAAACTAAATAGTTTCAATGACTTTCAGATGAGAGGGTGTTCTTTTATCCAAACAAAAATACACTAAGAACATTTTTGATAGGTTTGATACCTCCCACTATTGAAAACCATAATCTTCTAGCACCAATAAGCTTGGGAATGTTGATGTTAAATTTGCAGCCATAAACCACTACAAAAAACAGCTGAAACATCACAAATTTACTTCACAGTTCTTAAATACAAGTTAAGCAAAGAAACTTCTTACGGATTCAAATTGTGGATGGTAAATAGAACATAAATATGCACCATTATTTCACTTAGGAGTGAGGGTTGATTGTTACGCGAATCACTCATCACATCACAACCTATAAGTTGACGTAATCTGAAAGGTACTCTTGGGAACAATTCACCTCAATACGTTCCTGTGAATATAATGATAAAAATTCAAAATTTAGTTAGATGATTTTTTCAATTCTGTATGAAAGTGTAGGAATTCATCAATCTAAAACCATATTGCACCTTTTGTGGCTAGCCATCGCCTCCAGCCAGTTAGTTTTAACATCTTGACGTGACGTCTTCAATGCTTTCTGTAACCGACCCAATTTGCTCCTAGTATTAACATCAAATTAAAGAAATACTCAGATAACATTTAAGAAATTAAGAAAAACCCAGATGAAATATTCAAAATTAACATAAACCCAGACGAAATATACCAAAAAAGAAGTGAAGCACATATCAAATTTTGAAGAATCTAGTGCGCATTTTGATCAAACGTTTACATGGTTTACAACAGATCATTTGCTTGGTGCCCTACATTGTTGTTTGCTGTTGTAGATGGAGAGTTTTTTATTTCAAGCAAAATTGTACCAATATCATCGATATAATTGAAAAATTGAAACCACAAGTTCCATGTGTCCATGTTGACGCACCTGTTTTTCCTTTTCTCGTTTGCTCTTCACCACGTGGAAAGTATCTAGACAATCAGTAAAGTTCATATTAGAATCGTTCAAAGCAATTTCAATTAATTTCAGAATTGTTCCAAGCAATTTCAGAATCGTTCAAAATTATGACCTAATGCTCGAAATTGAAGCTCGTTCAAAGCAATTTCAGAATCGTTCGACCTAATGTGCGAAATTGAAGAACATAAAATTGAAGGTCGTTCAAAGCAATTTCAGAATCGTTCGACCTAATGTGCAAAATTGAAGAACATAGCTTTTCGAAATTGAAGGAATTGAATAACATACCTTTTCGAAATTGAAGGAATTGAAGAACATAGCTTTTCGAAATTGAAGGAATTGAATAGCATACCTTTTCGAAATTGAACGAATTGAATAACATACCTTTTCGAAATTGAAGGAACTTGGAGCAATTTGGGAAGGAAGACATGGATTTGTGACAAGGAGGTGGTAATCTGAAGACATCGAAGAAGAAGAAGACGTGGGTGGCAGTTGTGAGAAGTTTTAGGGTTTAGAAGTTATCTTGAATTTCAGTTTCTTGAAAAACAGTTGGCCAATTTCTTTTAATATATAGTAAAGATAGTTATTTTTGTCAAAAAAAAATTGATAGTTATTGTCTTGAATCTATATATATATATATATATATATATATAAAAGGAGGATGTTGGGTGTATGATGTGGCATCCTATCTTTTAGGTATTTGTCCAAAGGAATTTTCTCCTTTTTTTGAGTTTTTTAAATATCAATTAAGCTAAAGACTATTTTACCCTTAAATGAAGATTGTATGTTTTATGATACGAAGGACTATTTGGTAATTTGACTTAAGAATTTAATTAGCTTTAATTTTCATATTATTTAACTTTTAAAAACATTTATTTTACCATCTTCACATTCTCATTTATTAATTATAAGAAAACCTACAACATAATCATCTATAAATTACAACTCAATGCTCCACCAAAAATGCAATCAACAACTTTTAGTTCTATGTTATGCTATTGAGTTCTTATGTTTGTTTGTTGTTTCTAATTTTTACAATTTATTTTCCATCAACATTGTTGCTCATCATTCGTAAAACTTCTAGGTAAGTTAACATTTTTTTTATGATTTTTATGAGTTATATGTTGTTTGTGTGTGTCAATCAATATCATCGTTTTTCTGTTTTCATTTGTTTGTTGTTTCTAATTTTTACAATTCATTTTCTATCAACATTGTTGCTCATCATTCGTAAAACTTCTAGGTAACATAACATTTTTTATGATTTCCGTGAGTTATATGTTGTTTATGTGTGTCAATCAATATCATCGTTTTTCTGTTTTCATATAAAAATTCTATATTATATTTATACGTTTTTGTGTATATTTCTTATTGTTATTATAAAAGTTTTTGGTTTTTTTTCCAAAACTTATTCTAATTGTTATATTTGTTTTTTGGTCTTCATACTCCTTAATTGATATTTATGTTAATAACTTTATTCTTCTAATAAAATTCAAATAATGTTTTTCATTTGTGTGTATTATACATCATTGTTAATAAGTTTTAAAGTTTTTATTTGTAATTTCTTTACATCTGTTTTTTTATTGATGGTTTCTACTTGATATTTATGTTGTATGAGTGTTTTAGTGAGCCTTTTTCTCAAAAAAAATTTGCTTATGTTGTTTTGTTTTATATAAAAGATTTTGTTAACAAAAATCAAACTCCTATGTGGTTTTTTATGATTTGTTTTTTTTTTAATTCTTTCTCATTCTTTTATATTTTCATAGTCTCTCAATTTATTTATTTTATTTAAAAGAAAACCATCAACAATGAGACGACATTTACTAAACATCTCAATCCTAATTTTTTTTTCATTTTCATCAAAATTTTCCCCTTTTTGATGTAGTTATTAATAAAATATTTAATTAATTAAATTATTTATCTTTGTTTATATGTAAACCTTTTTAATTATCTTATTTTACATCATTCTAATTTTTTGATTCAAATAACATTAAAGAACTCATTATCATATATAATTAAGTATGTGTTGCTAAATTTTATGGGTTTTTTGAGTTTTTTAAATCTTAAATTTACTAAAGACGTTAATTCCCCTTTATAAATGATGTACTTTTTCATTCTAAGAAGGTTACTATGGAAATTTAGTTACCACTTTAATTAAGTTTTAATATATAAATTATTCAACTTCTTATAAGTCTTTTACTCTTTTTATCATCTTAATTAAGAGAATTAATTATATGATTTATTGCATTTATGTTAATTAATTATTTATTTACAATTCTTAATGTTATTAACCTTTCATTTTCCTTCATTTATTTCAAGTTAATCATTCATTTATCTTTTTTAAGTACAAGTAGTTTTTTTGTGTTTGTTAGAAATGCTATTGATTTTTCGAATCTTTGTCATACAATAATCTATCTCCCATTATTTCTTTCTAACACATTTTTTCTTACTAAAAGATCATGTGATGGTATAAACTTTTATTTATGGTCAGGTTCGTTAGAATTATGTTGACTTCATATGATTTTTATTTTATGTTTTTTTTGTAGTAAGTGATATTAGCGGAAACAAGTTCCAAAGATCATCAAATATGTGTAAGAGCATCATAAAGATCGCCACGATACACATATACATTACGACATGTAAGGTCATTTCATTCAAGTACTCTTTAAATTTCAATCTATTCTTGATTTTCTAATGTTTATAGTTTCATGATGTATTATTATTATCTTAATTCTTTTTTTATATTTCTTTTATCTCATGAGCATAACCATCATGTAAAAACATACTTATGTATTATTTATTCAAATATATTACATTGTTACTCACAAAAATATCATAAATCTATATATTTTTTTATATTCAATTAGTGTTTAATGTATATGTTAATGTATTTTTAGTGTTAGCTTTGAGAAATAGCAGTTTTATAAGCATGTAAATCAACTAATATTATCAAAGTTCTATAAATGATAAGATATGACTTAAATATTCCATGTGATGGCTAAATATTTCATTTTCACTTTATATAAAATAAATGAGTGTATAAAATACTTTTTAGAAACAATCTATTCTTTAGTATTAATATTTAAATATAACTTTTATCTGAATTTCCTTTATATAATCTAAAATTAAAGTAATGTAACTTCATTCAATTGATATATCATATGGGAAGATCGAAAATTGAAAGTTGAAAGTGTATAAATGAAAGGATGAATACATTATTTAGTAGCAAATCATGTTGTTAACTCAAGTAAGCAAACACATTTTTTACAAAATGTTTTCTGTTAAACTTTGAGAAGTGGTTAATTTACTTATTTAACATCAATGAGATAAAAGAAAAAGATTGATAGTTGAAAGAGTGTATATGAAAAGAGGAATTCACTTTTATTTTGTAGCAAATGATGTTGTTGGCTCAAATGAAAACGGAAGATGTTGAAAGTATGATGTGACACTCTTTAATAGTAGGATTTGGTTCTACAAATTAATTTTCTTATAATTTTGAAATTTTTTAATGTATTAAATAAATTAAAGACTATTCTACTCCTAATAAAAGTTGTAAATTTTATTATAATAAGGTTTCTTTGGTAATTTAACTTACACATTAAGTAGCTTTAACTTCTAAATTATTTAAATTAATAGATACATTAATTTACCTCTTCATATTCCTATTTATTAGTTAAAAGAAAAAAGGAAAAACCTACAACAAACTCACTTATAAATAGAACTTAGTCCATCAACCTTGATGTTCTATGTTATATTCTATTGGATTTGTATTCTTATTGTTTTTCTTTTGTATAATACATTTTTGCCTGTATTATACTCAATCTTTGTAAAATTTTCAGGTAAAGTAACACATTTTATTACTTATTTTATGATTTATGTAAGTTATATGTCATTTTAATTTGGGTGTGTATATGCGCTAATAAGTATCATTATATTTTTTTCCTATAAAAGTTCTCATATGTTTTTTGTATGTTTTGTTTACATTACATTTTGTTGTTAAACAAGTTTTTTGATTTTTTATTGAAATTTATTCATGATTGTTACCTTCGTTTTCTATTTGTTTTTCTTTTGTAGAATAAATTTTGTCGGTACTATACTCAATCTTCGTAAAATATTCAGGTAAAGTAACACATTTTTTTATTTATTTTATGATTTATGTACGTTATAACGCTATTTTTTGTTGTGTATATGCGCCAATAAGTATCATTATATTTTTTTTCTATAAAAAATTCTCATAAGTTTTTTGTATGTTTTGTTTACATTACGCATTGTTGTTAAATAAATTTTTTTGTTTTTTATTGAAATTTATTCATAATTGTTACCTTCGTTTTCTATCAAAATTTCAAATAATAATTATGCTTTTGTGAATTATATGTGGCTATTAATAAGTTTTTTAGTTTTTATTTAGAATTTTTTTCACAATTCTTTTTTTTTTTTGTTTTTTTCTCCTTTATGCTTCCCATTTAATATATATGTTGTATGCATTGGTGTTTAACAAGTTTTTTCACATTGTTGGGTTTTTTGATATTCATGTTGTAAGCTGATTCTAGATGATGTTTTTTCCCCAATTTTTACTTATATTTTCATAGTTTTTTAACAAAGTTAATTTTCAACAAAAAATCAAACTCCAAATTCCAAAATATAATCTATGTGGTTTATTTACTTTTTGGCTTTGTTGTGGATAAAAATATAATTGAAGATAACGATCAATCACGTTAATATAATACCTTATGATTTTTGTCACTTATATTATATACATAAAACTCTTTATATATACATATTATTTGGAAAACATTATAACTTTTAAATGAACGACTATATAAGTTTTAATTAATTTTCTTACTACAACATATATATTGATATGTATTGTTTCAAAAGTTAAATATATGAAGTTTCAATTAACAAATAAAGTTTGAATGAACATAAAAAATCAAAAATATCATTATTATTTAATTTTTTATTAAAAATTAATATGAAAATATAAATGACGTTATAGGTAATGTATATAAGAAAATATTAGAATGAATATATAATCAAATACTTATTATCATTTAACAAGAACATAATTGATAGGATGATTGATAGTAGAGTATCCATAGTACAAGATGTATATCATATAAACTAAGATGTATCTACATAGGACAAACGAATAAAACTTATTAAATATAACTAATAAACAATATTTTATGTTATTTTCTGAACACCGCGCAACGCGCGGTGCGGACCACTAGTATAGTTAAAAGAAAGAAGAACAATTGATACCAAAAATGTAGATTTAAAAAAAATGATGTTAATGCTACAAGATCGAATTAGATCTCTTGAATCTCCACTCGTTTTTTTCTTTAATTTTTCAAAGAGTTCGTGTTCGACTTTTCGTGTAGTGAGAGAAAGTATTTAACTATTTAGGATTATAGTTTTTAAGTTGCTTTTTATGTTTATTTAAGTCTTACTTAGCGTACATAATTATCATTTATCCCTCAAGTTATATATTTAAACGAAAACTCACATCTAACAAATAATGTGTTACAATGCAATCCAGCCTTAAAACGGAGTCACATAGGTTAACATAACGGCAAAGTCAAGTCTTGATACCATAACGAGACTATAATGAGTTATTTAGAACCACGACTATAGTGTTAAAACATGTATTTGTAACAAGAACCTTTAGGAGATTCTGTCTACAATTCTCATGTTGTAATTTGCCCATTTGAGTGATTAATTTACTAAGTAAATGATCATAATACTGGTAAAAATGATTTGTGCTACTTTCTAGAGCGCCCACATCATCATACCGATCATGGATCTTTGGATGAAGTAATGACAATATCCTAATATAGGATGGACAAGGTCGAGTTAAACCCAAACCTTGTTGTGAAAGCTCCATCCCTTTCCACATGGACAATGTACTAGGGACTACATATCATAGTTGTTGTTGGAATCTTTTTCAGCTCAACGACATTGCTTTTTGTTGCATAAGACATCGAAGAACATAAATGTAAGATACAACATAAATGTAAGATACAACATAAATGTAAGATACAACAGATGTGCACTTCCCAATCGGGATGTATGTGAACATCTTGGACATGGAGCGTACAGAGTTAAACAACTCAACACGAAAAGAAGAATTAAGTTGATAAAAGAAGAAATATTGTGTTGTGCGTTCTTGAATTCATTTACAAGGGTTCACAAACAATGGCACCAAGTCGGGTTGCTCACTAAATACATTATAAACTCAATATAAATGAATTTGAACTTGATTTCTCCGTGCTACGCCGGATATGTATGGTACTTTTCGTGTATTACAAAATTACAAATCTCACCAAAACCTGCATCGAGATTGCAAAATTAGATTCTCTGTTGATACTTCTTGCCTTGGGTTCATTTACTATCATCAAGATGTCGCTTAAATATATAGCCTTAAATGATATTTAATTCATGACCTCCTCGCCCTCTTATCCATAGGAAAAAATGGCTTCACACTCGTGAAAAGATCATGAAGTTATTAAAACTTGATTCAAGGATATATATCTAAATGGCTAAATATACCCATTGGTTTTATGCACAATCTTTAGAGTTATATGTCAACCAAACTACTTTTGGAGGAAATATTTAAAAGCATCTCCAATAAAATATCAAAAACAATTTTATTTTATTTTAGACTTTGACGATTTTTATAAAAGTTGTTCTTTCCAAAAACATTAGTTATCCGTGGTCAGGTTGGACAATAAATGTCATAAAAGGGCAATCACTCATTCTTAAAAGAAAATTTTTAAGAATGTTATAGCCATTTCTCTGTATCTTTCCAATTTTATTGGATGTCCCCGAAGGGACATGTTATAGCCATTTCTATATATTCAATTTACGCTACACAAATAGAATAGAATAAAACGTAGAGTTATACATAGTAAGATTAGAATAAAATTCCCAAATCGTACTCCAAAATGGAAAAAGGGATAAAAAAACATAAAACCCTCTAAATTCGGAGAAATCTCATAATTATATTTTGGAGGGAGAGTGTGTCAATAATTGTTTTTTACTTCTTTCTTCAATCCCCAACAAAAATGGTGTAAGTTAATTGCTTGCTATACTAATTTACAAAAAGTTCGTTGGAGAACAATTTAAAAGTTTGTTGAGATAGCATATATATTGAATATTTCAATACTGTACTTAATGTTACAATATTTTAATTAAGAATCCTTTATAGTCAAATGTAATTTTTTAATTTTTTTTTTTTTTTACTTTTGGTACGCTATTTTGAAGAAACTACATAAGAACTGAATAGATTCTATCAACCGAACAAAGACAGAAGCAAGCATAAACGGATTGCGTACCATGAAATCATCCAAGATACTTCAGCAAGACTCCATCGTTTCCTAGCACGAATCCTTGTCTATCGTTGATAAACCTGCATACGTTACATAACATGGTCAAGTTACGGAGATAAAGATTCTTGATTGAAAAATGTCAAAAATGGTCTCGTTGTAAGATCAGAAACGGCCTATAAACTCACTTCACTGAGTATAGATTGGCAGCAATATTATCGGCTGCTTTGTCACGACTCCATGACTTCCCGCTATTCGTAGTTTTCAAAAGGACTCCACTTCCTCCAGCTGCCCAAGCTTCTTCCTGTTTTACCAAATCCCAATTTCAAAACCAACAAGAAGCTCAAGTTTGGTATCTCACATCAACTATACATGGGCCATCAAATCTATATATATGTAATGTAGTTCGTAGGTAGGGTGTATAAAAAACCCGCAACCTGTTCAACCCAGCCTGCAAACTACCCAATTAAACCCCAACTTGCCAACCCGTCAAACCACTAATTAATAGGGTTGAAATTGGGTTAGGCCTAACTCAACCCAACCAGCCAACCCAGCATTAACATATAATTTTGATAAAATTTTATTTATATTTACTTACGATATAAAATTTTATTCATATTTACCTAGTCCGAACCTCATTCTCATTTTTTTTTCATTTTTGGAGAACCATTTTCTCCAAAACTTTTGCCTGATTCCTGTTCTCAATTAGCATGTTGCCATTTTTCGTAAATTTAATATCCTAAGAAGAATTGGATTAAGTTATATATACAAGTGTGTGAAACTAAGCAATGTATAATTATAAAAATATATATGTATATATTTCTTGTGGAGGGAGGACAACAGGCATAAGTGTTGATTTGTAAACATATTTCATTGTTTCGAAACACAATTTGTACGCTGTTGTATGTACTTGTATATCAACAATTCAATAATACCTACTTGTTATACGTACATGATTAATCTAGTGACAGCCGATAATCCTAGTCACCAAAAATAGAAGTCACATACTTATTTAAAATAATGATGGCAGCACACCATTATTTGTTGAGTTTTTTCTCAAACCGTCATAATTGCGTTGAGTTGTTTAAATAACTCAAAATATAATGTAGGAACTTCCCCCCTATCTCTATAAAGTGTCCTCTTTTACAGAAAAGATTCAAAGGGATTCCATATTTTCTTTTATCAAATACTATGTGCATTTATAAGTGATGGTCTAGTATCAAGCCAGAAGTACCAAGTGTGCAAACCAAGAAATAAGGTTAACACAAATGAAAATTACCTGTGATCTGTAACCAACATCAAGAATGCCAAAACCACGACTCTGTACAGGAATCTCTTCAAACTCCTCCGTTATCTGGGGGATGAAAGTTCAGATGATCAAACAAAATGTCAACAGAATGGAGATGAACAATATAACAGATCACTTGAAAGAGAAAGGTAACATCAAAAAAGCCATATTTAATTTTACGACAATTTGACACAGAAAACAACTCATCCTAACATGTACTGCTTTCTACTATTCTCCATGTTGGCAAAACTTATATGTATATAAACTTGTGTGAACTTTTACTTACCCCTGTGCCTTTGCTGAGATAAAGTCCCCCACCACGTACAAGAAGCCATAGTCCACCGTCCGCTCTCCACCCCATGTTTTGGATTCTTCTTGCAACTGACCTATTATGGGGTTGCCAGTATGGCTACAAGTACAAATTTATGATAGGTAGATAAGTAATGATGATTATCCACATTTCCATGCACACATAAACGTGAAGGAATAACAATAGCACAAAATTATATGCAAAATGGTTGTTTAAGTATATGTTGAACAATTGCACATAAAAGACGGAAAAAGGCTGTTTTCGTGTTACCTACATAAAATGTAGCTTGCTCTTTTGTATTTCAGAAACTAGGAACTTATTCATTTCTGAAGCTTAACCAAATAGATAACCGAGGCATGAAAATAGTGGCATGAAGGCTGTTGTTTAATTTATAGCATAGTTGGACTGGTTGAGCAACTAACTATGTAAATTATAATTTTATTCCTCAAACCCAAGAGATATGCATTAAAACCATCATAGCAAATGCTTGAGTTCCCACAAGTAAATCTACTAATGCCATCAGTTCCCTAACGCACTCAAATATAATAAACGAGCCTCTGGATGAAAACACGAAATAATTATGAAAAAAATCAACATTAAAAATTCCCTAACCTGTCCTGGTTCCCAAGTTAGGTAGAAATTACCACGACTGGAAACAGCAACATAATTTCCTTCCGGGGAGCGATTCACAGTATTGAAGGTGCCGGTATAGTAACTAGCACCACTAATACCACTAGAAACTGTTCTGCAATTGATATAAAGTATTTTACTGTTAGATTGTACAAAATCCAAAGACAAAACTATCGTCTCTATTTAATGGCTAAAAAAATGTTATAGTCATGTTAATTAAGAAGTGCAGACTAAGGACAACAAACAAAATTGGAAGCAGTGACGTCTTCCACCCTCGAAGCAAACATTTATGACAAGTCTTCTGTCCCAACTTTGTTACCACCATTATAAAAAATGTAGTTTAAAGAACTTCAGAATTGAAGTATCTTTTCCAAATTACCCTCTTCATAGTTCATACTTCTGCTGTGGTAGCAGGATATAACTCGGCTTTTCTCCTACTTATCTTAGAAACCTCTTGATTATTGTTGCAATGGATCCAAATTTAGCATTTGCCCATTTTGAATTTGTTCTACTTGATGGCAAATCGTCCAAGGTCGCATAGGATTTCGTCTATAGCATCCTAGAGGATTATGCTAAAACTGTACATAATGGGGATTCAATATTTTACCTATTAAGAGTAGCTGAAACTGTTTCTTGTACTGCTGCCCTCCAGTTGTAACCTCTGTTTGCTGTAATATATATTGCACCTTCATCAGTTACCATCTCTGCACTCTTTTCTCCAGTTGCCTTTATGTACACCTGCAAATTTATGCAAAGAATGTTGAGTTAGCTTCTATGAAATTCTTCTAACTGATCATCACCAGAAAGTAGGACAAATTTGATGGTATAATATAAATAAAAACAGATTGCCATCATGCTGTAGGATCAAGATTAATGGGAGAATAACAAGTTCATATACAGTAACATAAATGCCAGTGGTAGGCAACCCTTCCTTTTTTGTGTAAAGAGTAAAGACCAGTCTGCATCTAACCATCTGGTAATCGAAGTTAGGTACGTTTGGTGCATAGACGGGACAGACTGGGTGGGTAAGAGTGAGGTAGGTGGGTGAAAGAATTGCGTTGACCGGTATGATACGACCCAAACATCACGGTTTGGTCAGGTTTATCAAAGGCGCAACAGAGTTAATTAATTAGGATTATTATGGTTTATTTTTGGTAGTATTATTTAATTTTAGTATTGATCTTTCCTAGTTTATTTTGGTATGTTTTATTTAAGTTTGAGATATGGTAGGATTCTAGCAGGACACTATAAATAGTGCTCCATAGGGTTTGTTTTTATTCATTCAATTAATAAAATAACCGTGAGGTGATTTAGGAGTTTCCTGTGACTCGAATACAGGCAAGGGTTTTGGGGTAGATACCTGAGATCATATCAATTGGTATCAGAGCGTTCGATCCCGGAAAAGGGGTTAATTTACTGTTCATCGCCGGAGGTTACTGTTCATCGTTGCCGGAGTACTGTTCATCACGGTACTGTTCATCGCCGGAAGTTACTATTCATCGCTGCCGGATTACTGTTCATCGCGGTACTGTTCATCAAAAAAAAAAAAAAAAAAAAAAAAAAAAAAAAAAAAAAAAAAAAAAAAAACTTTACGGTTCTGATGTCGCAAAAACTCGAAGGGAAGGGTACCAATGCTGAGCGTCTCATGGCGTTGGAGGGAGCTGTCAACCAGATGCTCGATTCATCTGATTTGACTATGGCAAAGATGGAGGAGCTTACCAAGGCCGTTTCTGATTTGGCTATGACAGTCAAGGAATCGAAAAAGAAGCCGAAGAAACCCCGCTACGATTCCTCTTCCAATTCAGAGGAAGAAGATAGTAACGAGGAAGATGAATCAGACGATTCCGAGGGGAGTTCAATGACCAACAAGTCATGGCAGGCTAAGAAAACGAAAAAAGGGGACCCCTGGCGCAATTGTCGAAAATTGGAGATTCCCATCTTCAGTGGAGTGGACGTACACGGGTGGATCTACAAGGCTGAAAGATACTTTGAAATCCATAAATTTGGGAAGAAAGATCAGTTGCGGGCGGTGGCCATTTGCTTAGAAGGTGCTCCGTTGACTTGGTTTCGTTGGAATGATGCCAAGAAACCTTTTCGTTCATGGACAGGATTCAAACGGAGGCTTTTAGAACGGTTTCAAGCATCCCGGGAAGGCAGCGTTCAGGAACAATTCCTGAACATCCAGCAGACAGGAACGGTGCGGGAGTACGTGGATAGATTTGAGGGATTTGCGGGTCAATTAAGCAATATTCCAGAATCAATTCAAGAAAGCACCTTTATTAAAGGTTTAAAAGAAGAAATCCGTGCGGCTGTGAGGATAGCGGAGCCAGGTACTTTGGGTCAAGCTATTCGGATGGCAATTAAGATCGATGAAAATAAAGTTACGGGACTGACAAGAGGTGCAAACAACTCATCTCGAACGGGATACGGCTACCAAGGCAAGGTCAACCCAACAGCTACTTCCGCGGTAGTTAAGAAGGAAGACAATCCACCAGGCGGCTTTAAACGACTCACCGCGACCGAACTAGCGGAAAAGCGAGCCAAAGGCCTGTGTTTTAGGTGCGACAGTAAATTTGCACCGGGACACAAATGCTCAAGCAAGACACTACAAGTTCTGGTTATAGACGACGATGATGCTGGAAGGTGCGAGGAGGAAATTGACGACGCGGGGCATGCACATTGCGACATGGCAGAGGTATCCCTTAATTCGGTCAACGGTCTCACTCCGCCTCGTACGATGAAGGTTAAGGAAAGATCGGCGATCGGGAGGTCATAGTCTTGATCGACAGTGGGGCAACCCACAACTTCGTATCTACACAGATAGTCGACGAACTCACTCTTGTGGTCACCGATACGGGTTCAGTTGGAGTAAAGCTAGGCAACGGGGTAATGGCGTGGAGTTATGGGTGTTGCAAAGGCGTCCTCCTTAACCTACCAGAGGTCCGAATTATAGAAGAGTTCTTGCCCTTTGAACTTGGGGGTTCGGACATGATCTTAGGTATTAAGTGGTTGCAGACGCTGGGTGACATGACGGTAAATTGGTTGGACCTCCGGATGCAATATTGGGAGGGAAACAGGCTAGTCACGATCATGGGAGACCCGAGTTTAGCAAAGACGGCCACCTCTTGCAAGACACTTCACAAATTAATACAACAAAAAGGAGAGGGGTATTTAGTCCACATCCAAGCAAATGATGAAGTGCTTACTCAAGCCAAGGCTCCGGTGCAAGTCAAGGCCGTATTAGAAGCTTTTAGCGACGTCTTTAAAATGCATGTCGGATTACCACCTATTCGAAACCAAAATCATGCAATTACCTTGAAAGACGGTACCCCGCCCATCAGCGTTAGACCGTATCGGTACCCACACGCCCAAAAAGATGAAATAGAGCGTTTAGTCCGGGAGATGTTGGGCGCAGGCATCATACAGCCAAGCACGAGCCCGTTCTCTAGTCCAGTGTTGTTGGTAAAGAAAAAAGATGGGAGCTGGCGATTTTGCGTCGACTACAGGGCACTTAATAAAGCAACGGTTCTTGACAA
Source organism: Centaurea solstitialis (assembly GCA_030169165.1). NCBI lineage: Eukaryota > Viridiplantae > Streptophyta > Magnoliopsida > Asterales > Asteraceae > Centaurea > Centaurea solstitialis. Next base: position 72,296,070 of record CM058044.1, on the reverse strand, counting down.
GTTCCCAATTCCAGTCATCGATGAGCTTCTAGATGAGTTACATGGGTCTGCTATTTTTTCGAAGCTAGATTTAAAATCAGGCTACCACCAGATACGAATGAAAGAAGAAGATATTCACAAAACAGCCTTTAGGACCCATGAGGGCCATTACGAGTTTCTCGTTATGCCCTTCGGGCTAACGAACGCTCCGGCCACGTTCCAATCACTAATGAATCAGATATTCCGACCGTTCTTACGACGTTTTGTGCTAGTTTTCTTCGACGACATCCTCGTTTACAGCAAAACCAATGAGGAGCATGTGGAGCATTTATCGGAGGTGCTACGAATAATGCGAGAGCATAAACTAGTCGCGAACCAAAAAAAGTGCGCGTTTGCTCAAAATCAGATTGAGTATTTAGGGCACTTAGTATCTGCGGAAGGTGTATCGGCTGATCCGACAAAGATTGACGCTATGTTACGATGGCCGGAACCAAAAACGCTAAAAGAGCTACGCGGGTTTCTAGGCCTGACGGGTTACTACCGAAAGTTTGTCAAAGATTACGGGAAGATCGCAAGACCACTTACGGAACAGCTCAAGAAAGATAACTTTCGTTGGAACGAGGAGGCTTCACGAGCTTTCCAACAATTAAAAACCGTAATGACGCAAGTACCAGTACTGGCGTTACCGGATTTTGGAAAGACGTTCGTGGTTGAAACTGACGCGTCGGGTTTTGGCGTAGGTGCGGTACTAATGCAAGATGCTCGCCCTATTGCCTATTTTAGTCAAGTTTTGGGCACTAGGGCCCGTTTGAAATCGGTGTACGAACGTGAACTAATGGCGATTGTTTTTGCAATCCAAAAATGGCGACCATACTTGTTAGGAAGGAAGTTTGTGGTTCGAACGGATCAGCGAAGTTTAAAATATCTACTGGAACAAAGGGTCGTTGCTGAAGATCATCAGAAGTGGTTGTCCAAACTCCTTGGGTACAATTTCGACATTGAGTACCGACCAGGGCGAGAGAATAATGCGGCTGATGCGTTATCACGAAAAACGAGAACGGAATTAGCATCAATCGAAACAGGTTGCAACATCGATTGGGGAAAGTTGTGGCAGGAGATTGATAACGACCCCGAGTTGGCCGATCTGAGGCGTCGCGTTAGTACAGGACAGCAGGTCCCAGCCGGATATTCTGTGGATAACAATCGGCTTTTGTTTAGGGGCAGGTTAGTTCTGAACCGCAACTCGACATGGGTGTCGAAATTGTTTCACGAATTCCACGGTAGCACGTTGGGAGGGCACTCAGGGGTACAAAAGACGTATCGTCGGATGGCGCGAGAGCTATTTTGGATAGGAATGAAAGGAGACATATCAAAAATGGTCTCCCAATGTGACGTGTGCCAACGCCAGAAATACTCCACTATGGCGCCTAGCGGGTTGTTGCAGCCTCTGGAGTTACCGAACAAAGTATGGTCAGAAATCACTATGGATTTCATCACGGGTCTGCCAAAGTCGGAGGGGTATTCCGTTATTTTTGTGGTTGTAGATCGGTTGAGTAAATACGGTCATTTTGTTCCGCTAAAGCATCCGTATACAGCTCTTACCGTGGCTGCGGTATTTTTAAGGGAGGTAGTTCGTTTGCATGGCATTCCGGAATCCATTATATCCGATCGGGATAGAATTTTTTTAAGTCTTTTTTGGCGGGAACTGTTCCGTTTGCAAGGTACCAAGTTGAAAAGAAGCACGGCTTACCACCCACAAACTGATGGGCAAACGGAGGTGGTAAACCGATGTTTGGAAACATACCTGCGTTGTTTCGTGTCAGATTCACCGAAAAAGTGGGCTAAGTGGTTATCGTGGGCTGAATTCTGGTACAATTCGTCTTTTCACACTTCTACCAACACCACTCCATTTCGGATTCTTTATGGTCGGGATCCGCCACACTTGATTTATTATGGTAGCCAGCGCACTTCGGTAGGTACTGTGGAGGAGTATTTGGAAGAGCGGGATGTCGTATTACGAGACTTGAAGGAATATCTAATGCGTGCTCAACAGCTGATGAAGGCTAACGCCGACAAACACCGTAAGGATGAGGAGTTTACCGTGGGAGAGCGTGTCTTTCTTAAGCTACAACCTTATAGGCAGCATTCGGTGGCTCGACGGGTCAATGAAAAGTTATCTCCCCGCTACTTTGGGCCTTTTGAGGTTCTGGAGAGAATTGGTCATGTGGCCTATCGTTTGAAATTACCAGACTCCTCAAAAATACATGATGTGTTCCACATTTCTCAATTGAAGAAGGCGATTGGAAATCATCTGGCTCTCCCTAGCCTACCGGCTACGTTGACGGCTGATATGGAGGTATTGTTGCAGCCGGAACAGGTGGAGGGAGTCCGTGAAGGGACGTCGGGGCGAGAGGTTCTGATTAGGTGGAAGGATTTACCAACGTATGAGGCGACTTGGGAGCGGTTTGAAGATATGGTGCAGCAGTTTCCTGATTTTCACCTTGAGGACAAGGTGAATGTTTGGGAGGGGAGTAATGATACGACCCAAACATCACGGTTTGGTCAGGTTTATCAAAGGCGCAACAGAGTTAATTAATTAGGATTATTATGGTTTATTTTTGGTAGTATTATTTAATTTTAGTATTGATCTTTCCTAGTTTATTTTGGTATGTTTTATTTAAGTTTGAGATATGGTAGGATTCTAGCAGGACACTATAAATAGTGCTCCATAGGGTTTGTTTTTATTCATTCAATTAATAAAATAACCGTGAGGTGATTTAGGAGTTTCCTGTGACTCGAATACAGGCAAGGGTTTTGGGGGTAGATACCTGAGATCATATCACGGTAGTTTAGTAATTTACATGTCCAATCTTCCTGATTCTTGTTCCACCTATTTTGGTGGGACAAAAAATGCATCTTTGTCCCGCTTAGTCTCATCCTATCCCAGAGGTAAACCCACCTTCCTATAGATCTGGTGTTCAAGTCTCACCAAACGCGAGAAGTGTGTGAATGTAATTTGCTGTATGGTTTTTATGCACATGTGCATATTACAAATTACTTCTATACACAAGTGCATACGGTCCAGATGAAGGACTATGAGATGTTCCTCAGTTTTTCCATTTTTTTAGGATTTCCCTTGAACTTGACCCTATATATATATATATATATATAAGAGAGAGAGAGAGAGAGAGGAAAGTTCAAATGTGAACCACTTTTTGGTTGTGAACGTGAGGACAGCTGAGAGCGCGACACGTGGCGGAGACTAGTCAATAAAGGCGGCTTTGAGTGTGGTCCCCCCCCCCCTTTTAATTCTATGCCCTCCCATGAATCGCGCCTAGTCATCCGCCGTGGACCTGACATGGCACCTAGTCATCCGCCACGTGTCGCGCTCTCGGCTGTCCTCACGTTCACAACCAAAAAGTGGTTCACATTTGAACCCACCCCTATATATATATATATATGTATATAGCTTTGAGGGTGCGTATGGGGAACAGGACGGAATGAAACAAAAACACTCCCTCAAAGCTATATATATTTAATATATATATATATATATATATATTCACACACACACAAGTTTAAGCTTAAATAACTTTGTAGCTTAACATGGTATCAGAACTATGGTTTCAAGAGGTCATGTCCGCATGGATTCTAGTCTTCTAAAAGGGTGACACAGGTGCACAAAGACTCCTCATTGTTGTCAGGGTTAGCAAAGAACAACCTCATCAATTGCTCCAGGATCAAATTGTCGAGTTCAATGAAACACACATATGTGTGTATGTGTGCACTAGTGATATGCTTATAATGTTACATGTTATGACAGCATGAAACAGCGAGTGGAGTAATTTAGGCATTACCATGTCCCCTGGGAGTTCAGCACTTAATGGTATACGTTCCCAACTGTCTCCAGAATCTGATGTATGTAACAGAATTGCTGGTTTTCCAACAATCCACCCTTCTTTTCCCTTGAAACTGATGGCATTAAACCTGTAATTAAAATCTTCATCTTCAGCTGAAGATATTGAGCGGGAAACCCATGTGCTGCCCCCATCTTTAGTCTCTAAAAGAGTTTGTCTTGTCCCCAAGAGAAAGCCTACCAAATGTTCCATAAAATCATATTGAAAAATTCATAGGAGAGAAAAAATCAAAACTTGGAGAAAACAAATCATATGGAAAACTCGATGGTGAGACTTGAACAAAAGCGATTTTGATTGCGAACGTGAAGACAGCCGAGACCGCACCACTTGTCCTATTCGGCTCATATGAATAATACAGGATTATTCAGACCGAATATTATGCATTATTCAAGGTAAATAATACATTATTCAGACTGAATAACACAACATTCAGTATTATTCAGTCTGAATACTGTTTATTCACCTTGAATAATGCATAATATTCGGTCCGAATAATCTTTGTAGTATTGCACGCTCTCAATTGTCCTCATGTTTGAAAAATGAGTTTCCATTTGAACTTTCCTCTCTCTCTATATCACACAACACACACACACACACACACACACACACACACACATATATATATATATATAGAGAGAGAGAGATAGGGAGGGATTAAATGAGAAGGTAAGAAGTTCCAAAAAGGACAGAGATCATAACAACTTAATAAGGAATATGATGTAACCAATATAACTATATAACCTGTATATAATTGAAAGAAAACGTAAAACGCCATTACTAATAGTCTCCCTTCAACAAATTTCAAATTACGAATCTGCAAATCAAAACTCATGCCTTTTTCCTTTTGTGAAATCGCTTACTCAATCAGTTTCACATGACTACATCTCTGCACAAACAAATTTTTTGACAATTTCAACTTGCAACAATCCAATTCTTATTGAAAGAACCAGATCTCCATCAATCACTTTCCTCCATCCTTATTCTATCCACCAGTTCCATTTCGTTAATTCCATTTCCATAACAGTTGAAACTAAACCACAATGTCAAAGACGAAATACAACTAAAAAAGTGTGTGTGCGCGTGTGTGTGTGTGTGTGTGTTGTCAGAGAGAGAGAGAGAGAGAGAGAGAGAAGAGACCGTGAGAAGGATCATCAGGAACAAAAGCGATATCGAGAAGAACAACGCCAGGATCAATCGGAAGGAAAACTCGTTCCCATTCAGAAAGCGCATCAGCTCTAGCAACGGAATCCAATCCAACAATTGGCGCGAGTGAAAGCGCGGCGGCACCGGCAGCGGCGGTGTCGGAAATGAACTCCCGCCGGTTCAGACCAGAAGCTCTAATGGCGGAAAAGCTCCGTTGATGATGATGCTGTTGGAAGCTTCTAGAATTGCAGAAACCGCCATTGGGAGCCGGATGACGATGATTGAAGAGTGAATTGAGAAGAGAAGAAGGATTTATGGCTGTTGTAATTGGATTTGAACAATCAGTTAGCAGTTTAGCAGCCACCATTTTCGTTCGTTCTACTCCAAGCTCTCTCTCTCCTCTCTGTAAGCCTTCTTATCCAAAATCTGGAAACCACCTTTGCGGGAATGATTTTGAGTGGATAGAGTGATTCTGATTCAGCAGTCTGTTTAAAAAGTGCTTATTCAATTAAGTTAAAAATAGTACTTGATAAATTGAAATACACTTTTTAAAATAGCTTTTTGATACAGATAAAAAGTAAAAAGAAAAAAACCATTCTTGAAAAGTAATAAGGCCATCCGCAGCCGTGCAGGTGATACCACCTGCACAGGCTGTCACCTCAGCGCCACATCAGCTTTACCACCACCTTACCACTACCTTACCATTTCATCCACAGCCGTACAGGTCATACTACCTACATTATTTAAATAATAAAATAAAATATGTATATATATATATATATTCTGTATGTATATGTATGTGTGTGTGCTTTACCGCTTGTGAGCATTCACAGGAGCCTCCCCATACCGGCCCCATACCGGTACACCTCGGCGGTGTTACCGCCGGTATGGGGGCTGCACAGGTGCGCTTCACATTTTCCTTGTTATTTCAAACACTTTCTAACTTATTATCTTTTACTGTATAAAACTAACTCACACGTTTTTTAAAACTTGTTTCGCCAACATTATAACTCAAAAAGCATTTTTGGAGTTTAAAAAAAACAATCAAGTGGTCGGTAACATCCTTGGAAGGAACCAAAGGAGTGTTAGCCTAGTGGTAAGGCTTGGGCACTACATAGTGGTGAACCCGAGTTCGAGCCTAGAGGGACGCATTCTGGAGGTACGAGGGCTTCGACCCCGGGCTGCATGCTTTAGCAGTCGGGCTTCGGTCCAAAATTGTCGAGGATTAGTCTAGGCCCAATGTGGTCTGGGATACCTCTTCCAAAAAAACATTCTTGGAAGGAACGGTGGATTGCATAAGAGTCTACCGGGTTCGATTCATGGGGTGAACATGTGGCAATACCTTGACCATAGGTCGGTCCATGGTCGTCGAGAATTATTCGAGTGTCCGTATGGATTCCGGATACCTCGTTGACTTCGTGTCAGGATGTGTGTAAGTTTTATGCTGTTTTAAAAAAAAGGTAATTTCACACACCCTCTCAATAGAAATTATTTTATATGTGAATACTGAAGGACTTTAAAACAAGAAAGGGGATGTAGCTCAGATGGTAGAGCGCTCGCTTAGCATGCGAGAGGTACGGGGATCGATACCCCGCATCTCCATTTTTTTATAAATTTTTTGTTTTTTGGCTTTTACATTTTTAGTCCCTATCTATATATTATATTTACGTTTTTGATCCAAAACTTTGGTTGATATCTAGGTTGAGGTCCTTCTTTGATATACTTTTAAGGATGATTCAAAAATATTTTACATTTTATGAATAAGGAGTAATGTTGTTTTGTCTATATAAAATGTATTCATGGGTACAAAATCTAGCAGGGTCGTATAAGGTCTACGAAGAGAAGAGGGCGATAAGATGCACCTTATGTATCTCAAAGTTTTACGATAATAATAGATTGATAACATGTGTCTTAGATAACATGTGTCTTATAAGGACCTTAAGTACGATGTTAATACATAAAACTTATATCAAGATTCCTCAAATTGACTAACTTACAAGTTACAAACATTTCATGTACATTATTACAATCTCAACTTCTATTTTATACCTTATTAGACATGATTATCACAAAACATTCCATATACTGTGGAGCCACCATTGGTAAGCGTTTTAAACCCGTTAATCACTTACCACATAAGAGTTTTGTTTCCTTATTTATCGAGTAAGACTCTCGATCATTGTTATGAACCAATAAGATTTTTGGTCCATTACATGCTCAGTTGGTAAGCGTTGTCATATCATAAGCACCTACCAGTAAGCATTTAGTAAATCGTCGCTAAGTAAATATTAGTATTCCATTTTATAATGAAACTAGTTAGTTACATATATGTTGTCATACTGAACATTACTATAAATGTAGAATCATTATATAAGAGGATCACCCTCAGTAATATTATTGGCTCCGCTCTTGTATAATGTTATATACAAGTAATGAGGCCAAAGGCATTGAGAGTATCATGGAATAAGATTTCATCCTTATCTCCATCTCTATATGTTACATCTTATATACAAGTGTACCATACATTCATATTAAACAATTGATTGATTTCTTCATGTGATTCTACATCAAGTAAAAAATGTAATATAGCAAAAAGAATCATCTATCATTGAATAGAAAAATATTATATAGCAATAAATTATGTATAACGATAGTAATATACTATATAATTTTTTTTATAAACATAAAACATATAGAATATTAATAGAACGAGCAACCAAGTTTAACCGAATTAGAAAAAAGTAAATGAAAAACTGAACCAAATAATAAATAAGAATCTTTATTCGGTTAACGAAATCGTTTAACCCAAGTTTCATTTAGTTCCATTGTTTATTCTTATTTTTAACACCCCTATTTCCAACCTCTATGGTATAAGACCCAATTAATACCAAAAGAATATATAACGTATTTGGGGTCAAAACAAACATTTCCAACCTTCTCCTTCTCATCAAATTCAAGTATACAACCCTATTTCTTCTGCTATCTTGTCTAAGTGTGTACCAATTTCCTTTTATTTCCCTATCACACCATTTTTTTCTATTTTCTCAGCACACATCAACTCAATTGTTGCCAACATTATATGCACAATAAAATGGGGGATGATTCAAATCGAATTTCGTATTAAATAGACGCAAAAAAAGAGCAAGAGTTCACTAATCACGAGCCGCCTTGCTCTTCCGGCCGCTCATCGGCTTCGGCAATCCATCAAAGATCGGAGTTGTTGTAGATAGCGCTTGAAGATCCGCCTTAAAGTTCAGAATGGACATCGGCCAAAACAACAATGAAGAAGGACCACTGGCGTTGTTATTGTTACCGTTATTGTTATCAGTCTCCGATTGCTGAAAGCTCGGTGCACTTGAAGACTTCCGCACCCCACTGAATGCCTGGACGATTGACGAATCTCTAGAACTTACTGCAAACACGTTCGAAGAACCCGCTTCGGATTCAATCGTCGTTCGGTTAGCGGCTTTTTGCCGCAACGCTAGGCCTTTTCCAGCACTTGCAGATAAAATGATACCATTGTTGGTGTTGTTGTTGTTGTTGTCGTGTTTAAGCAGCATTTCGGGGCACTGAGGTCGACCTCCGATTTACGTCGTCTAACCAACTTCTCGATGCTTTTGTCTATAGCAGCTACTTTCTCGTTTGTAATGGAAACGTTATCCGTTGCACGGGTCTTGGAAAATCCATTAGCCTCGCTTTTGCACTTGCGGTGAAGGCCAAGGGCAGGTTGGAGGTTCGAGTCATTTCAAAACCTTCACCAACACCATTTTGAACATTTGGTGTAAGACCATAATAGTCTCGTAAAGAATTGATGGATGATGAGATGCTACGTTGGGGTGAAGAGGATAATTTCAGCGGTTTAATTGGATTAAATGAATCAGAATGTCTACGACTGGGGTGCGTCACCTCCGGGCTTGTTTGTCTGCAAGAATATCACCACGATAAGAAATCCATATCGGCACACAGAACATTAATATTTTATGCATACCATATATTAAATTTTTAAAAGGAGATTTTTTTTAGTTTTCCAAATATTAGACAAGATAAAAACAAATCTAGATACCCATAATTGATTCGGGTAAATATTATGACCAAAAAAGATGTAAAAGAAAGATCTGTAAACCGAAATTGAGATAGGTGAACATTAATATCACGCATCTTCAACTTCTACGGTTTTGATCCATCATTGTTTCCTACTATTCACCATTAATCTCCCTAAAACATATATAGATTAACATAATAAATTGATAAAATTAACCCAGTTCTATCTTTGATCACTGTCCTGCATCAAACAGTACGTAGTATAGTACAGTGATTCAGTGAAGTTCGAAATCAGTATGCACATTTGCAATGTGTTTTAATGGGAGTTTTCAAGTAACAATCAAATACCTAAAATGGCCATTGACAAGACAAACTTTTAAAACTTGAGAACCAAAATCAATTTCACCAACATCTAGTTGTCAACGAGCAGATAGGCAAATTTGGATTAGAATCTTACTAGAAAAGGAAATGTCAGCAATTATTGGGCAACAGAAAATAGAAAGTAATGCATTTTTTGGGATGGGACATAGTACCTCATACAGATGTGACATAAATTGGAACTAACACATAGCAGCAACAGTACAAAAACATTAAGCAATTGCAGTGAGTTCTAAAATTGAAAGTGAATCCTAACCTTAGGAATACGAAGAATTAAAACCACACACAAAGTTCATGAGACTATGAGAAAATAATTAGTACATAGGCGGTTGCGCTCAGAAAGACGTACATGGTTGAGAAGATATCAGGGGTGCAAGGAGTGTAGGTGGCAGACCAAGAATTTGATTTATCCGGTTTTCGACTTAAAGAATTCATTTTAATTGAAATAATATACAGAATTCTGATTATTTTGATTAAACTAATAGCATATGAACACATTACACATAAATAATTAGTCGCAAGATCTCAATAATTTAGATTCGGTTAGAAATTAACATATAACAAATAAAATACAAGAAATAAATGATTTTAAAATAGGTGAAGACTTATAAGATGAGAATTAAAGTTTAGTTGATTTTCAAAGTAATAACTTCTTGAAATTATTGGGGGCCTCATTATAATTTTTGGTTTAAAAAGTACAATTAATCATAAAACCCAATGTTTTAGTGGATAATTTTGGAGGTTTGTTGGGGACCTATGCCCCCTATCCCTTAGCTTTCCATTAGGAGGTTTCCATAATACAAACTTTTAATCAAACTCTGAAAACTGGAAAATATGGGCTTAGAAAACTATACATAAATATCATATTTATCTACCATCATTCACCAATAGCTAAAAAGGAAGCAAAAATATATAAATACCCTTTGAGCATGATGTCCATTTAACAATTACTAAAAATGGATGACGTCTTACCCTTGAGTATGATATCCGTTTGACATTATGGGAGATGGTGGATGCCTCCCTGGTAATGGTATCTTAAGCGACTTACGGGCAAACATTTGCAAATCCGTGGTTAGGCCATTCATCTTCTTGATGTCAGCCACCTAAGATAGGAAGTAGCAATTAGATACAAAACACAAGATAAACATGATAGGTTCCTCCCTGACCTTAGCCAAAGAAATAAACGCTTAATAATAAGCCACAAAATCTCAATGCAGCAATGGCTGTAAAGCAAAATATAAACGACCATCAACACAACTCAAGAAGACAAAAGAACACTGCTACAAGGATACAAACCAAGTCAAACACATTACACATGTCATCGTAAGGAAAGCAAAATTATAATATATGCATCACAATTAACAATGTACTTGAATTCATCCAACCATAGATACAATCCTTCCCAAAATTAACTATTTAAGTACATCACTCAGTTGTGGTAGACATGAAATTTACTGATAAATTTGTAACAGACTTGAATTTTGTACATTCTACATATAAAGTAAACAGAAATATGTATCATTTTCAGAATACAGGGGATATAATTAACTAAACAATTGGCCTAATCATCCAAGTATTCGAAGCAATATACACAAAGTAAATATGTTCATATATAGTAGACTCTATAATCCTTACACAATGTCTTTCCTACAAACAATTCTAAGTCATTATTCTTACCAATGATATAACAGAATGCATCAATTTCCTATAAAATCAAAATTTTCTACAAATTCATCAACAAACTGGATATAATCCTTATCCAATTTCTTTCCTACAAACAATTCTAATTCATTATTCTTCACATTGATGATGAATAACAGAATGTATCATACTCCTATAACTCATAAATTCTACAAATTCATCAACAAACTATCAAACAACAATGAAACTGAAAAACAAATTGAAATGAAATGAAAGCTAAGCAAACTACCTCAACGCCATATCTGATAGCGACTCCAGCGAGCGTATCGAATCTCGAAACGGCATGCTCAATACATCCAAAACCACCGCCACCGCCACCACCACCGACACCTGAACCACCACCACCACCGCCGCCACAAGGCGAAGAAGAACGCTGCACCGTTACCGAATGAGAAACATCCGAATACAGCTTCGAATACGATTCCATCGATAAACTAAAAAAACTCGATCTAGTTTAACACTTTTTCACACAAATCTCTCCATATCTTCGCCTTTTCATCTGCAAATCCCCAAATCCAACACTATCCACCACCAAAAACTCAAATCAGGATCCTCCAATCGCAATGAATCAAAAAAACAACAGATTCATAAATTATCAGATTGATATGAAGTGATGAATCGATTCGATTCAATCATTGAAAGAAGAAGAATCAAAAAGTTTGCTAGATCTGATGGAATCGTGGATCTCGGAGTGCGTAGATTTGCAGAAATGTGAGCCCTAAAAAAAGGGAGAGAAGGAATGAAAGAGTGATGATACTGCTGCTGCTTTTGCCATAGATGAAGGCAATTTGTATGGTGATGGTCAAAAGAAGGTCCAAAAGTCAGAGCTGAATAAAGGTACAACCATTAAAGCATGACGTACAACCTTCAGCAAACCATAACCAGTTTCGACCTGTAAGAATTCAATGTTATAGATATAGATTAAATACCAAATAAAGTTTTATCGTATTTTATCATCACCACGGGATAAATCGGATATCTATATTTATAGGTTATAGCTGGTAGCTGATAAGCTAGCTGGTAGCTGATAAGCTAGCTGATGATTGATAAACTGGCTTATGAATAAATTATGTTTGCCAAAAACTAGCTTATGAGTATGTAAAATAACCAAAAATGATATATTGAAATATAATAATTAATATGAATAAGGGTATAATTAAAAAAAAACTACAAAAAGCTACTCAAAGTAGCGTTTTAAAAAGCTAGGTTATGGTATATGTTTGGATGGACTAGCTTATAAGTTAACTTATTTTTGCCAAACATAGTCTTAGATACCTATATATAATGAATAAGTAACTAGGCTGTCATGTGTCATACTTTGGCAACTCAGAATCAGTTTTTTTCTGCTTAAACAAAAATCTGGATACAATTTAGGTTTAGTTGGACACAATTTAGACTTTTAATTCATTTAAACTTATCTGATTGACACGTAATACCTAATCCTTCTTAATTCTCTCATTAATTCGATTTTAAAAATTTTATATCATATTAATATAAATAATCGTATATAAAAAAAATAGATTTTTCATAAAACTATAAAATTGAAATGAATGATAGAGAATAAAACTGACACGAAACAAGATTATTTTATTGAAGTGCTCAATAGTCTGAAATGTTTTTACGATGTCGCAAGCATGCATATCTAGTTATTTAAAATTTACATACATTTTTTAATTTTTATTCGGTTTATCATTTTGGTTTGGTATATAGTTAAATTAATTGATATGAAATTATGAATAGTAGTTTAAAGCAAATGAAACTATTGAAAATGAATAAAAAGTCAGATGTTAAACAAAAATATTTAATGCTAATTACAAAAGTTTGGTAAATTACATTTGTTTGTGTTAAGGTTTCATTCATAGAGGACTTTATGGTTGTATCAGATCACGTTTATTGTTTAAAACAAATAACTTTCTTTTGTTTATATGAAAAGGTAAAAATGTTGTAAACTAGGGAACAAAAAACATGTTCACACCGTCGTCTGATAAGATTTGTTTTTTGAACGTCAGTAAACACACGCACCCACTAAACCTACAACTAAATCTACACTAACGTCCATGATAGGGCCCGAACCCACAACCACTACAAGGAAGAGAGGCACCTTACCAAATACCAAATGCCACTGGACTACAAGCCCTTTGGCATGGTCTGATAAGATCTGCAAGAAGCTTATGCTACTAATTTTAGTCTCTTGACATCAAAGAACCAAATAGGTTGTAGTTTTCATTTGTTCATTCCAAGTGTACAAGGTTTGTTCTTTAATGATCAAAATACAAACAATTTTAAAGAACAATTAAAAATATGAAAAACAACAACAGATGAACACTTATCTGGACTTCATCATCTTGATTTTGTTATGGCATGGAATATTTCATTTCATCTGGTTTCGATTTGTAAAACATACTTTCAGTTTTCAAAAACACATTGTAGATTTTATACAATTAAAAAGTGTCATGAATTTGGAAATAGATAAACATATCACATTATAGAATGATAAAGAAAGTAGAAACAACAAAAATATTATTTTATTTTATTTTCTCAAATTTCTCTATAAGAAAATCCAGAAGATAAAAATAAAGCTTCTGAAAAACAAGACATAATACATTACACTTACGGATGTAAGCTAGCCGAGCTGCTCATGAGCTACTTGGATCGATATGTTGACGTGGACTAAAAGGAACAACCTCAAAATTATAAACAAGCTCAAACTTTTACATGTAAACGAGTCAACTCCGAGCCAAGCCGAGCCGAGTTGACCTTAACAAACGAGTGGGACTCAAGCATTATGAACTTAAATGGACCAAGCTTGAGTTGCGTTAGGCTCGGGATCAACTCGGCTCGTTTACACCCCAATTACATTTGAGCATCTTGAGGAAACGAAATGAATTTTTTATCAACCCACTTTCTTTTGATGTTTGTGTTGGAATCAAAACTTTATCAAAGTTTGTTTATGTGCTTGTCATTCACAAATCTTGATCAACAATATCCACAAGATCCTCGGAACATCACCTATTACGTAACAGTGGATTTTCAACAAATTTGTGTTCCAATAATTATGATATCTCGTCTCGTAAAATAGAGAAAGGATGAAAGAGAAATCTCTTACATCTTTTACATAAGAGAGAAACAAAATTTTATTCTTCTTCTATCAAAATGAGATATTGAAAGTTGAAACTAAGCATATAGAAGAGACATATACTATTATATTAATATAGTTAATATTAAAATAATAATAATAGAGTAGCTATTAAAAATAAATACAAATTTCTTTTAAAACTTTTACATATTTATACTAAATTATAAAATACAAAAATATAAAATATCTTTCTAAAGATGCTCTAAATAATAGTATTGTGTAAACACAAGTGAGCAAAAGTCTTTTTAAAAAAAAATGTCAAAGTGGTACGCGTTAATTACTTTTTAAAACAGTTCACAAAACAGATTTATAAATAAGTCACCCAATCTCAAAATAATATTATTAAAATATCTCCGACATATAATAACACCAACTCTTACATATAATTTAGAGCTGATAATAGTACAACACCATTGCTATACAACGCTTTCATACCAATCTTGTTCAAAGAATATATATTAACATGGATTACGAACATATGGACAGCCGAAAGTACGCCACGAGCATATTCAATCTGAATAATCACGTATTATTTAAACTGCATAATACTACATTCAGTATTATTCGGCCTGAATAATACTTATTAACTGCTAGAAAGATGCATAAAAATCTTGACTTGTTATGTTTCTAACTTGTTTAAGTAAATACGTGAACATGTGTTAATTTATTTTATGCTAGCTTATTTTCAACATTTCCATGCCAACATTTGTTAACATTCATCAATAATATTCTTACCATTCTCATCAAATTTTGATTGAAAACCAAATAACACACATACAAGTTCTACGATAGAAACCCAAAAACCGTTCATAGCATGCAACATATCTGTCTTTGGATAATATATTCATTATAGGTTACATTATAATGATTGTGAAAGTATTATTAATCATAGATCACATGATCTAAGTTGAAAACCAACTTAATCACCTTAGATTAAGAAAACCAATGGCCAGATTAACGTAACTATATTTGATTTAAAAAATCATAGACCAAATATAGCTTAGGTTCATCTTGGCCATTGGTTTTGATAATCTAAGGGGAGGCATTTGGTTCGCTGGAATCCGTCGGAATATTGTGAAATTGGAATGGTCAATTCCATTGACCAAATTCCTTCATGTTGTTTGGTTGCCTAAGGAACCGAATTCAAATCCATGAATTCCTTCAATTGTGGATTTAGCTATTACTTCTCAAATGAGATGGAATTGAAATTCGTTCCATCCAATATTTTGTTAGTGACAAATATGCCTCAACTAACCACCATCAACCACCACCTCTGGTCACCACCGCCGTTGGCAACCACCTCCTCCTGCCACCACCGTCGTTGGCAACCACAACCTCCTGCCACCACCGCCATTGTCAACCACCACACCTCTGGCAACCACCGCCACCTTCGACCACGGCCACCACTACTATTCAACGTTATTAAATGATATTTTATAAGCATTTTTCCAAAAAAAAAAAAAAACATAAAAGACTATTTTGATCATTTGTCATCATTTCATTCCAATTCCAAAGCTACCTTTTGTTAACCAAACAGACGAATTCCAAATTTTTTAACATATTCCATTACATTTCTTGTCAACCAAACAGCTGATCAAACCTAATAACATTCCATTTCAATTCCTTCCAGATTCCAAATCTTTTGCAGATTACATTCCTTCAAAAATCATTCTGCGAACCAAACACCTTCTGAGGTGATCAAGTGGGTTGTAACATTTGTATTCTAAAGATGGGTTGTACAAGACACATCCTATAATCCATTAATATTAGATAATTTATGTTACTAATAAAAGGATAGTTAAAAAAAAATCATGTTCACTAATAACATGTTAAGATTTAGCTTGTGTTTACAATATTTTCACCAAGATACCAAATCTGATAAATTTAAATGTGTTCATAATCATAATACTTCAATAATAGTTGAGTTAACGTAAAAGACATGAGAAATGATTGAATTCACATTGGAAACAGATGCACCAAAATACATCGTATCAATACTCGTTTCAAAAGTGATCACAACTTTAAATCCACTTCTCATTTTTCCCACACTAATTCAACTTGTCATCAAAGCTATAAAGAATATTGAAGATGGTATAAGTCAATTATTGCTTACACATCATTTGGTTATATTATTATATTAAAAAGAAAAAGAAAAAAAGAATAATTCCTTTGAAGATGGTCCTAATCGTCTAATGATATGCTTGCGACAACGTAACAATGATTGTCGTTCATATTTTATAAATTATAAAAAACAATGACAACCACACGTTTTACCAATTCCTGTGTTATCTTGTTATTATTATCTTTACCACAAATAGCTTTGATTATAGTCGAACAATTTTTTATTTTTTTAGATAAGGTTCATTTGGGTTTTGCCGAGACTACATCCTTGGTAATTTTTACCGAAAACTAAAGCAATGCTCCTTGCGATTAATACTCAGTGGCCCTTGGTTGCTCACCCCCAGATTCAAACTTGGGTTGATTGTTACACCTTCCACAAGCCTTAACCGGTAGGCTGCTCCATTGGGGTTTAGTCTAACAAAATTTATAAGAATACCAATAATTCTAGATTTACCCATTTAATTATTTACGTCAGATTTTTTACCACCATCAAAGTAAAGTATATTTTAGACATTTAATGAACAAACAATCAAGAAATTCCATTGCTACAAACAAATGTATTAAAAAGAATGTTTGGATAGGGAAATTCTTACTTGTTTTTCAAGGGCCTGCATATTCTCTACAGATGCATGCAACTTCTCATGGTTAAAACTTTATCTCTAAACGCCTCTCGCATCGATTGCTAAACATCCAAGTCATGATCTTCGATCTTGGGAGACAAATTCACATCAAGTATCCGAAGTTT
This sequence comes from Centaurea solstitialis, assembly GCA_030169165.1. Lineage (NCBI taxonomy): Eukaryota > Viridiplantae > Streptophyta > Magnoliopsida > Asterales > Asteraceae > Centaurea > Centaurea solstitialis. The sequence goes on along the minus strand of CM058044.1, from coordinate 72,278,909 downwards.
ATTGCTTTGCATTGGCCAAAATAATCAATCATACGAAAAAATAGAAGCTAAAACAACATAATTTGGACAATATCACAGTGACCGTAAACAGATCAGCTCATTTAGTTTCAATTTATACCTAGACTTCTTTAAACTCATTATCTGGTAATGTGCTCCTCTAAAGGCTTTGCCCAGTAACCATTAATACTTACGTTGCTATAAACCACAGCCCCACCTGGTTACGGGGCTTGAGACTCGTCACTCAACAGGGTGTGTCCCGATTTGAATGTTTTACAAAAGTGGAAAAACCACAATCCCAGTTGGAAGTTGTTTATCGCCCAAGAGTTTTCAATCTTAACTTCAACAGGGTGCAAAGTTTAAGGCGTAAATCGTAAGGATAAACTCTCGGAATCGGAAACAAGACTTGTATATTATTATGGGTATGGTATAAGTCGACCAACAACCACCTGCTAAATAGCAGGCATGCATTAGAATCTCAACAAGGCACCCAAGATGTCAATTTAACATGCATAAACCTTGACTTTTTGCAGGGTGTCTTCAATGAGAATGCCAGAAATAGATGACAAAGGAGGAAAACAAAGAATCATACAAGTACACTTGACCAAGTAAAAAATGAGGTTAAAGTAACAAAAAAAAGGATGTGTTTGTAGCCACACTCAGTAGTTTGCTCAATTCCATCAGGGAAAGCAACTTAATACACAAACCTATGTGTGTATTAGTGTATACATATATGCACTTAACTATACAACTATACATGTAGATATATACATAGAGAAAGGTTCAAATGAAAACGATAACTTTTTAAGAAAACACGAGGACGATTCTCAACCACTCATCCGGTCAATAAAGGCGGCTTTGACCGGGTCACCCTCCTTTAATCATCTCCCCCTCCATGAATCGCGTTAATCCTCGCATCCATCGTAACCGAAAATGCGTGGCTGAGAATTGTCCTCGCATTTTCTTAAATTGACATCGTTCTCGTATGAACCCACTTCTATATACATATATAGAATATATATAATATGTATAACATAGTTATATCTATCCGCATTTTACATGTACATGTATGCACACCAATAATCAGCAAAGCAGCTGAAACATTAAAGTAATATGGAGAATGTCTCTCCACTGCAGTGCGCAAGAGATTCATCAAAAACTTGAACTTATACAGGATAAGGTTACTCGACAACATTCAATACCCAAAAAGGGTTGGGTTCCGGTGAGAAGTTGATGTTTCCGTGAGAAGCGTGATAAGTGGTTATCAACCGTTTGGATAAGAAATGAATGCACATTAGGATGAGATGCACCGAGATGAGACACACCGAGGTGCGCCGGATCAATTCCTTTCTAAAGCACAGTTCATGGGAGGGCATGAGATTAAAGAGATCAAGGGTTTAGATCCACTTCTAACGCTTCCCACCATTAACTCAACTTCTCACAAAATCCTTCGCCTACCCAAAAGTTTAGAAGAATTTGAGACCATGACTATAAAGTAAAGACACAACTTTATACGAATAAACAAGAAAGAACATGAAGATAATGGGGCCCACAAAACTTAAACATAGAAATACCAAAACAATGGGTGAAATGACAAGTTTTATCTCATGTATAAACATTACTAAGTGGAGCATAGTGAAAAGTCAAGTGAAGGAGAAACAAAATGGTAATTACTCAAACACTAAAAAACTTCAAATTCATATGGGGCTATATAAAAGGATTTAAAACCCACCATGGAAGGTGTTTCCATTTCTATTTCAACCAGATTGTAAACTGGCCTAGGACTAGTAACTCATTTTGTTCTAAAGATAAATGATTTATATAGTATATCTAGTTTACATTAGTTGAATGAAGAGATATGAAATGAGTGATGCGGGCTTACACTCGGTAAATGTGTCTGGGAAGCATTTGCCAAGACAAAACTACAATATACAATCCTGCAAAGGGCCTTCACAACTTCATCAACTGGCAGTAGATATGCAAACAAAAAGGCACCGAATCTTCCAAGCTTTATGACATATTTCAACCCAAGTCACCACCTATAACTGGACACATAATGAAAAGCTATTATCAAGAAACTTTTGAACTCATTGCCGAACAAAATTGCTAAAATTTACCAAAGGGCCATTTGACCATAAGGTGAAGGGATCAAACCTCACCATCAGGGAGGAGTGTGCGTGAGTATTCAAGTATATAGTGAATATTATATTGTAACGCCCCGGTTTCAATTTTGGAAACCTAACGGCATTTGGTTAGAAATTGGCTTTTGTTTAACTTGTGTTACAGAAGTTCGGGGGCTAAGGTGTAATTTAGGAAAGTGCAAGGTGTGAGTGGACACCCATTTAAATGGTGAGTTAACCCTTAACTTCCCTTTTTCCCAAATCAGTTTCTAAGAACGTACTGGGAAAGAGAGGAGGCGTCATTGGGAGAGAAGACAAGGGTTCCAATTGGAGGCTTGGAATCGAGCAATTGGATGGATTGTTCGTGTAATCGTGCTAAGTATGAATGTTATATTCAATTAGAGTTTAATTGTTGTCCAATTCAACTCATATGTAGAGTTAGGAGTGAATGGGGGTAAGTATTGGTATGAACACCAAATTAGTGCATTTTGGTTGATGAATTGGTTAAATTGATGTCGATTGTTGATCGTGTGTCTATCAATTGGGATGTTTTGGGTCGAATTACTTGCATGTAAAGGCTAGATATTGACCCTAGTTATGGTAGAAACGTAATTGGGACTGTGATAGTCAAATACTGAGTTTTGGGAAGGAAGTCCGAGCAAAATCGTGAAGCTTTTCGAGTCAGGAAAGTTGCACGACCATGCCCGCGACTTGAGGTCGCGCAAGGGAGGTCGCGCAACCTTCTGTGGAGTTTTTGATATTTTTCGTTTGCAGCCATTTCCAGGATTTGGCTTTGGGCTTCCCCAAGGGATGTTATGAGATAACTATGGGTGGATTTTGAGAGTAATTGGACTAGTCTAGCTATGGCTAAGACTAGTGTTTCGGTATAGAGTATTAAAGGGTCATTTCGGACTATGTATTGATATGAATGTGCATGTGAATGACTAGGTGACTTGCTTTGAGCCTTGTACGTGTTTTGTAAGTGATGATGAGCTACTTGCAGGTGAGTACTCTATCTATATTGACATGGTTATGCTTATGTAATTGATATGCATATGTGATTATGTGACATGATGGTTATGTTATGGTTATGATAGTACCTATGGTGGTAGTGATACCCCTAGGGAAGCGGTTATGATACCTATGGTGGTAGTGATACCCCTAGGGAAGCGGTTATGATAGTACCTATGGTGGTAGTGATACCCCTAGGAAAGCGGTTATGATAGTACTTAGGTGGTATTGGTTACCCCTAGGGAAGATGTGTCTCCTTCGGGGACAAAGGAACAAGTTATGGAACAAGAGGCCTGGTACCAGTGTCAAAGAATCAAGTTTTATGCATGTGATGACTATGTGTTTGATTATGTATGTATGATTATGGTTGGTATAGATGTGTGCTCACTAAGCGAAAGCTTACCCGTTGTTGTTTACCATTTTTAGTGGCAGGTACTTCCCATAAGGGAGAGGTTGAGGTTTGAGGCTCCGGGATTCGCCAGTTCAGTCTCGATGGAAAGGTTGGAAAGGATGATGTTATGATTTTAAGACAATTACTTGGATATGGTTTATGAAAATTGTTTGACGTTGTTTTAAACGGTTTTACTAGTGTTTTTCCTCAACATGAATTGAATTTCGGTTAAATTTTTATGATGCTCTTAAATGGTTTTAAATGGATGTGTTTTTGGGATGAGCTTCTACTACTTGTACCTTTTGTTAAATCGTTGGTTTTAGTACTATTCGTCAAGTTTAAAAATAAGTTTTGGACGAGCTTCCGCTTTCAAACGAATGTTGGTTACTTACATGTTAAATTGATGTTTCTAGAAAATGGACGTTACATATATATTTCAATAAATCCTGATTGAATTGGGAATTTCAAGGAAAATAAAAATTAATGCAAATAGCTAGTAACAATGACACCTAAAATAAAACATGAGTAACTGCAAAATGAATAATCATGATCACACCATACCCTTATTGGGTTTATTTTACCCCTTGTAACAAAAAGAAACGGGAACTGAACTAATATCAGCGAAAAAGAGCCTGAGTAGGCTGTTATAAGTTCTTTTACATGAGGAGAGAAGCTTACAGGTATCAATGTCCTAGCTGCAGCTTTCTTAAGCTGGTCTCCATGAATTAATATCTGGCCTACACGGCATCATCAGCGAACCACTATGGCCTGAATACAATGAAATGAGAACTTAAAATTAGGCTCAAAAACCATGGTTTAGGAGGTCAAGAGGCAAGATGAACAATAAAAGCACAGCTTAAGTAACCTGGAATTGGAGCTCCAGCTGGAACTATATTCTGGCCCGTGGGTTGAAAACCAACATTATTTGTCGGGGGTCTCTCCATAGGTGGTCGAAAATAACCTGCACGGAAAACATAAAGCAGTAAAAAAACTAGAGTTCTTGCAGTACTTTCAAGTACTCTATCCAACAACTAGAAGTGAGATTAGTTGCTCATATTGAAACGAGCTTATATTGCCTATTAGAGGAATGGTATCAGGGTAACATTATCTGTGACCAGAACATGGTATATGATGCCCAAACAGAAGTATTATTGGACGAATGGCTTAGGGACCAAACAAATATTTTTTTCCTTGAGCAAGATACCACACCATATACCATAGGTCCGTTAATAGAATGGACATGTGATCCTAAAGCAAGGTCAACGACCCAGACAACACATTGGCAGTGCACTAGCCTAAACAAGTATATTGAAAAAATAAATCTTGCTATTATTTAAATTTTGACTTCAAGTTCTTACTTCCATCAGAAGCTAATCCTTTACTTCCCAGCAGACTCAACTCAATGTAGATTATTCAACATTAAAGTAGATTTTTCTAATGATGAGCTATTTGCCACAAATGAATGATGTTGGTGTATTTCTTAGACTAATTCGCTTTTTCTTTTTCTTTTTTAGAGGGAGAGAGAAGGGGGGGGGGGGGGGGGGGGGGACTAATAATTTGTGGGTGAGAATGCTGTTATAGACACAAAATTATGTTCCAAGTTTATCGTAATCCTGATTGTCAGGACGATAACTTCCCCCTTCAATACAAGATTTTGGCGATATTGCATATATGATAGAATTTGTAGGTTGAATTGTAGTTTTACATTTAGTTTTTTTATTCATCTGCTTAAGCTTATATTTAGTTTTTTGTTGAAATCAAATTGGGTCCACATCCACATCAATGATCCATAGAAGAGAAAAGGGACAATTGAATTAATAATGTTCTTAAGGCATGGATATTCAAAGAGAGTATCAATTATGATCAGATCTTTTAATAGGGAATTATTCATATATAACATGAAGAGTTCATATGCAGGTTAGAAAATTACTCGAAATGGCAGTTCATATGCAGTTCGGAAAGAACAGAAAATACTCGAACTAGCAATAAAGAATAAAAAGATGAACTTCTACTTATTTGATCATCAAGAGAAATTGGACCTCATTCCTATAGGACCGTCACAAAAGGATTTAAATCCTCAAATTTGACACACCCAGCGATCATTGCCATAGCCTATCTCTAAGGTAAAATTGACTTATTGCTTAACAGGATACTCTAGCAACAAGCCCCTCAGGGGGCACTAATTGCCTCAATGGGGTAACTAACTGGAAAACTAACGAAAACCTTGTTCACAAATCCAGGAGTCGTATCATTCTCTCACTTGAAATATTTCTTAAGTAAAGATCATTTTCCAGAAGGATGCCTGTATCCCCATATACATATAAATTTTATGAACAAATCGATATGCATGGTCTGACCCTACTTACCTAATAAGAAGATTAGTGGGACCCATAAATTTAACATTAAATGTACCCTTTGAGGTGCATTTGCGTTGGGTTTAAAACTCTAGCCCCCCAATACTATATTGATTGATTGATTTTATGGTTTTTACTTTGGCCCTCCCGCTTGTTCCTCACAATTGTAGACGCTATCTCTCGCCTTCACTTTCCTTATCAAATCTATCACCCTTCACCGTTGTGGTATAGGAGCCAGGTTAGATCTGATGGTAATTTTTTGTTCTCTATAACATATCTTACATTGAATTCTTTAACAATGCAAGTAGTACATAAATAAATTAGTAGAAGGGGGAAAATAGTAGTTTGGCAACAAAGGGTGCAGAATAAATCAATTTGATTTTGCCTAAGAAACTATGACGACTATAAAGTATCCTAGGGCCCTTAGCATATCCATCAGTCCTCAAAAGGCAAAAGAAATTCCATAGTGTGTCGGTGGTCGCTTTTATATTCTTGAGAGCCTCAGTTGCCACTTGTCTTCTTGCAAGCAGAATAGCATTTAATGTGACTACACTACCACACTATTTCCCTCAAAATCTCTCTCCTCCTTTCTCCCTTTCCCCACCAACTTTTGATCTATGTTGCTACAGCAGCAAAAATCTGAAACTATGGTTATGAATTGCGACAGTGATTTGATTGCGATAATCGCGGTGTATAGTGATCCCAAAATAGTGGTTCATATACTAGTTAGAATATATATATATATATATATATATCTGTGTGTGTGTGTCTCTGCATGTCTGTACATATAACGTATGCATTCAATAGATATATATTACAGATATTAAAAAAATATGTTTCTCCTGTTTAACTAAAATGTTGTCATGGTTTTAGAACTCGTTCTTGGCACCTCAAGGCGAGGTGGTGCGAAAACACATCTGAGGCGGCGCCTACTAGGTTGGTTGGGAAGGAAGCCTCAAACCACTGAGGCGGGTCAGCTAGCTTGAGGCAGGCAAGAAGGCTGAGGTAGGAGTTAGGACTAAGACATTAAGGTAAAAGAAATGTGCCCAAGCGAAGTAATTCTACTTATTGAATAGATGACCCATTAGAGTAGTCATCTGTTCCAGCTTTGTCCCTGTGCCTCGGCCATTGAAAAAAAAGAAGGTTATCTGTGAAGTTTTAGGATCCATAGACCATAAACATCTGAGATACCCATTGTTATAGGGCAAGACTGTATCTGGGATGGGAGAAGAAGCTCTAAAGTACAGAGGTTATATTTTCACGTCTTTCAACCTGTAGGTACTGCCGCCAATATGTTACATGTACAATTCTGTCAATTCACACCCATTTTGAGCTTTCTAAACATGCGGTAGGGAAATTTAAACGTGACAGGATCAATCAAGCTTTGATATAAGTAATATGACATCATTTCATGCCCTCTAACATCATACTTGAATCTCAGCCAGTAGATATATAATTAATGGCAATCAATATAATTTCTGAAGCTCATATGTTTAATCTAACGTTATCTCAACCCAAGATTACAATGTGATTATGTGCTAAGCAGTTAATGCGGTCCGTATCGGAAATATCAGTCCGGCCCTTGATATGAAATATCGGTTATAGCGGTGAAAAATAATGTATATATATATAATTAAATATATACACACACCAATAATAGGCTAATACATGTCAAGTCAAATAGTTCAAACAACACAAGCAACATAGTAAAATCGAACAACTTCAATCAAACGGCAAAATCGAATATCTTAGAATTGATTTATAGTTGATCTAGCAGCAAAATCTGCTGAGATCGGTGTGTAGTTGATCAGTTTTAGCCCACACACAATAAAAATCATTTGAATAGCCCATATTTCTTAAAATTTTAACCCCAAAGAGGTCCAACGATATATCGGTTTATCGGGCCGATATTTCGAAGCAAAAAATTGGTAAATATCGGTGATATCGGCCGATATTCTCGGCACCGATATTTCACCACCGATATTTTCCAAATGACCGATATCCGAGATATCGCGATATTGACTGCATAGATTATGTGTATCTTGTACTTACGGGATTAAAACTCTAGTGGACTAGCTAACAGCCTGATGTTTTTGTATTTCAACTTTCAAACATAGTCCATTTAGTTACAGAACTGTAAACTCAAACCTGGGGCTTCAAAAAATACTTTGCCACAGAAACTTGCTTCTCTATTGGTCCTACGGTTGGAAGCACAACAATTCTTGAAAGAACCTTGAACTTAGCAAGTAGCATATTCTTCCTAGCAGCAGCCATGTAATACCAAAAGTCACATATAAGCATATTATAAGCAACATCATGCATATCCAGCAAATCCAATTTGAAGCCCCTTAATTAAATTTTTGATGATTAAAGTAGACCCCTAATAAAACAATTACCACTACCTACAAGTAACTTCCCTCTTTAGACACTTATTTTCTATAGCTTTATAGTCTACTTAACACTCCAACTAGCATAATGGTCCCATTAGAACAAATGAGTTGCATGTTGAGAAAATGCCGTCTCCTGTGCTGTTAATATGTTTTGCTCCACTTATTACTAACAGTCCCATTGGTGTCATGCTGGTTATTGTGTATTCAGCGTGGTTGGTGAATTCCTTATGTAGGCGTGTTCCAAATCATTGTTCCTAAATTTGTTCTGCGTACACTCTTTTTATCTGTGTAGTATTCTCGCAAGTTGGGGTCTTCATGATAACAGCCACTCTACCCCTTGACATAGATGGCAAGTTTGTGTACCCACTTCCCAAAAAAAGACCCTACTTCTGAGTGGGATATACTGCATGTGTTTGGTTCGATTTTTTATGCCCATTCGCAAAACACATACCAAACAAATGAAAAAACTAATCAAAATAACCAAGTGATGCCTTAAAAGCACAAGTTCTATGACCTCCTTTAGATCTCTAGATGAAATAGGGTAAGACACATAATCATCCCCTACACATGTCCGCTTTATAGCTCAAAAAACATTGCACAACCTCATGCAAACATGACGGAAAAAATTACACGAAAAAAGGTACTTGATGCTAATATGAATCTAAGGTCACCTTTAGTAGATGCCAAAAACATGCCCAAGACATATAGCTTATGCATTACTAAACATCGATTAAAGCATACCCAGGGTACCAGGTGCATACATTAACTAGCTTATAATTTACTTAAACATGCTTAATGGTCTAAAAGGATGAAGTTTCATACCTTCCTGAGCAAAGGGAGGACCTGAGGATAGTGAAGTCCTCCCACCACCCATCCAAGCGCCACGTTGACTATCAGTACTGAATTCATTTGATGTCGGCCTCCATTGTTCATCAGCCCCATATCTCCTCGGCCCATCAGGAGGCTTTGTTAATCCATATAGAGCGGGGTATGGATGCTGCAACATAGCAGGCTTGGGATATTGAAATTGACCAGCTGCAGGTTGAGGAAGCATCGAAGGTTGGAATGCTCTTGGAGGCAAAGGTACATTGGCGGTTTGGAACTGCTGGTTTGATTGAGAACCCTGAGGATTTGTATATGTTTCATGTCCATATTCTACGGTCCTTGAAGAATTAAATCCAGATGGTTCACGGGAGCTCGAGGCTACAGCCGGCACAAAGCATGATGGTTGCTGGGGGAACAGTTCACCTCTGACTGCAGCATCAACATGAGCTCCAAGACGAGTGTTCAAAGATACCTGGACAAATTGGTTCTCAAACATATAATTGGATTCAATATGAAGTCTTAATGCACAACAGTATCATGAAAGCAATAATTAAGTCTTACATTGGATTGCATAGGCGACTGATATTGGTGCACATGTTGAGGTGTTGTAGAAGTCTGAGGAGGCAATGCTTGAAGAGGCAGTGATGTTTGAGGAAACGTCTGTAGTGGACCTGCATTAGATGGGTGAGGAGGATATGTTTGTGATGGAGGGGGAGGCGGGGGTGGGGGTGGAGGCGATGGAGATGATGGGGGTGGTGGCACCATGGGTGACATAGGTGGCGGCGGTGAAGAAGGCAAGGGTGGTGTGGGAGGGGGAGAATCAGGAGGCAGCGGCGGGGAACCCTGGCGGAGAGGGGATACCTCGTTGGAATTATTTGAGCCTGCATCCATCGTCCTATCTGAGATTTCCTCCAGTTGTACAGCCTTATAAGAACCAACTGTCAAGAATTTTTCATCTTTTGGGTGTCCAGACACATCTTCCATTTCAAGTTCACCATCAACATCCTCCAAGATGCGGTGGCGTCTGTCACTGGGAGTTACTGAACAAGTTTCAAATTCTCCTGACGAAACATTTAGCTCTAGTGTCGATTTACCAATGCCTTCTCTATGAGTAAAGTTTAGAATGTCATCGTCGTCTTCTTCAAAGACATTAGTGGACAAAAATCCAGGCAAATGAAACGTCGCATTGCTGAAAGAAGTCAGTAACGCAATATTATATTAACTTCTTCAACTGCTTCAAATCTGGAAGGCATGTATGGCACAATACACATATTTACTTTGCATACCTACACTGAATATGCAAGCAACTCTAGAATAAAAAGGGACCAACATATAGCTACAGACTCTATGGAACAAGACAACAAGTTGCACGTGTGTTCAAAAAGAGGAGTTCAAGGGCCAGATTTGAATAAACCAATAAAATGACTCAAAGAGATCCGATGAAATGAGAAAACAAGCTAAAGATTACACACAAGCCCACATCAACCTGAGAAAATAAAGAAAGTAGAAAAACTGTAGTGAATACGATTAACGTCCAAATACAAAATCAACTTATCAATAGTAATATAGAAGTTTCTGGTACATAGGACTCCGATATGCATTAGCTTTTGTGATCTGAACATTTCTCATATCAAAAAACCTCCTTAACAGCGACATTAGGAAGCATAAATATGATAGCATAAAACTGAAATATCATCCTTGTGAGCCTCATAACCATCACAGCAAGTGAAAGCCTCATATTTAGTTTGAAATTTCGAGACAGATGTGAAACATTTGTGTTGCTTGCAACTCAAATAGCGTCAATTTGCATATTAACACAATTGTAATATCTAATAAACCCAAGAGCATCTGAAACGATATTGGTGAAAATAATACTCCAGATTTCGCAACTGAAACATATGCAAAAAAACAGACTAACTAAAATTGCTCTACAGATTGGAGAATTAAAGATTTCACACCTCCCATATTCATCAACAAGCATGCCCTCCATCTCTCTAATAGGATCATCAACAGCACGTTCAGATCGAGATGGACGCTTGGAGAAAAAACCAGTAGAAGCATCCTCATTTGAAGCTCCGATGTCCTCTATATAGCTCCGAAGTAGAGAATCAGGTAAGATTTTCCTCTCAAGCCACAACTTTAGAACCTACAGGATAAACATCAACTTAGATTCTCCGGGAAGAAAGAAAATATAAACCAACTTATAATCTTGAAGAAGTGATCACCTTTAGGCATTGCCGACGATTCTCACGAGCATTAGCACCTGATGGAGCAGCAGCTCCTAAAAGGCGAGGTAATGCAGCTTGCACGGTTGGGATATAAGAGGCTCCAGCAATGCCTGAAAAAATCATCACTTGTAATGAGGCCAGCTCAAGTCAAAAAGTGCATCTTCTCGAAACACATTTCTAAAGAAATAAAATGACAAACAATGTCATTTTATCTGTGTGAAAGACAACCTAACTTTAAAGCATTCCCAGAATAACAAATTGCATGAAAATGTAACCTACTTCACTTTTTTTTTTTGAACGGCAAGAAAACACACACACAGACACATGTTCCCGGGGTATCCGGGATCCAAGGGCACCCGACTAATCCCCATCGACCACAACGCAGCCCAATTACGGGACCACTATGTGGCAAGCCCATGATCTGGATATCGCCACATGCTCTCCACGGGATTCGAACCCGGGTAGTCAGGGATACCATCCACTGACCCCCCGGAATGTTACCTACCATTGGGCTAGACATGTTTTGATCTACTTCACTTTAATTTCTATTTTAAGTAACATACCCCAAATATCTCCCTCTTGGTACTTGAGATGTGACATAGGCCAGAGTTCCTATCGCCTGTCATTCTATAGTCTAAAAACTACTAATTTAATAACTAACAAATAAAGCCCACATCACCAGTCACATCTGCAAAGAATACAAGGTTGTATACCATGTCATTGACACATCAGCATGGTAACCAGTTAATGCCTACACAGATTCCCTGGTACTTAAATGTTTCAGATATTATATCTCAGGTACCAAAACAAAGGTTCTGAAAGTATGTTACCCAAGAAAGCAATCAGAAAGAAGGTATGTTACATTTTCATGCAATTTGCCCTCCCAAAAAGACATCTACAACATATATGTAATGAACACAAAATCAAATAAACATCAAAACAAAATAACGTCTACACCACTGAGAAAACAGCAAACATATGAGGATGTCCTTGTCAGGATATTCTACCTTTCTGTGAATGTGAGCACTGAGTAATAGAATCCACCAGAAAGAAAAGATCCACTCTTCGATGGAAGCTGGATTCACTTTCCAACTTCCGCGTAAGAAGTTCCACAACCTGCAGGGGCCGAAAACAATACAAAAGATGAAAAGATGTAATCCCAAGTTCCCAACCAATTGCACGGCTTCGATAAATAATTTCATCATAGAAATGTTAAAAGGGTGCAAGGAAGAACATAATGAAAGCATTAAAACCATTCACTCTTTAAAATTTTGACGACCAGAATCTGTTGTGTTACAGATAGCAATTCATTTCAAAGCTGTTAACAACGATGAAAAAGGTTCCTGAACAGATCTTACTGATATCAACCCAAATACATGTTCAATCCAATATCTGTCCAAGTAAATCAGATAATTGGCAGAAGAAAGATAAGGGTCAATCAATTAACATAATTTGGTAACTACATCCCCTCATTATGATTCTCAGTGAAAAGGATTTACTGTCATTTCAAGGATCATCAACATATCATTATCTTCTACTTTCCGACAGTTGATCGTTTTAAGATGGTTGGGCATTGCTGAACCTATAGATTTAAATAGCAACTAAGAAAATATGAACCTGTTCCCCATACATCTCAAACTGCTAATCAAAGCTATCATATGACATCCAAATCGCTACAAGCTGAAACATTAAATTCAATAAACAAAAGCCCCTTGAGATGTTAAAAATCTGTCTCATCGCAAACAAAGTAGAAGATCTAAAACCCTGAAACCCAGAAGAGATCAATATAATAAGCTCAAAGAAACCATCTTATAAGTTAAGAAACTGAAAGTTTCCAACCATACACCTTGATCCAACTTTGTATCATCAAATAATTTACGGCACTGCTCAAAGAAATTAATGACAGAGAAAGGCTTCTGTCGAAAAATATTATGGTAGTTCACAAAGTGTTACAAAAGCACTTATGTTGTAACACCAAAAAGATTACCGCACAGGCTTACAACGCCACTACAAAATGGGACTGCGGGAGCAGGTTAATGAGCACAGCTTAAAGAGTTGTAAACTAAGTGTTGAAAGATCAATGATTTTACACCCAGGAAATAAAAAATAGAGGCTATTCTAGGACATCTCATGGAGTGATGCAATGACAGGTAGAATTTATAACTATAAGTGGGTGCTAACTGATCCAAATAAATTATAATGATGGATATCAAGACAACTTGATGGACTCGAGTTAGAAGTCGTAATAATATACATGAACAAGATTGAATACAGAGACAGCGTCCTAATGATTGTGAAATAATGTGATGGATCTGGCATGCTTTCATTACCAATAGTGTATCACAACAAGGGTCTACTAGGTGGACCTTTTTTGGGATTATGAATGAGCTCATGAAGAACATAAAAGATGATATACCATAGTGTATGCTTCACACTGATGGTGGTGTGCAACTTACCTTGACAAAACCAGGTAAATATTAATGAAAAGTTAAAGGCATGGAGAAATCGCATGAAACTAAAAAGTTTTAGGTTTAAATGGAGAGAACATAATACATGAAGACATGTCTGGATAATAAGAAGACATTCTAAACAATTGATAACAGAAACAGAAGAGGATACTAGCCATACACAAGATCCAGATGGAAAACAGCATTATACCCTCATCTTGTGTAATTAGAAGTGCCATTGAAGAGGATAATTACTGTAAGACGAGATGAAGCTTGTGATGCTTGCGATGATTTACGAGATTGAATGTTCGGCTACTAAAAGATTACATGTACACAAGATAAACAATAGCAAAATTGTGAATACCAAGGTGGACATAAACGCGAAACTAAGAGGATGTTTAATAAAGTGAAACATACAAAATGGATCACCCTTGACAAAGCGTAGACAAAGGATTCAAGGAAGCTATTCACGTCTAGCAGCCCCATGGAGTTCTCCACTTAATGATTTTACTTTGTTCTCTTCATTATTTTGTTGGGGTTGTATTCATAGCGTACAACGAACTTGGAATGAAAGATCCGTTAATGTCGTTGGGGTTGTTTTCTTTCCCGCCACTTCATCGAAATATATAACCATACAGCACTCCAAAACCTACTAACATCTCACAATAGAAGGTTCCTGCATGTTCCTATATTCAGTCATCACTATCGTCGAGTTATACTATCATCTTGCACCCCTTATCACTAAGATATTTAAAGACCCATTGCAAGATGCATCCCAAACTACCTACCATCAAAAAAGGCCATATATCTTGTGTGTGAACCACTACAAATAAAAATATATAAAGAGATATTTTAGACCGGAAACAGCATCATCAGAATGGTAGCACTACATAGCATTGGATAGTGCAGATATATAGCGTTTCCTAATATATGCATCAAATGAAAATGAAATACACAGGACACACATACAAGAGTAGTGCATATTTCTACCTCATTGGCAATGCCATGCTTTGCACAGTCGATTGCATGTCGTGTTGCACGGCCTATGCTTTCTTTTGTTCTTGAAAGTGTTTCTATCATCCCTTCAAAAGCATCACGAGCAACAGCAGCCTCAGTCCCACCACTAAGTGAACCCCCAGCAGGCCGGTGTCCTGAACTGGTCCTTGTCTCCTCAAATTCGGCAGTATCAGGCTGATCATTTGATGCATAATGATGCACCCGAGAAGATGGAGAAGCGAGTGATGTCTGAGAACGGTATCCTTGTCCATCTGTTTGAACCATAACTGCAGGACCTGCGGGAATGGGCTGAGCCACAAAACTAGAGCCAGGACTCCTTATGATTGCTTCACCGGTTGTGATATGTGAATAATTAAGGCCATCATGCACAAAGTTTTGTGATTGAGCTTGTTTTCTTTTTGCCTGGGCAACTGCAATCAGATGCTTCATTGACTTATTTGAATCTGCATTTCTTGAATCAGCCAATGAAGTTGTTCGGTCCCCTCGAACATATTCTAACCTGTATCATCCAGAGGAAAGACATTACCACAAGAAAAGATTTGCATATGTAGAGTTTTTTCATTATAACAATAATGGAGGCATATTCTAGCACACCTTTCGCTAGATAATAAGTTGCTCTCGCTAGGTTTCCTCAAGACAGCAGCAGAATCAACCACCCGAGAACTTGATTTTGGAGTAGATTTCTGCTTCTCCGCAGAAATAACGGGCCTACTTCTCTCATTTACTGCATTACTTTGAGAACGATGCCCACCATCAATAATTCCACTTGAGGCCTTAAAGGATCCTGCTTGACCCTTCTTTTGTGAGACATTACCAGAAACTTTGCCTACAGGCTTGTTCACTTTAAGAGGTTCAACCGCTGAATTGTGAGAATCAATCATCACAGGAGACTTGATCGGAGAGACAAAAACCTTTGAAACCTCTTCAGATGATTTCTTTTCAGATTCTGCTTTACCAGGACTACGAGAGAACTGCCTCTCAACTATTTCTGTAAAATCTTGCCGAGAATTAGGTGAAGGCTGAGAAAATTGCTTAGAAGATGGCACTTCTTCTTTCGCATTCACACTTAAGTTTCTCACACCAGGAGAATCTTGAATAGTTTCAGTTGCCGCAGCACCTTCTGCAACAGACGCAGAAATGTGCGAAACTCCATCAACTCCTTTAGCTGACCCTCCATGCACGGGAGTCTTCGGCTCATCGTCATCATCATCACTGATGCGAACAGCTCTCCTCTTCATAGGCACTTGAGGAACGCTTCTAACGAAATTAGAGTTTCCTCCCCTTTTAGGTGGAATAGAGCTTTCAGCTATTCTATCTTCAGACTTTACGGTAGAACCAGACCCGGCCTCCATTGCTCGACGACGGCGTTTTGCAGATGGTAGAACATCTTCATCACCAAGAACTCCAGAATCAATACCATTTGTCTGCCCCTTGGATGTCAAGCGGTTTTTTGTTTTCAAACTCGGTGTAGACTTTTTAAGTTCTTCATTACCTCCTTTGCCGGACACCTCATTTTTCGACCTCTTCAGGACATCATCCGAGCACTTGGACCTTTTTGTAGGATGCAGAACTCCATTATTAAGAACATTATCCTTCCCTACACCAGGTTCAGACTTTATTTTCCTTCCAGTACGTTCAGCACTATTGCGCTCTGTAGAGACACCTTCAACATCCTTTGATAAATCATCGGCCACCCCAACATGTGTTTTATCTTTTAACTGTTTCTTCGCTTTTTTAATATTATCAACAAATTCTGAGTCTACCACACCTACAGTTACTTCATTCTTACTACCATGTAAGGAACTTTTTCGTATTACATCCTTCGAGTTCTCAGTGACAGTTGATTCAGGATGACTGCTCTGAACAGCAGAACCAACACCTGCCGGGCTATGAATTTCGTTTATTCCATCATCATCGTCATGTTTTTTCTTTGAAGCTCTTACAATCTTCTTTGACTTCTGCCCATTTGATTCGACCTTCAGTCCAGACTTCGAGCTTTTATTGTGACCTGAAGCATACAAAAGAATATCATCCATTTAACTAGTGAACATACCACCACAACCCATTCCTGGCAGCATATAAGCAACTGCAGCAAGCACTAAAGCTCTCTACATAACCAAACTATTAACCCGTCCTTAACAAAAACCATTACCCCCTATTTCAATAACGGAAAAAATTGCTTCTTGTCAAAAAGAAAGAAAGAAAGAAAGAGAAGGCTGTACCTGCACTAGAAGTAGATATACTCTCTTCCTTAGGCGAGGTTACATCATCATTGCAAAGTTCAGTTTGTTTTTCCGTGGAAACAGCTGTTGGAGAACCATCATTAGCAGCAGGTGAGACGCTAGGCTTTTCGTCCTCATAATCCATATCCTTGTGTATATGAGAGCATCGTTCTAATCCAGGGCCATGGTTAACTATATCATTAAAAGATGTCTCGCCACTAGGTCCATCAGTAGTCATCCCATCTTCCACCATATCTGTAGAATTAATATCAGGTTGAAAACTTTCTCCATCATTACCATCTTTCAGAGAATCAGAACTTTTATGCTGCAACTCTTCAAATGTGTCACAAATTTCCCTCACGGCTTGGGAAAAGTATTTGACCGTCTTTCCTTTACATCTAGCCAGCAATTTGTTTTTTGACTCGCTGGTAAATGGTTGAATGTCAACCGGAGCTACAAAAGCTCTGCAATAGTGAAACATGTAGAGACGTAAGACACTTCAAGTAAAATCTAATCGACATTCACTATTTTAGGGAAAACTATCGAACCTGGACTCAGTTAATTGGCAATAGCATAACCTAATTCCTAATCATTTTATTCCAATACATTGAAGACTCCAGATATAAATAGATAACCAACGCTTGAGTTATCCTTTTAGATATATTAACAAAATAGTTAACACGGCAGTTTTTACAATCAGTTGGAAATTATATCGTCATCGAATAAAAATAGCATGTTTTGATTGCACTTGTATATCTCTGACAACTAACTTGATTTTTCCTAATTGGAAATCAAAACAAGATGATAAAATTTCATGGGTAGAGCAACCATTTATGGGTAATAATAGCAAAGTAACAGTAGCTTACATTTCTTCGGTACCAAAGAACTGTACAAAATATTTCTTCGGATCAGGAGTTCGTTCCCAATCTTCAGGCTTGCTGATCTGCATAGAGAAAAGAAAACAAGCAAACAAAAAGGCTTTAAGAAGCCCATTACAGGCAGTTTATCGTTACAACATGTGGCAACTGACACATTAATGTAAGCTGCACAACATGAAGCATAAACCCCAACATAATACATATTAACCTTTTTTTCAGAATTTGATTTCACGAAACGATAAATTAACCAAGGTTGGTGCAACAAGTCCTCAGAATAGTATACCCTCAAAAGAACTCGCGTCAAAACAGATCCCAAGAGCCACCTTTAGACAATTTGCCACAATAACATCACCCCAAGTAGAACACGCCTAAATGGGAACTTCAATTCATGTGGCTTCTAGAACGAGTATTAGTTTAATTCAGCGGATGAAGTTCATAAGCTAGCAGTCGAAGGGGCAATGCAGTAGTAGTAGTAGTAGTTCCAGAATAGGGGTGGGTTGGGGGGATACACCAATAAGCCAAGTGGAACTGTCAAGTCCAATAAACATCCTAAATAAAAATTGCGTTCATGTTATGACCAATCCGATGCTTTCAACAATTACAGAAGCTAATCACAAAATTAAAGCGACTAAGTCTACTAAAGGCCAATCTTAAATCAGACGATATCAAAGCCATCATCATCATCAACAACAACAACAACAAAAAAGCAATTAACTGAACAATAAGTCAATAACCGCTTATCTAACCACCAAATTCTACCAAAATTAACAAAAAATCCTCAATAAGAGATGAAATTCAACAAATCTAAGAGTAAATACAAAACAAGAGTAGCAAATACATGGAATTGAATAGAATTATAGGCAATGCATGATGTTAAAACCATGAATAATATGAAATCTAACCTTGGCAGGCCATGCAGGAAAACCCTTGACCTTAGCAAGAACAAGATCGCCCAAATTCAACTGACTCTTAGCCTTGGCTCCTTTTGCTCCTCCACGTTTCCGCCCAGGAGCCATAGGGCGTGGCCTTCGCTTAAGAAAAAAGCCCTAATTGAAACAAACACACAGAGAACGTGTTTTTCCGAATGAGTGATCGGAAACCTAACAACTAATCGATATAAATCAAAAACCCTAGGGGTGCGCGCGGTGGCGGACGGCGGAAGAAGGGAGATCGGAGACGGTGATTCCGGTGAAAAAGGTAAAACGGCTGGTGGTTGTGTGTGTGTTTGTGTGTTGTGTGTGTTTTTGGGGAAGATTCCGTAGCCGGAAGCAGAGAGGGGGGGATTTTGATGAGGCGGTGGATGAAAGAAAGAGAGAGAGAGAGTGGGGGTGGTGTGTGGGTGGTGATAGAAGAGTATTTTTTATTTTATTTTTGTCAAGTAAAAATACCTCTCGCCTACACACAAAAATACTTAGGATCAGGTTAGACCAAGTTGTTACCGTGAGACCGCGTGAGACCAATACCTAACGTATGAAACTTCAAAAAAAACACCGTGAATGTACTTAAAACTCGAATACGCAGACCTAAAATTCACTTTCGATGCAAAAAAATATCGAAAACAAGCTAAAAAACGAAACCTTCACAGCTCAAGTTCTGTGAAGGTTACATATATATAATGTGAACCTTCACAAAAAAACCTGCTGTGAAGGTTGGTTTCGTTTTTTAACCTTTTTTTGGAATTTTTTTTTTCAATAGTGTTTTTTAGTATGTTTTAACGATGAATGTTCAATTTTTTTTACCTTCACAAATGTTTTGATGTGAAGTTTCAAGTAAAATATGTTGGTCTTACCGGTCTCACCAAAAAGGCTTGGCCTCACCAGAACTTAACTCCACAAAAATAATTAACAAATGATAGATACGGAAAAGGTTAAGACGAAAAGCATGTCAATTTAAGAGAATGTGAGGAGTAATCTCAGCACTCATCTTGCATACGTGATTCATGGGAGGATAGAGAATTATTAAAGATGGGGACCGGTCAAAGTTGTCTTTGTAGACCGGATGAGTGATTGAGATTGTTTCTCACGTTCTCTTAAATTGATATGTTTCTCGTTTAAACCTCCCTCTACATACAAGTATATAATATATAGAATGTGTTATGTGTATGTATGTATATATGTAATGTATTGTATGTATGTATAGGGTGAGATTCACTTGAGACCAAGCTGTTTTCTAGTGAGTCCGAGATTTACAAACTTCACGGCAAAACACCGTGAAGATAAAAGAAATCGAACATTTATGGTAAAAACATTGTAATGTTACGTTTACGGTTTTTTTTACTGTAAAAGTTCGAAATTTTTTTACCTTTGCAGTTTTTTTACTATGAAGGTTTGGATGTATTTCTTTTTTTTTTTACTTTTACGATGTTTTTCTATGAAGGTTTGGATTTTTTTACCTTGGTTTTAGTTTTTCTTACCTTGTCAGTTTTTTCACTATGAGTGTTCAGTTTTTTTTTACCTTTACGGTGTTTTGCTGTGAAGTTTCATGTGTAAAGTTTTTGTCTCACGAGTCTCACAAACAGTTTGGTCTCACCCAAACCTAAGTCTGCACATATATATATATATATATATATGCGATTGTCATGTTCACACAAAACTGGTAATTAATTAAGAAACTAAAAATGGTAAGTAACTGGATGTTCTAGGCCATCTCACCCACACACCTTTCTATTGACCTTTAATGATTTTACTTTTTTCTTTTTCTCTTATTTAGTTATTGTTTTCGTTCATATTTATATACTTATTATACTACATATATCAACGGGGGTAGCTATCTCCACCCCCTTCACTCACATAAATCCAGTGAATTTCACCTTTGGGTCTCATATATGCAGTGACACCACCAACTATCAATGTATGTAAGGTGAATTTTGTGTGGTTGGATGGGTAAAGGGCAAATTGTTTTGCATATGTTTCGAACCGTAAAAATATGTAATTGCAAAATATAATTTGGTTTATACAAGTTGTACTTATTGCAGTTTAGTCCAATAATTTTATAGATGAATTATGTGTTTATAGTGTTTATGATAAAAAGTTTCTATATGTCTGAAATACATAGTTGCAAATGGTTTAGGACACAAATTGTAATATCATACAAGGAGAAAATAAGGTACAAGGGTAAAAACATGCCCCATGACCTCAAGTCTGCCTAAAGTCACGTAAGTCACATTTGATTTTAGTGTAAAATCACATGTGATTCGACCATTCTCTTGTTTAGTTATTTTTCTCATATGAACGCGACTCTTTCCTCCCCCTCCCCCACTCTCCCTCTCTCTCTCTCTATATATATATACACACACACCAATTTGTGCAGTGCAAGGTGTTGCAGTTAGAACATCATTTTTGTTATTCAAATCTACAATGTGCAATACAAAATGCTCCCTGTTAATTAAATGTGTTTGGTATAGTGGTGGTTTAGATGTCCATCCCTAAATAACCAATCCTGAATCTTGAAGTGTCCATCATCGAAAGGTTTTGCTCAAGCGAAGGTACATGTGGTTGATGGTGATTCACAAATCACAAAAAGGTCTAGATATTATTTTCCAAATCTGCTAGAAAGAACTCAAGACGTGTTAACTTGGTTTCATTTTTCTTTCATTAGTTGTGGCCAATTAACCAAGTTTCTCTTGATGGAAAAATTGAGCCTGTGACCTAAGATAAAGCTTTTGGTTAATGAAGTATTGTAAAAAATTAAAATTATTTTTGTGTCGATATTTCTTGATGTTCATGCAACTATTTAGCATTTTGTCAAATGGGATTTATTGGTTGGCTTCAAGAGCCTAAGCGTAACTACAGGCACCTGATTGCTCTTATTAGTTGTTTATCGTTTTCATTACAAAATTTGGATTTTAAGTCTTGCTATTTGTCTAAACAAATTAATGGGTTAGCAAAAGAAAAACCTATTTATCAATTTCCTTTGTAGTAACATCATCTTATTGATCGTTGTACAATAGTCAAGGGGGGAAATGAATTTCATGTGCGTAAAAACCATTGAAGGATAATTCGATAAATTTACATAAAGATTTGTGATTAAAACAGAGACTACACACCACAGTTTTATGTTAGGATGAAACAACATATATTGTATGTACTATTCATTTTAATGGTATTTTTAATACATAATCAAGAATTATATAAATCATTCTTGTTGTATGTTAGTGTTCTTATTCCAATTAAGAATATATTTTTTGTGAAATATTGACAGATGATTGAATTGATTATATCCCATAAAAAAAACATGATAGAACGGAATAATTACCCCTTTTCAAGCATCTACTTTCGAATATAAGAACCATGTTCCATAGTTAGCTCCAACTAAAATCATTTATTTGTTAATATATGTTATGGACAATCAATTTATAAGATATTTGACACATTTG
Organism: Centaurea solstitialis; assembly: GCA_030169165.1. NCBI lineage: Eukaryota > Viridiplantae > Streptophyta > Magnoliopsida > Asterales > Asteraceae > Centaurea > Centaurea solstitialis. Next base: position 72,256,654 of record CM058044.1, on the reverse strand, counting down.
GCTCTGAGACAACCAACAATATTAGCACTCACAATTAAAAGATGTATCTACAATAAATTTACTACAACAACATTATAAATTGTATAAAAACTAATAACTATGAAAAAACATTGGCTAGAAGTGACATTATGTCTAACGGTATCAATGGATCAAAACTTTAAGTCAAGGCTCAATAAAATGTAAGACGACGATATAACCCTCTACTGAAGATATTTATGAACAGACCGTTTTACCTTTAGGACATCTAATATACTTCGAAACAAAATTCATTTGATACACCTAAAATGATTATTATAACATTGTTTTCTTCAAACAAAACCTCATACATTTAGTCTTTCTAGTTTTCTAGTAACCAACTCAGTGAAGCCTTTGCTCAATTCCAATGAAACTTAGATGGTGTTTTTGTGGTACAAATTTAGCAAAAGAAGTTCACATAAATGTTGTCCATATAAATTGAGATAGAGTATATAACTAGTTTTATTCATGCTTTTTCAATGTCATTATTGTACTTAAAAAATCATAATTAGATAATCAGTTGCTTACAACTATGGATAGTTTGATAATTTTAAATATATATCAACAATTAGTTTTCTCATGTCAACTCTTGACCTAGTTATCAATATCTACTTATTTTGACCATAAATTATCAAAGTGACATAACTGGAACCTCGAACTTTCAGCCCCTACAACCGAGGCCCTTGCAGAACTTTAAATTACACAATCACCCTTGGTTTTCGTTTTAGTTGTTTTTCATAGTAACGGTCACTTTTGGATGCATGACAGTTGCATTTTGGTTGGTTTTGGTCCAATATGTCAATGACACTTACGTTGGTGGCTTCAGTGTAACAAAATGAAGCTCGTTGGCAAAACTGTAAAAAGGTATGTATTTAATTTCCTAATAATCAACATATATACTGAGGGTTGCTATCCTTGCCCCCTTACATAAATTTATATCCCTCTACACTGAATCCCACCTGCTCACTCGTATGTATAATGTAGGTCCATACCCCCTTATGGGGGTATGGATACAAAACACCTATGTAATATTATCTTGTAAAAATATAAAATGATATATGAATATAAGCTCAGACCGTGTTCGTATGTATGTATACAAACACACACACACACACATGCAGAAGGTACAAATCGACTAGTAATATGTTGATTTGAATATTACCAAATTGACCAACCATATTCGATAATCACACACGACTAAAGTTACTCGGTCCACGTTATGGCTCTTAATTACCATTAACACGCTTATATGAACTATGAAAGATACAAGTTGTTCTATCCATTTGGACATAATGACAAAAAAAAAGGCAACATTTGGTCAAACTTGTTAATGTAGAACAAGTGAAGATCAACTCATACTGTAAAAAACCCGAGAAGCTAAACAAGATTAACAAAATATCGTACATCAAACTTATCGGATTAAACATAGATGATTCAAAACTAAAAAGGTATATTAAAACCCGTACGTTTGAACATATGTCTTCTTTGTCATTAAAAAGAGAAAATAAAAAAGCCCATTTCACTAATTATGAAATTGAAATTAACCAAATAAAAAGAAATCACACTTTATCATTAAAAGAAAGCTTTTATTTGATGTTTTGGAACTTGGACTCTTTCTTCAGTCAACAAAGTAAAGGAATCAACAAAAGAGGCATGACTTTGATTTACCTACACAAGTCCACAGCTTCAGCTGGTGTCTCTTTCTTTAACGTTTTCACATTAAACTCAACTTCTCGCACGATCTTTCGCCTATATGTATATACACACATACATATACATATACACATGTAGAGTCAACTTCATTTGTGAACCACTAAAAGAGTAAAAACTTGTAAACCTAATCATAGTTGTTGATCAAAATAATCAAGGGACGATATGGATTCATAGGAAATATGGAAATATTAAATATATGGAAAGTCAATTATTATGGAAATATGAAATACGGAAATGTTTCATAGAGTTTTATAGAATTTCATAGGTTCACATAGTTTATACTCTTTTAGTGGTTTACAAATGAACCTACCTCTACACATGTATCGACATATAAATGCATACATGTATTCCGGACAACGAAAAGATTTGTACCGGTGTGAAGGGGTGACCATAAAAGATAAAACGCATAGCTTTTGTACACTGATAGGAATACACATTGGATTAACAGAAGAACTTCCACATATGTCAAAGCTTAGACAAATGAAAAAACAGCCATAGCCAGTACACTTTCTTCATATTGTTCGATCAATCAGGGCTTGTAGTTTCATAAATGTTACCGAATGTGCATGCTTTTCCTAGAGAGTATGTAGTTTCCACAATCGTGGTTGTGTTTTTCCTGTACAAACATCTAATTTTCTCAAAATCTAGCATATCTGTATCTCTTTGCTATTGGTTACTCATATCGTGGTCTTCAAATTTTAGCATATATGCATTTCTCCCTTTTCACTAGCTAGGGCCTTCACTGAAAGAGTCAATCTACCTTTTTTAGTAGAGGTCAGCCCTGCATACATATGGGAACCACCATACTTCCCTATAGCAAGTTTCTATAAAATTCAATACTCATGTTCTACCTCTTCACCAAACACAGAAGCCTGCACAAACTGATATACCTCAAAACCACCATTGAACTCCTCCTCCAAAAACCAATATGGTGGCCACATTAAGGGGCTGTTTGGGATTGCTTATTTACTTATGCTCTTTTGTAGAAGTGCTTATCAACTTATGTGCTGTCAAACCGGAATTTTATAAAAAGTGTTCGAATTTGGCTTATGGCGGTACAAAAACGTAATAAGTTGAGAAGTTGTTTTTTAGTGTTTGGCAAATAAGCAAATAAGTTAGAAGGGGAGTAGCTTATGGCATTACCATACTGGAATAAGTTAATATGTTAAAAGGGGGTAATTTATCAAAAACTCCAAAAAAAAAAAACCATAAGCACCTCTCTCTTTTTTCCATCCAAACACTGAAAACTCCTTACTATCGGTACCACACCGGAATTAGTTAATAAGCACTTTAAATACGCAATCCCAAACATCCCCTAATTCCATCCAACACCCACAACCAACTGGACATCCAATTATATAAAAAGATCATATTTCTATTGTGTCAGACATGTTTAGGGATTATGGATTAGGATTTAGGGGTTGCTTGTATCGACCCGATTATGCAACAAGCATTCAGAAACCGCCCTTTACAGTACCAGCAAGGATTATGAAGACTCTACTGACGGTACTGAACATAGCAAACAAAAGGTGGTCTTAAAGATTACTGCCTGAAGACGCACTACGGCACGACTTTCTCTACTCAAAGATCTTAATGACGCAAACTGTACTTATGACATGTAATATATACTGCTAACAACCTATAATTCGGAAGGGTTTTATGGTTCACATAATCAAGACAACCACAAGAATATTGTGTGTCACATTCTATCTGAATCTCCTCTCGTCTCAGTAAAGATTACTTAAACGATAAGATTACTTAAACGAATTATAAGTACACAACATGTGCTGCAGTTGTAACTCCATTGGTAGAAGGTTCTTTTGGCAGTATAATTTGTTCCAAGGAAATGACTCGAGAGTACTTGATGAAAGCTCAATATCTTACTTTTACTTCCCAACAAACACCAAATTTATGAGAATCATTTTGTCAAAGAGAAATACTAACACTCGTATACACATTTATATATTAGAAGAGACAATATAACAAATTAGAATTTGGCTATGGCTATGGCTATGGCCAAACCTTGTTTTAATGCACAAGTGGCTATTAGGCTTGGTAAAGGTATTTTGAGGTGTGATCATGGCTTATTGTGGAAAGCCAAATTTATATCTAAAATGCAGAAGCAAAGTTGTGTAGTGATGCTGCCAATAGTAAGTTTCAAGTATAAGCAAATTGAAATAAAATCTTAAGATCTCCCTTCATGAATATACAGTATCCATAAAGTAGGTTTATCTGAAAAATAGAACTTACTGAGGATGCCAAGAAACTACGCGAGCCTGTTTGAAATGACCAAAGCCGCAAAAGTTGAAGGCATATTGGCTTTTGTTTTCGAATTAATCAGCAGGGTGTCAGAGTCAACTTTTGCTACGTAAGTAGGGAAGATGTACACATTCCCATACTCAGATACCTGCATCAACATGAACAAATATCAAATCAATAATATTAGATTATGAGTAAAACAGTGCTTCCAAAATCCAAGAAACCACGAGAACGCAACCGATTGTGATAAAATAAACAAGTAACTCCAAGATCCATCAAGACATGAGAAAGCAACCAAAGATATCAGCAATTTGTAATTAAGCATCCTTAAATAATCAGACAAATATAAAATAGTGCGCATTCTGTATTTCCTCCAAGACCAGGTTACTGATTGATTACTTAAGGAGAAAAAACTATAAAACCACATCGTAGAACCTATATACATCTGCCCAGAAATATACTTTAATAATTTCACCATTTTTAATGTAGACAAGTGTCTGCTGAATTGTTTTTCGTGGAACCCATGTTTCTTTTACCAAAAGCAACAATTGCTGAAAAATTTCCTTTGTTGAAGCCTGATAAGTTCAGTTTACATAAAAAGATCTTATGATGGAGGATAAGTGGAAGACAATGCCCAAGCATAAGAGCTGCAAAATATAGTACTATGAGAAATATGTGGTACTAGCAGCTTCTCTGGATAATACACACGAACTTTAGAATCATAGGAAAAGCTCTAGTAGCTCTTTATATATTTTCTTGAATTAAGAAAATTATGGTAAGAAATGTGTCCACCTGTACACGTGACAGAAAAGTATATGAAATTTTGTGAGCATGAAGTCTAGATGACTTCACAAGAAGTGTTACTAAAGATGCCATTTTTCAAGTTCTAATCTACAAGAGTAAGGTCATGGGGATTTCGACCTCAAGCCACACAACCCCAACCACCCATCCCTGTTCACAACAAACTACCCCTACAAAAACTATCATTAATAACCTAATCATTTTGAATCTAAAGGAAAGATAATAAAGATCTCCATGTTATAAAATAAAAGACCAAAATTTAATAGCATACCGAGCATATCATTATATTAACAGGAAAAATTCATCGAGGAACAACAGTGACTAGGTCAAATCATACCATGTAAATAAAATGATTCCAAACAACTTATTCTCCTAAATTCCAAAATCCAAACCCAAGCATGTAGAAGCGTCTATAGGCTTCCAGTGGCTTGTGCTTCAGACCAGAAACATTGATGTCTTCATCAAATATCTTTAAAGTTTTGGTGATACATTGCCCATTAGTCAAAATATATCAAAAACACACACATATCCCCCATTATGAGTTGGTGATTTAAGGTACGTGTGTGAGTGTTCAAGCATAAACAATGTGTTCATAGTCCATAGATTGATGTCAGTTTGCTTTTTAACTTCAATAAATAGAGTTTCAGTCCATCTATATTCAGTGTTTGGGCTAGTGTTTCAATCAATTAATTCAATATATTTGTGTGGCAATGTACCAAGTGCTGGAGGTAAAGTTGGGTTGTGACGGGTTGGAGGTAGAGGATGGCCTCTTGGCCTTTCTCCTATAGATGGAGGGCCGAATTATATAAGTTTCTAACTTCTTCATTTTTGCCCCATAAGCTTCAATCTTTTCTAGCTCTCAAACCTGATAGGTAGCACAACGCTTGATTCTGGGGGATAAATCAATAGCTAAAGTGGATGAGTATGTGATATTGGGGAAGTTGTATGTCCATCATAAGAGGTTTTAGTTTCATAAAAACAATTAGTTGTTGAGTGAAAGTTTCATGGTTTTTAAGCCATTTTCACATAATTACAGTATATCAAGTTGCCCCTCATTTGCCAAGACACCCAAAGGAAACCCGGGATAAAGAATATGATAGAAACCTAATGGAAGCTAACCCGAAAGGTCTGAGACCAGAGTCTATCTGGGTGATGACTTCGGAAGATTCACTTTTTTAAGGGATAAATTTCTCACCTTACCGACGAGCCGACAGCTGATGGCTGTTGGTCACGACTACTACAAAAAAGCTCATACAACCTTGGCAAGAACGTCGTTCCGCAATCATACAAACAAATAAAAAAGGAAAAAAAAAAGGAAAAAAAAAAGTAACGGTGATTACTTTAGTACTCTAAGCTATAAGATCAATGGATACTGATAATGATGATGTGGCATTGGTTAATCGTGAAAGGAAACAAACTATTTATCTAAATGACTAACCAAAGATGCAGATTGCACTTGGCACCAACCAAGTATTAGTAACACACTTGTTGAACAACATAGGGTAATAAAACCCACAATCATATGCCAGACCAGAACTTCCCTTAGAATAGATTAAATTTTAACACAGCTGAAAGGTCATCTAAAATCTATCGACTGATGTAAAAGTTTTTCTACTTAAGAGATGGAGATCGTATTACATTCCTGATTCCTGTGCGTAGAAACTATGTCAGGTGTAGTTCTCAAAATCTTTTACCTTTTGACAAATTTTGATGTGTAGACCTTAGTTATTTTCCAATAGACAGTCTTCTTAAAGCATAAAAAACTGCCACTTCTATGATCTGTAACCAAACACCACACCAGCAAAGTAGCAAACTAATTTCCATGAGCCCACCATCATCTAGCTTATAAGCGGAGACAACGATCATGTTAAAGTGCTCTATGCTCTACAGAATATGATTCAAATCCGTATGTCGAAAAGGGATATTTTTCCATAAAACAATGTAAAATCAATGAGAATAAGGCACTCAACAGATTTAGTACATGCAAGAAGGGGAGAGACGGAATTCCTACATTCAGATTCTACTCTGAAGCTTTCCCCTTTCCTTCACTAGCTATAGCATCAGTCACCAAAGTCATTGGTCTCTCGTCTATGACTTCGTCTATGATACCAAACTCCTTTGCCTCTTCTGGGGTCATAAAGTAATCTCGATCCATATTCTTCTGAATCACATCAACAGGCTGCCCAGTATGCTTTGAATACAATGCATTGAGTGAATCCCAAACTCGAACAATCTGCTTAGTGTGAATAGTCATATCTTTAGCCTGCCCACTGTATCCACCCGAGGGTTGATGGACCATGATAGTGGCATTAGGAAGAGATCTCCTCTCTCCTTTTGCACCAGCAGCCAAGAGAAGAGAGCCCATTGAGGCAGCCTGGCCCAAACATATGGTATTGATCGGAGAACGAATATACTGCATTGTATCATATATTGCAAGACCTACAAAAAAGATAAGCGTCAACAATATAACACTAATACACAGGACATAATAATTGCCATATCAAATCATTCACCTTAATGCAGTGGTAAAGAACACAAGTACACAACCACTCTCTAGTCTTATTTAACATTATCTTATAGCATGAAGTACATCAAGAGCTCACCTACCATGCCGTTATCAGGACCTTGTTATCAAACTCAATCTTGTTCATTCATGTGTTTTAAAAAGCCCGCCTTAGGTGCTTTGAGGCGCTAGGCGGGGTTAGGCGACGAGAAGAACGCCTCCAACCACCAAGGCACCAGCGAGTACACGAGGCGGCAATTCAGTAAGAGGCGAGGTGGCGGCGCTTTTATCAACTTACGTACAATGACCCATTTCATATTAGGCTTTAGATTTTAAGCTCTGGGCTCAATTTCCTTTCAACAGTCAGACTTTTTAAATGCCGATTACATGCATGGGAAAACATCTACACATCAAGGGATAGAGGAAAGGGTATTTCCCAAACCTCCACTCGTAGAAGACCCTCTAGTGGACTAAATTTGATTGATGAAGACGATGAAGAGATAAAAACAAGATATTGGACTTTCCGAAAATGATGGGGAGGAGGAGGTGCTACTGCTTGGGATTGATGCTGATGACGAGGATGATGAAGACGAGTTTTAGGCATCTTTGATTATTATTATTATTAAGTTGTTTTGTGTTTGAGACTTTGAGGTATGGTTATTCCGTGAAATTAAGCGCCTCGCATACGTGAATCCCTCGCCTCAAAGCTCTCGGGTAGCTAATCGCCTTGGAGCCCCCTTGCGCCTTTTAAAGCACATGTCCATTCTTCCCCCGTATGTTAGACTTTATGTTTGTTTTTTGGATAAGGTTCATCTAGAGTTTGTCTAGACTACATCCTTGGCAATTTGAAACTGAAATTAAATTCGGCCGTCTGAGACTAAGCCTAGCCACAAGATGCGCACGAGGGGATTCAAGGCGAATGGGATACCATCCACATCCCCCACAGGCCTTACCGCTACGCCACAATGTTAGTTTATGCCATTGTTTATATAGATTCATATCATAGGGACTGTTATGCCTTCTCTCACTCTTACTTAGCTTAGGCAATGATAGCTATATTTCATTTCTCTTTCTAATGCATCAATTCCTATCTCAATGTTCATCAATTCTTTACAAAACAAACCCTAACAATTACAAACACATATATAAACATATCAAAACCAGAAAAAAAACCTGCAGTGACAGCTCCACCAGGGGAATTGAGGTACATGTTGATAGGTTTGGAAGGGTTTTCGGATTCGAGATAGAGAAGCTGAGCAACGACGACGTGTGCAGTATCATCGGCAATCGGTCCGTTGATGCAAATGATTCTCTCCTTGAGAAGGCGTGAGAAGATGTCGTAGGCTCTCTCTCCTCGAGAAGAGTGCTCAATCACCATGGGAATCAAGCTGTAAGAGCTCCGTTGAGTCGCCATGATTGGAGTAGTCGTCTTTGCTACTCTTCCGGTCCGCCATAGGTTGCTCAAATTGCGAGCAATTAGAGTCGGCATTGGGGAGATATAGATCGAGCAGAATTGGGGGAAATCCACCAATTTGAGGGTTTTATGGCAGGGGCAGGGGTTATGTATGAATGGGGATCTGTTTCTTGTATAGCAATTGTTGGCTAAAATGCTTCCTTATAAAATATTTGGGGAAATGTGCAAATATAACATAATTTGTTACTGTGATAGCTTAAGTTCCGGTAAAATCAAATTGTTTTTGTTAGACTAGCAAGACCTATATATTTTATATGAAATTTTACATCAAAAAGCATTATCGAAGAAAAAAAGTTTCAAGAAAGCTAAAAAAACGAAACTTTCACAGGATTTCTGCTGTGAAGGTTCGCATTATTTATTTGTAACCTTCCCAACATTTGAGCTGTGAATGTTTCGTTTTTTAGCTTGTTATTGATATTTTTTTGCATCGAAAGTGATTTTTAGGTCAACGTATTCGAGTTATATTTACCTTTACGGTGTCTTTTTATGAAGTTTCATATGTTAAATATTGGTTTCAAGAAAACAACTTGGTCTCACTTGATCCTAAGTCTGTGATATGATTTATAAGAGGGGAAAAGCTAATTGCACCTTGGGACAATTTAATTTGACTTACTAATCATATATTTATAAAGTGAATTGTTCCCACACACATCAACGTTAAATTCTCTTTTTACATTCCTTATCCCATTCATTATATGAAACTTGATGTTTAATTAAATTATATTTTGTTATGTATATATATTATGTTTTAAATGCAATTTGGCTCATTTCTAAAACTAATATAACTTAACTAGTTGGAGAGAATGAAGATTTATTTATTATGATTTAGATATTTATAAAAAATTACTTGATATAATCAACTATCATCGATATTTTATATTATGAAGCTACATATTCACCATCTTGTAACTTGTAAAATTATATAAACAACATAGAGTGTATAATAACTCTCGCATACACACTTACATTTAGTAATCGATTAAACTGAAATCCAAATTTGATTTTAAATCATGAATATTTTGTAATCGATTGAAACGGTTTGAAATTCAGAATCGATTGAATTGAAATTTGATTCTAAACCGATTGAAACAGTAATTGATTGAAATAGTAAATCAATTCATTCAAGAAACAAAATGAGTTTGTCCTAATTCTAAAATGAGTTTATCGTGAATTCTCAACTGCTGCTATTTCAACAGTATTCTCTAATACAGTATTGCAGACAATACAAAGTTACATATTTCATGTAAGTTGTTTGGCATGGATATATGGAAAACCAACATAAAACTATGTGTTTAAATGTGTTTAACACACATTTAAATTGACACATTTATGATTGCAGCAAAAGGAGACTTACTATTTTTTTTTCTTTTTTTTATTGGATTTTAATCAAAACTACATATTGATGTGTATTATACATAAGTTTAGGTACATGACAGTAATATACTCTCTTTTCCTATATCATAAATCAAATAAAAACTAACTAAAAGTTAGAAATTATTGAAACCAGTTTTATGTATATTGTTTTGTAGATGAACACATACGAAAAATAAAAAAGTGAAAGCAATCCAACGAATTTGATTTCTAGGCTATATTTATAGTGTTTAACATGTGTGTTCTTTTCAGGGTTGTGCCTGGACAAGGGCGGGTCGGGCGTACGTCTAGGGCCCTCAAAAAATAGGGGCCCATTTTTTTGGACTTTTGTAACAACCCGTCCAACATTGGTAGAGACTAGAAGTTGTAACCTCCTTATAAGCATCAAGTCATGGCTTCCAATAACTTCCACCATGGTTTTAAGTTGGACTCGAAGTTATTGGCTGAATAGCTTTGGCTTTAGGGTGTTAGCCTAACTCCATGTCAATGAAACTCTCAAAGGGAACCATCTACCCTTGATTAGTCAATTTTAAAACATCGTTTTCACTATACTTGGTTGCTTTTTGTTCACTAGTTCCTACAATTAGGCTTTTATGACTTATGTATGACCTTTTTGTCCAACTTCAAACATCAATCTTTTTAGTCATCCATATCTCTCGTGTTTAGGCATCATCATAAGTGAATAGACTGATTAAGATCACCCACAAGTCTTGACAATCATTGTCGACGGCTCCAAACTTCTATCTTTTTCGATGAGGCCTTACATAATTCTAAATAAACTACTTTACATATGGTATTGTTAGGATATGAGATCTAAAAAACTAACATAAACAAATCACGACGTACCCCAAATATTTAAAGGAAACAAAGTAAATGACATGCTTGTGATGATAAAATCGAACTTTCACAAATACGAAATCCAAAAGCTGCAAACTTCAAGATTCAAACCTTCAATTGTATTCACATGAACAATAGGATCATGATTAAATTGTATAAATGCATTTACTTCAATGTGTGCTAGCATAAAATTCTTTTATTTTTCTTTTGATTACAAAACTTTAACATTTTGATAATCTAATTATTTTATCCTAATCAACCAACAACTTTGCCAATCACTTCCATGTCTGAAGACATTGTGGCTTGTGACCTTTTGGGTTATTGTCACATTTGACAATAATAGTGAACCATATATTATATTATCATAAGTAATAAACCATATCTAATAACATTATTCTTATTGATATATAAGAGTCAAATTTTAGTTGAATTAACCAATCATTTATTTGCATGGGCAAAAGTATAGATGTGTTCATTTATCCTATAAACTCAAGGTCAAGGCAAGTTGCCGGAATCAATTTGGACCTTTGTAGAGGATATCCAGGTCAATAGAAGCAGAGACTTGCAATAGTAAAAACCAAATCAAAGTTGATTTCATTTATTCCAAAAACAAATAACCAATTACTTAAAAAGTCATAATTAAATAAGTGGAAGGGGAAATCAAATTTGATAGCATGTATCCCAAAAACAATCCAATTAGTTGAAAAAGAAAATCACAAAAACTTGGAGAAGAGAATCAACATAATTATCCACGCAGTCTTCATATGCATGACACAAAAATGATGCAGAGTTACCAAGTAGAATTCAGACAAACATGAGCAAGACATCTTAAATAGATAAGAAGTACCCCACAGCCAACCTTACTAGCAGGTAGCGATATCCAACCAAAGCAGACCTACAGAATGTGCATCATTCAGCAAGTACAACAAAAACCAATAATGCAAAAATAGAAGACAACAATAGAAGTTATAAAGAAACCAGGAAATGGTGATCTTAACAGTTGGACCACGATGTTTGGCATCAACAAGACCTACATACAAAGCACGAACTAATCATGCAAGCTTACACAAAGAAAACCGAGAGACCAAAAAATTGACAAGATAGTGGCAAAGAAGAACACATAGGTGCTAATCATTGGGCTAGGAAAGACAACAATCCTTCATTCTCGTTTGTCTGAACCTGTGGTGACAGAAGCGTATCCTTAAATCTCCGACACACAAAAAAAAAGGAAAAAAGAAAGCATATACAAATGAGAGAAAGGTAGATTTCACATGAAGAGATGGACCAAGACATCCGCTACCAAGCCACAAGAACTCCATTGCCAGCTGTAGTAACTGGTACATATGTAACATCGAGGAAGACGACCTACCATATGCAACAAGGGGAACGGATGAAACTAATAAGAACACGTAAATCGATAACTAATGAATCTAAAGCTAAATGGTAACGTCATCAGCAACCTGTCAACCCGTTCAACTAAATACCTGCAAAACCTCATAATGAAGACATAAGCAGAATAAATTCAGCACATGTGATGCAGTAAGTCCAAACGACCCAGGCCCAAATCCCACCCCTGGGTTATGAGGCCCAAACCAAGAAGACAACTAGGCTGATGAAAACGCAGCTGGCTGGTGGGTGCTAGAATATTTTTTTTATGTTTAGTATTTGAGTTAGACTATAATTGGTTTCTTTTATTTAGGAATTATCTTTTGTTTAGGATTACTTATTTTCCTTTTATTTAGGGTTTATCTTTAGTTATTATTTGATTTCCTAGTTAGGTTAGCTTTATAACTTCCTTATTTATCTTTCTAGTCTAGGTTATAAATAGGGTGCATTGTTTTCAATTAATTCATCAGATTAAGAGTTTTTATAAATAATTTCCAGCTTTTGTTTCTTGTTAATTTTGATCCGATTGGTGGGTAAGAAAAACTGCATCACTTGGTATCAGAACGCTTAGCAAGATCCGTTATGGACAACAGTGGAGCACGCTTGAATAGACATCCTCGTAGAAACACCGGCCAAGGCAACGAGGATTATCGGCGGGATCCACGTGACATCGAGGAGATCGCACGCTTGCAACAAAGGGTGGGACCTTGAAGTGTAGCGGGGTTTCCGATCCGATGAAGACACCGAGACCGACTCCATCGTCTGAGATGAAGGAGACGAAGGTGACCGGTGGAACCCTTTTGCGAGAAGGGACGAAGGTGACCAAGGTGATCGGTGGAACCCTTTTGTGAGAAGGGAACCACGAACCGATCCACTACGAAACTTGGGAGTCAAGATTGATGTCCCAGAGTTTGATGGAAAGGCTGAATCCGATGTGTTTATTGACCGGCTCCAAACAGTCGAGCGCATCTTCGATCTACGTGATATTCCGGATAAATATAAGGTAAAACTCGTGGCAATTAAACTTCGTAAGTACGCGTCTTTATGGTGGGAACATGTGAAAAAAAAGAGGGCCCAAGAGGGAAGATCTAAGGTTAGAACATGGGACAAGATGAAGAAACTCCTTCGCGAGAAGTTTCTCCCCCTCAACTTTCGCCAAGAGGCATTCTTGGAGTATCATAACCTCTCCCAACGGTCGAACACCGTGGAGGACTTGATTTGTGAATTTGACAGGTTACGAATGAGATGTGGCGCAGAAGAAGAAGAGGAACAAATTATTGCTCGTTTTTTCGGGGCTCTACAACCCGAGATTGCCGACATTGTCCAGTTACAACCCTACTGGACGTTTAACGATGTATGTCAGTTCGCGCTAAAAGTGGAGAAGCAACTCAAGGCAAAGGGAAGGGCCACAATAACCAGATCTAACCCGGCTAAAAGCGAGGGATATAGGGGAGTCTCGGGAGCACCTACTAGAAACCGACCTAGTGCAAGTAAACCCGAAGGATCGACGTCTTCCAACACGCCCGTTGTTTCCTCTCGTGCACCACCCCGATGTTTCAAGAGTGGCGGATTAGGATACTTTGCGCGTGAATGTCCGAATACTCAGCTCCTTACTCTCACGGAAGATACACCGCCAGTTTATGATACGGAGGGTGACCAACCAGAAGCAAGTGAAACTGAAATCGTTTACCGGATAAAGGTGAATCGTTCATCGCTCAGCGAGTCCTAAGCACCAACCAGACTCGTTCAACCGACGATAATCTTTGGCTTCGCAATAACATCTTTCGAACACGTTGTACGGTAAAAGGAAAAGTGTGTACTATTATTGTTGATGGCGGTAGTTGTGAGAACATGGTGGCCGTGGTCATGGTCGAAAAATTAGGGTTGAAAGTTGAACCCCACCCCGAACCCTACCAGTTAACATGGCTTAAAAAGGGCAATGTGGTGAAAGTTAATCAAAGGTGCCTTGTTCAATTCAGCATAGGTACTCGTTACTCGGATGAGGTTTAGTGTGAAGTTATCCCTATGGATGTGTGCCATATTTTGTTGGGGCGACCATGGCAATATGATAGGCGTACAAGACATGACGGGTTCCTCAACACTTACACTTTCAAGAAAGAGGACGTGAACATGCAATTAGTTCCCCTCGACGCACGTGAAACGGGAACCGAGGCACTTGTGCTTAACAAATCAGCATTCTTGGATTTCACGAGGTCCTCAAAACCTATGGTCGTTTTCGCCATGATCATCACTGAAGTCAACCCTAAAACCGAAGCCTCTCCACCCAAAGTGCAACCGCTTCTAGCGGATTTTCAGGATGTTTTCCCTACGGAGATACCGACCAGCCTACCACTCGAAAGAGAAATTCAACATTGTATCGATTTCGTGCCGAGAGCAGTCATCCCGAATAAGCCGGCTTATCGCATGAACCCAAAAGAATATGAAGAGCTACACTGGCAGGTCACCGAGCTCCTTGACAAAGGTCTTATCCGAGAAAGTATGAGTCCGTGTGCAGTTCCGGCGCTATTAGTTCCTAAAGCTAATGGGGCCTATCGAATGTGTATTGATAGTCGGGCCGTTAACAAAATTACGACCAAGTATAGGTTCCCCAATCCCCGGTTCGATGACTTTCTAGATCAACTACACGGAGCAACGATTTTCTCTAAAATTGATTTGCGAAGTTGGTATCATCAAATTCAAATGCGCCCCGGTGACGAGTGGAAAACGGCTTTCAAGACAAGAGACGGGTTGTATGAATGGATGGTCATGCCCTTCGGACTTTCAAATGCCCTGAGCACTTTCATGAGGCTAATGAATCATATTTTTAAACCACTTATTGGTCAATGTGTTGTCGTTTATTTCGATGACATCCTCGTTTTCAGCCGTGATCTCCCGCAGCACCTCAACCATCTTCAACAGGTATTCACTATTTTAAGGGACCAAAAACTATATGCAAATCGTGATAAGTGTTGTTTTTTTCGTCGGAAGTTTTATTCTTGGGGTACCTAATTTCGGGAAAGGGTATCCGCATGGACGAGTCCAAGATTGAAGTAATCACTACGTGGCCCACACCAAATACGATTCATGAGGTTCAAAGTTTTCATGGGCTGGCCTCTTTCTACCGCCGATTTATTCGTAATTTCAGTACTGTCGTAGCACCCATTACTGATTGCTTAAAGAGCAAGGTTTTTTGTTGGACACCTGCCGCCACCATGGCTTTTGAGGATTTGAAGTGTTGCATTACAAGGGCACCCGTTCTTGCCTTACCCAACTTTCAGATTACTTTTCAGGTTGAATGCGACGCATCTGGGCTCGGGATTGGGGGCGTCCTTAGCCAAGAAGGACGCCCGATAGCTTTTTTTTGCGAGAAACTTAACTAGGCCAAGCAAAAGTTTAGCACGTACGATAAAGAATTTTATGCCATCATCCGGAGCTTAGAATTTTGGCGGCATTATCTTCTACACACAGAGTTCATTATGTTTTCTAATCACCAAGCGTTACGTTTTATTCAAGGACAACACAAACTCAACCCACGTCATGCTAAATGGGTGGAGTTTTTACAAGACTTTTCATTCGTCATCCGACACAAATCCGGTGCAACTAACACGGTTGCCGATGCTCTTAGCAGATGACGAGCCCTACTAACATCCTTGCAGGTTCGAGTAGATGCGTTCGAGTCATTTTGTACACTCTACCCCGATGATCCGGAATTCTCGACTTTATGGAACGAGTGGCGAGTGGCGAGTGGCGCCCACCCATGGGTACTCACTGCAAGATGGGTTTTTGTTCAAGGGTCTTCGGTTGTGTGTCCCTAAGTGTTCTTTACTTGACGCCATTATTCTAGAGGGCCATCAAGGAGCCCTCACGGGCCATTTCGGTAGAGACAAGACGTTAAAGCTAGTGAAGGAACGATTTTTTTGGCCAAAGATGAGTGTGGATGTTACAAAAGTTGTGGAACGTTGTCGCACATGTCACATTGCAAAAACGCATCATTCCAATGCCGGTCAATATACACCGTTACCCACGGACCATGGGAGGATGTTCATCTCGATTTTGTGGTAGGTCTTCCTCGAACACAAAGACAAAGATTCGGTCATGGTGGTTGTGGATCGCTTTTCTAAGATGGCACACTTTGTTCCGTGTGCTAAGACTTATGATGCGAGCCAGATCGCCCGTCTATACTTCGCCAAGATTGTACGGTTGCATGGAGTACCAAAAACCTTAACTTTGGATCGAGATGTTAAGTTTGTGGGACATTTTTGGCGCACATTATGGAAACGGATGGGGTCTCATCTTAATTTTAGTAGTGCACATCACCCACAGAGTGATGGACAAACTGAGGTGACAAATCGGAGCTTGGGTAACTTGTTGCGTAGCTTCGTCGGGACCAACCCAAAACAATGGGACTTAGTTCTTCCTAAGGCTGAACTTGCTTATAACCGGTCCACTCACCACTCCACCGGAATGAGTCCCTTTCTCGTTGTTTATGGGCGGAATCCGCTTACACCTTTAGATCTTGCACGTTCGCCGGTTACTGAGTATTTTAGCTCGGAAGGCGAGGATCGGGCAGCCCAAATCAAGCTCATACATCAACAAGTTCGTGATCAAATTATTAACAACAATATCGTGTATCAACGACGGGCGAATGTGAGACGAAAGAAAGTAGTTTCCCAAGAAGGTGATCTAGTATGGGTTCACCTAAGCAAGGAACGTTTCCCAGGCGGTCGTTCGAGTAAGTTACAACCTCGGGTGGATGGGCCGTTTAAAGTTCTAAAGCGCATCAATGACAACACATATAAGATAGACTTACCTGGGCATTACAATGTTTCGGCCACCTTTAATGTCGTTGACCTTTCACCGTTTGTTCCTGAGCTTGATGATCCGTTTGACTCGAGGACGAGAATGATGCAGTAAGTCCAAACGACCCAGGCCCAAATCCCACCCCTGGGTTATCAGGCCCAAACCAAAGAAGACAGCTAGGCTGATGAAAACGCAGCTGGCTGGTGGGTGCTGGAATATTTTTATGTTTAGTATTTGAGTTAGACTATAATTGGTTTCTTTTATTTAGGAATTATCTTTTATTTAGGATTACTTATTTTCCTTTTATTTAGGGTTTATCTTTAGTTATTATTTGATTTCCTAGTTAGGTTAGGTTTATATTTTCCTTATTTATCTTCCTAGTCTAGGTTATAAATAGGGTGCATTGTTTTCAATTAATTCATCAGATTAAGAGTTTTTATAAATAATTTCCAGCTTTCGTTTCTTGTTAATTTTGATCCGATTGGTGGGTAAGAAAAACTGCATCAACATGTCTCTACATTACCTGCAAGTCACCCCCCAAAATGAAAGGAAGAGTTGGTTAATGCTTCAAACATTGCTAAAATAGAAACAACTAGAACTATCAGTTGAGAGCATCTTCCTTTTTTATCCCAGGGTGTTAAATGAAACTAAAATGATGCTTCTATTTCTCCTTTTTAATGAACGTCCAACAGGATTTATATAACCACAACCATAGATAGACCTATTAGAAGTTAGGCAAAAGAAGTACTCAATATGGTGTAAAGATGTAAAAAATAAAAATACTAAATCAAAAATTATACACAACCTGTCCACATGTTGACCTCAACGACTGGACCACGGTGTTTGGAACCAAGCAAACCTACACACAGAGTACAATCTCATCATGCAAGTTTACACACAATGGCAATTAAGAAATGGGAGAATAAAAAGAGCAGTCTCGGAGAAGAAAAAACATATGTCGATGATTGCTTAGCGATCTTCTGTAGCTCGGTAAAAGCTGCAGAGAAACAATTACACTTTCACACCTCATCTACTCGAGAAAAAGGAACCATGTAGGAGTAAAAGAAAATGACTTTGACCCAACAGTTCTGCCAAAGCGAACAGCTTTGCCATGAAAACCAGTAATCATTGGAATAAAGGGTAAGAAGAACCTCGGGATCGTTTATCGATAATTCCTTGAAATGTCCAGTCATAGATTCTCCGACCCACGAAAAAAACCAAATTAATATGCCTTAACAAGTAGCTTTCAAATAGAATTCAGGTTATCACCAAAGGAAGAACATGCAAGAAGAACCTGAATCTGTTACCAAGATCTCCTTTGGGAACAATCTACACATAGTTTCACATAGCTATGAACCAGTATCCTGATGGATCTGCCATGACAAATGAGTTCGCAAATGTAACACATAAATTGGAAAATACCAGTAGAACCTGAAATCTGCTGACATGATGCTGCTACAACTTATCACCAAATTACCTAATAGAAGATGACACAAGAAGAGCCTGGAACCTTTTAGCACGAACTCCTTAAAAATCCATGAATGAAAAAATTCTGAAGATGATGGAAAGACGATAAACATATAATGCTAACCAAACAACGATCATAAAAGTCATACGAAAGACCCCGCACATGGTGATCTCGTTGATTAAACCACATTGCCCGACAACACAAAAGCAGGGGCAGACCTAGCTAAAGGCCTACGGTGGCACGTGCCACCGTTTCATTCCTCCGTCGTAGTGTAAAAAATTATAGGGTCGTGAAGGGTGCCACCGTATTAATTTGTTATGTGCCACCATATATTTTGAAACTGCAATAAAAGCACAAAGTTTTTTTGGTAGAGTGGTAAGTTTCTTACTTTTCAAACTTGAGGTCATGGGTTCAAGCCTAGTTAGCCTCATTTTTACTAAAATTTAGCTTTAACTTTATTTTTTTTTGAAATCTGCTTGCAACAAGACTCGAACTTGAGCATTTATCATTGAAAATCAATGAACTAACCACAATATGGATTTCGTGAAAACATTTTTAAATACGTTTTTTATAGTTAAATTGTGCCACCGTTTGAAAAAATTTCTAGGTCCGCCCCTGCACAAAAGCCTACAAACAAAAGACAATCATCAGGATACTGTCCGCCATGGCTGCAATATACTCATTAATTGCCCTGCCAAGATGTGAACCATCTCCAACTTTGATTGAATACTTGGATGACATTCAGATTCATCATGACAGCCTCTTGGAAGTCATTAAATATGAAAATTGATAATTTCAACAACATAGGGACGAAAACATAGTTTGCTCATATAGACAAGAAAAAGATTTTGACCCTTGATCACTTTCAGTCTCATGCCCACCTATGAATTGCATTTTAGAGGGCTGGGTAAGGCACAGATCCGTAAACAATCGAACAAAGAGAATCAAATTCGTATGGCTGCAAACTTACTCGTTGACTGCCTTGCCAAGATAAGCACTTTAGGTTTGGTCTTACGGTTTTAGATGTCATTTACCTTACCAAACTAACATAAAATGGGCCGAGTATCTTACCCATTATGAAGGATGGAGATCTTACCCAATAAATGAGGGATAACAAGCCCTGACCAGGTAAATTGTTGCATATGATACCGTGTTGATGGACGACAATCTTACCCGGTGAAGTCTATTAAGAGTGTTGAATCTTATAGTAAGAGCTTCCCAGGTAAGCCTTTGAGTAAATGATCCCTTAGGCTCATATTTGCATTTCTGGAATTGGAGAAAGGGGATCAGACACCGTCATGGCTGCAACGCGTTGCCCCGCCAATATATGGACCCACTGCCCAGAAACCTATTATCAGAAACGTAAATACAGAACAATGTCATCAAGCTTCAGTATTGTTTTTGATACCAATTAAACAAAGACAAGAATAGCAACAACAAACTAACAAGAGCATCTCCAACAGTGTTTGTCGACGGAATTAGAAACCCTTTGGTAGAACCTTCAATATGTAACCAAAATGTTTAACAAAACGGAGGTAGGTTGAAAAATGTAAGGCTCAGATCTCTTAGCAATCGAACAAAGTGGATAAAGTCCACCATGGCTGCAATATACTCATTAATTCCCTTGCCAAGATGTGAACCCATCTCTAATTTTGATCGAATCCACTTCGACGCATTCAGATTCATCATCACTGCCTCTTGGAATTCATCAAATCTGAAATGGCAAATTTCAACAACAGTGTACTCAAATATTAATAATAACAACAAGATAATTAGTGACAAGGATACAACTGTTGATTTCTCTGATCTGTGTGTTTAAAAGAGCTTCCGAGCTGAAGGATGGTTGATTTTGGGAGAATAACCCGCCAAAAAAAGGGTTGTTGATTCCAAGATAAAATCATAGTCAACAAAAAAAATATTTGACCAAATAAAGTAAAAAATCAGAGTTTGGTATCAAGTATTAACATAGAGGGGCAACCACCCTTAGAAACCACCATCTGCATCCCCTTTGAAATTGCCTCGTTTTCTCTCAGTGGAGTTGTTTACATTGCAAAACCAAAGGGTACCCTTTGCAAAAAAAAATGTGAGAGTAATTGGGTTCTTTTGATTTGGTTTTAATTTACCTAGTAAGCGCATATCGGGTCATTTACCTTAGCGGATGAACATGATATGGGCCAAGAATCTTACCCGGCAAGAAAGATGATAAGAATGGAGTTCTTACCCTGTAAGTGAGGGTGACAACTCTTACTTGTTGCATAGGACGTCATTTTGAGGGACTACAATCTTACACGGTAAATTAAGTTAGAGCGTATAATCTTACAGATAAATGCTTACCGGGTAAACGGTCCTTTAGGCTCAGATCTGAATATTTGGAATCGAACAAAAAGGATCAGACACCGCCTAGAAACCTATTTTCAGAAATGTAAAATACATGCACAGCACAGCCGAAAGGAAGTAATGAGGAACTTCTCATTAAACACCCTTTCAAACTTGGGTAATTTGCATAGGATGTGCCAGGCCAAGCCTTTCAATGTAAACCGGTCTTCCTTCCCTATCAACTCCATGGTACCCTTGTGGGTTCATATTTATATATGTAAGCAAGACACCATGTAAAGAAATACTGCTGCAAGACTTCTTCCAGCTCCGTAAATTCTTAATCCTGAGGGTTCATATTTATATATGTAAGCAAGACACCATGTAAAGAATACTGCTGCAACTACGTATGCACAGATTACAATTACCAACTTATTTGAATATCACTCTTTCATGTGACTTCAAATGCAAAAGTGTTGCCAGTTTATACCAAGTTCAGAATGATTTTATTACTACCTCCAACATTGTAGCCTATTTAGCAGTTCTTCCCACATGAGGGTTTTTCTTTCAATGTCAAAATCCCCTTGCCTTCAAGAACCTAAGAGAACAAATGGACAAGTTAAACATATCAAGTATTTATTATGTCAATAACTTAACAGACCTATTCAAGAACAAGTTCATTTTCATTTTCATTTGTAGAGGTTAGCTAAAATGTGCAAAGCCAATTTCATTTTCTATGGTCTAAAAAACAAGTTCAAGAATAAAAACATGTGTTAACTAAGTTGCAATATGTGAGATACCTAAAATGGCTCTGTTTCTCTCATCTTCTTCTTATTCTTCTTCTTCTTTAATCATCGGATTCTTGCGTCTCCTTGATTATGAAGAAACCACAACCACAGATGATGACTAAATAAAAAACTGAAATTATTAAGGGGTAACATTAACAAAAAACGATATAAAAGAAACTAATCACGAAACAAGAGAAGCAAAAGGACGAAACAAGAGAAGCTATACTATTGGCACAAATCTTCAACGGCAGAGTTGGTAAACATTGTTGCCTGTATACAAAGGCCCAGATTTGAGTCCCATATTTGTCAGACAACATATTGTTTTGCTTAAATTTTGTTGTTCTTTATATAGCTTTTTTTATAAATAATTTGAAGATAAGAGTCAAGATGGGTTGCTTTTGTGCAGTCACAAGGAACCAACTGATAGATCTATACTAATTTTATTAATTGTTTCTACACAATTACTTTTTCTAATCAAATTGTACCAATACTTAAAAAAAGTTTGGGTAGACTGTGGTTAACATAGTAAAGTGAAGTCTTCAACCACTAAAACAAATATAGCATACGGCTCCAATTGGTTTCCCATTTGATATGTCATAGTCATCCAAACATAAAATAAAATATCCCCAACTATTATAGTTATGGTATATTAGTAATATTTCACTATGAGGCTGTTTACCAAATTCATCATATTGGGTAAGTGCTTTCCAGCATAAAGTTCACTTTTATTTATCGTAAGTATAACATCCTTGGTAAGTATTTAATAGGCGACCCCAAAGTTAGTTTCTATATATTCATGGGAACATCCTCACTGTGCTACCAGGGTATTTCGGCAATATCATCATCACTGTTAGCCGACTCGTAGTGCTGCTGTGCATGTACTATAATCTGTTTTAGTATCTCATGATGTGCCTTTTTTTAATCTATTAATTGAAAAAAAAAATTATTCAATACAAATCGTACCTGTGATGTACCTAGCAGAGACGAGACATAAAGGGGTCTTTTTACAATGGAGTATTCTATCCATACACTCTTAAAGGGGGTATGAGTAGATGCAGGTGAGTGAGGTATGGATATATGTGAGTGGAAAAGGGGTAGGAATAGCAATACCCTTTACAATACAAACAAAAAAGAGCGCATGAGAACAGTAGAGTCAAGACCAAGGAACAAGATAGATCTGTAACACATCACATCCAAAGTCAGCTAGGAATCACTATTGTAAAAGGACAAGCTAGGGGCCTTTTACCCAAATGCTTACCTGGTAATTGCTTACTGGTAAGATTCAACACTCTAACTTACTTTACTGGGTAGGACTGTAGTTCATCAAAACGGTACCACATGCAGCAGCAATTTACCCAGTAGATATACATCTGATTTCCCTGTTGACAACAGACAATTAGATATTAGCAGCAGTTACTAAAGAATAAACATACAAGCTCTATATCAATAAAAAAGATTCATTCTTGTCACCCGAATATATACTAATATGTGTAATTAAAATTAGAAAGAAGACAATAAAGAAACTATTATGAAGAGAGAAGTTTAAGTCTACGAGACAACATATCTATGGGAAGCATGGAGACATATACAAAATGAAAAGATGCAACTAAAAGAAATGTAATCATATTAATTCTTCTTTCTAAACTTCCATTGATACATTATCCCAAAATGTTATAATAATCTACCTTCTAAGAATTACAGCTCACTACAAATTCATCATTTCCGCATAAACAATAAATGACACAAATAAATAATTAGTTTCACTTGTAAAACAACAAGGTTGATGAATTGGACATGCCTTCCATTTTTCTTCATTTGTTGCTCCCGAACAGTGACGATGTGAGAATACTTAATTATATACCCAGTCGCTTAATTATCAAAAAAACACAATGAGAAAATCTACAAGGTTAAGTGGCAGTTAATGGTAAGGGTATTGATAGTACAATTAAGGTTCAATCAACACATCTACATAATCAAGAAAGTAATCAAACACAATTTTAGCAGAATAAAAGGTGGCCTATATTACCAATCATGCATGCAAGTTTATCATATTATGATTAACCCAGGGAAGAATCGCAAACCTTTGGACCATTGGGATGAAATAATCAATAGTTCAACCGAGGAGACCAACACCATCTAAAAACAGAAATAGTTTCATGGTTAGAGTACGATAAAAAGAGCATTGGCCACAATATTTCCCGATAACTAAGAAAACATTTGGTTCGTCGGATTCCAACGGAATCGGGATGAATTGGAATGGTGGCAACGGTACATTAGTAAATGCATTTCAAGATTATTATGATTGAATATGTAAAAAAATTTATAAGATTTTTTTCCCTGATCTACTATGAAAAGCTAAACTATGCACTTTCGTATGTCGAACTAATGAACCTACACATCCTAATACATGTAAATGTTTTTATAAGATTTTTTTCCTGATCTGCTATGAAAAGCTGAAATATGGACTTTAAATTGACCATTTGGTAAGCTGTGTGCATCATCAAAAAGACGTACTTTTAACATTCATATGCTAACAAAACAAAATCGCTATGCAGAAAAAGGGATGTTAAGGTACATTAAGTGCAAGTTCTTTACCTCAGCAGTTTGTTTATTTTCTCTTACAATAAGTGAAACTCTTTTAATCATATTCAGGGATACATCATATTTATATGAAAACAAATGAACAAGTTATGTAACAAATGGAAAACTACCTTTGCAGATTAGTAGCCATGCACAGAAGTACTTTCTGAAGGTCCAAAAAAGTGGTATATATGAACGTCTGACTCCTCTTCCTAAAAGGAAAGCTCTTCATCCATATCCGCAAAAGGCTGCAAAAAGTGGTCAAGCAGAAACAATGAGATAATACTATGGCTTTCAGCCTTTCACTAGTTCTAATACTTAACTAGTCAGAGTTGCAATGTGTGACAGCTCCTGCCATCTGTCAAGTTCCAGCAAAATCTGCTGTTAGTGAACCTGGATTTGTAAGAGGGGACTAATCCATCAATGCTAGTATCTCATATGGATAAAAGCATGTGATCTGATATGATTTAACTTTAGTGCCATCTTATTCTTTGTTGATTGCTTATCTCTTGATCTTGCTATTTAAAATATCCAAGTGCATTTAGTAGTAGGATTCCTTGAAAGTTTTTACATCAGTATAAACTTCAACAAATTAGCCATGACTCGTATCAATGTGTATTCATAGGGATCGTGCCATCTTCTGCTGCAAACATCGAATCATAGACAGCTGTTGTTGCCATACTTGTGTCTTTCTACAAGAACTAAGTAATTCATGCAAAATTTGAGAAACATAAAAGATAAAAAGAAGATGAACTAGTACAAGATTGGCTATGAGAAAACGAGATATTGGTAAACATGTGATTTTACATTATTGGTAAAAAAATGGTTTGCAGACGACTTTGGCCACGTCTTCAAGTCACGGCGCAAAGTCGCTTGAATCACATGTGATTATGGTCATTTTCTCATTCTCTTAAATAGGTCCATTCTCGTTCGAACCCAACTCTTTATATACATGTATATATAAATCAAAAGAAATTTACCCATTTACCTCTGAATGTCCTAACTGAATGTTGGACAAGAAGATAGAGGCACTTCCTAGGGAGTGACTGAATGCCACAACTGTGCAGATGGTTGCAGGGAAGATAAGTTGTACATAAATTTCTCGCTTCCATTTTCCCCACAACGTGAGCCATAATCCACATACACATCAGTACAAAGATGGAATTGTTCATAATCAAAATGGAATAAACTATAAAAATATGCAGCTATATATCTTAAACAAGACGAAATTGGGCAACAGGAAACCGGACAAATGAAAGCATCCTCATCTAATACACCAAAAGAGAACAAAAATGTGCAGCAAACGCAAAGAGGAACTTCTACATTTGGAACCAAAGTCTGCCAGAAAAACCAAGCCAACAGAGAAATATAGAGGCTTGCTGGAGATAAAAACAGAATCAAAGCATGGAAAAGAAAATCAACAAGAAGGCAATACGTCAAGAAAACAAATAACCAATTACTTAAAAAGTCAAAATTAAATAAGTGGAAGGGGAAATGAAAAAGAAAGTTGAAAACTTGTGCATAAACACTTACAAAGAAAAATGGGTAAATTAAAAGAAAGACAAAAATATAACAATTACAATTCTAAGTTTAAACTCAAAACCTCTAACTGCTGCAAACACAAAGAAAACCTTCTACCATTGAAACCAAAATGCATCAGAAAAACCTCAAGGTTAAGGCAGGTTTTCCAGAAACATTTTGGACCTTTGTAGAGTATATCCAGGTCGACAGAAGCAGAGGCTTGCAATAGTAAATTAAAAGAAAGACAAAAATACAACAATTACAATTCCAAGTTTAAACGCAAAACCTCTAACTACTGCAAACACAAAGAAAACCTTCTACCATTGGAACCAAAATGCGTTGGAAAAACCTCAAGGTCAAGGCAGGTTTTCCAGAATCATTTTGGACCTTTGTAAAGGATATCCAGGTCAATAGAAGCAGAGGCTTGCAATAGTAAAAACCAAATCAAAGTTGATTGCATATATCCCAAAAACAATCTAATTAATTGAAAAAGAAAATCACCAGAACTTGAAGAAAAGAATCAACATAATGCAAAAGGTTAAGAAATAAAAAAAAAAAACATAAAGTCCAAATTTGGAAGGAAAAGAAGTTGACTTAAAAAAAAGTTGAGGCTTGCTAGCGTAATGGATAATGAAAGTTCGGTGCAAAACGAAAACTAAAACTAAAACCAAGAATGACTTCTTGCCAAAAAACTAAAACCAAACACGCTACCATTTAAACGAAACAACATGATATAAGCATCAAAAAAATCAACAAGAATGACTTGACAAGCAGCTCAGTCACCTGGTCCAGTCTCCAAGATCTCAGCAAGGCCTCCATGAATTGAAAGGTGGGAAACAAGCAAAGCCAACCCACAAAGTCAGCCTCCTATCACCATAATTGTATAATTTTCAATAGAAAGCAACTGAAAATTATCCTTACAGGTGTTGTTCTTTCTCAACGCAACTGAAGAGAAGTTGCTGGATTTCTGTGTGAAAAAATATGAACTTGAGGTCAAAGACATCTAACCCATGGACGTCCCTGTAATTGTAAAGGTTTTATGACTCTCATACCGTGTCTTTGCTCGAGTAACAACATCAAGAAAGGTTTTTGTAGTTAAAAATATACTCAACACAAATAAATTATATATGAAGCAATGATTATATGTATGTATACCTTGCTTCCAGCAACCTCTTGGAAACATTGTGATGACGAAATTGATGGCAATAAGATAAGCTGTAATCTGAGAAGAGAAATGGTACTTGGTCTTATCCAAGGCATGAGAATGTTTTACTTTATTCATGTGAGCCAGCAAAGAGGTTGCCTTCACTCTAGTTTTGGTTGCAACTCTGTTGTAACTTGTTTAGCCACATCCTAATAGAACACAAGAAGATAGATAAGTAACAAACAAGAAGCATCCATATAGCATTGACAACAAAAACAAGTTTGGAGCTTGAGTGTATCAATAACTTCAGAAAGAGAGATCCACTTACCAAGATTATCAATTACTTCAGAAAGAGAGATCCACTTACCAAGAATACCTTTTAGTTCGAAAATGAGAGAAGAAAACTCAAATACAATTTGTGGTTGTTACACTTAACATCAAGCAAGATAAAAAATGATATGCACAAGTGTCTTCCCTTAGTAGCAACTTGCCATGGTCATATATTGTCAGATAATTATCCAAACTCATTGATTTGTAAGCTGTCAAGCATGAAAATGTATCATACAAAGAAATATCACGAAAGTTGCAACAACAACAACCACATGGTTGTGCTGCTGCAGTTGTCTCACTACGATAAAAAATCAAGTTTAGGACCCTCTCATGCTTGTGCTTAATTGACTTTTTCCGTTGCCTCATATAGCTTGACCACCAAGGTGTCCTTTCACTTTCAAGACACAGCTTAAGATGGTATATCTAGTCAAATGAGCTTACTACCATCTAAAAGTGTTTCAGCTGCCAACATTGACCTGCAGTGAATTGAAGGAAACTGTCAGAACACATTCAAGAAGAACTTCACATCATTGAGTATTCTAATTATTTTAGGAAGGTTTCTTAAGTACTAATTTATTATTAAATCACCTTTCCAGATTCACCAAATCAATAGTTACCTATCTTCTTCTTTCATCGGTTCACTCTGACTTCACTCATCATCATCATCATCTTCTGGATTCTTGCATCAAGAAACCACAATCACAGAAGAAAATTCAGAAAAAAGAAAAAGTTGTAAGAAAAACAAGGGTTACGAGTGAGAAAATCACCTGAAAAATCATGAAAATGTAAGAAACTAGGGTTACGAGAAAAGTATAATCTACGGATTATGAACAGAAATCTCGAGTATTTCATCATGTGAATAACTTAACAGACCTATTCAAGAACAAGTTCATTTTCATTTTCATTTATAGAGGTTAGTAGCTAAAATGTGCAAAGCCAATTTCATTTTCTATGGTCTAAAGGACAAGTTCAAGAATAAAAACATGTGTTAACTAAGTTGCAATATGTGAGATACCTATAATGGCTCTGTTTCTCTCATCTTCTTCTTCTTCTTCTTCTTTAATCATTGGATTTTTGCATCTCCTTGATTATGAAGAAACCACAACCACAGATGATGACTAAATAAAAAACTGAAATTATGATTGGGTAACATTAACAAAAAAAGATATAAAAGAAACTAATCACGAAACAAGAGAAGCAAAAGGATCGTGTAATAAACCTAGTAGTCTGATTTCACCCACAATCATATTTCACTTGATGCACAGATATACTTGAGCATGCAGAATCATATTTCTCAATGTATGCAAAGTCACTGTCATGCAACCTAGAACACAATTGCTGATAAGTAACCATAAAAATGATTATTAAAAGAAAACTCGGTAAATTCCTGGTCTGCTTTGAAAAGCTGTATGCACTTTAAATTGACCATTTGGTAAGTTGGGTGCATCATCAAAAAGACGTACTTTTAACATTCATATGCTAATAAAACAAAACCGCTATGCAGAAAAAGGGATGTTAAGTATACTGTCCTGAACTCCTAATCAATAAGATCATGGGGTTCTCTATACCTGTCAATAGATAATACCTGACCTTAGATTATGGTTTTGATTGTGACCGGAAGAAAATTGAAGCTTTTATATATAGGCTCAAAGACGGTCATCCAGGTACATTAAGTGCAAGTTCTTTACCTCAGCAGTTTGTTTATTTTCTCTTACAATAAGTGAAACTCTTTTAATCATATTCAGGGATACATCATATTTATATGAAAACAAATGAACAAGTTATGTAACAAATGGAAAACTACCTTTGCAGATTAGTAGCCATGCACAGTACTTTCTGAAGGTCCAAAAAAGTGGTATATATGAACGTATGACTCCTCATCCTAAAAGGAAAGCTGCTCATCCATATCCGCAAAAGGCTGCAAGAAATGGTCAGTCAGAAACAATGAGATAATGCTATGGCATTCAGCCTTTCACTAGTTCTAATACTTAACTAGTCAGAGTTGCAATGTGTGACAGCTCCTGCCATCTGTCAAGTTCCAGCAAAATCTGCTTTTAGTGAACCTCTGGATCTGTAAGAGGGACTAATCCATCAACGTTAGTATCTCGTATGGATAAAAGCATGTGATCTGATATCATTTAACTTTAGTGCCATCTTATTCTTTGTTGATTGCTTATCTCTTGATCTTGCTATTTAAGGGCCATTTACCAAAAGTTTACCATGTAAGTGCTTACCGGCAAGAATATTACCCTCAATTACCTTACCGTATAACATTCTCGGCCATCAAAATAGGTTGTTGGTAAGCGTCTCCAACCCGGTAAGTGCTTACCGGGTAAGAGTCATTTCTATCACTTACCGGGTAAGATAATTGGTCCGTGTTATAGCTCTAGTCCATAATGTAGGAGCCTCAACTACAGAGCATGTAAAATCACATCATTAGCGGCCTGGTGGAAAAGCATAACAGAACAAGGTGGTTAGCATTAAGAATAAGATCCAAAAAGATTTAGTCTACAACGACCTAAGAGACAAAATTCTTTTAAGATGATATGTCAAAAAGATCAAGATATACCAACACTTGTTTTATTAGAAATCAGGGACACCAAGTTTTTCAACATAGACCATAACAATACTTGCTTTGCATACTATTTGAAAGCTCAAGAAGTACTTTTTGACCATACCAATGGTCAGTCTAAAGCAACCAAGCAAAGTGGATCAGAAGATCTTAAATTGACCATTTTGTAAGCTGTATGCATCATCAAAAAGATGTACTTTTAACATTCATATGCTAACAAAACAAAACCGCTATGCAGAAAAAAGAATGTAATGTATACTGTCCTGACTCCTGATCAATAAGATCATAGGGGTCCTCTATACTCTGTCAATAGATAATACCTGACCTTAGACTTCGAGTCACTTTCAGAACCTCCATTAAGTGCCAAGTGATCAATACCTGATGATTTTCTATATGTGCCTTATAAGGCTGTCTTCTGCATGCCACATAGGTAAGAGTTACGAGAATTTTCCCTATATCATATCACATAGAGATAAATTCAGAGAACACCTTCGCAACGTAGGGGTAAGAGTTTGGGTATCTGGACAAAGTGTTGCCCCACCAAGATACGGTCTGAGTTTCACCTACTGCCTACAAAAGTCTTTTTGGTGAAGATGAAATAATGTCAAGAATAGCAAATAAGGAATCTAATACATGATATAAATCTATAAATATCAAAGAAATTTACCCATTTACCTCTGAATGTACTAACTGAATGTTGGACAAGAAGATTGAGGCACTTCCTAGGGAGTGACTGAATGCCACAACTGTGCAGATGCTTGCAGGGAAGATAACTTGTACATAAATTTCTCGCTTCCATTTTCCCCACAACGTGAGCCATAATCCACATACACATCAGCACAAAGATGGGATTATTCATAATCAAAATGGAATACAGTATATAAATTAATAAATATGCAGCTATATATCTTAAACAAGACGAAATTGGGCAACAGGAAACCAGACAAATGAAAGCATCCTCATCTCATACACCAAAAGAGAAACCAACATCAGTTTCTATGAAAGAGAACAAAAATGTGTCGCAAACGCAAAGAGTAACTTCTACATTTGGAACCAAAGTCTGCCAGAAAAACCAAGCCAACAGAGAATATAGAGGCTTGCTGGAGATAAAAACAAAATCAAAGCACAGAAAAGAAAATCAACAAGAAGGCAATACGTCAAGAAAACAAATAACCAATTACTTAAAAAGTCAAAATTAAATAAGTGGAAGGGGAAATGAAAAAGAAAGTTGAAAACTTGTGCATAAACACTTACAAAGAAAAATCAGTAAATTAAAAGAAAGACAAATATAAAACAATTACAATTCCAAGTTTAAACTCAAAACCTCTAACTGCTGCAAACACAAAGAATACCTTATACCATTGGAACCAAAATGCGTCGGAAAAACCTCAAGGTCAAGGCAGGTTTTCCAGAATCATTTTGGACCTTTGTAAAGTATACCTAGGTCAATAGAAGCAGAGGCTTGCAATAGTAAATTAAAAGAAAATTACAATTCCAAGTTTAAACTCAAAGCCTCTAACTGCTGCAAACACAAAGAAAACCTTCTACCATTGGAACCAAAATGCGTCAGAAAAACCTCAAGGTCAAGGCAGGTTTTCCAGAATCATTTTGGACCTTTGTATAGGATATCCAGGTCGACAGAAGCAGAGGCTTGCAATAGTAAATTAAAAGAAAGACAAAAATACAACAATTACAATTCCAAGTTTAAACGCAAAACCTCTAACTACTGCAAACACAAAGAAAACCTTCTACCATTGGAACCAAAATGCGTCGGAAAAACCTCAAGGTCAAGGCAGGTTTTCCAGAATCATTTTGGACCTTTGTAGAGGATATCCAGGTCAATAGAAGCGGAGGCTTGCAATAGTAAATTAAAAGAAAGACAAAAATACAACAATTACAATTCCAATCTTAAACTCAAAACCTCTAACTGCTGCAAACACAAAGAAAACCTTCTACATTAGAACCAAAATGCGTCGGAAAAACCTCAAGGTTAAGGCAGGATTTCCAGAATCATTTTGGACCTTTGTAGAGGATATCCACGTCAATAGAAGCAGAGGCTTGCAATAGTAAAAACCAAATCAAAGTTGATTGCATTTATTCCAAAAACAATATAATTAGTTGAAAAAGAAAATCACCAGAACTTGAAGAAGAGAATCAACATAATGCAAAAGGTTAAGAAATCAAAAAAACATGAAGTCCAAATTTGGAAGGAAAAAAAAAGCTAACAAGAAAATGAGGCTTGCTAGCGTAAAGGATAATCAAAGTTCAGTGCAAAAAGAAAACTAAAATTAAAACCAAGAATGACTTCTTGTCAAAAAACTAAAACCAAACACGCTACCATTTAAACGAAACAACATGATATAAGCATAAAAAAAATCAACAAGAATGACTTGACAAGCAGCTCCGTCACCTGGTCCGGTCTCGAAGATCTCAGCGAGGCCTCCATGAACTGAAAGGTGGGAAACAAGCCAAGCCAACCCACAAGTCAGCCTCCTATCACACCATATATATATATTAATACATGAAGGATAGTAATTGTATAATTTTCAATAGAAAGCAACTGAGAATTATCCTTACAGGTGTTGTTCTTTCACAACGCAACTGAAGAGAAGTTGCTGGATTTCTGGGTGAAAAAATATTGAACTTGAGATCAAAGACATCTAACCTATGGACGACCCTGTAATTGTAAAGGTTTTATGACTCTCGTACCGTGTCTTTGCTTGAGTAACAACATCAAGAAAGGTTTTTGAAGGTAAAAATATACTCAACACAAATAAATTATATATGAAGCAATGATTATATGTATGTATACCTTTGCTTCCAGCAATCTCTTGAAAAGCACTTGTGATGACGAAATCGATGGCAATAAGATAAGCTGTAAACTGAGAAGAGAAATAGTACTTGGTATTATCCAAGGCATGAGCAATGGTTTTACTTTATTCACCTAACAACAATTAAACCCAATTGTGGATATATAGCCACTCTTATTTTGGTTGCAACTCTGCTGTAACTTGTTTAGCCACATCCTAATACAATACAAGAAGATAGATAAGTAAGCAAACAAGAAGCATCCATATAGCATTGACACCAAAAACAAGTTTGAAGCTTGAGTGTATCAATTACTTCAGAACGAGAGATCCACTTACCAAGAATACCCTTTCGGTTCGAAAATGAGAGAAGAAAACTCAAATACAATTTGTGGTTGTTACAGTTAACATCAAGCAAAGATCAAAAATGATATGCACAAGTGTGTTCCCTTAGAAGCAACTTGCCCATGGTCATATATTGTCACATAATTATCCAAACTCATTGATTTGTAAGCTGTCAAGCAGTGAAAATGTATCATACAAAGAAATTTCACGAAAGTTGCAACAACAACCACATGGTTGTGCTGCTGCAGTTGTTTTCACTACCATTAGAAAATCAAGTTTAGCCGTTGCCTCATATATAGCTTGAGCACCAAGGTGTCCTTTCATGTTAGAATCACTTTTAAGTCACAGCTTAAGATGGTATATCTAGTCAAATGAGCTTACTACCATCTAAAAGTGTTTCAGCTGCCAACATTGACCTGCAGTGAATTGAAGGAAAGCTGTCAGAAGACATTCAAGGAGGGAACTTCACATCATTGAGTTTTCTAATTATTTTAGGTAGGGGTTTCTTAAGTATTAATTTATTATTAAATCACCTTTCCAGATTCACCAAATTCAGTAGATACCCTTTGCGCTGGGAACTGTTATCAAGCTCACTTTTGGTTAAACATTCAACACGTAACAAAAATGTTCAATAACATATGTAAAACAGGGGTGGATTGAATATTGTGAGGCTCGGATCGGTGGACCATCGAACAAAGAGGACAAATCAACCAATATGCGAATCATCTCTAATTTTTATGGAATCCACTTAGATTCATCTCATAGCCTCTTGGAAGTCATCAAATAAGAAAATATAAATTTCCAATAACACAGGGACAAAAAACGCTAGTTTACTCAAATACACAAAGGATCATCATAGAACAGGAGTTAATCTCATGTCCACCCCATGCATTTGCACTTTTAGAGGGAAATTGACCATGTGTATGTTGATCTAGTGTTTCTCTTCAATTAGGATTGATCCAATCCAAGTTGGCTTTTAACAAAGAATGTTACCAACAATAGCAAGCAATGACACTTTTACGTAATTAAAGAGTAATAAACAAGCATGAAGCAATATATATATATATATATATGTGGTGTGTGTGTGTGTGTGTGTGTGTGTGTGTGTGTGTGTGGAGAAATACTTGTTTGAAAAAGAGAAGTTAGAGTCATATCCTTACATACAACAATGGCTCTGATTCTCTCATCTTCATCTTCTTCTTTATTCACCGAAACTGAAACTATGAAGAAACAGATGATGATTAAATAAATAAATAAATAAAAACTGAAACTATGAACATAAAAACATATAAAAGAAGCAAAAATCTTCTTCTTTCATCGGTTCACTCTGATTTCACTCATCATCATCATCTTCTTCTTCTTCTGGAATTTTGCATCAAACAATGACAGAAGAAAAATCAGGAAAAAAACAAGGGTTACGAGTGAGAAAATCACCTGAAAAATCATCAAAGTGTAAGAACTAGGGTTACGTATAATCTACGGATTAAGAACTAGGGTTTATGAAGAGATGGAATACGTTTAATTTGGGAGGAATGAATGAGAATGAGAATGAGAGTGAGATGGTAAATGTCCGTATTTATATATAGCGGGTTCAGAACCGACCGTTGGTTGGGTTTTAGGAAACCAGATCAATTATACAGATTGTTTCCATAAATTTAACTCTCTTTAATTAATGTAAACCTTATTTCTTTTTAATTTTAGTTACCTTTTTTTTCCCATTAAAATAAGAATTTCAGATTTTGATGGTTTTTATTACCAACGGTTATATTATTATAGTATCTTACTAAAATAAAAATTAATAGTGTAAAAAAAATCAATTCATAAAAAATTAAAGTTCTAAATTCTATATTCCAAAAAATATATATCATTAGAAAGACACTAAACAAATAAGATTATCATGAACACTTTTATCATCTATTTTATAATTTTTAAAAGGATACGGTTGTCAAAAATGTATCAAATTATACCCAAGTACAAAGTCATAGCTTAGGCTATGTTTGGTAAACTAGCTGATAAACTAGCTGATGACTGATAAGCTAGCTGATAGCTGATAAGCTAGCTGGTGACTGATAAGCTAGCTGGTAGCTGATAAGCTAGCTGGTAGCTGATAAGCTAGCTTATGAACAAGTAATGTTTACTAAAAACTAGCTTATGAGTATGTAAAATAACCAAAAAGGACATCCTTAATAAATAATCAATTACAACTATTTTATAATATAATTAAGACAAAATTCTAATAATATAATTAAAATAAATTTCTAATAATATAATATATTAAATAATACAAACAACAAAAAAGTTATATAATATAATATATATTGAAATAATATAGAGTTCATTATTATTATTATTATTATTATTATTATTATTATATATACATATTATAAATTTAGAATTTGTTAAAACAAACTTTAAAAAAATCTACATTGACTTATAGCTTAAATTAATATTAAATATAATAAAAATAAAAACTAAATTGATCAACTTAACATATCTTAAATAATTAATAACTTTAAAAGAATATAATTAAGAATTAGATATAAATATTTTTTATTAAAATATTTAACATGTTTTATTTATATAACATTTTAAAAATTATTAACATGTTGTAGTTATATAACATTCTAAAAATTATTATTTTTATATTTTGATAATTTAAACATATTAAATAATGTATAATATAATTAATAATATTTAAAAATAAATAATATAATATATAGTTTAATTTTAATTTTAATTATTAAAATTAAATATTTATTAAAAAATAAAAATTATTAATATGAATAATTAATATATAATTTTAATTGATAATAGTTAATTATTAATAAAGGGTATAATTGGAAAAGGTCACAAAAAGCTTCTCATAAGCTACTTTAGCTTATCAAAAAGCTAGCTTATAAGCTACTTTTGACCTTACCAAACATGTACACAGAAAATAAGCTAGCTTATAGTCAGCTTATAAGCTAACTTTTTTTTACCAAACAATGCCTTAATCAAAATTAAAAAAGGGAGATTATTCTGCTATAAAAAGAAAAATCCTAAGTTATAGAAGATACGTTCAAGGAAGTGACCCCAATAAAATTACAATAGACCCCGCTTGGCTTTCAATTTCAATTTTGGTCCTTATGGTTTATACTCGCTATCAAATTTGGTCCTTTTTATAAACTAATTACAATTTTGGTCACTATAGTTTGCTTTTCATTTCAGTTTTGGTCCTTTTGACTAACCATGGTTAAAAAAAATATAGTTAATATATTTGTCTTTTTTTCTTTTTTGTCTTATTAGATCTTATAGTAAATTACAATTTGCTTTTTTTTATTTTTTTGTCTTTCTTACAATTTTATTATTCATTTTATATCCCTTATTGGATTAATTAACTAATAATATTTTTAATTAAAAATATGTACTTAATTTTTTAAATTATGTCTTCAAAAACCTTTTGTAATATTTTTAAATTGAATTTTTTATTAAATATTTTAAATTTTTATGCATATATATATCTATATATATATATATATTTATCTACATTAATGCAAAAAAATATTTTTTATTTTGAGCTAGGTTCATAAAATGTATCATTTTTTTCTTAATAATGTTATTAGAAAATAAAAAGTTATCTATATTTTAATTTAAAAAATGCATCGTTTCAGATAAAAAAATTCATTATTTTAGCCATTTTAAATTACTGGTTTGATCGTCTAGTGATTTTCTTGTAAAATTTTGCAAAATAGACATCAAGTTCGTCAATGGAAAAGGTGCATTTGGTTAACATGATGGCTATTTTTTAAATTTTTATAAAAAAATCATTAGGAGATCAAATCAATAATTTAAAATGGCTAAAATAATGGATTTCACTTTCATATACTTTAATTAATTGGTTATTCATTTTTCACTGCACAAATTAAAATTGATAATATTTTAAAAATCTAATAAACTAAAATCTAAAAATCATATTTTTTTATTAACAAATGCATTGATTACGTTTTTTTTTAACTAGTTGATAAGCCCGGGCTTCGCACCGGGTTCATGAAGAGTAGCTATCGACACTTTAACATATTTCAGTTAATATGTTATATATGACTAAAACGTAAAATGAAATATATAAAACTAAAAGATATAACGTGAATAAATATTATAAGTTTATGGGGTTGACATGTAAGTTTAAAGGTGGGTATAGGATTCGGGTCGGTTAGAGCGAATATATAGTATATAATAAAATAAATACATGAAAAAAATATTCAATGTTAGGCTCATTTCGATCTTATCGACCATAAGATTATAATATGTACTTCGTTAACATTAAAACGTGTTTTTTTAACATATTTTAGATCGTATCGACGATACGATTATAATAACGTAATTTGTTAAAATTAAAACGTATTTTTTTAACACGTTCCAACCACTACACAATATACGAGTAAAACGTAAAATGAAATATAGAAAATTAAATGTATAAAGTGAATAAATATTATAAATTTAGGGGGCAAATATGTAGATTTGAAAATGGGTATAGGATTCGGGTCGGTTGTAGCGTATATATAGTATATAATAAAATAACTACATCAAAAAATATTCAATATTATGCTCATTTCGATCGTATCGACGATACGAATATAATGGCGTAACTTGTTAAAATTAAAACGTATTCTTTTAACCTCTTTTTACCAATACACGATATATGACTAAAACGTAAAATGAAATATTAAGAAGTAAAAGGTATAAAGTGAATAAATCTTATAAGTTTTAAGTTTAGGGGGCTAATATGTAAACTTGAAAATAGTATAAATTTCGGATTGGTTAGAGCGTATATATAGTATATAATAAAATAACTACGTCAAAAAATATTCAATATTAGGCTCATTTCGATCGTATCAACGATACGGATATAATGGCGTAATTTGTTAAAATTGAAACGTATTTTTTTACGTATTTTGGCCAATACACGATATATGACTAAAACGTAAAATGAAATATTGAAAAGTTCAAGATATAAAGTGAACAAAGTTTATAAGTTGGGGGGCCAAAGATGTAAAAATGGAGATGGTATGGGATGGAGGACGTGCGGATCTAAATCCGGGTTAGGGGCGGGTCAGGGCCGGGTCTGGGCCAAAAGCTGAGAGAGGGATGGTCGGGTCGGAGCGGGTCTCGGGTCGGAGCGGGTCTCGGGTCGGAGCGGCGTCTGCGGGTCGAGGCGCCTGCCTTTTGTATATATTAGATAATGATAGCTAGAAAAGATTTTAAAGTTAAGTTTAAAATATGTATCATTTTTTCTTATTTGATTAAACATATTATTAATTAATCAATCTAATAAGGGGTATAAAATATAAAATAAAGTTGTAGAAAAGACACAAAATAAAAAGAGACAAACCAAAAGGACTCAAATTGTAATTTAATAGATGATTTAATAAGACAAAAAAAAGACAAAAGATATTAATTATACTTTCAACCATAGTTGGTCAAAAGGACTAAAACTGAAACAAAAGGCAAACCATAGTGACTAAAATTGTAATTAGTTTATAAGAAGGACCAAACTTGATAACGAATGTAAACCATAAGGACCAAAGTTGTAATATACTTTTATTTTTGGAATCACTCATTCCCAAGTGAAAACGTACCGCCACACTCTTTTTCTTTATTAAAATTTTTAACGTGTGTATTACTTGTTAATTATATATTTATAGTATTAAGATTTGATCCTAAATTATATATTTATTACTATCAAGTGTTTGTATTAGTGTTATTAATATGTTTATTGATAATTGAGTAATTATGTTAATGTTACTTATATGTTTTTTAAAATTTTTATTATATATTATTAAAGTTTTAAATAGTTGAGCTATTATGATATGATAATGAGTTAAAGTCTTGAATCTTATGAAAGACAATATCATGACGTTTTTAAGCCATAATTTATGAGAATAAAATATTTATCTATATCTATGTGTGTGAATATATATATATATATATATATATATATAATGTGGTGTTTGAGATAAGCCTTGAGCCAAGATGTGTCATGGGAGCTGCTATAACAAACCTTTTAGAACATCGTATTTTACATTATATCTAATTAAATTCCGACCCCAGTCACCAAATTTTCTGGATCCGCCACTGACTATACCCAAAATGTTATTGTGTGTATCCACCTATCAAAAATGTTTTTTGATGTATCAAACTTCATTTTTTCTTCTATTGTATGTATCAGATGACTTGTAACCTGTTAATCACCCTCAGCCACCTATCTCCACCATCACCCACCTCCACCGGCGACCTCCACCATCACCAACTGCCACCCACCTCCACCATCACCCACCGCCATCCACCTCCACTATCACCCACCTCCACACCACCCACCGCCACCCACCTCCACCATCGCCGTCACCGGAAACAACCCAGGTTCACACCTCCACCATCACCGTCGCCATCACCATCACCATCAAATCGTCGCCAATCCCACCACCATCACCATCGAACTACCACCATCATCATTGAACCATCAACCATCACCGCCTCCAACAGAACCACCGCTGCCGCCGCCGAAAACCACCATCGCCAACCTATAACCACCACCATCGTCCATCTCCAACCACCACCGCCACCATCGTCCATCTCCAACCACCACCGCCACCATCGTCCATCTCCAACCACCACCACCACCATCGTCCATCTCCGACGTACATCCACCACCGCCGTCACCGGAAACAACCCATGTTCACATCTCCACCATCACCATCACCGCCATCATCAACGTCGCCGTCGCCATCACCATCACCATCAAATCGCCGCCCATCCCACCACCATCATCATTAAACAATCAACCATCACAGCCTCCAACAGAACCACCGCTACCGCCGCCAAAAACCACCATCGCCGACCTATAACCACCACCATCGTCCATCTCCGACCCAAAACCATCACCTAGAACCACCATCGCCCCCCCCCCCCCCCAGCACCTTCGGCCGCCGTCTAACTGTAAGTGACCGATTGTTGACCGGTTGAACTAGTCACGATACACACAATAACAAAAAAATGAAGTTTGATACATCAAAAAACATTTTTGATAGGTGGATACGCACAATAACATTTTTAGTATAGTTTGATATATTTTAGAGAACTATCCCCGTTTTTAAAAATATAGAATCTATAATTAATTTCTTTTAAAAAGTATTACATTTAACTTCAACAACCATTGTATTTTAACAATTTCAAAACTAACTGTATTATTAAAATATTTAATTATTTATCATGTCAATAATTTTTAAAAGACATTATGAAAAATATAACATATCATGTTATAACATATTATATAATTTAAGTATCCAATTGATAAAAAGAATTATATAAAAAAATTACTCCTTAAAAAAATAAAAAAAGTTGTATGTTCAGTTCAATACTTTAATTTATCTCAAATTTTTTTTACTCTTTGATAAAAACTAATTTAAAACAAAATTGTATTTTATGGAAATTAGTTTTAAACAAAAACTACATTGCACCAAAAGGGTGTCGAAAACATAACGAAAATGTTCAAAAAAAGTATGTAAAACGGGGGTGGGTTGAAAATTGCGAGGATCGGATCTGTAGACAATTAAATAAAGAGAATAACACCAAGGCTACAAACTCACTCGTTTATAGAAATTAAAAAAAACTAGTAAACAACTCAAGCACCAAATGAAATAAGCTAAGACTATTGAATCTTACGATACGAGCTAACCAGGTTCATCGGTTCATAGGGTTTCCGAAAAACTGTGTCCGGTAACCGCGACAAAATAAAAGCATTTAACGGCCGTAACTTTTGGTTAAAGTTTGGTTCACAAAATTGAATGGAATTCAATGGAATAGGAATGACAAATTCCATTGACCAGATTCCATAGGCGTGTTTGGTTCACCGAATTAAAACTATGGAATCGTTTGAATTCCATCACATTCCTTTAACTACATATTTCACCATTCCTTTGAATAAGACTCGGAATTCATATGAATTCCTGGATTTCAAATTTCAAAATCAAATCGTCTCCCTCCTGGTCGATCTTCTCCCTCTCTCATAGGTATGCTCTCTCTCTCTCTATCTCTCTCTCTCTCTCTTTCTCTTTCTCTTGTCTTCTCCTTCTCCATCTATCGATGTCTCAATTTACCATTAGCTCGATTTTTCTGCAGCTCGGTAGCTACCATCTCCTGTGCTAGATCTCTCTCTGATCTGGTATGCTCTTTATCTCTTTCTCTCTCTCTCATCCCTTTTCTGCATCTATCGCTATCTATCTCTGATTTGTGTATTTCTAGGGTTTATATGATATTTGTTTTTAACAAAAAAAATCCATTTTTTTAACAATTCCAATTTAATTGAACCAAACGCGATGAGAATGTGCGGTCAAATTCCATCAAGTTCCATTCCAATTCCTTCAAAGTCAAATTCCTTGATGAATTCCAATTCATTCGAATTCCATTTCGCGAACCAAACGCTACGTTAGTTTCCTTTAGTTGAATAAAAAGGATTTTCAGAAATTTGGATTTTATAGAAGAATTTGGAATTGCATGGATTTTGAATTGACATGATTCGGAATGTTTATGGTGTGTTCCATTTATTGAATTCGGAATTAAATGTAATTTGTGGTATAGACAATTTTTAAAAATAAATAAATTGTGGTTTTATTAGTTAATTATTACGAACAATTACTTTTTACCGTATTATAAAGCATTATTACAAACAAATTATATAAAATTTCGTAGAATACTAAATTATATCAAATTTCTAAATTTCGTGTTTGTGGGATTTTAATTTTAGACCTTTTTAGCTTAAAATCAGACACATGATTAGAATGAAATCTTATTTCAAATCCCACCAAATCCCTTAAACGGACCCTTAGTAAAAAAAAAATTATTCTCCTATAGTATTGTATAAAACAAAAAGGTGAATTCTATTTGAACCCCCTTAGACCATCTCCAATGGGGTCACCAAATCTTACACTAAATACTAAATTTGGTGTAAATGTTACTGTTCACATCTCCAATGGGGTCACTATTTTTCACACTAAATTTAGTGTGATGAATAGTATCACACTATATTTGGTGTAACACTATTTTTTACATTATTTTAACACTACTTTTCAATGTAAAAAAAATTTGGTGTAAAAAATAGTGTTACCCATTGGAGAAGATTTACTAATAACACTAAATCTTACATTATTTTTTACACTACTTTTGACATTTGATGTAAAAAATAGTGTTACCCATTGGAGATGCTGTTATAAGGGGATAAGAGTAGGTGATGTGAGTGCACAGGTGGGTCCCAATAGTGGGATCCACTATATTTATGTGAGTGAGGGGGTCCAAATAGCAACCCCGACAAAAATGGTATGCAAAACTATTTTACTAACAATTTTTAATAAAGCATGTTCCATCATGTAGGGCGTAACAATTACGTGTTGTATATAAAAAACGACTTGGTAGATACCATGTCTTACATGTTTACACATTAAATGCTATGAGTTCACAAGAAGATTCATATAATAATATAGCCATGTTTTGGATCAATATTTTTTAAAACATTGGTTAG
This sequence comes from Centaurea solstitialis, assembly GCA_030169165.1. Classification (NCBI taxonomy): domain Eukaryota; kingdom Viridiplantae; phylum Streptophyta; class Magnoliopsida; order Asterales; family Asteraceae; genus Centaurea; species Centaurea solstitialis. The sequence goes on along the minus strand of CM058044.1, from coordinate 72,214,077 downwards.
AAAACCACGAGCTCACCAAACTTTATCAATAATGGCTTAAAATCAACGATGAACACATATATTTACAATTTTCCATTTACACCCAATGTTTAAGACAAGTGTCATTAGCATTCTATTACAATGTCTTTAATTTCTTTCTAGTGTTCCTAAACAATATAAACATGGTTTATAAGCCGTCACAACTTCAAAAAACCAGGTTGTGACATTACGACTTCAAATAACACTTAAGGGGTTATTCGACAGTTGTGAATGGCTTTAGTGCCGGATGATTAAGTGACCAGAATGATTAAGAGGCTCTAATGATATAGTGCAACATGCAATATGGTTGTCCGGTAATTGTTGTTAGTGATGGCCAAAAATCGGTCGCGGGACAGTTATAACCGGTCAGGGATCGGTTCAGTTAAAAACAGTAACCGGCCATAACCGGTTAAGGCGTAACCGGTTACGGTTCAGTTACAGTTAAGGGGTCACGGGGTCTTAACTGTTTAAGCTTAACAGTTAATTGGTTAACCTCGACTAGTTATAATCGGTTACGTAACCGGTTAAGGATCAGTTAAGTCTATTTTTTATTTTTTTATCTTTAAACTTTATAAATTATTTAAACATTATAAATTTAAAATAGAGGGAGAGTTGAGAGAGTAGAACTTGCGAGAAACGAATAAGAGTCGAAACTCGAGAACACGAAATCACGAATTATAGCGAGAATTTTGCGTTTTTCGTAAGTTGGTAACTTGGTATTCAACCCAAACACCACACAACTTTTTTATAGGGTATATGGGGGTAAAAAGGCCAAACAAATGTTCAAAAATGAAGCCAAATGGCTCCAAACGGCTATAATAACGTATATAAAACGGCTATTTTTTTTTAATTAAATCGGTCCCGGTTATAACCGGTTCCGGTTCGGTTACGTAACCGGTTCCAGTCTAGTTATAACCGGTTATGGGAAAAATGCCAAAAACCTTAACTGATCAGATTATCCGGTCTTTTAACCGGTTATGAATCGGTCCGATTATAACCGGTTGACGACCGGTTCGGTTAACGGTTAACCGACCGGACCGGTTATAACCGGTTGAGTTTGGCCATCTCTAATTATTGTAAATGAAATTTGGGCTCTGAATGGTTAAAAGACAACCAAAATGCAAAATCATTTACAGGGTTTTAGAACCATTAGAAGTCAGACCTTTTTTTTTTTGCCAAACATGATTTACCTCTTAATGATTGAAAGACTCTCTTGTACTAAAACCGTTAAGAGGTAAGCAAAAAACATCCAATCATTTTAGACGCATATCTAGACACCGATCGTTACGACAATCTAATAAAAGGAAATAAAAATCGATACCCGTTACGTTTCTCAACAATGTTGACTTAAAAAACCTCCCATTCTAGTACAAAAGTTCAAAATCTTATATGTACGATCTTCTTGAACACTATAAGAAAAAAACCCAAAAAAGTAAAAATAAATTTATAAAGAAAAACTTAAAAAAAAAGTTTAAGAACACCTACAATCGACCAACAACAACATTTCGATGGTTTCTTTGAAGAAGTCCTTCCAAAACCACCTTCTTCTTATACTCCACCGATTCCAAATCCACCTTATTATTAAACGATTCCAATTCCGCCACCCGCTTCTCCGCCGTGGCCACCGCGGAATTCTCCCCGGTGGCCACGAGACGTGGAGCGATAAAAAACCATGCAGAAGTACAAAGAATCGCACATAACTTACCCCATAGCATCATTATCACTAGTGTCACTAGTATTATTGACATCCCAATTATCGAGTCAAACCCGCCGCCGCCAAACGATGTCGTTTTGTTCAAACCCCCATCGTCCACTCCGCCGCCCGCCGGCGAATCACGTGGAAGTTTCTTCCCCTTTGCCGGCGGAGGGGATATCGATTTTGACCGAGTCAAAGGTTTCGTAACGGGAATAACGATCGGGACAACATCACCGGATATCGTCGCGGAGTTTTTCTCCGGCGAGCGAAGTTCCGGCGCCGGCGGAGCCACGGCGGTGGCGGGTTTCGTTTCTTTTCGGTGGCGGCTGCGGTTTGACGACCCGTTTTGACGCTTGACGATGTCTATCCATTTTTTCCGACGACTATTTTGTTCTTCGGATGTCACTTTGATCACCGGTTTTTTTCGTCAACGTTGCAGCTTCTTCAGTGGCGAATCTAAAATAAAAAACCGCGTGATTTCTTAATTAAGTTAAGTTAAGCCAAACATAAATACCAACATTTAAGATAGATCTCTCTTAATTTCCTTTATACTTCTATTTTTTTTTTTTAACATTCCTCTAAACTTTTGAAGGTACATCCTCAAAAAATTTCTATATAACTTCTAAAAAATAAAAAATAAAAATTAGGTAGATCCCGAGGCCTACCTGGGCTCTAAATAGATTCGCCCTTGATCTTCTTCCACCACCTGAATCTCCCACGTGGTTGTATTGGGTGTCGCCCTCGGAAACGATTTGGTTTTCCGAGGGCCGGGGGCGCCGGGTAGTTCGACCGGAACCACCGTCTTGGCGGCGGATTTCTTGAAGCTGGATTTCCATTTAAAGACCCATTTTCGACGCCGGCCGCTGCTTGAGTTGACTTCTTCCTCCGTGGACGGCTGCATCGTGTCGCCGGCACAGCCGAAACAACCGAGGGACCAGCGGCTCCGGGAGGAGGTGGACGGCGGATTAGCGGCGGTGCGATCTTTGATCAGAGACATGGATGAAAGGGGTTAAGTATAGGCGGTGGCATGGAGAACATTCGTGGTCCGATATGGCTGGCTGGCTGCTATGATCGTGAATCATGATAGTTTGAACCAAGAGAAATGGTTTTTATATACATAGGATATAATATATAAAATTACAAGTATAAACCATCAAATGAAATGAAAGAATAATTTACATTTGTATTTACATATATTAAAATAAAGTTTATTTAGCAATAAAATATTTGTGTGATTTATAATCATGTTAATGATACATTATATATATAAAACTTTAATTAAGTATAATAATAAATAATAATAATTAGGAACTAAAAGCTAATTAGTCATCAAGTTTTAGGTGACTTTGGTTTTTTTAGAGGTAGTGTAAGAAGTATGAAATTTGAATCATTGAGATCGTTTGTTTTTTGTAAATTAATAACTATTTATGTATGTATCTTGTCTGATTTATTATTCATAAATTCAACTTAAATACGTCAATTGAAATTAGCATTGATGATCAAATTATGGGATGAAAAGAAAATAATGTTGACATATTTTCGAAGTTATAAAGTTTTAATCATATCTCACACACCAAAACCTCGGTTTAAGCAATTCAAGATTTTCTGAAATGTCAAGACACACATCCACAATCTTTGTGTTTTGCATTTTGCTTAATTTATCAGAAAATACTAAGTTAAGAGCCTTTGAAAAGAAAAAAGTTAAATGGTCCAAATTATCAAATGTCTGACCAAATCATATATAATTAGTGAATAAGAGTTTTTTTACATACACTACGATGTGTTGTAACAAATATAAATCTTTTTAGTAATTTATATTAATCAAATTACATTTAACTTGAGTTACATTGGTAAGTGACAAATAGATATGGAATTTTACATTTAACCAAAAAGCATGGACAAAAGTTGGTTTCTAACTTTCTATATACCAAGTTTAAAGATACTACTAGCAATCCGTGATTTGATTTTGATTTACAAATGTATATTACTTTTATTTTTAATTGTAAATTATGTTTGTTATTAATTTACTATTTTTTATTAAACAAACAGGGTAGTACTTAATAGGTTTCTCCATATTCGTTGGGATTCAGGCATAATAGGAGAGGAGATGGGGATATGGATGCATATCAACTTATAACTCTCATGATTTTCTTTGTATTTATTATTAAGATTTTCTCACCCTTTGTGATCTTTTAAATAGGGTAATTATTCGTCATTAAGGCTAGGAGTAATGTTTGAAAGAGTGGAACATGAAACGAGATTAAGACATGAGCAAGACAGTAAGAGGCGGCCAAGATTGGCACTCTCGTGACCGGGTGCCTGACTTAGGTCGCCATCCAAGCCGCGCAAGCACTGTGCGTGGAAGGATTTAGGTGTGTGTGACTTACAACGGGACTTTAGTCACGGGTAAAACGTGCAACTCATTGTCTCATTAAGCGTTTGGACATAGGCGACTAGCAGCTTGACTTTAGTCGCGAGCAAGGTCTCGTGAACCCTTGACCTACAATCAAAGAGCCAATTTTCACCTTTTTTCATTACTTACTCATCGACCTCTTCTTCAAACTCTCTCAACTTGATTTCTTTCACACTTATTGCAATTTTTAGAGCATTTAAGGGTTCCTTTTATGAAGATTCAAGTAGGGATTCTTCATCTAGATCCAAGACCAAAGCTAGTTACTCAAGGAACCGAAGCTTCAAACCCCATTTCTTGCAAAATCCTTGGTTTTAGGGTTTTCTAAACCAAACCAAGCTAGCAAGTTCACTCTTCTTACTTCCAAAACTATATACATGATCAAATGTTGTAATTTACTTAATTTATATGCTTATTTTCAAATGTTCAAGGGTTGGGTGCATTTGGACCATCTAGGTCAAATTTGGGGTTCTTGGGATTTTTAATATTTTCACAATGATGGTGGTTTATAATGGTTTGTAACATTTTTTTACACAACAATACCATTCATTACCAACCAAAAAAACCAATATACAGCCAAAGGTCTAGAACAAAACCCCACTAAGATAAGGTAAACAATAAAACAAACAACACCCTACCCAAGGTTAGTCAAATCAACAAAAGAAAGAACCAGAAACAACTTACAAGAAATAAGCCATGATCAGACCTCCAGCGAGAACAAAAAATAGATTCCACCAAGAATAAAAACCCAACCAATAACCAGAACACTCCCACACATAATCTCGCGACCTGAACGACATAGACTAAACCCAACCGCTCCAACCAACTTACCGTCGAACCCAACTAGCAGAAAACGAGGACGATCTCGAAGTTGTTCACGGCCTTCTGGCCGAACCGTCACGCTCCACTTCGGTCATACAGCCATATCGCCATTCCCACGTTTAATTCGTTACCCCTTCGTGTAACCTAGTCGAAAGCTTTTAGTTGAAACTCAAATAGGCATTAAAATACAAGTAACCAACAACTTCTGATAGATTCTAGAATTTGCTAGTAAAGGTATATGCAGTTAGTTTGAAAAAAAAAATGTCCAAACTGTATTTGCAATGAGATTTGCGGCTTGGCACCAAAACGGGACAAGCTACATTGTGAACACCCTATCATTAGCAAAAGATATTTACCATCACTCAATATTAATGATCAACAATGTTACCAAAAAACAAACTCTATTAGGTAAATAATAAACATATGAATTATTTTTAAATTTTTAATATTAATTAAAGATTTTGAAAAGTGGGACCTTTTTTCATCTTCTTCTATTTCTCCGCGATCCTTTGCTTACTTTTCATCGTATTTGACTATCGTGGAAAAGTAGAATCCGTGTCCTACACTTCTTAATTTAAAAGTTCACATCAGTTTTTTATTTTATTAAAAAAAATTGATAATCATGTTCAAAAATCAAAAGTTATGTATCTTTTCTCTAGTAACATAACATACATTCATGCTTAATTTATTTATTTTTTTAATCTTTAAATAAGTCCCTAAAAATAACAACATGATAGTTGTGATATAGTAGTGATGGTATCTATATTAACAGCATCTCCAACAGCTTCTACATTTTGATATGAAAATAGAGATTTTAAGCAAATTTGAATTCCAACAGCTTCGTTAAAACTTTCTCCAAAATGAAGAAAGTAAAAGAGAGAGTATAATTTTCTTCATATTTGAAGATATATTCTCAAATATGATTACCAAAAGAGAGAAATTGTTTTTCACCAATGAAACACTTTTAAATGAAATAACTAGGTGGGAGAAATATTATTTAATTAAATATAAATAACATTTTAATAAAATAATCATAAATTTATCTTCAAAATGGGGAATCTGTTGGAGACGGATGCATTTTTTTATTGAAGATTTTGACTTTTAAATTCTCATTTTAGAGAAAATTTTGGAGATATAGGAGATGTTCTAAAGATATTAAAACGACGATAGATGTAAAAAAGTAAGAGTTAGTAAAACGAAATAATAAAATGATACCTGAAGTGTGTTATATAATATGTAACATGATTAACCCATTGTTGTATTTTTTATAACAAAATAAAATAACTTTTTTCTTGGTAAATAAAAGTTGGCATAATTGTTAATATAAAACTATCGTCTTTAAATAATTAGCTATGTTGCATAAATTTAAAACTTTCGTTGTAATACACAATAAGTTATGCTTTATAAACTATCATCTGATAAAAAAATATGATGAGATAATACTTTTATGTGAGATTTAACCAGGCTTTTTTCAAATAAAAAGATTTTGCAATGAATAATTAACGATTGGTGGATAATGATGGACTGGCGATCATGGATGTTGGACCCTCGTGGCAGCTGTGGATAAAGGGTAGTTGGTTGTGCGTTGACAACAGGCTGCCGAGAAACAACTGGTTCGCTTCTGCAGTAGCTGTTTGCTTGGCTGCAAGTTTGGGGTTTTGAGTTCGTGAGATGACGCCTTGGTTCTGTTTGGTACAGCTTGGTACAGATTAGCTGTCATAAGGGGCTGTTGGATACGCTGGTTTCTGATCGTAAGGGGCTGTTTCGCGGGCTGCTGTTGTGCAGTAGCAGTGGAGTCCGTTTCGTGTCTGTTCGTGGGTTGAGAATGGTTGATTTCGTTCTGCTTTGGTGTCGTTTTCTTTGTTGCGACTAGTCGTTTGCTTTTTACCTCTTGTAAACACTGCGTCTAGTCCGGCTTTGCTACGTCTAGTCTGAATTATTTGATGTCTAGAAAGAATTCATGTTATCGAATTGGCATTTACAAGCAATCAAGTAACCCTTTGGTGTCTAAACTGGGAATTATTACATTTTATACAATACAGCTTAAAATTTAAAAGTTAGTCATAGAAAATAAAAATAAATAACAAATTACATTAGATTACATTATGATTCAGTCGTCACACATGATTTTTTGTTTGACAAGTTATACTGTGCTATTTTTTAAGATTAAAGAACGACATTAAATTTAATATAAAAATTAACAATTGAAATAAGTAAAAGATCAATGCTCCTATCGATTGAGACACATATCTAATATGCTTTTAAATAATTTTGTTTTGTATTAAAGCCAATGGTTTATAAAAAAAAGTATTTAATTGTCAGAATCCAAATTAAGTTATTAGCGAATTAAGACGTATAATAAAAGTATAACCAATCGGATATAAAGTTCATTAAAAAAACATGATATAAACGTTGTTTATTTGATTGAAAAATGCCATCCATCTCAGATTTTGAGAATCGAATATTTTTAAATGATTATCTGAATTTTGAAAGCCTCCAAATAAACGTTTGTGTTGAATATCTTTGATCTATTTAAAAAGACAAAACTACTTAAAATTGTTTAAACAATTTTCAATCAAGTTTATGCGATTTCATTTCTATCTGTATTCAGTATTAACAACATTATTACATCTCTTCTTGATCCATGAAAATAAAAATAAAAATAAAATGTTAGTAAACTTTTATGGAAAAAATTGCCAGCCATAGCTTGTACGTAGGGGGGAAATGTTTGACTAAAAGGAATGAGTAAATTTCACTCTTGGTAAAAGTACCTACCGTTTGTCAATTTCAATGAATGTCCTCTCGGAAAATCGAAAACTAGAACTTTGTCTTCTAGGTTTGTCATTTCACAATGACTTTGGTCTTTTATTCTAACGGTCTTAGGTTTTTTATGTTAAGTCCAATTAAATAAGTGATTTTATCCACTTTAAATATATTTTTAAATACTAAAATATCCTTCATTTAATCGCGTGATTACATATTTAACATAACAATGTTTAAAATGCTTTAAATACTCTTCATTTTACAGGATTTATCGGTAGAAGGTTAACGGCTGTTGAATAGAGAGACCAAAACGTTATAAAATGATAAATGATACAAAAGTATAAGTCGCGTTTAAAAATTTAATTTGTTTTGATGTAATTAAAAGCCGAACAAATAAGCCTCTAGTATCTTTCTTAAGTTTAATGTTTTATTTCTATTTGTAAGGGTGTTCGAGTCTTTGCCCCGATTAATTCCGGCAAAATGCACAATTTAGTTATTCCTTTTAAGATAATAAGTAAAGTATTATTTGATATTATAAAATTCAAAAATAAAACAGTATATATTTTATGATTAGTTTGTGATAATATTTTGTAACAACCTTATGCTATTTTGGCACATTGATGCTTTTGTCCACTCTTTGCCTTCTTTACAGTCATATTGTGTGCCAAATGTGACCTTGACCAATAATTTAAATTAATAGTCCACCAAATAAACGTTTGTTTATTCGTGGTATCAAATTTGTTTGAATACGAGAAAAAGGTTGATATATTATTCTATATTTTATTTAGTTTTAAAACCGATGAAAGTATACTAAGTTATGCGATCTTATCAACAATCGACTATTTCATTACTTTCTCTATTTCACTTGTATTAGATTAAATAAAACTTGAATACGTATTTTCATTCATTCTAGCTTGCAAACGATATATGATAACATTTTATAGTTTGTAAAATAGATATTTAGGAGTTTATAATTTGAAAAAGGCAAACTATAGACTAAATTATAAAATGTGTCACATAGGTTATATACTTATCATAGATTAGTTTCGTGTTTCATTTTCACTATGGATTGGGTCTATTAACTAACTTTATTCACCTAAACCCCACTGAACCTTGATATGCCCGTCAAATTGGAGCATTTTTGTCTTTTTAAAATAGTGTTTTTAATGTATAAAATTATAAAGTTTATTTGTAACTATGTAAAGTATCAAAAAGAAAACTTAAATTAACCTCTACCACTTCATTGCTCCTAACTTCGACCTTCCCCATCTTCGACTAGTTCCTTTCCTCGGTTACACACCCTTCTCAAATCATGTATACACTTCACACTTTCTTTTAAACCATTCAAACATTATGATCATCCATCTCTATCAAAGCCAATGGCATCCTCCATATTTGTATAATGGAACATCCATATTATAAGGTTTTTCAACCAACCAGCAAAAGCTTCTTCGATTCTTTTTACCCCCTTTTTTTTAGATATACGAGGATTAAAGATGTTTGATTTTTATTTATAAGATATTTAGGTAAAAAGTTGATTATCAACAATTTTAACCAGCTCCATACAGAACCTACCTCCAAAGACACCAATGCGAGGAGTCATTTTTAGGCTAACTCAGCAGCTGAGGCTAGTGGTGGGATCCGGGTTTTGATCCCATAACCTATTATGTATTCATGTAAATTCTTCCCATGATCGATTATGTACTATGGGATATGGGTATTTGGAGAACAACCCAAAACTCCATCCCTGTTTGTTTTTGTTTTGTTGGATCAGTAAGAGCATCTCCAATTGCTACGTTATACTTTTCTAAAATGAAGTACTAAAAGTAAAATTTATGAAAAAAATTTGCATCCAACTCCAACAACTATCTTTATTTTAGCAATTTTAATATTATATTATTAAAATATTCAATAAATCCAATAAATCATTATTTCTCTCTCTTGAACATTTAGGTTGTGTTTGACAAATTAGTTAATGAACTATTTGTTGACTAATAAGCTAGCTAGTATCAGATAAATTGTCTTATGAATAAATTATGATTGACGATAACTAGTCTATAGGTAGTAAAACAATCAGAAAAGGTATATTGAGTATTAGGGTGGACGGAGTGGTCACTATTTCACCCCTTAATTTCTTTTGCCACATCAGCATTTTACTCTTTCTTTAACCACGTCACCGTTCCCCCTCCTGATTTATTTTTCCATTATATAATTCAAATAAATGTTTAAAAAATATAATTAAGTTTTTAATTCATTAATTAATAAAAATAACAATATTACATAAAGTTAAAAATTACAAACATTAAAAATAAATACTATAGTATAGAGAAGTTGTGTAGAAATATGGAAGGATATAATATAATATATATATATATCTAGTTTTGATCCCGTGTAATTTACGGGATACTTTAAAAAAATTAAATTATATTAGGAAACTTATATTATAAATATGAATTATGGTGTTATATTAGCTCATGAGTTGTTATTTGTATTTCTTAGAAAGAAACATGGAAATTTCACTACCACCCGAGGAACCAAAAACCACTTACAAAGTTCGAAGCCCAACAATTAGGCAGCAGCGAAAAGGACCAACAGAAACACTCATTCACCCAAAAATGTCAAACTAAAACGATTTAAAACTAAGGAAAACAAAACAGAAAGCTGAAAAAAGCGTCGAGCAAAGGGATCAACTTATGAGGCATAAGCCGAAACAGCCCCTTCACCGAGATGCCAAGTAGAAGGATAGACTCAAGCCGAGAAGAGCGTCACCTACAAACAATATGAAGAATCTAAACATTCAAAAAACTAAACCATATCATTTATTTACAAATATACAAGTAATTACTCAAAATAAAAGTAAATCTATATAAAACAAATCTTATTATTAATTTATATTTAATAAAAAAAATAATATATTGTTTTAAATGAGACCACAGTGAATACACATAAAAGGGTTGCACCTGTGTCTATAATAGTAGTACATATAAGAAAATAATGACAGAGATAAATAGATACAAAAATGAGTTGTTAATAGTATGATGGTAGGGGGTCAAGGTGAATACAAACCCAAGATCATGAAGAAGCATCTATCTAATGCGAAGTTATGAGATATAAGCCCACAATTCATGGAGAAAGAGATAGTTAGAGATACAGGTATATAGAGATAGAGATGCTTAGAGATAGTTAGAGATTCATAGGATAAGGATAGAGAGAAAGAGAAAGATTTTGAATAATTATACTATTATTAAATATTTAAATAGGAGTTATCATTGTTGATAAGAGCAAAATACTGGTAAATAGATAAAGATGGGATGAGATAAAGTTTGTTATACTAATAGATAATTTTGTAGAATTTTTATTAAAATGTAAATTATATGTGGCACCGGCTCACCAAAGCACAACACGTGGCAACCGGCTCACCAGAGCACGACACGTGGCAAATAAGTTAAGCATCTATCTAATGCGAAGTTATGAGATATAAGCCCACAATTCATGGAGAAAGAGATAGTTAGAGATACAGGTATATAGAGATAGAGATGCTTAGAGATAGTTAGAGATTCATAGGATAAGGATAGAGAGAAAGAGAAAGATTTTGAATAATTATACTATTATTAAATATTTAAATATGAGTTATCATTGTTGATAAGAGCAAAATACTGGTAAATAGATAAAGATGGGATGAGATAAAGTTTGTTATACTAATAGATAATTTTGTAGAATTTTTTATTAAAATGTAAATTATATGTGGCACCGGCTCACCAAAGCACGACACGTGGCAACCGGCTCACCAGAGCACGACACGTGGCAAATAAGTTACTCTTTTATTATATATAGATTAAGTAATTAATAATTTAAAAATATATATATATAATTAAGAATTAGATTAAATATTTTTTACTAAAATATTTAACATGTTTTAATTATCTATAAAAAATATATATAAATTAAGAACTAGAATAAATACTTTTTACTAAAATATTTAGCATGTTTTTGATTATCTATGAAAAAAATACAGCTTTAGATTTATGTAACTTGCACAAACATTTTAAATATTGTTATATTTGTTTTATAATAACTAATAAGAAAATAATTGATATAATTAATAACATTTAAGAATAATTAAAAAAATATAAGTTTAGAGAATATATAATGTATAATTAAATTCAAAATACATGCTTACAAGTTCATATTAATATCTTTACATGCTATATCGTAAAATAATTCATGTTTTAAGTTTTTTTAAACTCAAGTTCACAATGTATTACGGTTTGCATACAATTTGCTAAATCATAACATTTGAATTTCGTGATACAATTAACAGCAAACTAATAAACACGTTTAAATACATAATAATTAAATATTGACCTCTACTAGTATAATATCATACTCAAAGCCAACTTTCAAAATTACAAATCCCACTACATATATATAATATGTACCTTGTATCATAAACTATACACGTTTTTAGCATTCTCTCTCCAAATTTACCAATCTTCGCTTGATAGCAATGTATAAATTTTGGTATGATCTAACTTGTTCAACTAATTGACGCCCACATTATAAGAAAAATTCTACGCACAAGAACTAAGTTATATTTCTACTCACCTTCATAACGATATTAATCTCTGAAACAATGAAATTTATATTATATTGTTATTTAACTTCTTAAAAACAAATTATTCAAAATGATAACTGATCTAAGAATCCATGATGCAAAAAAGGCATGCATATATTATCTCCTGGATCAATAGAAATTCTTATCATCGTGACGTTATTATAAATATTTTTCAATTTTCTTAATTTATGTAGAATTTGGAAAGAGGAAAGAGAAGGAGAGTGGTTGAAGGTTCAAACAACACGCTTTCACCTTCTCCACGATTTCAAATACTTCTTCTTTCTCGTAGTGCATCACCATACTAGTTAATTTGGTCAACAACTCATTGGATAATTAGATATTGCAACTTCATTTAGGAATCCACAATAAACTAATAAATAAATATGTGCCAAATTTAGATTAGAAGGAAAAATAGTTGAGGATAGGAAGGACAAAAAGAAAAGAAGAAGAAAAAAAACCCCTCTTGGTATTGGAAGGTAGGGAATACGAATGGTAATGAAAACTGTTCTTCGGTTTGATATTATGGTTGTGTTTGGCAAACATAAGCTAGCTGATAAGCTATCTTATAAGCTAGTCCATCCAAACATGTAACAGAAGAAGCTAGCCTTTTGAAACGCTAATTTGAGTAGCTTATGAGGAGCTTAGTGTAGCTTTTTCCAATTATATCTTTATTAATATTAATTATTAAATTCAAAGATACCATTTTTGGTCATTTTACATATTCATAAGCTAGTTTTTGTCAAACATAATTTGTTCATAAGCTAGCTTATCAGCTACTAATAAGTTTATCAATCAACAGCTAGCTTATCAGCTACTAGCAAGCTTATCAGCTACCAGCTAGCTTATAAGCTACGTTAGCCAAACATAGCCTATATAAAGTTTATTCTTGTAGATCCATTAGTTTCCATTTCTAACCAAATTAGAAAGAAAATGAAAATTTTATTTCTACTTAGTTTTTATTTCCAATATGACAATTCATCTCTTAATGTTAAATGAAATATCTTTTGTATTTTCAAGTTGTAAGAACATATTTTTTAGTATGAAACAATTTTTCTTTAATTATATTGGACTAACCGAACATTATCAATACAATGTTCATTTCTATTTCTTCTATATATTCCCATTTTCATTTTCATTTTTATTTTCTGAAATAAACCAAACGTCCCCCTAATAAAATATTGTTTTTTTTAAGTATAATAAATTTGACTCTAGTTTTTAATCATATTTACCTACTTTTTATTAAAAAAAAAGGAATTGGTGTAAAAAAATTATGTCAGCGTCTACGTTTATGATCAAAATCTTTGATCAATCTATCAAACGATTGAAACTTATTATATTTTAGTACATGTATGTGTGTAATATTACTTGGTGGCAAAGGAAATATTAAATGATTAGCATACACGTTTATGACTATAATATTATTTTTCTTCTAAACAACTCTATTAATTTACCTAGATTTCAGGAGACAACTTGGGACGGTTGGATGTGCTAGTCTTCAGTTTTATATTTGGCTGAAGTGGTTAAAATTTTCTTATGGTTGCGATTTTAAAATTTAGAATATTGTTTTTTGACATATGGAATGAATTATTAGGGGACCACAAGTTGAAACACTCCATCTTTATCTACAATTAGAAATATGTATACTCTAGTGAACAAACAAGTTTGTAGATTATGATATACATATGTAAACCATAGATTCTTAATTAGGGTCGTTTAGTTCGTCAAATTCGAATAAATTTGATGGATTTGGAATGACAAACTTTTTAGTAACGTTTGGTTTACGAAATGAACTTTGAAGGAATCTATTAAATTTCACAATTCTAGGAGTTTGTTATTTATTGACTTAAGTGAAGGAATTGACTTTGTATTAACCAAACATGTGGTCAAATTTCATTCAAATTTCTCTCAAGTTAAATTCTTTAGATATTCTATTTCCATCAAATTTTATTCTACAAAATATAGGCCCCTTAATCTTTTTAAAGTATGTTCACAAATAAAAATTAAATAAAAGATTACTAAAAGTATTTCAATATATCATAAGGCTCTAAAGAACATGGATACAAGAATATGATAAAATATTTATAAGCTTTTTTTTTATGAGCATGGAGGGTGTTTTTCCTAGAATTTTATAAGCATATAATTCCCAAATGTCAATTGATACTTGATTTTAAATCTTGATAAAGGTAAAGAAAGAAGACTTGTACAACAAAACCAATGGTAAGTTTGGTTTGACCTTTTACCTAGTCTTGATTGATTATTTGATTATCATAAGTTAGGTAGTGTTTTATAGTGTAAACAACTATAAAAATATATGATATATATGAATTATCAATAGACAAACTAACTCGTTAACACTTGTGCGAATTAGGCATGCATAAGTTTTGTAATTTTCAGACCTGAACTTTTCTTCTATGAGAAAAAAGGTCCATGTTTTGGAATTGAAAAAAAAATGCTTTTGCATCCGGACTTTTCTGGTTCCCACATGACCCAAAATTTTAGGCTAGCGGGCCTTTGAGGTCACGCCTGTACAAGGCTTCAAGCTCGTAGTCTCAATGAAGAAAATATATACTTAAATCGATGGTTTACCATCTTTACTTTCGTTACCCTTAATCATTTTGACAGTTTCGATCAGCTTGACCTTTCGAAAACATGTAAAACTAAGTGAATCATATATGATTCACTTAACTATGCTCGCGACTTAAGTCACTGCCAAAGTAACCCGAGTGGCTTTTTTTCTTCACAGAATCATATATGATTTTGTTGTTTCACGTGTTCTTTTAAATAGATGTCATTCTCGTTTGAACCCGATCCTATATGTTTATGTATAAAGTTTTAAAATTGCCATATGAGAAAAAAAATATATCAATTTTTTTGTTTCTATAAAATACATTTTACTCTCACTATTCTATAGTTTTATTCAAACTTTAATATTTATTAACTAGCAATACTATTTAATATTTGAATTAAAACATGCATGTAGTATTAAAATATAACGAAGGAAAAGGTAAAAAGGTAATTGTTATTTCCGTCAAATTATAGTGTACTTTGCTCATGTAATAGACGAAAGGATGAAAATGAAAGCAAAATAAAAACCACTAAAACAAAAATCATTATAAGCAATTAAGCATCAAAGCACATTAAAAATCGGTATTTACTCCTAAATTTGTATGAAAAAAGTTATTGGACCAGAAACAGTTAAACCAAAGGCCCAATCTTTGAGCCAGAACCCAGAAGCCCAAGGCTGAATTTTTGGCCCCGAAATAGTAGTCCCAATATTTTAAAAAAGTGATAACCCCCCCCCCCCCCCCCCCCCAAAAAAAAAAAAAAAAAAAAATTCAAAGTTAAACATGTTGAGAGTGATTGATCCTAATCCGACCCATTTGATAAATGAGTTGACACGTTTAACCCGTTTAACATTTGTAAAATTAGAAATTAAAGATAAATAATTCACAAAAGGTTACGTATCCACATTTTAGAACTCAAACTTGTAAGTTTTAATCAAATCCTATAACATTAAAAATTGAAATAAGAGGAAAAAAATAAAATTGAAATAAAAAAACTCTTAGGGATACGGTCATTAATAGGTTGACTAAGATTATACAATTTAGACTTTAGAGACTTTTAATTGTTTTGGGGCTCCCAATTTATCTAGCTGAATTGCCCAAAAGGTAAATTGTAAATTAGAAAAAAAAAAGTAGAAAAAAAAAATTACACACACACACACACACATGTATAAACGGGTTAGTCGGGTTATTTTCGAGTTGATATGTTTGACCCCGACCTTACCCATTTAAATTTCATGTCGTGTCGTGTCAACCCGTTTACTTAAACGGGTTGAAATCTGTTACCGAAACCCGTTTATTTGGTGTCGGGTTAGCGTGTCATGTCATGTTAGCTTGATAGAATACAAATCAACACAAGAAATGAGGATTTGAAGCCATAGCCATATTATTCAAGGATTGTACAATGAAGAACACCTACAAACACGCACACACTTAGTTCTTAATCGACTCTCATAGCTTCTCATTTACGAGCCTCATCCCTATTTATATTAGAACATTAAGCCCAATCCCAAACCCACAACAATTACAACATTTATAATTTAAATCCATCTACTTTAACAAAGCTTACTTCATAAAACTTCCCAACACATTGGAATATTTATGGTCCTAACACAGTTTTTTACCAACTCTAATTATTGTCGAGGGCTCGTACCTGAACTGGAAAAAATACCAAATATACATCAATTTGTTATATGCATTGTGATTCTATTAAAGTACTTTAATTGAGAACAAATATATTTGTAAATATTGCGTTATTGTTATTTTCGAATTATATGAAGAGGCAAAAATAAAAATATCATTGTATTTATAACTTGTATGCAAATGTTTATTGTCTACTGTAAATAGAGGTGGCTAAATGAGCTCAACTTGGTCCAACCCGATCGGTTAACTTAAGATTGATTTTGTGCTTAACTGATTAAGGTTTTTGGGTGATTTTTAGTAACCGACTATAACCTTAACCAATTTTTTCCCTAGAAAAACTAACCATTTTGACCAATTTTTCAAATCCATCCGGGATTTTCTTTAGTTTTACAGAAAACCACGTGCTTCTCTATTAAGCTAAACCAACACAAATACCAAAACTTAAGATTTTAATATAAAGTCCCTCTTAGTTTTCTTTGGACATCATGTAACCTTTTTAAAGGTATGTCCCTAAAAAAAATTAGTATATAACTTCTAAAAAAGTTTAAAATTTTGGTAGGTCGTAGGACCTACCTGGGCTCTACATAGATTCACCCTTGTGTGGAGTTCTCTACACGACGAAAAGAAATTCCACCTTAAAGTGGCACGTCGAGGTTTCGTGCCCGTCGGTGAGAGTGGGGCATGTGGTAAATCAACCTATACTTGACAATCTCGGTCAAAAATATAAAATAAAATTAAACCTTAACCAATTTGGGTCCAGTCCGTAACCGGCTTATTATTAAGCGGTTAATATTAACCTCAACGGGTTACCCACCTTTAACCCCTTAACTGTAACCCAGATGTAACCGCTTACGACTTAACCGGTCAAAAACAATAACCTCTTTAACTGTAACCGAGTTGCGCAGTTATAATTGGTCCGTAACCGGTATTTGGCCACCACTAACTACAAAAGACAATTTTCATTATCTAGTCTGATATCATGATAAAGAGCATATTGTCTAAATCTTTAAATAATAAAAAGCTCTTATTTAAACAATAAGTTTTCTATGATGATATTTGATACGATATGAAAATGTACATCTAATGTGTCTATACATATGCACTTTTTGGATAATGGAAAAAAATGGTAGTCGTATTTAGAATTCTTTACGTTTCAATACACCGTATAGGAATACATTGTATACACGTTTGGGGAAAATAAGTAGAAACGTGGAAGGATTTTGAACGTTTCTTTGAATTCTAAATTCAAAAGGCAACGAGTGTTTATCGTTGAAAGGTTTCTACTGATTCAATAATGTACCACAAAATATATTTTAAGATTTAGAATAGACCATGCACAAAAAAGAAATGATTTGTCGACTATGATGTTTGACCAAACAAACAAGAAACATAGATTGTGATTTTAGCCTATTTATATGATATCAACTAAATTGTACTATTGCTAGTGGGTTGATACGAAAAAAAATAAAAATCAAGAGTCATATGGTTTACTAGTAACCGAAAACATGTTTGAATACTTGCAACATAAATTTATATTTTGAACATAATTTTATACTCTTATGGATTAATTAATTAATTATAGTTTTTTGAGAATAGAAAATTTAGTTCTTATCGTTACCGACCCACTTTAATTATTCTTAATATTTACAAAGTTATTTTAACATATATGATTCATTCAAATCTAAATTTATTTTAACTATGTATGACTAATTCATACAACTCCAAAAGTAGAAATAATACCATATATAGAATGTAAAATTAAACAAACAAAAGCTAATGATTTCACGACTGAAATTTTCTTTAAACAAGTTGTTTGGGTGTACTATAATTAATCTATTACAACTTAAACTAGTAACAATTAGATTTATATCAGTTTTGTAAATCTGGTTTCATTTATTAACTTTTTTTTAAATACAACTGGTTTTAAAACGCAGGTAAATCTTTGCTATAATAAAAATAGTTGAATATATTCGCATCATGTTCTTATTTATAATTAGATGTTGTATCGTGCAAACAAATGTCTGGTTTTGTGAGAAATTGATGTTAACGTAAGAAACGTGAGGAATGGTTATCAACTGTTAGATTCAAATAAGGATGACATGCACCGAGCTAGAATGTATCGAGATACACTGAATCATGTTCTTTTTAAAACATAATTCATGAGAGAATAGGAGATTAAAAGAGATTAAGGATACAAACTTCAAATTCACTTCTCATAATTATTACAGTTACATAAACTTTTCACACGATCCTTCGCCTGTTGTAGTATATGCATATATATTTTTAATGACAATGCCAATTACTATCTTAGGTCCAAGTAAACTATAGACATACCAAATAAATTCTTAAGTCTTCTTCTAACAAATACATACACTATTTTTATCAAAGAATATGTAACATTCATTTTTTGAACAAGAGTCAAACATAAAAGAACCGTCACCGTTAAAATCAGTTAAATTTCAGTATTAACTCTCATTCACAAAATAATTTAATTAAAAAAAACGATAGACAATATACACTTGTATATATTTTAAATTAAATTAAAAAATTCATAAAAATTGAGTCACCAAAAAATTAGGTAAAGATTTAATATATGTGTCCGCATTATTAGACAATGAGCGAGTCAAAATAAAGAAGCTGGGCCACGGAACCGCGTGAGGACCGTTTGGTCATCTACAAAAGTCGTGGTCAAACTAATTGACTCTCTAATCTTAAATGACAATAATACCCTTTGATTATGTCAAACCTTTATCTTTTTACTGTTTTGTTAAACTAACAACCAATGGAGAAAATGTATGTATGAAGGCGTATTTATACTTATAATTTACGTATAAAATTATATATAATTTTTGTTCAAAATTACATATGATTCACACAATTTTATGTCGTCTTTAAAGTTGTTTGTATCCCATTTTTATCGTTAGTCTCACATATGATTTTTAAAGGTATTTTTTGTGAAGTTTCATACGTTAGGTATTGGTCTCACGCGGTCTCACGGTAACAGCTTGGTTTCACCTAATCCTAAGTCCTATATATATATATATATATATATATATAGAGAGAGAGAGAGAGAGGAAAGCTAAAAAAACTCATTTTTCATTATGAACGTGAGGACCACTAAAATCGCGTCAAATGACAATATTCACTATGAATATCATGCATTATTCTGAGTGAATAAAGCTTGGTGCATTTATTCACCATGAATAATGCACGATATTCAAAGTGAATATTGTCACGTGGTGCGATTTTAGTGGTGCCCACGTTCATAATGAAAAATGAGTTTTGTTAATTACTAAAAGAGTATAAACTATTTAAATCTATGAAATCCTATGAAACATTTTCATATTTTATATTTTCATATTTCTATAATACTTGACTTTCTATATATTTCTTATGAATCCGTATCGTTCGTTGATTGTTTTGATCAACAGCTATGACCAGGTATACAAATTCTTACTCTTTTAGTGGTTCACAAATGAACTCGACTCTCTCTCTCTCAATATATAGGGTCAAGTTCAAGGGGAAACCTAAAAAACGGAAAACCGAGGAACACCCGCGTAGCCCTACATGTGAACCGTATGCACTTGTGCATATGGGTAATTTTGTAATATGCACACGTGTATAAAAACCGCAAAAGAGCAAAAATTACTCGTATGCACAAGTGCATACGGTCCAGATGGAGGGTTATGAGTGTGTTCCTCTGCTTTTTCTGTTTTTATGAGGGTTTCCCTTGAACCTCCCTTGTAGGAAAACCTCAAAAAACATAAATCGATGAACACCCTCGTAGCCATTTGGACCGTTGAAGTTGTGCATACAAGTAATTTGAGTTTCTTTTGGAGTTTTATGCACAAGTGCATTATGTATGCATATATATTACAAATTATCTGCGTACACAAGTGCATACAATCCATATAAAAGGTTACGAGGATGTTATCGATTTTCTATTTATTTAAGGTTTTTCCCTAAACTGATGCCATATATATACATATTAATATATAATAAATTTTTATAACATATAGAATAAATTACTAATAACGTAATGGATTATATCAGTCAATACGAATAAGACGATAAATATATATATCAAATAAAAAATTTATGGACTTATACAATCGAAAAAAGGTCTTTTAAAAAATCATATTGATCTATGATTTTAAATAAAAATTAAAATATGATATGAATGAAAATAAATTTGGTCAATTGTAGATATCTTAATGAAAAAAAGTTTAAAACCCAATCAAATATTTTATTTTAAATAATTAAGATTTTTAAACTATTTTTCTAATTAAAAAAAACTATAATAATTAAGTAATTGAAATATTTTTTTAATGAAAAAATTATTAAACTTTTTTTTCATATCCAATAATTAAAATTTGGATTTTTTAATAGAACAAATTATCTAACTTTTAAAAGTTTGTTACTTACATTTACTTTAAACAGATATAGTAATACTTTTACTTTAACACCCCCATAAATTTGTGTTAACCATGTTAACAAAAAATGGACCAATAGAATTTCTTTATTTTCCCTATTTTTTTGCATATGTGGGTCAACCTCATTTATTTTAGGATTTAATTAACTTCCCTCTAATTTATCAAATCAATCTTAACCATTGATTGAAATGATCAACGGTGGTTATATGGTTAACACGGTTAACACAAATTAATGGGTTAACAAAATAACTTAACCCCTAAGTAATTAATTTTAAAAGTTTAATAATTTATTTATCTAAAGTAATTATGTCCAAAAACTAAACCGTTACAAATAAAAAATTTAATAATTTTTTTTGTTTAAATAATAGTTCAAATATTGTATCATTTAAAATAAGAAAATTTAATATTTTTATATTTAAAAATAATTATTTAAGTACTTAATCGTTTAAATCATAATAGTTTATTGAGAAATTTTAAACTTTTTCCTATCTTAAGTAAATTAAATATTTTGTAAAAATCATATATCAAAGTTCTATTATTTGTGAAACAAAATAATAACTTTAATTTTACCTAACCTGTATAAACATTTTAAAACTATTGTAATTGCTTTTTAATGAATGACTATATTGAATAACAATTACTTATATAATTGATTAGATTAATAGTAATTATAAATAATCAATATTAAGTTATGTTTGACAAATTAGATAATAAGTTATTTGATGTTGATAATTTTGCTAGTAACTGATAAACTAATTCTTAACTAATAAACTAACTGATGAACAAATTATGTTTGATAAAAACTTGTTTATGGATATGTGAAATGAATAAAAAAATATTTTGAATAAATAATCAATTACAAATAATTTATAATATAATTAAAATAAACCTATAATAATGTAGTTAAAATAAATTTTAAATAATATATTGTGTTAGTTAATACAAACAATATATATATATATATATATATTATAACATAAGTTTAGAATTTATTAAAATGGATAACGAATTGTATAGACTATCGTGTATTCACTATTTATATTTAACAATTTTATTTCAGACATGGTTTGATGAAGAAAACAAAAAATCATTGAGCTTTGTGTATGGTGTATTGGGACTGAAATACAAAACATTTATTGTTCCATGTTTAACGTAAAATTAGATTGAGACGAAATTATATGAAGACAAAAACATATTTTTTTTCTAATCCACAAAAATGGGTAGAATGAAATCAAGAAAAGAGACAACATTGATAAATTATTAAATTATGCATATCAAACGAAAACCCTTAAACGTTTGAAAATTATTTCACCCGCATATTACACTTTTCTTCAATAAGTATGGTCTAATTTTTGGCGTATCAAACACACAATGAGAGGGTTATTGTTTATTTCAAATAACGGAAAATAGAACACACGATGAGAACGAGTTTCATCACGTCAATATATTAAAAACAACCATCTACTTACCTATTGCTTAGTAATGACCAATTACTTACATTAAACCAAACACTGCTAATTATTACTTATCTATTATGTATTGCTTACAAGCATCACTGAGTATGAAACATATCGGCAACATATTACAATAGGACTCGGCTAACCACAAGGGATTGTCACATAGCGGTTGAGACTTAGAGGGATATGGTGAAATATCCCATATGCTCAGGGTTCAAATCCAGGCGTCCGTGACAGTTATGGCCACCGAGTTTATCATGACTAATGTCTTACAACTTTAATTTGCCGAGATTAGCCTGGAGTATAGCACATGACACCTTACAAAAACAGGACCCAGTTGAAATAAGAAGCTTAAATATCGTGATAATGCAATGATGAAAAATTAAAGAAAGATCTATAAATGAATAACTGAAAAAACACGAAAAAACATAATAAAATGTACATATATGAAGTGACATTACAGATTGTTGATATGAGTTAACAAACATGTTAGGCCATCTATAGCATTAGTCGGGGAATTTGGTCAAAATGGCTCAAATATATGTTGAAATTGACCTCCTAACCATTTCTTTTCTAACTTTACGAAAATAGCCATCAACTCCATGATAATAAATCCATGATCACATATTTAGACGAATTTTTGTAAGAAACTGTTAACATCAGGAGGTAAATCCGTGATATCACGGACTCAAGGATTATCAAGGAGTCACGAATCCGTGATTTAGCTATATCAAGGAGTCACGAATCCGTGATTTTGGCTATATCAAGGAGTCACGAATCCTTAGTCCGTGATATCACGGATTTACCCCCTGATGTTGAAATTTTTTACAAAATTGGTCCAAATCCGTGATCACGGATTTATTATCACGGAGTTGGTGACTATTTTCGTAAAATTGGAAGAGAAATGGCTAGGAGGTGAATAGATTTATGTATTTAGGCCATTTTGGCCAAACTCCCCGGGTAGGAGGCGGGTTCAATGGCCAAGTCAACGGGTTTGAAATGCTGGTGGTATGGGCAAGGCGGGTAGGGGCGAGGGTTTCCAAACCCGTCAAACCCACCTCTCTCCCGTTCTCTTCCCTCTTTCTCTACCTTAAAATAATAAAAAAAATTATAAGGTATGAAGGTATGAAATGTTTGTATAACTCCATTTGAGGATTTAGAGAGTAAGATAAAAAAAAAGTTGATATAATACTAAGATGAGATGAACGTACGAAAATGAACGTAAGAGGATATGAAATGCCGATACTGGTCATGGTTTTATATAAGATAAACTTATGATTGATGCTAAAAATGTTATTCAACAATTATTAAAATGAAAAAAATGGTGTTTATAATAAAGAAAGCATGGAGGCAATATAATACAATACTAGAATTAATTAAAGATTGAATTGTTGTTGGCCTTTTCAACTCTTTTTGCAAGGGTCAAAGCTTTGTTCCCAGTTCCCACCAATCTCTTCTTGATATTCCCCTTCTCCCCCTTTTTTCCTTTCTTCATTCCCACTTTTCAATCTCCAAATTCCAACCTATGAATCCATCCAACAACCCATAAAAACCCTTTCTTCCATTTCCATCTTTCTTCATTAACCCACCTCCAAAAAACTCATCAATGGTGGTCAACTACTTTCAGTTCCTTTTGTTCTCCCTCTTTCTTACTTCCGCCATTGAAGGAGCTCATCAGACCTTGAATCCAAATGCCTTCTCGATTCTCGCCGGAATCGAATTGCCTTTTACCGGAATCTCGTCGGATTCCTCCTCCGATTGCGATTTCTCCTCGCCGGAAAAACAAGAAACCCCCGCCGGCGGTGATGGGTTTAGCACCGGAAAAGAATCGGTCAAACTTCAATTAAAACGACGGTCAACGGGTCAAGCTCCGATGGCCGCCAAAGATTCGTTATTCGATTCGGCCGCTAGTGACGTCAATCGGATCCAAACCCTTCATAAACGGATCATGGAGAAGAAGACCCGAAAAACGCTCTTGAAACCGAAGAAAACCGACGACCGCCGTGTGAAAACGGCGTTACCGCCGGCGCCGGTGCCGGCGCCGGCGGAAACATACGCCGGAAAACTCATGGGGACCTTAAAGTCCGGTGTTAGTCTCGGGTCGGGTGAGTACTTTATGGATGTGTTCATGGGTACGCCTCCGAAACACTATTCGTTGATCCTCGATACCGGTAGCGATTTGAATTGGATCCAATGTACGCCGTGTTACGATTGTTTCGAACAAACCGGGCCCCATTACGACCCGACCCGATCGTCGTCGTATCGGAATATTACTTGCCACGATCCGCGGTGCCATTTGGTTACGTCGCCGGACCCGGTGAGGCCGTGTCGGGCCGAGTCGAAGTCGCAATCGTGTCCGTATTTTTATTGGTACGGGGATAGCTCGAACACGACCGGGGATTTTGCGACCGAGACGTTTACGGTGAACCTGACCACGAATGCCGATGGCGGGCAGCGGCACCGGGAGGTGCGGGTGGAGAACGTTATGTTCGGTTGCGGTCACTGGAACCGCGGTTTGTTCCACGGTGCCGCGGGTTTGCTTGGGCTTGGCCGGGGTCCGTTGTCGTTTGCTTCGCAGCTCGAGTCGTTGTACGGGCAGTCGTTCTCGTATTGTCTTGTGGATCGGGATAGTAACTCGAGCGTTAGTAGCAAGTTGATTTTCGGAGAGGATAAGAATCTTTTGGAGCATCCCGAGTTGAATTTCACCGCGTTGATCGGCGGGAAAGAGGCGCCGGTCGACGTGTTTTACTACATCCACATTAAGTCGGTGATCGTGGGCGGAGAAACGCTCGATATCCCGGAGAAAACGTGGGATTTAACTCCCGACGGCTTCGGTGGGACCATCATCGATTCGGGGACGACGCTAAGTTACTTCGCCGATCCCGCTTACGATATCATCAAGAAAGCTTTCATGGCGAAAGTGAAGGGGTACCCGTTGTACCACGAGTTCCCAATTCTCGAGCCGTGTTACAACGTGTCAGGAAACCCGGATTACGCTAAAGATTTGCCATCGTTCAGTATCGTGTTCAACGATGGTGCGGTGTGGAACTTCCCAGTCGAGAACTATTTCATCAAGCTCGATCCGGAAGAGGTCGTGTGCTTGGCGCTTTTGGGGACCCCGCGGTCGGCTTTGTCGATAATCGGGAATTATCAGCAACAGAATTTCCATATTATGTACGATACGAAGAATTCTAGGCTCGGGTTTGCACCAACAAGGTGTGCCGATGTTTAACGGAAAACGTTTACGGAAGTTCGTAATCGATTGCGTGACGGGGGAGGGGGGGAGCGTGTAAACAAAAGAGCGACGGATGGTTTTATTTAATTCTTTTTTTCATTTTTCCGGTCTAGAAGTCGATAACGACCGGGGGCATAGACTTAACACTCGATCGACAATAGAATTGTTTTTGGATATCCATTAATCATATAAACGTTTTACATTATGTTGTGTTACTGTTATACTGTGTTACATTGCTATTACGTATATCGTAGAGTTTGATGGATGATTGACGGCAAAATAAAATTTTGGAGACATGTTAAAGCTATCTCGGACACCCATGATTAAATTAAAGGTTTTAGTAATTATTTTATCCGAGTTTCAAAAAATATTTTAAGTATAATCAAAACACTTTTGGTAAACATAATTAGTTTAGGATGAGATTGTATTGAATTTCTAAAATCACACATTACACAAAAGTCAATAAACTTTAATCATAATTATTACTCACTAAAATTCAATTATGCAAAAGAGATATTCTAGTCGTTATAGATGTTGCTTTTGATGTAAGGTCTATTCATTAAACGGTGAAGAACTATTCATGTAAATATGGACATCCATTAGAAATCATTTCTATCGATATCATATTTTGAATGATCGAAAAAAGCATTCATTATATTTTTTAGTAAAAATAGATGTAGTTGTCTATAAAGCATGTATCAATAAACGTTTACGACGATCCCAATCTTCAACGTATATTATTTAAATTATAATTTTTAAAATTAGTTGTTTAAATTGAATTTGTGACATTTGTGTCAGATACATCATTAAGCATTAAAAAGAAACACGGTTTTGTTTCTGCACTTACCTCCGAAGCACATTCAATACACAAACAACTTCCACCCAAATATTTATTGATTATTAGGATTATCTGATTATGAAACATAATATGATATTTTTGTGGGTATTTTGAGAGATCTATATTTGGTTCTTTCTAAAGCAAAAAAGAATAAACCTAGTTTGTAAATTGAGGTCTTAAGTGATTATTTACAGACTTCCGAACATAAGTTTTCTTCAATCGATCTAACGGCAAAACTTTGTAATGTTTTTATGGCCTTGAAACATACATTTCCTAAACCTTAAACCTACAAGCTTGAAAATCTTTTGCAATTAAAACTGAAAAATAATATAAAATCATAAGTTATTCATAATTGTTCATAGATTTTTTCCAAACATAAAACCAATTATAAAAACATAAAATTGCACATAACTTAAGAAATAACAATCTCACACGATGCATAGTACGCACTTTACTTTATTCCCCAATGATTAGAATGATAACTTTTCAACAATCAAATTATGCTACATAATATTGCGAAATTGAGATCTAGAAAGCACTAATGGCATATTACAATGGGTTTCTGAACTCTTTTCCTTGATAAGAAAGTTAAAAGGATATAAAAGTAAATTGAATATTAATAAACGATATAAAAAGGTTCATTCGAAAATTTTCATCGTCTCGGCCCATCCGATATTTTGATTTTTGAGTAACAATCCAATAGAGGCCCATGTTGATACAAAATATTGTTGAGAGAGGACGTTCATATTATATAACGTATATTAGATTTTACGTCATTGGCAAATTTTTAAGATTTTACGTCATTTGCAAATTCTTTAAACTTTACTAAGTCGGATCTAATGGATTGTGTCATCCATAAAAACAACATTTTGTATCGATTTTTATCATAAAAAATTGATGTAGGTGTATTGTGTCTCACATGAAAATATTTATATATTTATACTACAAACTATCAACCACTAAACTATCTAATATTAAAAACTGAAAATAATGTCATAAGTATAATTTTATCCCCAACTTCTTAAGTACTAAAACCCATTAAATTATCATATCAAAAAAATAATAAAAATGACTATTTTAGCTTTATGTATTAGTTCTTAGTCATTTTTTATGGTGACAGTCTGGTTAATCTGGCAGCGTCGAAACAGGTTTGTGAACTCAACACAGGATGATGCGGTTAAGATTTTACAAGAGGATCTCTTCCCCACTGTTCAAAGATTGACGATTCTTTGGATTTCTCATAGAAAACCCGGTGTTAAGGGGTTTTGGTAATTTATGCGAAATTACATAATCATGCGAAAAATGGCTGAGATATGAACTTAGTTCCTAAAGATAACTATTTTTATCAACTCTCTTTTATTTTCATGTAATTAAGTTAATAAATTACAAGTGGGATTAAATATTTGATGAAATAGTTATATAGGACACCCACTTGAAGACAAATGCCTTGATATTGATTTCGTCCAAGTACCATTTCCCTATGTTTTCGAATATTTGCGAGTGTTTTTGGCCTCAGAAACGATGTAAATTTCGATATAGATGGATTTAGATTGATTTGGTTGGTTTTATCAAATATTCTTACATAGATTTATTTTTCAAAAATACTTTTTGAATTAAAGCTTTACAAAAATGTACTATGTAAATAGGTTAGGTAGATGTGGAGCATTACATAAATTTGCATAAAGGTCTTTCTTTCAGGTTTTAATATAGAGTTTCTTTAATTAAAATAGAAAAATCATGACAAAAATAACTAAAATGTGAATTTAAATAAAAAGATTGTTTACTTTAATAAAAAAAATTTTGAAAAAAGTTCATTTAGACTTTGCTTAAACTACATCCTTGGCGATTTTGAAATTAAGAACAACCGATTAAGACTAAACATGATCATAGAATGCTGATATCTGGACTCGAACCCGGGTTGACGGGATATTCCACTATATTTCCTAAGTCTTCTGTCGATACGCCACCACCCTTATGATTAATTTCTTTTTGTTTATGACATTAACTTTTTGTTTGAAATAGTATATAAGGTATCAAAATGGTAAAATTATGTATCAAAAATTAAGTTATATGAAATGTTTACTGAAAGCTATGTCATTTTCAACAAGGTAAAATTTGATTTCATATATTATTTAACTAAAATGATCAACTAATCTATACTATATTTAAAAGCAAATAACTCAATATGACAGTTTCTTTTGTTCAACATTTCATTTTACACATTTACACTTTGTACCCCCATAGTTAGTTATTAAATTTTATTTTAGCCCTTTACTTTTTTATTTTTATTTTAAACCTTTATCATATAATCTAACTAATAATATATTATGAACTAAAATTTATATTAAAATTACGTTTTTTTTAACAAATTATACCATCATAATCGTCTCGTCAATACCTTCGAAATAAGCCCAATATTGAATATTTTTTATTCAATTATATTATATATTCTATTATATAAAGATAATACTTTTATTTCAATTTTCGAAATTGACTATTCAATAAACCATTATGAGATTAATTGATTGAATACATATGATTAAATTGATGTTTACAATGATGTATATAAAAATCGGGCAATTGATACATACTTCGCGCTGCAACGCGCGCAGGTACGTTTCTAGTTAATAAAGAAATGAATAAATTTATATTAATTGATTTAGCATTTTATGTTATCTCTTCCGTTCTCTTATGTAAGTAGAGATGGCAAAAGATGGTTTTCATCCAGCATTTTCATTTTGTAATTGGTCCCTGACATTACCCGCCTTGATCCTTAGAAGAAATCCATGACCCAATCTTCATGTTCTCTGACGGTCTCTAAAATATATTGGTCCCTGATCGGATCTAAAAATGTCTCATTTTTTCTTCTAGAAATTACTTTTAAATGTAAAAAAAAATCTAATTTGGAGATTTTCTTTTTTGAACGATATTTTATTGAAATACACTTTTAAATATCTAATGGTTATTCACATATACAAAAAAATATTTTAAATATTTTTACACAAAAATATTATACATATTTTTATAAGGTTTAGTATTGAAACATTTACAACAACATGAAAAACTTTAAAAAAGAACTTAAAAATCTTGTAGAAATATTGAAAAACTTGATATATATTTTATAGAAGCTTTTTTAAATCAAGCTTATGTATAACCGTCATAGTCTTCGAACCATGATTTTTTCAGAAAAGTGTAATCGTGCAGGGACTGCCGTTCCATAACTAGTCATATACCATGTTGGATACATTTTGGCCATCTCTATAGTGCAAGTAATCACTTATTATTATTATTAATTTTATTTGATAAGAGACATTGAAAACATACGCCAACTCTAGCCCCTATTACGATCACAATCGAAACCAAAGAAAAACTCGACACGTTTTTATGTAAGACAATTACAATTGAAAGTGAAAGGCGGCAAAGAAGTTTGATGATGGTTTCGAAAATAATCCATAACTTCTTTCTCTTAAAATACGTGATTTCAAAGGAATATCGTTTCTTAAATGTACTAACTACGTATCTAAAATAAAGTAACTATATACAAGCTAATAACCTTTGGTTACAAAAAAAGTTTTGAAAATCATATTCTTATTCGTAATAGAGAAGTAGAATTTGTCATATTTGAGGTCAAGTTGACTTTATCAAATTGAATATAAGATTTAATATCATTCCACGTTTAACATAAGTAATTTTAATACCTTTTATGATAAGTTTTCAAAAGAATTCACACCATTGTTGAAAATGTAATATAACCCAAAAAGTCAAAAAGTGTAATTATAAATGAAAAGCATACTTATGAGTTATGATACGACCTACTTCATAATAAAGTTAAAATGTTGAATAGACTCTTAGGACGTGTTTCATATTGATTACTTATTTATAATAACTTATTAAAATTTATATTTTTCATAAAAATATTTATCAATTTATGTGTTGTGGAAAAAGAGTTTCATAAAACAATGTTTGGATTATTTCTAATGTGTGGTGAATTTTGGCTTTTTGTGTAAAACTATCAAATCGTTGGAGTCGGTGGGTGAAAAACAGAGAGAAATCGATACTTCGGCAAAGCAGAGAGAAATCAAAACCCCCAAAACCCTAGAAATCAATACCTAAATCGAAAACCAAAATCGTTGAGCAATTAGAGAGAAATCGAAAACCTAAAAATCCTTGTGCAATCAGTGAGAGGTGGCGACGAGGAAAACCAAATTAGTGACAACGATGAGGGATAGGTGACGACAACGAGGGAGCAACTGTCCAAAGGGCAACTTTTGATTTCCTTTGTTAGAAACTTAGACTGCTTTGTAAGGTCCCACATTTGCTCGGGAGGAAAACAAATGTTGCCATATAAAAGACTAGATGCCTCATTTATCTGGTGCATCTTAAAACAGTAAATCCAGGTGTGGGTGCGATGTTACAAATAGTATAACTTATAAGAGTGCGTAACCGAATGGATATGTTGGAGGGGATGTTGGCCTCAAAAGAGTATAAGAGACTAGATACCTCATCCAAAAACTTCTTTAACGTTTAATTTTATTGTTTATAGAGAAACAAAATATAGAATCACAATATTAAATGAAATTGCATATGTTATTGATATTCCAAAATAATTAAAAACTTTAAAAACAAAAATCCAAATATTTTATAAATATAATAAATATTTGCATGTGTACTCCTAACTTTTGTAAATAAATTTCTTTGATATAGATATTTGTCTGCTACCCTTTTAACCATGCAAATAATATCATTTCTAATAATTTGGTATTGCTTTCAATATTTCTACAAAAATTGAAACAAAAAAACCATATTAATTTAGTAGTGATGGTGTGAGCTTAGATACCATGTTCTAATGGCATCTTTAATCAATCATTTTGGAATATTCTCTCTTATACCAAATAAATAAACTTCATGGAATTATTTGATACGATTAAGAATATGGAAATCGTTCAAACTTGATGGAATTATTTTACGAGAATGCTATAACAATTTTTATTATAGCCAATCACTTATGATAGTATATTCAATAACAAGTAATAATAAATTAAAGGCATAGATGATCTTTGATACGACTTAAGTTGTGCGCAAAGTCAAATTACATTACTAGACTCCCTTACATGCATTATTACATGTGATAAATTTATTATTAATGTGATACTATAATCTATCATATGTGATAGCAAATCAGAGACGCAGTCACGCAGTCGACCTTTGGTGCACCTAAGGCCATCCTTAGCCGGGTCGGCACCGAGTCGGTACCGACCGGCTGCCGACGGTAACACCGGCGTTGATGGCCGGTAGAGCACCGGTAGGGGAAGGCATCGGTAGTGGCTTACCGGTTTGCTAAATCTGCATACCCCCACCCCCCTACCCCCCATCTTTCTCTATCTCTCTCTTCATTCCTCTCTCTCTCTCTCTCTCTCTCTCTCTCTCTCTTCTTTTTCTAATTTTTCTTTTTTGAATTAATTAGAGGGGTATGGTATTGGTATGGTTAAGGATGAATTGGTATGGTGTTGGTAAGGTATTGGTAAAGCTGATGTGGTGCTGATGTGACAACAAAAATGAGAGGTGTGAGGGGTACGGTTAAGGATGGCCTAAGTTGCATGACAAGTCGCATGCATACCAAAAAGTCCTCTCACGTGTATTATTACATGTGATAAGTGTGTTTGATGGTTTTCAAAAAATGAAGATGTTCTCATTTGAACATCTACCATTGAAAACACACACATTATCCTTATTGCATATATTTTTGTAGTAATTGCTAGACTGGGTTATGTATTTGTATACATTTTATGATAACATAAATCTAGAATCCTAATCCTAATACAAACAATCGATTCAGGGCGTACAAATGTTTTTTTTCTTCCCAAAATCTACTCTTAAATCTACAGTACTGTTTATGACCGGACTCGATTACTTGAATACACAACTACAGGGGAGGAGATACCTTGTAAACACTTCAAATACCGCTAGGCTACAAGACCTTTGACATAGTATCTACTTATTGATGATATAAACATAATTTACTCAACTACTAATGAAATAATGATTAAGCTACAATTGCCTATTTGATAAGCTTGCTAAGAGAATAGTGTAAGGTGAGTGCCCCGTATAAATTTCTAGTTTTTGGCTCATGAAATATCTGAATTGTTTCTGAGATTTGAAAAACGAAAAAGACAATCTATTTGCAAAAATAAATTGTAGATGTCAACTTTGTAATCATTAGAGCACCTCTAATAAAATCTTGAAAATTGAAAAAAATTTGAAGATTTTTTTTTGCAAATTATTACTTAAAAAAATATCTAAAACATTTTTCACAATGAATAAGATATTGGAAACAAGAAAAAGATTCTCCATATTTAGATAAAAGATGAAAAAATGAGAAATTCTTTTATAGTATTAATTTTAAGGAACAGAGAAACATGAGCTAATATTTAATTATTACTTTACGAAAAGTGTGTTTGAAGGTTTGTTGAGTCATAAATGTATTTAATATCTCAATGATATAATTAATGCTAAAATTAATTCAGGGTTAGCAGTTAGTTTACTTTTTATTTTTTAGATCGTGAAGTTTTTCTCTATATCCTAAAAAAACCATAAGAAAAGTGTAAGATCCTGTATTGATTAGGACAGAGAACGACTGTTGTCTTATAAGAGAGTTGATATCTCATCTATCTGTCGTATTTTAAAACTGTGAGGCCAAGAGTTGTACGGTTGGCCTTTGGCCTGGGAGATTACATATACCGGACTAGTGTGTCAGTGAGAACGTTGTACACCCAATTAGGGGGGGGGGGGGATGAATTGTAAAATCCCACGTTGGCCGGGGAGTGGAATGAATGTTGGCTTATAAGGGACTTGATACCTTCTCTATCAGACGCATTTTAAAACAGTGGGTCCAAACTATTTTACACATAACCTGCCTACAAGAACACTATGCCAAACACATTTTTTAGCTCATTCTATTAGGTAATTCAAATCTAGTACATATGATAATGGAGAAAAAAAATTCTCCATATTTAATAAAAGAAAGATACAATATTTTTTTTACTTCATCCTTCACAAAATATTTGTTGACCTATAGTTTTGTTTGTCCAAAGTAAATTACAAAAGTAGATATTCAACCTTAGTTATGAGATTGGAGCATTCATCATTCAATTTTAGTACTAAAGTCGACTTGCTAATTAAATAGGCAATAACTATATATCTATACCATTATAATTATTTATTTTAAACCGAATAACGTATTTATTTCAAAATAGAGACAACGAAAGAGAACATAAAATTATTACATTATAAAAAGTAGGTCTGAAAGTTTGTTGAGCATTAAATATATTAAGAATGTTAGGAAAACAAAACACAATTTTGATATAATAATGTTTTGTTTTATCTTTTTGCATTTGTTAATTTTATAGTACGGTTTTGTGTGGTTCTGAATAAGCAATTATGTTCTTTTCAATGAATTTGTTTAATTTATTTTAAATTAGGTTTAATATTGTTTTGATTTATTTTAAGTTTAATAATGTAATTGTTCTATAAGATAATAATTAACTATTGCGAATTTGCGATAGAATTCAATAACTATTCCAATTATATTTTTTAAAAATGTACTCATGTTTTATTACTTGTAAGTTGAATTTTAAGTAATGTATATCAATAAACAATATTTAATGCATAAAAAAATTGTTTTTAAACTTTTTTCTCAACTATTTTATAATATAGTATATATATAATATAATACAATAAATTTAAAAAACAGAAAAATCTAATTTTTGAAATTTTCTTATTTTTTTACTTTAAAAAAATTAAGGACGACCGGCTACATGTTTTTTTAGACTTTTAGCACATAATTGCTAGCTTCATATTACATTTTGAATGACAAGAAAGAAAAAACGAATTATTTTAAATGCATGATTTGATTCTGTATTATATGAGGGAAAAAAATATTTACAATTTCATTTTATAGCATTTATATGTGTATATTAAAAAAAAAAAACTTCTTCAGTTACTTGTATGCAAATGTATAAATCGTTCGTTTGTTCCTTAGTTTTTTAGATTATCCCCTAAACCCTCTCTTTATATATATATGGATTATGACCCCTAACAAACACTAGCACTTTATCATATGGAGACAATAATAGAGATAGTCATTTTAAGGAACCAAATTCACCCGTTAGCTATTTCTCTCTACTAAATACCAAAAAGTCACAACATTTGCAAGTGAAACCTCTGTAAATTGCAGAGAAGTTATAAGAACAATTTTTTAAAAAATTTTCACCCAGGCCCCTTGTAGGTGGCACTTCCGCAAGTTGATGACCATCTTCAAAAATTTAGATATTTGGTCCTTGAAATTTTCAGTTTTCCCTTATGTCCGCAAGTGACACTTTTACAAAATGAGGACCATGTTAAAAATTTAAAGATTCGGTTGTTGTACTTACAAATCATGTTCAGAAGTATTTATTTTCCTTTGTACATTTTCTCCTTCCTATAAAAAGAGTTAAATATACAAGGATGAAGTGGCCATTTCTATTAATTGATCTATAGAATGGCCCTAAGTTAGCATTTGGTATTTAGGCATAATTGGATAGAAAAAAAAATGAACATGAAAAGAGAGTATGACGGGATTGGACGAGACAGGATAAAACTGGACAGAACAATTGTCTATTTGGTGTTTGGTACGCCTAGGACTGGAGTAGACAGAACTAGACAAGTTCCCCTAAGAAATTATTTGATGATTTTATATATCACATAATATTTATAAGTAAACTCTATAATTTAATAAAAATATTACACAATTTTTGTAAAAATTAACACACACACGTGTGTGTATATATATAGGGTTAAGTACATGAGAGTGTATCGAACTTGTCACATTTTATCATTGTATGTACTCAACTTTAAAACTTACCGATTAATGTACTGAACCTGCTAAAATTATCATTGTATGTATCCAACTTTATCAAAACCTACCATTTAATGTATTCAACTTGTCACGAAAATGTATTCAACTTGTCACGAAATACATTAAATGGCAATTTTGGAGAGTTCGATACATTAATTGGTAAGTTTTAAAGTTGAGTACATACAATGATAAAACGTGACAAGTTCGATACACTCCCATGTACTTAACCCATATATATATATATATATATATAAGATTTTATGTATCTGGAGTTAGTGGTTATGATAGAGGTGGAAGTGGTAGTCGACGGTAATACTAGCCACTGACGATATTGGTGATGGTTGGCGGTTGTTTAGAATGTGAAGATGGTGGATAGTAGTGGTGGTGACAGTTGATAATGATATACGAGGTAGTCATAGCTGATGTAGTGGATGTAGTGGGCGGTGTAGTGGTAGTCGATGGTTGTGGTATGCAATGGTAGTGTTAGTGATAGTCCATGTCGGTGATGGTTTTGGTAGAGGTGAGATGGCCCATAGTGGTGGTAGTGGTGGTAGCAATGAACAATAGTGGTCAATAGTGTAGTTGTGGAGGTTGTGGAGGCTGTGGAGGAGGTTATTGTGCTAAATGAGGTGGATTAGGCGAATGGTGATTGTGTGGTGTGGTTGTGAACGAGGTTGTTGTGATAGAGGAGGTGGTGGTGGTGACGGTGGAGATGGACAGTTGTAGAAGTGGTAGGCAATGATGGTAGATCGTCGGTGGTGGTTGTAGAGGTAGTGGAGTAGGTTGTTGTAGTGGAAGGGGAGGCGAAGGTAGCCGATAGTAACTACAGGTGGCAGCGGTGGCCGCGACTAGTGGTGGTAAACACTAAAACAAATACTATATTAAAGTTATACATCAAACGAGTGTTAATCACTAATATATTGGTTTTTGTCTCATTAAAAGCCTTTTTTATCATATGTTACCCCAACTTGTCCGAGTTCTTGTCTCTGTTTCACATCACACCAAACGTGAGACAGTAAATTTCTAACGTGTTTCATGCTGCATCAAACAGGACAAAGAGTTTTATCCCGTCCCGTCCTATTTTATTTTAAAATGAGATTTAGATCCAATTTGTATGTATAGGCGAGTAGTGTGGGAGGGGAAAGTGTAAATGGTGCTTCCTTTTTAGCTTTGCGTAGTAGAAGAAGAACGTCAACTCCAGACGCAATCTCTCTCTTTCTCTCACACATTATCACATATATACATACAACATATACATATACATTTACATGATATAAACAATCTTTCTTTTCTGCTCTCATGCTCCCATTCCTTCTTCTTTCTTTTTCGATCTCAAAACCCTAGAAATTTCATCTTTCCCCAATTCCTATGGAGAGATCTACTACTAACATCATCATTCCAGGAGCTTCCTTATCATCATCAGGTCACCTAATTTATCCCTCTTTTACAATACATCATCTTTAATTTTCGTTTTATATTTATTTCTTCATTCTTCATTAGCTTCGATACTTGCTCACTTTGATGATTATGATGTTCCTTTAAATTTCACTTCTGTTTTCAACAGAATTTAAATCCTTTTGAATTCGCGTAGAAATGAGATCGATCTCTTTGGTTGCTGAAGTTACTACTCTGGGATTTGTGATAGTTGTTTTGTTTATGTAATTAGGGAATTAGGTTTGAAAAATTGTGGACCTAAGAAATTAGATCATATATATCAGATTCAAATTTACAATCTGGAGATAAAGCCTAATCATTATGTGCATAATACCTGTTTTCTGCAATTGTTTCTGTGTTTCTATTCAAATTGTTACTTGAAAAGTTGTTGCAAGGTTTTGTGTTTTGTTCCTGATCCGGTTTGCGGTGTAATGCAGGTGACAAGCTTTTTGATGCATCACAGTATGCTTTTTTCGGTCAAGATAATTCAGAAAAGGCCGACTTTGGGTGTATAGAGGTTGAAGAAGAAGATGATAATCCTTTAAGTGGAATAGGTGAAGATGAATACCGTTTGTTTGATAGAGAAGAGGTATGTTGTTCGGATCTATGTGTGAACTAATGGTTATTGTTGCTTGTTAGTTTGTGTGGATGAAAACTTGCTGAATTATTTTCGCTTTATTTTGCAACTTGTGCTTTTGCTTTCACTTATTTAGTATGGATTTTTATACATCCAGGAGGGAATCCGTGCACAAATGCGCAGTAACCTCTTATAGTTGTATCTTTTGTTTTGGGTTTATTTTTATATTTGATATCCTTCTTTTTGTATTAGATGAAAGTGCTGGAGATGTCTATTAGAGCATAATATAAATGTTAACCATTTTTATATGTTTATCGATATGTAATTGACCTCTAACGTTGTTATACTCTCATTTACTTCCTTTAATGCTAAATTCTAAACCGAAATTATGCGACGTTTGACATATCACAGTTTGCTTTTGCTTAATCTGGTTCAATGTTAACTTTCTATCAACAGGAATCAGGGGTTGGGTCTCTATCAGATTTAGATGATCTGTCAACTACATTTTCAAAGGTCAGTTTCATTCAACCACTAATTTGCTTGCAATGAATTTTCTTGTTGTGGTTTTGACTCTTAATTTGAGTAATATTATTTTTTCATGTATAGGATATTTTATATACAATAAAACTCACACACACACACACACGCTCGACACCCCTGGTGAGGCTTGAACCCTTGACCTCCAGGGAGGTTGGGCTCTACCAGTAACTGGGGTACAATTGGTGAATTGGAATAGGAAAAATATGTGCAACTGTTATAACGCTTTGGTTGCTGAATTACTTATAATCAGGGCTAGCCTCTATTGGAAATACTAATACGTGCGCGTCTATTTCATGTTTTTGGAGTCGTGTCCAGCATAAGAAAAATATATAGTATTTGTGTACTTTTCATTATTAGTATGATAAAAATGAGTACACTGATTAGCTTTTCCAACCATCGAACCTGTCTCCTGTAGCAAACAACCCATTTCTTTTTGTAGCAAGTATGGTTGGTTATTGGGTATTTTTGCATGCAACTTTCCATAATTTACCAAATATTGATAATTCTTCCATAGACAAAAAGGGGCCTCTTTGCTTAACTTCATTTTTATATACAAAAATACATATATTTTTATATTTATCTATAAACAAAAAAGATA
Source organism: Centaurea solstitialis (assembly GCA_030169165.1). NCBI lineage: Eukaryota > Viridiplantae > Streptophyta > Magnoliopsida > Asterales > Asteraceae > Centaurea > Centaurea solstitialis. The sequence continues at coordinate 72,175,543 of CM058044.1, read as the reverse complement.
TACATTATCTTATCAAATTTTCAATTGTTCTTTTCTGAGGAGAGCAAAAGAAAAAGCCCCGAAACAATGGAAATGATCTTGACTCTCACATGAACCTTTTAAAACTCGTCCCAATTGATGTAAACCCCAAATTTGCTTTAGGTCAGATTCAGAAGCTGAGCCAAAAGTTCAAATCTGTCTTTCTTTCTTCTTCTTTTAATCATATGTAAATGAATATTCTTTTAATAATTTTTCCTCTATTCAGAAGGATCAATTTGTTCGGTTTCAGTAAATGTAAGGATTTATTTGTACAAAAACAAATGTCCAGAGAATAGTCTAAAGCGCTCAAGATATGAATGTTTGTTGGGGGTTTTCAGACTTTTCTCATGTCATTTCAATAATCTCTTTTTTTATTTGCCTTAATTTTGTGGAAAAGCAAGTTAATGTGGTATGGTCAATATGTTTTATGTTTTTGCAGTTAAACAGATCAGTTAGTGGACCTAGGCATCCTGGAGTTATTGGTGACCGATCAGGATCAGGCTCTATTTCGAGGGAAAGTGAGTCCATAATTGACCTTCTCTTTTGTTATAATCTTATGATAGATGTTACAGAAGCACAAGCATTTAGGTTTGTCGAGTACCTTTTGGCGTACTAAGATCTTTAACCATGATTGAATTAAAGATTTCTTGATTCCAGAATTTTATCTTTACATAAAGAACATTTTCTAATATTTCCATAGATCTGCATGCACCATCACCTGTAGTTTTTTTTATTCTTTTATTTTTCTATTCTAAGATTTCTTGCCTGTTCTAAGGGATGTTTGTACGTGGAACGATAAAAACCTGTTGTCCCATGTTAGGCATGGCATTAGATTGGAACAGGACAGGACCTCAGTGAAAGTGGATTTTTTTCCGGTTCCATGAAACTAGGTGGAACAAAAATCACGGAGATAGGGCAAGATTGGTAAATTACTAAACTACCCATGTCAGATTACATCCCTAAAAGGCTAAAACCTTGCACAATTCTTTCACTCTCACACGTCCTGTGCCGTCCAGTCTGCTTACCAAAGCTAAAGCTCTTTTTTTTCATGATCTGTAGCTCCTTTAGGCCAACTAATCAACAAATTCATGCGAAGTTTCTAGTCTGCCCAAATCTTTTTAAATTAGTTAAATTTTGTATAACTGTTTTTTGGGGTAGTTTACTGTGTGCATGTTGATAAGCTAAACTCTGGTTGTTTTTCAATTCTATGGTACCAAACTCCACTTCTGGATGCTTCAAAAGCTTTAAAAAAATGTTATCATTCATGATGCATAACCCTGCATAATCATGAATGTTATTCATCAGGAATATCATGCATTTTCATTGTGAATAAGTTTCATCATGGATATCTATCACAAAATTCATCGTGAATAAAACATGATTAGTTGGTTCATAGGTTCTCAAAATATTTGCGTATCTCTTTTGAACTCATCTCTGTGTATGTACTATCTGTTATCGAGTATTATTTTTATCAGGGCTCTCGTTTTTACAGTTGATTAACTAAATTACTTGCAGGTTCATCTGCCTCAGAATGGTTGGATCAGCCCATTTCCGATACCGAAAACTATCAGGGAACCAGGAGATGGTCATCGCAGCCTCATCTCTACTCGGATTCAAAGCCGTTATACAGAGCGTCATCATACCCTCAAGAACAACTTCCGTTCTTCAGTGAACCCGGTTTGGTACCTGACTCGTCGTTCCCTTCGTTTCCGCAAACTAACCTCTCCTCTCCTCGTCACCATTCACATCTTTCGAATCTTTCTTCCGCCGTCGCTAATTCGCAGTTGCCGTTTTCTGACCCAAATCTCTCACTGTTGTCGAACACCAATAATCTGCATTTAGGTCCCGCCCTTCATGGATCATCCCGGTACAGCGGAAGTAGGTCCCACCTAATACCACCTAACCTTTCCCGATATCCTCAGGCACAAAACAACTGGACAAACCATATGCTACACGTCGATCATGCCGGCCTATTAAGCAACACTTTTCAGCAAAAGCTGCTTCATAACGGGTCTCTATCGCCACACTTTATGTCCCCAATTCAACACTCGATTAGCCCTTTTGCACAACTCCAGCTGTGCCCACTCCCTTCTCGGCCGCTACATTTAGGTAAATATGGATTCGGTGATGTAAGAGATCAGAAACCGAAAACGAATCAAAAGGGTAGTCGACACGGTGGACGTCTTTCTCGACAGGGCTCTGATGGTAGTGGTCAGAAAAGTGATAAGTTTCGGGTTCAATTCAAGTCGAAATATATGACTTCTGAAGAGATTGAATCCATTCTTAGGATGCAGCATGCTGCAACTCATAGCAACGATCCTTATATCGATGATTATTATCATCAAGCCCGTGTCGCAAAGAGTTCTGATTCGAAGACGAAAATCCGTTTCTGTCCGGCCCATCTTAAAGATTCTCCTTTCCGATCGCGAAATAGTACGGAATCGCAGCATCATGTTAACGTTGATGCCAGTGGAAGGATTACGTTATCTTTCATTCGTAGGCCGCAGCCTCTTCTCGAAGTTGATCCTCCGGTTGATTCCGCTGATGGTAATTCTGAACGGAAAGCATCCGAAAAGCCGTTAGAACAAGAACCGATGCTTGCAGCTAGAATTACGATCGAAGACGGTCTTTGTCTTCTTCTCGATGTGGATGATATTGATCGTGTCCTGCAGTTTACTCAGCCTCAAGATGGCGGGTCCCAGATGAGGCAAAGGCGGCAGATTCTCTTAGAAGGCTTGGCGACATCGCTTCAGCTCGTTGACCCACTCGGGAAAAGCTCAACCAGCTCCGTCGGGTTGACTCCTAAGGACGATATTGTCTTTTTACGATTAGTATCTCTACCAAAGGGCCGGAAGCTCATATCAAGATTTCTTGAACTTCTCTCACCAAGCAGCGACCTTGCACGGATTGTATGCATGGCCATATTTCGTCACTTACGGTTTCTATTCGGCGGCCTTCCGACCGACCACGGGGCTTTGACGACCACCACCGCTTTAGTCAAAACGGTCTCCAATTGCATCTGTGCAATGGATCTCAATTCCCTGAGCGCTTGCCTTGCCGCAGTGGTGTGTTCTTCGGAACAGCCGCCACTTCGGCCGCTTCGGAGCCCGGCTGGCGACGGAGCTTCGGTTATTCTGAAATCGGTTTTGGATCGAGCCACCCAAGTGTTGAGCAACGGTCAAGTTTCGAGCGGGATGCAAAACCCGGCACTGTGGCAAGCCTCGTTCGATGCGTTTTTTGGTCTGCTGACGAAATACTGCTCGAGTAAGTACGATAGTTTAGTGCAGGCGATGTATATGCAGATGGCGGGGAACACGGAGGCTATGGTATCGGAGCAGGCAAGAGCCATCAGTCGGGAAATGCCGGTGGAGCTTCTGCGGGCCAGTCTTCCACACACCAACAGTAACCAGAGGAAGATGCTGGTGGATTTCTCGCAGCGATCGATGCAGGGTGGTGCGGTAAGTGGTGGTCGGCGGGGGAGCAGCGGTGAAGCGGCGGCAGAGTCGGTAAGGGTGTGAGCGAGATGGTATAAAGGTGGTGTAGGATGAGTTTATATGTGTTGGTTCCCTGTGTGTGTGTGTGTGTGTGTGTGTGTGTGTTTATTGGTGGTTTATGGTGGTGGGTGGGTGGTGGTTTGTAGGGGTAGAATGGGTAAATGTAAAAGCAACTCTTGGAACCAGTATGTATAGAGAAGTAGACTCACTGACTGCTGGGAGTTGAAAGGGCTGGGGAGGCATGTTTTTTTGGCTTTCCCGGTTTCGAATAGTTTCGAATATCGTTGTAACTTTCGTAACTACTTTTCGATGCAATTTCTTTCGGTTTCGGCTGCTTTACTTTCTTGTTTGTTAAGAAATGGTTGGTTTAAATAAGATGGCTAAATATGTGAGAAGGTTTATATGTAAACTGTTGGAAAAGCCGATACATTAATGGATCAACATTACAGATTATTCATATGGGTTTTATATACTTTGTGATTCATATATGAACCTTCATTTAGTCATTTTCCCAAATACTTTCTGTTACAATACTTTCTGTTACTTTGCTACTCTGTTTACCCCCAAAAAATATGCAATATTTGACTTGGGAGATTTAATAAAAGATCTTTTAATCAACAACCCAAAACTAACATATTTCCACATAAACATTAAACATTCTGTAGTTATTTATTGATCTTCAATACAGATTTTTAATGTCTCCTTAGCAAATATAATAAATTTAAAACTATCTGACAATAGGATATCAGTTGTGTGGAATGATTAATTTAACTTGAAAGGCGTGTAAAGTTTACTTGAACCCTTGATTACTTTTAATCTCAAATCCACCAATGAATTACGGTTGATACGGGGATTGATTCAGTGCGTCTCGATACATCTCATCCTAATGTGCATACGACAGTTGATGACAACTTCTCATCCAATGTCATCCACACGTATAATCATTAGAAACTATGCAGTTGATGGGACGATATATCGAATGGCAATCTTAGAGTAAATAGCAGTCTAGGAATTGCGGTGTATTATTGCGGTACCCCAAATAGCGGCCGCTACTTCCCACTATTTTTCGGGGTATTGTTTTGGACTTCTTTTTATTGGACTAAATTTGGTCATTGATTCCAACCATACTAGGCTATGTTGCTTATGTGGTTTGAATTGTTTAACTTTGATATGCATTAGGCATACACTATTTTAAGTTATACATATTCATATTTATTTTATGAGCATGTTTCATTTTACCGCGATAACCGTTATTTCATGTCAAGATACCAGACTACTATTTTTGCAACCGACCGCATTAACAACTTAGATTAGATATACACAATATAGCCCAAAAAAGCAAAATAGAATGTAATTAGAAGGATATTCCTTTAAAAAGAACAAAAAATGTTTGGTACCATGAAAAATGACATGAAATTGCTTTAGAACCTAGGTATTACAGATGAAGAACATGCATGGTTTCTTTCATCAAACCCTACAAAACTATCATAAATAACCATACACACCGAACAAATCGTAGTCGTAAACTCGTATTAACGAAACTCGTCATGATATTCATAATCCTCGTCTTCATCCTCGTTAAAGATAGCACTATAAAATACATATGGACTATCGATCATTTCTGTCAACGATAACCGTCCATCTTTATCTGTATCCGCCTGCAAAATAAACCAACAATGAATCTCCAATTCTTCAGATTTGCTAAAACTCGACTATTGACCTCAAACCGACCAAACTCGATTACAATTTAAACAAGTATAAATTGGTCGTTTATCTCATTTTGAACTGCTTCCTAAGTGTTAATGAGCCAAACTTTTTTTTGGATAAGGTTCATCTAGGTTTGCCTAGACTACATCCTTGGCAATTTAGAAATTAAGTTTCGGCCATGTGAGACTAAGTCTGGCCACAAGGTGTGCACGCCTGGACTCGAACCCGGGTGGATGGGATATTCCACATTTCTACCACATCCCCCTAGGTCTTTTGCCAGTACGCCAAAGGTTTCAAACCTCAAAGGTAAAGTGTGTGAGTGTGTGCGTGTGTGTGTTTCCTTGCATAACTATTATATCGCTTAAAAATAAGACTTCGCTTATGGTGGGATCTATGGAAGGGATCTAAACCCCAAATTACTGTTAGTTATGCAACAAGTTGGTAATGAATAAAATCTATGCTCCAACTTGATGAATGTTAGTGTTATAGTTATAGCTTTGTTAATCTTGACCTATTATGAACTCTATATATTCATGTTTTTACATGGATGATTAACATATCATTCCAACCAAATTATGTTAGGGTTCTTAACTATCCCGTATAGCACATAAAATTCACGACAAACGTTTACATGACATAAGAATAACTTCACTTTTTCTCACGAAAAGGGGTTGTTCTCAGCAGAACCTAACCGAGTTTTTTAGGGTCCCCCCCCCCCCCTCCCCCCCTCTCTCTCTCTCTCTATATATATATATATATATATTTATAAATGAAGCCATATTAGCCGGTTGGATATAATTGCCTACAGGATTACTGCAACTTCAAGGCCAAGCCTACATAAAAAAACATCAACCTCAAACTATGTTACCTGTGATATGATATAATCTGCCTGCTGTTTAGCATAGTAACGCTCTGATGGATGAAGCTTCCCAATAATAGGTAGCAGTTCCACATCAGACAAGTATCTACATCAGCAAAATCAAAACCAGCACTTCCATAAGCCTTTTGTAACTCCCAAATCATATTAAAAAGTTGATAACATATATAAGTGTTCAGATTTACCCGTCTTCATTTTTGTCAAGTTGCGCAAAAAAGCTCCTTGCAGGGGACTCCAATTCATCGGCAGAATCATGTGAAGAATTATGACCATCTTCATCATAGTTTCTTACCAGGTCAAATAGCCCATGGAAGAACTCTTTGAAATTTACCTTCCCATCTTTGTCCGTATCTCGTTCCCTGCAGTAAATCCAAAGGTTTTTAATAACAGTCAACTTAGTTGAGACAAATTGCATTCACCCCATCAACACAATATATGATGAAGAAGAGGTTAGAAACTCTAGCCGAATTTTCAGTATTTCCAAATTGCCAAGGATGTAGTCTAGGCGAAGCCTAGATGAACCTTATCCAAAAAAAGGTTAGAAACTCTAGCAAATAGATGAATAAAGTGCTTCTTTCAATAAAAGATGTAGTAGGTATATACCAAGTGGTTCATACTTCATACCAATATATACATAGGGGTGGATTCATACGAGAACGCTAACTATCTAAGAAAACAAGAAAACGACCATCAATGTACAAAGTCATACATGATTCATACAAAATCATATATGATTCACGCGACTTTTCCCCGCGATTCAAGTCGCAACCAAAGTCGCATGCGTCCATTTTTGCCGTTAATGTAAAATCACATGTGATTTTGTACATGATTTGTTGTTTTCTTAAATAGTCAGCGTATTCGTTTGGACCTTCCTCTCTCTCTATATATGTGTGTGTGTGTGTATAAAGACACACACATATATGTAAAATAAACTAGATGTACTCTTTAGAGTCAATTAAATATGTAGTTCTTTATTGAAAGATTATCAGATTTTGGAAAGTTCATCCACAATTAAGTTTTTATGTTTTTGTAAGTTGCAATTCTTCGTGTATAAATCGGGATTGTAACAATGATAAATCAGACACGATAAATCACTCTCTTTTTAAGATCTACACTATCTCCAATATCCATGATAGTCTTCCTTCCAACCTAGAGTGTTAGCCTAGTGGTAAGGCTTGGGCACTACATAGTGGTGAACCCGAGTTCGAGCCCTGGGGGACGCATTCTGGAGGTACGGGGGCTTCGACCTCGGGTTGCATGCTTTAGCAATCGGGCTTCGGCCCAAAAATTGCCGAGGATTAGTCTGGGCCCAATGTGGTCTGGGATACCTCTTCCAAAAAAAAAAAAAAATATTTACTTCATCCTTTGACAAAATTTCAGTTACCAAAGGAGTGTTAGCCTAGTGGTAAGGCTTGGGCACTACATAGTGGTGAACCCGAGTTCGAGCCCTGGGAGACGCATTCTGGAGGTACGGGGGCTTCGACCCCGGGCTGCATGCTTTAGCAGTCGGGCTTCGGCCCAAAATTGCCGAGGATTAGTCTGGGCCCAATGTGGTCTGGGATACCACTTACAAAAAAAAAAAATCAGTTTGTACGTAACTAGTATCCACAACAATATCCCACAGGATGGTAACAATCAATGACAAAAGTTAGGACTAAACAAATGCAGATTACATGTATGTACATCAGTACATGTACATAATATCAGAACTAGTTCTGCATCTGTAAAATCATTATTTATTTTCTTTCTATTAGATTTTTTTTTTGTTATCTAGCATAACAAAATCAGTTGTGATTTAGCAATTAGCAAATTGTTGCTTTATAAAGTTCAGATGGCAAAATAGAATGAATGTTGTTCAAAGTTTGGTTATTCTGCTGCGTCAATCTCAATCTCAAACGCAAATATGGACATGAGTTTAACTCCTTGGGTGTCTACCTAAGCATTTGCTTAGAAGGTTTAATATCAAGAAGGCCCTTCAGCTTCTTACCTCTGCTTAATGTTCTTTTATAACAGTAAGAGCATCTAAATTTTAGCAGCTGACTGATGGAGTGTACACACACACACACACACAAACACATATAGATATACATAGAAGAAGTGTACCTAAGGTTCACCTTGTAAATAGGCTTTTGCGCTATGCTTTTACAACCTCTATTCATGGAGACCCAAGTGAATTAGAAAGGTAGATACATTTAGTCCTGTTGTGTGCTCAATTGAGCTTGTGGCAAAACAATACTGATGGCTGGCCGCACTAGAATGCATTTGTTGGTTATCTTGTTCTTTTATTCCAGTAATTTTGGTTCTCTTTTTCTTTCTTCTTTTTCATTGTAATTACTTCTATTTTGTAAGATTTCTCTTATCTGTTATCAGCTAACATGAGGGAACTTTTTAGGCAGCCTTTTTGCAACAGTAGGATTCCTAAACTGTGATCAAAAGGTCAAGGATTTCAAACCTTTAGATGGGATGATACAAAACAAAGCATGATGCTGCTAACTTTTATAACCATAATGTCCCTTACAACCCCCAAAACACCAAAGGTTGAGAGGAACATGTCAGCCAAAATGATTATGTTTCTAATGCAATAGTGATACGATATGTAATTATCTTAAGAACTATATCGGTGGTCTAACTTTCATCTGCATAATATAACCCTTAATCACAAACAATACCCCAAAAGAGTTATACAAGGAGGCAGGGTTTTGTTATATGTGAACTTGGCAGTTCCCATCATTTTAAATTTGATCTGTTGAAATCTTACATTCAGAGCCCTTGGTTATATACACTTGATTTCACCCTCCCTCGGGAGAAACACATATATTTGTATATGTATGTATGTATACATGTGTCATGAGTGTGTGTGTGTGTGCTTGCCTACGTTTGTGGATACATGTATATGTGTCATGTGAGTTTGTCAGTTAAATATACATGTACATGTATATGCAGTTTTCTAGTTTAAAACAATAACAAACATGTACAAGGAAACTAATCTAAGAGAATTTATTGAAAATAGCATGTCACCTTACTTCCTCCTTGCTCAGCCACTGAAGCAGTTTTGGATTTTTGCTGTCTGCAGGGTGCTGAAAGCTAGATACCACAAAAGATTGCACAAATTAATGGAATACCAAGATAAAAGTCTAAGGGAAAACCCAAAGACAGCAACAAATTCATACACTTTTTAGAAAGGAGATAACTTACTCATTGAACTCGGTTATATTCAAAAAACCATCCCCGTCAGCATCAGATGCATTGAAATGCTCCTCTTTCCACCAACCCATATCATATCCAAATGAATTATTGTCTAGGGAAACCATGGACACAATGAGTTGTAAGTAAAATATTTAAATGTAGAGAAACATACAGGAACTTACTTCAAAATGTAACAAATAAAGTACAAGATCATATTCCTAATAACAATCATTTGGTTAAAATATCAATAACTACTGACCATCTGCATACTAGTTTTAAAATAACACAAACAAGACTGGTGTCTGGTAGAGTATCCTGTAAATAATACTCAAGAGTGCAAAGATTGTAGACTCAAGTTTCACTTGGCTACAGGCAAAGGCACATTGATTTTAGTAATATCATGACGTTGGATCAATCTAGTTTGTTTATCGAAAGCCAAAGAAAAGGAGATCGGAAGACAAGAACGATCTAAAAACATGAGCACCAAGATGACTTTTAACAGTCGAAGACACTTAAGCAGACCATAACTCTGCTTTGAGGCCATTTAATACCTACTACAAACCTTTACAAGAATCAGAAAAAGGGCATCATGCATACATTCAGTTTAGTCCATCAATCTCTAAAATAGTAAAATCTTTCAACTTCGCACATAACAACATAAATAACAGAAAACATCTTCTTATGGATTAAGGTAATACATTCAGACTGCTCCCAACATCCGATTTGGTTTGCACTTAGCGCACCTCTTTCTTAGGAAGCGAGTATGCAAACCGATACTAGAAAACACTTTCAAGTCAAGCACAAGTGCACAACTAAATAATAACATATCGCTAGCAGATTTCAAAAGTGGGACCAAGTATATGATGGACAAAACTCAATACTTCAATAGGCATATGCTAAAAAGTTCTACATAACAAATTCACAGTAACATCCTAAAACAAGTCCATTTTCAATTCCTTCATATAGTTGAATGTAGCAGTTACCAAATAGTTCTCCAAACCTAATCTTCCTACCTAATTGGAAAAGTGACAAATGCAATAAATAAGGAAAATATCCATCCTCACTACAAATTTCAAATCCAAAAAGAATCATATCCTATTAGTTAGCAATCAATATATCATATTTGTGCTCAATTCAGTCACAAAATCATTACCTGAATCACGAACCCAAGTAGGAGGCTGGTACTCAGCGAACGAAACCAAACCGTCGTGGTTCTTATCATGCAACTCCATCTCCCTCTGGCTCCGGTGAAGCACCTCCCTCTGCGATTGCTCGAGGTTCCACTCCGTGAGCTCGTGTTCGGTAACGAAGCCATCGGCAGGATCGACATCGATCCTAGGGAAAAGCAGAACCAATCTATGAGTGATATTGAACTTATGTTCATCATTCAAGTAATCCTCTGCATCAATGAAGTCCTCCCATTCCGGCTGCGACTCCATTCCAGGTGCCGCGTGTGCTTCCGATTCCGCTTCGGTATCTTCATGAGGATGATGACCGTCGTCGAAGAAGTGACTCTTCTCCCATAGCCTGTCCTCTCGCTTGCGCTCAATGTCGGCCACCAGAGGATCGAAGGAGACGTGGTGGTCGGCGGCGGCGGTGGTGGTGGTGGTTGGAGTGAAGGTGAAGTTGGAGCGGAGCTTGAGTCTGCGGTGGCGGCGATTGTTGTTGTTTCTGGTGGTGGATTTATTGGGGGAATGTGATATGAGGAGGAGTAGAAGCAAAGCTACTGTGATGTAGATGATGACCGAGAGTTTCCCCATCTCATCGGCCGTCTCCGGCGGTGGCGGTGGCGGTGGTGGCGGTGGCGGTGGTGAGAGAGAGAAATCTCTTATGGAGTGGAGATCTCAATCTCTGTGAGTAGTGATTAGGGTTTGGCAGTTGAATTTGATGAATGAGAATTGGGGGAGATTGAATTGAAATCAGGATTTTGGTTGAGTAAAACAGTGGTAGATCTGTTCTGATATGTATGTATGTATGTATTTGTGTATCTATATAAACAAGCTCATATCTATGTTCATACCAAAATTTTATAATAATAAAACTTGGAAGAGTAAATTACCTTTTTCTCCTTTATGGTTTGTTAATAAAAATATCCTCTATCACATACTCACATAGAGGGGAGCATTGAATAGAGTACTCGTTTTTAGAATCGGAACTGTTTTGGAACCTCGGTTACAGAACCGAAATTGATGTGATTGGTTCTGGTTTCGATTCCTAAAATACGAAACTGATTAAGACAAGTTTTGGTTTTGATTCTCGTTTTCTGAAACTGTTATCGATAGATACCTCCGTTGAGATCGGTTGTTTTTAATTGAAAAATTATGTATTTATATTGAAATGTTTGATAAAACTAAAATTACCTATTATATTGATTTATTTATTACATCTTGAGACATTTGTTAGCATAACTAATGTTTATTTATTTAGATTATCTTTTAATTTATTTATTGTTGTGACAATTTATAAATGATGTTTTATAAATATGAAATTTGATCGTATTTTGGATGTTTAAAAATTATGAAAGTCTTGACATTGATTATCGGGAGTTATTAAATGAGGTATGTGACTATCTTAGATATTTTATTCGTTTTTGATTTTAGTGTTTTATTTGTTGGGTGTTGATGACTTAACGTGAAATTTCTACTTTATTTATGTAACAATTAGTTTTGAGTTTTTATCGGATTAGTTTGTACTTGTAATGGACTTAAAAATACATTTTTAGCCTATGAAATATATTTTTTTTTAAATTGACATCAGGATTTTCAGTATCGGAATTGCAATCGACGGTTCCAAAATATAAAGAACTGTAAGCGATTCCAGTTCCAGGAATAGTTCTATGAAATGTACTTGCCTATGCTCATCCCTACTTATGAGTCTGGAATTATGATTTTCATCTTATGATTATATTGATGTTTATTGGTTAACTCATTATAGTTAACTATCTTTGAAATTAAGGGGTGCTTGGTTCATTTTAGGAAATGAGAATGAAAATGGAAATGCAGGAGAACGGGAATAAAAATGAGCATTGTATTGACCCTACTTGGTTAACCTACTATAATCAATGAAAAATTGTTTAATACTAAAAAAATATTTTCCTCTACTTTGAAAATATAAAAGATGTTCCATTTAACATCAAATGATGGAATAACATATGGAAAAAAAAAAAAAAAACCAAGTCAAAATAAAATTTTCATTCTCCCAATTTAGTCATGAATGAAAATTAATGGATCTACAAGAATGATTCCATTATATAATATCAGACCAAGCAACGGTTTTCATTATTATTCTCATTCTTTACTCTACAATACCCTAACCAAACGCCCCCTTATTTTAAAGGTTTTGCTAATACATGATGAGCTTATAAACAACTAAACAAGTGTTTCAATAACCTTGGAAAGCTTTTTCCATCTCCATTTCCTAATTATACATTTATAAGTTATTCTAGATAATCATTAAAGCTATTAACTAATTATTTGCCAAACATAGCTAGCTTATCACCAACAAATTAATTTATCGCCTAATAACTAAGCTAACAACTATTTTATTTACTAGTTCGACAAACATGACTTCTGAATGGAATTACTTCATTAATATCCTTTTTTCTAGATTCATTGTTTTTATCTTGAGACGGCCATTTGTTTTCATTTTAAGAATTATAATGTAACAAAATAATATTCTTATTTAGCCAATGTTTCTTCACGACAAGTTAATTGGCATAAACAACGTAATTAGAGTCGATAATATAACATATATACACCGACCTTATATATATAACACTTGTGGCTGGTCACTTCTGATCATGTACAATGAAAATAAGTTGATCTTGAATCACGACAAGTCAAAAATCTTATTTTGAAATAAATATTGAAGACCCTTTTAAGAGATTATTCTCAATAAAAGGTCGGACTAGAAGGTGACTGATTGAGACTTAGTTTTCACACGACTATGTTATCAACTTTATTACATCGTCAATCTGATATATGTCCAATACATTTAAAGTTTAGATACCGTATAAAAAAGCCACTAGTCCTAATAAGTCAAATTTTAATGGGGTAGATTAAATAGGATTTAGAGGGTAAAAAATGGTCATTTTGTACGATCTAACCTTACACGCCCCCATTATCAACCACGAACACAATACCAAGCTCGACATCATCATGATAGAAACCAGTTTCTTTGTTCTTCACAAGGATCATTTTTTTGGTAACCATAGGCCGATAGACCAAGTGTGCGCACATTGATAAATCTCATAGGGTCTTGAAGATAACGACCAGAAAAACCCCTTATGAGATGGGAGTGAGTTCCACCACATTGGGTAGGGAGCACCACAGGCATGTGACCCTTTGCAAAACCCCCCGGTCAAGAGGACCATGTGCTCACTAAACGTAAAGTTCATTTTTGTCGTGCACTTTTTACACAAATATATTTTGTTAACGGAATTCCACATTAAAATTTTCGAGCCACTTAAGGGCTTGTGTCTCTCAGCAGTCTGTCTACAAAAGCCTGGAGAAACAAAATCTATGGAGCCCCTGATGCAGAGGCAGAGCCCTCACCTGAATCCTTTGTATCCGACTCTGAATCTGAATCACCAACCATCTTTTCTAGTGAATCCATATCACCAGCTTCAGCAACCGTATGCAAACGCAGCCGTTCAGCATCCTCGCTGCAAAATTTCATGATCAAAGGTGGTTTAACAATGTTGTCAATTAGAACGTGAAGCTAAGAGAACAAGTGGACTATCTTTGCAACCATTGTACTTGATGATTTGCATCGAAAGAAAGCAATCACGATGGTCAGAAAACAGCTAGGAAAAAGAATTACTTTGGTGCAACAGGGGCAGAAATGTCTATGATCACAGTTTTAGTGTAAGACGTCTAAGGCTATGCTTAGCAAAAAAGCCAGTTGTTGGCCATAAGCTAGCTAATAAACTAGTCATGTTTGCAGAAACAACTGATAAGCTAGATGACGATGTAAAATGACCTAAAGGATGCGTAAAAAACTTGATTGTAAAAATATAAGGGCAGAGCCAGACTTAGAATTTTTTTCAAGTGGTGGCACGATTTGACTATACAAAACTAAGCTATGGATATTTTCTACAAAATCATTATTCGTGTCTTTTATCCCAAAATTTTCAAAAACATAATAAACCGGAAATCGGAAGCTAAAAGCTAAGAAGAATAAAAACGAGAGTCAAACAAACCCACATCTAGAAGGATAGATAAAACCGTGCAAACCAACTTTACCAAGAGAAATTTGTGCTATTATTGTAGTTTTAAGCAGTATACAATGGGCAGCTTTCACAACCCTACAAAAATTTACACTACAATGGAGAAACGAAGCATGCACCATAGTGGGTCCATAACACAATTTTTCCGGATAAGTGGGAAAAGCCCACGGAACTTATTGAAAAGCTACTTGAAGTAGTTTCTTATAAAACTAGCTTATAAGTTACCTTATGGCTAACCAATTGGAGCTTTATTAATAAGCTAAGCATAAGCTAACTTATGATTGCCATACATGATCTGAGAGCAATGAGTTTTTGAAGCAAGATGTCTAAGATCAATTATTTTTTGATGCAAGATGTTCAAGAACGATGATTGTTTTGATGCAAGATTCCATGTGGGATGGTAAAAAGAATGATGCTTACTCTGCAACGCCAAATATTTCTTTCACTATCAAGGAGCTGTCTCTTCCAGAGAACTCGGGGAGCTGGTGCACATGGTAAAGTGAAGCCAATCAGCAAAAGCTTCGATTGAAATATAAAATAGAAGTAAAACATAGATAAATAAAGTGTCATCAAAAAGCTCTGGCTGTGGTTGATGCAGAAAAGATATCGTTCATCGGCCAAACATAAATCCGCATTAAGGTAAGCGTGATGTCTATATTACTTCAAGGTACATAAGAGATTAAGAGAGTAAATATTACTAAATGCTGAAGGCAAAATAGACAATTACGTTATTGTACTTCCATACTTGTACTCTCAAATCATAATCGTTATATTATTTTCGTCTAATTTTAATCAAATTAATGTCACCTCAAGAGAAGAGGGTTAGGGGAAGCATTTTTTGACAGAATAAATGTTAATTATCTCAATCGTTATTGTTGATCCATTTTAAGAATTTCGATTAGAGGTGGATAAAAATGATGTACTCCTTGCGTTCCAAAATAAATGTCCATGATAAAAAAAGGCACACAGTTTTGGAAATGCGTAATTATTACATTTTTTTAATTAACTAAATGACAAATTTACCCTTAATAATAGAGGGAGTAATGAATTTCTCCATCTCATAATTAAGAAGAACTGAAAAGTTTGGCACTTACTTTTGAAAGTGGACTCTTATCTTGGGACCAACTAACATAGAAAGATAGACACTTATTTTGGGGTGGAGAGGGTATCAAGGAAATGTGTAAAACTGGATGAGAATCTTATTTGAAAAGAAATTCGCAATTTTTTTAGACAGGAGGTAACAAGGACAAAATGCATCAAAAAGCAATGAAGTGTGCCTTGGTTCCTATTGAATGTAACAACGATTTTCCTTTCTTAATCAATGTCACAAAGTTTCAAAATTTCCTATATTTTACACATTTTGACTGATAACCTGTTGTTGATCTTGTAACACTTGATGAGTGGGTTATCGATCAAAAAGGGTACAAAATAGGAAAAATTTAAACTCCATATCATCAATTGAGAAAAAAAAACCATTACACTATTTAGGAGCTAAACTAAACTAAACTTTTAGCATTTGATGTATATTTCCCCAATAACAATGGAAATTATAGATAAGGTAATGGCAATGACATCTAGGTGGAGTATGTTTCAGGACTTCTTCAAACTGCAGAAATTTTTTTTACTTAATAATTGCCCATATAGAGAAAAAGTATTGGTGTTTTACCTCTGAAAGATAGAAAATCTTTCCGAAAAGCGCTTGGACGGCAAGCTTTCTCCTTAATCCCTTCTCTGAGTATCCCGACACATTCATGACAACTGGACCTGCAACATCAACGAATCATCTTGAGCATCCAAAGAGCGCCCAGTTATATGCACACACACACACACACACACACACACACACACACACCAAGTGGATAAGAAACTAAGGGGTTGTGTAACATACTACCCGTTGACCGCCTCTTACTGGGTAAGAGGTAAGACCTGGTAAGAAAGGATGTTGTTTTTACCAACACACTCTAACCCACAAATATGCTGACTGAGATGTTGACCCAGTAAAGAAGGGGTTGCTTTCTGACTTCAGTCAGCGCTTACACAAACAATTGGAATACAACCATTTTCAATCAACATTTAATTCCTACTTCCTTTAAAAAAAATTGATTTCCTCTTGCTTCCATATAACGTTGCTCAGTGAAGCACAAACATGGTTGACATAATCCACTTACAATAAACAACTCAGTAGCCAGATTCCACCCTTAACATGCAAAGATTGATAAGGATCTAAAAAACTCCTAGTGTTCTACAACCATACGTCTTAATAAGCCACTCCATATATTACTCCATCAATAGAGACTCATGGAGACCCTGAACCAATACCTAGAGTGTAAAGAAGCAAAAGGAGGAGATTAGAAGCTAAAAACTCATTAAAGAAGGTTGAAACCGCTAGCTACTTTGGATTATTTTTACTAAACCTCAATTAAAGGTTGTTCATGCAAAAAGAAGAAACAACTAAAGAATTAACGATGAAAACCAATATGAACAAGACTGAAAAAATAGGTATTAAGTAATAAAAAGTCATGGAACTCGTGGAAAGACATCACTAGACAGAAAACTATGAAAAAGGGTGTGTGTGTTTTAGGTATTGGAAAAGAATTCCTCTTTCCCCAAACTTTATCGAGTTTGGCAGGCCAAGATTGCTAGAGAGAAGACTCAATGGAGCAGCCGTATGCCCTATCGCAGGGCTTAAAGAGCGATGGAAACAGTTGTCCCCTGCCTATGTGAAATTAAAGGATCGTGAGTGCACAAATTGATCCAAAGGAGCACTTTTCCAGCTGGCTACATTACAAGAAAATTGGACTTATTTTGATTGCATAAAATATAAGCAGTTGTTGTACCTTTATCTTTAACAATTCGCCTTGAAATCTCATTTAGAATTTCAGCAACTTGAGAATCATCCAACATTGTTGTTTTCCTGAGTTGAATCAATGCTGCAACCATTTTTGGATTGAAAGGCTTTTCATTCAGGGCATATCGGATGTATTTACGCAAAATCTCCGCCATGCTGAAGCCTGTCTGCATATGGACTAAAACTATCAAAAACTCAAGAGTAACTGAAGTTGATTGAATAAATAAAATAAAAAACTAGAAGAGGACCAGAAGCATTTAACTGAAAAGTTCTGTAACACTTTTTTCTAATTTCTAATTGTGCGGTTGAAGATAGACGAACTACTATGCATCACATCGACGAACAGAAGTTGATAACAACCCTTTTAGCACAAACAAGTTTATGGATGATAAGATGAAACAATAGCCCAAATGAAACCAAAATGAAGTATAAAAACAATGCAACTCAATGACAAACAGAAAGACGTGAACCCCCAAAGGTTCCTGGACATGATAGCATTGGGCTAAAAAAGAAACCCATCAGAAAGATGCATTTATGATATTACAACTTCACATAGGATATAATTAACTGTCTACAGGCTTGAAGCCCTCAATGACTGCCAAATTTGTTTGTGGTTTCCATCCCACTTCACACGCTCCATTTGCTGAAACACACTTTAGGAATCTTAGAAGATGTTAACTGCATATTCTAAAATCACAGTTTGAGCTTTTCATGGTTGCTAATCTAGGAATTGGCATCTAGAATAAACCTGAATTTAAAGGGATTGCATGCATGAGAGCCGATTACGATGGTTCAAGATCATTTTAACAATGCACCCAAATACTTGGTTTTGTTTTCAGATGTCTATAACTAAGATATCAATGAAGGGATTTTTCAGAAAATCTAACAGGGCCACTTGAGGGCTAATTGGTGGCCTGTTTTAGCTCATAAATGAAGGAGATTCTGTTTAGTAGGCAATAGAAAAGGCGTTCCCTAGAAAAAGTAGCTTCTAGTGGTATTTGAGAGCAAAGTTCAAGGCTTTACTGTGATTCTAGCTCCACATAGATGCAAGGCTTCAATTATCCATAATTCTCCATGAATATAACAAAATCCCCAAGAATTATCGAACTCGCTTTTGTTATCAAGCACTATGGGAGAACCACAAGGCTTGTGGCGTAGCGGTAAGGCCTGTGGGGAATGTGGATGGTATCCCATTTTGCCCCAGGTTCGAATCCCCTCGTGCACATCTTGTGGCCAGGCTTAGTCTCAGACGGCCAAATTTTCAATTTGTTCTATATTGCCAAGGATGTAGTCTAGGCAAAGCCTAGATGAACCTTTCCAAAAATAAAAATAAAAATCAAGCACTATGGGAGTTTCCAAATTGTATTTTATGTGAAATGTATGAATCACCATCCTTGATGAGAGAAAAGCAAAAGGGTCCAGCCAATCACAAAAAGCAGTGCATGATTTCAGATAATAATTTCTAAGCAGTGGTTTAGTTGTATGCAAAAATATAGAAGAACATTAATATAACCAAAGTTTCCTTATTAAGCAAAAAGTTGAAGGTATATCACCTTCTGCATCAGTCCATTCAAAGCTTCCTGTTGTACTCCATTTCCTTCTTTCTCAAGCAACTCATCTATTGATCTGCAAAGCTCTGCATTTTTATTGACCTGAAATATATGTCTACAGTCAGTTGTTTAGTAATGTATCAAATAATGTTTAGGAAGTTTCTGGTCAGTTAACTAGCAAATAGAATAAGCAAAATAAGCTTTAACCGTGTTATATCTTCATCACACTCTTATGATATTAGTTATATCGATTCTTCATGGAGGAAGAGTATTTGTTGCACCCTCTAATGCATCATTTTCTACATAATATCTGTCCTTCCCAAAAAATTGCAACTGCCTTCATTCCATTGTATCCAATCCTACGTGTTTTCACCCCTTGATCACAGTAACAGACACATAAAAGCTGCAATGCTTCATCCACCATTAGTGGCAATGCTCACATCCCTAAATTGTTTCAACTTTCAAGAAAAATGAATGTGCTAGGGGAAGGCTAACTTTTGTCTTCTCAAAACTAAGACTTCATTCCATATATCTAAACTACAAATTTTGACATAACTTCTTCCTCTATTGGCTCAATTTTGAACTTCTTTCATATTTTATACCTACACATGTATAAGATTATCCTCTTATCCTCAAACTCCCAAAATTCACTCCAACACTATTTTAACACAATTGGTTCTTGTTTTTGCCTTAATTGTTCATAAAATTCAACTTATAAGCAGCTTAAATGGATGCACAAAGAGATAAGGTGAAAACTAGGCTCACCAGCTTACGGCGAACTTCCTTAGGTGAAGTGAACTTGCGAACGGTCTTAACAACCGCAAACACAAAGGTGATTCCAACATAAGCCAAAGGAATAGCGAGTATCCAAGGCACTGAAGATCGGCCAACCCTAGGACCAGGTAGGGCCTGTGTTACTGAGCCACTAAACTCAACAATATCCAGAGCCTTCTCCTGTATCCATGGCAAATCCTCCTCCACCTCCTCCACCTCCTCCTTCTCTGCTACTTTAGGATCTATATTATTCCTAGCTGCTGCTGATACTGAAGAAACTAATCGAGCACGACGAGATGAAGGTAGTAATAAAGGGGAAAACGAACTGTAGAAGGTTGACAATCTCAATTGAGAAGGTACGCAGCTCCTGGTGGTGCTGGAAGTGTTCGTTTTAGTGATGATTGAGTTTGGCGTCGGCGGCCATGTCCGGCCGGCGGTTGAAGAAGCGGCGGCGGCGGCGGAAAGGTAGTGATAAGCAGAAGCAGTAGACATTGAGGATATGAATTTTATGAAAGATATAAAGATTGAATATATCTTCTTCTTCTTCTTCCTCCTCCGGTGGTTGATTACAAGAGTGGTGGTGGTATAATTGGGTGGATACGGCGGAGATGCTGCAGCTGGATTGGGGGATGGGGAAGGCGTTATAAACGCTGTGTTTTGGGATTTTGCTCCGGTAAGGTATACGTTTTATTTTTTAAATGCAAAAAACTAAAATAATAAGGTAACGTTTGGTATATTGAACAAAATAAAATAGGAAGACAAGACGGGATACGAAAGAAGAAATGAATGTTTATTGTTTGGTATACTTAGGCCATCTGCAGCCGTGCAGGTGATACCACCTGCACAGGCTGTCACATCAGCGCCACATCAGCTTTACCACTACCTTACCATTATCATACCATTCATTCACAACCGTACAGGTCATACCACCTGTATTATTTAAATAATAAAGTATAATGTTTATATATATATATATTCTATATGTATATACACGTGTGTGTGTGTGTTTGGGATTGTTGCCGAACGGTATGCGCTCACCGGTTGGCAAACTTGCAGGTAGCTTACAGGTTACCCTCTTTGGTGTTGCCGCCGGAACCATAGCAGTACCGGCCTCGTACAGATGTGGCCGCGGATGGCCTTAGGCCATCCTTAACGGGCACCGGTATGAGACCGGTGTCGTTGCCATCCCGACGGTAACACCGTCGTGCTTCATCGGTATGGAACCGGCAGTGGGCCTAGTCGGTACCCACATACCGGCTTCGAAAACGCGAACCACCCCACCCCCTACCCCCATCTCTCTCTATCTCTCTCTTCTTTTTCTCTCTCTTTCTCTTCTTTATTTATTTATTTTTGTATTCAATTAATGAGGGGTATGGTATGGTATTGGTATGGTGTTGGTAAGGTGTTGGTAAAGCTGATGTGGCGCTGATGTGGCAGCAAAAATGAGAAGTATGAGGGGTACGGCTAAGGATGGCCTTAGGACTAGATATAATAGAATTAAATAAGTTTCTTTTAAAATTATTTGATGATTTTATATATAATAATAATAATTGATATCAATAATAGAATTTATAAACATCTTTACACAAATTTCATAAACATAAATATATATATATATAATACCAAATTTGAATGAAAATTTTATGTAACTAATGGTGGAGGTGGTGGTCGACTATACTACTAGTGGTGACGATGGTGGTGGTGGCCACTAGCCAGTGGTCGTGGAGAACGTGAAGATCATGGATGGTAGCAGTGGTGGCGGTCGACAATGGTGGAAGGAGTACTTGTGGCCAATGTGGTGGTAGGTGGTTATGGTGGAACGGTGATAGCTAACAACACTAGTTAGTGATGAGCGGCGCTGGTAGGTGTCGGCAGTGGTTGTGGATGCAAGGGCGATAAAGATGGTGGATAGTGGTGGTGATGCCAAACAACTAACAGTCGACAATGATGGAGGAGATAGTTATGGCTGGTGTAGTGGAAGTAGTGGTTGTGGTGGGTAGTGTAGCCGATGGTGATGGTGGGATATGGTAGTCGATGATGGTGGTGGTTATGGTAGAGGTGAGGTGGCCCACAATGATAACAGTGGTAACGATGAATAGTGAAGATCAATGGTCGATGGTAGTTGTGGAGGTGGTGAAAAAGGTGGATGAGATGAACGGTGGTTGTATGGTATGGTTGTGGAGGATTGTTGTGATAGAAGAGGTGGTGGAGGTGGCCAATGGTGGTGGCGGTGGCAAAGGTGGTGATGGATGGTTGTGGTTGGTGACTGACGGTGGTTGCCTAGGTGATGAAAGAATGTGGTGCTCAGTGGTCGATGGTGGTTGTAAAGATGGTGAAAGAGATTGTTGTAGTGAAAGAGAAAGTGAAAACTGGCTAACGATGTCTACCGGTGACGACGACAGCCGCAACTAACGGTGGTAAATACTAAAAAATACAAGCTAAGATTATATATGAAACAAATGTTAATTAGTATTATCTAAAAAAAGTGTTTCATATAATGATTTTCATTTCTAGATCACTTTTTAATAGAAACACTTTTATAAATAATTGTTTACTCATGTATGTTGAAAATTGAAATAAATTTGCGCTTCTTAATGAAAATTTACATAAGTTTTTTAATTCTTAATTTACAATAAGACTCACTATTTTCGTTTATCTTAATTAGTAAACATAATTATGCAAGACTATTGTTTTCGGAGATAAATGGTTAGGCTGCTCGCACCGCCTGTGGCTTCACAGCGGCTTCACAGCGGGTTAAGCCGGCGGGTTTGATGGTTTGGGTGCGCAGGGATTGAAGCCGGCGGCTTCAAGGCAACAACGGTTTGGGAGAGCCGTTGTCAAACGGCTCTCTCAACGGATAATTTTTTTTTTTATTTTTTTTTTCTTTTTTTTCTTTTTCATTTAATACCTTATATATATATATATATATACCCTCTATACACAACATATACACATACCCAACCAAATATTATTACACAAATTTCTTCATCCTCCAACCATATTTCTTACACCACTACTCTCTTCTACATACATCCACAATGGCACAACCCGGTTATTTGAACGATTCATCATCCACGGATACCGACGAAGACTGGGAACAAGATGCGCAAATCTTTGCGCATCTTGTCCAACAAGCAAACGCATCATCATCGATTCGTCGTTCGAAGGCCCCTAACATAGACAGGGTCGGGTAGAAGCTAACGCAAGGCTAATGGCGGACTACTTTGACGAAAACCCGACGTACCCGGAGAAGACGTTCAAGCGACGTTTTAGGATGTCGAGAAATCTATTCACACGAATAGTCTATGATTTATACACACGGTACCCATATTTCCAACAACAGTACGATGCTACGGGGTTGCCGGGTTTGTCCACATACCAAAAGTGTACGGCGGCAATTCGGCAACTGGCGTATGGAATAACCGGTGACGCATGGGATGACTACGTCCGCATGGGAGAGTCAACGGCACGCAAGTGTCTAAACCACTTCGTTGAAGGAATTATACAAATGTATGGAAAAGTATATTTACGCAAGCCGACTTACGAAGATATTCAGCAGTTGTACGCCGCGCACGATGACCGTCACGGATTTCCCGGCATGCTCGGTAGCCTTGACTGCATGCATTGGGAATGGGCGATGTGTCCGGTTGCATGGCAAGGTCAATACCATCGAGGCGATAAACCGCATCCGTCAATCATTTTAGAAGCGGCGGCCTCCCAAGACACATGGATTTGGCACGCATTCTTTGGTTGTCCCGGTGCCATGAACGACCTAAACGTGCTCAATCATTCGCCCATCTTCGAAGATGTGTATAACGGAATCGCACCCGACCGAACTTTTCAAGTAAATGGGGCGACCTACAAGCACGGATATTATCTCGGGGATGGGATATATCATGAATGGGCTACTTTTGTCAAAGCGTTTTCCTATCCGGAAGACGATAAACGAATTAAGTTTAAGGGAGCGCAAGAAGCGGCACGTAAAGATATCGAACGAGCTTTCGGCATTCTCCGTAAACGTTGGAATATAATCAAACAACCGTCTCGCTTCATGGAGATACCTACGATGCGCAAAGTTATGTACGCGTGTATCATATTGCACAATATGATACTCGAAAACAAAAACAAGGCCATTTGTGTTGTGCCGAACGATATTCCGGATCCACCTAACCCGCAACTCACTGAGGAGCAACGTATGGTGAATATTTTCCAAGTGAGAAACTCAACTATTCACCATAATCTTCGGGCGGATTTAGTGGAACATATTTGGAACCTCGATATTGATTTTTAGTTTTTTTTATTAATGTTATGTAATTTTTTTTATTAATGTTATGTAATTTTTTTATTAATGTTATGTAATTTTTATTAATATTAGAATTTTCAAATTATTTTTAACAATATTATTTATTTAATTAATGTTATTTAATTAAATAAAATAAATGAAATAAATAAAATAAATTGAAAAGTGAGAGGGTTGGGAGGGTTGGGTGTGTGTTGTAGAGGGTTATGGGAGGGTAAAGAGAGGGTTGACCAAAAACTGATGTGGAAGCTGATGTGGCATTCAAAAAGTGAGTGGGTTGAGAGGGTTGGATAGTATGGGTGTGTGTAGCCTTAGCGACTGAGTGGATGGTTCTTTGAAGCAGACAAGTGATCATTGACACTACAAAAAGTTGGTTTCCTGTTACATCAAAAATGTCTAAATATCATAATAAATTGTTGTATGGCTCAAATTTATAAAACCAAACAATTATGCTTCTAAAGATATTAGGATAAGTTGAAATAACTTATTTTTTTGCAAGAAGACCTCGTTGTAGAATAATTGCAAAAGGGGGTCCTTATATTGATTAAGTTTAGACAATTTATCCACAATCATTTGATCAAAGGAACATGACGACAAAAGAAACGCCATAATATGCTCTTAGTAGGGATACACTCATGGCAGTTGCTAATTACAAGCTCGATTATAATTAAGCTACACTGAATGAAGATGTAGTGCCCTCAACGAATTTCTTGGCTCCTTTGAACCATCTCTTGTCACCGGCTTGTGCCTTGCAGATGTAAAGTTTCCCGCCAGACACGGTAGCAGTGATCAGTTGGTGCTTTCCGCCCTCATCTCCGTCAGCCGTCCTTGTTAACACGGACAATGAGTAGTATTGCTTTCCATCCACAACCGGAGTTGCAACCTCCAATATGTTCGCGGTTGCAACTGCATCAGGTTCAAAACCTCCCTATACATTCAAACCAAGTTTAATCAATTAAACCCCGGTTATTACTATAACTTGTATCATATGGTAAAAATCTCGAATTAGCGGTGTACAATGGCACCCTTAACACATATACAAAACCAAAAGTAAAGTTGGTTACCTCGGAATCAGTTTTCCCGAAATAAGCTTGTTTCCCAAGCAAGTAATCGACCTGAAAATGACAAGATAATCCATGATCAATCATTTGCGATTTGTTTCCTTGAACTCGATCTAACAATCGACCTTAATAAAACTAATGCAATTTACAACACATTCCCTCAACTATACATAATTGTTCAGTAATGACTTAATAACATAAAAAGTAACTTGTTTATTAAGCTATTTAACGAAGTTCTATGCAGAAAATTAAGTTTTCTTTTTCCCATATCTGCCCCTCTCAATCAAACTTTTATGATCCATAAAGACAGATTAATCTACTAATCCACGATGGCAGCTTTATCTATACAAAACTTAATACCCTTAACGATCATATAAAAATGCACGAAAATTAAGAGCTTTTTCTATCAATTAAGGACGATCCGAACATATATCGAGCAGATAATTTAATCGAAGATCTTAAAAGAATGACCTTGCTGAGGAAGTCCTCGGGTGAGCCGTAATCAGTGATGGATTTCTTGTCGGTGGGAGTGACCATGACGGAAAGATTGCTTGTGGTATCGAAGTTGTCTTCGTATCTAAGCACCTGACCGGGGAACTCGACCTCCTTGCTAGGGTTCCACTTGGCCGGAAGAGACAGCTTGAACCCCTCTCCGTCGTACACCTTGAAGTCCGTGTTCGACTTCGGCTTCCCAAACACATTCGCTGCATTCAACCATTCATTTCTTAACTATTATTATTAGTTATTTAGGCTGCGTTTGGCAAAAATAAGTCATTTGTAAGCTATTGTATGTTTGGATGAACTATAGTTGGAGTAGCATTTTAGGAGCTTTTTGTAGCTTTTTCCAGTTATACCCCTTATTAATATTAATTATTATACTTCAATATACCTTTTTTGGTCATTTATAATACCGATAACCTAGTTTTTGCTAAACATAAGATAGATTACCAGCTACCAGTTAGGAACGGCTACTAGTTTGCTTATTAGTAACGTTTAGTTTATTCGCTACTAGCTAGCTTATCTGTCCGTTTGTCAAATATAACCTTAATATATTAAAAAGGAAAAAAAGTTCGTTATTAGAAGAATGAAGCTATATATGTCGTACCGGCTTCACCATAGGCGGCATCGGCCGGTGAGACCTTGGTGGTGACGGCAGCGGCTCCGATGAGAACGGTGAGGGCCAATCGCCGGGAAACCGATGCGTTTTCGGTGTCGTTTTTTTGGGCACGGCAGACGATGACATTGGCCGGTTTGACGAGTGACACCTGGCGAGGTGAAGGTGATGATCTGGTTGTGGTTGATACGTGCAAGAAACATGAGGTGGCCGCCATTGTTACAGAGAATGGTGGTTGTTGTGTTGTGGTGGTGAGTGTGATCTGTGGAAATGGAAATGGGAAGTGAGGTGGTTTTTGGAAGAAATGAAGAGAAAGGATTGGTTGAGAAATGGATGAGAAGAAGATGAGATGGATAAGGGTCTAATGGCTGCAATTGGTGACAACTAGATCTTCAACCTCAATTGGATTGCCAAAGTGGGGTCATTCCCATGTGTTTTTCAACACCAACGATTAGATTTCACTATTTTGACGGAGACCCGTTACTTTTACCACTCCCATGTTTTTTTTAACGGGTAATTCACGCACACGTCCTGATACGAAGTCGACGAGGTATCCAGAATTCGTACGGGCATCCGACTAGTTCTCAGTGAGTAGCGACGATAGATCAACCCGAAAGCCGACCCGTGGTTAGGGTATTGCCACGTGTTAACCCATTGAATCAAACACGGGTAAACAAGGATGCCATCCACTTCTCTCTCAAAAGATGTTACCGACCACTAGACTACTGATGCTTTGATTTGATCCACTCCCATGGTTAAAAAGCAAAGTTTAAAACTGTTTGACAAAAAGTCATCTAATCTAATTTATATCAACCACTTAATAAAAAGTCATCTAATCTAATTTATATCAACCACTTAATTAGGACCTATCGATTATAATTGGATATTCAATTGTAAATGGATCAAATTTAATGAGCTTTCGAATTAGATTTGTTGGTTGGTGTTGGTTATTGAATGACGACTCATAATAACCAATAAAACCGAAGTCATCTTATTCAATGACCAGTCAGTTATTCATTAAATTAATAACTGTATATGATTATTTATGCTTTAGTGTATTGTTTTTGTTTGATATTTAAACATAGTGATTATTACTAAACTATGAAAACATATGTATAATTGATTGAAACAATTGACTAATTGGTTGAAATTTGTATTTAAAATATTGGATGGATTAAATCTAATCTAATGGATTACCAATAGTTACACCCAATCAAATGACCGACTCCAATGTTAATTGAAATGGGTGAAAAAAATTCAAACATCCATCGGATGTTTTAATTAGATCAGATCCATATAAATTCATTGGATGATTGGGGATCACATTAAATTAACTTAAATTTGTTAGATTTCAATCGATGAACACTTCTAGATATAGCTAAAGTTTGTATATATATATAGGGGTGGGTTCAAATGTGAACCACTTTTTGGTTGTGAACGTGAGGACAGCCGAGAGCGCGACATGTGGCGAATGACTAGGCGCCACGTCACCTCCACGACGGGTGACTAGGCGCGATTCATGGGAGGGGCATTGAATGAAAGGGGGGGACCACACTCAAAACCGCCACGTGTCGCGCTCTCGGTTGTCCTCACGTTCACAACCAAAAAGTGGTTCACATTTGAACTTTTCTCTCTCTCTCTCTCTCTCTCTCTCTCTCTCTCTTTTATATATATATATATATATATATATATATATATATATATGGAATCAAATACAACCGTCTGAAATGTTGAAACGGTGCAACCTCATCTAAAACCATTCATTTTAGCTAATTCATTATGATTGATTACTCGATTCATCAATAATTATCGATTTCATACAATGATCTTACATGTAATGTGTAATATTTTCATTAAATGCATACACGAATGGAATGCATATAGATATAAATGGAATTAAATGCACATCATTCACATCTATATGCATTGAAAGTGATAATTCCATTCACATCTATATGCATTTCATTAGTGTATGCATTTGATGAAAATCCTATGCATTATATGTAAGATTATTGAATTAAATTGATAATCATTGATGAATTGAGTAATCAATCATAATGAATGTGTTCAAAATAATTGATCTTAGATGAAGTTGCACGATTTTAACATTTCAGATAGTTGTATTTGAAGATGCCTCTATAGATTGACTAGCAAACTAGTTAACTTAGTTCGTGATTGTAAGTCATTTGAGACACTAATTATATATGGCAAAAACAAGTTGATAAACTTGTTGAAAATTCTAAAATCACTAAAAAGAAGATGTGTAAAAGTACACAATTTTTAACATTTTAGAGATATTTAATAAAAGTCATTGATAATATATAACTTTTTATTAATCATAAGTATAATGACAAGAAACGACAAAAAAGCTTATGCAACTTACTAGACAGTTAATCCAATAACGTTTTAATACGATAGTTTACAAAATCACTTTTTACTTATCTTAATATGACTTCTATAGTAAACTTAACACACGAGTTAACTTTTAAGCTAGCTAGCTTACACTTGCCAAACATGACCATAAATTCCGTATTCTATTTTTATGTTGAAAACAATATTTTGCATTAAAAGTTGGATTTTCTTGTACGAAAGTAATATTTAAACATAACATTATTTTTAATACAAAGAGTGTCAATATATACCAAGTATATTTTATGTTTAACACAAGATGAATTCTTATCGTAAATAAAAT
The DNA here is from genome assembly GCA_030169165.1 of Centaurea solstitialis. NCBI lineage: Eukaryota > Viridiplantae > Streptophyta > Magnoliopsida > Asterales > Asteraceae > Centaurea > Centaurea solstitialis. The sequence goes on along the minus strand of CM058044.1, from coordinate 72,146,695 downwards.
ACAAGTTATATCCACTAAAAACAAATATCAGGTGAACGATTTACGTAATTGTCTCCAACTTTATGTCAAAGTTGCCAATTTAGAATGAAACATCATATAAAATACACCAAATTATGATCAACTCCTATGTAGCCACCAAACTTCTTAGAATGAAAACAAGTCTCAATAGAGGATTCCCCAAACACCTTGTGGGTGCTCGTATTAGGTGTCTGTAGCACGTCCAAGGTCTCCTTTTTCTGACACTTGTCTATTGAAATACAACAATAATTTAAACCGTAAAATATAATTTTGAAAAACTTGATACACTTTCTAAGAACAATTTTTGACTCTCTTTTGTTAACTTAGACATATAAATCCTAACTTTGATTATTTGTCAAATGAACTTTTTTGAATGAACTCTTCTTACACATGTTGTACGGATCGATGACTCATAATAACTTAATAAGTTTGTTGTTAAATTCTCCAAGCATACTTTTTGAAAAATAAAATTTTCAAGTTTTGAGAGTACTTGTATTTTGAGATAACTTTTTGTTTATGTTACATGCCTCTAATGTATTTTTTATGAGTGATTTTAACAACACACAATCTAAATCTTAACATAACATTGCAAAAAAAGTAAAATAAAATAATGACATAAAATGATTGTCAATCTAGGTTGTAGCTAGTAATATAAAAACAACAACAATATGTTTTACCTTTTGAACAACAACAGATTACAAAGACACTAATAAAAATCAAGACATAATATAAATGTAATAAAATAACAACTACAAATGTAAATTACACAACTAAAATATAAAAACCAAATCTAAACTAGGAAATGTTACTAAAACAAATACTAAATACTCAAAAAGTAATACTACTCTTTATAAAACCAATAACGATAATTAACTTTTTAGTCTAACTACACTAGCCTTATTAGTTATTAGATTATGAATATCGATACCCTTGTTACCTTGATGACACCTCATCTAATCTTTACCCATTTTTTTTTATTTTAATATATATATATATATATATATATATATAAGAGAAAGAAGGAAAAAGAACCTTAAAACCGAACGGGTGTGAGGACTCCGGGTTCCACATCACCGCACACACCGGTGTTGAAACCTAACCCACCAAACCCGTACTTTCACTTAAGAGAGGTATAGGTGGCCTTACGAAGAAAAGACATGTACAAAAATATGGATAAATAAGAAATAATATATTTACACATGGGGTAATAATAGTACTTTTAAATATATAATTTAAGGGTACTTTATATTAAAATGGTATTAAAAGTTTGTACTTTTATTCACACATCAATTATTCAATAGGCCGAGTGAGCTTCTACTATATATGCAAATTTGATAACATGTCCAAAATTTTTCTCTTGGACTTTGACTACTGCAAATAAACGAAGGTCGATAATTAACATCAAGTTTGTAATCTGTTGTTCAACGATACATTTTTTTTATTAGGAAATCAAAGTTTCATTTTAAACTTGTAACATATAAAGAAAATATCTATAAAAAGAAGAACAACATGACTAAAACACACCTAAAAATTTGAAAATACATAAAAAGAAAGGATATATGATGTAACACCAAATTCAGTTTTACAAATATCAAAATATATGCACTATTATATTTAGTTTAAAACAATCTAATAATAAAAGTGAATTCATATACAAAAGAAATAAATATCTACATATACATTAAAGTAGAAATTGTTTAACTTTGATCTATTAAAATCAATCTTTGATTATAAATTAAAATGATTAATTCACATAACCTATAATCATTTGTTGTATTATACTAATAACCTATATGTAAATCAATAAGGCTATCAATAACGTAATTTACCGGACTCACAAAACCACTCTGCCACATCAGCATCACATCGACTTTACCATATACCCATCGACTTTACCATATACCCACTATAAGTTCTCCCAAGCAAACTATGTCAAGAAGTACCACAATCAACTAAACCAAATATTCAACACATTATGTACAAGAGAGAGAGAGAGAGAGAGAGAGAGAGAGAGAGAGAGAGAGAGAGAGAAGTGTAGAGAGATCGGGGAAAGGAGTAAGAGAGAGAGAGAGAGAGACGCGCTTGGGTTAAATCAGTTTCTACAAACCGATCCCTCGAGCCTGTGCCAAGCCTACATGGAGCTGTAGCACAACCCACTGTAAACTATCGAGCCTAGAACAAACGTTACTCATAGACTTATATATTGAAATAAGTATTTTTTCCGAACATATAATGAACCCCAAAATAAATGCATACGTATCGTATGTGATTTGCTATTTCCATCTACATTTTCACGTAAACAAATCATAAAAAAAAACAACATATTAAATACGAATATCTTAAAACAAATATTAAAAAAAGCAAAAGCATTTATTAAAAGAATAACAACAATAATTTGTTAAACGACAAAATCATTCAATTTATGAAAAATGTCAATTAAATTCAAAACACTAAGACAAACAACAAAAAAGAAAAACCCTAATTAATCGCAATAATTAACCTCAATAATCTCAAATTAAATTTGATTAATCAATTTCATATTAAAAAGCTCACGAATTTCCATGCAATTCGATATATTCTCTGCGATTTGATTTCCGATTTATCAGGGTTTCTTTGGATTTTGTTTCTTTTTTATTTCAATTTTTGCTGTCTATATTTTCTTGAAATTCTTGGCCCACTTTCCTCCAAACTCCCTTTTTGGTTGGGATTTTGTCTTTCGGTGGTGGCTTTGCGTGCACTGCTTCTCAATTGTTCAGCGGTCCCTAATCGATGATAGTTGCAAAAATCTAAGCACACTCACTGCCCTTTTGGTTTTGGGTATTTTCGATTTGAAAATGGAAGTTTAAAGTGGGTTTAGATTTAATCGCATCTAAGGTAAGTTATTTCGATACATTCTTTATCTTTTTTAGATCAGTGTTTGATTTTAAGTAAATGGGTTTTGATGAATCTGAGGATGTTACAGGTGTAATTGCATTGGGGGGTTTGATTTGGGATTTTGGTGGGTGTGTTGAAAAGTTAGTAGATTAGGAGTTTGTAGAAGCTTGATAATGTTGGTTTTTAGCACATCTGAGGATGTTACAGGTGTAATTGCATTGGAATTTGATTTGGGATTTTTAGTGGGTGTGTTGAAAACTTAGTAATTAGAAGTTTGATTTTGCTGGATAATGTTGATTTTTAGCACATCTGATGATATAGAGCTGAAATTGCATTGGAATTTGATTTGGGATTTTAGTGGTTGTGTTGAAAGCTTAGTAATTAGGACTTTGTTTTTGCTTGATAATGTTGATTTTTTAACATATGTGATGATATGTAATTGCATTGGAATTTAATTTGGGATTTTAGTGGTTCTGCTGAAAACCTAGTAATTAGAAGTTTGTTTTTTGCTTTATGATGTTGATTTTAGTATATCTGATGATATACAGCTGTGATTGCATTGGAATTTGATTTGGGATTTCACTCATTTCAGTGGTTCTATTGAAAATCTTGCAATTAGAAGGCTGATTTTGGCTTTGATAGTTTTGATTTTGGTCATTGAATTTGACAATTGAAGTTTGTAATTTAGTGGTATGATTGATGATTTTATGCCTTTTCATTTTGTTGACAGTATTGTGTTTAATGGGGGATCTAAAGGAGATTGATTGATTAGCAGAAGTTAGAAGGTGGATAACTTCATACCTTACGATTATCACCCAAAATGTCGTCGGGTAGTTTAGATTCGCAATTATCGAAGAAGACTTCAATTGTGGGTCTTAAACTATGGGTAGTGATCTGCCTTTCTGTTATTGTGTTTATTTGTATGTTTCTTTGTCTCTTATCAATGTGGGTCACATGCCAAAGAAAATCTCGAAGAAGATTAGACAAGTATCCACATTCCCATATACCGAATGTTCCGAAAGATATCAGAGTTGATAGAGTTGGAGGTTCACATTTTCACAATCGTAACAATCTCGAACACCCATCAACGACCACTAACGATGAATCAAGTGGTAAGAATTCAGGAAAGATGATATTCCACCTTGGAGTGAGCAAATCGGGTGATCATGCTGATAGTTTAAGTCAGAGTAGTTCGATGTACGAAAAGGGAGGAAGATCGCAATCAGGGGAGGAAGGAACTTCCGGGGCTGTTTGGAAGCAGTCTTCATTGTCTCACGGACCTGGAATGGCGTCTCCGTTTATTGGTTTACCGGAAGCCTCACATCTAGGGTGGGGACATTGGTTTACTCTGAGAGACCTCGAGCTAGCAACACGCCGTTTCTCCAATGAAAATGTGGTTGGGGAGGGTGGATATGGGATTGTGTACAAGGGGACGTTGATCAATGGGACCGTTGTAGCGGTGAAGAAGCTACTTAACAATTTGTGAGTATGCCTTTGGGTCGTGAATGCATCTTTGTTTCCTTGATGTTGAGGTTATATATGTGTAGACTCATGTTTAGGGGAAAACCACACAAAAAATGGAAGACTGACGAACACCCTGATAGCCATTCATTTGTACGGTATGCACATGTGCATAAAAGTAATTGAAAGTGTTTTCTAGTTTCTATGCACATATGCATTTTGTGCCCATGTGCATACCAGGCAAATCAATGGTTATTAGGGTGCTTCTCAGTTTTCCATTTCTTTGTGGTTTTCCCATGAACCCAACCCTGTATCTATATATATTTATCCCACTGATGTGTTCCAGTTGGAAAGGTGTGAGTGTAATCCATATGTGTGATGTCCCGGGTTCAAGCCATGGGTATCATTCATCTGTCTATGGGATACATGCGTTGATTTACCTCCCTCATGATGACCATGGGACCGGTGCAGTGGGGGCGCCTCAAAGGGTGGCGTCTATCTTTTTTTATATGTATATATACTATGATCTTATTGCCTACTTTTTATGCATAGGGGGCAGGCAGAGAAAGAGTTTAGAGGTGAAGTGGAGGCTATAGGACATGTTCGCCACAAGAATCTCGTGCGACTTCTAGGGTACTGTATAGAAGGAACCCATAGGTGCATCTCTTTCTCTACTTATTAAACATAATTGCTAATATCATTGTGATTACATTGTTATTTCTTTGTATCTTAGCCGGCCCTCTCAGGTCGTCTTCTTCTTATGCCATTTGAGGTTTGTTAGAAGTGAATGCTATTGACTTATAGTTCGTATTTGCTTGAATGACTTTAGGATGCTTGTTTATGAATATGTGGACAATGGAAACTTAGAACAATGGCTTCACGGAGACGTTCAGGCTAATGGCGTCCTTACTTGGGAAGCTCGCATGAAGGTGCTTCTTGGTATTGCGAAAGCGTAAGTGAATCTTCTAGTTCATTTGTTTGGAACACGTACTTATCGTCTTTAATGGTTTTTATTGAAACTAGCCAATTAAATTGCACGCAACATGAGCTTTGTTCGGAAATGTAGAAATATTTACATTGTATTTTTCTCACTTCTCTCCCGAGACTTTGTATATCTTACAACAAGACAAACAACTATACTCACTCGCATAACTCATAAAAGCGGTGGCTGGCAATATAAAAATAAGTAATAGGTACACCTTGTGATCTATGATAAACCGTAATTAGATGATAGTTTTATTTATTTATTTATTGTAGACTAAAAGGGGAAACGCACATTTGAGAACTGAGAGAGGGATTATCAACTTCAAGTACTCTGATATACTCAAATGTATCAAAACTTTTCACCAACATTCCATATCTTCATCCATCGTACTTGACATCATGGAGTTTTTCTTGATAAAAGAAGAGGGCTGCTGTGAATGTACTCCAAGCCCTTTCGTGATGTCAATCTGATCCTTTTTATGGGATGGACAAATGAATATGTACTCTGATTCATTCTGGAACGGAACCCGATCTGGTTCAGCATGTAGCTTGATTAAGTTTTGGAGGTTGGCAGCATTTATGATATGGAAAACCCATCATCAAGATCGTTATATGTTCCCAACTTTGAGCAGAAACAAGCAAACTTTATAATATTGCCCTTGGATTATGTTGGTGCGGAACACAAGCATTCTTACGGCAGGGGGCGAACTTAATCCCTTATAAAAGTTCATTACATAAATGAGTCTATTCGGGGTTTTGAAACAAAATTGAAGTGAATCATGAACATGACATTGAAATGAAAAATTGAAGTGAATCATGAATATGACTTGACTTGGCTGGTGTAGCAAAGTGCAGGGGCCAAATAATATATATATATATATATATATATATATATATATTCTAAGAGATGGCCTTCTTTGCAGAAATAAAGACACAGGGGCCATGGCCCCCTGTAACCCACAATTCTCATAGGCATGCGCCATTGGTTGGTGACTGGGAAACAAGTAAATAACTGTCATGCATTCATTCCTCTTAGCTATAACCTAATCGACTTCTTTTGGATGAACTCTTGTTGGATCTTCATCAACCCATCATATATCATCTCAGCATTCCATGAAACTTCCTTTTGAGGTTAATCGGTGGATTTAACACAATTATTGTTTGTAATATTATAGTTTGATGAAAAGGGAAATACGGTCTTAGTATCCTGAAGTAACGAATAGGTTGATCCAAAGAGCACTTGTCCTTGTGTTGCCTTATTTTAGCAAAGTGTTAAGAGGGTAGCATATGACACTTATGGCATGGGTACACGAGTTCTTTGGTGGAAAATATAATGCACAAGAGAAACACTAGATGTGTGATTGTCTAAATGTCGAGAAACCTCATATTTGACTTGCTAAAACAATAAAAAGAGGTTGACTAGATAAGCTTCCTTCCCTAACATAGGCAAGCCAAGGAGCTTTTGTAAGATCAATGAATTACACTTTCTTGATTAAATTATCTTACAAGTTTTCATATATTTACACGATTGTGGTCACTAGTCATTAACTCGTTTGATTTTTGCAGGCTAGCTTACTTACATGAAGCTATAGAACCAAAGGTTGTGCATCGAGACATCAAATCTAGCAATATTTTAATTGATCATGAATTCAACGGAAAGCTTTCTGATTTCGGATTGGCCAAGCTTTTGGATTCAGGAGAAAGTCATGTAAATACCAGAGTGATGGGGACATTCGGGTACAATAGCAAATTCTTGATTAATATCTGTACCGTTTTATACTTAAAAGAATAGGGTAGTTGACTGAAAAACATGTTTACGTTGTGATATGCAGTTATGTGGCTCCAGAGTACGCTAACACTGGCATGTTAAACGAAAAGAGTGATATTTATAGTTTTGGCGTGCTCCTTCTAGAAGCAGTAACTGGAAGAGATCCGGTGGATTACAATCGTGTTGCTAATGAGGTACTAACGGGTCACAAATTTATCTAATTTGCATCTTTTTGAATGTTACCTAATATACCCTCTATCGATTCATCTAAAGAGTGCTACAATGATATGGGTGTTTGTTGAACTTACGGTAGGTTAATCTTGTTGAGTGGCTGAAAATGATGGTGGGCAATAGAAGAGCGGAGGAAGTTGTAGACCCGAACCTTCAACCGAAACCCTCAACTCATGCTCTAAAACGTGCACTTCTTGTGGCGCTTAGATGTGTTGATCCTGAATCTGAGAGACGGCCTAAAATGAGTCAGGTTGTGAGAATGCTTGATGAAGATTTCCCGTATCGTGAGGTACTACTTGCTTTCGCATTGGCTTGTTTTTTTATTTTTTTGGCGGTGTTTTAACGGTTTTTGATGCTTTACATGTTCTACATTATCTAATTGAAGTTATTATAATGAATATATATATATATAGTTAGGTTCACGTGAGACCAAATCACCATATTGTTTCTGTGAGACCGATGAGAATTTTACACATAAACTTCACAACAAAACACCGACAAGGTAAAAAAATTCAAACCAAGGTAAAAAAAAATTCCAAACCTTCACAATAAAAGTCTGAAGGTAAAAAAATAATCCGAACCTTCACAGTGAAAATGCCGTGAAGGTAAAAGAAATTCGAACCTTCCCTGTGAAAAACACCGTGAACGTCACATTTACAGTGTTTTTACAATGAAGGTTCGATTTTTTTTAAGTTTCATGTGTAAGTCTTGGTCTCACCGGTCTCACGGAAACAACTTGGTCTCACGTGAACCTGACCCTATATAAATATATATATATATATATATATAGAGAGAGAGAGAGAGAGAGGAAAGTTCAAATGTGAACCACTTTTTGGTTGTGAACGTGAGGACAACCGAGAGCGCGACACGTGGCGGCTTTGAGTGTGGTCCCCCTCTTTAATTCAATGCCCTCCCATGAATCGCGCCTAGTCATCCGCCGTGGATCTGACATGGCGCCTAGTCATCCGCCACGTGTCGCGCTCTCGGTTGTCCTCACGTTCACAACCAAAAAGTAGTTCACATTTGAACCCACCCCTATATATATATATATATATATATATAGGGGCGGGTTCAATTGCAAACCACTTTTTCGTTGTGAACGTGAGGACAGCCCAGAGCGCGACACGTGGCAATTGAAATCGGCGGGTCAAGATTTATTCAGTCTGAATAAAGCGTTATTCAGACTGAATAAGCCTTGACCCGCGGCTGACCCGCCCGGGTCCGAATTCATCAGAGTGCGAGTAGTGTTATTCAGTCTGAATGACTAAGCCAAAAAAATTTCAAATTGCCACGTGGCGCGCTCTGGGTTGTCCTCACGTTCACAACCAAAAAGTGGTTTGTATTTGAACTTTCTATATATATATATATATATATGTATGTATACACAGGTCCAGCTTCAGGGAAAACTGCCAAAAAAAATGAAAAACTAAGGAACACCTTGGTACCTTCATTTGGATGGTATGCACATGTGCATACAAGTAACTGAAGCTTTTTTTTGGTTTCATGCACGTGTGCATGTTTTCAGTAAGACCAAAAACAGCTTCAATTACCTCAATGAACATGTTCATGCCATCCGGATATATAGTATTTAAGAGTTGATAAGATGATACATTAGTCAAGGGTAAACTTGTCATTTGGTTAACTAAAAAAAATGTAATAATTGGTTCTATCTAAACCTGTGTACCATTTTTACTGTAGACACTTAATTTGGGATGGAGGGAGTTGAACTTCTTGAATATGGTTGAATAGTGATTCATCATGCTGCTTGGCATGACTATGTATCTATAAATGGTTCCACTAATGATAAAGAATTTTAGGAGGAAAGTCTTCAGAAATAATTGTGATTTTAGATAGTAAGACATAGAACAGGGGATGTTAATGAGGACATCCATATGTAAAATATAAAGGAAATAGTTAGTATTAACATATATTGTACTTTAGTTTATATGTAATTTCTTATATATTTAGGCCACACAACTACTATTTTTCACAGATGGGTTGTTTTAGTAAATAGTTTAAAAAGTCTCATTTCGGTCAAAGTGGTTAATTTGTTATAAACTACACAGTTTTGTTTTAAGATCTTCAGTTACGGCTAAAATTACCATTTTGGTGAACAATGAATGCTAACAAGACAAAAGTGCTCCTAACTAAGAAAGATACAAGATGGCCATATCATGTTTAAGCTGTTAATGCTCAATAGGAAAATAGGTTCTTATCACTACTTACAATTTTCAGATTTGAGTACTTAAGTTTTATAAAACAATACTGTTTCTAGACGAAAATTAATTATTAGTTAATTATTACAATAATATTGAGCAAAGCATTCTAAAAGTTGTAGGGAGGACTTAGGAGTTCATCAAGTATGCATAGTTAAATGTTATACAAGAATTCGAAACATAAATTTCAACCAACACAAAAGAGGGTAGTTTAGTCATTTTAGCATGTACTTTAGACCGAAATGATTTTTTTGGCTTGAATTAGGCTTGTGAAACATATTTTAGTAAACCGCCCGTTTGAGGAGAAAACTTGTCAATTTTTACCCTTTGTCCCTCTTCAGGATGCATATTCATTAGGAATAACATCCATATTCATAACGAATATGCCACGTGTAGCACTGTGGGCGTCCTCAGCTCCTAATCAATTTTAGATGCTTTGTATTGTAGTAAAAATATGATGGGTGATGATTTCTTAATATATTTATATTCTGACCGATTTAATGTACTTTAAAACCAGGAACGACGGAACAGGAAGAGCCGCACAGCCAGTATGGACAGTGAATCGATGGGTGGTTCTGCTGACATAGAACGTGCGACTGAAATCTGACTGGATCCGTTGAACAGAATTAACAGAAAGCGTTAACGGGTTGAATTGTATAATCATTCTTGGTAGATTTGACTAGCAGGAGTGAGGTGATGTAAAACTGAAAATGGATGTAAAAATCACATGAGAAGCCTGAACAGGAGACAAGGTTTCTTTGTTTATTTCTTTTGTGTTGATAATAATTAATCTAAGATAAGATGAATGAATGAAGTTTTTGGTTCTCATATTCTTCTAATTCAGGTTGGATGGTGTAATACACACATGTTTTAGTGTTTATGGGTGACCATAAAACTCTCTAATCTTCTCTTTCTAACTTGGAAATACTGTTTGGTAGAGGAAAGATATGTGTATATTCTACTCTCAGATGTTGGTTATATCTGTACATGGGATTTACTGGATTTGTTTGATTTGGTTTTATTAAAGAGTTTTTCATTTGAAAATCTGATGACAACCATGATTTTATGTTGTCAATATACGCCATACCGTTAAGGGTTGAGTTATGATGAGACTCTTGGATCAATCCTAGTTGAGGATCAACACTAATAAGATGTACTGGATCAATTCTGGTGAGTGGCTCATTTCATGGATGTGGGTGAGAAGGGATATCCACCCTTGGATCAATCCTAGTTGAGGATCGACACTAATGAAATGTACCGGATCAATTCCTGTGAGACGCTCATTTCATGGGTGTGGGTGAGATTAAACGTGATCGAGGGTTCAAATCTTTTTTTTTGTGCTTCTCACCTTAACCTTTTTTCTTCAATGATCCTTCGTCTTATTGATAAATTGGGGCCATTTAGTTATATGGCCTTAAATGAGGGTTTAATTAAAGTTATGGTATCCTAGCCTACTAAAGAAAAAATGGCTTTGTACTCATGACACTCACAGATATAACTAAAATCTCATTTAAGGTTGTAGGTTGGATTCCGGTAAGAAGAGAAGTTATAATGAGAAGCGTAAGGAGAGATCTGGACCATTGGATGAATCATAATTAGATGTAATACTAATTAGATGTACCAGATCAGTTCCCGTCTAAAGCGCAATTCATGGGTGGACGTCAAATTAAAAGAGATCAAGTGTCCAAATCCTTAATTAGTTAGGAGATCATGAATTTATTTAAAATCTCATTTAGAGTTATATATGACATTTTTAAATAGATAACACAAATTATACACTTTATATTCGTACATTTTCAAGAGAATTTACCCGTTACACATTTATATTTTGATGACGATACTAAAGAACAATGCATTTTATAATTGTTATGATAATCTATGATTCTATGTTATGTTATGCTATGCTATTAAGTTAAAATTAAACAAAAATGTAGTAAACGACTCGAATATGATAATATAAGCCATTAGCAAATAGTAGTTTTTATTCACACATCTAACTAAAAGAAAATAAAAATAACAACGTGCTTTTATCTATATTTCTAATATCAAAATTCATACTAATATATATCAAAGTCGAACCACCAACTTAATTCATTAGAGTTCCGACTCCTAGAAGTCTCGGACGTGTTATCTCTTTTTAGAAGCCATGCTTAACGGTCAAAATCCTATTTACCAAGACATTTTTGTAGGAACCCAAATCTTGGGGAAATGATATTGCCACGGTATAATTTACTTATTCCACAACAATTTTTATAAATTTACTTTTTTACCCTTTTTCTTTCCACAACTAGATTAAGGGATTATTATGGGGAGAAAAAATATACCCTGTTGTCGCCTCCTTCCATCCACTGTTCAATTTCATGGATGGAAGGAGGAGATACTCTCTCTCTCTCTCTCTCTCTCTCTCTCTCTCTCTCTCTCATAATCCCTAATTTGGCCGTGGAAAGAAAAAGGGTAAAAAAGTGAATTTGTAAATATTGTTGTGGGATACGTAAATTTGAGCCGTGGCAATATCATTTCCCTTAATCTTAGTACACTTTCAATTTTTATCTTTCCAATTTGAAGATTTCTACTCTGTAACCATTTTTCTAAATTTCATAGAAAGTTCAACATAATTGTTCGAACACAGTGTTTTTTAGATCTTCAAAATTTCTAAAATAACATACCTGTTAGAGATGCTTACAATACCTAAATTTAAAGATGTTATAACCCTTATAAGAGTACCACACCTGATAACACCTTAAATTTGCTTTTCAGGTATCACCTGTTACAACCACCAGATGCTATTGGGTTTGTCTAACTGTTAAATTTAACATCTCTATGATTCTTCTTAGCTTAGTAACTCCAAGGCCCAATAAAACTAATCTAAATAGATGTAAGTTGGTCTAAACACTCACTGTCAAGAAAATTAAGAGAGTTGATTTTTTTCTTAACAAGGTATTAAAGATGTAACATTGTCACCAAATGATGTCGTTTCAGAGGGGAAGTTATAACCAACCAATGTATAAACTGGTGAATCCCAATACTATAAAGATTAAAACAAAAAAAAAAAACAAAAGCAGTCAATTTTCATTCATAAGCCTCAAATCAGCAAACACAAGCTTTCACAATTCACTCTATAGATCATCTGTCACAATTCTTCATTCACTCTATAAACCGAAATCGCGTAACAAACAAAAAAACGTTCTTTCTTTTCTTCACTGAGCGTTTCCATACATCTATGGCTGATGGTACGAATCTGTTGTCTGTTCCGGTGGTTGCGTATCATCCGGTTGCCTAAACGCAGAAACATGAGGATGGTATGCACTTCCTTCCTGCTGCGGCTGCTGAGTGTCGTTAGGCTGCAGAAATACAGGAATGTCTGAGCTGTTTCCTTCGGTATCGGTGGCGATTTCCCTCACATCGGCTATTCTTGCTTCAGTGGCCTCTATATCGTTCCATTCACCATCACCAATTGGACGGATGCCGGTTTGGTCCACTGCTGGTGCTGGGTGGACTAAACTTCTTTCTGCCACCGGGATGTTCCTAGAAACGCTAAGGCAAGCTTTATCGACGTTTTCTTCGGAAGGGTGCACGTGTTTTGTTAGGGGCTGAGTATCGGCGTCTGAGCAAGACTCCCCTCTCTCCTCCAGGACTTCCTTAGTATTCTCCTGCTGCCTGCTAATAAAACATAAGCATCAAATCAGCAACAGGGGGGGGGGGGGGGGGGTTGAATTAGAGAGTGAGAGGATCAGTTTCAGAGGAAAACCGCAAAAAAATGAAAAACTGAGAAACACCCTTGATCTGGATGGCATGCACATGTGCATACAAGTAACATACAGACCTATAAAACAGCATCACTTACTTATATGCACATGTGCATACCGCCTGGAAATAAATGGTCCAAGGTGTTATTTTTTTAATTTTTCGAGAGGTTTTCCCCTGAACCTCTTAGAGATAAACACCAAACATTATCACATTGTTTTTCTCCACACCAAGGCTATGTGCAAATTAGCCGATAAGCTACTTGTAGCTGAAAATAACTGATAAACTAGTCATGTTTGGTAAACACTAATTCATGAGCTAGATGACAACGTAAATTGGCCTAAAAACATGTTGAAAAGTAACTTTCAAAAACCTAGCTTATGGCTAACCAAACAAGGCTTTTACAATAAGCTCAAAATAAGCTAGCTTATGGTCACCAAACATAATGTCCCATAACACATCAAAAGTGCGTTTGGTACACGGGGTAGGACATGGACAGAACAAAATTTTGTTGTCCCGCGTTCAACGCGACATTTGGACTTGTACAGGGCTAAGTGGGACAGAAATGCATTTTTTTTCCGCACCAAAATAGGTGGAATAAAAACCGGGGAGATGGAACAAGGTAGGTAAATTACTAAACTGCCCATATCAAATTAAAACCTTTCACAATTCTTGCACCTGCCTACATCACTCTCGCCCATCCAGTCCAGTCTAGTCTAGTTTGCACATAACACAAACACCCCAAGGAACATAACAGAACTACAAAATAAAGAGGTAACGCAGTATATTGAGATGGGTTCAACCAGCTAACAAACCTCTTAAGCTGTAATTGTAACATATTAATGTACGCCAAAAGCTCTTGATTCTGATTTCTAGCGGCAATCTCATTCTCTGTTGCCTCCTTTATTGCAGCTTCAGCCTCTGCCTCCTTAACTCTGACCTTCTCCTCAGCCCTGACAACCGCTCCTTCTAAGATGACTACACGTTCCCTAGCTTTTGCAAGCTCAGAACGCCATAAAAGCGCCTCCTGATGAGAGGAGTCTCGTTGCTTGATAAGCTGTTCTCTTTCTTTAGTCAAAACCGCGACTTTTTCTTCAGAATCTCTTAGCTATATAACCAAAATACCAATTTGAAATTATCATTCTCATTTTATTTCTCCATATGTAAAATCAGCACATGTTAGTATGCTACTCCCAGTCCCAAAATAAGGGGCCGCTTATAAACGCTTACCCAGTAAGCGCTTACCAAGTCATTTACCTTATTGCATGGGCGGACCTATGTAGGTGCCGCCGGTGGCACGTGCCACCGTAACGTTCTTCCGTCACAGTGTAAAAAAAAGAGGGTTATGAAAGGTGCCACCGTATTAATTTGATGTGTGCCACCATAAATATTTTGAAACTGTAGTAAAAATGCAAACCCTTCCTTGGTTGAGGTGGTAAGTTCCTTGCTTTTCAAAGGGGAGGTCATGTGTTCAAATCCTATTTGTGTCATTTTTTAGTTTTTATCTTTTAATATCATATTTTTTATGTTTTTAAAAAATTTGTAATATAAGAATCGAACCCGAGACCTTTCATTTAAAAAACAAAGAACCAACCATTAAACCGCTATTCTTTTTATTAAAAATTTTTTATATATTTTTGTTATAATAAAATGGTGCCACCGTTTGAAAAAATTTCTAGGTCCGCCCCTGCCTTATTGGATGAACATGGCAAGGGGCAATAATCTTACCCAGTAAGAGCAATGACAACGATGGAGGTATATATGTAAAACTTGATAAGTAAAGGTATATATGTAAAACTTGATAAGTAAAGGTATATATGTAAAACTTGATGCTCCTACCAACGGAAAGGAAAATGTTGAACAAGAATGTCTACGAACCTTCAAACTGTAAGACATTGCTTGTTTTTCCAACTCTTTCTTTAAGCGCTCAACTTCTGAACTCGCAATTCTCCTTTGCTCATCCATAGTATGAGCTGCAGATGCTGCACCTTCTGCTGCTTCAGCTGTCTCAGTAAGTTTCTCCGCTATCTCTTTTATTGTTGAATCCCTAGCACGAATATCCCTCGCCAAGTTCTGCAGCTCCTCGTCTTTTACTCGTAGTGTCTCCTATGGTAATAATTATCACTTCAGTAAGTGGCAGATAATGATAATTCTCAAAGAAATCATTTAATTAAACAAAAGTTTATTAAGCCAACGCCAAGATTTGCAGTTTGTCGAGAGGGCCTGTATGAAAGGTCCCAATTAAGACGTGAAGAGCCGAATACAGTATGCTTGTAATGAGCTTACCAATTTCATATCCAAAGTACAAGGAACCATCTTAGAAAGTTAATAGAATTTATAACATCGCTACATACAAAAAGTGAAATATAAACCATTAGCCATTTATATGTTATGTTCATATTTTGCTTTCTTTTTATCTATTTTAACTATGATCGGATAATGGGTTTAGAAATAGTTTTATGGCACTTGCAACATAATTTATACCTTCATGATTGTCAAATCATCCATGATAGGGCCATCAGGTGTTTTGTTCATCACTGATCCCAAAGCATTTCTCCTGGCAATCTGCAGTGCAGCTTCAATTTCTTTGGATGATTCCAGGGCAGTTGAATTCGCAGCAGCAACAACAGCAGAGACCGTCCCTAGTTTTGCAGAACTATTTCCAGCTAACGAATTCACAGCTTCCTTGTGAGCCCTTAATACCAACTGCGTTGCACTGTTGTTTTTGTAGGAGATAAAAGCATTCATTAGTAAGTTAATTGTTCACAATGATGGGAAATTTGTGTCTGCTTCTTTGCACAAGTAAGTTACAACACACTTGATGTAAAAATACATCACAAAAGCCAAAGCTAACAAGAAACCAAAAGATAATAAATCATGAGTCATGACATTTTGGGATCTCTTGATCCCTTCCAAATCAAGCCAAGCCTTGCAAGCATCTTTTGCCACACTTTTACCAGCCTGCCTTGATTTAAAGCTTCATAAAATCCTAACAGCATGCAGAACCTTTCCAAAAAGCTTGTATTTTTAATTTCTCCATTCTATAAAGTGGAATCCTTTCTGGATCTTGTGGATTCGTGGTTATAATCACTTGGATAATTTCTGATTGTTGTTTTGATAGCATTTCCCAAATGCTATGTTTCGACCCATTACGCCTTAGGTTTCACAAAATCAGTATTAGGACACATCACGGCAGAAAACTTGAGTATATATATACACTAGAATAAAGTCATTAAACCATTATATATGTTTCTAAGAAAGATTGACGGTTATAGGGTAGTTACCAGTTAATAGATCACTGGACAATAATTATAACAGCTTGTGGATAAGGTAAAAACAGGTTAGAGGCCGACTCAGAAGCTCTGAGTCTTAACCTTCTCAATCAGAAGCTTCTGGTACAACTCAAGGCTTTTGAGTCCATACTTACATTGTGTTCTCGAAACTCATTTTACGAAGGAAAGGAAAGAAAAGTGAGGGAAAGGGGAGGAAAGTAAAAAATACTCGTGTTCTCAAAAAAAATTAGGAGAGAAAAGAAAGGAAACGGAAAGAAAATAATGTTAAGTTTCTTCCATAACTTTCCTCCCAAATGTGGGAGGAAGGGGAAGGAAAGGAAATTAAAACTAATTATTAAAATTACTAAAACTATTATTTAAAATAGCTTAGGAGATCATAGTTGGAATTTATTACATATTTTCCTACTTTTGAAGATTCTAAGATTGTGAGAATTCCTTCCATAGGTTGCTGATAGTTTCCTAGTTGTATCTCCTCATACATAATAGGGCGTGTACCAATAGAAAAATAACAAGAAATAATTATCCTTCAATAATTTATAGCATTGGTATGTAAAAAACTGGCAACTATATGGGGGGTGTACTCAAGTATAAAGAAACAAAAAGATAACAAGGAAAACATCATACGAGTGACCAGTACACCAAATATTACAAAGTATGCCTCAATGACTATACATAAAAAAATTCCCACTTCCATGAGTACTACTTCATGATCCCCGTATCCCTTGATCTATATATACACATACATAGTGCTTGTGTGATGAAAATAAGACACAGGAATTTACTCAGGAGTCAGAAAGACAAACTAATTACTAAAGAAGAGTCATATGATGGATAAGAGAAAGGTCTTCTCGATGGTCAACCACAAAAGGAGAGACCAGACAATGGCCTAATGCATATCTTAAAAGTGATCATGGCTAAAGAAAAACTAATTTAAATTTGAGGAAAGCAAAAGAATTGAATAACTCACTGCAATGTCGCCACCCAAGCTCTAGCAGCACCTGGAGTTTCTGCACAGAGAAAATATTCTTTTTTCGGTGGTGTTGCAATATCTAATATATCAAGTCAGGGTCATACATGTACATGTTTCTTCCATTCCCGTATTTGAGATATTACAACATAATATGAATGCAAATGAATGATTATCTCTGAATCTTTTGCGCTAATACTTGCATATCTTTTGATTCTTCAAAGGAAGAGAAAACAAGTTCAATTTAAATAAAGAAAAATAACAATATGTAATAGGGGTGGATACAAATAATGCAGTTATCATACTTCGGTAGTCCACTGAAAGTAAAAAAATATAAATATTAGATCCAAATCATTTGACCTCCAACATATGCCTTTCAGATTGATGTAATAATGTTCAACAATGATCTTACTGGAAGTTATAGGGTGATGTCATGATTGTGCTATTCGAATCAAAGGTGATTGTTCCTTTGACATTTGGATCATTTCTCCTGATTCTGCAGACATTTATAATTGTTAGAATTAGAAATAGACACACTTGAAATGGGAGAGTATTTGATGCGCAAAATCTTACTTGTATTCCATTTTTCCTGTTGTTGGGTCTAAGATCACCCATCTCTCGTTCCATTTCCTCAACTATTGCAATAAACAATGAAGCAGAGGTCAGAAAACAGCTAGCTAATAGTCTGTCATCTTCCTTTATAGACGTAGAACAATTTTAATTATAATTACTATATGTGATCAAAAATCAATAAGACCAACTGGAATAAAATAGATAAATAACACAGGGGTTTATCAAGAGGTCCTTGCAGGAAACCCCACAGCGAGGAGAGCAAGATTTCTGTAGAAGTTATGGAGAGAAAAATCACCAAAAACCCTATCACAACTTCCTGCTTTCGAAAATGGCCAGGAGAAAAGAAAACAATGAACCTTCCTCGTATACTTCATATGATACACAAATGCATACATACAATGATACAACTAGAGTCGGTAGGTTACTAGATAGGCATAAAATGGACTGAGCCAAAAATGCTTAATTGGCTGCCTCTGCATCAAGCTTTCACCTACAATTTCGGTTAGTTAGACCGCTTAATTGGGTTCCTAGAAACTAACCACCCCCCTTTCGACTCATTTACACACATTGACACAACTATCATACATGTGATGCCAGCATCCATGAAGAAGACTTGTGAAGTTACTTCTTTGAGTCGCAAGTGTAGTAATTCAGTCTGTACTTCAGATCAAATGGTGCATCCATAACTTCTTTCTTCCACAAAGTTCCCTTCCCATAACTGATAAGTCCTCATGCTCCTAATTTTCAAGATTCCTAATTTTCATTTATTTAGTAGTCTCTCTTCTCCTGATTGTTAATTGGGCTAAGTTCCATAAGATTATAGCTTCCATCAAATATTTGGGAATTTAAGTTTCCACTGTTCCCCAAGTAGAACTAGGGTTTCATTTCCCTATAAGTAAAGTCATAATTCACAAGGCTTTTAGACTAGTTCTGAAAAAATTGGGGGTTTCTCTTTCAATTGAGTAAATCAAATCCAACAAAAAACAGAATTGTGAATTCCATGATCTCTTTCAGTTTTTTCCAAATCACATTCCTAATCGTCAACCAAAAAAAACATTAATTGAAACCCTACTCAAGATCATCAACCAAATTAGGGTTCGAATCAACCAAATTCCCTAGTCGAAAACTGAAGTGATACAATTCCAATTTCCAAAACCAAAAAGAAAAGGAAGAATAGAGTGAGTTACCGTTTCAGATCGCTTGAGAAGAGGACCCTGCAAGAGGTTTCTACCCGACCCGGATGCCAACTGTCGTTTGATCTTATCCAAACTGGCCTCGGTATCTCCCCCATCTCTCTGAGATAGATATAGATAACAACAATTGAAATGAATTAAATTAAGCTCTTATTAGAATTGAAGCAAAAAGGAAAGAGGAAAAAGGAAACTGACCAGAGAAGATGCCCCATTTGTAGCCATTAGTAGTAGAAGAAAGAAGAAGAATAAATCTCTGAATAAAGATTCAGAAGAAATGAAGGATGATCTATCTATCTGATGAGTTTATGAGTTTGTTGTAGTTTGCAGTGAATTTGGTGGATTCGGCAAACAAGAGCTATCGGAGTTCCGTTCCGACACGATTGCCGACGACTTATAATAACATTTCACTAAACTACAGTTTTCGTCCCTGGGGTTTGTCAAAAATAACATTTTTGTTTCTAAAGTTTTGAGGTTACAAACCATCATGTCCGTCACGGACTACATAGACCAAATTTGTTGTTATTCTTAATATTTCAATCTTTATTAAATCTCTAAACATTGGATATGGTTATTTAAAAACAAACTAACCAGAATTAAATAAACTTCAATAATTTTATAAGAAAATTGATTACTCGCATAAATATGAAACCACTAAATAATTCTTTAATTTCTAATAGTAGTTTTATGAACATACTTTAAATATTTCCTATACGAGTCTATTCGTCAAAAAGCCACATACAACAAAACATGCATTTTGTCTTCCAGTGTGCTGTGGCGGATTGGTTAACGCTCGAGGGTTCATAGCGCCCTAACCGAATTCAAGCCTTCCCGTGTACATGTCTGGCGACATTTAAGTGGGGTCATATTTAGCTTCCAAAATTGCCTCAGGCTTTGGCCCGGACACCCTTCCAAAAACAAAAAATGCTATTTTTTGTATATTTTGTCAAAACTTGCAACATATTTACATTACAAGATATACAAATTAGAAACAAACGAACCAAGCAAAAACCATCTACAAGAATAAAATGTATCAACAACTAACATCATCGTGGTGTCGGCTACATTCATATGAAATATAATTGATATGACGGATGTTCTAATACACATGGGTTATACATACACCACTCTCTAAAACACTTCTCCTATACTGGTTCGACTATCATGAAAAATAAAAACCATAATATCGCCCAAATTCGAACCCGAACCTCACAATATGATTTCAACCTCATACAAAATGTCAAGTAGGGCATCGACCGGATATACACAATACACAAAATACCGGCCTTCCAACCCCTTTTTTGTAAGCAAGTATAATAGTTTGGGCTTTTGAAAAGAATAAACTTAGCCCGCTCAATCTTTTAGGCATGGTTCAAGTTTTTTGCTTTGGGCTTTTTGAACCGGACTTGGACTCTTTGTGGATCTTTAGAGCCGAATAACGACCAACAGTTGGGCTTCGAAAAAAAGTTAGCCCGACTGGCCTGACCCAAGTCTTTGCTTCGGGCTTCTTAGACGGGCTTGGACTTTTTATGCATCTCTAACCTCATAAAGATTGGGCTTCTTATCGGGCCTCTTCTCTATAGATTAATGATTAATCCAACTACAACCCAATTCTTTCCTAATTGACTTATTAACCATCTCCTTTCTCACCTTTAAACCATCTTCCCAGTTACCATCTTCACAATAAATTTTCGACAACAACACATACCCCGCATTAGTCTCCGGAAACATCTTGAACAATTTTCCCGCACCAGCTTTTCCCAGCTCTACGTCCCCGTGTATCCGACATCCGTTAAGAAACGATCGCCATATACCCGGCCAAGCCAGAAACGGCATCGATTCAATCACACTTTTGGCTTCTTCCAAATATCCGTTTCTCGATAGCAAATCAACCAAACAACCATAGTTATCCGGGGACGGATCCATTTCGTAATCTAATGAGATCGATCTGAATAATGAACGGCCAAGATCAACAAGACCCGCATGATTGCAAGCCGATAAAATCGACACGAATGTGGATTGACTCGGCTTCAGATTGGTGGGTTTCATCATCTCGTAAACTTCCATGGCTTCCGTTGCACGGCCATGGTTAGCGTACGCCATTATCATTGTGTTAAAAAGAGCCACATCAGCGAACCTGCAAGACTGGTGAAAAGCGATGCCAGCGCTTGTGATATCGCCGCTTTTTGCGTAAGCGTCGATGATTGCGCTAGAAACGTGTTCGTTGGTATCGAGCCCGATCGTGAAAACCCGTCCGTGGACGGACTTCGTTAGGTCGAGAGACCCGATGCTAGCACAAGCATTCAAAACGCTACCGAAAATGAAACTATCAGGATTTTGTCCATCTTCTTTAATACGGTCGAGAAACCCGATGGCTGTTCTCGTGTGGCCTTGCTCTACCAATGTAGAAATCAGAGCACCCCACGAGACCAAATCCATTTTATCGTCAAAGAAAGCGTAAGAATCAGTCAGAAATCCGAATTTAGCATAACCGCGGATTAGCGAACTACATACATACCCATTGGAAGCGAAACCGAATTTGATTATAATCCCATGAACTTGTCTACCAACTCCCACATTTTCGGTCTTGAAACACGCTTCCACCACACAAGAAAAGGTGCGCTCATCTGGTTCGACACCCGAACCCCATAGGTCAGTAAAGAGCTTGACGGCTTCTCGATCACAATTCCAGTTATACCCATGAATCATTTCATTCCAGTTTTGGATGTTTCTCAAAGGCAACGAATTGAAAATCGAGCGTGCGGTTTCTTCGGCACCGCATCTACAGAACATGTTAATAAGACAGTTGGAGACATGAGGCTTACTGTCTAATCCAAGCCGAACCGCAAGACCATAAAACTGCAGACCTAAATCAACCTCAAGAAGATCTCCGCACATTCGAAACAAAATTAAGAACGTTATCCGATTGGGCTTTAACCCCGAGAACATAAAATCAGCGAACAAGCTCACGACCCGTTCCACTCCTGCAATCTGAGAAGAACCGGCTAAAACGGTGTTCCAAGATGCCATATCTTTGTCCTCCATTGTTTCAAAAAGCTTCCAAGCGTAATCATTCACACCAGTTTTGAAATACATATCCATCAACGCATTTGTTAGCGTAGTTGCCGATTCAAATCCATTTCGAACGATCAGACCGTGAATCTGGCTTCCGAAATCCCGCTCAGACGTAATCGAACACGCGTTGAGAGCATGAATGAAGGTGAATTCATCCATTAGGACTCCTTTAGAGTGCATGGAAGACACAGTATTCACAGCTTCAAGGCCATACCCACATTGTGCATACCCTCCAACCATAGCATTCCAACACCCAAGATCTGAACCATTCAGACCCTCGAAGAACCGTTCACAAGTCTCAATACCTCCATACTTGGAATACATGTGCAGAATCGAGCTACCCACGAAACCATTTCTTTCCATTCCAATCTTGACAGAAAAACAATGGATGCTGAGACCAAAGTCGATGGCTCCGGTACTGATACAAGCTTTCATGATGCTACCTAAAGCAAACTCGTTCGGCATGAAACACCCGGTTCGTATCAGATCAACAAATGACTCTAAAGCCACCCGAAACTCCCCGTTTTTATTCGCTCCGGATATTATCAGGGTCCAAGAAACCAGATTTCTCATAGGCATTTCATCGAACACCTTGTGTGCATCCGCAAACACCCCACAATTGGAGTACATTTTGATTGAATTGTTTTGAGAGAAAATGTCATTTGATAAACCAAGTTTGATTATCTGACCATGAACTTGGCTTCCAAGAACAGATGATCTTGAGCTTTCAGCCAAATTGAGAGCTTCTGTTACAGCGGTTACATCGTTTAAATGAAGGTGTGGGGTGAAGAACCTTTTTGGGTGATAGAAAGATTGGGTAGTGAAGATGGAGATATGCCTTTTTAGGGCTAATAAGCGTCGCATTTACACGAGAAGAAGCTATTAGCTTCTATCCAATGCCAGCAAAGTATTCAAGAAAGCCATGGGTGGAAATGGCCAAAGCCCGATGCCTAGCATGCTGATTGCTGACAGGTCAAGAACTCCATTATGTACTAAATCATAGATGCATCATATACAAGACCATGCCAATTTAAGAAAACGTGAGGATGAATCTCAATCGCACATCTTCGGTTACGGTGGAAGCAATCACGGAGGATTGACGCGATTCAAAAGCTACATTTATTGACCGGATAAGTGACTGAGATTCGTTGTAACATTTTATTAAAAGGTTATGTTTCTCGTATAAACCTTTCTCTACAAGTCTACATATATAGAGGAAGGTTCATACGATAAGCAATTTCTGCTACTCATCTTCGGTTACGATGGACGTGATCACGGAGGATTGACACGATTCATGGGAGGATAGAGATTATTAAAAGGGGAGACCGGTCAAAGCCGTCTTTACTGACCATATGAGTGGCTGAGATTGTTTCTCACGTTTCTTAAAAAGTTATGTTTCTCAATTGAACATTTCTCTCTCTCTCTTCTATATATATATATATACACACACATACATATACTAGCTACCATTTAAAAAAGTGATGGCCTCGGCTTGTAAGCTCTGACATCATCGCCACATCACATCTTAAGCCATTATATTATATGGTACCAAAGTCTTTTCTCAATATCATATATCAACCAATTATAAATTAATGCAAAAATTTATATTGCGTATCAACCAATTGTACCTGGTACCAAAATTTTAAAGGTTAGTACATACTAGTACTCTTTTGTACCAACTTCAAACAATAAACATGAAAACTTATCATTTTATTCAAATTTTGAATTTTCAGGTAACACATACAAAGTTTAAGGGTTTTTAATGGTAAAAAATAAAAATTCCAAATACAATTTTCAAACAAAATAGTTAAGTTATACTATTTAATATTCGATATGTAAGAAATACAGAAAATGTAAATTTTATATACCTGCGACACGTGCTATACGGTAAAACTGTTAAGGTGTACATAAGCACGTGTTATATGGTAAAACTATTAAGGCGTACATGAACTTCTAAGTCACACGTATAGAATTATGATTATTGGATAATCAGAAACCTAAACAAACATAAATTGTTAATTGTCACTCTAGAAAAATAATTAATGTACATATTTAAATGTAATTATGATACATTTATATATAAGTCTATTATGATTAATAAAATTAAATAAAAATTTTTAATGAGCTTTTAAAAGATGGCCTTGTCACATGTTTGGGAGTTGGAATCTACTATAAATCTTGAAAGATAACATCTAAACACATGGTGGTTTGTTTAGATATAGTTAAATGTATCATTGAATCTAAAAATCATTTTTTTATGAAATGTTTTCTTAAAAAGGGTAGCCTAAAATACATTTTCCCTTGTGTTTAGATGTTATCTTTCAAGATTATCAAGGTTACTTTTAAAATTAGGTTTCTGATTATCAAGGTTACTTTTAAAACTAAACCCTACAAAAACAAATAAGTAATTAAATATCTACATACCATGGTAAACAACTTTCTAATTGTAAATGAGTAAATGAACCATGTATGAATACTTGGTATAGTACTACCAATCAACCATAATTGTTACCAAATTAATTAGTATAATAGTTACACATGTTAGTAGGTTTGGTACAAAATTGTCACCCTTAGGTAGCATCATGAACTTCACATACGTAGTTTGGCTCGCCTAAAACGTAAAGAAACCAATCGATGTTTCAAACTTCATGCATTCATCTGCTTCATTCATACATAAAAAAGCCAAAGGAAGAATTACAAGTTTCCTTTGCATTTATATTTACATAATTTGTCTAAAATGTTTTCTTCTCGCAATCGACAGCATTTCTTGCACAACGAAAAACCAAATGTTCAAAGGGTCAATCACTCCAAAAAAAACCCATGTTGTTGAAAATCCATGGAGATCTCAACAACTACTTACAAATATATCTTCATACAGAACTGAACTTGGGCAGCAAAAATCAAGCATTGTTGATTACTACAAAACCAGATTCATCTCTTTCTCATCCAAGTCTATAGGTGGAAGTGACAACTTTCCTAGTTGCTTCCTGTTTAGCAAGAAACATTCAGTCTAACTCTTTAACCATAAACTTTCATGATATAATTAACGTTAATGAAGTTGTATTGACTAGAGGGTAAGTAGTAATTACTATTTCTCATCATTCAAAATATGCAAATATGTTGGGTTTTTCAGACTTTTCCCATTAAATTGATCACTTACTTCCATAAAAGACCTTAGATGCAAATGGTAAATGGTAATCCCCGAACTCAATTCAAGAAAAACAAGAATTTCATGATCCCTCATGCCATTGTGTATCTTAGGGATGGAATGAGGTTCATTTAAGGCGTTTCCTCCCCCATCTCTATGATCCCAAGTATAATGTATCTCAGGGACGAGAATACACCAGAGGGTCATTGGCCCAACAGTACCAAGGTAACTGATAATGCTCGGACTGTGGGAGGTCAAGGGTTCAAACCTCACATATTTGTATGTACATTTCTTGTTTGCAAATATATGTATCAATGAATTATTTAATAACAGTTTTTGAGAAAATGTACACAGCAGATGTATTATGCATATCTTTGATTCTAAAATGTAATAAAAGACCAAGAACAAAGTATCTCATACCTCTCAGCAACAAGTTTATCCTCATATAAAGCCTTCTCCAATCTTTCCTCAAATGGTGTAGCATGCCAACTAACTTTCTGATCCTGCATAACAAAATCAAATGCAAATATTAAGTCTGACATTGTTTCTGTTATATACAAAAGATATAGAAATTGAGCAACTTTTACCTCTTTGTACTTGTTAGTTGAATTAGGGATTCCATTGCCATCCCACCACTTGGGTGGCAAAGGAGGAGCTTCATCGGCATTCCAGTGGGCCGCAACCATCCCCAGGATAGGCCTATCCCCAGGAGTTTTGCCAAAGTCACGGAGACCTTGAGAATTGGGAAGAAATAAACGGCTGTTGCGCCCTTGATGGGCCTGCTTTGGTGGTAACCAGGATGACAAACTAGTATCCACATTCAGCTCCTTGTCAGTTGCAGCTGCTCCACCTTCCACTTGTGACCGCGGATTTTCTTTGTCAGCAAGGTCAAGATGTTCTTCCAATTCAACAGAGCCATCGTTGGAACCAAAACTTTCCTCTGCCAGTTTCTTCAACTGAGCTGCGTTTTCCACGGGGTTCAGCACTGGGTGCACATACTGAGATCTGATCCTTGGATTCTTCCCAATTGCCTTATTATGTAAATATGAAGGGAAGACAGTGCCAGGGGTTTGCATATCATCAGTTAAATCGTGAGGGGTGGGGTAAGGTGAAGGCTTTGAAACACTGTAATCATCTGGCAATCCAGATGGCTTTGGTTCTTGGCAAGTAACTTCAGACAAACAACTTGTTGAATACGAAGATGCATCAACCTCGCAATCGAATCGAACAGATTTGTTTCTGCGCTGCATGCTTGCAACCGAAGGAGTAAATGAAGCTGTGGAATTCTGTTCCTGAGTAACATGCACATCAGCAACTTTGACATCATGTCCAACTCCATAGCCTCCAGAAGAGCTCGTATAGAGCCTTTCTCTATTTTGCACTGTCACGCAACTATAGAACACAACCATAGGCACAAAACAGTCACCTTTCTGATTGTCACAAGCATACCTCTCATACTAAAAAATAAAAATAGAATAATAAAGTGTATCATAGTATGTATTCTAGAATTTGAAGGAAAGACTGGCATTTGTAGTGGTTTCCGAAATCAGAATGAGCAGAACTTGAGCAAATGTCAATTGACTAGACTACACAAAGCCAGCAAACCATCGTTTCAGTTATTGCTGAAATAGGAATTACCTGTCTGGTGAATGTGATGAAGAATCTGATTTATTCTCCCATTCTTCAAAGAGTTTGATTGGAGAAGGCTGTTGATCAGGTTGCTTCTCTAGTTTGAGCTCGTCAATACTAGCAGCTTGAAGCCATGAATGAAATGCTGAAGATGCTGCATCTCCATTGTGAGGTTCTGAATCTTTCAGTTTCCGAATTTCAGCTGGTGTATGTGGTAAAGTACCACAAGCTTTGAGAAACTCAGCCTATAGAATTACATTTCTAGTTAGATGGTCAGTCAAACCAGAGCTTGAAGTTGGATATTGTAACAAATTTGAGCATCAACTGTCTACACTCATTTTTCATCATCTAATTCATGAATAGAGATTTATTTAGCAGCAAGTTTCGCATTCAATGCTCCATCTATTAAGCTAAAGATGTATTTCATTTTTATAGTAAATCTCTATAATCCTAAGATTAAAGCTTGACAAGGAACTAACTTGAACATCTGTCGAGTAAAACGCTATAAGCCAGCCACTTCTGTTCAGTTATTTAGGCAGTCAATAGTCAAATACCTTTTTCCCTGTTCAACCCATACAGTGAAATAAAGTTCTAGTTCTATTATTCTCTTGTTATCCTTATCGGATACTGGCGTAAATTACCAATTAATTTGCTATTAACAAATGCTTGAATATTCTGCCACTTGTCTGGCAATCCCTCTGATGTGTTCTTTTTTCTGAGCAACCAACTAACCAATGATTATCTAAGTTCACTTTATCACTCCAAAATGGATGGTGAACTGTTGGAGTATCACATCGGCTAATCACGGACTAATCCAATTGTGTATATGTAGGGGTCTCAATATAAGTACTCTTTAGAGAGAATGAGAGGTCACACATAATCTGAAGAGTGTGGTCAAATAAGCTATTCCATGATGCAGCTAAAGATGCAATACTGCAATCATACTTATATATGAAGTACTACAACTAACATGGTATATAATCTTCAAAATGAAAGCTATACATAATTTTAGTTGGGTTAAGAAATGACTGGTTGGACCAAAATTTGAAAATGCATTTATAGGTTTTAGTATATAGTAAGAAGTTTCGCCTTTAAGATTTAGTACCCAACCATCCATGGTGTTAAATAAGCCTTCTTCTTTCTTAACAAACGGCTTTTCATGTCTCTCATGAGACCTAACATCAACCAAGAGCATTTTATTAAGGATCTTCACGTACAGTACCATCGAGGCAAAGGCCACTAATATAGAATTTGGGCATTGAATGTAACAGATTTAAAAAGGAGATAGCCTCAAGGCCTGAAGAATGAGGCTATCTTTTACTTCACCCAAAAGATTACATGGTTAAAGCAGACTATTGGAAAAGTGAATACAACAAACTGTACACGAAAATACGAAATCATTTGATTAACCATCCTACCTTCATATGGCTAGAAAACAAAGATTGCCTGTCAGCAAAAAAAGGTGATCAAATAGTGTAGTGGGTCTGTGACAGAAAAAGAAGGTAAAGTACATTTACATAAACCAAAGTAATCCACAATTTGCAAATCTGCAGGGTCCTCTAGAAAGCTACATGAAAAGGTTAAAAAGTTATTTAAATACGAAACCAAAATTTTGAAGAGCCTTGTGCGAGAAGTGGACACCTACATAAACAAAAAGGCATAAAGCAGCCTGAGACTCTAAGGGGCATTTAATTGGTTTTCATTGAAACCTGTATGAATAAAGATGTCTGTGTGAATTAATCTGTCAGTATAGATTGGGAAGATTTTTGTTTGAGAGGGACTTTCCTACATGGAAGGAGCATGTTTTTTAATTGAGAGCAGCTAGTTTAGAAAAAACTTGGCTTGGTGCATAAAGCTTCCTCCAGAATCTTACCGAATAAACCACTTCCTATATCATTAAGCCACTAACAAAGGGTTCATGTATAGCTAGCCGAAGAAGTTGTGTGTCCGAAAGCAAATAATTGTGGACAAATTCCAAAAGCAAACAAAAGATTAAGTTCCATCATCAGAAAAAGGGACAAATAAAAGCATGAAACGAAATCTCATCTTACTTGGACAAATAAGTTAAAACTTATGCATCATGCTTCTTAAAAGTTACAGTTTATTGTGACCCAATGCCTTTCGAGTTGTGACTTCCTTATATGATCATATTCGTTACCAACACTATTTGCAGCTGAGATCTCAATATAGAAGCCAATAAAAATAAAAATAAAAAAATAATTACCTCAGCTTTCAGCTCATTCAAATTATTATCAGCAACAGCAGATCCTAAAACTCCACCTTTCCTGTCCTTAGATGGCGATAGATCTCTATCTTCAGCTGAAATTTAACATATAATTTTCACAAAAATATATTATTAACCTTGAAAAACAATATCAGAAACATAAACGCGTTTTTTGGTAAACTCAAAGTAGCTTATAAGCTAGCGTATTTCTTGTTTACATGTTTGGATGAATAAAAAGTAGCTTAAAAGCTTAGCTTTTTGATATAGCTTTTTGTAGCCTTTCCCAGTTATACCTTTATTAAATTTAAAAAAAATTACCTCAAGGGGTGTTTGGGAGTGTTTATTAGCTTATCAACTTTTCCGAAAAGTCAAAAAAGATTGTCTTCCTAAAAACTGCTTATATCTTCTCCAGGATGTCATAAGCAGTTTACCCAAACACTTCAAAACTGCTTATTACTTTCCCAGGAAGCTAATAACTTACAAGCAGTTTCAAATAAGCACTCCCAAACACCCCACCCTCTTTTGGTCATTTTACATACCCATAAGCTAGTTTTTGCCAAACATAATTTGTTCGTAAGCTAGTTTATTAGCTACTAGCTAGCTTATTAACTGCCGAGCTTAATAGCTACCAAAGAAATTAAGAGCACTGATCAGCTCACCTTCAGAAAGTAGCAAAGACGATAAACGATTTCTACCTCCAGATGCAACGGGATCCTGAATTTAAGCATCAAACGTCAAAACACAAAATTCTTCAATCTTCTACCATATTTAGCCTCGAAAACTCACCTTGGGGGTCGAATCGGTCGGTTGAGAGAGGAGATTAATCGGAGGACGACGGTCGTCTTTGAAACGGAAACATCCAAAGAAACAGCCCATCGTCCTACGAAGAAATTCAACAATTTCAAGATGAATCAAGGAGTTTAATTAAACTTCAAAATTCAGCTTGAAGAAACCCTAGGGTTTGTGTTTGAGTTTGGGAGATGAACGTTTTTTTTTTTTTCAATTTTTAAAGAAGAAGAAGAGACAGAAAACGAGGGAATGGGGATTTCAAAATTTGAAGGCTGGTCCCCTGAATTTCGTACGACGTCGTTTTCTACTTTCTAATCCGACAAGATAACTTTTAAGTTTTAATATGTACAAAAATCAATTTTCCAAAGATTCAAATATTAGAATTTGAGTTGATTTTAGTGGTTTTTCATCTAATTTAAGTTTTTTAATTTATAAGTTTCATTTACAGATTTACTATTACGTATGTAGTTTATTTTTTAATCTTTTAATTTTTTATTTTTTTATTTTGTACTTTTATTATGTATAGATAAATAATATATATAAATTAAAATGTATTGAAATAAATATTTTAACTTTTTATAAATAAATAATGTTTATTTTTATACTATTGTAATTCGTTCCGTTAATACTTTCGAAATAAGTTCAATATTGAATGTTTTTTTTCTTCATTTTGCACCCTTATCATATTAAAAATTAAATAACATACTTTTTTTTTTCTTTTACAAACTATATCATTATAATTCTTTTATGAATGGTTTCAAAACAAATTTCTTATTAAATATTTTAATTTAATAATATTATAAAGTATCATAAATACGTATATAGATTTTTCAAGAATGATATACATTTTTTTCCAAAAAATGATGCATAGAGATTTTTCTAACATGTACATTTCACATTGTTATCTGTATTTATTTAAATAATACAAATCTTGATACATCATGTAAAATTATAATTTTTTTAAATTCTCACACTATTATCTATATTTATGGTTTTGACCTATAGAGAATAATTGACTTCATGAAATTCATAAATGTATATAGAATGACTTGGACACTAATTGATGTGTCTTAATCTCCTTAAACTATGGTGTGGAAATCCTACCATGGTGTGGGTGATGTTAAAGTTAAGCCTTGGCAATCATATATCACTTCCGTTTTAGGGAATGTTTTTTTTTTCCCAATTTTTAGAGGGTTACACACACGCACACTTCGACAGTAACATTTTTTTGACGACCCCTTGTTTCTAACACAAACCGTTTTTACAACAAGAATCCCCTCCTCTTATTTTTCGCCAACAACCTCCACACACCAACACTGCCTCCTTTCTATTTTGAATTTTTCCCCATCTGCTCACCTTTTCGGCTGATACACACAATGGACCCCCTATACACTTATATACACACGTTAGGAATGAGAGGGTGTGAAATGTAGGTTTTGTGGCTACCCCCGTTCTCTATCTCCATACACAAAAAATTGAAGACATGGATAGAGAGACAAAGACAAAGAGAGTTGTGTGAATGCAGAACGAAGGTTATGGGCCAAGGTTGGTCAATGGTGAGGTATGGGTGGTGGGGACGCAGGTTGGGAATGTAGATGGTGGATCATGGTGGTGCAAGTGGATAAAGGTGATCTAGTGATGCAAGTGGGTGATGGTGTGATGGGTGGTGGTGCGGTTGTGCCGGTCGACAGAAGAGATGGAGATGGCATTTACATATATGTGTGTATAATTTATACAATATTTAAATCTAAATAATAATATAACAATTAGAAAAAAAAAACCACGAAAAGACAAACAAAAAGTAGTAAAACTTAATGCAAAAATGGTTGGAAAGTAAAAGACACAATTACCCACAAAGTTAACGGATTTGTTGGATGGTTGTGTGATGGAGACACCGAATTCAACAGAAAATGCCTACTACATACAGTAAATCCATGATAAGTGAATCAGAATTTCATAAAAATCAAAAAACTATAGAGACTAAATCCATAATTGACTTTAAAACAAAGTAGTTAAACATAAAAACACTCAAATAAATTGTATTATATTATATTTAAAATGTATGAGGAAAATTAAAAAAGAATTTCAAATCAAATGACTAGTTAGTTATAATACAATTTACTTTTCATGTTTTTAATAAAAATACGAGAAATATATGAAAAAACTTAAATGTCCCCAAGTTAAAAGATCACCTGGCTTTATGATTTCGATTTGCCCTTGAAATGGAATAAGTCATTTTTTTATATTAATAAGCCATTATCAAATAATATATAGCTTACTAACAAATATTGCTTTAAAGTATCTCTCTTTATATTATTACTAATCTTCAAAAACCTCACTGTAACAACCATCATGACCCATCGTGGCTCAAGGCATATGTCGTACGTCATGTTATGCCTGACACATCTCATGGTGTAGTGCCTGATTTTTGTAACACGATATTTGACATAACTTATATTTTTAATGTTTTTTTTTAACAATAGTTAACTCACACACACGTCTGTCCATGAGGTATCTGAGAATCATTAGCGCCCATGAACCGACCCACAACCCGACCCATGGTATGGGTATCGCCACATGCTCACCCCATGAATCGAACACGGATAGACAGAAATGCCATCCACTATCCCTCCCAAAAGTGTTACTGACCACTAGACTACTAATGCATTGATTTTTAATGTTTTATTTGTTAGTTTTTAAGACGTAACTTAATCTAAGGGGGTGCTTGGTTTATTTTAGGAAATGAAAATTAAAATGAAAATGGAAATGAAAATGAGCATGAACATTGTATTGATGCTGATTAGGTAACCTCCTATAATCAATAAAAAATTGTGTCATATTAAAAAAAATATTTTCCTCTACTTTGAAAATACAAAAGATAGTCCATTTAACATCAAACGATGAAATGATATATGAAAAAAGTACTAAGTGGAAATACATGAATGATTCCATTATATAATATCAGACAAAGCAACAATTTTCATTATCATTCCCATTCGTTACCCTGCAATACCTCCAACCAAACGTCTCATAAATTATTTTATTATCATTGATTTATCGACTACTAATAGAGAAAACACATATTCATGTATATAATATTATTTTATATGATATAGTTTATTTCATGGTCTCCTCATGACTTAGGCCGTGCGTAGCGGTGGGGAAAGGTTGGGCGGGTTCCGGTACACAGATAAAGAAGCCTAGCGGGATTCTCTTTCACGGGCTCTCCAAGCCGTTGAAAGAGAGCCGTTGCCAAACGGTAAAAATTAAAAAAAAGTATTTTTTTTTCTCATTTTTTACCTTTATATAAATACCTCTTCTACCCAACTTATTTTTTCACACCATTTATCTTTAAACTTTATCACTCAAACCTCTTCTATCTCAAACCTCTTCTCATGGATCGAAACCCCGGATCTTCATCCCGTCCGTCGAAAGGTAAACGTCGGGCGGAACCCGAGGCCTCTTCAAACCCCCTTTTCAATATTGATGTTTCTCATATCGGGTTCGATCCACAATACCCACCCGATTATGCGGTCGAAGTTTCTCCCAAATGTCTTAGTCTCAAAATTTCTCATCCCAAGAGCTCGTCACAAGCTCCTTATCAACCGTTTCCTCATCTCGGGAGCTCTTCACAAGCTCCTCGTCCCGGGTTCCAACCACAATTTCCCTTTTCACAATTTTCTCCACCCAATCGGGGGAGCCCACCCCCTAATTCCAACCACCCGAACCCGTACCCGAACCCGTACAAGATGATGACCCTTCCGATGAGGAAGAGATTTTTCCTCCCCAACCCGCAGATGAGGGGATTCAACCACCACCGACCGAGTTGGAGCGAGACCTGAGGTTTTACACGCCCCGCATGGCTATCTTCGGGGTCGCCGGTTGGCAATTGTTTTGGCGAAAAAATAACGGATCAAAGCCAAACATAATTTCAATTTTTAGTTAATTATGTTGTTTTTTTTATTATGTAATGTTTTATTTTAATTTAGTTAATTATGTAATGTTTTATTTTAATTAATTATAAATCTTATTTTTAATTAACTATGCAATGTTTTATTTTTTATTTATTATATAATTGTTTATTTGTATTAAACAATTAAATAAATTAAAAAGTGAGAGGGTTCAGAGGGTTAGGATACAAGTTATAGAGGGTTGCAGAGGGTTTGTAGAGGGTTG
Organism: Centaurea solstitialis; assembly: GCA_030169165.1. Classification (NCBI taxonomy): domain Eukaryota; kingdom Viridiplantae; phylum Streptophyta; class Magnoliopsida; order Asterales; family Asteraceae; genus Centaurea; species Centaurea solstitialis. The sequence continues at coordinate 72,112,335 of CM058044.1, read as the reverse complement.
GAGGAAAGCTGATGTGTCAGCTGATGTAGCAGTTAGGTTGGGAGGGTTGGGCTACTGATAGCCTTAGGCTATGCGTACCGCATGTCCAGGCTTAGCGGGCTGCGGCATGCAACCATGGAGCTTGGCAGGACACTGCTGTTTTTGTGTGTGAGAAGGTTGGAAGAGTTGACTACCAATTAGAGGGGGTTCCAAAGGGTTAACGAGAGAGTTGGAAAAAAACTGACGTGACAGTCGGGTTAGGGTACTGATAGCCTTACAAGGCTTTAGGGGTTTTGTTTCCGTTATTATACCGTTTTAAACAAGCTCCTATGAAAAAAAGGGATGGCGGGAATGCCAGAAAGCAGTGCAGTCCACGCTGGTATATCTCCTCCTACCTCCTTTTTGCCGTTTTCTGATACAAACAGTGGGAATCTTTAATTCACAAAAAACCATCAGTTGGAACCCTAAAAAGCCAAAAAGCAAAACCCTAGCCATTATCCTTCTTTACTCCTTTTTTCAATTCCTTCCCTAGAGATGCAATCATTCTATTCTCTTCATTCAATTACACCCATAAAGTCTAAAATTCCTCCATTCTTTGCTTGCTATCAGAGAAAACCCTAAAAAGCTGACCAATTGCCCCACATCAACAAGCAAAGGATCTTTACACACTCTCTGTCTCTATATCTAAATTCCAAAATACAAATATGATTTTGGATTATACAACAACATTCCTCACCACCAGCTTTGGGGATAGAGGAGTTTGTGATAAAATTGAGGTGGAAATTAGGGGAGTTGAAGGGTGGGGATGGCGAGTACGAGTGGGACCAAGGATGAGGTGGGACCACCGAGGTCGTTGTCGAGGAGGATGACGAGGACTTCCACCATGTTTGATCCGAATGGCGAAGGGGTTGATAGCGAGCTCGTACCGTCTTCCCTTGCTTCGGTTGCTCCGATCCTTCGTGTTGCGAATGAGGTGGAGAAGGATAATGACAGAGTTGCTTACTTGTGTATGTTTTCCCCCCCAATACTCTCTATTTGCATATTTCATTCATAATATGCCAATTGTCAAATCTCTTTGAAAAATTGGTGGCTTATATTGTTTAAAACCTTGCATTTGGTATACTGGATACAACGGCAAATCTTGAACAGAAAACCACGTGGTTCCCTAATTAAGTTTAGCTCAGAAAATAGAAGTGTCAACTATACTTTTGTCGGGTCGGGTCATTGCGAATTAGGAAGTCGAAGTCAATGTCTAGTAGGAGATGAAACGTCGATTTCTATTCAATCGGCCGTGACTTTTTTGTTTTTTTTTTCTTATCTTTATTGGGTATTTGAGTTCTTTTACTTAAAAATTAGATTATTGGGTATTTGCGGATTTAAAATTGTTGGCCCTTATACCAAAATTAAAAAATAAATAATATAAATTGTTTGAGTGTAAACAGAATTGAATCTTAGACCTCCTATACACAAGACAAGGTGTTATTCAACTAGACACCACAATTTTAGTTTCCTTTAGACTACTAAACAAAATTTTAAGCTAGTTCCTCTAAACTTTTTAAGGTAGGTCCCAAAAAAATTTCTATATAACTTCTAATAAAGATGAAAAATTTAGGTAAGTCTCGGGACCTACCTTCCCTATGGGTAAATTCGCCCTTGACTGGACATGATAGAACAAACCAGAATAGGGATTACTGTTATGTAACCGGGTGAAACAGATTTATATTTTACTAATATAATCAATCTCAAAATAAAACTTAATTTTCTTATAAAACCATCAAACTCGTCTCCCTCTTTACATTTTATTCGTTATCTAAATTTAATTTATTGCATATTATGCTATTTAAACTTGTAGTTTATTATGGTCGAAATATTATTTTCTGCAGTTTCTATATTCTGGGTAATTTATTAAATTTTTCAATACTAATAATAACAAAATACTATAGAAAATGTATAAAAATTGGAAACTGCATAAGTGCATAAACCTTTTATTTTTGGTGTCATTTTAACCGTTTTGACGAGAACTTTCTAATGATATATTTTGTTATAAAGTTATTTGTGTTATAATTTAATAAATTACATAAAATTAATCAAAGTATATAAAAGACATAGACAACCCATTAGGGGTAAATTGGTCATTTTATCTGTTTCGTCCTGTCTATTGCTGACTTATCAAACGCTAAACAACTATTCTGTTCTGACTTTTGTCCTGTCTATTTGGATACTAAACGCACCCTAAGGGACTTTGAACAATGCCTCATGAGACACCAAGTCTCATAAGTCCAACCTGCTCCAGTAAAAGGAAGAAGAGTTTTTTTTAGGTTTGTTATTGGTTGAGGATGTTAAGGTTGGTTTAGAGTTGCAACTTGCATATAAGTTATGTTCTAAGTTCACAATGTACGTGATTGCTTTGGTTATGAAGAGTTTCGACTTTCGATTACTACATATGAGGAACTATGAACAATTCAACATAGATTTCATTGAACTCTGACAATGTACACAAGCTTTTACAAAAAGTACTGGAATAATAAAAGTACAAGAAAAAGGAAATCGAAGAAAAGAGAAAAGAATGTCACCATCTTCTCCACAACATTACACCAACACAAACAAGCATGAAGCAAGATGTTCAAGTGACTAGTATGCAAGATGTCGGTTGTGCTTATTAGCCAATCTAATGAGCATCTCCTAATGTGCATATTTGTTGGATTAGGTCGGTTTCATGCATTCGAGAAGGCCCACAGGATGGATCCTAAATCTAGTGGACGTGGTGTCCGCCAATTCAAGACCTATCTGCTACATAGACTTCAAAAGGTGACATTACAAATTTCACCGCCATTAGTTTACCATATTCTACTAATTGCTTTTTCTTTCTCTATCTGGGATGACAATGTTGTTTTTAAGTTAAGAAGTATGTTCTTGATGTTACCTTTCTCAGAAACTCATGTTACCTTTCTCAGAAACTCTTATGGAAGTATCGAAATTTTTTTGGTTACAGGAAGAAGAAAGGACAAAACCTCGATTAGCAAAAAGTGATCCTAGGGAAATCCAGAAATACTACCAAAACTTTTACGAGAAAAATATCAAAGAGGGCCAATACACAAAGAAACCGTGAGGCTTTTTTTGTATTTAATTAATGACCGTTTGAAAGCATGTAGAGATGTTACTTTATCCAACAACTTATTCATTTTGTTATTTAACTTTATGTTATATCCTTAGTGAGGAGATGGCAAAGATTTATCAGATTGCAACGGTTTTGTACGATGTGCTTAGGACTGTGGTACCTGCTTCAAAAGTCGAGCCTGAGGTATGATTGGTTATGACAAATATTTTGATTTTTGGTTGCTATGCAAGTTTAATACCGAAGTACTTATTCCCTCATTTTTGTGACATTGTAGACTCAAAAATATGCAAAAGATGTAGAGGAAAACAGAGAACAATATGAGCACTATAACATTCTTCCTTTATATGATGTTGGAAATAAACCAGCAATCATGGAGCTTCCTGAGGTTGTATTCAGATGAACATATATCTTCATACAAACACAAGTATGCGTATATGATATGTCTCTCTTATTTGTTTGATTATTTATATGTCATTAGATCAAAGCAGCTCTTCGTGCAATTCGCAATACGGATAACCTTCCACTTGTTAGAAGGGTAGGAGACAGAGACAAACCTGTTAATGATATTCTTGAGTGGTTGTCATCAATTTTTGGCTTTCAGGTAAGTTGCATTTGTAATCTACTTTCTTCAACTTGTGAATATTTTATGGCCTCGTTGTGCTTTTTTATGTTCTTTCTATCTCACTATTACTGATCCAGCGAAAAAGATCCCAGCAAACGTTTTTGATCCATGTCTTTAATTTTTTCTGAAGCGGTAAGAAAACTTTAGTCCTAATAAATCTACTTGCCATATTATAGCCTCAAAAGGTTTATGACTAGAAACTGACACCGTGTCTACCTAGGTTGGAGTTGAAGTTATTCATCTTATACATACACATATGTGTATATGAGGGAGGTTCAAACGAGAAGAGTCACAAAATAACAGAATAAGAAAACGGCCAAATCACATGTGATTTTATACTAAGAGTCAATACAAGGGTGTTCGGCGACCCTGCGACCTGCGTGAATCACATGTGATCTCACACGTGATTTTAGTGGGATTTTAAAATCACGCGTGATTCAACCACTTTCTTGTTATCTAATTTACTCACCGTTCTCGTGTGAACCTGAATCGTGTATATATAATTATGTAGAGGGAGGATCAAACGAGAATGCTGACTATTAAAAAAAAAACTAAAATGGCCAAATCATTTTATGGGTGTGTTAATGGTCAAAAAAAGGTGTGCGGGGGACTTTGACCGCGTCTTCAGGTCACGGAGCAAAGTCGCATGAATCACATGTGATCTTGTACGTGTTGTTAGGTAAAATCATATGTGATTCGACCGTTTTCTTATTCTCTTAAATGGGTACCGTTCTCCTTTGAACCATACTCTATTGATCTATGTGTGTATATGCTTATATATTTGTGTACCATGGTATTTGACAGCCTAACTAGTGCTCAAGGAGCACTCCCTCTACATGAACCAAATAAATTTTAGGCCTAATGGCCATGACCCTCAAAGAAGGGAAGGAAACCTAAGGCTTCATGCCACTTTGGACACAAGGCCCCTTGGGTTACTTGTCTTATATATACTAGACACCATACTTGTCCGAAAGCTTCCACTAATAACATCGTGATGCTTCCTCCAATTTGTTGTACCTTCCTTATTGAAACCAATGCAAAAAGTGCTTACTACGTTGTTTATTTGGATGGTCACAGTGATCAGTTTTATGGCAAGAAAAGTAAATGTTGAATATGCTTCAGGATTGTGTTTCTAGCATTTAACTTTGCAGATCTTGTTTACGAATCTGACTATGATTGAATTTTCTTCATCTCTGAAATGAAGAAAGGAAACGTTGCGAATCAACGGGAACACTTGGTATTGCTGCTTGCAAATATTGATAGAAGGTCGAAGGGTGTTGAAGATTATGAGCAGGTAAAGTTTGTATCTGAATTTATTCACTCTTTTGCAGGTTGAAACTCTTTAGCAGCCTTAGTAAATTGTGTCTTAGAGATGCACTATTTACTGATACGGATATTTTGGCAGTTGGACAGCCATACCGTAAAGCATTTGTTGGATAAAACTTTCAAGAACTATGTCTCATGGTGTCACTATTTGCACTGTACATCAATCCTTGAGTAAGTTGTTATCAAGATTGCATAGCATGTTTCTTGTTATTTGAAGTGAGGATTTAATCTTTATTTCTAATTGTGTTCAATTTATTGTTTATACAAGATCACGTGAGGTTCCACCTATTGCTGATAAGCAGCAGTTACAGCTTCTCTACATTGGACTCTACCTACTTATCTGGGGTGAAGCTTCAAATATCCGGTTCATGCCTGAATGCATTTGCTATATTTTCCATAATGTATGTTTTCTCTCAGATCCCCACTTTTTTTTCATCATTGGTAAAGCATTCTAAGCTCTTTATATGTTTGCATTTTCATTTGCTTTTAAATTCAATATCATCTTGCTGTATATCTTCATTTAGGACATCAATTCCAGAGCTCCTAAATATCGTATAATACGTAAATATTACAAACGTAGTTCATCTATCATGCCATGCTGGTCTGCCTTTTCTTTCCTTTGTGTTCCCCTCGATATCAGAACTACTAGCAGAATTTTTATTTCATTTCTTCTCTGCAGTGAGCTAATCGTTAAGAGCTTGCAATTTCGTATTATTTGTTTTTTTTATTATCGATATCATTTTTTTTTAAATGTAACTATATTTAATTTATCTTTATGTGCTGCTACTTTGATCGGGGAATGACGCTGACTATCTTATTTTCATTTTACAAATAAGATGGCAAATAAAATGCATGGGACTTTATTTGCGAATGTCCAACCTGTGAGTGGAGGCACATATCAAGCGGAACCACTTCGTGAGGAAGCATTCTTGCATGATGTTGTGACACCTATTTATGAGGTTATTCGTAAGGTAAATAACATCTAAGGTGCACCACCAATTCTGTTCTAATTGAAAATTTCTTCTTTAATGGAATAAATTAATTATTTTTTAATTGTTGACAGGAAGCCAGAAGAAATCAAGGCGGCAAAACAAGCCATTCTTCATGGAGAAACTATGATGATCTTAACGAATATTTTTGGTAATTTTTTTAATCGTACAATTGGCATTTGTGCTACATTTGTTGCAGCCTTTTTCTAATTGACCAACCTTTAATTCCCTCTCTTTCAGGTCTGACAAATGCTTTAAGTTAGGCTGGCCGATGGACCGGAAATCTGACTTTTTTGTTCACTCCGAGGAATCATCGCGGACTCATGCAGTATGTGTAGATTTGTGCAACTTTAAAGCTAGTATTCACCAAAGAAATGCTTGGACTTAAGTAATCGGCAAAACAAATATCAGTTATAATCTAAAAAAGTCAAATACATTTCCAAATGTAGCAGGAAATGGATAGCCCCCCTCCCCCCCGCCACACACACACACCAAAAATAAAAATAAAAAAAATACTTATAAGATAATTTGCAACATTTAGCCTGACAGTTTGTATACTTCATACATCTGTGAATGTGGAATGATGTCCTTTGAAACATAGTTTGTACTATAGAGTTTTTGTCGACATGATCTATCTCAGCAAGAAGTTACTAAAAATGGTAACCAATTATAGCTTCTAGCATGCCTTGTGAGTTGAATATTGCATGAATGCAATTTTCATGTGGTTTCACGTTGCATATGCGAATACCTCATTGAAGTTAGATAGCCATGGTCGTTTATAAAGAGTCTATTTTTTGAACTGGTGTCCAATTGTTGATTGGCAGTAAGATCTTGACATGTATTGCAGGGGCGCAACCAAGTAGTATTGGGAAAGAAGAAACCTAAAACAAACTTTGTTGAAGTGCGCACATTTTTGCATCTTTACAGGAGTTTTGATCGGATGTGGATATTCCTTATATTAGTCTTTCAGGTATATAAATATATTACAGAACCATGCAGTTGGTTGACAATTAATTTATTTGGACCGGTGACATTTTTAGTGTTTTTTTTTTTAATTTGCAGGGTATGGTAATTCTTGCTTGGCATGAAGACGGATCGATTTTTGGACTTTTTGATGAGGATGTCATTAAAAGTATCTTAAGCATATTCATTACTTATGCTGTTCTTAACTTTATTCAAGGTACTTTCTACACCTTCTTCATTCATTCATTTTGAGCTTTTTTTATTTAGATTTTACTTGTGGGGAAAAGACAACTTTAATAATAGTTGTTGGAAGCATATGAAATGGTTCGAAATGTGTTTCTTTCTGCAGCTACTCTAGATATAATCCTTAGTTTCAGTGCATGGAGGAGCTTGAAACTTACCCAGATTCTTCGCTACCTTTTCAAATTTCTCGTAGCTGCCTTTTGGGTAGTCATACTGCCTGTTTGTTATTCAAGATCGGTTCCGAATCCAACAGGGCTTGTGAAGTTTTTCAGTACTCTAGGAGGAAATTGGAGAGAGCAATCCCTTTATAACTATCTCATAGCAATTTACTTGATCCCCAATGTACTGGCTGTTGTGCTGTTTTTGCTTCCACCGATACGGAGATCCATGGAACGTTCTAACTGGCGTATAGTCACACTTCTTATGTGGTGGGCTCAGGCAAGTTTCTTAACTTGCGTTAGTTTGTATTGATATTATATGCTTCTTGTTGTATTCTGAAGTTCACAAATACCTCAGCCAAAACTCTATGTTGGAAGAGGCATGCATGAGGACATCTTTTCGCTTTTCAAGTAAGGATAAACAGTTTGTCATGATATGATATATTATATTTAAATTTTCTTTTTTTTTCTTACTGTCGTATACTCTTGATCCTAGGTATACACTATTTTGGATAATGCTGCTTATAAGCAAGTTTGCATTCAGCTACTATGTGGAGGTAGTTTTTGACTCCTATCATGCTGTTACAGAAAATCTCAAATTTATTGCTAATATGAGCACCTGCTGGGCTATTTCATTGACACACACACATATGTATATATAGTTCATGCTAAAATGTACATTTTTCTTTGTAGATATTGCCATTGGTGGGACCCACAAAGTTAATCATGGACATGTCTGTTAGCAGCTATGAGTGGCATGAGTTCTTTCCCAATGGTAAAGTCTTAAATTTTTTGGTCTTCGTTCGATTGTGAATCTTTTGAGATTAAGATCTGATTTCATATTTATTTGAGCATTTTGTAGTGACACATAATATTGGCGTTGTTATTGCTATTTGGGCTCCAATTGTCTTGGTGAGCGTTCTTCAAAATTTAATACTTTTGCCTTTACGTGGCATATTAAGCATATGTAATATAATTGTTGTTTTAGGTCTATTTCATGGACACACAAATCTGGTATGCAATATACGCTACTATTATCGGTGGAATCTATGGGGCCTTCAGCCACTTGGGTGAGGTTAGTACACGTGTTTCTCTAATTTATCTGAACTTTAGGAACGGAAGATGGCATGAAACAACGGGTCATAAACTATTGATCACATTGAACTACTATCAATAAGCAATTACGGTCCATATCCTCTAGTAACATGAACTTTCTCTTGACATCATCATTTTCTGCTATTTGATCATTAGATTCGGACACTTGGGATGCTACGTTCTCGATTTGAGTCGGTTCCTTCAGCTTTCTATGAACGCCTTGTGCCAATGCAGAAAGAACGTAAAAGAGAACAGCTGGTACTGCTTAATTTTATTTTCTTTTATATTAATCTGTAATACCGTTTGGTTATATGAATCAAAGCCATTTCTGCAACCAGTCTACATGTGATATTGCTTCTGTTTACTAAGATGAAAGTGCTCTACAGGAAGATGACACATTGGTGAGAAGGAACATAGCAAAGTTTTCGCAGGTGTGGAACGAATTCATATTTTCAATGAGAATGGAAGACTTGATCAGTGACAGGTTGACTTTGCTTCTTATCTTGCACAGTTTTTGGTTAGTAATGGAAGAAATCAAATAAAAGTTAAGATTTTTTTTGACACCCTTTATTTTCTTTTTCAAGTGAGAGAGATTTACTTCTTGTACCATATACTACAAGCGATGTCCCGGTTGTCCAGTGGCCACCTTTTCTACTTGCTAGTAAGGTACAAAATATTTTATACCTCAAAAGTCTTTTTGTTATCATTGTTATGTTTAATTGATTATCTGAAATCAAATGTTAACTATTGAATTTGACTTCTTGACGCTTATTTAAGATCCCAATCGCGCTAGACATGGCCAAAGATTTTAAAGGGAAGGAGGATGCAGACTTGATCAGGAAGATCACTAGCGATGATTATATGCGTTCAGCAGTTATAGAGTGCTACCAAACACTGAAGGAAATACTATTTGGCCTTCTGGATGATGAACGTGATAACATGTATGGCCCTTGGCATCTTGATACCAATGCAAATATTTACGTACAAGTTAGGAAGGCTGTTTTCGTTATTTTTATTTATTTATTTAAAGTTATCCCTTGACAAGTTGTCTTTTGCTCTTTGAACAGGATCTTACAGCATATATGCCATGAAATAGAAACTAGCATTGAACAGCGGATGTTTTTGAGTAAATTTCGCATGAGTGAATTGCCTTCACTCAATGATAAGTTGGAGAAATTCTTAGAACATCTGGTAAGAAGCATTTCTTTTAATCTGTGGGTTATTATTTCGGTAAAAGTTGAGAAAACCCAACAAACTCTCTTGTTTTGAACGATTAAGTACCTAACTGTTTTTTGGAATGAAAAAGCCATTAAACTTTCTCTTTATGATAAAAGTCCCTAAACTGTATTTTTAATGAAAAAGCCATTGATCTTACTCATTTTGAATGATTAAGTCCCTGAACAATTTTTCTTGAATAAGTTAGCCATCAAACTTTCAAAAATTGTTTATCTTCATCCTTTTAACCAAAATAAAAAAGTTACCTGTAACCGACTAAGAAGTTTTTAAAGTTAAAATAAAACTATATTTGTTTAGCATAAAAAATGTAAGTATCAAATTTCTAAAAGTTTGACAAATTTGTTATATTGAAAAAAAATTTTCCAGGACTTAATCGTTCGAAATGAGACAGTTTAATGGTTTTTTTCATAAAAAAAATAGTTTAGGGACTTAATCATTGAAAATGGAATAGTTCGTTGGGTTTTTTAAACTTTTTCCTATTATTATATCATTCTTATCACTTTTATTCTTTAAATGATTGTTAATCTTCCCAGTCTTTCTGGTTTAGACTATTTTCTGATTAACTCTTGTGTATCTGCCAGCAAGCAGAGAATGTTGATGCTGAGAAATACGCATCCCAAATCATCAATGTCCTTCAGGATATTATGGAGATTATCACTCAAGATGTTATGACTAATGGCCATGAGTAAGTCTTATTTTTTAAACAACCAACAAACTGATACACTTATGTCTCGAAAGAGAGTTGAACTCACAATTTAAGACTTATAAATTCCAATGATACCATTTGGCCAAAGGCAACTGGGTAGGGCACGATTAAGTTGTAACTCGCACCCATTTTATTTGAGTTCATTTATTAGCATCCTCTTGGATGTGTATTTTGGTGTGAACTTTAAGTACTCTGTTATAAAATTTCCCACGTGTCCTTTTTTTGTAGAATACTTGAACAAGTCCACTCTTATCATCAGGATAATGACAAAAAAGAAAGATTTGAAAGAATCAATATCCGACTAACTCAAATTAAAGCTTGGAAGGAAAAGGTATCATCTGGCACTCATGTTTTTGTTCTTACTGTTCCGTTTACTAATTTTTCTGTTTGTAAACGTAGGTGGTGAGGCTTCGTTTGCTTCTAACTGTTAAGGAATCTGCAATTAATGTGCCTACAAATTTGGAAGCACGTCGGCGTATCACATTCTTTGCAAACTCCTTATATATGAGGATGCCAAATGCTCCAGTGGTCCGTAATATGCTCTCATTTAGGTCAGTAAATTTCAAATATCCACTTATTTCACTTGTCAATGGCTTATATTCTTGTCCTTAAAATTAGATTTTTGAATAAGCCTTAACTACTTATGGTCTCTCTCTCTCTCTCTCTCTATATATATATATATATATATATATATATATATATATATTATAACCTTTAACTACTGGTTATGGTTTCTCTACTTATATATATATATATGTGTGTGTGTGTGTATATAGTGTTTGGTTCAAATGAGAAGTGCTAAAAGTTGGAGAAATAGAGAAGCGATCTTAGCTGTGCATCTGGTCAAAAATTGTGGCTTTGACCGCGAAGCACCGGATAAATTCTCGTGCGGGCTATAGCACATGGAAGGGAATTTTCGTAAATTTTACAAATAGTCGACAAACAGATTCATGTAATTCATATATAGATTCATATATGAACGTGTATGAATTACACAGATTCATATATGAACGCGTATATGAATTACGCATATTCATATATGAACGCGTATTCGGCCTATTTGTAACAATTACGAAAATACCCCTCGATCTTGCATGTACATGCGAATTTTGACCGGTCAAAGCCGCAATCTTTGACTTTTCAACCTTGATCTCAACTCACAACGGCTGAGATCACTTCTGCATTTCACATTTTTTTTACCACTTCTCATTTCAACCTTTCTTTCTTTCTTTCTCTCTCTCTATATATATATATATATATGTGTGTGTGTATATATATATATATATATATATAGAGAGAGAGAGAGAGAGAGAGAGAGGGAAGTTCATTTGCAAACCCTAAAAAACGTGCAAACCGTGCAAACTCATGTTTGCATACGTAAATCAATGAAAAATCTTTTGTAGAGTTGTTTAATATGATGAAAATGTTTCATATACTAAATTTTTTGATGAAAATGTTTCATATATATATATATATATAGATAGATTCAAGGGTAAACCACAAAAAAGGGAAACTGTGATAACCTTGAGAACTAGTGCATCATTAAGATCTCTCTGTGCTTTCCTCTTAGTGTTGCCATAAGAAATACAATTTGCTTGTATTTAGCCCATATGAATGCTTGATATGACAACTGGGGTTGCTTGTGTAAACTTCAGTGTTTTGACTCCATATTACAAAGAAGATGTTCTATATTCCGAGGAGGAGCTTCATCATGAAAATGAGGATGGAATAACAATTTTGTTTTACCTTCAGAAGATCTATCCAGGTGACTATCGATTTCAGTTTTGACTGTTATCCTATTTATTTACGATCAAAGGCCATTAATTTTTTAAAATTTTATATGCAAAACCAGATGAATGGAAAAACTTTGAACAGCGGACTAAAGGTAGCAAAGACAAAACAGAAGCCACACGTCAATGGGTTTCTTACAGGGGGCAGACGCTTTCGAGAACAGGTTTTTCCAATTGCATGCTAGTTCATCCTGTAAGTTATATTCACATATGAATATATCTATTTAGAGGCTTATTCACTAAAGTTTGTCTCAGTGAGAGGGATGATGTACTACAAGGAAGCTCTTGAACTTCAATGCTTCCTAGACTATGCAAAAGACGATGGTTAGTTTGATTCTTTGGACTTTATTTAATTTCAGTATCGTCTTCTCTTAAATAATTATTAGCTAACCATTATTCTTTTCTTCACAGAGATTTTTACTGGATTCCGGACGCTTAATACGAATAAACCCCACATGGATCTCAAAGCACGTTCAAGTGCAATGGCGGATTTGAAATTCACCTACGTTGTCTCTTGCCAGGTTTACGGTGCTCAAAAGAAATCTAGTGAAGATAGAGATCAAAGTTGTTATATTAACATCTTGAATCTCATGCTGACGTAAGTGTTTTTGTTTGTATGTCAATTAGAAATTTGCAAGTATTTCCTAATCATGTTCTGAATGGTTCAGATATCCTTCTTTACGAGTTGCATATATAGACGAGAGAGAGGCTACCATCAACGGTAGATCTCAGAAGGTTTACTACTCTGTTCTAGTCAAGGGCGGGGAGCATTTAGACGAGGTAATAACAATTTTAATGCAGAAGAATCACCATATAAGGGGTGCCTTCTTTTGAGATCCAATTTAGGCCACAATATTATTTGAAAAATAATTTAATAAAAAATAATTTTTTTCTCTCATCTATTTTATCTTCTCTCTCCTATATTTCTTTCTCCTCTCTCCTTAACATATACATACATACATAATTGACTCTATACAATAAATGAGCACATTGTGAATGCTTTGTTAAAATTATTATTATAGTTTGTGAACACATTGTGAATACTTCCTTAAGATCATTACTATACGTCTGTGTATGTTACAGAGAGAGAAGAGAGAAAGAAAGAGATATATGTGAATTTTTTTAATAAACATTTTTTTTTATCTATTAAACAATAATAAGTATCTTCTTAATTATCTCATTAAAGAATAGACCTCACGGATCTCACAAATTTTGGAGTTCTTAAATAACAAACTGATGACACACATTTTTTTGGTTGTTATTATAGTACTAGTGGTAGCTTAACTATTATCATGACTTATTGGCATGCCAGGAAATATACCGCATCAAGCTTCCAGGTCCTCCTACAGAAATTGGTGAAGGAAAACCTGAAAACCAAAATCATGCCATTATTTTTACTCGTGGAGAAGCATTGCAGACCATTGACATGAATCAAGTAATTCCAAAAGCTTACGCTGTTTTTGTCCTTTTTAAAAAGCATTATCCAACATCTTACTATGTATGCATAGGACAATTACTTTGAGGAAGCATTTAAAATGAGAAATGTATTGGAGGAATTTCATAAAGATCATCATGGCCAACGTAGACCAACGATATTGGGTTTGAGAGAACATATTTTCACTGGAAGGTCGGTATTGATTTCATCTCAACTTATTATTTATTTGAAAACCTTTGAATTCCACTTGCTCAAAACCTAGGTGGCAGCCATGAGGTTATCTTTATTTCAATGAGAATGAATGGATGGTTATACTAATTTCTTCATGCGTTTCATCACTTCACAGTGTATCATCCCTAGCTTGGTTCATGTCCAATCAGGAGACAAGTTTTGTAACGATCGGCCAAAGGGTTTTAGCAGACCCTCTCAGGTATGATCTTAATATGCCGTGCCAAGTTTTTGTTAACATGATAATGCCACGCCCGCATTTGTCTGTAAGAGCTAAAACATGTATATATATATAGGGTTAGGTTCAAACGAAAACCTCAAAAAAAATATAAAAATAAAATAAAATAACAGAAAATTAAACCCTTGTAGCCCTTCATATGGACCGTATGCACTTGTGTATAGAAATAATTTGTAATATGCACACAACACACGTGCATAAAAACCAAAAAAACAACTTAATTTACTTCTATGCTCAAGTGCATACAGTCCAGATGACGGTTTATGAGGGTGTTCCTTTGTTTTCCTTTTTTGAGGTTTTCCCATGAATCTCCCTATGTATATATATGATAATATCGACCTCTGTTCCTTGATTTTCTCGATGGGTCAACTGCCTTAAAGATCTTGACTTCTAAAGGAAGTAAAGACTACGAGTCCCTATAGAAGTTCCTTGCCCACTTCTTGGTATCTTCCTTTATTATGTTTCATGTCCGCAAATCCAGAGTGGGAGCTGCGAACAAGATTGAAAGGGTCGTCATGATTTGAATTTCTTAACATTAGAGTCTCTATACTTCACAGGGTGCGTTTCCATTACGGTCATCCCGATATATTCGATAGACTCTTCCACATAACAAGGGGTGGCGTAAGTAAAGCTTCAAGAACCATCAACTTGAGCGAGGATATATTTTCAGGTAAACTCTCATTTTCAAAAAAAAAAAAATTTGCTCGATGCATTTTTAATCTAAAAGTGTCGTTCCAGGTTACAATTCAACGCTGCGTGGCGGTTATGTTACACATCATGAATATATCCAAGTCGGCAAGGGCCGTGATGTTGGTATGAATCAGATATCCCTTTTCGAGGCCAAGGTTGCAAACGGAAATGGCGAACAAACACTTAGCCGTGACGTTTACCGACTTGGTCGTCGTTTTGATTTTTATCGGATGTTCTCGTTCTACTTCACCACAGTTGGTTTCTACTTCAGCAGCATGGTATAATGCCAAATCGAACACTTATATTTACTCGTAGCTTTTACGTTATTACTTGCATTCAGTAACTTCTTATCCATTTTTTCTTGTTATCCAGGTTACTGTGCTTATCGTTTACATCTTTCTATACGGACGTATGTATATGGTTTTGAGCGGGTTGGAAAAGCGAATAATCGAAGATGCAACTATTAGTAGCAACAAGGCGCTAGAAGAGGCTTTAGCAACCCAATCCGTCTTCCAGCTCGGATTGCTTTTGGTGCTTCCTATGGTTATGGAGATCGGGCTAGAAAGAGGATTTCGTACCGCGTTGGGCGACTTTATCATAATGCAACTCCAACTCGCCTCCGTGTTCTTCACTTTCCAGCTTGGAACCAAAGCACATTACTACGGAAGAACGATTTTACACGGGGGTTCCAAATATCGAGCCACGGGTCGTGGGTTTGTCGTCTTCCACGCGAAATTTGCGGAGAATTACCGGTTGTATTCTCGTAGTCACTTTGTGAAAGGGTTGGAGTTGGCTATACTGCTGGTTATTTATCAAGTCTACGGGGACTCGTACCGGAGTTCGAATCTGTACTTGTTCATTACATTCTCAATATGGTTTCTGGTTTCTTCGTGGCTGTTTGCTCCGTTTGTGTTCAATCCTTCGGGTTTTGATTGGCAGAAGACGGTGGAGGATTGGACCGATTGGAAGCGGTGGATGGGTAATCGTGGTGGCATCGGTATCGCGGAAGATAAGAGTTGGGAATCGTGGTGGGATTCGGAACAGCAGCATCTCAAGTACACAAATATACGGGGGCGCATTCTTGAGATTATACTTGCGTTTCGGTTCTTTATTTACCAGTATGGGCTCGTGTATCACCTTAACATTGCACGTGGGAGCACAAGTATACTGGTTTGTTTCTTCCTAAAGTTTCGTTTGTTTTATGGATACCCGAATGTGTGCTCATGAACTTTTTCGTTTTTCAGGTTTATGGGCTTTCGTGGTTGGTTATGATAACGGCTCTGCTAGCCTTGAAGGTAAGAACAACTTGGTTATATATGTGTACAATGCTAGAAATCATAATTATAAATTTAGGTCGAGCGAATTCAACTACGTATCATCATTTATTGCTGGTATATTTGAAGGAGTTCATTTAATACAAGTGTAAAGTTTTACTCTCAGTCCCAACACAAGGTCATAAGTTCCAGTTTTGAAAAATAAGTGCATACTTCCATGAGATGGAGAAATAATTACTCTCCATTATTAGGGGTAAAATTGTCATTTAGTTCATTAAAAGGGTAATACCGTAATAGTTACACTTTTTCAAAACCGGTTGCCTTTTCCATTGTGGACACTTATCTCCAACCGATGTAGGATCTTACAGGTTTCATTTGGTTTTATTGCTTATGCTTAAATTTACTCATTATTCATTTAGACAATTGCCCACTTCTTATCGGGTAATAGCCATTGAAGGTCAAATTTGTCAAGAAAAAAGATTGGATTGGTCATCTATGAGTCATGAAAATCTAACGTTATGGTGTATACTCTGCTTGTCAGTTGGTGTCGATGGGTAGACGAAGATTTGGCACAGACTTTCAACTCATGTTCAGAATCTTAAAGGCGCTTCTCTTCCTTGGCTTTCTTTCAATCATGACAGTCTTGTTTGTCGTATGTGGTTTGACCATCAGCGACATATTTGCCGCATTCCTTGCCTTTTTGCCAACAGGCTGGGCATTCATGCTGGTAAGTGTCTACATTACTACTATGCCACAACTATTGAACTACACAAAGTAGAGTTACGGTCTTCACTTTTCATAACCTGGCTTGTTTTACTCCTTGGGGTAGAAGACAGGTCTGCATACATCTTACCCTCTAGACCCCACCTCCAATTGGGATATACTGGGCTTGTTTGGTTTTGAAACTAGAATTATGGTCTTCTTTTCTACTCCTTGGGGGTAAAACCGTAAAAGACAAGTCTGCATATATCCCACCCTCCTGACCCCATGTTCAGGTGGGATATACTGGGCTCGTTTCAGTCATTTGGTTTG
This sequence comes from Centaurea solstitialis, assembly GCA_030169165.1. Classification (NCBI taxonomy): domain Eukaryota; kingdom Viridiplantae; phylum Streptophyta; class Magnoliopsida; order Asterales; family Asteraceae; genus Centaurea; species Centaurea solstitialis. The sequence continues at coordinate 72,095,213 of CM058044.1, read as the reverse complement.
GTTTTAAAATTTAGAGTTATGGAGTGATGCTAATTTTTGAGTTGGTTTTGTGGGTGTGTGAAGATCGGTCAAGCGTGCAGGCCTTGTGTAAAAGGCATAGGATTTTGGGATTCGATAATGGAGTTGGGACGTGCATACGAATGTGTGATGGGATTGGTCATATTCATGCCCATCGTAATATTGTCGTGGTTCCCTTTCGTATCGGAGTTTCAGACAAGGCTGCTATTCAACCAAGCATTCAGCAGAGGTCTTCAGATTTCTATGATTCTTGCTGGAAAGAAGGACAAAGACAAGCCCCAGACTGCTTGATATCAAAGCTTGTAAAACTAACAAACCCAAAAGGGAACTTTTTTGAATTTAGAATATACAAGATTTCATTTTTACATATGTTTTTATTTATTTGTTATTATGGTTATTAATAAATATTTTTTCAGATTCAAAATTCTTTTTATGGTTAATTGTAATTATGAACTTAAACAAAAACAGTTCTTGCCTCCTCTTCCTATTCAATGCAACCATGCTCACTATATGTTCATATTTGTGTGCATGTATGAACATATGGGTGTGCAACTGTGGTAAACATATGTTTATATATGAACATCAGCTAATAGTTCTATGGATCATGAAAGTCTCATCAAAAGTCATGTCTTTTGAAATAATTACCTTAAAACTCCATAACTTGTAGTTTTTCACACCTGGTGTATATCCAAGATGCACACACTTCAAAGCATAGTTTTCCCCTTGTCAACTCGTGCATATGCCAAACAACCAAACGTTTTCAAATCTGTGTAATCAACAGGCTCACCGAACCATAGCTTAAACAAGGTTTTCTTCTCAATGGCTCGAGAAGGTGAAACATGCAGTAGAAAACGAAATCGTCTCAAAACCAACCCAAAATGATGCTTCAAATTAAACCCATACTGATTCAAGCGGAAAACGAAAATTATCTATTGTAAACTTTGACGAACAAATCCAAACTATCGAACTATTAAAGCACGTATGTAAATAAATGCATAAAAATAAATAAAATAAAGACACCAGATTTTACGTGGAAAACCCAAAATGGAAAAACCACGGGCAGAGAAGACCACCGATAAATTCACTATCATGATATAGAAGTACAATGCTCGGAACGATAATTACAATGGAGAAATCGTAAAGCCTTTGTCTAGTCTCTTGTCTGAATATAATCTAGAGAGAAAGAGTCGTATGCTAATGTGAGAGTAAGAGTGCTAGTTTTTTTTTTTTTTTGAACAACAGATAAGTAACATACGAACAAAAGTGCTAGTGCTCCTTGTGATAGAAGACAACCGAAATAACCACCATCCCATGATCTTCTTTCCGCTCACATAAAGCTACATGGATAAAAGGAAGGAAAAGAAAAGGGAATTGCGTAAGTGGCCAGTGTCCAACGTGGCTTGTTATGCGACTTCAAGTCGCATGCAAGTTGCGTGTCCACAAGGTTTTCATCCCATCCAAACAGTAGCTGAAATGAGTTCCAAGTGAGCTTATCTGCTTCAAAGTTTGCTTCAAAGTCACTTTAAACACTGTTTTGAGCTTTACTTTTTGATTGACTTTAGGGACAAATTCAACAATAATTGATACAAATGCTACTCGCAAAATGAACTTGAACCTTGTCCCGAAAGTGCCACCGTTGCTTCCAATCTTAGATGAAAACTGTTTGAGTTCAGATTCGGTTTCTTTGGCCTTAAGTTCGAGGAGTTCAGACTGTTTCTCGAGCCCATGAAGCTTTAGTTTTAGTTCTTTCAACTGGGATTCTTTCCCTAGAAGATCTTCCTTGATTTGAGATTCGGAAATCTTCGTTAGATTCAGAGCTCTAGTCAGTTCGCTGATTTGAGCCTCTTGTGAAGTGCATTTTTGCCGCAATTCTAGTACTTCTGATTTTTTCGAAGCTTCAAACTCTTCGGACTTCTGGGCTTCCCTTTCTGAAATACCGTGTTCTAGATTATGCATCCTTCTTTTTTTGGTCTCCAACTCGATGTTTAGAGTCTCGAATGCTTCCTTTACTAATTTAACCAGTTGTTTTTCGTAAGCCGCCTCTTTGGCATGATGCAGTTCCTCTTGCAAATTACTATTCTGTATATTGTATCTGTCTTCGAGATCTTCGTGTTTCTTCTCTCGTTGCTCCAACTTTTCCATCGTAAGTGGGACTTGCTTCTGGTGTCGCGCGTTTTCAGACTCCGAATGCTTGAACGGGCGTGGTTACTCGTTCCGGTTCAAGCTTGAGTTCATTTTCAGACTGCATAAGGAATCAACAAAATGTGTCATGCCTAATTAGTGTTTTTTTTTTTTTTTTTTTGTGAAGTTGAAGCTCAAACTTTGGTATTTTCCAAATTCAGAACATGCTTAGATGGTTTCTTTTTCTGTTTGATGTAAGTATTCACTTTTGAGTACAAACTACAGTTATAACAACTTCTAACAAATTTTGAAGTCAAAGAATCCCATTTTGTATTCCACTGTTTTTAATTTTGTATACTTTAGATAGAAAAGAACTACATAGTTGTTGATACTCAAAAACCCCTCTCTCTTTTTTCTCTTCCACTGTTTTTAGTTTTGTATACCTTCTTTTCTATCTAAAGTATCAAAACACAAAAAAAGATAGGCATTTTGCTGGGGATAGAGAGAAACTTTATAGTTTATATACAGGACTCAACTTGGTAACCTTCTCCGATCCGCTCAGAAAAAACTGGAAATTTTTCAGAGAAAGATAGTCATAGTTATGGACAATTAACATGATTTATTAATTAGACCGGCATATATATATATATATATATATATAGAAGGTGATAATATTAATTTATTATGATATGACTTTAAATTAGGAAACAAAATGGAATCAGATATTTATTAGACTAGATAAGCAATTATAATTGGTTTGTATAATTTGTTAAAAATGGACGAAATAGGATTTCTTCATCCTTTTTTTTTTCCGCCTATGTTTGGATGGATATAAGTTAGCTTATAAACTAGTTTTTTGAATATAAGAAGGTTTTTGTGACTTCTTTCAGTTATGCTCTTTATTAATATTAATTATTATTAACTAAAAATAAATGTTAATCATTTATTATTAATAAATAATAATTTATAGTAAATAAAATATATTATTAGTTATTAATTAAAATAGTTATACATTATATATTAATTATAAAATTAAGTATTTTTAGATGTTATTAATTATATTGATTATTATTTAATATTTTTAGTTATCAAAAACAATCTTTAAAATATTAGAACTCTATGTTTATGTAAGTTCTATAGAATCAGAACTCTATGTTTTCATAAATAATTAAAACATGCTAAATAGTTTAATAAAAAATATTTAATATAATTCTTAACTACATTATTTTAAAATTATTAATCACTTAGGACATGTGAAGTTGATCAATCTTATTCTAATTTTTATTATATGCAATAGTAACTTAAATTGTAAACTAATTTAGATATTTTCTAAATCTCAAATTCTAAATTTATAGTATATTACATAATAATCAAATTCATATTCTTTCAATCAATATATTATATTATTTAATTTCTTTATTATATTGTTTGTATCAATTAACCTATTTTATTGTTAAATGTTTATTTTACTTATGTTAATAAGCTTGTCTTAATTGTATTATAAAATACTTCTAATAGATTATCTATTCAATATGTCTCTTTTGATCATTTTACATACTCATAAAGTGGTGTTTATCAAACATAATTTGTTCATCATAGTGCTTAACGGTAGGGGTGAGCAAAAAAACCGAAACCCGAAAACCCGACCCGATCCGACCCGAAAAAAACCCGAAAAACCCGACCCCGAAAAAACCCGACCCTGAATTCCCCGAAAGCCGAAATCCCCGAGGGTTGATCGGGGTCGGGTCGGATGTGAAAATTTGTGCCCCGAAACCCGAAACCCGAAACCCGATTTTTTAATGTTTTTTAAATATATTTTGTGTATTTATAAAACAACCTTTAATGTTTCATTATTTTTTTAAATATGGCAGCAAATGTTTCTGTTTGGAATGTTTCTAAAGTTGTAATAGACTTAAATTAGAGCCCAAATCAATTCATCAAAATCAAATACGGCTTTTTTCTCTCTCTCTCTCTCTCTCATTGCTTCATCGGCGCTCTCACCACCATCAACTTTTAATGTTGATTTTAATGTTGGTATTTGTTATTTTTCGTTTGTTGGTATCTTAGTTTGTTACTTTTAAATGTTTATTTTTACTTTGAAACTTGAAAGTGTAATAGGGAAAAAAAATCAAAATAAAATCGGGTTCCCCGAAAACCCGCCCCGAAATCCCCGAAACCCGAAAACCCCGACCCCCGAAAAGTCGGGTATCGGGGCCTCCATTTTCCCCCCGAAATCCGAAATCCCGAAACCCGAAAAACCCGTCCGATGCTCACCCCTACTTAACGGTTGCCAACTAGCATATCAATCATAGCTTCTTTGCCAAATATAGTCTAAAATCTAAAAACCACTTTCCAATACGACTAGTTCGGTTAATTGCTTTGAACTAGTTCATATATTAGAAATTGTTCATCATAGTACTTAACGGCTATCAACTAGCATATCAATCATAGCTACTGCCAAATATAGTCTAAAATCTAAAAACCACTTTCCAATACGACTAGTTTGGTTAATCGCTTTGAAGTAGTTCATATATTAGAAATTCATTTCAAATTCTCACATATCAAATCAATTGAATCTATTTCAAATTTTCACAAACTTTATGTGAGATTCAAAGTAACCAAAAGTTCCATTCACAAGAAGAATATAATATCAAAAATCATATACAACAATTTCAGTAGATCAACTAACCTTAGATTTCTGAAATGATCCCTTCACTTTTATTCAAGTTTCTCCTCCTTAATTTAGCACCTCAAATGTATAGAGTGAAGAGAATCAGGGTATTTATAGGGACACTTTTGTAATTTTGAAGGAGGTATAAATGTTTTAACATTTATTGTTCATACATAATTTAAGTGTAGATAAAACATATATATACGTCACTCACATTAATCCTATTTAGCATTTTTATAAATTCCCAAGACACAAGGTGCATGCACATTTTGACAAGGAAAACTCAATTTATATAGGTTTCTTTTAATCAATTACAATTAAGCTTTTAATATTTAATAATGAGCTAAAATTAAGAGTAAACTACAAATTTGGTCCTTAAAGTTTATACATGTCTTCAAAAATGGTTCTTAAACATCAATAACTACACCGGTTATTCCTACTGTTTGATTTTTGCTTTGAAACATACCCATATATCTAATGTTGAAGAAGAAGAAGAAGAAGAAGAAGATCAAGAAAGAAACCGGATGAAAACAGATCTAAGAAAAAAATAAATGAAGAAAATCGAGGTGTAAAGGAAAGAAAAGACACATGTCAGCTTAAATGAGAGGGAAAAGTTAAAAGACGATTTTGCCCATCACGTGTGAGGCACGTGGGCCCTTTAACAACTTGACTTCAAATGACATTAGACATAGGGGTATGTTTCAAAGCAAAAATCAAACAGTGGGTATAATCAATGTAGTTATTGAAGTTTAGGGACCATTTTCGATGACATGTGTAAACCTCATGGACCAAATTTGTAGTTTACTTTAAAGTTAATGTAGGTTTGTTTTAATCAGTTTATGAGGATATTTTCATATGAGTAGGAGAAGCATTGATGTTAACAAAATAGTCGTCATTATACAATTTATCATATACGTCATAATCAAAAACATATATATACGTCATAGTTAGTGTTGTTTTTTTAGCAATTTATGGATTCCACAAAAACGAGGTGCATGTGTGATAACTCTTGAACTTTTTAACATGAAAACTTAGGCCTTCGTTGGCGCAACCCACAAGTTTTTATTGCCACACCAGCTTTACCCACAAAACCTTACCAAGTTCTTAATAGAAGTACCACAACTCACAGACTCTAATACCCACACACATATATATATATATATATATATATATATATATCAAGAGAGAGGAGGGGGGGGGGGTGGGGGGAGAGATCGAATAAGCCCTTCTGAAATAAATACTCAGCCGCTTGTGAATCTTTGGGTACTGTTTTACCCAATTCCTACAGTGGTGAGGGCTTGCAAGCCCTCGCCAGAACTTGAAGAACAAGCCCACATGGGAGCGTAACGGAAGTCGACGGTGCCTGATGAAGCTCGCAGGCGAGCCTGAAGGCAAGCCCGCCGGCAATACCACGGGCCTTAGAGGGTGTTTATTTCATTCCAAAGAATGAAAATGAAAATAAGAATGTAATAGAATGAGCATTGTATTGATGTTGCTTGGTTAACCCAATATAATCAATGAAAAATTATTTCATATAAAAAAATTCTCCAACTTGAAAATACAAAAATGTTTCATTTAACATTGATAGATGGAAAATAAAACTAAGTATAAATAAAATTTTCATTCCTTCCAATTTGACCAGGAATGAAAAATAATGATGTATCTACAAGAATGATTTCATTATATAATATCAAACCAAACAACAATTTTCATTCTCATTCACATTACTTACCCCCTAATATCCCCAACCAAACATTCCTTTTATGTAGGCTACTTTATAATCAATTAACTATAGGTTTTAGTTATTTAATGATAATCCAAAATTTATTTAGGCTTAGTTCTATTCAAATAATGATAATGTTGTTATATTAGTAGGAGATAGATTCTTAGATTATTAACAAAAGATATCCTCGTTATATAACTTATTATTATTATTTATTTTTTTTTTTGCTTTTTAGTGATGTAAGAATTGGGATGGAGTATTTCTATACAAGATTTTATGGATTTTATATTAATAAGAAATGAACATAAGTGCAAAAATACTATAATGTTGAAAAAACATATTCGCCACGATTGACAATGTTATTTAGCATTTTATGAGTTTTAATGAATAAGGTGTGTGTGCAATTTGACAAGAAAAACTCATTATATGTATGCTTCTTTTAATCAATTAAAGAAAGGTTTCTACTTTTTAATAATAATCTAAAATTATGTAAGCTTGTTTTTAATGAATTTTTATGGAATATTATTATACGAGTAGGAGATATATCAATAGATTATTAGCAAATTAATCCTCATTATACATAACCATTTTAATCAAGAGCATCATTCATTTTTTTATATGTTTTTATATTTATTACAAAGTTCGATTAAAGAAAAACAATTGATGTATAGAAGTAAGTGAAAACATTTAGTCGTGTTTGACAATCGCGTTCATTATAAAAGACGTCAATTATAGCATGCATACTTTATGAGGATGTGATACTCACTAGACTTTCGGTCTAACCCTCATTTTATAAACTAAAAACTTTTCAGGATGACAACAGGTATCCAGGAGTCCGGGTCCCTAAAGTAGCAAGATGTGAGTAGCATGGTTATTACAAGGATTGTACTGCAAGCTTTTAGTCAAATCCTCCTTGTCTAAGAATCTCAGTTGTGATGAAATGATTTTGGGATTGTACTGCAAGCTTAGTCTCGAATTTTGTAGATTGACATTTTGGATGGAACCTATATCGTATTTTTGGCACTATAAATAAGAGGTTGTTACAAGGATTTCATAAGATTTGTATGTAATAATATTCTAAAATTTATTAAAAACATTTGTCTCGTAATTCAATTTCATCCCAAATCCTATAAAAAAAAGATTCTAAGAGATTGTCTGGTTGATTTTCCACTAAAGTCCTATGTGGATAAAAATGTTTGTGTGGATTAATAGGTTTGTATAGATTGTGTAACACCTAGATTTTTATCTGATATTATGCATTTAATGTGTCACATTTAGTTCTAAAGTTTGGTTTCAATGAGGTTTGGGTTTGATGAAACCTTGGTGGAAAGTCTCACAAGAAAAATCGAGAAAACGGACAAAAATCGGACACTCCAAGGAGGTGCACAACCTACCCCACAACCTAAAGTGGTATAGGAGGTCACCTACCTCACAACCTACCCCACAACCTAAAGTGGTTTTAAGAGGATGTTAGTAATATGCGTGTTAAGACTAACTGTATGTGAGCCCTCTAACACGCATGAATTGCTCCGCGACCTGAAGTGGTAGGCAAAGTCACCCAACCCCTAATATGCACATAGTCCCGATTTTGATATTTTTCCCCATTTCTCATCTCCTAACTTTTCCTCCTCATTTCCCCTTCTTCCTACCTCATTAACTCCGATCCTAGGAGCATTTACTCCACTTCTCCAAATCTTTAAGAGTTCTAATCATCATCTTGGCTAAGGGAATCAAGCTATTATTCAAGTTTCAAGCTTCCCATATCTACATTCGGAGCTTTCTTTTCACTAAAACTTAAATTTATAAGTTCATTTTAACCTTTCTAAAATTATATACATGTCAAAACTTTATTATTTTAATCTCTTGAACTTCTCCTAACAACATTTCATCACTTGAAGGATTTTGTCCTAACTTGACATTTTGAGAAATTTAAGGGTTTTCACTACTTTTAGGAAATGCAAAGAAGAATATTATATGTGTTATAAAATGATATTTTATATACATATGTATGGCCAAAATACTTTGGCTAGTTCAATATGAACATATTTATAAATTTCTATGTTTGTGTGACCTTGGAAATGGAAATGGATATTTAAAATGGGAAATGACCGAGAATTTTGTGAATGAACTAAGATTTAGCATGTCTTCTGAATTCTTGGAATTTACATCGAACAATAATGTTGGAAATGGATTAATTTGTATAACTATATAGATTTGATTTTCATGATGATGTTTCAAGGAAAAGCATTCTTATGGAAATGTTTGATGTTGAGAACTATATGTTTGATTATAGTTGTGTTACTATTGTACAAACCTTAGACTAATGCTAATGGATGCATAGGTATAGGAGTCGACTATTTGTTAGGAGTTGTAGCTAGTTAAGACATTGGGTCATCGACGGCCGCTTGGCACGGTTATGTGGAACCGGATGCTAGACATTGACCGTAAATATAATCCTAGTGAATGAGTATGACTATGTTCATTGGATACCCTCCGCCACATCTGAAGTACGTATGCATTAATTACTTATAAATGTTTATTCTCTGTAGTCGTCAAATCTAACATTTTTCTTAAATGACATGTATATCAGGTTCTCCTAGAGGTGGAGCTTTGAAATCTTGAGGGAAGAGTGATTAGCCAGTAGAGGCCGCTTTTGGAGACATTCGTTTTTTGAACAGATTGGTGTACACTCTACGAAAATTCTTTTGGAAGATAATAGCAACACCATCTTTAATCTCCGAGTCTGTTATAGTTTAGATTAGTTGGTGATCGTGTATTATTTCATTTGTTGGTTGCGAACGTTATTACTATTTCCCTTTTGGGGGGATCTCATCCATATAGATGTCATTCATATGTCTTTATTTAGATTAAACTTTTAAGAGTGATACAAAATTGAAAGATTTTTGTTAGTTGGGGTTATTTCATAGAATGAAGGAGCGTATTGGTTTAACACGAAGAGCCAAATTTGGAAAATTAAACTTGGTTTTAGGCGTAAAGCTTAAATAAATCACTTTCTATACCATTAAGTCACTACGAAACGATCATTTATAGCTACCCGATTAAGTCGTAAGTCTCATTAAGCTCAATATGTTGCTAACAAACAAGCCTAAATCATTTCAAATACAAATCTCTTCGATTTCCAATACTTTCTAAAAATTCAACTCCCTGAAAACCAGTGCGTCCAACCACACGTAACTTCAAAGTGTTCATCAATGTAATCCAATATAAATCACAACTTATACGATTAACCAAAAATGAAATTAAGCTATCAATATCACAAAACTTAAAACTCAATAGAGTTTAAGGAAGGGAATAAGCAGCACAACACAAGTCCCCATTCACATAATCAAAACCCCAAATAATTAAAAGAAAAAAAAACACCAAACCAATCACTCTTCCCAAAACAAAAACCAAAAGGAAAAAAGAAAAAAGGATTTATCCACCAAAAATAAAAGATAATTAATATCGCTTACCAAGAACTATACCCACGATAATTGATATCAATGCCACTCCCAAGATGACCTTGAAGCTTGTTCCAAAAGAACCATCGTTGCTTTCAATCTGTGTGTTTGATGTTGTGGGTGAAGAAGTACCTTCCACTTTTTCTTGCTCTTCCTCTTTGTGGGTGTTGATCCCAACTCCCTTGATTTCACCTCATCCACTTGCTGTCATACACAACTTCTTTTAGAATCCAAACACATACTATATCTATATATACGAATTCTTGTGAAAACCCATAAAATTATGATAACCATGGAAATCAATGTTATTTCATTTGGGTATTGGGGTCTGTTAGGATTTAGAATAACTTGTTTCCCAATGTGAACCCTTTTAGTTTGTTTGTGAAACAAAACTTATGTTAAAAGTCTCACGTTGTAAACTAAATACATATGAAGTAAACATATTAAAAAGAAATGTATATTCATCTATATATTTAAATGTTAGCATTAGAACAATACCTTAAGATAAAAGTTATCATAGATATCACTCTTAATGATTTATTTCCATTTATTCTAGTTTTTATTATGGGTTAAAACTTAAAAGGGTATCGTTTGGGGTTAAAAGGGTATTAGTTGGATCCCACCTTAATGTGTGTGTGTGTACACTATATAGTATATACATACATTAAGGTGGGGTCCAACCAATACCCTTTTTTAGCAGCAAATAAAGGTAAAGCAAGAGGCGAGCTTTGACATGGCCATCACCCACCCCAAGCCAACCAATACCCTTTTAACCCCTAACGATACCCTTTTAACCCTAATAAAAATTTAGAATAAATGGAAATAAATCATTGAGAGTGATTATGCCTAGACTAATTCCAGCAAATTAAAGTTGTAAGACAATAAACTCAATGGCCACAATCGTTGTCAACGCTAGGAATTTTGTTATCTTAATGATTTGTCTATACCCTTAATGTTTCTAATATCATTGATCCAATGACTTCTTATACCAATGTTTGCATGATAGATGATGTCATAATGGTGTGTGATAGTATAATTGTATGTATGTACAGAAGTAGAGTTACCTCTTCTTTGGGTTTAGCATTGAGCTTTTGAGTGAGATCTTTGATTTGTGTCTCCAATTGTGAAAGTGATGCATTCTTTGCTTCAACCTCCTTCAAAGCAGCATCTCTTTCCAACTCCTTTTGTGAATGTGTCTCTTTCTGTTTCATATTAAGATTTGGTTTTATTATTGAGATTACATATGATGGTAATAATGATATCATAGAATCATATGGGTCAGGCTGACCTGTTCAACGATGGTGTTTTGGGCTGCTGCTAGTTTTTCTTCAAGATTCTTTAGGTTGTTCTTTAATTCAGCATTCTCTTCCATCTCTGCCTTGAGATGTTCAAGCTCAGTCTTTAGAGACGATTCGTTAGATGTGTGTTCTTTCACTTCCCCTTGAAGTGTGGCTATAAATGTCTGAAGCTCCTTCTTAGCATTTTCATGTGTTTCCTTCAGCAGGTTGTTCTCTTCCACCAACGAAGATATCTGTAAATCAAAACAAGTGTGCCTATGGTTTTAGCAACTTCTTTTTTTCTACCCAATGGTAAAAACGCTATTTTGCTGTAGACAAAAAGAATGATATTTTTCCGGTGATGGAAGAGATGGAATATATGCTGTGTTTCCGTTCAAACGGTTGGAGATGAAGCAATTTTTGGTGTCTATGCGCCACCTATTGGTAGTTTTTCTTTTGGTAGTAGGCTGGAGACGGTTCAAAGACATCTCCAACCCCACAGTAAAACGCCATTTTCTAAGTATGTATAGTATTTAAATACGATCATATATCCTCCTCACCTTTGATGAGGTTCACCCTTGACTTCTCAGAAGTATGGGTTATACCGATAATTCGGATATTGCTAGGCCAAAAAAGACGTAAAAAAAATCATTTTACAGGTTTGAAAACTCCAACCGGACATGCAAAAAGAACCGCATGTATATATGTTGGTGTTTTTGTTCAAATGCCATATATGTGGGTTTTCATCGTAAATAACCACATAAGAAAAAGTTTTACTTTTTAAACACCTCCAAACTTTTTTCTCATAAAATAATCTAGAAACCGCAAGTCAACACCCACAAAACACTTTTCCTTACAGTTTCACACATTTATAATGCACCCACACGAAAAGCGGGTCCACCATAAAAATAGATTGTGACAGGACAAGTTGTGGTATCGTAGTCCTTTGCGTCAACATATAAAAAGCAAGCCAAAGCCACAGCTTTCAGCACCGCACAAAAGGTAAGTGTCTTGTAGCGTTCGACTTACGAATTATTGGCTACTTTGTGAGAAAGTCAAAAACAGTGGGTATGATATAAAACTTTTCCAGACCATGATAACCACATATATCATATATGTCATGTGGTTGGAGATGGATCCATTTTTTCTTTGTAATTGGGTCCACCAATTTGGTGTTTTTCTTATGTTGTGATATAAAATTACCTGAGACTGGAGCGTCTGCCCTTCAGAAGTTAACTTTTCTGTGAGATCTTCGATTGCTTTCTTGGAGATATGAAGCTGATTTAGCGTCTCATCTTTTTCCTTCAAAGCTGCAGACAAACTCGTCTGGAGCTCATTCAGTTTAGACTCGTGAACTGCAACTTCTTGAGTAAGCTTCAAATTGGCTTCTGATAACTCTTTTCCCTCCTTATCAGCAACCTCGTAAGCTCGCGAATGCTGATCGGTTAAATCAGCAATGGTCTTCACATGTGAATCAAGTTTCTGACTTGCAGATTCCTTCTCACTCTGTGCTGTACTTAGAGAAATTTCAAGTTCATTGATCCTGTCTTTGAGCTGAATAATGGTGGCAACCAACATCTCGTTTTCATCGGTGGTCTTAGCTGCATTACTGTTTGATTCAGATATGACTCTTTTGAGTTCTTCATTCTCGTTTTCTGTGTTGGTTTTTACCAGCAAAAGCTGGTCTAATTCCTCTTTTAGCAAAGCAGATTTTCCTGCTGATTCAGCCAACTGCTCTTCGTATGCCTTCAGTTGATCTTCAAGATTTCTTGATTTCTCAAGCAATGAGTTGGCTTCTGTGTCTCTGCTAGTGAAACTCGCAACTGCTTCTTGGATTTTAAGCTCGGAATCTCGAGTGTGGGTCTCATGGAGTGTTTCTTTCTCATGTAGCTGTTCCTCAACCGACTTCAGCTTCTGTATGGCTTCGGTTTCTCTGGTTTTTGTAGCTTCGAGCTCGGTTTCGATGCCTTCCAACTTATCCTGCGAGACTTTGAGCTCGCTTCGCAGAACTTCGAGTAAGCTTTCGGTTTCCGCAAGCTGTTCTGCTGATTTTCTTGAGGTGTCTTCCAGTTGTTTTTTCTCTGTTGTTGCTAAATCCAAAGATTCTAGCAATTCTTGCTCCTTTTAGTGGCGGCTTCGAGTACCTCCTCGAGGGTGGTTGCTTTCGATTTTAATGCTTCGAGTTCTGATTCGAGTTCGGATACTTTACGAGAATGGATGCTTGATCCTTCTTCTGTTTCCTTGCATTTGTTCTCCAATGTGCTTATCTGTTCTTCAAGCTCCTGGATTCTGTACTTTTCTGTTTCTAGCAACAACTCCAATTCACTGGCTTTTTGACCTGCATTCTCTGCTTTGGAATTCAGTGTCTGGATTATATCTTCGAGTTCAACGCTACGTTGATGGCTCGTGTTGGCTCGTGTTTCGTGATCGGTGAACTTTTCAACCGCACTTTTAAGCTCCAACTCGAGCTCCGCGTTGCGCGCAGACGATTGGGTTAACTCGGATTCTAGCTGAACTGCTTTGTCTGTTGAATCCTGCACTTGCTGGTTCAGTTGTTTCTTTTCTTCTTCAAGACTGGCTAATGTTGAGTTAAGTTCAGATATCTTAGCTGAAAACTGTTCGAGTTCAGATTCGGTTTCTTTGGCTTTAAGTGCCAGGAGTTCCGACTGTGTCTCGAGCTCCTTCGCTTGCAATCTCGCTTCTTCTGCTTCGGCCTTCAAGTTTTCGGTTGATAGCTGTAGCTTGGCTTCAAGATCACTGCACTGGTCCTTAGTTTGTGCTAATTCGGCTCTCAAATCGACCACAACTGCATCAAGAGCTTCCTTCTCGTTTGTTGCTTTGGCTAGTTGTTCTTGAATCAAGGTCAACTGTGCTTCTTGACTCTTTAGCTCATCTTGAATCAGTACTTTTGCACTTTCTTCTTCTTGAAGTTTCAGTTTGAGTTCTTCCAACTGGGATTCTTTCGCTAGAAGATCTTCTTTGATCTGTGATTCAGAAACCTTTTTCAGATTCAGATCTTCAGTCAGTTCACTGATTTGAGCCTCTTGTGAGGTGCATTTTTGCTGGATTTCTAATACTTGTGATTTTGAGACTTCCAGTTGTTCTTGGATTGCAGATAGCTCAGTTGTATGCAGGCCCTTGAGTTCTTCTTGGACTGAACTCAACTTATCTTCCATTCCTTTTGTGCTCACTTGAGCCAATTGAAGCAAGCTTTCAAACTCTAATGCTTTCTTGGTCTCTGATTCGGCTAACGATTTTGAAACTTCCAACTCTTCTTGGATTGCAGATAGGTCAGCGGTGCTCTTCTTAAGTGCTTCTTCGACCTGTAGATGATCAGCGATCTTTGTATGCAGGCCATTGAGTTCTTCTTGGAGTAAACCCATCTGATCTTCGATCTCCTTTTCGCTAGCTTGAGCCAATTGAAGCAATCTCTCAAACTCTAATGCTCTCTTGGTCTCTGATTCAGCTTGTGATTTTGAAGCTTCCAACTCTTCTTGGATTGCAGATAGCTCAGTGGTGCTTTTCTTGAGTGCTTCTTCGACCTGTTGATGATCAGCGATCTTCTCGTACAGGCCATTAAGTTCTTCTTTGACTAAAGACATTTGATCTTCCATCTCTTTCGCGCTCGCTTGAGCCAATTGAAGCAATCTTTCAAACTCCAATGCTCTCTTGGTCTCTGATTCAGCGAGTGAGCCGCTCTCCTTATGCAACTCTTCGAATTTTTGGGCATCGCTTGCAGAAAGACCGAGTTCTTGTTCTAGATCAATTACCCTCTTTTTTGTAGTCTCCAGCTCGGTGTTTAGAGTCTCGAATGCTTCCTTTACTTTAACTAGCTCCTTTTGGTTAGCCTCTTGAGCTTGCTGTTCCTCTTGCAAAGTAGTATTCTGTACATTGTATCTCTCTTCAGCTTCTTTCAAGAGATCTTCTAACTTCTTGTGGTTAACTTCGAGATCTTCGTGTTTCTTCTCCTGTTGCTCCAGCTTTTCGGTTGTAAGCGAGACTTGCTTCTTGAGTTCGTCATTTTCAGACTCTGAGTGCTTGAATGATGTGGTTACTTTTTCCAGTTCAAGCTCAAGTTCTTTTACCTTCTCCTGCGCCTCGAGAACTTCTCTGGTTTGTTCGATGATGGCGGGTTTGTCGTCTTCAACGGGCAACGATCGAGACGTATGGGAATCGACATCATTTACGTCTGCGGATTCCTTTTCTACTTTAATAAATTCTCCATCTAAGTCTTCCTTCTTGCCATCCTTATCTGCTGGCATTGTGTCCTTAGTAATTTCCTGTAAAAGGAAAAAAATATCATTCAGGCTGATAAGCCATGTCTATGGGTGATAATTCATACTCTCTACATAACTGATAAGAATCAGAGACTGCATAAGAAATCAAAAAATGCTTCATCCCCTGATTAGTGTCTAGTTTTTAAGTTTTAACATGAAGCTAAAACTTGGTATTTTCCAAATTCTAGGTATATAACCTTTGTCAAAAAAGAAAGTTATATAACATTAACTGGTCCAAAGTGTGTTTTGTCAAAGTTCATTTCGCAAAATGTCCCTCTTAACGTATTTCATAAGTTTTTTGGTACATACTGATTTGAACGAAAAGTTGAATGACTTGAAAGTATATCACAATATATAACCTTAAATCATATTTTAATTAAATTCACGATAATTATAGAGCCATTTTGTTGATAGAATTAGAAGTTATAAATTTAATTAAAAATTCATTTAAGGTAATATAGATAAAATCAATGAGCTTTAAAAATTTTAAAACATCATGTTCTTAATGAAAAACTCAATTAAGGTCAATTATCTAAAAGGCATAAAACCTTAAATGAGATTTATAATTAAATTGTGACCGACTAAAGAAAAAACGACTTGATTCATAAGAAGGTCATAGATTTACTTAAAGTCTCATTTAAGATTACATATCTAAATAATATCTCAAGAAATTTTCTTCTAATTGTTGACATTATTGCAGCATGAGTATGTAATCACATTTTTAACCCAAACAAGAAATTACTGAACATTAAAAGGTGATTGGTATTAACTTTCTTCTTGGTTTCATTGTCAATGATCCACAAGATAAATATCAATTCATTGAGGCATAAGATCTTAATTGAACTTTTAATTAAAATTCCAACCTCCTGACATATTAAAAAATGTTTTGAAATTATCATTCATTAGATGATATTAAATTTAATTAAGTTTATACATACACCCTCGTGATGAATAAACTTGTATACCTCTGTGGCCTTGGTGATTGGTATCTCTGAACTTGCTACAGTATCCTCTGCCATTATAGACTAAATGTTGAATAATATACCTTAAAACAAGCAACTTCAAAGTTAGGAAATAGAAATAAAACACAATTTAATTTTATAAGATGAGAAGCATATAATATGAGAATATAAGTTACAATGAGCTAAATTACAGCATCGGTTATTTTTGTCTTTAATTCTCCATTTACACCATAATTAATTTAAGTGATCCCTTATTAATTTATGCCTATGTTATTTGTAACATTATTTTAAATTTCTTTTTTTCAATTTAACTCAAAATTCTAGAGCAAAACTCAAGGCAAAATTTATAGCATCGTTTTTTAAAAAGCAAAACAACAATTTTCTCTAATCTACTATTAAAGTAGAGTTTTTTGTTACTTATATTTCTATTAAACTATAAATTAAATTGATTTTTGTACTTTATATGTCTGAAAATGAGGGGATAATATACTTTAATGTTTCTAGAAAAGTATACCATAAGATTCATAACAAGTGACAATAAACAATTTAAACACGTCATATATTATTTAAAATAAAAATGTAAGAGCACCGTTTAAATTATAAAAACACCTATATCAACTATGCCTCGAAAATAACAAACAAAAATTGCAATTAGTAACATATATAACAATAACAAAATGGCTTTGCTGTGAGAATTTCACTAAATAAAATGCAACATTTGGTTTTGAAACTATTTATGATATTCTTATTAAATTAACAATTAAAAAACATTTCTTAAATAATTATTTAGATAATAATTATCGAATTTAAAGAAAGATGATGTACTTTTGAAGAAAATTCAAAATATAAAATATTTATACCTTTTTAAGATATCAAAGATGTGACATTTGTTAAATTATTGTATGAACATTTTTGTGAACAATGACAAATATTGTAAATCGTACCAGGGAAACATGTGCAAGCACTTATTGGCTGATAAAAGGATTAAAAGACAATATCAAGGTAAGAACGACAGAATCATCGACATTATGCATTTAAGATGCCGAGATAAAAGCTTTTAGTTACTAAAACCAATAAAAAAATTAATGAAAATAATTTTATATTAATGTCATAAATTATATGGTTATTATACATAGGGGAAGTATCCGTTGCAAACCATGTAGATTGTACAAACTATACAAACCTAATCTTAGCCATTGATTTTGTTTTCTTAACCACTGATTTTGTTTATCTCCTAACTTTTAGGTGATTTTGAAATGTAGTTGAGAGAAAATCTAGGAATTGAATTAATCCACAGCATTGATCATGTACATGTACGGTGGAGATTGGTTTGTATAGTTTGTACAAACTATACGGTTTGTAACGGATACGACCCCATTATACATATACATAGTCATTTAAAAGTGTACAGCATGTGATCGGAGATTATACAATATCTGCTCGGTCAAAATCAAAAAATACATAGTGTTATTTTGTGTAATATATATGTGTTATATATATATAGACTTTTAAAACATACAAAATCCTAGTAAATAGTTTTTATTCATATAAGTTGGTAAGCAGAGGACCTACGAAAGCTTGAACCAAAACATAAAGTAATCGGTTGCTTTAAGGCTACAATTTAATTGACTTTTCTTGGTCTTCATTTCATTTAATTAGAGAGTTGATTACGACTTCTTTCAAATGTGGACGTCGAGATCAACTTACGAGTACTTTTACTAATTTTATGGAACCTTTGGACCTAAAAGATAGTGCGGAAAATTTCGATAAGGTCTTGACCCTGACCTTTTGATGAGGAGACCTAAAGGCCGAAAGCCTATTGTCTAATTAATCCCACCATATCACAGAGTTTATTACTTTAGTGCAAACCACAATATTTGCCTTTACTCGGGTAAACGAAAACCTGCTTACTAATTTTCTCTAAACACGTATGAACATAAAACCTTACATTTACATTTTCAATATATAATCTTATAAATAGGTGTACACATATCAATACTCTTTTAATTACTATGATATCAATTAATTTGGTAAATTCTACAAGTACTATCATCCAAACAGAAGAAATCAAAAAGGTTGCAGGACTGATGTCAACTCTCACCAAACTCATACTACCTACAAATTGTTTCTTCTGTTGGTTAAAGATTTAATGGATCATATAACACAGGACCACCACAAACCTACATCCATGTTTATTATGATCTCAAATCATCTATTGCGTGTGTTTTAAATCATTCAATATAATCAATCCGAACGAAAAACTTGCTTCGAAAAATAACAAAACAACATTCAAAATGAATAAGATCAAATCAATAACAGAACAAACAATCACAGAGCAAGTCGATCTTAATACATCCACAAACTTATAAACGATCCATATTAAAAAGCTGATCAACGACAAAAGTATTTGAAATCAATTCGAAATTCGATTCCGAATTTCCAGATACCAAATCTATTCAAAAATTTCACACATACTTTACACAAAAAGTTAAAGTAAACCAAAACTCCGATTAACAAAAGCAAGTAGTTCATACATCATAAATCAGAAATCCATTCCAAAATACTTGATAAGCAAATTTAAACTTCCAGATACCAAATCAATCGAATCTATTTCAAAATTTCACAAACTTCATACAAATTCAAACTTCAAAGTACTAAAAACTTCGATTTACAAAAACTATATCGGAAATCATATAAATCAATTCATGAATCGAACTAACCTTAGATCGATCTCTGGAAGGTTCGTTGAAGCTTTTTGGAAGCTCGTCGTCCTTCTTTTAGCACCGAAAAAATGTATATAGAGAGAGAGAAGAGAGAATGAGAGTATTTTTATAGAGATGGTTTTTCTTTTTTAAGTTTTTTTTAAAGGGGAGTGGAGGGGGGTACGATATGGTGTAGGGCCGCCTACAGTAGTAGCCAGCCAATTAGGACATAGTTAAATCGCAGACGGTGTCCTTTCCAACATTTGTGACTCGTTTCCCTCCACATTTGCCACTTGATTATGAGTTAATTACGTTACTGCCATTGGCTTAATTACTGAGGTAATTAAATAAAGAATCTTTTTAGTGGCATGGTTGGTGTGGAGGTGGAGATCGGATTGATAGGAATGAACGGGGGTAAGATGATCATTTGGGGAATTTACAAAAATAGTTTTGGATTTTAAATTTTAAGAAAACCAGTAGTACAAATATAAGGGTTCGTTTGGTATACAGATTCAATAGGACATGATAGTTTAGAATAAGATGGAACAAAACAACTAGTCAGCATTTGATAAGATATAGTAGGACATGAGTAGATCAATTACCCCTAATGGGCTTTTTTAGTGTTTTTGTGTTACCAGAATAGTTAGGCTATGTTTGGCAAGCGTAGCTTATAAGCTAGCTGGTAGCTGATAAGCTAGCGGATAGCTGATAAGCTAGCTGTTGATTGATAAGCTTGCTAGTAGCTGATAAGCTAGCTGTTGAACAAATTATGTTTGGCAAAAACTAGCTTATGAGTATGTAAAATGACCAAAAAGGGTACCTTTGAATTTAATAATTAATATTAATAAGGGTATAATTGGAAAAAGCTACAATAAGCTTCTCATAAGCTACTCAAAGTAGCGTTTCAAAAAGCTAGCTTATAAGCTAGCTGATAAGCTAGCTTCCTGGTACATGTTTGGATGGACTAGCTTATAAGCTAGCTTATGCTTGCCAAACCAAGCCTTAATCTAAATAAAAATTAGAGTAAACTACAAATTTGGTCCCTGAAGTTTACCCAAATCTGTACGTTTCGTCCTTGAACTTTAAAAACTACAAAAAACGTACCTGAACTTCCATTTTCGCAACGCGTTTCGTCCCTACTCACTAACGACGTTAGAACTCAGTTAAGTGAGGAGGTTATTTTACCAAAGTAAAAGACGAGGGGCCAAATTGTAACTATCTATATCTATATATCTCTCTCTCCCTCTTTCATCTTTAACCACCCACCACCACCACACCCACAACAGCCACCACACCACCACCACCACCACCATCTCTCCCTCTTCATCTTTAACCCACCACCACCTCCACCACGCCACCACCACCACCACCACCACCACCATCTCTCCCTCTTCATCTTTAACCCACCACCACCTCCACCACGCCACCACCACCACCACCATACCCCCTACCACTACCTTCACCACAGCCACACCAACATCACCACCATCTCCATCACACCACCACCACAGCCGGCATCTACCTCACCCGAATCCACTCCGACCCTAACCCTAACATGAAAATCGTCGCCACCAACACCACCACCTCTCGAGTTCGTTTTCAGATCTGTTCTTCATCTCACCAACGACTTCTGCAGATCTGTTCTCCGAAAAAACCTTCTTGGAATGGTGAAATGTAAGCATTTATGCTCTGTTCTCGAGTTCATTTTCAGATCTAAGTTAGGGTCACGATTTAGGATTTTCAGTTCTCGAGTTAGGGTTTTCATTTTCAGTTCTCGATTTTCAGATCTGAGTTAGGGTTTTCAGTTCTGATGGGTGTTGGTTTGGTTAATTTCGGAAGAGGTTATGTGGTGGTCGATCTCAGGCTGTGGTGGTCGATTTCGGAAGAGGCTGATGGGTGGTGGTTTGGAGGTGGTGGGTGGTGGTGGTTTGGTGGGTATGATTGTGGTGGTGGTGTCTGTGGTGTGGTGGTTTGGTGGGTATGATTGTGGTGGTGGTGGTGGCTGTTGTGGGTGGTGGTGGTGGCTGTTGTGAGTGTGGTGGAGGTGGTGGTGTGGTGGTGGTGGGTGTTGGTGGGTAGATGATGAAGATGATGAATAGATAGAGAGATAGAGATAGTTACGATTTGGCCCCTCGTCTTTCATTTTGGCAAAATTACCCCACAAATTAACTGAGTTCTAACGTCGTTAGCCGTAGGACGAAATGCATTGCAAAAATGGAAGTTCAGGTACGTTTTTTGTAGTTTTTAAAGTTCAAGGACGAAACGTACAGATTTGGGTAAACTTCAGGGCCCAAATTTGTAGTTTACTCTAAAAATTAACAAAAATATAAAACAAAAGATCCATGTATCAACAAAACTGTGATCAAATATATGTTCTAAAATAATAGTATTGAAGATAAACACTAGCAGCAATGCAACATACATTCTTAGTTGGGTTTTTTGATCGGGTTTCAGGTTTGAAATGTTACCCTCAAAAACTAAAATAAGGTGTGAAGGATTTTAGATTTCGGATTTCGGTCCATGTTGGATTCAGATTTAATCGGGTTTAAGTTCGGGTTTTAGCAATATATGTTTTTTCCCATAAAATAAGTAGAAAATAAAAATTGTATGGAACAAAAATTTAAAGTTGAACTTATATATTTTAAGTAATAAGATTTGAATAAAGAAAAACTATTAAATGACAAATCTACTCTTAAATTAGATATAATGATTATAAATTTAATTTTAACTCTTCGTTTTTCATGTTTAATCATTAAATATTAAAATAAATCCAAATTTTAAACGTTTTAAAAATTAAACTAAACATTTTAACTAGTAGAAATAAAGTTTAAACCTCAAAGGATTACATAAAAAGGTTACAAAAAATGTTAATAAAAAGTTTTGTTCATGTTTTGGATGGGTTCAGATGATGTGTATGGAGGTCCTACCCGACTCGAGTGACTTGTCCAACAAAATTGAATTTTGGAGATCGGGCTAGTTCGGGTTATGTAGGTTAGGTAGATACAAGGGTTTTTGGATTGGATTTTCGGTTTTTCGAATTTGGTCGAGTTTTGCTCACCCCTATGCATGAGGCAATTATCATGAGGCAATTATCATTAAAGCATCATTTTCTAAGTTGCGGCTGAGATACTTACGGAGATATTGATTTTCTTGATAAAGTGGACGAGGAATGGCGAAAAAGTAGTTTGATTGGTCAAAATGGCAATCTTTTGTTGATTTTCCCATAATTTGAGGTGGTTTAATGCATGTCTTAAGCATAAGGCTGCAAGTTTCGTATTATCTTATCATGTCCCATGTGTCAAACACATTAAAGGTGCTTCTTCTACACAAGGTGTGATGACACTGAACAAAATAAAAACTTGTTGTCATATGTTTGTTTTGACAATAGAATGGGACATATTAGGAATTATGTGGAGCAACATTACCGATTTACCATGACCTCTTATATGTCAATGTTAAACCAACAATCTTACCCTTCAAAAATCCAGCAAGTGCACCTTTAAAACGCTTAAAATTTTCTTTTTTGCAATAATCATATGAATGGTAGGATTAGACCTTTCTCGACCCTTAATACGCCCAACCCTAGCTTTATGTTAAGGGTTAACTACATTGTTAATTAACGTATTGTTGATTATATTTATGTATAAAAAATAATGAATTTGTGAAAGTAGATAACTTTTATTGAACAACTGAGAAAATAAACCTTGAGTTGGATTTCACTAAGAATAGGAGTTATCTAAAGAAGGATTAGAAAGAATAAGGGATCTTCACCTTGGATACACATTAGCATGAGATACACTAGATCAATTCTTTATCAAGTACAATTTATGGGATGAATTTGCGATTAAGGGATCAATAGTCCAAATTTCTTCACACCTTTCTCACATTTCTTACCTTAACTCTTATTCTCACATGATCATACGTCAATAAACATAATAGCATAATATTGATTTTTTGATAATATAAAAATTTAAGGAAATAATTTTAAAAGTGACATAGAATGCCATTTATGCATCCCAATTCCTAAACATCCCACGAACAAGTGATTGAATATAATCTTTAATAGGACGATAAGGATGTACATTTTGAATTCTCGTGAAACTGTTTGGGGCGTTTTTCTTATCATCTGATGGTTTGATTCGTTAGATCAAACACAGATGTGACCAAATTATCGTGCATTACGATAAACATAATTGTGACCAAAATTTGGTACAATTGGTTTAGACTTTAGAGATGTGCACTTAAGCATGCAGGCGTCATATTGAAATAACGTTCTAACTTATAAGTTAATTTATAGTTAAAACAATAACATTTAATTATCAGGATTTGGCTTTAAGATAACATTCGTCTATCATTTAGATTGTGACACACTGGTTAATCATCAAGAATATGTTTTGAAAATCTCATTTTCCACAGGTTTAAATCTAGGTGCTTTCGATACTTATGACCATGAAGATTTATCTGCAACGACTCCATGACATGCTCACTCCAAAAATTTATCGGTAATCATAAGTTGGACTAAAAACACATAAATAATAGAAATTTTTTTAACAACAATTATAATTCTCCTGTGTAGTAAATATTTTGCTAAGGCAATCCTTAACGCCATGGGTATGTGACCGGCATGCATACGGTACCAGTGGGGAACACCACCGTGGGTGCCCGGTATGGGACCGGCAAGAGAGGAGACCGGCACCCCCATGTCGTTCTCTCTCCTATACCAACCCCACCCCACCTTTCTCTCTATTTCTCTCTTCTTTTCTTTTTCTTTTATTTTTTAAATTAATTATTTAGAGGGGTATGAAATTAATACGGTTAAGGATGGTATGGTATGGTGTTGGTAAAGCTGATGTGACGTTGAGGTAGCATCAGATACGAGGAATATGAAGGGTACGGTTAAGGATAACCTAATAAATAGTAAAAGGTAATCATATACCTGGGGAATGGCATGTGGGTTTTTGAATAATTGCTGATAACTTCTCAAAATTACCAAGTTGCCCATGATTTACTACATTAAAAGAGCATAGAAAAAAGTAATTGCAAGGGCATGAAAAAGGTTAGTTTGGTCATGTAACATGCCATTTGCATTTTAAGACAAAAAAGTGGGGCACACCAAGGACCGACCAAACCGGCCTAAAAATTCCAATCTACAAAAGGTGACGAAATGGTGTCTTAAGCGAAATAGACATATATGCTTTCCGATCTACTTTCTTTTATTTTATCAATTAGTAAGACAAATAAACTACCGTTTTAATTTCGTATATGTATTTAGAAAAATATAATCCCTACTATAATTATGTTTAATAAATGATTATATGGCTATGTTTTAAAAACTAACAATTAAGGTTATGAACATCCTTTTAGTAGCTTAATTGAGCTTTTAGCTTATTCAATCACCCATACATGACTATTTGCTTATGGTTTAATGGCATCGAAAGTGGTTTGTTGAGTAAGTTTCAAAAAGAAAGTTTTATGTAGAAAGTTAAGTTTTTTCAAACTTGCTCCTACCAATTAAAAAGCACGTTTATTTCATCTATAAAACTCTTCCAAAGAAAAACATTTTTAATTTATATAGACAAATTAATCAATACTAACAACTTTATTTATATATACAACTTAGAGTATGTTTGCTAACAACTTAATAAGACTCATAATTTATTCAAAGAAATATCCATGTTTGTTTGGCAAATATTTAATGACATATAAAGTGGTTTATTCAATCAATTTTTTCCATATATGTTTTTTGTAAATAAAAAGCACGCCTATTTCTACATGAAAAAGATTTCCCCATTTATACAATTAAAGTCTTATTAATACAAGACTTAAATAAAAACAACCAAAGAACATTTATATCTTCAATTAACAAGTGATTTATGATTTTTCTAAAATTAGGTATCAGAAGTTTAAATATTTAAAATGTTTCTAAAATTAGGTATCAAAAGTTTAAATATTTAAAAAATAATTATGATTCTATGATTATTTAATTTTAGATATTCAACATTATTTATATTATTAAAATATTTAATTTTTTTAATAAAATATTTTTTCATTTAAACGTTTAATTTCAATTCTTCTTAGTTGATGCAAAAGAATTAAAATATTAATATATTATTTATGTATCATAAACATTTAGTTGTGAAGATTTATTCAAGCTTGAAAATTTGTATCTCCTTCCTCTTTTTTTAAAAAAAATATTCCCTTATAATTTTTGGAGCAAAAATATGATTTTAGACTTTTGCTAACATGACTTGTGCCTCAACAATGAAATGTAATACGAGTATAATTGGAAAAAAAAAAAAAAGTAATACGAGTATAATTGGAAAAAGGTTGTTTAAGAAACTAAGAATTTTGATTTTGTTTTTATATATTGCTTTGATGATGTAATCCTTTTGTCGTTAGATAGAGTTCTTCTAAATAATTATTGAACAACTATCTTAAACTCATTTAGTAGGCCGTAAAGTAGTTTCTTAAAATGTTATTTTAAATAATTTTTCAATAATCTATAAAAACTCTTCTTTTTTATTTGAATTATATTTTTATTTTGAGTAACTGATTTTTGTTTTAAATAACTTAACTTTACTGTTAACATTTTGATCATAACTTTTAGGGTAAAATATGATTTAACCCCTAAACTTTGCACTTAAAAATGGTTTAACCCCTAAACTTTTTTAGTGAATATTTTAATCCTAAACTTGTTTTAATGAATGTTTTAGTCTCTAAACTTGTTATAATTAATTGTTTTAGCCACTTGAGCTGCTATAACAGGTTACCACACTTTTAAAAAGCACTTTAATCTCTAAACTTATTTACAATATATGATTTAAGCCTTAAACATTTTACTTAAAATGGTTTAACCCCTAAACTTTTTAATGAATGTTATAATCCTTTAACTTTTTATAGTATTTGATTAAATACCTAAATTTGTTGAACCTAATTATTTTTATCCCTAACATAATTTAATACAACATTCTGCCTGCTAAACCCATTACCATCCATTCACGATTGGAAAAACCCTGCATCCATTCGTCTTTACTCTGGTATAGTTTGCAACTCGGTCAAATCGATCTTTTTCGCCAATCATCTCTTCCTAAACTCGCTGGTACATTTCATTTAATTTCATTTCTGTCATTT
This sequence comes from Centaurea solstitialis, assembly GCA_030169165.1. Taxonomy (NCBI): domain Eukaryota; kingdom Viridiplantae; phylum Streptophyta; class Magnoliopsida; order Asterales; family Asteraceae; genus Centaurea; species Centaurea solstitialis. The sequence goes on along the minus strand of CM058044.1, from coordinate 72,068,870 downwards.
ATGTGCTTGATTTGTTTCGCATTTGATGTTCGCCAGTGAAATCTACGCATTGAATTTTAGGCAAATTTGCATCACGATGAACACAGAATCACCAAACGTCTTTTGATTATTTTTTTTATTAAATTTTTTGTTGTCTCTTGTTGCTTCAAACCCTAAATTTTGTTAATTACATCCGATCAAGGGATATGAAAAATCAAGAAATGCAAGTTAGAGATATTCATTAGAGATAAAAATTAATTAGGTTAATAAGTTAGGTATTTAATCAAATACTATAAAAAGTTTAAGAATTATAACATTCATTAAAAAGTTTAGGGGTTAAACCATTTTAAGTAAAAAGTTTAAGGCTTAAATCATATATTGTCAATAAGTTTAGGGATTAAAGTGCTTTTTAAAAGTGTGGTAACCTGTTATAGTAGGTCAAGTGGCTAGAATAATTAATTATAACAAGTTTAGGGACTAAAACATTCATTATAACAAGTTTAGGGATTAAAACATTCACTAAAAAAGTTTAGGGGTTAAACCATTTTTAAGTGTAAAGTTTAGGGGTTAAATCATATTTTACCCTAACTTTTATTAACTAAAACTAATTTACTCATCAATATTCCAATTACCAAATTAGCTTGTTAACCAAAGTCAGATCTACCAAACACGATATAAATAACAAAATGAAGTCTTTTAAATCAATAAATTTAATAGATTGATATATAAATAAATAAATAAATACAAAAAGTGGTGGTCAATTAATAACCCACCATACCACCCAAAAGTCCAAAGTCCAAAGTCCAAGTCCCAAAAAGCAACGGAATGGTGACCTTGATTTGAACCCTTCAACGTGGCCTATGTATTTCTTGGACCTTTTTTTTATCTTTCACATTTCTTTGATTACAAAAAATAATATAAAAAATTGTTATATAAGGAAAAACTTGGGATTACACTATTACACAATATTAGACTCTTTTTACAAGACCCATAAAACCATATGATCATATTGAACCTTCGCAACAAAAGTATTGTGAATGCTTAGTTGTAAAGTGTTCTTTTGAAAAGCTTCAATGTTATATTACATGGTTTTACAAAAATAATTTGGTCTTATAGGAACTCAATCATGTAAATTCTCTCTCTCTCTCTCTCTCTCTCTCTCTCTCTCTCACACACACACACACACACACATGGAAGGGTTCAATCGAGAACGTCTTTATTTTACGAAAACTCAAGAACACCCTTTAATATAGTCAATTGCATGTGATACTATATTCGATCATATGTCATAGACATGTGATGCTAAGTCAGAGACCAGATAACCTTTGGTGTGACCTATTCATCGAATTGATTCCATTCTAAAACGCAATTCATGGGAGGGCATGAGAATAACTGTTTAGATGCAACTTTTCACGCCTCTCATCGTTAACTCGACTTCTCATGCAATAACTTTTTGTCGTCTATTTGTAAAAGTATGAAACTACCTTTCCATCTTTTGCATACTCGCACGACGTATTTTTTAGTGCTTCACATTCAAAGTCGCAAAATGTTGACCGGATAAATGACTAGGATCACTTATCTGCTTCTGATTATTTAGCACTTCTCGTTTATATATTTCACATATGAACATGTATAATTTACAAATTAACTACTTTTAGTTGATTCAATATGAACTATATGTTTATATGTGAACCTTTGTAATTCACATATGAATAAGTTAATTAGTTCATATATGAATCTCAAAGGTTCATACATGAAGCAGTTAAAAATAACTAATATATGAATTTACTGGTTCACATATGAACTCGTTTTTTTTTTACCTATATGTAAAATTTATGAAACTACCCATTAATTTTTAGCATAGTTGTAAAGTTTAACCAGTCAATGCCACAATTGTTGACTAGTCAAAGTCGTAATTGTTGACCAGTCAAACTTAATCTTAGTCGTATAAATGCTAGAATTATTTATCTACTTCTCATATTTTTAACACTTATTGTTACACCCTATATTTTTGGATGAACAAAATACCATCTTTTGGAATGAGCACTCAAAACTTAGAGGATGCGAAACGAGAAAGGAAAAAAAATCAACTTATGGGGACTCTGGGCGACATTTCCCGGGAGGTGACAGAATGTCACTATCGTGGGGCATAGTTGCGAAGGAGCCATAGCTCGCGGTACGTATTCTAAGATTGTGCTGGCAAGAGTGACAATTGTTACAATCGCTAGACATTGCTGCGCGCAAAATTTTAACTTCAAAAGCACAATAACTCTGACCTTTTCCTCATTTGTGGTGTTGTGGGTGACTTTGGTAGTCAATTTTGCTCTTAGGACTTGGTAAGTTTCCTCCCTTTCACCTCCTCTTCATTTATTTCTTTAAGATCTAAATCTCATGACATTTATTGCTAACCTAGGGAATTCAAATCTTATGGTGATCAAGTATCGGGTCTCAAGAACCTCATAAGCTTTCATCAAATATCGGATTTCAAATCTTAGTTTTTAGGTTTAAGAGCTCAAGGTCTCCAAAACTTTATACATGTCAAGATCTTGCATTTTAGATTTCTAAACATCCTTTTGATTTGATTTTTTTTTTGTCTACGTAATTTTTTTGGAAGTGTGTTCGGGCCAAAGTCCGACTAATCCTCGGCAATTTTGAGGGCTAAACATGACCCCAGTTAAATGTCCCCAGACATGCGCACGGGAAGGCTCGAACTCGGTTAGGGCGATATGAACCCTCCGAGCGATAACCAATCTGCCACAACGTTGTTGACAAAATAAAATCACTTTCGCATGCAGTGAGATATGTCTAGGTAATTTTGACCTGACCTAATATTTTGAGTATTTTAAGGGTTTTACCGTTCTTTAGAACGATGATGTATTTATTATAAGATGTGTTAAATGGGTTGTCTTTCTTATATTTGTAGTTGAAATGAAAGGGAACCATTTACGGGATTTCCCCTAATTTGAGAAATGTTTGGGAATTGGGATAACTAGCTTTTGAGCTAAATATCATGACTTAAGAGGTTATCGTAGATCTTTCACTTGAAAGTTCTAGTGTTCTACGTTCTTTGGATCTCAACAATCGTCGATTCGTTTCGCGTATTCCCCGTTATGTTAATGTATTAAGCAAAAACGTGCAAAACAACGGTAAAAGCCAAAGTTTTGCAAGACGTAAGACAAGAGAGAACCCAAATCAAAGTATTTGCAAAAGAAAGTTATCTTTGAATTTAACTTAACCAACGTCACTCAGCCTTACCACCTGCCACCATCACGGCCTCAGTTGTCATTATTGTAGTAGTCGTCCCGATCACCACCTCCACCATTTCCACCAATGCCAATTAATATTATTACTATCTTTATATATCTATTTACAATGTTAACAAAAAGAAAGTAGAAAATATCATGAAGGATACTTTAGTAGTCATTTATCATTATAATTATAATAATGTATAAAATCAAACAAACAAGTTTCAATTGTATGTTAACGAATTGTCTTTTATTTGATGATGGATTATGACTTTTTTTAACTTTATTGGTATATCAGAGAATACCATTCATTCTCTTCATCATTACACAATAGTTTTTTGTTTAATCTTTGAAAAAACAATTGAATTAAACAAATCACATATATTTGTTATTTGCATCAAACAACATTGTTTCTGACCTGTTTTAAATGAAAAAAAGAACTTTTTAAAAGCTAATGTTTTTATAATGTTTTCCATTTATACTCCTAATTTGACCAGCTATTATTTATGATCATTTGTTAGAATTATAGTTCTTCTTTGCTACACTTTAGTGGGTCATTGTTGTTGTGCTTTTGACTCAGCATATGGCATGTGATATAAATTTTATAGGTTTTATAAAGTAATAATATAAATTAATATTAGTTTGATTAGTCTATGTTGAATGATTGGCGCAAATCCTATTTCACCTAGAAAAAAGTTAATTTTCTATCATATATATTGTTCATCTACTGGTACAAAATGTTAATATGTGGGTTTCTATGCATAAGATTTTCAATCACAATGGTTATTAAAATCATTGACAAATATACAAACATGGATATAATGTTAGCAACTAACTTTTATAAATTTAATCAACTTCGTTCATTCATTATTATCCGTTATGGGAGAGCTGAAGGATGCGTCGCGTCAGGTTGATCGTAGTCGGCTTCCACATGCCGAGGGCCAACACCCCCACCCCACCCCCCTCATCCCTTTTATCTCTGTTGTTTCTCTTTATCTCTTTTATTTCTCATTTTTTTTATTAATTACTTAATGTGTGGGGTAAGATTGAGTTGGGTATAACTTTTGTTTTGGGTAGTTTTTCGGTAAGGTAGTGGAAAGCTGATAGGGCGCTGATGTGTCATTGGGTTGGTTTGGGTTCCATGGCAAGTATTAGGGGTGTTCAAAAAAATCCGAATCCGATCCGACATCCGAATACCCGAAAACTTCCGATCCGAAAATATCCGAAAATTCGGATATCCGGATTTTCGGATATCCGAAAATCGGATATCCGGATTTTCGGATTCGGATTCGGATAGTGTTTTCGGAAAATTTCGGATATTCGGATATCCGAAATATCCGATTTTTATATTAATATATTATTTTATATATTATTTTATTAATAATAAATATATATTAAAATTTAAAAAACCTACTCAAAGTCTCATATGCATTTTATTAATAATAGATATATATTATTTTATATATTATTTTATGTTCTTACGTTACTTTAAACTTTCGTATTATTATTTAAAACACGTAAACTAAGTATTTGATGTCGTATTAGCTTGTGGATGATTGGAAACATGTGGACGATTATTGTGTATAAGAATGATGTATTTTTTTGGGTTTGTTTTAGCTAAAAATGACATTTTTATCCAATATTTCGGAATTTCGGAATTTTCGGATTATCCGGTATCCGAATCCGAAATTTCGGATATCCGGATTTTTGGATATCCGGAATTTCGGATTCGGATTCGGATAGTAAATTTCAGTATCCGAAATTCGGATAACCGAAATTCCGGATATCCGAAAATGAACACCCCTAGCAAGTATAACGCATGGCCACCAAATGCTCACTCAGGTAAGTGCTTACTGACAAAGTCTTCAACACTATCACTTACTTATCGGGTAAGGTTTTACCCAAAAAACGGTATTCTAAGCAAAAATTTACCGGTAAGCGCTAACCGTGGTAAGAGATGACGACTATCACTTACCAGATAAGACCCTCGGTCCTCGCCTTCACTCTTACTGGGTAAGATTCTTAATTAGTTTTTACTATATGCATTCCGTAAAGGAATATGATTTGGTAAACACTTACCCATGTAAGTATTTGGCAAACGGCCCCCTAAATTACACTGTAAGTTCATGTGGTTTACTCAAAATCTGGATATGGTTCTTCATTTGGAAAAACTCTTTTTTTTGTCCGTGTGGTTTGCATTTCGTTGCACCCTAGGTTCCTACCACTAACGGTATATATATATATATATATATACATATTCGGCCTTGTAGGTAGTGGTGCTCCTATTGAGGGCCTTGTGGGTAAAGCTGATGTGACAGTGAGGGCTTGTGGGTTACGTTAACAAAGATCTATTGTTCTTGAGTTTTTTAAAGAAAGGAAAGGGAAACGATTTCTAACGAAACTAACAAAATTGTGTTCTCGAGTTTTTTAGAAGGAAAAGAAATGATTTTGAGAGATTTGTGTGTTCTCGAGTTTTTTGATGGAAGGAAGGGAAAGGATTTGACTTTTGAGGGGATAACTCAATACAAAACCCAACCGAAGCCAACCCGCTTATTCCGAATCCAACCCGACCCACGGCCCATTTCCTGTTGGACTTCGTAACAACACCCATGGACGGCTTCTCGCAGATCGATCATCATCTTCCCTCTTCGGATTCATCACCGGTCAAAATCCGCCGGTCTGCGTGTTTTTTGGTCCAATAACTTCACGCTCTCTTTCGCTTCTCGTCCTCCTTTTTCAGGTCAGCGCATATTCCTTCTTTTCCACACTCTTCGATTTGATAATATCACACCACATGATTATGTTTACAGACTCAATCATACAGATTCGTATTAAAAACTTGTTATTTGTTGTGATTCCAGGATTTGGATATGATTTTGTTGTTGAATTTGAAAAATTAGGTGTTTATTGGCAAGAAGCCCTTTATATGTGATTGATTTGATGCATTGTGTTAGGTTTTTGACTAGTTCAAGCTGCATAATTTGATTGAATGACGAATTTTTATTTTTTCCAATTCAATTGTGATGATTTCTTATGAAAATTAGTTAATCATAGGTGTATACAAAGGTTTGTAGAAGAATAAAGACACCATGGGTGTGAGACAAGTTATAAAGAACCTCGATGCGTTTCCGCGTGCAGAAGAGCATCTATTGCAGAAAACACAGTCTGGTGCTGTTGGTAAGTGCCTTTTAATTGTAGATTCCTTGATGTTTATAAGAGTGTGTGTGTGTGTGTTCACTTGGATGGATACCATGTACGTTTGTATCTTAAGTGGTTAATCTAAGAAAACAATAAGAAGGAATGTGAACAAATGCCTTTGGTTGATAACACCCAGAATCATACAGTTAAGGGGCATCTAACCAGGAAAAAAGTATGTCTAATTTGAGAAGAAATTGGAAAGAATATTGTTAAGTTTACTTGAATTTTACTGTCCAAGGCCGTAAGTTCCATAGTAGCAAGTCACTTTATTGCTCAAGTTCTGCACCCAAGAACTGATACGGTTAAACAACCTATAAGTAGATCATTTGGAATTCAGGCCATGCTACTTGTATTATACGATGTAGAAATAGTTGAAGTTGGTTTGGTTATTGTATATATGTTATTGGTATGTTAATCAATCCCATCATTTGTATCTATAATTTGAAGTCTCTCTCTCTCTCCCCCTCTTTTGTTTGTCTAGTTTCAATTGCGGGTTTGTTGATAATGGCAACATTATTCGTGCATGAGCTGACGTACTACATTTCTACATATACAGTTCACGAGGTTTGTCCTTTCGCCTTTTCGATTGCCATAATATTCCAGTCTTGATGGTCATGACTTTAAATTTATTAGAACATGTGATCCACAATGGTTATATCTTGTAAAATTAACATGTTGGCAGATGGCTGTTGATTTGAAACGTGGAGAAACACTACCAATCCATATAAATATGTCATTTCCTTCTTTACCCTGTCAAGGTTAGCAATTTTGTAGTCAAATTGATTCCCATGTCTAGTTTCTCATAATGCTAATTTTTTCCCCGTTTTCACTTTTCTATTTTGGTCAGTTTTGAGCGTAGACGCTATTGATATGTCTGGCAAACATGAAGTGGATCTAGATACAAATATATGGAAGGTATTAATTTTGTTATATTGTTAAAATATAATGTGTTATTTACTTAGATGCAAAAGGTGTTCAATATTTGTGTAGATATGCCACCTTATACTTTACTGCAACAATATGATTTAAGCAGTCAATTTTTAATCCAGTTCTTAAATCTCAGGCTGCATTTAGTGACATATAGCAGGACAAGGTTTTATTCGTCATTTGGGATTCTTAAATCTCAGCTTGGCTTAGCATAGGAGTTACATGTTTTAATAGGATTCAGCATAGTCATCTATCTCACAAAAAATCATGTTATAGTAGGATATTTGTTATGCGGACACATAGGACCAAGCCAATATTGATCTATTTTAGGCATAATCACAGGAGTATAGTGAAAATAAGGGCAACCTTACTTTTAACATATTAAAGATATTCTGTAAGGAGGAGTAGGGAGATAAGTGGCAATCATGCCTGATTTGATTGAGATTCATCAATATTGAATTGAGCGTCATGGGAGAACTGACATCTCAAAATTGGGTCATTTTATGTTTGATTATTTGCTATCAATAAATCATTGTTGGGATCTATTATATATGAGATGCTGCTGTGAGGGATTAATAATTAATTTTGTGTTGTGAGGGATTGACTTAGAAGCCTGTCTAGGCCGAGTAGTCTCAATCAGGGACGCTGACTTGATGGTTGATCTAGGTTCCACACTTTTTTTTTGGCTTAAGCAACAGTGCTTATACACATTATTGACGCGGAATAAGCATTTGCTGACTCTCTTCTATATTCAGTTTGTTCCTCTGGCTTTTTACTTTGTTTCTATGGGTTGTATTTATAGCATGACCCAACTAGTTTGAGATAAAAAGCTTAAGTTGTTGTTGCAAGTTTTATCTTATGAGTTTAGGAATCCCAAACCACAATACCTGGGGTCTAATGCCTGCCTCTTGACCATATTTTCGTCGATTCGGCACTCACTTGTTTATTTGTCCTTTCGCTTTCACTTTTACTTCTGATGTGAACTCTTGTGGGATTTATCCAGCTTACCCATACAATGTTACAAGTTCATGACAAAGGCTTGGTTTTGTTTTGTTTCATTTGATGTTGTTTGTCCTAGTTGATGTGTTATCTTTCTTTTAATGGGCAAGAGTTATTGCTTATTGCAGCTTCGATTGAGTAGAGAGGGGGTGATCATTGGGACAGAGTTTCTATCTGATCTAGTAGAAAAGGGGCATACGTCTCATAAGCATGGTAATTCCTTCAGATTGTTCTCTGGTTTAACTGTGAATCTGCGATCCTTATTTGTTGTTTATTATCAATCTATTTGTTGAATTCATTTCATGATTTTAACATCATTCTGATAGTATATGTATGCTTCTGGAATTAACTATGATGCTTATGTAAAGCTTTCTGACCAATTTACCAAGCACTGTAGAAAACTAGAAATGTTCAATAATTGCTTTTATAACTTCTGAACCTTATCTTACTAGTTCCTATCACTTGGAAGCACAATTATCAAAGCAATTGCTACTTATTCTTTGGTTGACTTCATATTGTTGTGCTACAATAGGACTCACTGGGTTATTCATGCATTATTTTTGTAGCCAACTGATTAATTGAATCTGCTTAGTCAAATGAGGTAATGGTTATCTGGGGTTTATAGCTTGAAAAAAAATCCTTGTTGTTTGTTTGATTATAATAAAATACTTGAATTTAAAATAAAGGGAAGTAAGTGAAGTTGTTACCCATAAAACATTGAAAGTGAAACAGAAGTGTAATGAACAAGACATTCCCGGTTTGGATACTTTCAGTAGGAAAACTGCTCTTGCGTAGTAATTTCTTGTGTACATCGTCTAGGGTGAGCTTGGCGCAATTGTTTAGCTCCAATTTATCTTAGAAAATCATCAGACCGGGTAAAGGTTTTCACTTTAAAAGATGGATGTTTGTTACGCACTTGATGTAGTTTTCATTGATACTCTTTATTTGAGTTATGTTGTAGGATTACCAGATTAACTTGATAAGGCAAAGAGTAAAAATCCTGCTTTATATGCTTCACCTCTATGGGATAACTCTAGGGATTTAGTTCCTTGTCTTCTTGGTAGCTGGTTCCTCCTTCAAGAGATTGGTCTCCATGATGGTGAAATGTAGTGGTTAATGGTGGAAGATGGCTATTTAGAGGGAGTGAGGGACTCTGAATTGGGAACAATGAGCATACAAAATTGTAAAACAATTTTAACCGTTATTGCATTATTATGCCATTTTATGTACCATTCTATGCCTTGCATATAGTATTCTTTGTGTCTATATTCATTGGGAGCAATATGTAACTTCTAATCTCCCATGAAACAACCAATTCCAACATTAATATGGAATAAAATAATGCTCCCATATATAAAATATAATTATCTGAAAATCTTTGTAAATCAATTATGGTGGGGTCAGGACAAAGTTGCTTTGGTATTCATAGGACCAGCAATAGTAGGTATCGAATGCTTGCTAGGTAGAAAGCAGCTTTTCTTGCAATATACAGATATTATTTTACTGCTCAAATAATCAGTATGTCTCTCATATCTAATGTGCATCTTTGTTCAAATTGTTGATTGTTTGGTTCATGGAAGAGTGTAAGGGTTCAGTGTACAAAGCGTATACATTACTTTAATATAAATAAGCTAAGTTGGATTGGGAACTTATGTCGTTTAACAATTAATAGACATAAGCATGCCTCAGTGTTGCTTATACGATTTCGATGTTGCCTTATTATCAATATCAGGACATTCTAGCCTATGGAGCCGTTAGAGCTCATTATCTTCACTTAACATGCTTTTTATATGCCTTTTTATGGTAATTGCTCTGATTGCATTAGGTAGGAGCCTCTAAAATTTGTTTTGATTATTCTTGGAATAACTAAATCATGCTTTCCTAGAAAAGGCATGACCGAACCTGTCACCTGTGAGTGGTTCTTTCACACTAGACACTGAGGAACAATTTACCAAATGTTTACCGGGTGCCTACTTACCATACCGTTTGAGCATGGCGAAGAGTCAAGCACCAAGAATGTAACTAGTAAGAGGCATAGAGAGGACCGATAAACTTACTTGGCAAGTGACGGAGAAGACTCTTAACTGGTTAGCGCTTACCAGGTGAGACATGATTACAAACAATTCATTTTGATAGCCGAGAATGTTACCCAATTAGGTAAGTGAGGGTGGTGACTCTTGGCGGTAAGCGCTTACCCGGTAACTGTTTGGTGAACCATGAACAACCCTTAAATCATCATTGTTTTGACTCACCAAGGTATGAGTCATAGTGGTCGATTTTTTAGGAAATATGACAAATTTGAATGTGTAATGTTTCATACATGTCGATTGCATGTTTGAACTATTTATTGATGATATCTAGGTTCTTACGTATTATTTTGACCAGGAAATGAGACAGATCATCACGAGAAAGTTCATCTGGAAAAATTTGATGATGAGGCCGACACTATGATTAAGAAGGTCAAGCAAGCATTGGCTAATGGAGAAGGATGTCGGGTTTGTGTTCTACAATTTTGTAACATTTAATAGTACGAAGAGATGGAATAGTATGGAATTTTTGATTAAAAAAAATATTCATTAAGAGACTAATATTCTTGTTAACTGAATTAGGTTTATGGGGTGTTGGATGTTCAAAGAGTTGCTGGAAATTTCCATATTTCAGTTCATGGTTTGAACATTTTTGTTGCACAGATGGTAAGACAACATGATTCCGTGTCTACTTTATAAATCTTTATTTAGTAGGTTTGCCATTAAGGTATGATATTAGAAACATCTGGTCTGGAACTTATTCTTCCATGCTATCTGACCACTCGTGTACACCTCCACAACTAACCATGCGAGCCGGGACTCGCAAACTGAGTGGCTGGGAATTGGGATGCTGTGCAACTTTGCTTTGTGAGTCATAGGTCGCAGGTTAGGTCGCTGATCACTGGATTGTGCAGCATCAGATATTTCAAAACTTTTTTTTCTTCACAAAACGAACCTATAATATGTTTCTCTTGAAGTCCTAATTTTGTTGATGGGTGTCATCTTTCTTACCTACCGTATCTGGACTTGCTTTTGAATTAAATATGTTAAGCTTAAACTCAACTTGTTCTTGGTTTTTGCAGATATTTGAAGGAGCTAGCCATGTCAATGTCAGCCATGTGATTCACGATTTGTCTTTTGGGCCAAAGTATCCAGGACTCCATAATCCCCTAGATGAGACTGCAAGAATTCTCCATGCTGCCAGCGGAACATTCAAATACTACATTAAGGTTAATTTACTTGTGCATCTCCTTCTCCATTCTATAACTGTAATTCTTTTCATATAGAAACTTTTTAGCATATTCTTTTATAGTGTATTTCTATCATTAACATTTTCCAAACAACAAATGCTTCATTGCACATACATTTGGAAGTCACATGAAATTGTACGATGGTCAAAAGTCAATGTGAACTCTACTATTCGTTTCTGGATGGAGGAAGTAATATTTAATTTCAGATTTATTATGTGATATCATGAGTGATCATAAAACTAAAAAATTTGATGGTGAAACGGCTGGTGGTCATGGCCTTCCGGGGGTCTTCTTGGAAACACCGCTCTACTCTGTAGCTAGAGGTCAGGTTTGCCTACATGTCACCCCTTTAAACCCTACTTTTGAGTGGGATTTAGTGGGTCAGTTTTATTTGGTTTATATTTTAATGATGATAATGTGTTTGCGTCTTTGTATTTACCCTTTTGTCCATTTTTCTCTCTCTCATATATGTCGTCACAAGAGATTAGTTTAAATGGCGTTGTCGGGTGTCATCATTATCCATATATGTCTTTTTCACAAGAAATTAGTTTAAATTGGTTTTTCTTTTATGGTGATGTAGATTGTTCCGACCGAGTATAAATACATATCAAAAGAAGTCTTGCCGACCAATCAGTTCTCTGTTACCGAGTACTTCTCCCCTATGAATGAATATGACAGGACATGGCCAGGTTTGTTTCTTAAATGAACTGTACTTGCTGATTATTGTATCACTATCCTGTGTATATGCATGGTCTTAATAACTTCCCTTTGATTTGATTCAGCTGTTTACTTTTTATATGATCTTTCACCAATTACTGTTACTATCAAAGAAGAACGACGCAGTTTTCTCCACTTCGTCACTCGGTTATGCGCAGTTCTTGGTGGTACATTTGCTTTAACAGGTTTGTCTTAACTCTTCTGTTCGTGGTTTAGAACCTTCGTTTAAGATCATGCTAAATAGACTACCGAGTTCTAAGATTAGGACTTCGAAATCTGAATTCAGATAGATTATCATTATTCCCTTTGGGTATTCATTGAAGACCCCCTGCTTGTGCAAAAGTGTGAGCGTCAAGAAAAGAGGAACGAAAACTAATATGTATTAAATAGTAAGTAAACAAAAAGATAGGCACATTGAAACATATAGAAAACAAGAGAGATTTTGGAGCTTTTGGTGCTCCAACAGCTATTGCTAAAGTGTATGCTAAAATAGCGAAAAATAGAGAAGGTAGAAATTTTCATATTAGGAGAAATCTCTAGAACTTAATATCGAGGAGAGATATATGTTATTTCAATTGTTTCCATCAACGAGGTTGAATGTGTTAAAGTTTTCTTCTAAAAGTGTGTTGGGATTATGTATTTATAAAGTATATTAATAATATAATTAGTGTTAGAATTGCTAAGTGGAGAATTTGTTGGAGTTGGATGTAACTTTATTTGAGATTTTGAATTTTAAGTACTCTCTGGAGAATTATACCATGGTTGTTGGAAATGTTTTTTTGGGGCAAAGGTTTGATTACCAACAACCACAACCACCAGTCCAACATAGAACCTGCCTCCAAGGACACCCTCACAAAACGATTGAGGCTAGTTGGGGGCCCGGATCAAACCTGGACCAATCATGTATTTCGACCCTTTGCCAAAATTTTGTAAATTTTTGTTTGATGCACAATTTATTAGAAAATGTTTGATTACTTATCAAATATCTAGAATGCCCTTTTACGAAATTTAAAAGGAAGTACTAATCTGGTATCATTTTTGACAGGAATGCTTGATCGATGGATGTTTAGATTCCTGGATTCAATGACGAAATCCAACCCCAGGCGCTCGATGCGGTAAAATTTGGCACAAAGTTGAAGCAAGTTTCGTATCACGGAAAATGTGCTCGTCATTTAGCCTTTTACCATCTTTAGTACTTGTTTATCTTTTTGTTAAGTTATATTTTTGTTGGTAAAAATGTATTATACAACTACAAGTCAGTTGGTTTAACCAAATCAACAACCTTTTTTTGTTTGGGTTAACAGTTCACACCATGGATGATGGATCCGATTAAAGATGGGCAAAAACCGGTGATAGTTGGTTTGGGTTTCATGTTTGATTCCTAGCCCATAATATATAGTTGATAAAGATTGAGTATAATTATTCTCTTATTTAAAATAGTTGGTAGCAAAATCCGAGTATAATTATATATCGTGATATTCTTATTCTTATCTATAACCTACCATTAAAATGGGAGGAAACAAAATGGATAATAGATAATGATAAGAAAATTTCATTTTGAGCTACAAATAATGTCGTTAAATATCAAGTATATAAGACCATCCGCAATGGGGCTCGGCAACCCATCGGTATGGAGCGGTTGCTTCAATAAATTTAACCAAACCAAAACATATCAAACTAAATGAACACATGAAATCTCGGACATTATAGATTTTATGAAAGGTAGAATCTTAAACGTTTTTTTATGCTAACCCTTAAGAGCATCTCCAACAGCATCTCTATAATTTTATAATTTTATTAAAATAGGGATTCAAAAGTTAATATCTTTAAAAAGATTTATATTTAGCTTCAACAGATTTTCTATTTTAAAGATTTTAACTTCTATTATATTATTAAAATATTCTATAAAATTATTTCTCAATGTATTTTTTTAAAAATAAGTTATGTAAAATAATAATGTTTCAACCACATTGGTGAAAATGAACAAAAAAAATAATTTTTTTCTCTCTACATCAAGTTTTAGAGACAACTGCATAAGGATTTTGCAAAAGTGTGAAACAATTGAAGAACCTAATAACATAATACCGTAAAACCATAAAATATATCATATAACCACATCGTCTCCTATATTATTTTATCTATCTAAGGGGTTGTCTATTAAACACTTACCAATATCATTTACCCTATAGATTGAACATGACAAGGACTGGGAAGCTTACCCGGTAAGAGACGAGACAATAAGCCAATAACTAAGACTCTTACCCTGTTAAGTGTGGAAATTACTCTTACCCAGTAAATGCCTATCACGTTTTAAATGTTTACTACCAATCCGTTTTTAAGGCCAAGGACCTTACACGATAAGTTAACAGAATGTGAATCTCTTGCTAGTAAGGGCTTACCCAATAAAAAATTGGCAAATAACCTAGGCCCTAAGTTTGAAATATGACATCCTAATAGAGGGAGTCATGAATATTTATTTCTTTGCTTTATGGCCTGAGAAGGAGAAATGAGTTACTTTCAGGGTGCTTTATTCCTTTAAGTATTGTACCTATACTTACTATTTTTAAAAGAACATTAAGCAGTAAACTCTCCCATTCTTCTTCTCTTCTGCTTCACTTCTAATTTAAAATTAACCCTCTTGAATTGGTATCTATCATAACCCCTAATTGTTTTAAAATGATTATAAACAACAGGGCCGGTCCAATGATTTTGGATGCCCTGGGCGAAGAGTAAAAAATGCCCTATCTAATAAACATGTAACACATAGTTTTAAGAGATTTGTAACCTAGTCGGACTTTCATACAGATTTTTAGGGGATGCTACATTTTGTAGGGGAGATAGTAGATCCAAGGCAAAATGATCAAAACTAAAAACCATATGAATAAACCACTACAACAAAGTGAAAATATTTGTGTCGTTAGCAAGTATAATATGATTAGTTAATAATAATTAAACCACGATTGATGTAAAGACATTATGAAGCATAAAATTATGAGACACTAATATACATAGTTGTGGAATGAAAACAAGACATTGAGTTTAACCAAATAAGCAAACATCAAGAAACTAAGAAGGAAAACATCATAATTTTATAAAAAATAAGCAAATGAAATAACTAGATGCGTAACTAAGAAGCTAAGAAAAAAAGAACACATTTGTTCAATCTTAAAAGAAACTAAATGCGATTTGAGAACTAACAGTGAGAGCCAAGATCGGGGGTTTGAATATGAATGAAGGTGACAGGCTAAGAGACGATTGTCTAGAGTAATGACGAGCATTTGCAACATTGTGTGTCATAAATGAGAGGCAGAAGGTCACTCACGAATCATGAGGGAAAAACGAGAGGCCATAGTGATAATATTTATTTGGAAAAAATCAAATAATGAGCCTACTAAACCCTATTTGATTGTTGGCATGTGATGCCCTCTAGGCTTTGATTCCCTGGGCCACCGCCCTCTTAGCCCAGCACTAGGGCCACCCCTGATAAACAAACCTCTTTTATGCATCTATATAGATCAAAAATGCTTCTACGTAGAAAAATTTTCCAAATGTAGAAACAACATGATTTTTAATCGATAGAAACAACTAACAAAGCTTACAAAAAAACTTAGCTTTTCGTAAACTTCCACATCATCAAACCACCATAAATAAATACGCATAATTGATTGAATAAGCTATAAGTATAAGTTGAACCGAATTAAAGAACTTAAAAAAAATTAAAAACTCCTCCCCGTGTGAATGAAATTATGTTTGGCGAAACGACGACGTTTGATGAGGTCGAAAAGAGGGTAAACAATACAAAAATTGGGGCTGTCAAATCTCCAAATTTGGAGAAGCTGATTGTTTGATATTAGATGCATAAAATTTACCTAACTCCACTTCGGCCACCATTGACAACTATGGAAGAAACAATGACGAACCTTTAAGCATCCTCTCTCTCTCCTTCTCTCTTCTCTCTGTGCACACCCAACTTTCCAGCTACTTTCATTAATCCACCTTTTTTATGGCAACTGGTTTCTTCTTCTTCTTCTTCCAACCTTTTCTTCCATAGATCTGAAACCACTTCAAAACCTCACTTCAATTTCACTCACTTGCCTTCCTCTTCTTCTGAGGTCAGTATTAATCTCATCTTTCTCTTTTCTGTGCCATTTGGACTCTGCACACCACCTGCATTTTTACTAATGCCATTCAGATTTCAGATCCATGTTCATGTTCAAACCCCAGGGTTTTGAATGTAGTGTGTGTGTGTGTGTGAAACTGGTTTTGACTTCATTTGACCGATGTTGTGTGCTCGTTTTTTGATGCTTATTGTAGTCAAACAAAGTCTTGTAATTTGAATGAATGTGTTTTGACTTTACTGTGAATCTGCATGTGACTGGAGTTGTGTGATGATTTGTTGTTTTTTAAGTTATGTGATGATTTGTTGGTGTGTTTTGTTAGGTTATTGAACTGTTTTTGGTGATTAGGTGGTTGCATTGAGTTGCGATTAGGGTTCATGCGTTTTAGGGTTTTGTGGGGATGAAGTGTTATGATATATGGAAGTGCGTGGTTATTTCGTAAGTGTTTGATCATGGGGACTTGTGTGTAACTGTGAGTTGATACATTCGTTGGGATTTGGAACTTGTTATTGGTGTTAACTTTTATGCACCTAATTTGACATGGCTTTGTTTCTGTCTACTTACCACAAATGTGAATGTTGAAGGTGGAATGCGGTAAATATGATTACGATTATCATGTTGTTACGAAACTGCTTACCCCATGACAGTGAAGACAACAATGGAATACTTCCAAGACTTATTTTTCCAGGAAACTGTGTATTATAGGAAAAATATGCCTTCTTTTATTTAATATTGAGTTATTAAGTGAAGTGAGTCTGTGGTGCTTGGTTTGGTAGGTTATGGCTTCGAGAATATTCTACGACATTATATATTTATGTAATCCCTCATTATACTGCTATTAAATACTTCTACGCACTTTTTTTTCTTCAGGAAACTATGTATTATAGGAAAATATGTCGATTCTTTTGTTTGATGTTGGTTCATTGGTAGAATAAAGTGAGGTTGTGGTTCTTGTTTTTGCTAGGTTATTGGTTCGATAACATTCTACAACATCATGTATTTATGTAATCTCTCCTAATACTGCTATATGGAGTAATTTATGGTTTGATTACATCTGTAAGCTTTGTTCTCATAGTTGGCCCTGTGCAGGGGTTAGTGTTGTCTTTCTATCTCTCTATTCACCATTCTGTGTTTTTCTCACCAACAATGTTACTCTTTTCTATCATGTTGTACGTCTACCGCATAGAGTTTGTAAAGGCGGCTTGGTTTCCTCCCAAGGCTCACAAACATTTTGGTCTATACGAGTGAAAAAATCATCACAAAAGAATAAGCTTGTCAACGTTTTTGGGTGTATGTTATCATGATTGAAGTTTACAATCTCATGCATGAACCTTGATTTCAGGCTAAGAGAACATGTCATCTAATGGGCATTGTTTTAGAAGAAAACCACGCCAGCCAGTTGCTGCAAATCTGAATGTCGACTCACTGGTATGTTGTGGCTATCAATGTTTTGTTACTTATTAATGCTAAAGGATGTTACAGTGGTTTGTGTGTCTAGATTGAGATTCATCAATCAACATTTGATACTAAGCCATACACGACCTGTTCTTCAAAAGAGGAAATTGTATGAACTGGTTATTTATGGACATTCAGAAACTATATTGCTCACGGAACATATGAATATTGGCAGCTTGATGAAAATTTGGAGCAGTGGCCACATCTAAATGAACTTGTTCAGTGCTACAAAACTGACTGGATAAAGGATGAAAACAAGTATGGGCACTATGAAAGTGTCGGCAATGTATCCTTTCAGAACCAGATATTCGAAGGACCTGATACTGATATTGAAACAGGTACGTAATAACATATGCAAAAATCTATGTGTGTGAAGGAGATAACCTATACCATGTTCATCTGATACTAACAGATTTTTTGTCCTCAAGTTAGTCAGCTTTTCTGTCCAATCATGATTCTCTTTTGTCAATATTTTGCTTATACAAAAGGTTTACTTTTAAAGTTTGAAATTATATATGTATTAGAGCAACAAAAAACTATGATGAATGTATTGAGGAACTCCCAATAACTTGTGGCAAATACTGTCAATGCACTTGTTATTCTTGGCATATGCTCTTTCTTGCCAAGAAGATATTTGCTAACAACCTTTTGTATGTGATACTTCCTTATGAGCTCTGCAGAAATGCATCTTGCCAATGCTAGGCAAGAGAAGATCGAAGACAATACTGATGATGATGTACCCAGTACCTCCGGTAGACAGCTTACAGAGGTTATTTTCTCCAAATCTTCGTTCATATTCACATGCATATGCTAGATAGCTTTGCTATTGATGCATATTTAGAATGCCTTTGCTTGCATATTTTTCTGTTCGATTGCAATGTGTATGAACTTATCATGCCTCTTGTATTTCTGACTCTCATCTGGATTTAAAATGACACTTTGTTGGTAATTTTAATTCTTATGCAGCACTATGGTGAATCCCCCCTGCCTGCTTATGAACCTGTATTTGACTGGGAAAATGAGAGGTCAATGATATTTGGACAAAGAATTCCAGAATCTAATATACCACAGTCTCCGAGGTTTAGAAACTTATAAAAATCTAGAAACATGCCTCCAATTTGTGTTTTTATCTATTCCCCTAAGCACTTGTATTTTCTAATATGCTTCTCCTGTCTGCAGTGGGTTGAAGATATCTGTAAAAGTTCTTTCTCTGTCATTCCAAGCAGGATTAGTTGGTGAGATCCAGATCACTGAATTTATGAGCAATTCTTTTAATACCTACTTCTTTTTTATGACGTTATTGTTGTGTGTTTAATCTAATGTAAGCGAATTTCTCTTCTTAGAGCCGTTTTATGGTACTATATCATTGTATAATAAAGAGAGAAGAGAGAAGCTGTCCGAGGACTTCATTTTTCGTGTTCTGCCATCTGAAATGCAGGATGTAAGCACCAATAAAATTGCCATTTTGTTTGGGTCTGCTTTGTTATGTGATTGTATCCAGTCGTGATCCAAATTCAAGTTCAATTATACGTATAATGACAATCATATAAAGAACTGAAAATTTTGCTCTTCTTTTTCTACCTTAGCAGGCCAGCAGTTCTTCTGAACCCCGTGGACTTTTTTATTTGGACACTCCATCATCGTCAATTTGCCTGCTGATACAGTTAGAGAAGTGTGCTACTGAAGAAGGTGGCGTGACCCCATCT
Source organism: Centaurea solstitialis (assembly GCA_030169165.1). Lineage (NCBI taxonomy): Eukaryota > Viridiplantae > Streptophyta > Magnoliopsida > Asterales > Asteraceae > Centaurea > Centaurea solstitialis. The sequence continues at coordinate 72,049,249 of CM058044.1, read as the reverse complement.
GTTTATTCGCGCAAGGAACCAGTATGTATCAAGAACACTAATAGCCTTGTACATGATTAACAAACATCTGAATATAATTGCATGTCATTTACTACATGATTTATTTACTTCCAGAAGATTATTTTCTTCTGCTAGATCATTGGTAGGTCTCATAACATTGATGTATTTAAATGGTTATTGATATTATCATTTATGAGGTTCCCAATGTTGGTAACTTCACATTGGTATCTTATGCTTCTTTTCTTTAGTTTTGTTAGAGCTAAATTTAGTATGCATTACTTGCTTTTTGTCTCATTCTATTTATCTACTAACTATAAATTACATTTTGTCATTTTCTGCTTGTGGTATGAAATAGGTCCATCTTACTGAGAGAGAAAAGCAGAAATTACAAGTTTGGTCTCGGATGATGCCTTATAGAGAGTCCTTTTCTTGGGCAATTATCCCACTGTTCGATAGCAACATTGGTTCAGCTTCTGGTGGATCTGCTTCCCCCAGCAGTCCACTTGCACATAGTCTATCGGGAGTGAATTTGCAGGAGGGTGTCTCAGAGCCTATTACAAAGGTCACATTGGACGGACAACTGGGTTACTCGAGTGGAAATTCTGTTGTTGTAGAAGTGTCAAACCTAAATAAAGTTAAGGAGAGCTATACTGAGGATTCTCTCCAGGTAAACAAACATATTTTATTTCAATATTGTACTTTGTGTTTATCAGCATATAAAAATGTGAATCCCCTTTCATTAGTGTGTATGCATAATTTCACATTACAAGTGAGAACCTCAGAGGTTAAAGAACCACACTTCATGTATTGGTTTGAGTGTAAATGTGGAGTATGAGTGCTGCTGTCCGACTGGCAACATAGGCATAATCTTACCGAGGGAATATGGATGGTTTGTTGGATGCAGATAATGAAGTAGTAAAGGTTTGCAATGCTGCATGAACTTGGTTTTCATCAACAAAACAGTCGATGAATGTTTTACAGGGACTATAGGTTGTTTCCATTTTGTTGCAAAATGATTAGAAAGCTTACAAAATAACAGAAGACTATGTGGTTGTAAAACTGGAAATTAATCATATCCTTTATCTCGTTTCACATCCTTTTGGCTAGTGATTAGTGACTGAGAAGGGGTAATTTCAAGGTGTTTGCAAATGCCGGAACACATTTTGGCTTGTAAACCTATCATTTTGATTGATGTTTTTGTTTTATATGTCTGGATGGTTTTGGCAATGGGGATATGCAGGGATATGAAAGAAGTTGGTTTTAAAACTTCATTCCGAATATATAGGGCTATGTACAAAATTGGCTTATGAAGTTACTTCCCAACTGATTATTTTTCAGGATCCCAAACGGAAGGTGCATAAGCCTGTGAAAGGTGTCTTACGGTTGGAAATAGAAAAGATTCAAACTGCTAATACTGAATATGACAATGCTTCAGATAGTGGCAGTATAACCAATGAAATGGACCATGGGGATCGACTAGCTGACTCCACGGTCAGTGAGTGGCGTAGCATTCATTCGAATAGACATCAGAGTGGTTATTCAAAGTTCAGTGAGGGTAAAGAACAACCCTCAAATGGATCAGTTGCAACAGGGCATGCAGATGTGATGACTAATGATGTAAGTTTGATATTGTTTTGTGTGTGAACAGGATGCAGTTTACTCTTTGCTTCCCTATGTTTATTTTTCACTTTTCACTTTATAGGAGTAACTAGCAGCTCATCACATGCAGATGCTTGTTATTAATGCTGCATTTTTAGTTTATTCTATTGTTGGAATGGAAAATGGTCTGTCTTGTGTTGTTAACTTCTTATTTCTGTATAAGTTCATAATTGATTTGTGTTTCTTTTACAGGTTCAAGCCTTTGACTTCCGCACAACAGTTAGAAATGAGCCTTTCTTACAGCTTTTTCATTGTCTTTATGTCTACCCATTGACTGTTAGTTTAAGCCGGAAAAGGAATTTGTTTATAAGAATTGAACTCAGAAAGGACGATGCTGATATTCGAAAACAGCCACTAGAGGTTGGTGATATTTGTAGGATATTGTACACACACACACTTCATATAAATCCCTTTCGGACAAAATTGAAATCTTGTTTAATTTGAACAGGCAATGTATTCAAGGGAGCCGGGTACATCCCTACATAAATGGGCTCACACACAAGTTGCTCCTGGAAATAGGGTGGCTTGCTACCATGATGAAATTAAAGTTTCACTTCCATCTATGTGGACCCCACAACACCACCTTTTGTTCACTTTCTTCCATGTTGATCTTCAGACAAAGTTGGAGGCTTCAAAGCCCGTAAGTTCTATTATCTTAGTATTTATTGTGTGGTGGTAATCTTTTTCTAGTATTTTCGATGTTAAATACGGCTAATGGTGTGACATGTAAGTTGGCTTTGTTCTTCCTTTTTCCATGGGATTTGCTCATCAGGTTTTTGACTTGCTACCTTGCCTATTTACCTTGGCAGGTAATTATTGGATATGCAGCTCTTCCATTATCAACACATGCTCAGTAAGTCTTGACATAATGCGTTGCTTTTGGGATTCACTTAATAGCAGCTTGTTAGGTATCTAATGTTTTGAGTTTTATTGTGTGGGGGTACAAAATTACTTAGGTTACTTGTGCTGCACAGTTCATCTCATCCTTTCCACTGTTTTGAGTTTGTGATTGCTGTGGATAAGAAGTGCTACGTTCATTGAACTGTGCAGCACAAGTAACCTAACAATTTACGAAGAACTACCAACAATAAACATCTTTGCTACAGTGGAAAATGGTATCTTTCTCCATGTTGATATTGCTTTAATGATACAGGAAATACCAGTGTTATGCATGGTTTTTTAAGATCCGATTACCTTTTTCTAAATCATTAAATAATACTATGTCGGGCGTGCAGGTTTAATCAAGTGTGGCTTTAAACAGTGCTTTTATGTCTATACAGTTTTTCCTGTTATGTTATAATACTAGTATTTTTAACACTTGCTCTTATTACCTTTTTATGTAGGTTAAGATCAGACATCTCTGTACCAATCATGAAAGAGCTGGTTCCACACTATCTTCAAGATAGTGGCAAGGTAGGCTATGCTTGTATGTACTATTTTCTACAATGGTGCGCTGATAGACGTCACTGGGATAATGACATAAACTAACACTAAGCTGATACTAACAAGCCTTGAGTTGGAGCATAGCTATTAATTATGAACCCACTCAAAATTAACCCAACATTCCATACTTGAACAAGCTTATTGTCTTCTCATATTCAGATACGAAGAACTCCGGGGTGGCAATCAGGTATTGACTGTCTGCATTAGCAGCAAATGTGAAACAAATAAGGACACAATTGAATTAAGAGGAACAAGGGGAAGCTGAAACAAACCAAAGCCAAAGCCAATGACAGAACATATATTATGTTATAAAATCTCTTCTGAAGATTAAGTGAAGGACCAAAAATCCTGGACTTTTACGTTATGACCAAAAATCCTGAACCATATATTATATATGAATGTGACAGATAGCTCCTTGGCTTCGAGGAACTGCCTTTAAAACTTGTACAATTACCACATACTTCAAGCTTCCTGAAATTGCAAACTAGTCCATAAGCTTTCATTATCTGAGTACAATTTTTTTCACATTTTTTTGGGACCGAAATTGACTATTTGTTATATTCCTGAACTGAGTGAAATGCACCAGTGATCAGATAAGTAGGAAATCACCTATTCTATACTTCTTATGTTTAATGACTGCTTAAGCAGAAGTCTTAAAAGGTGATGCGATTGCTTTAGCTATAAAAGGTTAGCAAGTGGATTGACTGATCCACTTGGTAACAAGCTGTATCCTTTTCACTGATAGGACAGGACTAGGAAGCAGGGGTTTGGGAGTAGTAAGATGTATGCAACTCTGACCTCTACCCAAAAGAATAGGGCGATTGTTTCCATGAAGACAAACTTCTTTATGTTTACTGATGGCCAAATGTAGGTGGAGGCAGAAGCAGCTCTCTCCTAAGTTCTAACCTAACACTTTGCTAGGTCCCAAAATGCATCATTGATAAATGTATGGGTCGAGACCAAGAGATTGCTAAGTTAACACTAAGCCTAGTACTAACAGTAATCATCTACTTGTATATATGAGAATAAAGACTTGTCTAATATATTTCCATCTTCTGTCTTTGTTTAACCCTTCGATATATCTCAATATAACAGTGTTGTATAGGAACTTACATTTTTCTATTATTATCATCTTTATTTCATAGGAGAGGCTGGATTACCTGGAAGACGGGAAAAGTGTCTTTCGATTACGGTTACGACTTTGTTCATCCTTGTACCCTGTTAGTGAGCGTATCAGAGATTTTTTCCTTGAATATGACAGACACACTCTTCGTACAAGCCCGCCTTGGGGTTCTGAACTTCTTGAGGTACTATAATATATTTTTATTTTGAAATTATTGCATGTTATACTGAGAATGTACCTGTCTCATCTCTTTAATATTTGGATTATTCTCAACTATCTATTTATGCTGTTGCTACTGACTGCTATGGGGTATAAATATAATTATATCATGGAATCACAAACCTTTTCCTTCTGGCGTCAGTTGGGAATGCCGCTCGTGGAAGGGCCAAGTGTACTTTCTTCTGTGTATATAGGGGGTATATTAGTCAGATATATATATATATATATATATATGTATAGATACTTGTCATAATTTGGCCAAGGAAAATTACTTTTTTTAAGAATATTCCCAGTTTATGATCTAAACATGCTGGGAACCTACAAGCATGCAAGCTATCTAATTAATTATTATCTTATTGTCAACATGCTTTAAATGGTATAGTTAACTTACAGAATCATATGTTATGAGATGACTGATGATGTTAACGAGGATAATCTCAATAAAACTTGAAATATGGTTCAAATATAAAAATAAATACAGATGAAATGCTTCCAAAATGGTGATCTTGGTGTGCTTTGTGTTATGTGGCCAGAAATTTTATACCCCCTTGAGCTTGGAGCTTCTCTTAATGAATTTATGTTCAATATGCAGCCTGACTTACCAGAAATTGTAACTTTTATTCTCATCTAAATTTTGGAAATTATGGACATCAAGTTAGCTATTATCATTTTTTCAGTTGATGCCATGTATAGTTTTGACTTGGTTTGACAATTAGTCAAAGAGTAATGAGATCCTTCTATCTCTTTCGGGATGCATTGTGATATTGAGGCTGCCATGAGTGTTTTCAAATAAAAGGCCTCATGAGTATAGGGTGTGTCTTAGAGCTTATGGATATACTCGAGCTTTAATCCAGTCTCTTGGTTCTGGAGTGAGATGATGAGAGAAGGTGGGAATCATGAAAGTCTGGATAAGGTTATGCATTAGTTCTTATTCGTACATATGGATAAGATCACAAGATATGTACAAGATCTTTATGTTGTAGCGCTCAAGTGAACATAAGCAATCTAAAGTGCATTGAACTCCTTTTCAGGCAATCAACAGCTTGAAAAATGTTGATTCAACTGCTCTGCTGCAGTTTCTTCACCCAATATTGAATATGCTTCTCCATCTCATCGGCAACGGTGGAGAAACTCTCCAGGTTAACCAGTTTACTTTTCCCAATAGTTGTACATGATTTTTTCTCTCTTGTCTACTAGTTTATCACCAATTTCTGATCTATTATTTGGCTTTCATAGGTTGCTGCTTTCAGAGCTATGGTTAATATTTTGACACGGTATGTGCTTCTAAAGATTTTCACACGATTGGGATAACATTTTGTTAAACATGCTGCCTACCAATTATTTATTTGAAGTAGGAATCGTTTTTTCTTTGGCCATTCATACTTTAACTAGTTAACTGGTGCTGAATTTTTCTCTATCCTTGGATATTCATTTCAAATTGATGAAAACAAACAAAAAGGTTGTTAAGTTCTGGTGACAAAGCATTGTATAAATACTCCTTTCGGTTCACAAGTTTGTTATGTTAGGAATTGCTGTCTTTTTATGTTGTTTCAAGACCAATTTCTCTTAAGAAGTAAATATGGGTTTCTTAATTCAATGTAACCTGCATATAGATGTCTAGGAAAGAGTTGTTTTGTTTTCACTATTATAATTAGTTCATGTTCAGGTTGGAATCACTTTGTCCAGCTTCCACCATTTTGCAGTAACGTAGTTGTTTTCTGTAGAGTACAGCAAGAGTCGGTCGATGAAGCTGAAAGAAATATATTTCTGGTCAACTATGTGGACTATGCTTTTGATGATTTTGGTGGTCGACAAACTCCAGTATATCCCGGTTTGTCGACAGTGTGGGGAAGTTTGGCTCGTAGTAAGGTAAATGTCTCTTACATGCCACTTTATTTAACAGCACAAAGAAACTAACATCTAAATTTCTTTATTTTTAATCTTTTTTTTGATTACTTGTAGCTTGACTTACAGTACGTATGTGATCTAATCACTGGTACATGTGTGATCATTTCTTGCCTTTTTCATGTTCCTTTCTGAATTTGTAACTCACTCGAGCAATTGTGTATATAATTAGTATGTGATTCTTCTTGTTTTTTTTCTTTTTCTTTATTTATTTTTTCATTCATTTCTCTCTCCTATTCTCTTTTGCAATGGTAGTTGATCGCCGTCTTTTGTCTGCAATCATGGAATAATAGCCTTCAACGAAGGATTTCATAGAGAATGTTATGCTCTTATCGATTTCTATCACATGCTTCTTAAGGCCAATGTTTTACTTGTGACGTGCTTTCATATGCTTATCCACTAACATAGGTCACTGAATGTACATTATAGGCCAAAGGCTATCGGGTTGGACCAGTATATGATGATGTACTCTCAATGGCTTGGTTTTTCCTTGAATTGATCGTCAAGTCGATGGCACTAGAGCAGACCCGTCTGTTGTATCATAATCTGCCTCTAGGTATCTCCTATTTAGTAGTTATTCAAGCTCTTCTTTGCTTTTACTTCAAATTGTCTAGGGACTTTTGACAACCTTTTTGATTCATTTCAAACTTATAGTATTTGCATTGAATCATGGCCCTTGATTTGAAATTACCTTTTGTATATAAATCTTAAAGAAGAGTGGATAATGGGATGATCTAAGGAGAGAATGTTATCAATCACTGCCAACTTGAAAGACAGGGCAGATACAAAGTTTGGAACAGGAAATGTACCGAAAATGGACAGACATAGAACTGAGATACCTTCCTCAGAAAGAAAAGTAAAGTACACACCAAGGGAAACCAACAGTAAAACAAAAATGAAGGTGGCACATTACTGAAACAAGCGGACATTTCCTGCTTGTGACCGCTTGGATGGTCGTACTTTCTTTTCTGGATGGTTCTTTCTCCTCTGGATTCCTGGAGCTCCTGTCGCCTGGAGCTGATTTAAATGTGGTGTAGTTGGATACCTGTTGGTACAGATGATTATATATGTAATTATGTATATGAGATGGGCCAACAAACTCAATTATCTAATTGGTTCTCCACTCTAACAACCTCCATTATCAGAAGTTTCATTGCCTTTTTGGTTGATGCTTGGAGTTAGATTTCTGCTATTGGCAATGAAATATTTAGTATTGCCTCTCATTTTAAAGAACAGACTGCATTTCTACAACAGACACTAAAATGAAGTCTAGTCCCATTTGAGTTTCAGACATTATGGATCTAATTTCAGTCGTGTTCTTGAATATTTTGTTTGGCTGGAACACTGAAGTAATTTTAAACCATTATGCATATTGGCTATATAATCAGTTGAAGTCCAATCTCATTGATGTTTTTCCTTCCCATGCATTAAGCAAACTGTTTTCTTTTGCACGACAGGTGAAGATATCCCACCGATGCAATTGAAAGAAGGTGTGTTTAGATGCATCATGCAATTATATGATTGCCTTCTGACAGAGGTGCATGAGCGTTGTAAGAGGGGGTTAAGTTTGGCAAAACGTTTAAACAGCAGTTTGGCTTTCTTTTGTTACGATCTCTTGTCAACCATTGAACCTCGACAAGTTTTTGAATTGGTAACTACTCATCACACTGTACCTTGGTACATCTTTCTTTACTATACCATGAGATGCTTGTGCATGACATTATATTTATATCTTGTTGGGTACACCTTGGTATCATATGGGAAACAAAATGAAATTAAGCAGATTGAGAATAATTTGTGTATTAAGTTGCATCTAGGTGTATTTAACTTGAAATCTTAATTAGGCATAGTTTAAGCCTTTATGAATATGTTCATTTATTATAAAGCTGCCAATCAATTAATCTAAAGTTGCTCGGGTTTCTCTTGCTCTTAATATATGTTGATACTTCTGATTGCAGGTTTCCTTGTACCTGGATAAGTTCTCTGGGGTATGCCAATCCGTGTTGCATGATTGCAAGCTTACCTTTCTACAAATCATCTGTGATCATGATCTATTTGTTGAAATGCCTGGGCGGGATCCTTCTGATAGGTATATTATGTTTGAATGCCATTAGTCGTCTTAGCAATAGATAAAATTCAGCAACTCTTGCTTTGATTTCCCTAAAGGGGAAGGTCTTTGATTCGGGCATGATTGAATATTCCTCACGTTCTATGTGACAGATATGTTTATCCATATGCACTAGAATCAGAATGTACCAGTATGTGCACCAAGTTGTTTCTTAGGATTAGTATCTTTTATATTCTTAAGATAGATTTCGATTATGTTGGGAAATCTACTTGTGGCTATATCTGCTGCATCAAATTGAAAATCAAAGCCATTTTTGTATCTTAATTTAATATTTGTGTGAATAAAAACAATCAATTCATCTTGAAACTATAAATAAACCTACTTTGTGGTAGGTTTGATGTGTTTGGTGCTTTTGGACTATGAGCCATACCTTGCCATTTTATCAGTTTGACATGACCTAATTGTCGTTCACTTATTTATGCTTCTTTCTTGGGAGTTATCTTTTAGGTTTTACTTTTGTATATGTGTTGCTACAAGTTCACTTATAGCTTTTTGTGTCACTTATGAAGCTGCATTTGAGTATTAATGTGGCATGCTTTTTATCACAGAAACTACCTTTCATCTGTCTTAATTCAAGAACTTTTCCTTACTTGGGATCACGATGATTTATCTCAGCGGGCCAAAGTGAGTGTAACAATCTTCTGTTTTTTGTGGATGGATATTTCTTTCCAAGACAGTAGTCGTCTTTCATTGCTAATTGTTTTTGCTCTTTCTAGGCGGCAAGGATTTTGGTTGTCCTATTATGCAAGCATGATTTTGATTCTCGCTACCAGAAGCCTGAGGATAAATTATATATTGCCCAGCTATACTTTCCACTTGTGGGACAGGTGATTAAGATATTTTAGTTATTTTTTGGTTTTTGCATATTTTAGTTATTTCTGGCGGATTTAAAAAATCGTATGTTTGTGGGATTTCAGTTGAATCCTAGGATTTCAAATCCGGACAATCCTGCAAACCAAACACGGGATTGCAATGGATTGAAATCTAAATCCCTTCCGTTCCTGCAAACCAAAGGGACCCTTAGCTTAGTAATGGACTACTCCTGAAAGAAATAAGATATCCGAGAGAGAAAAGCTCATCCTTTTTTGAAGTTTTCTCTAAAAAAGGAGTATAGATACCGTTGATGCACTAAGTGTTATGATAAGCATTTATGTGTATGTTTTTGCATGTTTGATAGTGATGTGGGGAGCTGATATATTCTTCTCGAGCTAGAATATTTTGATACATATATTTGGAATCGGTTTTGCCTTTCCTAAAAAAATTATTTAGCATTGGCGATTTGATTTATGTTTGAAAGAACCAAGATTTAAATAAAAAAAGTAAAGAGGAATAACATAAGGCGAGAGGCACCAAATGAGAAAAGCAATCGCTTGATGTTAATATTCCTTAATGTGGACGCCTCACGTTGTCTGTTTGATTTGATCTTATTTTGAGCTCTTGTTGTTCGTGTCTTTTTTGCTCTTCCACTTTTTATTTCTTGAAACATCTGAGGTACGAAATAATTAAATTTCATGGTGAATCCTTTATTACTACAATCTCTTATTTAACAGTTTTATAATCACTCTTCTGCAGATACTGGATGAAATGCCTGTATTTTATAACCTGAATACTGTTGAAAAGCGTGAGGTGTTGATTGTAGTTTTGCAAATATTACGTAATTTGGATGACGCATCGCTTGTGAAGGCTTGGCAGCAGAATATTGCTCGAACAAGACTATTTTTCAAACTACTTGAGGAATGCCTAGTTCTTTTTGAGGTTGTTAACCATATCCATCTTCTGTTAAAATATTCATCAGTTTTTATTACACAAATGCAGAGTCTTACTGCCAATTACATTTATTACACAAATGCAGCACAGAAAAAGTGTTGATAGCTTGCTTATAGGCGGCAGTTCTCGGAGTCCTGTTGCTGATGCCCCTATGTCTCCAAAGTACTCTGATAGGCTTTCTCCTGCCATTAATCAATATCTATCTGAGGCATCACGCCAAGAGGTTCGGGTATGCAATTATATTGTTTTCCTTCAAGTTTTAATGGAATGCACTTTAATCCTAAGAGGCAAGTTTTATGCAGTCAAAATATATGTTAGTATTGCATCTCAGTTGTTATTGTCAAATGCAGCCACCGGGTGGATCTGAGAATGGATATTTATGGCAGAGAGTGAACTCCCAGCTAAGCTCCCCTAGCCAGCCATTTTCGTTAAGAGAAGCTCTTGCTCAGGCACAATCTTCCAGAATTGGAGCTTCAACGCAAGCACTGAGGGAATCTCTGCATCCAGTTTTGAGGCAAAAACTTGTATGTATAATAATGAACTACATGTGGTACTAAAATATATTCACTTCTTGATGGTTGAATTTTCTAAAAGACAATTTGCTCTACTGATTTTTATGAATTTTATGTTTCCTTTTAGATAATAATTGTCACTTTGCTTCAGGAACTTTGGGAAGAAAACCTTAGTGCTGCTATTAGTCTTCAAATCTTGGAAATAACAGAGAAGTTCTCCAGATCTGCTGCATCACATGGTATTGCAACTGATTATGGAAAGTTGGATTGCATGACATCCATATTTACGAGTATCTTCTCACGCAGTCAAGCACTTGCATTCTGGAAAGCACTGTTCCCAGTTTTCAACAGTGTATTTCAGCTCCATGGGGCAACACTAATGGCAAGGGAAAACGATCGTTTCTTAAAACAGATTGCTTTCCATCTTCTTAGGCTTGCGGTTTTTCGTAATGAGAATATCAGGAGAAGAGCAGTGATTGGGTTGCAGATCCTTGTTAGGGTATGTGTGAACACTTTTTAGTTTAATACCTTCTTTTGTGTAGATGGGTTGCATTGTTCTGTTATTCTAAATATTTATGGTTAGAAATTACGTTCTATTAGAGTTTTGAACAAGATAGATTCATGGAGCCTGTTTATATTACTATGCAAAACCATCTACAACCCTTACACAGTTATACTTTCACCACTACACACACAGATATATATATATATATATATATATAGGGGTGAGTTCAAATGTGAACCACTTTTTGGTTGTGAACGTGAGGACAACCGAGAGCGCGACACGTGGCAAATGACTAGGCGCCACGTAAGATCCACGGCGGATGACTAGGCACCACGTAAGATCCGCGGCGGATGACTAGGCGCGATTCATGGGAGGGCATTGAATTAAAGAGGGGGACCATGCTTAAAGTCGCCACGTGTCGCGTTCTCGGTTGTCCTCACGTTCACAACCAAAAAGTGGTTCACATTTGAACTTTCCTCTATATATATATATATATATATATATATATATAGAGAGAGAGAGAGAGAGAGAGAGAGAGAGAGAGAGAGGTTCAGGGGAAAGCCCCAAAAAATGAAAAATTTAGGGACACCCTGGTAACCGGAAGGCATGCATGTGTGCATGTTATAAATTACTTGTATGCACATGTGCATACCATCCAACGGTTACCAGGGTGTTCCTCAGTTTTTTTTTTTTTTTTTTTTTTTTGCGGTTTTCTTCTGACCCTGACACTATATATATCAGCATCCCCAAGTTACTAGTTATTACAAATGTAGCCCATTAATTCTGCCTTAGAGGTTTCGTCAAGATGTTACTAAGCTGCTACTTGGTGGGAACTTGATCAAGGCTGGAGTAAACAAGATGGCCTCACAGGCCTTAATAAATAAGCATGCATCACAATAGTACTTCTGACATTTGTCATTAGACGATTTTAGAATTATTCTAACATAGTGAGTAATGCTTAGAAATAGATGTGATTCCTGATGGTACTAGTGCTTGTTTCAGTTCCCGACTTAAAATTATCACTAACAGAGTAACGGCTATTTACCTTTAATTTACTGCTTTCAATTTCGCAGAGCTCTTTCTCTCACTTTACACAGACGGCAAGATTAAGGGCCATGCTTACAATTACATTGTCAGAGCTGATGTCTGATGTCCAAGTAACTCAGATGAAATCTGATGGAACACTTGAAGAAAGTGGTGAAGCACGCCGACTTCGAAAATCCCTAGAGGAAATGGCAGATGAAAGCAAGAGCCAAAACTTACTTACGGAATGTGGACTTCCAGAGACTGCACTTGTTGCCATCCCAGAAAAATCAACAGAAAGTCGGTGGTCCTGGTCAGAAGTAAAATTTTTATCTAATAGTCTTCTTCTGGCCCTTGATGCTAGTCTAGAACACGCACTTTTGGTAAGTCTGCAGATATTTTACCTTTTTTGATGTCCAATATAAGAAGAATACTTTCCACTGATATTATAACTTTGTTCATGTACTACAGGGATCACTTATGAACACAGATAGATATGCTGCTGCGGAGAGCTTCTATAAGCTTGCCATGGCATTTGCACCAGTGCCAGATCTTCATATAATGTGGTTGCTGCATCTATGTGATGCCCATCAGGAGATGCAGTCGTGGGCTGAAGCTGCACAGTGTGCTGTTGCAGTTGCTGGTGTTGTAATGCAGGTAAATGCTGTAAACGGTCTCCTGAGCTGATAGCTAATCTCACTTATATGACATTATTTGAGATGTTTTATAAGACCTTGGAACATTGGAATCAGAACTAAGCCCATGTTTGGCGACCATAAGTTAGCTTGTTTCTTGAGCTTATTGAAAAACCCTTCTCGTTAGCCATAAGCTCAAGGGATTATTTGCACTTTTTTCAATTACGCTCTTCATATTTTTCCAATTAAGTTTTCAACATGTGCTTTTTGATCATTTTACACTGTCCTCTAGCTTATCAACTAGTTTTTACCAGACGTCACTAGTTTATCAGCTAACAACTAGCTTATTGGCCAACCATTAGCTTATCAGCTAATTTGCAAACATAGCCTAAGTGATCTACGTGTTATGTTATTATTACCTTATAGTACAATTAACTGTTAGTTACCTTACTGGATTACCATCACGACAGATTGTAGTATATCTCGTCCAACTCCCACACTTATATATTGTGTTTCTTGTAGGCTCTTGTGAGCAGAAATGATGGAGTCTGGAGCAATAATCACGTGACGGCTTTGCGCAAAATATGCCCGATGGTCAGCACAGAGATCACATCCGAGACCTCTGCAGCAGAAGTGGAAGGATACGGTGCATCGAAACTAACGGTTGATTCCGCTGTCAAATACTTGCAGCTTGCAAATAAGCTTTTCTCTCAAGCTGAGCTGTATCATTTTTGTGGAAGCATTCTCGAACTCGTAATTCCGGTTTATAAGAGCCGGAGGTCTTACGGACAGCTCGCCAAATGCCATAGTATGCTAACCAACATCTACGAATCAATCCTAGAACAAGAATCAAGTCCGATACCATTCACGGATGCCACATATTATCGGGTGGGATTCTATGGTGAAAAGTTTGGGAAGCTCGATAAAAAGGAATATGTATACCGAGAGCCTCGTGACGTAAGGTTGGGTGACATAATGGAGAAGCTTAGTCATATATACGAGTTGAGGATGGACGGTAATCATACCTTGCACATAATTCCCGACTCCAGACAAGTAAAAGCTGACGAGTTGCAGCCTGGTGTCTGCTATCTGCAAATTACCGCTGTTGATCCGGTCATGGAAGACGAGGATCTTGGAAGCAGAAGGGAGAGGATTTTCTCACTTTCTACTGGATCTGTGCGTGCACGTGTGTTTGATCGGTTCTTGTTTGATACTCCGTTCACGAAAAACGGCAAGACGCAAGGTGGATTGGAAGACCAGTGGAAGCGGCGGACAGTAGTTCAAACCGAGGGTTCATTTCCCGCTTTAGTGAATAGGCTCTTGGTTACTAAATCCGAATCTCTCGAGTTTTCTCCGGTGGAGAATGCCATCGGTATGATCGAAACTCGAACGGCTGCGCTAAGAAATGAACTCGAAGAGCCTCGTAGCTCTGATGGCGATCAGCTTCCACGTCTCCAGAGTTTACAGAGGATACTTCAGGGATCCGTTGCAGTTCAAGTGAGTGTTCTTTACTTAACTCGTCGTACTGTATTTATTCCCGTGATATTCATAAAGATTGATTATTTCTTTAGGGCTTATGTAAACCAAATCTTGATTGTCTTTTATAAATGTTGTTCATTGTTGGGAAAAGTTCAAGAAAACCCAACAAACTACCACATTTTGGATGATTAAGTCCCCGAACTATTCATTTGAATAAAAAGACCATTAAACTTTCTCATTTTGAATGATTGAGTCCCTTATGAATAAACCATCAAACTTTTAAAAATTGGTTACTTGCATCCTTTTAACCCTTTTATAAACTACGAATGTTTTAAAGTAAAAAGAAACTAAATTAGTTTGGGTTAAAAGGATGTAGGCAACAAATTTCTAAAAGTTCGATGTTTTAATTTGTTTAGAAAAAATAGTTCACTGACCTAATCGTTCAAAATGAGAAAGTTTAATGGTGTTTTTATTCAAAAAAATAGTTCAAGGACTTAACCATTTAAAATGAGATAGTTTCTTGGGTTTTTTGTACTTATCCTTCAGTGTTTCAAACTTTCAATGGGTTCGATTCCGGTGAGAACATTCCATTTTGTGAAAACATGAAGGTATCATTATATTATGTGAAGGTTTGTCGTGAGAATCGAGTAGGTATCTTTGTATTGTGTAAAAGTTACAACATTCACACAATATATTGTAAACATTTAATACATTTTTTTTAAAAGTGGGAAAGCTGCAGCTTTACACAATATAAACGTAACATTCACATAATATAAAGGTAATTTTTCACTCATTCTCTCACCCCCTCACAAAAGTGAAAATTCACCACATGATAATATGATTACATCTTCCTCTATGTGAGATATACTGGGTTCGTTTTGTTTGGTTTAACAATGAGTGATCCACTCATATCCTACATTTATGATGTGAAAAATTGTTGAATTATATTTCTAACTAATGATTATGAATATATGTAGGTGAACAGTGGTGTACTGAGTGTGTGCACAGCTTTCCTATCGGGTGAGCCTGCAACAAGACTTCGGTCTCAGGAACTGCAACAACTCATCGCCGCTCTTCTTGAATTCATGGCTGTGTGTAAACGTGCCATTCGGGTGCATTTTAGACTCATTGGGGACGAAGACCAGGATTTCCACACACAACTCGTGAACGGGTTTCAGTCGCTCACAGCCGAGTTGTCGCATTACATTCCTGCAATTCTTTCAGAGCTGTGATTGTTTTCTGCTGTTGTTGTTGGTGGTTTGGTTTGGTTTGTGTATTTTGAATTTTCAATCATTTGTTGATGTATCATGGTTGATGATATGTTTGAATAGGATTGGTTTCTTAGGTTTTTTGGATTTTGTTGAATAGAAGAAGAATCTTTTGTAATTGTATATTTTTTGCTTAAAACAGTTTGGCTTGCCTTATTTGTGAGTTTAATTCCTTCTGGATTCTTGTTCAATTGGTTGGCATATCTATTTTTTGTAATTTTCTGAGTTTTTTTAAAAGATATTGGAGTAATTATTTATTTCTCTAAACCCTTTTATTAAAAACATTATAAGCCAGAGGTTTTTATGGAAACAATTTTTTTAGGTAGATGACTAGATGTTAAAGGTTTGTGTACATTCTATTTGGATCTTATTATGTTATTCCGTCTATTGTATGTTGGATTTATTGGGTTAATTAGTTGATTGGTTTGGTTTTAAATGGAAACTTATGCATCAAGTGACATTAAATCACTTATTTTAGTCTTAATCGGTTCCTCCTGAAAAAACTGTAGTTGGTTAGGCCGGCGTGTTTTATGGTTTGGTTTGGACGGTTTAACCTTTCAAACCATAAACTAAATCACAATGATGATTTAGATAATTTTCCAAATTGAGTGGTTTGTCAACAACTGGCTAAAAAACGGTCTAACTAGACCACAAAAAGACAGTATGAACTTGCTGGTTTAGACAGTTTGGGCCTGGATTTTAAACCTAAAATTAATACATATCTTAAATATGGAATTTTGATCGATATAACATTATTAGAAAATACTACACTATATTATAAAAGAAACATGTGTCTTTGAAGGTTAAAATAAACTTGAGCAAGTCAAGCAAGAGTTAAATAGAACCACCAACAATAGTTGAAATTTTGTGAAACATTGAGCAAGTCAAATGATGATTTGAAACAGTTTGTTTTTGACGGATTTCATAATTTTGCCGATTTAGGAATGTTAAACAATTGAAAAGTGAACCTAAAAACTTGATGTATTAAATGGACTTATTTTAATTGGGTCATAAAAGTTGAGCATACAGCATGAAAACTAAGTTTAATTAGTACATGTCTATTTGAGCAGTAGGTTCGATCTAAATCAGTAAAAAAAACTTTCAAATTGCAGTGGACCAAACTGAACGGTTTAGCTATTTTTGGCCAGAATGGATCACCAACATGTTCAAACCACCAAAAATAGTCTAATTTTACTTAATTTGACCGGACATAGGTGGCTTTTTGGGAGGGTTTGGCTTTTTGATAACAACCTGACATAATCACCCCATAAAAATATATGCATCGCACTCATCTGTTTCCATCGCCTCCAACGTTCATATGCACATCACGCTCCCATCGCCGACCTGCTCCCATCACTGCCGACCTGCTCCATCGCCGTTGACTTGCTTCGTTTTCTCCTCCGCTTTTTGCTCAAATCGGCATGGGATCGATATTCTGCATCTTAGATATGTTCGATTTTTCATGGACTTTTGCATCTGATATCCCCTGTAAATCTCAGATATGTTCGATTTTTGCATTAGATGGAGTTCAATTTTTGCATCAGATATGTTCGATTTTTGTATGTCATTTTTGGTTATTTTACATGTATAAGCTAAGTCAAACACTTTTAAAATATAACTTGATAATTTATTGGTTTTTATCACCACAAAGCTAATCCAAACATTTTTATAAAAAACTCATTTCTTCACCACCATAAGTCAATATACAATTTTAGTCAAAAACATTTTTGGAGTTCAAAAAACACTCCTAAATACTAGGGCTGTTCATGGATGGTTAACCGATAAACGGTTAACCGACAACCGGTTAACCGATAAATTCGGTTTGATGACATAATGAACCTAAACCTAAACCGAAAACTCCGGTTAACCGGTAATCGGTTAATCGGTTTTGACGGTTCGGTTATGCGGTTAACCGATTAACCTATTTTTAATAACATGCAATCTAGTAATCTATAGATGATATGTAAATTAATTTTGCAACATCACATATACATTAACTTTTCATAATTAATGAGCTTTAATTCTAATTCAAGCTAAAGAACTAGTGACATGTAAATATACAATGTTAAACAATTAATTTTCCTACATTACAATATAGGAGTCGTATCCATTACAAACCGGATAGTTTGTACAAACTATACAAACCAATCTCGACCATACATGTAGATGATCAATGGTGTGGATTAATTTAGTTCATTAATTTTCTCTCAACCACATTTGAAAACCACCTAAAAATTAGGAGACAAACAAAATATAAACAAAATCAATGCTTAAGATTTGGTTTGTAGGGTTTGTACAAACTATTCAGTTTGTATTTGATACTTCCCCTACATATATATATAGTGTGTGTGTATATATATTTTCGGTTTTCGGTTAACCTTCTGTCACTAAAATCAAGAACCGTAACCAAACCGAAAAACCGAAAAATTTCCCGGTTCGGTTAACCAAACCGAATTTTTTGAGAAACCCGGTTCGATTAACCTAAAAATCGGTACGGTTCACCGGTTTTTCGGTTCGGTATTTCAGTTTTGGATATTTTAAACACCCCTACTAAATACCCTCTTAACCTAATTTTACCTTTTTTTACGTTTACTATATTTCAAATAAACTTAATATTTATTTAAAAAGATCATGAGGGTGTTTTAAGTTAAAATATTATTAAATAAGTTAATACGAATAATCACAACAATGTTATTTTGTTTTTCAATTATAACCATCTATTGATCCTTTTTTAATGAAAATATCATACTTTCATCACTTTCAATTATTAAAATAACATGTTTGGTTTAACGGTAGCAACCAAATCGATATTATTTTAAATTTGCAAAGTTCAATCAAACATATTAAATATCTATAAAAACAATGAATATAAATATTTGTGGACAATGACTTGTAACTTGATAGCTTATAATAAAATTAGCTAATTGTAGATGTCGATCACATAAAACACACATGGTCTCAAAACATATTTTTATAGCCATGAGATCGGCACATCTTTTCCTATGATGATGACATCTCCATGTGTTTGGCTATTTATACGACAACATGGATTTTAACGGCAAGTAGGAAGACAATCGGTAGTACATAACGTTAAGGACCATTTGTTGGGTCTGAAAAACCTCAAACTTATACACTTGAAACAAATGGACCATTTTGAATAGTGCTAAACATGGTTGCATGGTAGCGGAAAATATTGAAGACGTCATATAACTACTAAAAATAGGCCATACAAATGGTTAAGTTGTGAAAACAAATTGTGAAGTTTTATAAAACTTAGATCATGTATTTTTATTACGATATGAGAGTTGAAAGATAATCGTATTTAACTTTTTCTATCAATTCAAGCATTATATCTTACCCAACTATTGCCATGTGGCTCAATATCATGAACACTAAAAATCAATGTTAAAGTCACTTTTATTCAAATCGAGGGATATGTTCGGTTAACAAATGAATACCCATTCCCATGTGAACCGAACATATCCATTTGTTAAGGAAAGTGAAAATTTGTACATCAGTACATAAGTCACAAAATCATTAAAATTGTTTTATTGACAAAAGCTTACAAGCAACTAGTGATGGCCAAACGAAACCGAACCGAACCGAACCGATGGGCTAGCCCGAGCCCAACCCGTTGACCAACCCGACCCGACCCGACCCGAACCCCGGTCAAACCCGGGTCTTAGCCCGCGGGCCGGAAACCGGTCCGGAACCCGGGCCGAACCCGGGTTGAACCAGAAACCCGGGCCGGAAACCGGTCAGAACCCGGCCGGAACCTGGGCCGGAACCCGGGCTCGACTCAACCCGGGTTTGACCAAACCCGGGTTTAACCAACACTGTAGCAAACCGGGTTTTGGTCAAACCCGGCCCGAACCCGAAATTTGGCCAACACTACAAGCAACAAACCCAAAAGAATGCATACGTCATTCAAAAGTTGAAGACACCAAAAGTTACGTTAGAGGAATATAAAAAAATTGGCTTGGCAATATACATAGTGTGGTTGATAACACCAAAATTATACATGTTTTGGTTGCGCGTAATCGTATGACTTTACCCCATTTCTCACCCGTTTATGATCATTTCATGCACTAAAAGAGCTTATTATTGTTTGTGAAGGATTTGGAGGCCGTGGAACGGAAAAGTACGAAAAAAGGCGAGAAAACGTGAAAAATGCACAAAGTCAACACAGTAGCTACTTGGCGATCGCGAAGTCCTCAATCTGGCGCCGCCAAGTTCGAATGAATTGAAGATTAGGGTTGATTTAAGTGCTTGGCGTCGCCAAATCAGCAGCCTGGCGATCGCCAGATGGAGCCTGGACGTTTTCCTTTAAATATCAGCCTCCTCCCTCAGTTCTAAACATGTCCGATACACGAGGGAAGTACAGAGGAACGAGAGTGAGAGTACGAAAGGTGCCGATACGCTGCGGAAGTCGATCTTCGATCATCTATCGTTGTACTGTCGGTATCATGTCGATGTCTACTTTTGTTCGTGTTTTTGTTTTCATTATGAGTGAGTAGTTTATTAGTAGTGTTTGTCATGATAGATGAACCTTTATGGATGATATTTTGTGATTAATGTTCACTGGTTTGTTTTGATTAATTGAATGTCTTTTATGGTTCTTTTCTGATTGATGTTGTTGTGGCAATTTGAATTCACTTGGTTGGGTGTATTTGTTAGACCAAAGCAGATAGACTCCGAAAGGATAATCAACCTACCTTAGCTTGACCTGGACCAAAAGGTTGTGTTAAGGGGTTACTTTGACCAATAGTGACCAGATAGTAAAAGAGCCATTGCGATATTGATTAGGAAGGATTTACCGATTCTAGATTGTGGACCAAACGATTTAGGATTGGAATTAGGAGGACCGTATCCTAGTTTCTCGCCATAAATTGCACATGTTAGGGTGTCCCAGACTTAAATTCCTACAATAGTTAAAACAACCAAACCTTCGGCCTATTCATATCATCCATATTGGGGATTCACTTTATCATGATAAGTACTGCTGTTTTTCCTTATTATAATCTTAAATCAGTATTTCAATTGCTTTCTTAGTTTTTAATTAGTTAATTGTTTCTTTTAAGTATTTAAACCTTTTTCATACAAAACCCCCACTTTAGATTAATTAAATCGATTCAGACTTTAGTCTACGATAACTTGACCGTTCCCAGTGGTAGATACGATACCTGGACTTTCCTACACTATATTACTCACGATCAGGTACGCTTGCCTGTATATGTGGTAAGACGGTGGCTAGGCATTAGGGTTAAAACTTGTGACGCTTTTTATGTATGATAATTACCGCATCAGTGGTCCATTCTAGTGATAACATTTCACTATTAACATGGTTATTCCAAGTATATTGAGATAGAATGAAATAAGTCTGTCATTTCTTGAAATCTCTCTTTTGATTCTACATCCCTACATCCTTTTATCACTAAGTGGGTTATCTAAGTACCCATAATCCTCTCGAGACCCAACCAAAAACTCGAACTTGTATTTTGGTGAACATAATCTCAGCTTATGGCAACTCTTTTTCTGAAAACTAAGTTGTTAGATGCCCCTAAATATGGTAACAAATGGTCTAAATGGTTGCTTACGAAATTTTCTTTAGCCAAGAGCCCAAGATGAGAGAGTAGTGTTTCAAAAGTTTAAGATCTTATTCGTCGAATTTCCTATGTCATCTTAGAGCCCCCATTAATTTAGAACCAAATCCCAAACCGCAACAACCTTGCATCTTGCAATACAGTAATCTAGAGTTTTGGCAGTGTCTTCACAACATGGATGAATAAGGATGATGAATCAATTTCAAATCAACACCTCGATTATCTTAGACAATCATGTCAGAAAATTTACAATGAAGCATACACGCCCCGGCAGGGCTCTAGACCAATCCCACACCCACTCCCATCTACCTTTACGCCAACGACTTCTGTTCCTCACCTTTACACCCCTCCTTTTTTTTCTTTTCAAGTTAAACAACCTTGGAAAACAATCACCCTATCGAAATTTTCCTACTCAATTATCTGAACAAAACGAGATAGATGCACAATCCCAAGTTCTTTTACGAATAAAATTATTAAGATGTCCCATTTACCCATCAAAATCATTGAAGCCTAATAATTATCATCTAACAATTTAAATGACCTATTAAATAAATCCTTTCACCTATTAATCTCATTAAATTGTCATTCTTAAATTTGCATGATTTAGTGTCACGTGAAAAAAATGCATGTGTAGGTTAAAGAACATGTCTTGATAAATGAAAGTTTAGTTAGTTCTTTTTAATAAATTTTCACACTTTTGTTTATATTTGTTTCAAAATAAGTATTCTTTTTAAATATATAACTAAATCTTCAAACCTTTCCTTTCCTGGGTTTGTGTGACGGGATGTTTGCTTTTGTCGAAGCTCCTGCCTTCATTCCCTTTTTCGCCGTTAAAAAAAAAAACTTCAAACCTACCCTTAATTAATGCACCAATATTTAAAAGTTGTTAAGATGAATAAATTAACATGAATACTTATTTTGAAATGAAAAAAAATATTTAATCAAGGTCATAAACATTATCATTATAACCTTTAAAGCATAGATAATGAAGACACAAATAAAATAGAACCAAACATCGTTTGACTCACATGAAAATATAGTAAACAAACAACATGAATCACCTAGTATATGATAAAATTTGCATAAGATCATATCCATAGATGAACCTAGATTTTTTTCCAAGTGATGATACTGTTTAACTATAACAACAAATTTATATAAAATCTTCATAAAATAATCATTGGTTTCTTAGTTAGTCAATTGTTTTTCATATGTGAAGTTCCAGTTCAAGTCTTTCATTGCAAGTTTTTTTCGTTCAAACACATAATAAATCTCACATTATATATATATATATTCTAAAACTACGAAAAAATGACATAACATGATTTAGATTTGGGTCTAGGATGAGAGATAAGTCTTGCAAACAAACTACATCAAGGAAAGCTTGTATCCACAAGGTAGCTTAAAATATATACGATGATACTTAACAAGTTAATACAGTGAAGCTTTTCACGATCATATATATATATATATATATATATATATATATATATATTTTCATATTAAGATGAAAGAATGAAACAATGACCTATGTTATGCCAACATATTCATTGGACATTGTTATTGCACTCCTATGTATGTCAAAATAAGTCAAACTTATATTGGAAATACAAGAAGCATATATTTAATTGTTGATGCATGTAAGAAGAAAAACATTAATAAAGATGCAATTAGCAATATGTAAGCACGCAATTAGCTTTCTCATATCCATTAGAGAAGACTAATTGTACCCCATAATTGCTAATTACACCCCTACTTTTCTCATATACATTAATATATATCACATTATGTTTTTTAAATTTTCAATATATAGGATTTTATTATTTATAATAGCAATCCCCATCCATTATGCTAGGTCGATGAGTGATTATGTCTAATCAAGATCTTTCAATTCATTAGGCCATCCGTTATGGGTATCGGGTTCCCCTCGGCTCGGCTTCGGTTTACTCGGTTTCTCATGGCAACACCATCAACGATCCATCGGCTTCGCCGTCCTTGACCTGATGTAGCGCTGATGTCACAATTAAATTAATTTAAGTTTAAAACAAGTACAAATGACGACTTTAGCGTGTAAAGAAAAACCGCCATAATAATTATCCAAAAAAGAGTACCACCTTAATAAATAAATAAACGACAATTTTACAAAACTATTAAAAAAAAGTAACATTTTATTTCGAAATAAACCAAAGAAAAACCCAAAATCTCTTTGAAACCCATTTTTTAGGGTTTTATGAAATCAAAATTGAAATGGTGGTGATTCTCTTTTATTACGGTGGTGGGGTCGTCTTCAACTCATAGGCATGATATCCATTGATTTTGAGTGGTTTTCCCTCTCATTGTTTCAAGCAAAATAAGGTTGGTAGGTGGTAAAAATGACATCTTAATTGTAGTAGTAGTAGTAATAAAAATAAGGAAATCTTTCTTGATTAATTCTTTTTTAATCATCAAAACTCAAACTGGGTTTGTTTTCAGAGATCTTGAAAACCCCCCTTTCTCCTTCCTTCCCTCCCTTCTTTCTTTCTTTCTTTCTTTCTTCATCTTTTTTCACTAATTTGAATGTAAAATGGAAGTGGGTTCAGTTATACTGCTTGTAAAACAAGAATCTTGAAACCCTTTTTCTTCTTCTTCTTCTTATTCTTCTTTCCACCAGAAAATTTGTTATATTGTCAGCAGAGATTTTGTTCAAATAAAAAGAGAACCTCTGTGGCATTATTTCCTTCTAGGGTTTGAGATCTTTTGTGTATTTTGAAAAGGGTAAGCTTGGAATAAGCAGAAAATGTGTATGGATATGGAGATCTGAGTGTTTTTGTAGTACTAGGTTTTCTGTGTGTTTTTCATCAGATTCTTGAAAGTGAGAATCTCTCCATGGCGACCACAAAACGTGCTTATAAGCTACGTATCCTTTTTCCAATCTTTATTATCATTAAGTTATATTCTTGTTTTCTATTTCTGTTTTTATATTTGGGTTCAGCATTTTCTTGATCTAGGGAAGTTGGTTGATCTTTATATGATAAATGTGTGTTAGGGTTTTTACTTATTTGTTTAATTTAGGGGAATCTGGTTGCAATATAGTGGTGAGTAGAAGGAATTAGTAGTCTGAAATGCAAGAAATTTGTTAAGATTGGTGAACTTGACTGGATGTGATTTTTTAGAGGAATTTGTAGCTCATGCTTCTAGTGTGAATTGCCTCAAGATTGGGAGGAAATCTTCAAGGGTTCTTGTAACAGGAGGAGAAGATCACAAGGTTAATCTATGGGCTATTGGCAAGCCTAATGCCATCCTGGTAAATTACCCAATTCTCCTTTTTTGTCCCTGTGTATAGTCCTTGAATTTGTTCATGTTGTTATTGAGGATGAGTTGATCCCCTTTTTATTTAATTGGGAACTCATTGATAATCATGGAGTTATTTCTTCTTTAATGTGTAATACACCAAAAAACCTAAAAATTCTCTCAAAATCAACCAAAATACCAAAAAATTCTTTCAAAATCAACCAAAAAACCTAAATTGTCTCAAAATCAACTAAAAACCGAAAAATTCTCGCAGTCAGTCAAACAACCCAAAAAATCTCTCTCGATTCAACGAAAAAAAATAAAAAAAAGCCCATCGAAATCAACCAAAAAATCGAAAAGATAATCTCTCGAAATCAACCAAAAAATCGAAAAGATAATCTCTCGAAATCAACCAAAAACTTAATTATATGGTGCCACCGTTTGAAAATTGTGCTAGGTCCGTCCCTGATGTGTATGTTTGTTAATCATGCCATCTTATTACAGAGCTTGTCAGGCCATTCAAGTGGAATTGATTCAGTCAGCTTTGATTCATCTGAAGTGCTGGTGGCTGCAGGAGCTGCTAGTGGTACAATTAAGCTGTGGGATTTAGAAGAGGCAAAAAGTATGCTTGTTTGTATGATTACTTAGTTTATCGATTGCTATTCATTTTTGTGTGTTGTGGTAAATAATGTACTTTCGTTGGAATATGGTTGCAGTTGTTCGTACGCTTACTGGTCATCGATCTAATTGCATATCATTGGACTTCCATCCGTTTGGGGAGTTTTTCGCCTCTGGATCGCTAGACACGAACCTAAAGATATGGGATATCAGACGGAAAGGGTGTATACATACATACAAGGGACATACACGAGGGGTCAATGTGATAAGATTTACACCAGATGGACGTTGGGTTGTATCTGGTGGAGAGGACAACAGTGTGAAGGTCTGACCACTTTCTGTTTTTATTGAATTACTAATTGCAGTTGGGCTTAGTGTATGTGTGTATTTAGGCATTGTTTGGTAAACCCAAAGTAGGTTATAAGCTAGCTTATTTTTATGTACGCGTTTGGATGGACAAAAAGCAGCTTATAAGCTAGCTTTTTGATAGGCTACTTGGAGGTAGCTTTTTGGAGCTTTTTCCAATTATACCCTTATTAATATATTTATTATATCTCAATATACTTTTTTTGGTCATTTTACATACCCATAAGCTAGTTTTTGCCAAACATAATTTGTTCATAAGCTAGCTTATCAGTCAACAACTAGCTTATGCTCGCCTAGCTGGCCCTATCTTGCACGTTCCACTAACCGCTATCACAATAGGAGAATTCTGACTCTCACTTCAGCTACTTTACCAAACATAGCCGTAGTGGAGCAGAAACTTTATAGCATAGCTTTGACACAAGTTTCTCTTTGTTTGTAACTGCCGTTTTGTGATGTCTGCAATATTTGACTGTTTTCACAGCTGTGGGATCTAACTGCTGGAAAGCTATTACATGATTTCAAGTTTCATGAAGGCCAGGTCCAATGCATAGATTTTCATCCACATGAGTTCTTGCTGGCTACAGGTTAGAACTTGTTCTTCAAACATGAACCAATTTACAAAAAAAGTTATATTCATTACCCATAACATCTATGTTAACTTTTTTGTTGAATATAAATGATCCCTCTAGAAGAAAGCGATTCTAACAAGCTTTCTAGCTACTTGGTTCTCTATTTCTATTTGAGAGGGTCTTCTTTTACATGTTCAATGATGCTAAAATGTTGCTTTAGTAGAGGGAGTCAGAAATTTGAATCGCTCGTGTTCTTTTTCTGTTATCATTATTTTTCTAGAAGACACCTTGAAAATCGTATCTTGCTTGTGTCTCTATATAATGCCAATTAGCAAGATATTGTCTACAACAATCTACATGATATATGACTTGTGTTACCTGATCGACTCTTAAATTCTTGCATGCGTGCGTGCCTAGTAGCTGCTACTTTTGGGTACAAAAACTATATGCAATCTTAATCAATTCTTGCATGCGTGAAGTTTTATTTATGTTCTTCATTGTTGTTGCTAGTACCATGAGAAAATCAAAATATATTCTAATGTTAATTATTGATTCATCTTTCTTATAGAGGTTATATAACCACAATAATAGTTGTTCGTGTAAATGTTCATAGCTCAAACGGGCAGTGGCTAATCAATTAAACAGAGTTATCTTATGGTTAATGCTTTGTTTTCCATGTATCATCAACCTCTTTGTTTGCATTCCTGTCTGGCAGGTTCAGCTGATAAAACCGTTAAATTCTGGGACCTTGAGACTTTGGAACTCATAGGTTCTGCTGGTCCAGAGGTATACCTTGGGGTCAATTTGTCTTAGATTATTTTCATATTTAATTCCATTTTCTAGGTCCCATTTCCAACTTTGAGTACTTGTATATATGGGACCCACATGCTTGAACTAGATAGTCTACTCTAACTTTTCATTGCACATTATACGTCTGTTTCTTTTTTCTTTTTGCCCACCCAATGCTTATTTTGTTTTTTTCATTTCAGACTAGTGGAGTACGTTGTATGACATTTAATCCTGATGGGAGAACGCTGCTATGTGGTTTGCATGAGAGTTTGAAGGTAGGATCTTCTGTTATTATCACCGGTAATACTGGTAGCTTACAAAATGTTTCATTTATGTCAATTATATCGACTTTATGTGTTTTTTAGGTGTTCTCATGGGAACCAATCAGATGTCATGATGCGGTGGATGTGGGATGGTCAAAATTGTCAGACCTTAATATGCATGAAGGGAAGCTTCTTGGATGTTCTTACAATCAAAGCTGTGTAGGAGTTTGGGTTGTAGATATCTCGGTAAATAGAAACTTCTGATAAATATTAGCTCGACAATTGCATGTTGTTTCTTTTGAATCTTTACTTATTTCTGATAAATAAATACTGGTAGCTTACAAAAATGTTTTTTTTTTTTTTTTTTTTTGCAATCGTTGATTTCAAGCAGAGGATTGAACCATATAGTGTTTCCAAGTCAAATGGTCATCAAGAACAAGTATCTAATGCAAGTGGAACGCTCTCTGTTCTAACCGAGAATTCCGCAAAGACCGGTTTGGGCAGGCTATCGATTTCACAAAGTGCAGATCCCGTGGTGAAGGAAACGAAATCACTGGGAAGGCTTTCGGTTACCCAAAGCTCGGAATCGGCTAACAAGGAGTCTAAAACATTATCATGTATGCCTTTTTCTTATCTAAGTTGTTGCCTCTTCAATTATTTTGTCGCCATTTTAAATCTCGTATTTAATGAATATTCAGTTCATATGTTTCCAAAGTATGTGACTCCCTTTGTTCCAGGTAAAATGTCCCTTGTAAATAGAAGCCGATAAAAAACACTTAGGTGGTGTTTCTTTTTTCAAAAAAAGGCTCTTATTTGCCACTTATGTTTGATTCGGTCAGACATAAGACATAAGACAATTCAGGCTGTTTGTTTGTTTCCCTTTTTAGGAGCCTCTTAAACCTTAATGTCCTTTGATAAATTAAGTCATAACCTAGCCATTTATTTACTTCTTATTTTCGTCCAACACTATTCTTTCGATTTCAACGTAGGTTTTAGCCCAGATGCACCCCGAATTTGCAAATGCAAAACACGAAGACTGTAGATTTGTTTCGGTGTGTGAGATATGATTAAAACTCCATAGCCTCGCAAATTTGCCAACATCCTTCTTTTGTTTCTTTTTTTCTCGTTCCACCCTTCGATCACTGATGCTCACTTCAATTGGTATTTAAGTTGAAATTTTGAGGGATAAAATAGACAATTATACATATTCAGACGTTTGTCAATTTACAAAAACAAACAGTCTTATTGATTCAGATTTCAGCACCTCTTAAAAACAAACGCGACTTTATTACCCCTGAAACTCTCTGCAACATATGATTAAGGAGCCACTTACTTGTAGTCCTCCATTTTGTGTTGTTTTCACATTTGAGATTTATTACTAATGTGCGTAATATTTGACAAATGCTATTAAAATATACCATGTCCCTTAAAAGCAGCAAATATAATCTCTGATGTGGAAATATAAGATTGAAAGCACTGCTAATGACATTTGTAAATTACTTTGTACTTAAATGAAGCCACAGGAAATGCACCTGGAATCCCTCAAAAGATGTATCCTAATGTTGTCCAAAAGACCAATCCAACTCCTTCGGTTACGGTCCCCAGTGCACCAGTGATTTCGAAGCGAAGTGTTACAAAGACCCATTCGACACAAAGCGTGTCAACTTTCAACAGGTTAGATGTCGCACCTGTGATTGTGCCCAGAAACAGCATGAGGGCGGCGGAGCAGGCTGTTGATTTAAGAAGAGAAGGTATTTCCGGAAGACTAACGCCAACGATGGTAATGTCGAGAGCATCCGATTCTCGCAAGTTCTCGAATGTAAAGGATGAAGTGGAGAAGCCACAATCTTCTGTGAGTGACGTAAGTGACACTGAATCAAGTCGGGTTGGTGATAGAAATACTTTTACTTCAACGAAAGACACGGGTTTTGTCGTTCCTGCTAAGGAGCAGAATTTTGATGATGATCGGTGTTTTGTTTCTGGAAAGCCTGAACAGAATGTAGTGACGGAGTCGCAGCCGGGCTACCAAATTGAAATCTGTACGTATTTATTTCTCCGAATGTTCTTAATCTCCTGTTTATGCCAACATCTATATATAATAAAAGGGTAACTGGGTTGCCACGTGTCGCTCTCTCGTGAGCCCAAATCAGTATTTTCCTGCCTAAACTTGAACCTGTACGCGTTTTTCACTTTCGGTTCATTTAAGTTTATCTGATTGACACGTGTCATTTACTTAATAAATTCAATTAATTTATTTTTTATATTAAAAATATAAAATATATCAAGATAATTATTGAATTTTGAATTGTTCAACTTAATCCCACCAATTATTTTTAAATATAAAAAAATATAAAATATAATCAAGATAATCCTTGAAATCTTAATTGTTCAAGTTAATTTTTGCTTTGCGCATATATATTATGTTGACTAATTAATTTTATTTTAACTAAATTATATTTATACTTAGTACTTTATAATTGTATTATTAATAAATCAAAAATAACAAAAACTGACACAAAACAAGATTATTTATGGAAGTGCTCAATAGCTTAAGATGTTTTGCGTACATATCTAGTTGTTTTATAACTAAGTATCGCTATGATCATGACAATTGTTGCAGATGAAGGACCACGTCTACGATCGAATAGAGATACTTACTCTATGGAAAGTAAACGGAGAGGTATACACATTCTTGTTCATGCTTCGTGTTCTTAAGCAATCAACAAGCGTGCTTGCTGCTGATATTCAATTAATTATATATTTAGGAAGAACGCGTCCACTTGTTTCTACTTGGGATCGGAAAGAAAGGGCTCCGTATCATGACACACTTCCTTCCAGCAGCCTCTCTGATGGTGTTTCCGCTGTTAACATGCGACCAAATACCGTGGTATGGCACTTCTTGGTTGCGGCTTTGCTCATGTTTTCAATTTATTTGCTAACTGAACGCGTTCCAATTTTCTTCAATCTGTGCAGAAACAGTTATCTGAGTCAACCGTAAAGGAAACGGAACCTCTCACAGAGGAAGATGCTATTGTAGATATAATGGGACGACATGATCAATTCGTATCCTCAATGCACTCTCGTCTAGCCAAGCTACAGGTTGCTATTTTTTTGTGGCATTTTAGGCCTGAGATTTTGCTTCTGTTAAATTTCAGATGTTGTTCCTTTACAGAAAAAACTATGTGTTTGAAATTTTTTACGTATCAATGTCTTTCCCTTATCTGAAAAAGAAAATTTTCATGAGATCCGTTTCATGAAAATTAGTTGCTTATCTATATTATGTGCAGATGATCCGTAGATGCTGGGATAGGAATGATTTGAAGGCGGCAATTAGCGCGATGGAGAGAATGGCTGATCATGCTGTGAGTGAAAATTCGTTAACAGCTCTTTTTTATTTCTGTTTCACTCACGTTCCCCCTCCGTCGAAAATAAACGCCATCGACGAAAAAGGCACAAAGTCTTAGAAGTGTGTGATAAACTGATAATCACACTTTTTAATCAACTAATTGGCAGTTTTACTCTTTAGTAAATATAGGAGTAGTGAATTCCTCCATCTTATAATAAAGGGTAGAATTGGAAAGTAGGCAGTTCTGAAAATTGACACTTATTCTGTGTAATGCTGCAGGTCACTGCAGATGTTGTCAGTCTTTTGACAGGGAAAATCGATTCCGTCACCTTGGATATTTGTTCTTGTCTTCTACCTCTCCTTGGAAGCCTCCTTGAAAGCGATATGGATAGGTATTTGAGCCATTCATTTTCTGGGTTGATATGAATACTTATGGCTGCATTTTTTTATTCATGTTCTATGAATATAATCATTTGGATACTTTTTCATTTTACAAACAAGAGTAAACTTCACTTTGTTCCCTAGCGTTTGTTATTTTCAACGGATATCGTCTCTAACCTTTAAAAACTCAGATCTGGTCCTTCACGTTTGTCATTTCATAATGGTTTTGGTCCCGCCTCCTAACAACCGTTAACTTCTTTTGTTAAGTCCAATAAGTGACGGGTATTTTAGTCATTTTAAACATTTTTCTGCCAAATCCATCAACACCCAGTTAAACAAGGAGTGTTTTGTTCATCAGAAAAATGTTTAAAATGACTAAAATACCCCTCATTTAATTGGAATTAACGGAAAAAGTTTAGCGGACGTTAGGAGGGGACAAAAATGTTATGAAATGACAAACACGAGGGAAGTTTAGGGACCATATCCGTTGAAATTGACGTACGTTAGCCGTTGGGGGCCAAAAGTGAAGTTTACTCAACAAACAATATATAGAGAACTGTGTTAATGTGAAGCAAACTGAAGTTTGTGTGCTTTACCACAATCTTAATGGATTTCTCAAATTGTTTTGACATGTTTCATTTCAGGCATAGAGGAGTATCACTAGAATTGCTGCTTAAGCTGGTGCGGGTATTTGGTTCGGTGATATATTCTTCTTTACAAGCATCAGCTTCTGTTGGTGTCGATATTGAGGCAGAGCAGAGGTGTGTTATTTGATCTATGCTAAAATTAAATTAACATTGCTTTCTGTGTTCGTTTTAATGAAATGGCTCAAACTTGTGCCCAAACCCCATTGGGAAATAGGACATGCCTGCATACATCTCACCCCAGATCATAGTTTGGTTTATAATGAATCGCTCTAACCCGCTCTACCCTTTGGGGTAAAGAACATGTTTATGCACACCCCCTCCCCCAACCAAGACCCTACTTTCGATTAGGAGGTTTGTTTGATTTAAAAGCAATCGCTCTAAGTATCTAACGGCTATTGCACTGCAATTAACTTTGGTTCTACTCTTTGGGGCAGAGTACAGTATTGTGTAAATCTCACCCTCAAACCCTGCTTTCGAGTTGTGCTATTAATTGTGGTGCAATAGCGGTTATCGAATCATAAGGAAAAATAGCGGTGGAAATTGCGGTTTTGATGATAGTGGGGAAATTTAGCTCTATTTCACCAACATTTGAGGTAAAATAGTGGTCCACAATACCGATCAGTTTAACGTGTGAAGTGGATCTGAACCATTGATGATTTTTAATCTCATGCCCTCCCATGAATTGCGCTTTAGAAGGATTGATCTGGTGCATCTCATCCTAATGAGCATCCGCTTCTCATCCAACGTTTGATAACCACTTCTTACACTTCGAATGTTAACCTCAACTTCTCATCAGATTCCCACCTTTTGAATCTAATACTTACATTTTTGTCCTTTTTTGGTCTTTTATTTTGGTTTGGGCTCTTATTTTATTTTAATTAATGCATATAATATGTTAAGCTATGTATTCATACGTTATACATATATATATATATACGTGTGTGTATATATATAGTATTCTAAGAAATAGTAGATGAATATTTTTGGCTATACCACCGCAATAATTGCTATTTCAAATGTCAGTCCTAGCCGCTATTTTGTATTTTTAAACCGCTGTAACAAGATAGCTTTCAAGTATACTGGGTTCATTTTTCTTTTACATTCTAATGAAATGGGTGGTTGCAGGCTAGAGCGTTGCAACTTATGTTATGTGGAGCTAGAAAAGATCAAGCGTTCTTTGCCGGTTCTAACCAGGTGCGTGTTATCTTTACCATTATCCCCTTCTTTAAAAAAAGAAAGATAACAGACGGGTATCTAAACGACATCTTTCATGATCTTATAGAAGAGGTGGATCGATTGCCAAGTCTGCGCACGAGTTGAATCTTGCACTTCAAGAAGTTTCATGAGTTTGGGTGAACGGTTTATTTGAACACAGAAATTAGGGTTTTTTTAGGATAGCGAGTTTGAAGAATTCACCCATATGCTACTCAACTGCAGCGTTGCGCTGATGGGAGATTTATGTACATTTGATTCTATGCAAGCATTAACTAGCTTTGTTCTTCAAAGACGGATTACATCTTTGGAGGGGTAAGCTGTTTGCGAACGTGTATACCACCAACTTTTGGTCGAGGAACCAATCGAAAGGAACGAACGACTGACTAATCATCGAAACCCAACCCAACCCAACCCAAGCCAGTAAATATTTTCATTTCGAATCCCGATTGTTAAGGGAGTCTTTTGAGTGAGGAGTTTAATCCATTGGTTTATTTATATACTACCAGATGGTCAATGCTGAGAGAAGTATGATATGATTTACTTGGAATGTATTTGAATTGTGTAACTTGATTGTAGGCATGGATTTTTCAAGATATGAATGTTGCCCACTTTTGGCTTGAAACCTTACTTGTAGAAAAGTTTGCAACTTGATGTTGGCTGAAGGGATTTGGACCGTATGCCACGGCTGGTCTAGGTGAAGATTAGCTGGTCAGGCTTGGTCTGACCCGATAAGCGATCGAGTAGTTGTGAAATGTTGAGTAGGGACGGAAAAAATATCCGAAACCGACGGGAAACCCAAAATAAATGGGTTGTGTTTGGCAAAATAAACTAGTCCATTCAAACATGTACCGTAAACTAGCTTATTGAAACGCTACTTTGAGTAGCTTATTGGAAGCGTTTTGTAGCTTTTTCCAATTATACCCATATTAATATTGATTATTAAATTCAAAGATACATTTTTT
Organism: Centaurea solstitialis; assembly: GCA_030169165.1. Classification (NCBI taxonomy): domain Eukaryota; kingdom Viridiplantae; phylum Streptophyta; class Magnoliopsida; order Asterales; family Asteraceae; genus Centaurea; species Centaurea solstitialis. The sequence continues at coordinate 72,015,554 of CM058044.1, read as the reverse complement.
GGTTATTTTACATACTCATAAGTTAGTTTTTGTCAAACATAATTTTTTCACAAACTAGTTTATCAATCAACAACTAGCGTATCAGCTAGTTTACCGAACATAGCTAATTTTAAAAGTTTATAACACAGCTTTTTAAAGATAAAAACGTAAGGGCTGTTTGGCAGTTGCTGAATGGTTTGGTGCTAACTATTCATTTGTAGCTCAGCAAACTAGTTGAGAGGTATAAACCACCCTTGATATCTATGATTACCCAAAAAAAGAAGCTAAAACTATTATATTAGTTAGTACATTAAGTGGTCAGAATGATTAATAGGTTCTTATGATATGATGCAAAATGAAATATGTTAGTTTGATAATTGTGTAGTACTAAATTAAGACTCTGAATGGTTAAGAAGTACCCAGAATACTTAATCATTCAAAGGATTTTAAAACCTTTAAGGCTGCGTTTGGTACGTGGGACAGGACAGGACAGGACGGGACAAAACTGTCTGTCCCACGTTTGGTGCAGCATGGGACAGAACAGGAATTCACTGTCCCACGTTTGATGCGACATGGGACAGGACAGAAACTGGGACAAGGTGGGACAACATGGGACAAAAAGGACTGTTTTTTTGTTCCACCAAAATAGGTGAAACAACATGGGACAGAAATGAGACAGAAACTAATATATTACCAACTAACATTTGTTTCATATATAACTTTAATATGATATTTGTTTTCGTATTTACCACCACTAGTTGTGGCCGTCGCCGCCACCGGTAGCTACTATCGGCCACCTTCACCTCGTCTTCCACTACAACAACCTCTTCCACCTCGTCTTCCACTACAACAACCTCCTCCACCACCTCTACAACTGTCAACAATTACCTACCACCACCGTCTACCAACTTTACATTGTCCATCTCCACTGCAACCACCATCACCACTACCCACCATCTTCACGTTCTCCATAACCATCGACCACCACCACCACCACCACCATCATCATCACTAGTATTACCACCTGCCACCACCGACACCTCTACCATAACCATCAACATTAGTTACATAAAAATCATATATGTATGTGTATATATGTGTGTGTGTTTTTATGTTTATGACAATTAATTGTGTAATTTTTTTATAAATTACTAGTTTAGTTTATTTGTGTTAATTATAACCATTAAGTGATATATAAAATCATCAAATAATTTTTTGAGGGAACTTGTCTAGTTCTGTTCAGTCAGTCCTAGGCGTACTAAACACAAAACAAACATTTGTTCTGTCCAGTCTTGTCCCGTCTAGTCCTAGCCTACTCTCTTGCCTACTCTCTTGTTCTGTCCAGTACTATCCAGTCCAGTTCCGTCCTGTCCTGTCCAATCCAATCTTGTCTGCGTACCAAACGCTACCTAATTGCCGAACGGTGACACCACCGTAAATATAACATGTATTTTGTCAAAAAGTTCCTCTTTGGTCGATGGATAAGCTTGGGTGAAACAAGACACTGCCCCCTAACTCCCACTCCCAAAGCTCGCGAAACCCAGAACCCCAAATAAGGAACAATCACAACGACCGACTGTTGCCGCTAATCAATACCAGCAGAGCACAGACAAGCCATTTCTTTAGGTTTGCTTCTTATTTTGATACAGAGTTCATGTCTTAAAATCATATTAGAGGTTATGTGTTTGCAAAATGCACGCCAACTGTTTGTGAAAATGCCACAAAGAGATAACTTGCTCATAGTTTCTTGTTAGTTTCTACGGATGAGCTGAGTTTTTAATTTAATACCCATTTGGATGCAGTTGTCTTTCTTTAAATTGCAAGAAAGGGGGTTTTATTAGAAGATATGAGTTGGTCTTGTAGTAACTATCTTTCCCTGTCAAGCTCAAGCTCCAGCTCTCTTATCAGTTCCCATGAACTTACGCGGGTTAACAGCTGCAAATTGTCTTGTGAGGTGAGATTTTATGTCTTTTGGTTCATTTAATCTTCATCTTCTCAAGTTTTTAGAACCATGTCTTTTATCCATTTCGAGTTGTTTATATATGCCTTTTGTTTTACTTTATGAGTTATGCATACATCCTATCCAAATACTGCAATTTTTTTCCAGAAGTATGAAGCCGCGGCTGACCAGAGAACTTTTTTTTTCATACGGTGACACCATATAATTAATATAATATAGCCAAAAAATTATTACAAAAAGCATGGTTTTTATTGGCGTGTCATTCATCTTTCTTTTACCAACGTTCAATATCGTTTTGATGTGTTTTTTAGCCTAATTGTACCGTTTCAAGGGATTTTTAAAGGTTTTTTGCTTGATTTCAAGGGTTATTAAGTTTTATTTTATCGATCTTGAGGGACTTTTTCAGTTTTTTGGTTGATTTCAAGAGTTCTTTTTGGTTGATTATGAGGTATGGTTGCACCTTCTAACATGATACGGTTGCACCTTTTACAAACCTAAATTTCTTTTACCTTACAACAGAGTGACAATACGGTGGCACGTGCCACCGTTGGCACCACCACAGGTCAACCCCTGTATGAAGCTATATACATTCATGAAATTTAAATTTCAAACTTGTGAAGTATATTTTCAGAGAAAAAATGATTTGATGTTGAAAAACTCTTTGTAATGTGTGGCATGGTACATTAAAAGCAGGCATAGGTGGAGTCATGGAGAATTTGAACTATAGTGAGATGCATCCCCCCAATCCCAACTCTAGTAGCTTTTGAAAGTGCTTATCATGCTGAATTCAAGTCTCTTGTGAGCAAAGTCTGAGAAACAATATCGTCTAACAATATGATATTGTTTTGGCTGTTCTGATCGTCTTTACTGGATTCGTGTAATGATTCTTTAATTGTTCTCTGACATGGCAGTATAAAGAGCTTCGAAGAAAAGATCATGACTCAACAAGGTCGATAAATATTTGTGCTTATAATGGCTTGCGACCTCTATCTCATAAACTCGTAAGTTTATCTATTATCTCTACTGTTTAAGTTCATGTGTTATCTCTAAATATTGTCTTGTTTGGTTATTCTTATCATCTTTATTGGGTTTATTCAATAAATCCTTACCGGTTCTCTAACATGTCAGGATAAAGGGAAACGAAAGAAAGATCACGTCTTAAAGAAGCCAAAAGACATTTGTGCTTACTACAGCTTGAAACCGCCACCTTATAAGTTTGTAAGTTCCGTTATCATCTTTTCTCTTGAAGTACTGCCACATGCTGAATTGATTGAGGGCACACAAACAAAGATTATCATATTTCCAAGTAGATGAATTTTTTAATAAGAGGACTGCAAAAAGTATGGCAGAATGAGAATGGCACATATGACAGAGACAGACACACTGAGACATAAAAATATGGCAGAATGAGAATGGTACAAGTGTTTTGTTTGGGATGGCTATTTCATAGATCATAGGAGCTTGTTTTTTAATTGGGGGGGGGGGGGGGGGGGGGGGGGGGGGGGGGGGGGGGGGGGGGGGGGGGGGGGGGGGGGGGGGGGGGGAAGTTTTGAAATAACTTGGCTTTCTGCATAAAGCTCCCCCCCCCCCCCCCCCCCCCCCCCCCCTCCTAAGAGCTTACTGAATAAGTCACTTTCTATTTCGATAAGCCACTAACAAATATGTATAGCTGACTTAAAAAGATGCGAGTCCCATTAAGCTGCTAACAAACAGGCCCTAAGTCTTAATTGTTTTGCCTGATCACTTGATCAGTCACTCAAGATCTTTGGTCTCTGCCCATACATTTGTTATGACTTGTGATCATGACAATCTTGTAAATTATTTATTTGTTGGCCAAGGAGTCAATTTTGCACATCGCTTATACAATGTTTTCCTTTGCTAATAAACATTAGTTCGATTTTAAAACCCTAAATCTCTATAATAATAGTAATAATAATCTGTTGGTTTTTTTTTGGCTTTCCAAGGATGCTCTAGAGCCGTATATGAGCCAGAGGACTCTTGAGGTGCACTGGGGGAAGCATCATCGTGGTTATGTGGAAACGTTGAACAAGTTTCTAGAGAAGGACGAGTTGTTGTATGGATGCACAATGGATGAACTGATCAGAGTCACATATAACAACGGAAACCCGTTCCCAGAATTTAACGTTGCAGCTCAGGTTTGAACAACTCATGAGCTCTCTTGCAATTTTGGAAACTCTTTTGTTCACATATGGGAAACCTAATGGTGATCCCCATGCAAACATTGGATTGTAGAAACTAATCCCACATATGGGTTGGGTTCCAGTGAGAAGTTGAGGTTAACGTGAGAAGTGGTTACCAACCATTCAATGAGAAATGGCTGCACATTAGGATGAGATGCACCAAATCAATTCCCTTTTAAAACACAATTCATGGGAGGGCATGAGATGAAAAGAGATCAAGGGTTCAGATCCACTTCTCACCATTAACTCAACTTCTCACAAGTGACAAGATCCTTCGCCTCCCACATATATCCCAAGAAATTAAAAGCTGGCTTGAATCTTATTGTGTAGCTTTATTCTTTTGAGTTCAATAAGAAGATTTCCTCGAGTCCTTTCAAGAACTGTACTTTTTCAGGTCTGGAACCATGATTTCTTCTGGGAATCCATGCAACCAGGAGGGGGTAACTTACCGACATTGGGTCTAATGCAGCAGATTGAAAAGGATTTTGGTTCCTTCACGAATTTCAGAGAAGAGTTCATCGAAACTGCCCTCACATTATTCGGCTCTGGCTGGGTTTGGCTTGTTTGTATGTTTCTTGCCATCTAAAATGGCTTAATCTACTTTTTATGTGGTGTCTGGCTTCATCACATTTGTTATTTTGTGTGTGATCTTTTTGTTGTTTTTCCATTTCAGTAAAGCGGAATGAGAAACGGCTTGCAATAGTTCAAACGACAAATGCTATAACCCCGCTCGTGTGGGATGATATTGTAAGTTTGCTTCCCACATCGTTACTACTTGCATTGCTGTTTGAAAGTTTCTTCTGTCCTTTTACTAATACAATGATCTCATCTACTTGCACAGCCTCTTCTTAGTTTGGATATGTGGGAGGTACATCTCTCTCTCTCTCTCTCTATATATATATATATATACATACATACAATCATACACACACAGGCTGCCACAGACAGGTATATAGTCGGCTTCAAACGAGAACTATACCTGTTGAAGAGAATTAAGAAAAGGAATTAAGCACATGTGATTTTACACTAACATGTCCAAAATCACATTTGATTCACGTGACTTTCCCTAGCAACCTGAAGACGTGGCCAAAGTTGCCGGCACACATTTTTTTAACCGTTAATGTAAAATCACATGTGATTTTGCACGTCTGCATGTTATAAATTACTTGTATGCACATGTGCATACTGTCCAGATAAATGGTTTCCATGGTGTTCGTCAGTTTTTTTTTATTTCCGTTCTCCCGAACCTGACCCTATATATAGAGGGAGGTTCAGGGGGAAAATAATTGTTTAGTTCATCTTTTTATCCTATCTTCAATAAAGCAACAATGTGAGATGTTTGTTGATGTAGAGTTTGCATTCGCAAACAAGCATTTCATTATACCAAGTTTTTCAAAACGAAAATGCTGCATTTATTTTGCGACATCAAGAAACAAAAATTTGTTACCTTTCGTTTTTAGGCAGAGTGTGTATGGGTCGTTCTAACTTCCGTTTTCTTCTATTTTGCAGCATGCTTATTATCTCGATTACAAGGTACATTTTTCATTTAGAACATCCTTTTTTTCGACATGCAGTCATTTATCTCAATCGTATATATCGGTTCTCTTTTGTTTCTTTTCAACAGAACAACAAAGCCGAGTACGCTAATGTGTTCATGGACCATCTCGTATCATGGAATGCGGCATTGGCACGCATGGCTCGTGCTCAGTCCTTTGTAAATCTAGGAGAACCCCAAGATTCCGGTTGCCTAACATATCTATCTTTTGTGTTTAGATAGTAAGTTTTTGCTAGCATTAGTGTATTTCTGCAACTTCTACTTCGAAAAATATCGAGCTTTTAGTTTTCAAGGCTGTTGTAAATGCCCGGCGGCTATCACAGCTGTGCTTGCATAGTATTTAAGCAATGTTGTATTGTAATGAGCCTAGTCGGGTAGTAGGTTGTTCGGGCACGGCTTGAGAAATGAATATCGGACTCGAGTTCGAATAATTTTTCCAAAATAGTGCCCGAGCTCAATGCTCGTTTAACAATTTTGAGTTATATAGTATGGCCTAAAATTCAAGCTTTATAAGCTCGAACTTTATTTTGAGATTAATTAACCTACTTACCGGGTCGAACTCGATAGATTTTGTATCTTGATTGTAAAATTTATCAACGTATGAACATGTTTGAGTTGCAAAATGATAGTTCACGGTCGAGTTAAAATACTTAATCAAGCTTTTTAACGAGTTGAGTCGAACATTGGTTTTATGTTGCAAATGGTAAGATAAATGAGCTTTATTTTGTGTGAGAGATAGATTCAAAATTGAGAATTGCTAAGCTTGAGTATCTTGTTAAATTTCCGAATTATTTGAAGAGGGTCATGCCAATAAGGTTATCTTTGCCGGACAAGAGTCTTCACACTTACTGGATAAGATTCTTCATTTTTATTATACCTTTATCAAATAAGATTTTTGATTCTTGTGATGTTTACCACATAAAACAAGTGCTTACCTAATAAACATGAAATAAACGGTATCATCTTTTGATTACTATCCCATCAATTACGCTTGATTAATCATTTAAGCACTCTAGAATCTCTTAATTTTTCTATTATGATTTTGTTTTACATGTTTTTTTTTGTTTTCTCATATAAAAGTATTATTTAATATATTAATTCAAATATATTTATGTCACAAGGTGATTGCTTGTATATGTATTTAGTTTGCAACATGGAAATTTTTATGTATATTTTTTTTCACAAACACATCAAATTTGTTCATAGCATGAACCGGAAATATATGAAACAAATATATTATAAAGGGTTTAGTTCCTTGAAATGTATCCAAGTTGTCATATTTTGCTATTGTATGTATTGTACTTAAAAACCTACCATTTAATGTACTTAAGTATCAAAACCTACCGTTTAGTGTATTGGGAAACTTGTTGAAGAGGTAGTCGGCCAAGCCTCGCCATCCGGCCATCTTCTCCGATGACTTTTCCGACGACCACACCAGTCCGATGACTTTTTCGGCGACCTCAACCATTTTCTCTGCCAACCTCTCCCTCTTTCCTCACAACTTGCATCGCCAACCTCGCCTGAGAAGATGGTGTTGCAGTCGCTGGAAAAGTCGCCAGAGTGAGGGTGACCGGCTGGTAACCTACTATAGGTCACGATACACTAAACGGTAGGTTTTTGTAAGACCATATTGCTAACATTTTTCGGATTTACATGATTTTGGAACTCATTTGATTTTTAGGAGCTAGACCTCAATAAAAATACGGGATACATTTATATATCATCCAAAAGTAAGTATTTATACCAACATTTACATCCAAAGTACTAAAAAGGTTCATCGGGAAAACATCAACCCGGATACAAAATGACAACTAAACAAGTTCTACTCAAAAGCATAGATTACTAAGTACCAAAAGATGACGATCCTTGCTTCCAACATGAGCAATCAACGGCTAACAACCTTCTCTTTACCCTTATCGACCTTTCCTGAAATGTTTGCCACTAAGAGGATAAGCTATAAAGCTTAGTGAGTTTAAATGGATATCATGTGCATCATGGCTCATATAAGTACATATACAACGAAAGTCTAAGAATATAAGGATCAATCTCATCAAAGGCATGTGCTTTCAAAACATAGGTTCTCGAGGGAACCACAAGGTAATCAGCTTACAGTGGGAACTCAATGATGCGAACTTATCACACAAACACATTAGATACTCCAAATCGTGCTATGCATAGCTAGTGCACCATTCAACAATTTATGCACACAATAATAAACAAACATTAGGTTTGACTGACCAATCCGTGTTCCTCCACCCCCGGATGGTGTACAAACCTTTACTCATCTTCCTGACAGATGAGTAAGGACAGCCCCTCCGGTTGTCTCACCCGGATCCAAAGGTGCCCGACAACCGGCGCCCACCACAAGAACAGAACAATAACAATCCATTTCAAGGAGCGATCATGGAATAACAAGTAGCAAGACAACAAATATAGCACATATACATATATATAGCACATAATAAACACATATCCAAGTAAACTCACAATACAATTCGATTGTATCAAACCGAGTGTCAAACCGAGCGGTCGAATTCTAATTCCAACTCAAAGGTTGAAATCACCTCCAAGACTCCAAACAAGCTTAAACCATTCCTGGAAGTCATATTCAAAGTCTCATTAGTGATTCACATCAAGAACTCACACAAATTTTATTTCAATAAAGGTACTTTATTTGAATTCCATTTCAAACTCTCAACTTGCAGAGCTGTTTTGACCCTTTAAAACTCAAAATCTCAATTTGACCTCCAAAGATAAGTTGTAGCCCTTTCTCTTATCTTTCCAGAGCCTATTTTTACATAATTTCAGGATTTTTCTACAATTTTCCACGAATTTTACAAAGCAACAGCAGGAAGCTGTCAGAAATCAGCTTTACAGCACTGAACAAATGACCCTTTTTATCCTTCCTAACCTTGGAATTAGCTTTTGAGGTCTAAATACAAAACAAAGTAGACAAACCAAGCTTTCCAATGCCGCTGACCTCATATTTTTCTGAATTTTATATGATTTAATATGATTTTTGCAAAACAGAGCTGAAATTTGGGTTTTAGAACACTAAAACCTTCAATTTCCATCTTTTCTTAGCAAACTTTTGCCCAAACTTACCAAACTCAGATTTCTAACATGATATCAACTACATTACATGAAATCATTGAAAATCCAAGTATTTTCCTATTAAACCTTCAAACATTCAACAACTTCTCACCTAACTTTTGCAAACCTTTCAAGATTAGACATGGTTTTTCTTAAATAACTTCATATCTAGCTTAGATTTTATAAAATAAGCATGTTTTAGCTACATGCAATCCATAATCTAGACCCCCAATTTCATGAATCTTGGGTTAATCATGAAATACATCAAGAACAAGTGTAAAGATGGTTTATACCTTTGATTGATGATCAAATCCTTCAAAAATCTTGAAATTCCACTTTGATTCAAGTTAGATTGAGCCTAAGTGTGTGAAAATCGCACCTTTGGTGTGTGTGGGAGTGTTGGAACTGAAATTGGCTTAAAATGGGTATAAAATTCGTGTTTAATAAGCCAAATTCGAGTTGGGTCGGGTTTGACCCGGTTTGGGCACCCATTTGACCACTAAACACTAAAAATGACATAACTTTTCGCTCGGAACTCTGTTTTCGATGAGGTTTTCGCCTACGCCTTCATAACGGAATAATCTACAATCTCCAATTAAAATATTCCAGAAAATATCTCCCAAAAATAAATCGGTTTTACGTCTCCGTAGCTTAGAGGTTGAAATTTAGACCCGTTTTCTTAAATTTTCTCGTTTTAGCTCCATTTGACGAGAAATTTTCTAGATCCTCTTATATACTCCCAAGAAGTATAACTCTAAATTTTCAAACTCTAAATTTTCAAACTCAAACTCCCACTAAATCATAGATTTTCATAATAAACACTTAATGTCCTTTTTAACATAATAATTAAACCTACTTAGCAGATAATATAGGCATATTGGAAATAGGACGTTACAGTTTTGAAACTTCGATACATTAAATGATAATTTTTAAGTACAAGTATGTGTTAATTAATATTAAAAATAAACACATATGAGATCATTCACTTGGGTTGTTCTAAACAAAGTCCACTTGTATAAAGATTCAAAGACTGTAAAACCTGCTGCCCTAATCATATCCTGGCGCCATTTCGTCCCTCTTCTTCTCCCGCGTAAAGCAAACATCAAATCAAGGGCAAGAAGCTTCATTCAAGAAAAAATGGCGGAAGTGATTTCACTAATGGAAATCGACGACGATAATCCATCTCAACTCAACAACAACAAAGGAAAAGCTGCAATGGCGGCTGCTCCACCGGCCCACACCAAAGCCACTCCATGGGTCGAAAAGTTCCGCCCTCAATCGCTGGCCGACGTCGCCGCCCATCGCGACATAATCGATACCAGTAAGCTAATTGTTTATATATATATATATATATCTATGTATGTAATGTATGTATAGTATATGTTTCTTGAATTTCTATTTGGAAAGTGGAACTGTTGATTGTTTGTTTCATTGGGGATTTTTGGTGAACAGTTGATAGGCTTACCAGTGAGAACAAGATGCCTCATTTGTTGCTGTATGGACCGCCGGGCACCGGAAAGACGTCCACGATTCTTGCTGTAGCTAGGAAGCTGTTTGGGGTGCAGATGCACAATATGGTTTTGGAGCTTAATGCGTCTGATGAACGTGGAATTGATGTGGTCAGGCAGCAGATACAGGATTTTGCTAGCACTCAGAGCTTTTCTTTTGGGTAAATTTCTTGCTCTGTATCTGTTAAGAAATTCTTGTTGATTTGGGGTTGTTGATTGCATCCAGGTGAAAGTAAAACCTAACGGAGTCTTAAAATTTGAGTAATGGAATGTAATGTGAATTCTTTGTCAAAAATAAGATAACTTTGCAAAAAGGTTGACATTGTGTCGTTGAAAATATGGTAAAATTTGTTTTTAGGCATCTCTAGAAACAATTGTTAGATGCTTGTACTTGATTTGGTTAAAAGGGGAAACATGTTTTAATAAGGAAAGGCCCTTGGCAAATGACCATGTGGGAAGTCACTTAGTGAGTTACTTGATCGGTCCATGCATGTTTTATGTTTGTGCCACTGTGACAGACGATGCCAGTAAGATAAAATTGCTTCAATGGTGATCAAGTTTAAAGCTAGGGACATGAACAAATGACCCAGGATGTCTTACGGGGTTGTGTAACTGTGTAAGTGCACCGCGAGCCATTGGTATTTAGAATGGTGAATACATCATTGATCAAAAGATAACTAGGATGATGTCATCTAGAGGGAATACCATAATTCACAACAGGGTTAGTTTAGAATCATCGATAGTTTGTTCATTACTTCATTTATTTAACGGTTTGATATTCTTTTATGATTAATATGTAATTGGGTTTTTAGTTTATTGATCACTTGTATATGCAATGAACTTGTAAGTTACTACTACATTATTAATGCATCTGAAGCAGATGGTTATGTTCAGTATGATGATTATGATCAAGCCATTTTGACACTGCAATCTCGTGTTTATGCATAATGCATCTTCTTCCTATGCTTGTTGTTTGTCAGGGCAAAAGCCTCGGTGAAGCTGGTTCTTTTGGATGAGGCAGATGCAATGACAAAGGATGCACAATTTGCTCTTCGTCGAGGTAATCTAAATTGTTTAAAGTAACTCAGTTGTACTTCCATTTGCCGATCACTCACTGTTCTATACGTCTCTAATGCAGTGATTGAGAGATACACAAAAAGCACCAGGTTTGCACTTATCTGTAATAACGTCAACAAGATTATTCCAGCGCTACAATCAAGATGCACAAGATTTCGGTTTGCTCCTCTGGAGGCTTCCCATGTCACTGAGCGACTTAAACATGTTATTACTGCTGAGGGGTATGATTGTTGACTTTTTTTCTAATGCAGTCCCAAAACTTGGCACGTTTTTTGGATGATCCTCACTTACTCTTTCTATTGCTCAAACATGTATTTGTTTATAGTATTATATGCCATTATTCGATGTGGTTGCATCTAAGTCGCACTCTTTCTTCATGTGTGATTTGGAAGTCGGCTTCTTTTACCTGCCTCTGGCATTCTAGAACACATCATAGCTAGCATACTTTGTAACTTTTAACCTGATCCGGGATCCTTTTTAGAACTTCCATTTGCTTAGTTACATTTTGATGATTTGAAACATTTTGTTCACTTTCTTTCTCTTGGATGATCGGTAACCACATTTCAATGCTTCTGCTTGTAAGTTCAATTTGTTTTCTCACTACTTCTGCTATAAGGATTGAGAATGTTGGGTGATGATACCCCCCCCCCCCCCCCCCCCCCCCCAAAAAAAAAAAAAAAAATAAAAAATAAAAAATAAAAAAATTACTAGGGTATGGACCACTATTAAGTGTCACTCATTGCATTATACTGACCAGTTATTAATTTTCGTTCCTCACCCCCTAGTACCCTTCACCAGGCACCCCACTGATATGATCTTATGTTTTTTTTGCACGAACAAGATAGTCGCTGTTACTGTATCCAAGATCATATAAAATTCAACAAATTTTTTCAAGTACTTGACATTGTCTATTGCTGATAAACTTCATCATTGAGTCATCGACACACAATTCACCTTTAAAGCATCAACACTTGCTATCCAAGGATGAGGCCCTTTTCTGCAGTGAGGGTTTCGGTTGGCTGAATTATGTGAGATAGAGTATTTGTTTCTAGCCTTGTATAAGCAAACACTAATAGCAATAATACTAAGGGACTGTTTCTTGCAAAATTTCAATATTAAAGGGTGTCAAGTGGAAAATGTCAGAAAGACCGAAGTTGTAGTGGCTACTGATAGCCCTAATAGTTTTGTCCCTGACTCCCTGTTGCCAGCAGCCCTGCTTCTCTTACTTACGTTGCAGAACTACATCACTTGTTCTTACCGGGGCCGTGATTCTAGATCTGAAGTCACCAACCTCGCAAAATCATCCATTAACCGCAGTGAAAACTTGTTTTTCTCGGTTTTAACTTGTGCTGCCTCCAGGTGCTTATAGAGGCATATTTTAGAAACTAGAAGGGTTGATATGCACATTTGCAATAAATCATTTTTTACGAGCAGACGCAAGGTGGTACTCCGTACTCCTCATGAAACCCATCCTTGAATTAATTTGAGTTTATGTTGCTGAGGAGGTAATGTTGTTGATGTGTAGACAAAGTTGCTACAAGGATCAAATGTTAGCTTTAAGAAGATGGGGATGCTATATGTGTGTGAGTGATTTTACTTGAAGAGTGTTAAATATAGGGCTATGTACTTCATTAATGTATGTGCTATCATTGAAGTCTCAGTTACGTTTTCCTGTTGGAGCTCATGTCCACTCTTGAACTCTGCATATTTGAGGGTTTGTAACATTGTAACACACTTCTCAAGAAATCCTCAGCTTTAATTCTGAATTACTGATAACAATAAATTTGTTACATTAGGCTTGATGTAACGGAAGATGGTTTAGCAGCTCTTGTACGACTTAGCAATGGTGATATGAGGAAAGCTTTGAACATTTTGCAGGTATTATATTTTATCCCGTTTGTCTCAGTTTACGGGTTTTTTTCCAACTCTTATTGAATAAAATATTTAATTAGTTGTTATTACAAAGTTATTACGTATGGTTTATATAATTAATTTATTTCTGCTCTGTCATGAATAGAGTAAGGTTAGGTATGGTCACTTTTTTCGGAGGCTTCTTGTATGTTTTTGCATCATCTAAAAAGAAAAAGTCTCGATTGTTATTATTGTTTTCTGATATACTGAATAAAAAGAACATGCACTGGGCACGGAAAGTAATATCACCAAGACCAATTGTAAAACAGTCTTTGATAACAAGGTAATGAAAATGAATGCACTTTTCAGTTTCTCTTGTTAAGGTCCGCTATGTTTATAGTGTAAGTTCGGTGTCCGAGCTAGCTTGCCACACCTCAACTAATCTCATGGGGCTCTGAAGATAACAGTCAGGAAAATTCCAGTGGCTCAAGGAGACTTGAACCGGCGACCTATGGGGAGGAGCCGTGGGGCCTAGCATTTATTTGCCAGTTGAGCTGGCCCTTAAGGTTTAATAACCACTAACAAGAAAATATATCATTTCTTACTTTTCATCGTGTTTTTTTTTGGCTTGGGGATGCTCTTTTGTTTCTATATTTTCATTGTTTGTTTGTTAGCTGATATATGATGTTGATTTACAGTGACAGTTAAACTAATCGCTCTAGTGTGTTTGATTCATGCAGTCCACACACATGGCTTCTCAGCAGATAACTGAAGAAGCTGTATACCTCTGCACTGGCAATCCTTTGCCTAAAGACATTGAACAGATATCTTACTGGCTTCTGAATGAGCCATTTTCATATAGCTTTCAGAGTATCCACCAGACATTATTACTTAACTTGAGTGTTTATAGATTTTTCATCCATCCATTCATCTTTCTGTTTCGCTTTTACTTTTGTAGTTCTCTTTGTTTTTTTGGTTGGTTCTTAACTCTGTATAGAAATATCTGAAATCAAGGCAACAAAAGGATTGGCTTTAGTGGACATTGTAAGAGAAGTAACTATGTAAGTCTCGTATTTCTGGCTAGTAAGCTATTACTACTTATTTTGCAGCTCATCTTGCAACGACGATTTTTGTTTTCAGGTTTGTTTTTAGGATCAAGATGCCTTCAGATGTTAGAATACAGCTCATCAACGACTTGGCTGATGTCGAGTATGTACTTTTTTCTTCTTCCGTTCATTTAACTGCCCATAGAGTACAATAACAATAGGTCCAGTCTCTAGTTCCATCATAATATCCGAAAATTAGTTGATAAGCTAGCTGCTTAGCTGAAGTTAATAAGCTAGCTGATAAAGTAGTCATGTTTGGTACAAGGTAGCTAATAGCAAATGATCTTAAAGGATGTTAAAAATTAGTTGGAAAAATAGAAGGGGCATGATTGGAAAAAAGCTTGTAGGGCTTATTGAAACGCTACTTGAAGTAGCTTTTTAGAATATTAGTTTATGGCTAATCAAAAGGGGCTTGTTGATTTTTCAACAAGCTAAAAAATAAGTTAGCTGTTTATTGCTTATATAAATATCTTTCCTCTGCTGTTTCTTATGAAAAGCCATGTTCCCAATGAAAGTTTAGGGCTTAGGGTTTAGGGTTTATTTAGAACTTGTCAAGAAAATAAGCCTTTTTATTCCAACATTAGGTGGGGTATGCTAAGGATGAAACCATATACAGAGTATTATTAGATGCTTGAATTCATTCTTGTGATTGTTATGTGGTTGTGCAGGTACAGATTAACTTTTGGGTGCAACGACAAGTTGCAACTAGGATCGGTGATTGCTACTTTTACCCGAGCAAGATCTGCACTTGTTGCCGCAGCAAAGTAGAACAAATGTTTGATTGATATTAGCAGTCTCCAAAAAAGTAGTGTGATGGTCATTGTGTAATTGGCATTGAAACTTCTATGATCTTGTTAAGTATGTCTTCTAAGTTGAACTTGTTGGGATTCAGATTTTTTTAGCAGGTCATCTTCTGTTGATTTTCATATATGCTTTACATTTTAGATTTGGTTTTTTGAGGTGGGACTACTAGGTTGGATTAGAGACTACTAATGAGCCTGAAGTGCGGTCCGGACCTGATCGGGCTAAACTTTGAGTATTATTTTGCTATTAAGTATGTCTTCTAAGAATATTATTTTGCTTCAAAAGTTTAGTGTCACAAATCCTTATTCATTACTAGCTTCTAAAAATAAGATCAACTTCCATTGTCACAAATCCTTATTCATTGCTAGCTTCCAAAATTAAGATCAACTTTCATTGTTGTAGCAACTTGCCACATCAACACTTTCATTAACCTTTTATTCTAATAAACTAAAACATAACCAAATTCTACAACCTAACTCCATGTATAATTAAATTGGTAAAATAGGAACAAAAAAAAAAAAAAAAACCAATATATGATTGAGAAGAAGTAAAATAAAGTGAAATAAATTCCTAAATAGGTGTTAACATGTATATTACTATAAATATACAATTAGCAGGCGCCCCACCCATAAGCACCGACCCGAACCGCCCGACCCACGACCCGAACCAAACCCACCCTTTCCTCTCACATTTTTTTACCCAAACCCGGTTGGACCCGCCCATGACCCGCCCCCAAGATCCGCGCGTCCTCAGCCTAACCCATCTCAAATTTTACACTTCTTGCCCCCTCAACTTATAAGCTATATTCATTTTATATCTTTAGCTTTTCAATATTTCATTTTTCGTTTTAGCAATATATCGTGTATTGGCTAAAAAACGTTAAAAAAAATACGTTTTAATTTTAACAAATTACGTCATTATATTTGTATCGTCGATACGATCGAAATGAGTCTAATATTGAATATTTTTTGACGTAGCTATTTTATTATATGCTATATATACGTTCCAACTTCTAACCGACCCAAATCATATATCTATTTTCAAATTTACATATTAGCCCCATAAACTTAGAACTTTATTCACTTTACATCTTTTTACTTTTCAATATTTCATTTTACGTTTTAGTCATATATCGTGTATTGGCATAAAGACGTTAAAAAAAAGTTTTAATTTTAATAAATTATGCCATTATGTTCGCATCATCGATACGATCGAAATGAGCCTAATATTGAATATTTTTGATGTAACTATTTTATATAACCTTCAACCGACCCGAATACTATACCAATTTTCAAATTCACATGTTAGTGCCATAAACTTATAATATTTATTCACTTTATACATTTACTTTTCTATATTTCATTTTACGTTTTACTCATATATCGTATATTGGTTGGAACATGTTAAAAAAATACGTTTTAATTTTAACAAATTACGTCATTATAATCGTATCGTCAGTACGATATAGAATATACTAAAAAAATACATTTTAATGTTAACAAACTGCGTCATTATAATCGTATCGTCGATAAGATCGAAATAAGCCTAATATTGAATATTTTTTTCATGTATTTATTTTATTATATTCGATATATATACGCTCCAATGACCCGAATCCTATACCCACCTTTAAAGTTATATATCAGCCCCCTAAACTTATAATATTTATTCACTTTATATCTTTATATCTTTATATCTTTTAGTTTTTTATATTTCATTTTACGTTTTAGTCATATATATTATATGATTGAAATAATTTTAAAATGTTAATAGCTACTGTTCATGAACCCGGTGCGAAGCCCGGGCTTATCAACTAGTTATATATACTATACAAACAGCAGGCGCTCCACCCGCCAGCACCTGCCCCGACCCAAGACCCGACCCGCGACCCAAACCCACCCTTTCCTCTCTCATTTTTTGACCCAAACCCATCCAAAACCCATCCATGACCCGCTTTAGACCCGACCATGACCTGCTTTAGACCCGCGCGTCCTCCCCCTAAAATCATCTCCAATTTTACATTTTTAACCCCCTCAACTTATAAGGTCTATTCACTTTATACCTTTAAGTTTTCAATATTTCGTTTTACGTTTTAGTCATATATCGTGTATTGGCTAAAAAACGTTAAAAAAATACGTTTTAATTTTAACAAATTACGCCATTATATTCGTATCGTCGACACGATCGAAATAAGCCTAATATTGAATATTTTTTGACGTAGTTATTTTATTATATACTATATATACGTTCAACTTCTAACCGACCTAACTCCTATATCCATTTTACATATTAACTCCATAAAAGTAGAACTTATAAGGTTTATTCACTTTACACTTTTTACTTTTTAATATTTCATTTTACGTTATAATCATATATCGTGTGTTGCCATAAAGACATTCAAAAAATACGTTTTAATTTTAACAAATTACGCCATTATGTTCGTATCATCGATACGATCGAAATGAGTCTAATATTTAATATTTTTTGATGTGACTATTTTGTTATATAGTATATATAAGCTCCAACCAACCCGAATACTATACCCATTTTCAAATTCACATATTAGCACCTTAAACTTATAATATTTATTCACTTTATACCTTTACTTTTCTATATTTTATTTTACGTTTTACTCATATATCGTATATTGGTTGGAACATGTTAAAAAAATACGTTTTAATTTTAACAAATTACACAATTATAATCGTATCGTCGATACGATATAAAATATGTTAAAAAAATACGTTTTAATGTTAACAAACCGCGTCATTATAATCATATCGTCGATAAGATCGAAATGAGCCTAATATTGATTTTTTTTTTCATGTATTTATTTTATTATATACGATATATATACGTTCTAACCGACCCGAATCCTATATCCACCTTTAAACTTACATATCAGCCCCCTAAACTAATAATATTTATTCACGTTATATCTTTTAGTTTTTTATATTTCATTTTACGTTTTAGTTATATATAGTATATTGACTGAAATATGTTAAAGTGTTAATAGCTACGGTTCATGAACCCGGTGCGAAGCCCGGGCTTATCAACTAGTTTCAATACAATTATAAGGTAGTTAAGGGTTTGTTAAGTTAGTCATATACCCCTAACATGAAGGACATTTTTGGTCTTGTAGCCTCCTTCCTCAGCCAAGAACATTCATCACCTACCACCATTCTCTCACCGTTGACTACCACCTACCGCCAATCACAACAAAATTGTCAAAACCTAGGACATTCAAACTCAAGAATATGTCAATAACATCTTTAAAAATATTATTACGAACATTCTTTGAATTTGAAAATTTATGAATATTCTTGACTTTTTTTGCTTATTATTGTAAAAATCATATATAACTTTGTCAGTTATCGTGTTTTTTAAATAAGTATTTATTCTCGTTTAAACCAATTATATATATATATATATATCATATATTTACATTTATATATTGGTTACAATATTATATCAAACATATATACGATATTCCTTTTTAAAGGAATAAAGAAGGCTAAAAGGACCATTATGCCCTTAATGTGGGATGCAAATGACCAACTCAACCTACTCTTGACTAACACCGTTAAAAGGAAAGACAAATGTCAAATAGCTTGTATCGAGCATTATTTGGTGTTTGGTAAGGTCCTTCTTTCTTATGGTTGTGAGTTCAAGTTCAAATGTGAACGTTAATATAGTTCTAGGAGCAGGTTTAGTGGGGTATGTGTATATTGCGAACTACGGGGTGTATAAAGCCAAAAAAATCATCTTCATACTTAAATAAGGGACCACAAATGTAAATTCACGTTTAAAATACATATTTAGGTGTTTTTCATCAAACATATGGTATCCAAGTACCCCACGAATTACGTTTTGATTTCTGAGTTTAAACTTTGAAATCAATCATAAAATATTTGACACTTTCCCAAATCTCAGCCATGGAAGAAGACCACCACCATAATAATACCTTTGGTTTCTTCCATAATTTTGGCAATAACCTAGTCAAACAGTCCTCCACGCCAACCCCCATACTCAATCCCTCAATAAAATGCCCCCAAAAATTGACGTTTTATGGCAGATTCTTCCAGATGATTGCTGACACCTTTCAGTTTATATATATATATATATATATATATATATATATATATGTAGGGGCCCCCTTTTCCATCATCAATCATCCATCTCTCTACCCACTTTCAATTAATTCCATCAATTAGGATTTAATTTGCTGTTTGATTCAGCTTCTTGCTAAAATCAGAGGTATCTTATGCTTGATTTTTGATTCAGTACTGATTTCAGTTGATTTAATATGTTAATTGTAAATATGATGATGAGATCTAGAAAAGCCCTAAGAGTGTAGGTGAGTTGAATTTAGTGGTGTGTGTGTAGTTGTTAAAGTATTTATTGCTTGTGTTAATATCTGTTGTGATTTAATGCTCATATGCTTCTCATGTTTTTTGTTTTTATGTCTTCCATCTGTAGGGATCAGTACTCTTCACAAGTGTCATCAATGTTCTTGGTTTTTCAATAGGTAAAATCACCATAAAAGTTGTTCAAAGTGATCATCTTTTTTGTTGGTTTTCTTTGGTGGTATGATGTTAAATTGTATTCTAGGGTTTTTCTGATTAGGTGTGTTTGAGAAATTTGAAATAGATATTACTAGTGGGGGGTATTCATAGAAAACAACTTTACCATAGAAGTCACGTCTGCTTACATCTTACCCTTTTCGGAGCTTTCAAGTGGGATTTACGGTCTTACCCTCTGCAGGGCTACTTTTGAGTGGGATTTACTGGGTTCGTTTGGTTTGGTTTAGATGATGACGGATGGAAGAGGTGGAGAGTCTATATGGACTCGAGATCAAGATAGGGCTTTTGAGAATGCTCTAGTTGCGTATCCCGAGGAGGATTCTAAGGATCGGTGGGAGAAAATTGCCGCGGTTGTTCCGGGAAAATCGGTGGAAGAAATCAAGCATCACTATGAGTTGTTAGTTGATGATTTGGACCGTATCGAGTCTGGTGTTGTTCCGGTGCCTTGCTATAGTGGCTCTTCTGATGATTCGGCAGGCCATGGAGGTGATGATGGAAATGGGGTTAGTAAGAAAGGTGGTAATTCAGGGAACCGTAATGGTGAAACCGGTCATGGAGGTAAGGGCTCAAAGTCGGATCAGGAGCGCCGGAAAGGTGTTGCATGGACAGAGGATGAACACAGGTTAGTCATTTGATTGTAAAACGCTGTTTTGTGTTTGGGATCGTTAGTTTTATTTATTTGTGTTAAGAGAACTTAGATATGTTTTAGTCCATCCATACCAAGAAAATGATTGTAACTATTATTTGTCTGGTATGGGTTCGGGGAAAACCACAAAAAAATGGAAACTGAGGAACATTCTAATAACTATTTATCTGTCTGGTATGCAAATGTGCATAAAAGTAATTTGTCTGGTATGTACGTGTGCATAGATACCAGGAAACATTTTGAATTACTTTTAATCCACATGTGCATACTGGACAAATGAATGGTTATTTGGGTGTTCTTCAGTTTTCCATTTTTTCTAGTTTTCTCCATCAAATACCTTAAACACTAACAAGACAGAATTGACTCAATTTCATAGTAGCATGAAGTAAAAAGTTCTTAATTGGATGTATCAAGAACAATAACGGACTGTATTATATATCCTACGTGTTTCTGATTTTTACAAAGATTTTTCGTCAATGAATCTATATTTGTGAGCTTATTTGTTCATTTTGTTGCTTTTTTGGCACTTTGGTTGGGGTGCCATCTTTTGCATATTATACTCTTCCAAGAATCGTTCAAGTATTCATATCGTTGACTTTATTTTATTTAAAAAAACAGGTTATTTCTTCTTGGTTTGGAAAAATACGGGAAAGGTGATTGGCGAAGTATATCTAGGAACTTTGTGGTGACGAGAACACCGACTCAAGTTGCAAGCCATGCCCAGAAGTATTTCATTCGTTTGAACTCGATGAATAGAGACAGGAGGCGATCAAGCATTCACGACATAACTAGTGTCAACAATGGGGACACATCAGCAGCTGCAATCACCGGTCAAACTAATGGCTCTCCGGCAGGTAAATCAAGCAACCAATTTACTGCAGATCCTTCTTATAGTACTGTCGGCATGCATGGAGGAACAACAGTAGGAGTACCACTAGTTTCGGCAGTAGGCACACCCGTAAATCTTCCACCACCACCATCACACGTGGCATACAGTATCACAGCACCGGGACAAGTGGTCCCAGGTGCCCCGATGGATGTGGGTCTCATGACATACCCAATGTCGAACACGTCATCCCGTAGGTGAACATGCAAGTTGTGAACTTGTACAAAGAAGGTTAGAAAGACGCTATAGGCTCGTCGTCATTTACAATTAATTTTTTTCTTCTGACTCAAAGAAGAATAGTTAGGGTGCGTTTGGTTGTGGAAAATTTTCCAGCTTTTCAAGGATGAAATTTTAGAAAGCGCGTTTGGTTCATTCAATTTTCAAAAGTTTTCCAAGAAAATGAAAATTATATGTTTTCTAACTTATATGTAAATTAGAGAATTGATTTTTAGTAGTTTTCCAAAATTTTCTTAACGCGTTGTCTAATTTTTCAAAATGGAAAATGAAAACTCAACCATTTCAACCAAATGCGTTTTCTAAAATTTTCATAGAAAACTGAAAATGAAACTCTACTCCACTTTCTGAAAACATTTTCTTGGAAAATGAAAATGAAAATGTATCAAACTTTACCCTTATTCCTAATTATAATGCGCAAAAGACGATATCCAACTTTACCATTTTCTGAAAACGTCTTTTGTGCACGCAATAGCACATTTTGAAGTTGGATACACACAATAGGAATAAGGGTAAAGTTGGATACATTTTCGTGAAAATAGTCCTTATAACTGATTAATTATACCAAGGCACGAAGACTGCTTTTATATCTATAATCCCGTATTCTTCCAACGTAGCCAAACCTTTTCCAAATTTTGTTATCAGGGACAAAATGCATCAAAATATAACAGAGTTTGCCAATGTTCTTATGTAGCAATGATTCTTGTTTTCTAAATTAGCATAACGAATGTTCAATTCTTCCTAGTTCTTGTCCATTTTGACTGTGCTCTGTGGATCTTATAACTATTGATTACATGGAAAATGCCACATCAAAGTCTTGGGTAGGCTGAAAATCCATTTATGAGGTATAACGATATGAAATAAGAAGAATTGATTTGATTAGACTGTATGGACTTAAGTGTAATTAGTATACTGTAGATGACACTGGTTATACAAATTGAGAACAAATAAATTCATTGTTCACTAGATAGAAACTTAGAGCCTTTATCACATTTTGGTGCATAAATTGATTCTTATAATGATCTAGGGGGGCTGTTTGATTGTTTTTTCATCATGCTTCACATGGATTAGTTGTCTATATGAATTAAGCTAAATTATTGTGTTGAATAAACTGTTTGTAGGATAATTCCTAGAGGAAGATGCCAACTCTTGGTGCTCTGATATTCATATAACCGTAGTACTATGCTAAGTTGTGTGGCACTACAGAAGCCAACGTTAGGCGCAACTCGAAAACATCCCATGAACTGATGCACAAATGAAATTGGGAGCTCGTGCCGCCTATACACTAGTGAATGATTCTTATCCTTTGGCCAGCTTGTTACGAGAGGTACTATTCCCTCGATTAATACATGTAATGTGATTCGAATATTTGATTGTTTCATATGTACAAGGCATTTTGCCGGAATCATATGTCTATTTAGGTGTATTTACATCAATTCAGGACATAGTTAGGCTCACTTTGTGCTTGCATCTTCATCCATTTATGGGTTGTTTGTTTTCTAAAAGTTACCTTTTAAAACCTCTTAAGTCTGAAAATTTGCTATGGTAAGCACGGCCCCTTATCGTTTGTTTTATTTTTATTTTCAATTCTTCCTATTTTTTCGCCTATTCACTTCAGACCTCTTAAAAAACTAATAACACCTTTGCTTTCTTTCTTGCAATATAAGGGGCTGTGCTTACCATAGCAAATTGGGTAAATGTTAACCATAGAGTTTGTTTACCAAGTGGTTTTTAGTATCGATTTACCCATAAAATAACTTTATCATATCTTGTGTTACCGGGTAAGTGAAATAGTAATGTTGGTTGGATAATATGCCAAGTCATTACCATCAGTCTTGTCGGTGGTAGGTTATCAAGCCATACGACTTGCGATTGACATTATTTACTCCGATCAAATACTGTTCTTTTACTTCACCTTACTATATGGAAACGTTGTTTAAAACTCGCCAATATCTTTTAGTCTTAACAATTGTATTTCATCTGTCGTTGAATATGGATTTATCTTCATCATCGACTTGGGCAAGTTCAACCTTACGTAAGGCACTATGGTGAAATTGTTCAAATAATCCTTCTGGCAAAATGAAACCTCGAACGATCCCGATGAAAGTCATCTTCTTTGTCTCGAAAGCAACCTGCCACGAGAAGAAAAAATTAATAAGCTTCAAATTAATATATTGTAGGTCATTGCGTGTAAAAATCGAAAATGATGGTTCGTTTTCTTTACATCATGTCAATATATCAAGATTTTCAGTCTTTAATGGTTATATAAGTAATAAAATTTGATTCCGGACACACACACATACTTATATACACCTAATTTAATAGTAATAATGTACAACACGAGTATAGGAAAAACAATATTGCACATATGGTTTATGATTTATATCTAATTATCGGTTATTAGGAATTTTTGGTACGGTACTAGAGTATAGTCCCATGCTCACCTCTAGATGTTTTTTGTTAATATTTAGAGTGATTGTAATGTTTGCTTTGAGTGTTGTAAAGTGTAAAATCGGGACTAATGGGGTAATAGTACCGAAATAGTAGGAGTGTTCAAAAAAACCGAAAAACCGAGTAACCGACTTGCCCCGCACGAACTGAAACCGAAAAAACCGATATCCACAAAACCTGTTACCCGAAAAACCCGAAAAGTCGGGCACCCGTTGAACGCGGGGCGGGTTCGGACTTTAAAATTTAGTATCCGCGGGTACCGCCCCGCCCCGCATGCTTTTAACTTATTTAAAATATATATATATATATATATATATATTCATATGTAATAACAAAAGCAATTCTTTTTTTAACATAAGAAAATCCATTTGACGTCGATCCGTCAAAACCCTGCCTAAACTTACCTCTACCAGCTCCCCTCCCCCAATTTTTTTTTTTGTTTCGACATCGAGTGTTTGAATAATGAACTGTTGAACTCTGGTATGTAGTCCGAGTCATGAACTATTGAACTCAGGTGTTTTGTGTTTAAATCTATAAAGTTCTTGTTGAAAAATCAGTAAAAACAAAAAACAGATCAATTTTCGGGTACCCGCAACCCGGACCGCGGATACCCGCCTCCCTGTGGGTACCCGCAGAGCGGATACCCGCAGCCTGCGGGTCGGTTTCGGTTATTAAAACATGGTACCCGCCCCGTGGTTTGCGATTCACAAAATCCTACTACCCGCCCCGCCCCACCCCATGAACACCCCTACGAAATACCTATACCGTTACCATATAATTCTAATCGATTCGGCATTAAGTTTTCCACAATTTCAGAATTGGAAATTTGCAATACGGTACCGGTTTGGTATGGTATCAGTTCCATGGCTCCCATGCTTAGGGGTGTAAGCGAGTCGAGCTTTTAACGAGCTACTCGAGCTCAAGCTTAATAATACTCGAGCTCGAGCTTAATAATACTCGAGCTCGAGTCGATCTCGAACACATAATCGAGCTCGAGTCGATCTCGAACACATAATCGAGCTCGTGCAAATTAACGAGCCGAGCTTTATAACACCAATGTTCAACTCGACTCGTTCGAAAACTCGATTAAAATTTTCGAGCCGAGTCAAGTCGAGCCGAGTCATTCGAGCATACCTTTTTTCGAGCCAAACATGTTCATATATATTTATTAATAATAGTACAAATATATAAAAATTATCGAGCTTAAGTAGATAAACGAGTTAATCGATCGCGAGTTCGAACCCATAAACGAGCTTCGAGCTCGAGCCCGATAACTCAAAATATTCGAGCTCGAGCTCGAGCCCTACATTGAAAAAGTTAATCGAGCTCGAGTCGAGCTCGAGCCCAACGTTATTTTTTGAGTTCAGCTCGATTAACCCACTACTCGACTCGACTCGGCTCGTTTACACCCCTACCCATGCTCACCCTAGTGACAATTATGTCAGGATATGAGTATGGCTAGACATCAAAGCTTACCAAGTTTATCTTACAAGTATAAAGCTGTTTTTCTTTTGTAACTATCTAAACTTTATGGTTGCACCATTTAAAAACATAACTTTTCTCCATTACATTGTAATTTGTAACCATGAAACGTTGTCACATTTTCAAATATAAGTATGTAATTTTTAAAAGTATATTTAATTGTGAGATAAAAATATTAATTACTCTCTCCATCAATAAGAGTAAAATTAGCGGTGAGTTAATTAAAAAAATATATTAATTACATAAAAATGTGTGTTTTTCATAATAGACATTTATTTTAGGAGTGAATAAGTATGTAACCTAAAGTTGATATAAAACCAATACATACATACATACTAACCAAGAAGAGTTGAAGTCAATATAATTGATACATAATATAACATTTTGCATACAAATTATAATTAGTCTGATATATAAAATTTAAGGAAAAAAAGAAAACTTTATACCATACCGACAGGCCTTGCCGTGGATAGGTGCAACTCGTGTGACCGTACGGGACATAAAAGTCTAAGGGGCATCAAATTTTGGGTTGTTCTATTGTTTGATTTTTCAAAAAAAAAAAACATGTTTTTTTTTTTTTATAAGGTTCACCTGGGTTCGCCCCAGGGGCGGATGCCCTTTGGGGCTTATGGGGGCCTTGGCCCCTGTGTTTTTTTCTGGAGTAAACAAGACAATATATATGTATCAAGTCTTTGGATAAAAGCTTATTAGTTCAAGTGTAAAGGCAACTTAATTATGGTTTTGGCCCCGCCAGTTTTAAACTTTCAAAGTCCAAGAGTATACCCCATTAAGAGTTTTTTAGTTTTCAATTTATCTAGACGTGTATATATTACATGTATTTTTAGTTTTTAGTAAAGAGTGTATATGTATAATAAGTTATTAGTTTTTAGTTTTTAATTTTTACATTTTTAAGTCCTATTTGCAATGTATTTTTTTTAATAGAGAAAAAGAGTTCACCGCTTCTAGATCATTACTTAATTATTAGAGGACATTAAGAGTTAAAAACTGTAAAAAGGGAAAGAAAATAATAAACGGTCTAAATTATCTTATATTTGACTAAATCAAACATAGATGACAATTAAGAGCTTATTTTGAAAAAACAAATACAACCTAAAAGAGAACATTTTTGATATGTTTCATCAATTGTGGAAGATTTCAAGGCCGCGAAAGATCAACGGTTTTTGCTTTGATAAGCGATGTTTAACATTTTCATGTTTAACGTCTAGTATTAGAGTTTACCATGTTATGACTTTGGATAGTATATTTTTAAATTTCTAAAGTTACATAACATATTAGGTCCGGCCCCTGTGGTTGGTAAGCTTGTGTTCCGCCCCTGGTTTGCCCAGACTACATCCTTGATAATTTTTACCGAGAGCTACTTGTTTCATTTTTTCGTTGTTCAGTTGTTTGATTTTTATATTTCCAAGTTCTAAAACAACTTGTTTTCACTTTTCATTGTTTCAATTTTAAAGGATTTGAGAATGTTTGATTTAAGTTTAAAATTACAACGTGCTTTCATTGTGTCAAATAATGCATTTGAGAATGAGAAATTGCATCATAACTCAAAGCATTAATCCATCAATTAAATATTTAAGTTGTTTTTGGCCTTTTATTAAATTTACTGTCTTTGTTGAATATGAAAAATTAATTGATATTTTTGTTTTAAGAAATGTACGAAGACATCGTTTTAGGTGACATATATTTATATTTTGTAATTTGGGGTTTTAGTTTTTTATGCCCCCTTTATACCTTTTGTTTTAATTAATAAAATCGGCATAGGGACGAGCCACCTAGTTTGACTAGGTTCCCAACCCTTATAGAAAATCGTGTCTTTTATCATTTCATTTGCTTAAAGATAGATATAGGGGACATGTTTTAGCATTTTTGTACGAGGCATCAAAAACTCTAGGAACGGTCCTGCATCCACCGATTCTCCTATTTTGTTTATATAATCTGTTACAAAAGAAAAATGAAAATATCACCTTTTTATATGGTCGGCATGAGGTGGATTTTTCTACGGACTAGTTAGGCTTCCTTCCTCGCCAGCTAGGTGCTTGCCGGCGAGGGGAACTGCGAAAGGTGTTATGCTTTCCTGGTTCTATTGGGTTAGTGTTACGTAATTTAGCCCTCTATCGAGAAGGAAGAGGGAAGGAGGGCGACAACTAGTTGCTTTCTAAGGCCATCATTAGCCAGGACGGGGAGAGGGTCGGTACCACCATGGTACCGACGGTAACACCGTTTTTTTTGATCGGTAGGAGGCCGGCAGGGCTCTGCATCGGTGGTGGGCTGCTGGTTGAAAAAAGGTGAATACCCCACCCCCTACCCCCCTCCTCTCTCTCTATCTCTCTCTTCTTTCTCTCTCTCTCTCTCTCTCTTCTTTCTCTCTCTCTCTCTCTCTCTCTCTCTCTCTCTCTCTCTCTCTCTCTCTCTCTTCTTTTTCTATTTTTTTTTTCAATTAATACAAGGGTATGGTATTGGTATGGTTAAGGATGGATTGGTAAGGTGTTGGTAAAGCTGATGTGGCGCTGATGTGGCAGCAAAAATGAGAGGTATGAGGGGTACGGCTAAGGATGGCCTAATGAGTTGCTATCGTTCCTCTCCTTTCAGTTAATTCGGTTCATGTTTAGTGTGCCCTTCTCCCTCAACTAGTTGCCTTTTTAGCCCCAAGCCCTTCAAGTTGCCTATCTCATTATTACATAGATAACCATGAACCTATAAAATACCGTTACATAATAACTCATTTTCCATTTTTAATTTGTTTTCCCCTATAAAAGGAAATATAAAAGTCCAACCACCTAAAATACTCTTCAACAACATAAAATAACATAAAATTCCGAACCATAATAAATTTCATATATATTTAATAAATCTTATAAATAACTTCTAGAAAAATACAAGATCCTGAAAATAAAGAAAAAAAAATAATTTTCATCATTTTAGGAAAATACTATAAATACAGAGATGGAATGAAGGGTATATCCGTCATACAAAAAATATAATTCCCTCTCTTGGAACGATAAATTAGCACCCGGAGTTAGCGATTTCCGATCGGAAGGTCGTCAATTTCTCGGCGCCCTATAATTCCGGAACCCATATATATTGCCGATTACCTCCGACCACCGCCATATACTTCGCCGGTTTCTTCTTCATCGGAAGTTTCTGCCGCCGGAGTTGTTCATTTATCAGGTAACCTTTCATAAATTTCATTCAATTTTCAATTTCATGTTGTTCTAATACAATTGCAATCGGTTATATACATATATATGTATATATATTATAATTATCTAGGGTTTTCATTGGCAATTGTGTTATGTGTATTGAAGATTTTGAATATGAAATTGAAGCGAAAAACGGTGGATTAGAAACCTGCATTGCATACCAAACCCTATGCGTTTTACGATTACGAACGAGAGAGATGAATGAATTCGAGATCGTGTTGTACCGTACAATAGGGTTAAAGCGTAACGTTAATTGGAAATGGAATAGGTGTTTACAGCTATTGGCCTCCTTTCTCGTTTTCCCCCTTTCTCGTTTCGTTTCCTACCTTTTTGGGTTTGGTGCAGTTGAGTTTTTTTTTTTTCTTTTTTCTTTTATGTTGAAACGTTACTTCACGCGTTGAACATCAATATATTTGAAGACTTGAAGTATTGGATATTCTTTTTGGGATTTTGATATGTGGACCTATTAAGTAACTCGTGATGTTGATGTGTGGGGAGAAAATTAACGGAGTTTTGATATTGGGTAATACGAATGAGAAAGAAATTTGTAGGTAGAGAGGCAGTGGTGGATCTAGGAATTTGTATTTTAGTGGGGGGCGTGTTTAAAGTAGGACAGAGGTTTGTAAAGTTGTTCGATATATTTTTAGCCTAATTACATTTTTTTCTAAGGATATTTTTTAAAGTTTTTTTGGTTGATTTTAAGATTTTTATTTGTCGATTTTAAGAGTTTTTTTTCGCCTTTTTGATTGATTTCGACACCCGGTTTTCAGTTTTTTTTTTTTTTTTTTTGTTGATTTCATTGTCTTTTTTAGGTTAATGGGTCCCGGACAAGAAATGACTCGGGGGGTTGAGAGGCAAACTTAGGAAATTACAAAATTTTATTGGGTCCCGTCCCCCTCTTGCAAGGTGTACTTAGCAATACATAGGTATGCCTTTAGCCCACCTAAAATTAACTGATAGGAGTACATTTAGCCTACAAATTTTTACAATTTTTAGTGATTCGATTGGACTCTAAAATTAAATAGCGACGCTCGATGCTATTTGCATCATTTTATGTCAAAATCAGATCAAATCATATGAATTGGAAATCAAGAAAGTATGTATTGATTTTGATGTATGTGACGAGAAAATTCATATACAAGAGCTTTTCTAGACAACAACCTCCTTTTTACACCATGTTGTTATATGCATGTTTTAGGTTAAAATCAAATCAAATAATGAAAACATAAAAAAGGGAACTTGATATTGACGGATGTAATAGAGTAATGTGTATTTTAACAATTAAAAAGCGGTGCATTTAACATATCTCTATATCAAGCACGTAGAGTGCACCCTTTTATCACATGATGCTTTCTGTCAAAAAATTTCTATTCAAACGTCCTTTTCTTTTGCAAAAATCCAAGAAAGACATCATTTTGATAAAAAGCATAAGTAAGGTATAATATTGAAGAATCTTTTTAGAAGGGGGGTGGGTTTATAAATAAATAAATCTAAGTTTTCTTCCTAGGGGATGGGCGGTGGTCCAATTATCAAATTATTTATATTTCTAGATTACACCCTCATCTTTGTCATAAGTGCAATTTCTAGATTACACCTTCAAATCCCGTACCACCAACTTTTCATACCGTAACCTTTTTTATTCTTTTTAATATAAATATATAGAGAGAGAAAGAGAGAAAGAAGTAGAGAGAGAGAGAGAGAACGGCTTGAGCAGCTTTGGGAACCCTCATCCATACCCGCCCTCAGTACCCGCCACCCCCGTAGCACTAAACCTCTAACCCGCCCCTACCCTCCCTTACCCGATGCCTTATCCGCACTGTGATACAGAAGGCCTTATGAAGTTGATAACATTTGTGGGATTCAAATACAAGAAAACACACAAGCGCGCGCACACACACACATATATATTTTATAATTTCGCCTCACTCCTGTATTTACGGGGTTAGTTTGGTTTGATTTGGACAAACCTGCATAATTGGGGGGGTGTTAAGTAGACTTCTCCAGAAGTATTTCTGTCCATCATGTGCCCATTCTTTGTAATGTAAACAGTATCTTCTTCCGGGGATTCTTTTATGCCGCTTTAGGTCAACAATTAGTGGCTCTAGAATGGTCCTCCTCCGGATCACGAATACTTATACTGTTATATACCCTCTTTTTGGCTGAATAATCTTAGCCTCATCGAATTCTTTTCCCATTTGGGTCCATTTCAAGTTTGCTTTTTTTAAAACTTTGCGTATATCTAATGCTTCTCACCAATATCTTCCTGTAGATAGGAAGAAGCTTGGGTTGGCTTGGCTGCTGACTGTGTGTGTATAAAAAGGCTTCACGTGGGCTGTCAATAGGCACGTTTATTGGCAGCCCAAGATCTTTCTTCTACAAAAGACCCACTACAGGTAACAAGCTTATGTCAATTAAGCTGTCAATTAAGCAGTCAGTCTTTGAACAAAACATGTTTTTATTTGACTTTCTATGCGCGTTTTTCTTTAAACAAACACGTTTTTGTCTTATGTAAGTATCTTGGGATTTCTTATTTATGTACCAGAGATTGGCCATTGCTGTTTTCCAAGATTATGGGTTCGTTGTCTGGTTTGCTTCAAAGACCCGTTGTTGCCGCCTCTGCCGTTGCGTTAGCTTCCGTTTCCACTGATCTTCGTGAAAAGTTTTGGCCGTCGAAACCGTCGGAGTCGTGTCTTTCGTCAGAACAATCAAGTGGATGTGCCTCGGATTTGATTAGTGAGACAAGATGGGCGAGAATCTCGGATATTAGTGTTTCCAAGCTATGTAACTTGTCTTCCGTGACGAAAAGTCCGGTACCCGTTCCAAACTTTAGATATCCGGTGGTTCGTCTAGGCGACAATTGTCTTTCGAACAACATGGCTTCGAATGTTGCATCTTTTCCTGCTTTGCTCAACTTGTATCGGTCAGCAGAGTTGGCAAAGGCTCCAAGACCAATCGATTACGCTCCTGATGTAC
This sequence comes from Centaurea solstitialis, assembly GCA_030169165.1. Taxonomy (NCBI): domain Eukaryota; kingdom Viridiplantae; phylum Streptophyta; class Magnoliopsida; order Asterales; family Asteraceae; genus Centaurea; species Centaurea solstitialis. Next base: position 71,983,947 of record CM058044.1, on the reverse strand, counting down.
CTAATGCGAATTCTAAGGATGTTGTGTACAGATGGCATTTACCACAACCTAATGCCGTTGATTTATCCGAAAAGTCTAGGACGGTCGTGGTTTTGCTTGGATGGCTAGGTGCTAAGCAGAAGCATCTTAAGAAATATGCCGATTGGTATACCTCCAAAGGGTTTCATGTGATTACGTTTACGTTTCCCATGGCTGAGGTTTTAAGTTATCAGGTTGGAGGGAAAGCCGAAGAACATGTGGATATGCTTGTGAACCATCTTGAGGGATGGTTGGAAGAAGAGCACGGAAAGAAATTAGTTTTTCACACATTTAGCAACACAGGATGGCTAATGTAAGCCCTTTTCATCTCTATATTGTTATGTTTTTCGTTTTATTTAAAGATTTTCTTTTTTTTGGACGGGATGTTAGTATGTTACAACGGTTGTGCTTGTTTACTTATCAGATATGGAGCTATCTTAGAGAAGTTTCAGAGACAAGATGATAACCTAATGGGGAAGATTAAGGGCTGTATTGTGGATTCTGCACCCGTCGATACCCCAGACCCACAGGTAGGACCGTTGGCTGCATTTGTACCATTCATTTGCTTTCTTGTTTTATGAAAAAAAGTCTCTTTACCCTAACGGGTAGAGGAAAGGATTGCATACATCCTACCCACCTAAGACCCTACTTCTACATGAGATTTACAGGGTTTTGTTTGGTTTGGTTTCGTTTACAAAGTTTATTTAAACAAAAAGGGGTTTAAGTTTTCTTTCGTGATGATGTAGGTTTGGGCTTCAGGTTTCTCTGCTGCTTTTCTGAAGAAGAACAGTATTGCAGCAAAAGGATACAGAAATGGAGACAACATTGCTGCCAAACCAGCAATGAGCGAAGCAGCTCTGTTAGTGGTTCTGGAGAAGTTCTTTGACGTGATCCTAAATCTACCCGCAGTTAACCAGTAAGTCGACTTTTAATATCTATTGCATCTCTATGTTAACACAAGAAGTACTATGTTGCGATTCTTCGCACATCTACCATAAAAAAACCAAACAAACCCAGTATTTCCCACCCAATTGTTAGGGGTAGGATGTATGCTTATTTAGCTTAATGACCTTCTAACAAGTGTTCTTAAAATGTTCTTTAAATCTATGACCTTCAAGTGTTCTTAAAATGTTCTTTATATCCATGACCTTCTGACAAGTGTTTTGTAAATGGTCTTTAACTTCTACAAGTTTCTAGGAATTTTTGTATATGGAACTGGCATTCTTCTGTTAAGTACCACCATACTCAAAACCTGTTAGAAGGTCATAGATTTTAAATTTAAAAAACTTGACAGAAGGTCATTTAACCAAAGAATCCCTCTCAAGACAGATGGTTCTTAAAAAACGATTATAAAAAAAATGCAAATATCCTAAAAAAGCACATAGAATTCACAAAAATAACTATGGTTTGTTTTCCAGGAGGCTCTCAAATGTGCTAGTACAGCTGAAATCGGGACAACCAAGGTGTCCGCAGCTATACATATATAGCAGCGCGGACAGAGTCATTCCTGCAGGATCGGTAGAGTCTTTCATCGAGGCACAGCAGAAAATGGGGCGTGTGGTCAGGTCATGCAACTTCAAATCGACGCCCCATGTTGACCATTTTAGGCATGAACCCGAGTTGTACGCTTCTCAGCTCTCACAGTTTCTCAATGACTGTGTGCTTACTTCTTCCAAACACAATTGAAAACCTTTGATTCTTTCTTCTTAACTTTTACATGATAAAGAATTCCGTTTTAATTTTTAGGGCTGAATATACATACACGAGGGATGATAAATGTCATCATTTTTGCCCGACCCTCAAATCAAATTCTTTCTGTAACTTGTTTATTGCTCAAAAGAGAGAAACTTACAATGTTATACACCATGTTTGTTACCCGAGCTAGTCTGCTACATGCTTTTTTTTCTCGTTTAGTTGGGCTAGTGTGCGTTGTCTTAACGATAAGTGATTTAAACATGTTTAGTTGTAGATATTTTATGGTTAAGAACTAGGAAACAATCTCACTACCCTTTGGGGTAGAGTTGATTTCTATGTATATTTAAACAACTTAGTTAAGTTGAATAAACTAAAATAAATATATTTAAATGATATGAATATGACAATAAAAGTACGTAATATATAAATCTTGTTTAAATATGCATATGAAAGAAAAAACATAAAAGTGTTTTTCACAATACTTCTAATTAGCACCAAACCATCCAAGCAAAGCTACTACCGTTCTAGACTTTTTGGATAAATCAATGGCATTAGGCCCGCTGTCGTAAATGTCAGTGGTAAACATCTTTAGAAATCGCATTAGGCGCATTAGGAGCATAATCGGTTGGTCTGGAAGCTTTTGCCAACTTTGTTGATCGATACAGATTGAGCAAAGCAAGAAAAGATGCAACATTTAAAGCCATGTTGTTCGAAAGACAATCGTCGCCTAGATGAATTGCCGGATATCTATAGTTGGCAACAAGTGTCGGACTTTTTGTCATATAAGACAAGTTACATAGTTTGGAAACGCTAATACCAGAGGTTTGTGCCAATTTTGTTTCACTAATGAATTCCAAGTTGTTCTGAATCCAAAGATTTGGACAATCATACCAAAGTGCCTTCAGTCTAGCAGAACTACATATGGGAAAAAGAACTATTAGGCTACTCGCACCCATGCTCTCCAACCTCTCAACCCACTCACTTTTTGAATGCCACATCAGCTTCCACATCAGCTTTTGGTCAACCCTCTCTTTACCCTCCCATAACCCTCTCACTTTTCAATTTATTTTATTTATTTCATTTAATTAAATAACATTAATTAAATAAAACATGTAATTAATTAATTAATAATAAGATTAATAATTAATTAACTAAAAATTAAAATTACATAATTAATTAACTAAAAATTAAAATTAAACATTACATAATTAAATAGAATAAACTAAAACATTAAATAAACTAAAAATTACAAGCCATATTTGGCTTTGATCTCCTCTTTTCGTTTCAAAGTATCGAAGAGCTTTTTACCCCGGAGATGGTAGTGCGGGGTGGTGTAAAACTTAATGTCTTCCTCTTCTTGGGTCGTTGGTGAAGGTTCTTCCTCATCGGAAGTGTCTTCCTCTTTTACGGGTTGGTAATTGGGTTGGTAACCGGGTACAAATTGTGGTTGATAAGGAGAACCAAAATCGATTGGAGGAAAATGTGGATTAGGCCACGAAGGAAACGATTGATAATCGGGTGGAGGAGCTTGTGAAGAGCTCCCGGGTTGATTGGGTTGTGAAGAGCTCCCGGGTTGAGGAACTTGAGGATGAGTAATTGTGATCGAAAAACCTTTCGGCGAAATGTCGAGATTGTAATCGGGTGGATATTCTGGAGGGAACCCGGTATGCGTAACGTCGACTTTGAAAGAGGGCTTCGAAGGGGTCTCGGGTTCCGCCCGACGTTTACATTTCGCGCGCCGTGATGAAGATCCGAGGTTTCGATCGTTTGGATTCATCGTTTGAAGAGTGGGAGGTTTGAAGAATTGGAGGTTGTTTGTGTGAAAAAAGAGTTGAAGAATTGAAGGTTGTTTGTGTGAAAAAAGAAGTTGGGTTAAATGAGTATTTATAGAAGTAAAAATTGAAAAAAAAAGTAAAAAAAAAATTAAATAGGATGACCGTTGAGAAGAGAGCCGTTTGCCAACGGCTCTCCCAACCCAAACAGCCTTCAACCCGCCGGCTTCAAGAGGTGGCGCACTCAAGCCACATAACCCGCCGGCTTAACCCAATTTCTACCCGGTGCGAGCAACCTTAGAAACAAAATTTTCAATCCCTACAATTTGGTTAAGAATAGAAATAAATGGATCTACAGGATTGATTTCATTACATAATATCAAACCAAACAACAGTTTTCATTATTAATTTCATTCCTTACCCCCAAATACCCCTCCCCCAACCAAGCACCCCTTACACATAAACTAAATCATTAAATGTTATATAACTTTATCATTACAATACACTTTGTTTATTGGTGGCAAGGTACATCACATGGGATGAAGCTCGATGTAACCAACTATGTAGACAGGTACACCACGTGTCTACAAGTTAAAGTCAAGCACCAGTAATCGTATGGCAGCTTACAGTCACTTCCCATCCTGGAATGGAAATCAGAACACATAACCATGGATTTTGTAACGAAATTTTCCAAGATGCTAAGAGGTTACGACACCATATGGGTAGTAGTGGATCGGTTGACCAAGAGCGCACATTTCCTAGCGATGTAATAAACCTTACTAATGGACAAGTTAGCCAAATTGTATATAGACGAGATAGTCTCAAGGCATGGAGTACCTTCGTTTATCATTTCCGATCGAGGCAGTAGATTTACGTCGCACTTTTGGGACAAGCTGCAGAAAGTAAAGTTGAGCATTATGTACCACCCCGAGACACACGGTCAGAATGAGAGGACCATCTAAACTTTAAAGGACATGCTATGATAGTGCGTCATAGAGTTCAGAGGAAATTGGGATTCACATTTGCTGTTGGTGGAGTTCGTATACAATAACAGTTATCATGAAAGCATCGGTGTGGCACCTTTCGAATCCTTGTACGGTCATAAATGTAGAACTCCCGTATGTTTGTTGGAAGTGGGAGAAAAACAATTTGCCGGTCCAGATATAGTGCATGAGACGACTGACAAGGTAAAATGCATTCGAGAACGGTTGAGGCTACTCAAGAGATTATTAATAATACGAAATAATTATTATAAAGTTTTCATGTTTGGCAGGTCGATTCAGTTTCAAATGTACCAAACTCAGAACCAACCCTATTCTCTCTGGTTTGTAATATTATAAGCCAATAAAACCTCAAGTTAGGTTGGTTGGTCTAATTTTTTGGTTGGTTTGGGTTGGGCGGGTTTGATGGTTTGGTCGTTTTTTTGTACATCCTTAATTTTTGTGTTTCTTCACTCCCGTATTAATCAAGCTAGCCTAATGCCGAATGTGTGACTTTCCAAATAAGCTAATACATAAAACCATTTTTTCATTAACACATCACAAGAGGTTATGTATTTAATTTGACCTCATTTAAGATTATATACCCTGGAAAAGTTCGTGTGAGAAGTGAGTTAACGTGAAAAATGGGATCTCAACCTTTGATCACTTCTAAACTCAAAACCACCCATGAATCACACTTGATATAGGGATTTAGTCGGTGCATCTCGGTTCATTTCATCCTAATTAATAATCATCAACGGTTAATAACCATTTCTCACGCATCTCATGAAAACTCAACTTTTTCCCTACCAACCCTATGAAGTATGAACCTAAGGCGAAGAATCGTATATATGAGAAGTTGAGTTAACGGTAAGAAACATGGGAAGTGGATTTGAACCGTTAATCGTTGTTAATCTCATACCTTGCTATGAACTGCGTTTTAAAGTGAATTGATATGGCCTCATCCTAATATACATCCACTTCTAAGTACATTAATCTCAACTCCTGGCTGGAACCCCAGAAATAAACCCACATTAATCTCAACTCCTGGCTGGAACCCCAGAAATAAACCCACATTAATCTCAACTCCTGGCTGGAACTCCAGAAATAAACCCCACTGCCGCATTAGCTTTTCCCCAACCCCAGAAATAACCATTTGGAACCCTCTCTAATTAGTACCTGTGAGATTATGTGGAACCCCTAGATGTAATTCCAAAAGAGTCTTTGAGGAGAGAAGGGGAGTTGTAGATTTGGTCCAAGTTTAGCCGATGTGGGACTCTAACACGCCCCCTCCAACAAAGGCTAGATAGAGGGCCAAGAACCAGGAGAGTGCCTAGAACGGCCAGTAGAGAGTTGGCGTGTCAGTCCCTAGGGTGGTAGACCTTGACTTTGATACCATGTGAGATTACGTGGAACCCCTAGATTAATCTCCAAAAGAGCTCTTGAGGAAAGAAGGGGGTTCTAACATATATAGTGAAGATTTGGTCCAAGTCTAGCCGATGTGGGACTCTAACAGTACCCAACCCTCTCAACCCTCTCATTTAATTAAACACACCCCTCACACACACCACACACATAACACAAGCCGTTGTGAGCGGTGTGGGCAACCCTCTAGCCTCTCGAACCCGCCGAACCAGCCGGTCGCGTAACGGAACCCGCCAAACCCACTGAGCCCGGAGGGTTCGAGCACGCTGAACCCAGCCCCGCGATACGCATAGCCTAATAGTGATTAATGACTTCTAATGTTATATACGATCCAGTGTTTTTGCATATGAGATTGACAAAGCCAACAACGTTGACGGCCCTAAATGGAAGAAATATGTAGATACTCGCCTGAGAACGAATATCTCCGGCGCCGGAAACTTTAGAGAAAGACGAAATCGTAAACCTAAAAAGTGGATGCCAAAAATCACGATGGGAAAACACACACATACTACTCTAGGTTGCAATTTATAGGCTATTTTATCTTTCAGAATGTACCCTTTGTTTTCTAATTTTTGTTATGATTTTCCCTATGAATTTTTACTTGTAACATTTTTCACCCATGATCTTAAAATATTGTTTTTTAGTTGTTTTAGCTTTTTCAAACTTTTTTATTTTTATTAAAAAACTGATTATAGTAAACTTTGTTAAAACATAGTTACAAATTATTGGATATTTTATAAAAATTGACTTCCTTTACCCCATCCTTTAAAAAGGTAAACATTTCAATGAGTCTAATCCCGTTCATTGTTAACCCTAACATATAGTTAATAGATGCAACTTTTTTGAATGATTTTATAGATTGCGTTATTGAAATGTACACCTTTATTGAAGGTAAAAAAAGGTTGAATTTCATGAAAGATACGTACTATTTTCAGCAAAACACCAAAACTTGTTCAATCATTAAATAATCATAAGATCCATATAAACTCCGATCTATATGCCTTGAGATGACTCATGCTCATGCTATTGTGCAACCCTCCCGTCTTTCCCCTAATCTTGTTACGTATTTTGAGCTTCCACTTTTTTCTTTTCGAACAACGATTACTCCTTGTGAGACCTTTAATATACCTTCTTTTTACTTAACAAAATATAAATAGATTATTGGTATATCTTCAAAATTTACATCATTTATATATACATATAATATGACTATTTTATTCTATTTATATATATTATGATTTGCTGGCAAATTCTATTTTTTTCTGTAATTTTGAAATCACAAATTTCATTTACGTGGTTTTTAATTTGTTAATGTTTTCGTGTTTAAACCAATTCTATTAACAATCGTCCATCAACTTAAAAAATGTATTCTGATTTTGTCAGTAATGTTACTTAAGTGCAAGCCGTTAAATGCCCTCACATGAGTGTTTTAGTTTTCTAATTAAGGGTGATATAAAAATATATTATAAAACAATCTATTAGGATTAAAACATTTCATATTTGACATCCTAGAAACTCAATTTTATATTAGCTAAAGTATAAACTTGAAGGACTTCATTTATTTAAAATGTAGCAATACGAATATTAAATCAAAAAGGACAAACTAGCTATAAGTTTATAAAACCAAACGATTGTTTGTTTCATTTAAATGGTTACAAATTTTCAATATTAACACCATTGAGCATCATAACAAATTTAAAATACTTTAAAAATAAAACGACAATATTAAATTTGTATGATACTATTTGAAGTATTGACTTATAAACATCTTTTCATATAAAAAAATTGGTTTAAATGATATTTTCTTAAGGTGTTACAAAAAGTTAATTGATCAAATAATTGTGCATACATTTATTTGGTATACCTATCCTAAAAAGAATTTGGTCAAATAATTGTGCATATATCTGAAGGAATTTGATGAAATTGAAATGTTGAATTTCATTGATCAAATTCCATTTTTTTTATTAGTTCATTTTTTTTTCACAAAAAAATCTCTGAATACCATCGGATTCCATAAAATGAAAGAATTTGACATTTTTTAGCAACTATCAAATATTTTGATGGAATGAAATCCACTTTTTTAAATAAAATTACATATACCTTGAACCAATATAATATATACCAAAAAAGTTATTTTACTAAAGTATTTAATTATTAATTTATTAAATTATATTAAAGCATATGATACAATAATATTAAGTTATTTAGTAATTATTTTATTTTTAAGAATAAAGTATTAACGATTATTTTTAAAAGAGTTAATTACATATTTGGTCCCTGTGGTTTACACGAAATTACGATGGAGGTCTCTGAACCCTAATTTTCATGCATACGGTCCCTGTGGTTTGTATTTCGTTACGACCATGGTCCCTTGCCCTAACGTCCGTTAAAAAGCTCCGTTAGGGCAGGGGTATTTTTGTCTTTTCATTAAAAAAATTGTTTTTTATTATTTTTTTTTGCATCCTCTTCCCAATACCACTAATACCCACCACCACCACCAACCACCACCACCACTACAACACCAACACAACCAACACCACCACTACACCACCAACACAACCAACACCACCACTACACCACCAACTCAACCAACACCACCACCACCACCACCACTAAACCACTGCTCCACCACTGCTCCAGACGGGATTTCAGACGAATCTACCATGAATTTGCTCTAAACCACCATTACACCACCACCACCACTACACCACCACCACCACCACTAAACTGCTACTCTAGACGGGATTTCAGACGGGATATGTCATGGATCTGCTCCAAATCGCCATGGATCTCAATTTCAGACGACCACCGCTGCCATGGATTTCAGACGACGATTTCAGGCGGCGGCCATGGATCTGCCATGGATCTCGATTTCAGACGACCACCGCTGCCATGGCCATAGAACCCATCTTGCTTCAGATTTGCGTTCGGAGGTGGAGGATACCGGTGGTGGAAGTTGTGTTCTCCGGCGACGGGTTATCTCCCTACGATTTCATCTTCTTGCCGTGTATAATCCCCTGCTCCTCCATCTGTCACCTTCGCCGAAGCTTCCTCCGCCACCGCATCTGATGCAGATCGCCAGATCTCTAGATGCGGATCGCCAGATCTCCAGATCGCTGAGGGTTTTGTGGCCGCATCTGAACACATTCGTTCTACCATGGATCTCGACGACGGCGGTGGGGGTTCTGCAGGTCGACAGCGGCGGCGGGGGTTTTGCAGATCGACGGCGGCGGCGGGGGTTCTGCAGGTCGACGACGACGGGGATTCTCCAGATGACGACGATGGGTTAGCAGGCGAAGGCCGACGGTGGAGGTCGATTTCTGCACAGATCTGATTTGATTTGATTTTTGTCGGCAGCGTGAGGTAGGTGGTGGCTGGCGGCGGAGGTGGCTGGCGTGAGGTAGGAGGTTGCCGGCGGCAGAGGTGGCCGGTGGTGTGGAGAAGAAGGGTAGAAGGTTGGGGAAGAAGGGAAGAAGGGAAAGGGTTTGGGGTTGGGGAAGAAGGGTTATATTTATAGAGGGGCATTTTCGTCGTTTACCTCATTTTTAACAGCCTTTTCTAACGGAAGTTAGGGCAAGGGACCACCATCGTAACGAAATGCAAACCACAAGGACCGTAGGCATGAAAATTAGGGTTTAGGGACCTCCATCGTAATTTCGTATAAACCACAGGGACCAAATATGTAATTAACTCTTTTTAAAATGTTTTTTGTTTAAAAAAAGTTAAAATTATCAAAAGTTTTTTTTTGTTATTTAGCAAATTATATAACTTATACAAATATCAGGCGCCCCGATTCAAACATCTATCCGACCCATGACCCATGACCCAAACCCATCCTTTTTGTCTCTCTCTTTTTTGCCAAATCCGACCCGTCCCCCAAGCTCCAACCCAATTCAACTATTTTCAAATTTACAAATTACCCCCTGAACTTATAACATTTATTCACTTTATACCTTTTACTTTTTAATATTTTATTTTATGTTTTAGTCATATATCGTATATTCGCTAAAATATGTCAAAAAAATACGTTTTAATTTTAACAAATTACGCCATTGACATGAGTCTAATATTGAATTTATTTTATGTGATTGTTTTATTATATACTATATATAGTACGACTATATCAAACCATGACATTTGTAGATACTGCATTTTAACTTCTAAACTTATAATATTTATTCATTTTATACTTTTAGTTTTCTATATTTTATTTTATGTTTTACTCATATATCATATATTGGTTGGAACATGTTAAAAATATGTTTTAATTTTAACAAATTATGCCATTATAATCGTACCGTGGGTACGTTCGAACTGAGCCTAATATTGAATATTTTTTGATGTAATTATTATCGTACTGTAGGTACGTTCGAACTAAGCCTAATATTGAATATTTTTTGATGTAATTATTTTATTATAGCAGCCACCGACATTTGAAGAAATTACATTTTAGCCCCTTAAATTTATAATATTTATTCACTTTATACCTTTTAGTAATCTATATTTCATTTTGCGTTTTAGTCATATATCGTATATTGCCTGAAATATGGTAAGGTGTCGATACCTACTCTTTATGAACAGTCTTTTGGCTTTCTGGTAATTGTTAGTATTATTAAAATATTCTAAAATTGTTTTTTTCCTTGATTTCTTAAATCTTTTCATTTATTTTATTAAACCTTTCGTATGACAACATGTGTACAAACTTTATCTTTTATATAAATTCATGTTACTACTTAGACCATCTCCAATGGGGTCACCAAATCTTACACTAAACACTAAATTTGGTGTAAATGTTACTACTCATATCTCCAATGGGGTCACTATTTTTCACACTAAATTTAGTGTGATGAATAGTATCACACTATATTTGGTGTAACACTATTTTTTACACTACTTTTAACACTACTTTTCAATGTAAAAATGATTTGGTGTAAAAAATAGTGTTACTCATTGGAGAAGATTTCCTAATAACACTAAATCTTACACTAATTTTTACACTACTTTTGACATTTTATGTAAAAAATAGTGTTACCCATTGGAGATGCTCTTACGGTCAAATATATCACAGTTTATAACACGGCGTGAAGCCCAGGCTCTTAATAGGTAACTTCCTCTAAAATATTGTTCACAAAAACAGGCCTTTACAATATTAACAAAACTCCCCGCAACGAAGCGCGGGCAAACCTCCTCGTTTTATTCAAATTTCAAAGTTACAGTGTATGAAACAAATATACAGGTTTTGATTTCTTTAAGAGATTTCATTTTAATTTTGTTAACCAAACTGTTGGTTAAACTTGACAACATTCATTATAAAAAAAGGTGTCTTAAAGAGGAAAGTTTTATAGAAAGATTTAGAAACGTATCTAAAAGTAATTTTTTTAAAAAGGAATTATATGACAATTGTGAGAAGTGTAACTAAGTATAAGTTTTTCCCACTTAAAACCTTCCATAACATCTTTTCCTACCGTTATATAGGGAAGGTTGTTGATAAAAGTAAATCTTTTTCTAAAATATTTAGAGAAGTTTTTCAAACTTTTAAATATAAAATAATATTTTTTTAGATGTTATTTTTCTTGTAGTGATTTTATTTTAATTCCTTCAAAATCAAATTTCTTAAAAAAAATTAATAAAAGTTTTTTTTATAGCAGTAGCTTTTAGACTAAAGCAAACAATAAATTATGAACAAAAGTTCCAATTTAAAAACCATGCGGTAAATAGCAATCAGTGGAGGTTTTATACATTAACATGAGTAGTTTCAAGAAAAGAAAAACAATAAATTAATCTACAGGGACAAAATTTCCAATTTCAATACCTTACAATAAATTGCAATCATTATCAAGCCATAAGAACAAAAATGGTAGTCTACTAAATATAACATTTAATATAAATAATATTATATTATTTATATACTTATTTGTATATAAAACATTTAAATACAATAATTGCATATACGCCTTCAGAGTTTATACACTCAATTTTTTCTTAGGCCATCCGTAGTGGCCTTCGGGTAAGCCAACGGGTACACTTCTTTTTCACTCAAGTCGACGGATAAGGAATGAACACCGCCGTAGGCGTCCATCGGGTAGGCGTCCATCGGTTCTCCCAAGCCGACGCCCTACCCACTTTCTCTCTCTTCTTTCTCTTTATCTCTCTCCTCTTTCTTTTTTTGTTTTTTTTTATTTAAAAATGTGTATAAGATTGGGTTGGGTATTGGGTCGACAATGGATGAATTGGGTAGTTTTAGGTAATATAGTGGAAAGCTGATGTGGCGCTGATGTGGCAGTTGAAACCATTGGGTTGCAGTGGGTCGACAGTGGATGGCCTTAATAGAAAACATGTAATGATTAGATGTCTCCATTAATCATATAAAGGGCAAAGAATATTATTGTTGTTGGCATCTAAAAGAATATTTATTGGCATATAAAAGAATATAGTTGTTGGCATTTCCAAAGAATATTATCGTTGGCATCTAAAATTTGTTGATAATGCAAACATTTATTTATGTAAGATAACATACCATTATTAGTTATCATTTGATACATTTGACTTAATCATATATATGTATATATATTTTTAATTTATACAATCGAATGAATACTAGTAAATATACATAATCAGGGTAAAAACTAGATAGTTTTGAACTGCAGTATGCAGAAGATATATTAAACCAAAACCTGCCATCAAAGTTTACAAAGGCATCAACCGCCAAAAAACAAAATTAGCTACAATTTAAGCAAATTGAAGGTCAAAATAGAAAAAAAAACAAAAACACATACCACCGACTTTCCAATGAAGATCTCTGCTGGGAAAAACGACCGCCGAAACTAGAATGGGAATATGACGATTATAAGACATAAACATCTGTCCCCTCTCGCAATTCACCCTACGGTGCCATGTCAAAGCAAACAATGTGAGAGATGTCACCGAGGGGAAGTTGTCTTGTTATGACATTGTCGGGTTGATTAGCCAACCCGTCCAATCCAACGCTAACTTGTTTTCCTGACCCTTCATCCACTCATATGCTTTTCTTTCGATATCAAATATGAGACCGATGATTTTTCCCTGTCTCCTTTAAAAACCAACTTATTCCTATTTGACCAAATTAAATAAAGAAAGCTTCATTTCATCCCAATCCATACATTTCCCTCTACGTTATACATCGTAATGTTTTTGTCAGTTTGAAGGGCATGTTGTAGTGAATCACATACTTCCAAGTTAAGTTCCACCATCGTCCAACGACTTGCCATATTTTTAACTTTCGAACAGCCTACTAGAGCATGGTCCATCGTTTCTAACTCCTTAAATCCTTAAAACTCCATAGAATAGAGAGAAACAATGTCATATTTTTCTTTCCACCAATAACAAAATTTGAAACTTGATATGTAACAGAGGGAAACAAAACTTTTTTTAATATATTGAATATTTTTTTAATATGGCAAATGTAAGGATTGCTAAAATAGAATAGCTGGTAGAGACGAACGTAACTTTTTTGAGATTTTGATTTTTCATACTTTATTATAAAAAAAAAACTATAACATAGTTGTCTAGTCATTCTATCCACTATAAATCAATCAAATTGTTTTATGCTATGTAATATATTCATTACTTTCAATTTAACCGAAATAATAAAATACATACATAGTAATATAATGTTGTAGTTTAACCGAAATAGTTAAAAGACCGAGAACCAAATCAAATAAATCATATATTTATTCATTCAAATGAACCATTTAAACTAAAACCCAAGCCTAGTAAATCATATTTATTCAATCAAATGAACCGCTTAAACTAAATACCGAATAACCCAAAAACATTAGCGTTCAATAAACTTGTTCAACTTTATATTTCTTTCTACACCCTAAATACATTCTTAATCATAAAAATCTCTCTAGTCTTTGACCTACTCACATAAAAGTATACCTTCTTATACTGGATTCCACCTATACACTCACATAATCCTACTCATTTCCCTCATAACTCATAAGGGATCCATTTATAATTCCGCTTAAACAAATCAAACATTTCAATAATAATAATAATAATAATACTCCAATCTCTAAAATAAAAATAATATAGGAATTAGATATTTATTTTGAGATATTTTAGAGTTTATTATTTTAATTCTGACACATTTTGGACATATACTTCAAGTTTGGTGTGACTTTACTTAACTTTTACTTTTATTTATTTAACGGTCACCACACGCCTCAATCATTATCAAATCCGAAAACACTTCCAGTTGCAAAATTAGGGTTTCTGATTTTTCCCCAATTTCGATCCATCCACCAAAAATGGGGGAAGAACACGCTAAACAAGAAGAAGAAGAAGAAGAGATGTCCATTAACGATCGATTAAGGGACGACGAGCTTCGAGCAGTGCTTGTTAAGCTGGAAACCGATAAAGATAAGGAAGTATTCGGTCTTGTATGCAAGCGATGGCTTTATCTTCAGAGCACAGAGAGGAAGAAGCTCTGTGCTCGTGCTGGACCTCACATGCTTCGTAAGATGGCTGCTCGTTTCACTCGTCTTAAGGATCTCGATCTCTCTCAGTCCGCATCGCGTTCGTTCTATCCCGGTGTTACCGATTCGGATCTATCGGTAATCGCCACCGGATTCACCGCCTTACGGCAACTCAAGCTTCAGAATTGCAAAGGTCTTTTTTTTAAAAGTTGTTGCTTTTTTTATCTTGTTTGTTGGAAAAGCCCCAATTTGGTGTTTTTGTGATATGCTTGTTGTTAATTAATTACGCGGTGTTCTCGAAACTCATTTTACGAAGGAATGGAAAGGCGAGAGAGGGAAAAGGGAGGAGAGGAAAAATAGTCGTGTTGTCGAAACTTTTTTAGGAGAGAAAGGAAAGGAAAGCGAGGGAAAATAATGCTAAGTTTTCTTCCAAATGTGGGAGGATTGGAGAGGAAAAGAAATTAAAACTAGGATTTCTAGAAAAAGTGATGGTTTTGGAATAACTTGAACATAATATTAGTAGGTATATACATTGAATTTGCAAATAGGGTCTATTTCAATTCAGTACTTTTTAGTTGGTGCAGATTAGTTTCTTCTCCCAAGATGCATCCAAAATTAAAGGATTATTAAGGAGGTCAATGATTTAGAAGAATAGATGAGAAAAGAGAATTCATTTCATTCCCTAGATGCTTCCACCAATTGTTTCTATGGGATTGCTTTTCAAAAGTGCTTATTGACTTATTGGCTTTTCAAAAAGCCAATAAGTTAAAAATATTGTTTGCAAACCTGAGAAGCACTTTTTAAAAGTGCTTTTGGAGTAAGAATGAAAAGTTGTTTCTAAAAAGTCAGGAAAATGTGGCTTTTTGATGAAACGCTGTTTTTAAAAAGTTGGGAAAATGTGGCTTTTTGATTTTGGCTATTGGCTTTTGGCTTTTAGCTTTTATCTCTCACATAACCCTACTTTTTAACCCGAACACTTTTAACTTATTGACTTATTGACTTTTACTATCATAAAAGCTAATCCAAATACTTTTTTAGAAACTCTTTTTCCTACCACCATAAGTCAATAAGCACTTTTGACCAAAAACACTTTTGGATCTCAAAAAGCAATCCCAAACACCCTCTCTCTAGTCCTATGACCCAACATGATGTCACTTTCTTTTACCTCTAACTGCGTTTGAAAGAAAGTATATCAATCTAAAATACTAGTGCTGTTAAAACATCATGTTGTTTGCTACCCTAAGATCTTTCTTTGAATTTTGTACTTGATTTTACTAATCTTTTTCTTCTGTTTCCTGGTTATGAAATTTTCCACAACCCTCATTGTACAAGGATCAAAATGAGGGAGTTTTTGGTTATTTGAGGCCTTCAGCCTTCAAGAATTTTTGGTTGGCTGTTCCTTGATTGAATGTCTGTGTTATTGTGCTAAGATGTGGTGTTGGTTTGTGGATGGGAAAATGTGCATATTATTGTTGCTCGATTCTTCTGTGTACTTATAGGATTTGGTATCAAACCCTTGCTCTATATCAGTCTCTCATTAGGTTCATAGATGTATTATGGATTTTAATTAGCTTTAACAGCCTAATAGTTGCGCTATTGTGTGAATTAGCTAATTCATATAAGTGGCTTGTTATGTTCATCATTTACTCTTACCCACAAATAATTATGAGTTCTACTGTTTAGGTATAACCGATGCATGCATCGGTGTATGCAAGTGAACCAAACAAAGGAATGGAATTTTGTCAAAGAAATCAACCATTCCGATTCCTTGAACCAAAGAGCACCTTAGGCTCTCTGTTGAACATAACGTAGGTAGACCTAAAGCAAGAACAGTAGGCGATAACTTAGTAGGACTTACCACGTTCTGAAATGCTGTTTCAGTCTCGCTAACTTGAACAGAATTGAGCACTTGCTTTGCTTTTTTGGTTCCACCTTTAGAGGCTCTGCCAATCTAGGAGATGCCTCAATAGGCTTCTTCAGAAGTGATTTTAATGAGAATGAGACCAGTCTTGGAAGTGATGGTTCTTCCAGAAACAACCTTATCTTCCTTAGATGATGGTTTTTTGTTTTGTTTTGCGGAAGATAGGAACTAGAGAAGTAGCTCTATTGTTTAAACAAATGTGGCAAAGGTAGAAATACTAGTTTTTCAAGATGGGATGGTATCTAACTTGAATACTATACGAGGACACTTGAACTTGGATCTAAGTATCTAACTTGGTTTGACACTTCGACCTGCTCAATCTGACATTGAATGGAATTTTGATTGTTGTATGAAAAATGGGGAAAGTATGCTTGCATCATATTTTTGTTCTAGCAAATAAATGTATGAAACCCAAGGGTATTGCATCAAGGATGGGACCCACCAACTAACCATTGAAATCTAGACTCCAATTACGACCATGGATAAAAGGGAAGGAACTGTCTTTTCTTATTACTCAAACGAAAGGAGACATATAAATGTCAGTTTAACAAACTTACAAACCTCTCTGTGAGAATTTGTTTATATTGATGTTGTTAACAGAGATGGAAACATGACACTAAGATACTAAAAGAAGATTGTCCATGTGTAAGATGATGAAGCCAAATTCAGTCTTGAGTGGATTGTGAGTTTGGACCGAAATAAGCAACTTGCTTCGTTCTCCATATCACTTGGTCTGTAGCTAACTCATGATGATAAAGACCATGCCTTACCTTAGTAGGTGGTCAAATCATATGTCCTGCAAGTTGGTCTTGTGATACACAAGAAATATGAGAAAACGTCTCACTGCAGTAGACTAGAGTATCCATAACTAAAAGAATAGTCAAAGTTTGTAGGTAACTTGGATAAATGGAGCACATCTTTTAGGATCATGGATGCGTGATGCCTGGCTGCCACCTTCTTATTGCTAGGACGGATGAAATGCGTGTAATTTGTGGAAAAATTGTTCATGTGAAGATCTAGGAAGTTAAAATATCTAAACCAAAGGTGCATAAGTCATGTGAGGACTAAACCATACCCTACTCTGGCTAGGGAAAACTGCCTGTCACCTACAAGAACTAGCAGCGTCATCATCTGATCTATCTTACCGAGATCGAGAGTCAAATGCACTTGGCCTCAATATTGTGTGCCACTTTTAGAATCTCTACTCCATTGAGAACTATGGTTTTCTGTGAAACAATAAATTATGAACTAATTAAAGCTGATCTCCTATAAACCGAAATATTTTAATAATTATAGCAGTTTGATTAATATCATATTAGGATTCCAATCCCCAATTTTTAACATGGTTAATCTTACTTACTTTTTTAAGTGCAATTTATACTTCACGATCTGCTGATAAAGCAATTAGAATTCTGGGCCATTATTGGAAAAAAAGTTATTAGTGATCAAACATCATCATCAACGTTGTGTTACTTCAGTTATTGACAAATGATAACAATCATGGTTTTTTAGGTATCACCGATGCTGGAATGGCCGCCATTGCAACTGGGCTCTCTTCTCTACAGTCGTTAGATGTTTCATACTGTAGGAAGTTAACTGATAAGGGATTATCAGCTGTTACAGAGGGTTGCCATGACCTAAAAAGCATGCATCTTGCTGGTTGTCGCTTTGTTACTGACGTGCTACTGAACTCTCTCTCTAAAAACTGTCATAATTTAGAAGAGTTGGGTCTGCAGGGCTGCACCAACATCACAGACGCCGGACTCGCCGCTCTAGTTGCTGGATGTAAACACATAAAATATTTGGATGTAAATAAGTGTACCAATGTTGGAGATGCCGGAATTTCCGTTATTGCAGAGTCTTGCTCAACTTCCCTGAGGACATTAAAGCTGCTAGATTGCTATAAACTCGGAGACAAATCTTTATTCACGTTGGCTAACGTCTGCAAAAATCTTGAAACGCTCATAATCGGAGGCTGCCGGGATATATCTAGCGATTCTATACGATCGCTAGCGGCTGCTTCTCAAAGCCTCAAGGTCTTACGGATGGATTGGTGCTTAAATGTTTCTGATGCCTCGTTAAATTGCATCCTTTCGCAATGCACGTTTCTCGAGGTGCTGGATATTGGGTGCTGTGAGGAGGTGACGGATGGTGCGTTTGAGGGATTGGGGACCGCGGGATTCGGGCTGGGTTTAAAGGTCTTGAAAGTGAGTAATTGTCCAAAGATCACGGTGTTGGGAATACACATGGTTTTGGAAGCGTGCAGGTCACTGGAATATCTGGACGTTCGGTCGTGCCCGCATGTTACGAAAGCCGGTTGTGAGGAGGCTGGATTGAGGTTTCCTGAATCTTGTAAGGTGAATTATACTGGGAGTTTAAGGGAGCCTGATGTGTTAATTTAATTAAGGTTGCTTAAAATGCAGCTAAATGGAAGATTATTGGTTTTTTAATTGGGATAATATATTATAATTTGCTGTGTGCATATTATTGCTGTGATGTTTTTTTCTTTTATAGGATTTGTTGGGTTTTGAAAAGTGTTTGTTACTTTTTTCAGATTCAGATTCAAGATCATACAGAGGGAAGGTGTGTTATATGTTAGTTTTTAAATTAAGTGATGCTAATGAAGCATTACCAAGTAAGCAACCATAGTAGTTGTAATATATTACTGTTTTTACTTTTTACGAGCAATCGTTTTACACTTTTTAGGATAGATAAGAACAACCGTTTTTTTTACAGTTTTTTTTTTTTTTTGATACTTTTTAGGACAGATGACAGTTCTGCAAATGGAATATTTTACTTGTTCTTGAACCTACGTTTCTCTATTCACCAAATCTCACATTTCTTTTTCGTATAAGGCTTTTAACCATCGGATGTGACATACTTGTTTGAACTGGTGCTCAATTTATCGGTGTTTATCTTGAGTTTTTGATTTCTTAGGGCAAGTATCTCGCCTCATTTGACATACAATGTTTGGGGTTTTAAGGTTGTACCTCTTTGTGACATACAATTTATGGGTTTTTAAGGTTGTATTGGATAGTGATAGAAGATTGTGTGTACTAGTTACTATAACAAATTTGGGTTGTTGAATGTTACAAGTGTGCGAGTGTCCTTGACTCCTGATAAATTAGTAAGGTCAAATACTTGTTTTTCCTATCAGAATTTTTTTAACGTCTTAACAAGCCTTTTAGGACACTTTTAGAACTATCTTATTAGTCCTTTTTATATGACATTATTTGGAAAAGTGTCTTGTGAAATAGAAATCTCGTAAAAATGTGTTTACAAGATACATCTTGATCAAGCATAGCTAGTCTCATTTAGTTTAATTTCTTAAATATTTTGTTAATTAGAACTGTTTTAATCACATGCCTTCAATAGAACAAATATAACTAAGGTTTGTCAATATCTAAACTCAGACTTAATATGTGAAATGTTCATGATTGTTTTGTGTGCGATGGAAAACAATATGAATGTTTCACATACGAAACAACACTTTACGTCTTTACAAATTGATGAGTTTGTAAAAGAAAAGACTCTCATCCTCTCTCCATATATGTAGTCATTATGTATCTATAAGGAGAAGAAAAGATCCAAAAAAAGAAATATCTTATCCTTAACCACTTTACACCTCAATTTAGAAAAAAGCAATCAAAAAAGGCCATCTCACCATCTCACCATATCAATTTCAGTTTTCTGATCTTGCTGATGTAATTCACATGTGATTTCTTGGCATATACTTTAATATGCTTTTTTTCCCCATCAACTGTGTACATTACCATTTAATGGAAATCTACAAGAAACAGTCAGCATAACACTAACAAACTAAATATATAAACCTTATCAATAGAACCCATATCAATCAAAAGGGAAAGTAGCCACAAAAAGCTGAGGTACCTACCTTCTCAATTGGGTTCACAAATCAAAAAGAGACAACCTATTCACTCAAGATTTATTTTATGCCCTCACATTCAAAGTTTCAGTCCACATGCAAGCAAAGATCATGACACATGAATGACTCATCCAACTTAAAGGTGTCAACTTGAGCCATCTTTATAAGCTTATAAATATCATGATCCATGAAACATTAACCAGCAACTTCAGCATTTAACTTCAATAACTCCATATCATCAAGGCAACCGAACCACAACAATCCGACGTCAAAATATGGATTCTAGATTATCACGCGGTGTCATGGGCATTCCGTTGACATCAACAAGGGGATTACTTCTTTCTAAACTTTATGAACCTCATTATTCTACTTCCAAAATCAACGGCGCCATAGAAAGAAAAGGAAGCTTTTCAATCCCGATTAAAAATCATGGTAAATATATATTGTTGCAACACTTTTACTATTACAGCGAACGGTTCTATATATTTCTGTTGCTCAAGCTAACAAAGTTTTCGTTTTTGAAATTGCAGCGAGGT
Source organism: Centaurea solstitialis (assembly GCA_030169165.1). NCBI lineage: Eukaryota > Viridiplantae > Streptophyta > Magnoliopsida > Asterales > Asteraceae > Centaurea > Centaurea solstitialis. The sequence continues at coordinate 71,963,255 of CM058044.1, read as the reverse complement.
TAGTACCCAAACTAATAGAAGTTGTGAAACAGAAGTTGAATTATGGTGCCAAAATCCTACCACTTGGCCGTGAAGCAAAAATCTTCACGAGAAGCTTCAGTACGAGGGATGGTGAGAAGTTGTTGCATGCCTCCCGTTGCTACTTATACACAACAGCCGGTGCAATTGCAGGCATCCTCTTCATGTCTACGGAAAGGGTTGGATTTTGCAGTGATAAATCCCTCCAAACATATTCTACAAACGGGGAGCTCTTAAAGTTCCAATATAAGGTAGGGAGTCTCGAAAGTGTATATTCATATTTCGTGCGCGTTTTTTGGGTTTTGGAGTAGTATTTTGACATACTTGTTATAATTTGTAGGTGTCAATACCGTTGGAAAAGATAAAAGGAGTAGGCGAGAGCATGAACTTGAAGAGGCCTTCGAACAAGTATGTGGAGTTAGTAACTATGGATGATTTCAGCTTCTGGTTTATGGGCTTTCCGAATTACAGGAAAACTCTAAGACACCTTCATACAACAATCTCTCCAGACTGCTTAAGCAATTGATGTTGAACATTAATTAGTCCTCAATTCCATGTAAATACCGAATAGAGAAACATTATGTAGTACGGCCACATCCATATCCGCATCCAGTAGCAGGAACATGTGTATATATTTTTCGATAGAGGAGAGAATTTGATCAATGACTCATTTCCATCTTAATTAAGGTTTTCTTCGTTCAAACTTTGCAAGACTCATTTCCCATCTTTTGTTTGTGATTGTTATTAGTTGAAACTTCAGTTCATTCCATCCGAGGATATAAAATTAAGGTAATACACCGATGACACTTCGAGCTAGACATACATATCTACAATAATACACATATCGATGCATCCGGTTATTTTTTTCACGTGTTATAACATGAGCTCGGATTTAGTACTTATTTCTTGGGCAAATAGTACTACTACACCCTGATTTAAAAACACAACTCTTTTCATTTTTCAGGACCATTAGAATTTCGCTATATCTAGTGTTTCCATACCAATTGTAATATGCGTTTTTTCTAATTTCTTTGCATTGCCCCGACTAATGGATATCTATGAAAGGAGTAGTCAGCATAAACCTTTTGTTGAAAGGACAAATATCAATAAAGAAAAAGTATCCCGGGAAAAGATGATGAAGCACCAGCCATCGAATTGCATGTCTCACAAGTCAAAAATGGCGAATCGATCTGTTCAATTAGGCTTTATTTTAAGGCATTTAAACCACCGGTAACGATGACACATAGATGACTCAACATATCCAAAGTTGTCAACTTACGCCATCTTTATAGGCCTATAAATGTCATGATCCAAAACACCAACTCAGAATCAAGCTTGCTTCCATACCTGCCCAACTGAAAACTGACTTTCTATCTAATTTATAGGAAAATGAAGATAAAAAAGCAACACATCGACAAGGAAAAGAATATAGCAGAGAGAGAAAACGTACAGTCAAAAGTCTGATAATGATGCGTATCACGTGTTCTTTGTAACCATCACATGGCAATGGAGAAAGACCATATATCTCACCACTTGCATATATATTGGACAAAAAAGACCCATAACTAAGCAACCGAAAGTTGTCATATGGCATCCCTAGTAATCCATTAGACATCTTACATGTGTGATTGAATTCAAAAACTTGATTGAACAGCTCCCAAGTTTCAACAACCTGTGTTGGTCTTTGATAACTTGAATGAGCTTTAATGATGGTCACTATATAAACTTAAGACATGTCATGTTTCTACCTTAATTTACCGTTAGTGGATATCAATCACTATATAAACTTAATTTACCAAACACTTGATAAGTTCAAAATTTACCGTTACCAAACACTCAAAAGCAACAACATCATGAAGGCAAAATAGTGCCCTAGAAAAGATTCAACTGCCAACCACCAGTAACCATAAAACATAGATGACTCATATCCAACTAAAAGTAGTCAATTTTATGCATATAAATTTCATCATTCAGAAAAGCAAAATAAGACGGTTTCACCAATTCGATTTCAGTTTCTTATTTTTTTTTTCAAAATCTTGCTGATGTAATATCCATGTGATTTGTTGGTATTTCGATTCTAATATGCTTTTTCCCACAACTATGTGTTACAAATTAATGGAAATCTATCAAAGCAACAGTCAGCAAGACATGAAAAGTAAATATTTATACATAAGCCTTATCAATTAAGATGACCAAATAGAAATAAAAGGAAAAGTAGCCACAAAAATCTGAGGCATGTGCACACAAGTCAAAAGAGTTGAATCTATTCAAATCAGGATTTTATTCAATATTCTCACATTCAAACCACCAGCAAAGATGACAAACAGATGACTCATCCAACTAAAAGGTGTTTCCTTTAGGCCATCTTTATAAGCTTATAAATATCATGATCCAGAATACATTATTCAACAACTTGATCAGCATTTAGCTTCCATACCATCAAGAAAACCAAATCCCAGCTATCCAACGGCAAGATATGGAAAACAGTTTATCAGGATGCGTCATGGGAATTCCGATGACATCAACAAGGAGATTACTTCTTTCTAAACCTTACAAACCCCAGTGTCCTCTTTCTACTTCCGAAATCAAGGGCATAGAACGAAAAGACAATTTTTCAGTCCGGATTAAAAATCATAGTAATTTTATAATTGTCCCACATTACAATGACAACAAATGGTTATATTTCTCTCCATCAATCTAACAACATTTTCTTTCTTGTTATTGCAGTGAGTTTGGTACCCAAACTAATGGAAATTATGAAACAAAAGTTGAGTTCTAGTGCCAAAATCCTACCACTTGGCCATGAAGCTAAAATCTTCATGAAAAATTTCAGTTCTGGAGATAGTGAGAAGTTGTTGCACACCTACCGTTGCCGCCTATACACTACAGCTGGTGCGATTACGGGCATCCTCTTCATGACTACTGAAAGGGTTGCATTTTGCAGTGAGAGATCCCTCCAAACGTATTCTACAACGGGAGAGCTGTTAAAGTTCCAATATAAGGTAGAAAACCTCCAAATTAAGTATATGTTTACATGATCTCAAGCACGCGTCTTTGTTTTGATTTTAATGTAGTGTATTGACATAATTGTTTTGTATAGGTATCAATTCCGTTGGAAAAGATAAAAGGAGTAGGCGAGAGCATGAGCACAAAGAGGCCGTTGAACAAGTATGTTGAATTAGTAACCATGGATGATTTCAGCTTCTGGTTTATGGGCTTTCAGAATTACAACAGAACTCTAAGACACCTCAATAGGACAATCAGTCCGGATGGCTTTATGTAGAACATTAGTCCTTAATTCCATGTAAATTATTTCAAATAGACAAGATTATGTAGTAAGGTTACATATTCACTAGAGGGAACCTGTAAATATATATTTGTCAACAGAGGAGAGACAATGAGAACTCAAGACTCTTTCCCATCTTAATTTGGGTTTTATTTGTTCTAATGCATATTCATAATTTGTCTATGTGGTATTAATTAACTGGAACTTCAATTGACGGGTATTCTGGTAAAAGTTTAGACAAGACATACATATCTACAATCATACACATATCAATGCCTTCCGTTTTTTTTTTCTTTTTTCTTTTTCTTTTATCTACTTCATCAATTCCAACAGATCTTAGCAATTTATCTAATTCAACATGCACGGTTTAAATGGATACAAACATGAACTTATCCAACACTCTAGCTCGGAACAACTGTCCTCTCACATATACAGTGGCCTTGTTTGTTTTATGGTTTTCAACTCATATTTGCAACTTATGTCTAATTTCGTTAGACATAAGACAATTTAGACTGTTTGGTTTTTTCGCCTTTTCAGAGTCTCTTAACTCTTAATGTCCTCTTGATAATAAGTGATAACCTAGCCACTTAATTACCTCTTAATTTGTTCTGTCCAACATCATTCTTTTGATTTCAACGTCCGTTTTAGCCTAGATGCACCCTGAATTTGCAAAAATGCAAAAAAGCAAAAAACAAGAAGATTGTAGATCTGTGTGTTGGCTTTACAGAACATCTTAAATCACTTAAAATCGAGGCTCTGGTGTTTGAGATATTATTGAAACTCCACAGTCTCGAAATCTGTCATCATCCTTAATTCTTTTATTTTTTTTTCTTGTTCCATTCTTCGATAACGAGCCCTCCTCGTATTCTGCCTGGACCTCCCATGTGTAGGGACTAATGACACTCCCAAAGCAACACATAATACCTTTCTGAATTGTGAGCCATATTCTAAAAATTTTCCATATATAACCATAACCGATTTGAAAAGGCTACGTCAAAACGAGATACTTCTTTGAATATGAATGATAACTCATTTGGGCTGGAATTTTTCTTCCTCTACATCAGGCAATCATCACTCCTGTCTTAATTGACAGGTTAGTATTATGTTACTTCATTTACTACAAAAAATAATATTTACAGTATTATTGTATCAACACTTTCTTGCCTTCCTCTCTTCCTTCATCCTCACATTAACTTATCAAGAAAGAAGTGAGAAAGAAAGCATACAGTCAAAAGTCTAATGATGATGCGTATCACGTGTTCTTTGTAACCATAACATGGCAATGGAGAAGAAAAAGATCCATATATCCATACATATATAAGAACTAATTAAATATAAGAAAGTCACCATCCTACTACTTTACACATGGATCTGATTAAGCAAAATAAAGACCATATCTCACCACTTGCATATATATATATTGGACAAACAAGAAACATAGTTAAGCAACCTAAAGTTGTCATATGGCATTCCTAGTAATCCATTAGACATCATACATGTGTGATTGAACTCAAAAACTTGATTGATCACAGCCCCAACACTTTCAACTGATCCTTAATAACTTGAACCTGCCTTGATGATGTAGCAGTGAATCGACCTTAAAATTACGACTAGAATGAATATTAATCACTATACAAATTTAATTTACCTAACAATTGATTCATTTGATTACTTTGAAAGAAATCATCAGCTGACAAGAAAAGTAAGTGTATACAGTCAAAAGCAGCAACATCATGAAGGCAAAGTAGTACCCCATAAAAGATTCAACTACCAACCACCAGTAACCATAACACATGGATGACTCATCCAACTAAAATTTGTCAATTTATATATGCCTATAAATTTCATCATTCTTCAAAAAAGCAAAATCAAGAACTTTTCCCCAATTTGGTTTCATTTTTATTATCTTGCTGATGTAATATGCATGTGATTTGTTGTATGTCTATTGTAATATGCTTTATTGAGTTTTTCCAACAACTGTGCTTTACAAATTAATGGAAATCTATGAATACAACTGTCAGCAAGACATGGAAAAGTAATTATGTATATGTAAACCTTATCAAGATGACCAAATAGAAATAAAAGGAAAAGTAGCTACATAAAGCTGAGGCAAGTGTAGACAAGTCAAAAGAGTTGAATCTATTCAAATCAGGATTTTATTTTATATTCTCAGATTCAAACCACAACTAAAGATGACAAACAAATGACTCATCCAACTAAAGGTGTTACCTTTAGGCCATCTTTATAAGCTTATAAATATCATGATTTAGATTCCAGCATACACTACTCAACAACTTCAGCATTTAGCTTCAATTTCATACCATCAAGGAAACCAAATCCCAACAATCCGACGTCAAAATATGGAAAACAGTTTTTCAGGATGCGTCATGGGAATTCCGATGACATCAACAAGGGGATTACTTCTTTCTAAACCTTATGAACCCCATTTTTCTCTTTCTACTTCCAAAATCAAGGGCATAGAACGAAAGGACAGTTTTTCTGTCCGGATTAAAAATCATGGTATATTTATTGTCCCATGCTGATCATACAATGACAACAAATGGTTCTATTGCTCTCCATCAATCTAACAACAGTTTCTTTTTTGTTATTGCAGTGAGTTTAGTACCCAAACTAATGAAAACTATGAAACAAACGTTGAGTTATGGTGCCAAAATCCTACCACTTGGCCATGAAGCAAAACTCTTCAGGAAAAGTTTCGGTACCAGGGACAGTGAGAAGTTGCTGCACGTGCACCGATGCCACATATACACTACAGCTGGTGCAATTGCAGGCATCCTCTTCATGACTACAGAAAGGGTTGGATTTTGCAGTGAGAGATCCCTCCAAACATATTCTACAACAGGGGAGCTTTTGAAGTTCCAATATAAGGTAGCTTTAATTTAAAGAAATATTTCCATCCTGTGCAAGTCTAACTTGATTTTAGAAAGTATCTTGACATAACTGTTTTTGTAGGTGTCAATTCCATTGGATAAAATAAAAGGAGTAGGTGAGAGCATGAACATGAAGAGGCCGTCGAACAAGTATGTGGAATTAGTGACCATGGATGGTTTCAGCTTCTGGTTTATGGGCTTTCAGAATTACAACAGAACTCTAAGACACCTTCACAGGACAATCAGTCCAGACGGATTAAGCAATTTATGTTGAACATTAGTCCTCAATTCCATGTAAATTTCAAATAGACAAGATTATGTAGTAAGGTTATAACATTCACTAACCAAAATATGTATTTATATGTTTGTTGATCTGTATCAACAATGAGAATGCAAATACTCATTTTCCCATCTTAATTTGGGTTTTATTAATTTGAATTACTTTGCGAGTCATTTCCATATTTTGAATCGATATACTCTTCGGTTGTATAAATATATATTGCAGTAAATTCAAAGAAAGTTTAAGGCTTTGGATCACAACAAATATCCCTCTTAATTATAATTTTAGGTAACTTAATGGTGTTTTCCCCCCTTACCTATACATGTGCAAATAGCAACTGCTCTATACAATAAGTTTCATATATATATGAGAAAATAATCTATTTGGTTGACATTCTCTTTGTTCCTCTCCCAACAATAACAACTCATTTCTCTTTCCTCTCTTGCCTAGCTTGTCACATAAATTTTTCAAAGAAAAAAGGTTTTTATTCATAAAAATGCTAACGTATATAGAAAAGCAACCGCATCAACAACAAAAAATATAAGAGATACACGTCAAAAGTTTCATTATGCATGTGATGTGATCTTTATTTATATATAATCATATCATGACAATGGAGTAGAGAAGATCCTAAAAGATCCTCCTAGGCCCAGCATTTGCATTAAGTTTTCTTAGCTTGGTCTTATATGTGTTTGCAAATGAGTTTCTTAAACAAACAACAAAACCATCAGTGCATGAATGTAACTTGTATGCATTACCAAACAATTTATAACTTATATATTTATAACTTGTCGATATTTATCACCAAACTTTTGTACATTACCTAACAATTTGTAACTTCGAAAGATATTAATCCGTCAGGATGACAAGTACAGGTGAAATTAAGTTATATATATCCAGTCAAAAACAACATCATTAAGGAAAATAGTACCCCTGAAAAGACTCAACTACCAACCACCAGTAACCATAAGACATGGATGACTCATCCAACTAGAAAAATTGTTAGTTTATGCCATCTTTATATGCCTATAAATGTCCTCATCCAAAAAGCAAAATAAAGGCTATTTTACCAATTCAATTTCAGTTTTTCTGATCTTGCTGAGGTAATTTGCATGTGATTTATTGGCAAGTTGATTGTAATATGCTTTTTTCCATCCACCATGCTTTACCAATTAATGGAAATCTATGTAGCAAGAGTCAGCATGACACTAAAAAGTAAATATACAAACCTTATCTAGAGATCAATAAAAGGAAATTAAAAGTAGTCAGAAAAAGCTAAAGCACTCACCTTCACATTCAAACCACAAGCAAGGATGACACATAGATGACTCATCCAACTAGCAGATGTTAACTTTAGCCATCTATATGAGCTTATAAATCTCATTATTAATTTATAACACATTACCTAGCACCTTCAGCATTCAACTTCAATTCCATACCATCAAGGCAACCAAACCACAGTCGAAATATGGATTCAAGATTATCGGGAGGAGTCATGGGAATTCCGATGACATCAACAAGGAGACTACTCCTTTCTAAACCTTATGAACTCGATTACCCTCTTTCTACTTCCAAAACCAATGTCGCAAAAAGAAAAGGCGGTTTTGCGGTCTCGATTAAAAATCATGGTAATTGTCCGTCCCTTTGTACACTCATATGATAACAACTAATGCAAAACGGTTCTTTTTTCTCTCGCTCAATCTAACATGGTTTTCATTTTTGTAATTTCAGTGAGCTTGGTACCCAAACTAACGGATAGTTTGATACAAAAGTTGAGTCACGGTGCCAAAATCCTACCACTTGGCCGCGAAGCAAAAATCATCAGGAAAAGCTTCAACACCAAGGATAGTGAAAAGTTGTTGCATGCCACCCGTTGTTGCATATACACTACAGCGGGTGCGATTGCAGGCGTCCTCTTCATGACTACCGAAAGGGTTGGATTCTACAGTGACAGATCCCTCAAAACGTATTCTACAACAGGGGAGCTGTTAAAGTTCCAATATAAGGTAAAATTCGATCCTCCAAAGAATATATTTACAAATGTATCTCACGCGCGTTCACCTTTGTTTTGTTTTTAATGTAGTATCTTGACATAACTGTTTTTGTTTAGGTATCAATCCCGTTGGAAAAGATAAAAGGAGTAGGCAAGAGCTTGAACATACAAAGGCCATCGAACAAGTATGTAGAATTAGTAACCATGGATGATTTCAGCTTCTGGTTTATGGGTTTTCAAAATTACAAGAGAACTCTAAGACACCTTCACAGGACAATCAGTCCAGATGGCTTAAGCAATTTATGTTGATTCATTAGTCCTCAATTCCATGTAAATTTCAAATAGATAAGGTTATTAGGAACATGTATATATATTTGTTGATAGAGGAGAGACAATGAGAATGCAAGACTGGTTTTCCATCTTAATTTGAGTTTTATTTGTTCAAATTTCAAGACTCTTATTCGAATTTTGCGTATGTGTTATAAATTAAAGCTTCAATTCGTTCCATTAGAGCATATAACATCCGTTGACGGGTATTATGGTGAAACCTTAGAAAAGACATACATATCTACAATCATACACATATCAATGCATTCCCTTGTTCTTTTACCTATTTCATCAATTCCAACTGATTTTAGCAATTTGTCTAATTCACCGTGCATTTTTAATGGATACAAACATGAAATTTATCCAATACGTTAGCTCGAAACAACTTACAGACATGAAATATATCCACACCTATTCAAACCAATTGTCCTACTCACTTAATCTCAAATGTTTGGCATTGGGATCGAATACCATGCATGGACTATTTTTTTTCGTTGCATATCAAATCATACAAATAAACATTTCAAACAAGTATTATAACTTCACATATTTTATCATTGAACTCCAACAATAGTTGTTAGTTGTTACATGTTGTTCGTTCATAAATAATCATTGTTAACCACAAGGGTGGTGGTGTACTCGCAAAAAGCCTAGGGGATGTGATGAAATATCCCATCAACCTGGTTTGAGTCCAGACGCTAGCATTATGTGGCTAGACTTGGTCTCAGACGGCCGTAACTTAATTTCCAAATTGCTAGGGATGTAGTCGACGTAATACAATGGTGTTGTTTAGAATTTTTTTTTTTTAACTTTTTAGTTGCATCCCTTACCTATATGGGTGCAAATAACAATCTGTATAATAAGTTTCTTATATGAGAAAAGAGTCTATTTGGTTGACATTCTCTTTGTTCCTCTCCCAACAATGACAACTCATTATTCTCTTTCCTCTCTTGCCTTCTCACAATAATTTTTCAAAGAGAACAGGTTTTTTATTCATAAAAATGCTAATATAGAAAGGGAAAAGGGAATGTATTGGTGTCATGTACCTAAGCTTGGGTGCAAAACACATCAAAACTACGTAGTTTTGACTAAAATCCATTAAAAAAAGAAAAAAACTAAATAAATCAGCTTCTCCATTCTAATCGACAACTCAAATCGATTTCATTCCAACCTTCAAAATCGATTCCAAAAATCAATTTCATCCGAGTCAATTCCAAATCAGTTTCATCCAAGACGATTATCACGAGTCGATTCTATCATTCTTTGAACACACCAAATAGGACTTTCATCATTTTCTCAATATGATGATGGTGTATGCATCCGAAGTTATTCATAATGCAGTTGTGCAGAATGAACCAACCTTCAAACTACCACAACAAGAACAAGGAGTCTCCATATTTGAATCAAAATCATCATCTTGACATATCCCACATTCAACCATTTTCCATATGAGAAGAAGAAGAATAATCAATCACTGTTTCATTGGCACAAGAAGGGTTTCTACTTTCAATTGCAGCCACTAAAGTGGTGATTCTAGAAATCGACTCCCAATGAAATTGAAACCCAATGATGAAGTCGATTTGAATGAAATTGATTTGGATGAAGAAATCAATCTGCGATTTTTGAATAGAAATTGATTTGGAATCGATAATCGATTGATGGAATGGACTCGTGATAATCGTCTTGGATGAAACTGATTTTGGAATCGACTTGGATGAAATTGATTTTTGGAATCGATTTTGAAGGTCGGAATGAAATCGATTGGAGTTGTTGAGTACATTGGAGTTGTTGATTAGAATGGACTCAATGGAGAAGTTGATTTTTTTAATGGGTTTTAATCAAAACTACGTAGTTTGATGTGTTTTGTACCCAAGCTTAGGTACATGACAGCAATACCTTCACTTTTCCCATATAGAAAAGCAACTGCATCAACCACAAAAAAATATAGAAGAGAGATATATATACACCTCAAAAGTCTCATAATGCATGTCATGTGATCTTCATTTATAAGAATCATATCATGACAATGGATCATAGAGAAAAGATCCATTTATAAGAATTAAAGTATACAAAAGACATGGTCTCACTACTTTATCATCCAGCAACTGCATATATATTAGTTTCTTACCTTGGTCTTGTATGTGTTTGCAAATGAGTTTCTCAAAAAAAAAAAAAAAAAAAAAAAAAAAAAAAACCATCCGTGAATGTAACTTTTGTGCATTACCAAATGATTTATAACTTCGATATCTATAACTTGTCGATATTTATCAGTAAACTTTTGGGCATCTATAAACATTTTATAACTTCGACAGATTCTTGAACCGTCAGGATGATAAGTAAAGGTAATTAAGTTATTATATATCCAGTCAAAAACAACATCAAGAAGGAAAGTAGTCCCCTAGAAAAGACTCAACTACCAACCACCGGTAACCATAAGACATGGATGACTCATCCAACTAGAAATTGTCAGCTTATGCCATCTATATGTATATGCCTATAAATGTCATCATCCAAAAAAGCAAAATAAAGGTCATTTTACCAAATTCAATTTCAGTTTTTTTGATCTTGCTGAGGTAATTTGCATGTGATTTGTGGGCATAATATGCTTTTTTCAAACCACCTTGCTTTACCAATTAATGGAAATCTATGTAAGCAACAGTCAGCATGACACTGAAAAGTAGTATATAAACCTTATCTAGAGATCAATAAAAGGAAATTAAAAGTAGCTAGAAAAAGCTAAAGCACCCACCTTCACATTCAAACCACCAGCAAGGATGACACATAGATGACTCATCCAACTAGAAGATGTTAACTTTAGCCATCTATATAAGCTTATAAATCTCATCATCCATAACACATTACCTAGCAACTTCAATTCAGCATTCAACTTCAATTGAATAGCATCAAGGCAACCAAACCACAGTTAAAATATGGATTCAAGATTATCGGGAGGAGTCATGGGAATTCCGATGACATCAACAAGGAGACTACTTCTTTCTAAACCTTACGAACCCAATTATCCTCTTTCTACTTCCAAAGCCAATGCCGTAAAAAGAAAAGGCAGTTTTGCAGTCTCGATTAAAAATCATGGTAATTGTCCCATGTATACTGATATATATATATATATATATATATATATATGATGACAACAAATACTAAACGGTTCTATTTCTCTCCCTCGATCTAACATATATGGTTTTTGTTTTTGTAATTGCAGTGAGCTTAGTACCCAAACTAACGGAAACTTTGATACAAAAGTTGAGTTATGGTGCCAAAATCCTACCAATTGGCCGCGATGCAAAAATCATTAGGAAAAGTTTCAATACCAAGGATAGTGAGAAGTTGTTGCATGCCACCCGATGTTGCATATACACTACAGCAGGTGCAATTGCAGGCATCCTCTTCATGACTACCGAAAGGGTTGGATTCTGCAGTGACAGATCCCTCAAAACGTATTCTACAACAGGGGAGTTGTTAAAGTTCCAATATAAGGTAAAATTCCTTCAAAGAATATATTTAAATGATCTCATGCCGTCATGCGTGTACCTTTGTTTTGATTTTAATGTAGTATCTTTGACATAACTGTATTTGTTTAGGTATCAATCCCGTTGGAAAAGATAAAAGGAGTAGGCGAGAGCATGAACATAAAGAGGCCGTCGAACAAGTATGTGGAATTAGTAACCATGGATGATTTCAGCTTCTGGTTTATGGGCTTTCCGAATTACAGGAAAACACTAAGACATCTTCACAGGACAATCAGTCCAGAATGCTTAAGCAATAGATGTTGAAAATTGGTCCTCAATTTCCTTGTAATTTTTAAATAGATAAGATTATGTAGTATGGTTAAGTTCACTAATGGGAGCATGTATATATATAGAGGAGAGACCATGGGAATGACTCATTCCGGTTCTATTCGCTCTTGTGTGTTCAATTGAAACTTCAATTCGTTCTCGATCATTCTCTCAGAGCTTATATATAGCATATGTTGGTGGATTTTGTGAAATTGACGATGATAAATTACTAATACACTGGTGAAACTTTAAACATGACATACATATTTACGCATTCATACACATATTTAACATGTTACAGTTAATATAAGGAATTAATCTTCATACAACATCAGCTCTATCTGTCGGTTCTCTGTCATTTTTTGTCCAATATATATATACATATATATAGTGTTTCTTCATCTTGATTCTGAAAATAGAACTCTAATATTTCCAGAACTTTAGAATTTTGAATCATCATGTATTCATTGCTGTATTTGTACTCACAGTACATCATTTGCAACATGCGCAACTTGGACTTGCGCGTGTCCGTTAGAAATCTCCATTTGGATGATGTATCAATGGAGCACTTGGATAGAAATATGAATCATGTAAGAAACACTTTCGAAAAGTAAAATTTCGACCATTTTGACAGCACTCGGTTTCATGAAATTCACTTTGGTATAATTCAATTGCCTACTCTAGTTTCTAGGCAAAAAAACGAGAGTCACAACAAGCAAATGTCACCAAAGGCAAGATCGAATCTTCTAAATTTAGAAGTTGATCATCAAAATGTCACCAAAGGCACTCACATACAAATCATTGCCATCGAAGGCACATATGTACGCTGGTCACACTGATCAATGCCACAAGGCATTGATTTAATCCATGCCATTAAAGACTCTTTGGTGCCTCAACAATCAAGACAAGTGTTGGTGTGACTGCCATATTGCAGTTTGACTCTGCTTAATCACAATATTAACCATTGTGTTGATTTGATATCTGGGATTTTGTAAGTAAACTTAACCTAGCTAGATTCAACTATTTGACTAATTAACTTTTTTTTTTTTGAAGAGGTATCCCAGACCACATTGGGCCCAAACTAATCCTTGGCAATTTTGGGCCGAAGCCCGACTGCTAAAGCATGCAGCCCGGGGTCGAAGCCCCCGTACCTCCAGAATGCGTCCCCCAGGGCTCGAACTCGGGTTCACCACTATGTAGTGCCCAAGTCTTACCACTAGGCTAACACTCATTTGGTTTGACTAATTAACTTTGACCGAGATTGTTTTGCAATCCATTGTTATATCAATTTTTAAATTTGTGGTTGTTGTTTTTGCATTGCTTGTCGGTGAATAGTTGTTGAAGGATTGTCGAATACACACTTCTCTATTATCAATAAAGGAAAAAGTATGCAGAAGAAGAGGAGGCACCAACAATCTCTATTGTGCCTGCAAGTCAAAATTGGCGAATCTATTCAACCGGTGGACTCTATTTTATCCCCTCACAATATTCAAACCACACGAATCAATGACACATAAATGACTCATTCTAGTAAAAAGTTGTTGGCTTATGCCATTTTTAGGGCTTACGAATGCCATGATCAAGAACAGATTACACCCTCGTTTCCTGACCCGGGTTAAAAGTTCAATTATGCAATATCATCAAGCTTAAAATATGGATTACAGGCTATGGAACATGTCATGGGAATTCCAACCATATCAACAAAGTTAACCACAAGGCCTGTGGCTTAGTGGTTAAGGCTTGTGAGGGATGTGGCATGTAACCCATCTACCCATGGTTCAAAATCCAGGTGTTAACAAACTTGTTGCTACTGGGGATTTTCTCAGGGTTGCATCTAGCAGTCAAGCATTGCCGGGATTAGTCTAGGCCACAGTCTAGGATACCCTTACGGAAAAAACTATATCAACAAAGCCACTGCTTTTGTCTAAACACTATCCACCTCCTTACCCTCTTTCTACTTCTTCCAAAATAAACAGCAAAGAAGGAAAGTGGAGTTTTGCAATTCAGTTAAAAATCATGGTATCTCATCCTGATACTCCAACTAAAAGGTTTATGTCTCTCATCCTTGATCTAATTTAAGACCGCTTTCGATTTTATAATTGCAGTGAGCCTAGGACCCAAACCGATAGGAATTAGTATTTTAAACTTGGTTTTCTTTATAGGACAGATGGGTATACCATATATATTGAATTATTATGTATGTCTCATGATATTTGCAGGATCAAATATTTGAGGAGACAAGAGATTTTGTTTTGCTTTGAATTTGGTAATTTGCCTTTTGCTTTTTGGCTTTGGAGGGGCATTTCCCTTCTCCACTTAATTGCATTATTCAATTAGACTCCTATTTTTATACTACTCAAAGAGACATAGGAAACATCCATTATTAATTCTAATTAAGTAGACTTATTTAATTATATATAAATCTAGACTGTTCCTAGAAAACCAATGAACTTTTAAAAATATTTCGATATCCATGACATGTATATCTTGGTGCTACAAACATAAAAGAAAAAATCTAAAACATCTCATATCCCTAACCATGGACTAGATTATAAGATAAAAAAGCCACTTTCCCAACACTATACACCTAAATTAAGAAAAGCATAATAATAAAGGATCTTGCTGATGTAAGTTGCATGTGATTTGTTGGATGTCGATTGTAATATGCTTTTTTCTAACAACTGTTCGTTACTAATTAATGGAAATCTATGAAAGGAACAGTCATCACGACACGAAAAAGAAGATATTATAAACCATATCAAGAGAATCGAAATCAATAAAAGAAAAGGCAGACATAAAATCTTGAGGTACCGACCTTCTCAATTGTGCCGACAAATCAAAAGGAGCGATTCTATTCGATCAGGCTAATATTTTATGCCCCCACATTTCAAGCTACCAGCAAAGATGACACATAGATGACACATCCAACTAAAGGGTGTTGACTTGAATCATCTTTATAAGCTTATAAATATCAGCAACTTCATCATTTAGCCTATATACCATCTATATAGGCAACCAAATCACACACAGCAACTCGACGTCAAAATATGGACACCAGATTATCAGACTGTGTCATGGGCATTCCGATGATATCAACAAGGGGACTACTTCTTTCTTCTAAACCTTATGAACCCCATTTTCCTCTTTCTAATTCCAAAAGCAACAACATAGAAAGAAAAGGCAGTTTTGCAGTCTCGATTAGAAATCATGGTAATTAATTCTCCCACACTGATACAATGACAACAAATGCCGAAAAGTTTCTATATGTTTCTGTCCCTCAATTGATCTAACAGTGTTTTTTTTTTTTGTAATTGCAGTGAGTTTAGTACCCAAACTAATTGAAACTGTGAAACACAAATTGAGTTATGGTGCCAAAATCCTACCACTTGGCCGCGATGCAAAAATCTTCAAGAAAAGTTTCAGTACCACGGACAGTGAGAAGTTGTTGCATGCCACCCGATGTTACCTATACACTACAGCTGGTGCGATTGCGGGCATCCTGTTCATGACTAGTGAAAGGGTTGGATTTTGCAGTGAGAGATCCCTCCAAACGTATTCTACAACAGGGGAGCTGTTAAAGTTCCAATATAAGGTAAAATCCCTCCAAATTAAGTATATGTTTACATGATCTCAAGCACGCGCCTTTGTTTTGATTTTAACGTAGTATATTGACATAATTGTTTTTGTATAGGTATCAATCCCGTTGGAAAAGATAAAAGGAGTAGGCGAGAGCATGAACACAAAGAGGCCGTCGAACAAGTATGTGGAATTAGTAACCATGGATGATTTCAGCTTCTGGTTTATGGGCTTTCCGAATTACAACAGAACTCTAAGACACCTTCATAGGACAATCAGTCCAGATTGCTTAAGCAACTGATGTAGAACATTAGCCCATGATTCCATGTAAATTTCAAATAGACAACATTTTTTTGTACCGTTACGTTCACCAATGGAAACATGTATATTTTGTTGATAGAGGAGAGACAATGAAAATGACTCGTTTCCCATCTTAATTCGGGTTTTAATCGTTCAAACTTCAAGACTCATTTCCTATATTTTGCTTGTGTATTATTATTTGAAACTTTAGTTCATTCCATCAAAGGGTATGATCAGTAACCTATTAAAGGCCCTTTCACTACTTAGATGATGAGTTTGCTCATCTTGCACATGTATTTTTATATACCTTTTTCAAATTTCTGTGCACTACCAACTAATGCATATCTATGAAAGGAGTAGTCAGCATGACAAGGAAAAGTAAATGACCTTATTGAAAGGAATGAAGGCAAAATATCCCAAAAAAGAGGAAGCACCAACCATCTCAATTGGGCTCACTAGTCAAAACTGGTAAGATGTTTGTATACCTCCTACCTCACGTCACCAGCCTCCACCGCCGTTGTTCATGTCGCCCGTTTCCACTGCCGTTCACGCCCCCTGCCTCACTCCCTCTACCTCACTTCCATCTCCATCGTCGCAGCTACAAGCACCGCCGCCGACGAAAAACCACCACCGTCGCTACAACCATCCTCTACAATCGCCGCCACGATGAAAAACCACCACTCCGTCGCAGCTACAACCACTGAGATCTGTGATGTGACGAAATGGTAAGTCGATTTCATCCAGATTTGTGAAATCAAATCGATTTGGGGGTGTAGATTCGAATGCCTTTGATTAGGTCATTTAGCGGTGGTCGCATCTGAAGGTGGCTAGCGGTGGTGGTGGTCGGAATTGGTGGTTGTGGTGTTGGTGGGTTGAAGGTGGTGGTGGGTAATTGAAGGTGGTGGTGGTGGTACTTAGTGGGTTAAAGGTGGTGGTGGTCAGATTTGGTGGTGGATGTTGGTGTTGGTGTTGGTGGGTTAACGGTGGTGGTGGTCGGATCTGGTGGTGGGTGGTGTTGGTGGGTTGAAGGTGGTGGTGGGTGGTTATTGAAGAAGATGAAAATCAATTAAAAAAGAGTAAAATACATTTTTGGTCCCTGTGGTTTGACAAAAGTCTCACTTTTGGTCCCTACAGTTTAAAAAATACACATTAGCCACTACAATATGCGATTTGGTCCAATTTTGGTCCCTCTGACGAACTGCCGTTAAAAGGGTCCGTTAAGCCAGGGGTATTTTTGTCTTTTTGTCATTTTGTTTTATTTTTCCAATAAAAAAATAAACCTCAGGGACCAAATATGAAATTACCCTAAATGGGATTCATCCTCAATAAAAACCTGATACTAAAAACCCTAAATCAAATGGAAGAATTAAACCAACCACCACCCTACCTCCACCCCCGCCTACCACCTCCATCCGCCGTCTACCACCACCATCTGCCGTCTACCACCACCATCCACCTCCTCCCGTCGCCTACCACCACCATCCACCTCCTCCCGCCGCCTCCACCGGAGCCGACCTCCAACACACTCCTCTACCGTCGCATTACCACCACCAGCCACCTCCACCGTCGCCGACCTCCAACACATACCTCTACCGTCGCATTACCACCACCAGCCGCCTCCACCGTCGCCGACCTCCAGCACCCACCTATACCGTCGCCTTACCACCACCAGCCACCTCTACCGCCGCCAACCTCCAACACCCACCTCCATCGTCGCCTGATGTAACCCAGATCTGTCTATCTCCACCGCTGTTCCACCGCAGCCGACCACCACCAGCACCTCGATGTAACCCAGATCTGTCTATCTCCGCCCCTGTTCCTCCGCCGTCGCCATTCCGCCGCTGCCAAGAGACAGATGACCAGATTCCAGATCTGAATCCATCCATGAGATGACCAAATCGAGATTTGTAAATATATCAGAGTACGTATACTTGTTTATGTATGAAGTAAAAGAATCCATATTTTTATGTGGTTTCCATGTAATTTGTTTAGGTTTTTGATTTCATGATTGGGTTTGTATGAATTTTTGAATGTTTCTGGGTTCATATGAACTTGCCTGGGTTTCAATGAATTTTTGAATGTTTATTGGTTCATATTAAGATGATGTTAGGTTGAAGATGATGGATTTTTGTTGGATTTTCAGGTTTGATTTAGATTTTGAAGTTTGATTTAGATTTTGAGAGTTTACATCACATATTTGGGTTTGATGTGGTTCTAGGCTTTGATTTGGTTTACATTATAATTTTTGTTTCAATTTTGATTTGATATGGAATAATTCCTCCATTGTTCTTGATCTACAAATCAAATAACATGAATATTCAAAGACAGAATAGAATAAAGCAATTTAAAATTGTTAAAATAAAAAAAAAAAGTAAAAGGACAATAATACCCTTTATGTAACGGCTCTACTTTAACGGCTGTTAGTCAGAGGGACCAAAATTGGACCAAATCGCATATTGTAGTGGCTAATGTGTATTTTTTAAACTGTAGGGACCAAAAGTGAGACTTTTGTCAAACCACAGGGACCAAAAAATGTATTTTACTCATTAAAAAAATAAACAAAAATTGGAAAGTATTAAAAGACGAAAATACTCCTGCTTTAACGGAGCTTTTTAACAGACGTTAGGGCAAGGGATCATCATCGTAACGAAAATCAAATCACAGGGACCTTCTTCATGAAAATTAGGGTTCAGGACCTCCATCGTAATTTGACCCAAACCACAGAGACCAAATCTATAATTTACTCTTGTTTCTAATAAGGTCAAAAAAAATGTAAGCATTAATTAAATAAATATATCTTTTAAATATGTTTATCAAAAAAAGTATATTTATCTAATTATTTAGTTTTTACAATTTGCGCCTAAAATTTACCATTTCTATTGAGTTGTAAATTAAGTTAAACGAACTTATAATACCATTAATGGAAAAATCTTTATTGGATAAATTTGATCCACCAAAGGGCTTATAATTGTTGTAAATTTCCATATTACCCCTCGATAAATAATTTTTAAACAATTTACCATGATGCTACATAATTATGCACCCGACTAAAATATAAAATGTATTTTTATACTAGGTAGCAACACAATGCACTTTTTGTAAAGTTTTTGTTTAATCCTATCTTGCTCGGGATAGATTTAATATTGTGGGATATATGCATAACATAATTCTTTTTGTACCTGATACGAATTTGGAGGAAAGTGATACCAGATTTAAGTCAAACACTACTGTATGACTTTTGCCTACGAACTTCTCTTTTGTCGTTAAGTGAATGATTCGTCACAAAAAGTTAGTGTGTAAATTTTTGGTGGATAATTCAAATTAGTAATAGATTACCCAGATATTCTCTAGGTGATGTGTTGGTCATGTTTTCTCGAAAAAGCATCGGATTCTACCAAACCATTTGTACTTTTTTCTAGGTAATTCATCCGTAATCACTGACATAAATTTTCTAAGTAAACTTTATGGTTAAAAGTCATTTGTGTTTGTAGTAAAATGAATGTCAGTTGAGGAATAATTTGTGGGTAATCAGGAGCAAACACATGTGGTAGGATGGATATGTGAAAACGACACTCTTGTTCACATTGCCTTGTTGTCATGGTGCTCATGCCTAACAACATTGAAGACATGAGTCGCCAATTAAAACCAAAAACACGTCGCCAATAAAAAGTTAAACAAGAAAATCAATTTATAGAGATTAATATCACATCATACAAAATTTGTAAGAAAAAAATAAAAAAGCTACTGGATAAATGAAATCTAAAAAACTACAGGATCAAATTGTAGGAAAAAACATTACTTAGAGCAAAAAAACATTAAAATCGAAAACCCTAGATAAGTAGTAGATTTTGAAAAAGATTAAATATTTTAACCATTACTTAGAGCAAAAAACATTAAAATCGAAATAATTTCAAATTTGTTATTTATCCAAAAATTTCATCATTGGCGCCTTTTTGAAATTTTCATCAATGGCGCCATTTCGAAAATTTTCAAATTAATGGTTAAGTTGACTGAAAAAGAAATCGTAGATCAAAACAATTTAAAAAAATATCTTTTATTCAAAAAAAGATTCAATGGCGCCTCTTCAAAAGGGTAATTTTGTCTTTCAACAAGCATAACGTTACAATCTCAATGTTTGTATATATACATAACTTGTGTCTCAACGGATTTCACATGGTAAAACATATAGAGAAACGCCTTTTAGAGAACGCCTACGTCAAGAAAATGAGTAAAAAAGTTGATATCTTTGCTTCACCAAAACAACCTTCCCTTTTTCCGATGACGATTGAATGCCCAAATATCTCCAAGGAAGATTACAATTTCTTTTACCAATACGAGCGGCGACTATTCACTTTCTTGATTGTATTTTTACATCGAGAGATTGTTGAGTCGATACGCGTGTTGGGTTTCCTTATATGGCTAGAGAGAGAAGGATATACCTCTAAGAATCTTGTTCGATCAATGGTTGATTCATTATCCTTGAGCACCATTCCTATGGTCGTTGATGAGGTGGTTGCTTGTTTAAAATGCATAGAGAAAAAAGGAAATAATTTCCTACTTGAGGGAAGCAATATGAAATATGGTATTTCATTGCTTAATAGTCTCTTGGATCGCAAGAAAATTTGCCTAAAGGAGTTCCATGACAATAGAGATTGGATTCCCAATGAGGTGTCTCAAATAGCAAACCATGTTTATGGTAAGGCATTAAAAGACATTTTGAAGCAGTTTATCAAGTGTGGCACGCCATTAACTATGGTCTCCCCTAAGGAGGTTATTATTGGAGTTGGTAGTGGAAAATCTGAACACTTAGCCCATCTTTTTCCTAATCCTTCTTGTGAGTTAAATAAATATCTTGGATTTCGTCCTGGATTAGGGTCCACGACACACCAAGATTGTCCAGTTGCTGCTTACGAAAGAGCAAATGGTGCTTTGCTAACCTCAATGTCAGATTTCAGACAACATAAGGATTTATTTTTAATTCTCCACCGATCAAAAGAGACCTAGAATATGAAATACCCGTAGATGATCGAACCATATTTCTTACCTTTTCAAAAGGATATCCCATTTCTGAAAGTGAAGTCAAAGATTACTTTACAAGGTATAGATATATATGTCTATTTAGAAAAGATTTTATGAAATATATATATGAGCTTAGATAATAATTGTGAATTTGCGTATCATATATGTTCATTATCTCATTTTTTTATTTGATTAGAAACTTTGGGGATTTTATCAAGGCGATTCACATGCAAGATGTAGGACCAGAAGAACAACCCTTGTACGCTCGAATTGTTGCTTGCTCACCCTCGATGGTAAACACAATCGTGGGAAGAGATGGTCCCAATGGAAAATCAAAGTACAATATAAATGGGAAACATGTCTGGGTGCGGAAGTATGTGAAGAAGAAACCAATTAAGTTATCACTAACACAACCAACCAATAGTGATCAGGTCACAATGCCACAACTTTAATTAGACTTGATGGGTGTAAATGATAATTATATATGTTATCCAATGTTGTTACAAGGGTAATTATGTTATCCAGTGTTGTCATCGGAAGGTCTTAAAGAAAACTAGTTGTATCGATTGTGAGGAATAGTCAGTAACGAAATCTGGATGTCTCTGAAAGGCGTGTAACACTTTCAGATCGAATCAATTCGGTGGTTCTCCCGAATTATTCAATCGGATACAATTCAGAGAATTTGGAATTCGATGTATGTGTGTTAGAGATTTTCGTGAACCAGAAGAAGGAAAAACGATGACCAAATTGAAATCTTAACTGGGAATAACAGATAACTGCCGAAAGGCAGTTTTCCCTGTTATTCAAACCGGGTCAAAAACCGGGTCAATTCAGGTCCAAATTCCGAAAATTAATTTTTCCAGCCAGGGGCTCTGCCCCTTGGACCCCGCCAGGGGCTGCCGCCCCTTGGACCCCGCTACCGGGGGCGCTGCCCCCGGACCCCCGTTCATTAGGGGCTTCGCCCCTAATATCATAATAAATTCAAGTAGGTGTGCACTCCGCACCGCCAAGCCTAAATGATGTTTATTATGATGAAATTGGTCAAACTAGTTAATCCAATTACACTAAAATGTCCAACATCGATTGTCAATGAGGAAATATTGTTTTTTTACCTATTAGTTTTTCTTTGTGGGTTTCTGCTCTTCGTTCTTTTATCCTACTTGATGAGTTTGTGTTTCAAACTAGTCTTCTTAATATGTTTTCATGACTTCTGAAAATTATATCTCATAATCCCACATTTCCACAACCATATATATCACTCATACTTCATTTTGGCAAAAACTAGCATTAAAGGATTCAGATGTTATATCAAAACTCATCAAATCCTTTTCTTAAAACAAATAAAAAATGTAACCGAAGGGTCAAATGATCAAGGGAACAAGTATGATTGGCCAGCTTTCTAGATAAGTAAAAGATTTAGAAAAAAAATCAAAAATGTTAACTTGCAAAAAACCCTTAATAGAAACAATTTCAAAATTTATTGGTTATTCAAAAATTTCATAGATCATGCCTCTTTGAAACCCAAGATTAGATAAATACACATCATCTAAAGTAAATATAAAATTTAAGAAAATAAATTTAAAATATATAAAAATTTAATATTTTATCATTTCATTGGTTGAATAGGATAACACATCTAAATTTGGAATAACATACTTTTGTCTAGATTTAACTACTTTGGATTTTGACCGTTGCCTTGACTAAAACCATGCATAGAAATAGGGGAGTGATATTGCCACTACTCAGTTTACTTCTTCCACAGCAACACTTAGGCTATGTTTGGCAAGCGTAGCTTATAAGCAACACTTAGGCTATGTTTGGCAAGCGTAGCTTATAAGCTAGCTGGTAGCTGATAAGCTAGCGGATAGCTGATAAGCTAGCTGTTGATTGATAAGCTTGCTAGTAGCTGATAAGCTAGCTGTTGAACAAATTATGTTTGGCAAAAACTAGCTTATGAATATGTAAAATGACCAAAAAGAGTATATTTGAATTTAATAATTAATATTAATAAGGGTATAATTGGAAAAAGCTACAATAAGCTCCTCATAAGCTACTCAAAGTAGCGTTTCAAAAAGCTAGCTTATAAGCTAGCTGATAAGCTAGCTTCCTGGTACATGTTTGGATGGACTAGCTTATAAGCTAGCTTATCAGCTAGCTTATAAGCTAGCTTATGCTTGCCAAACAAAGCCTTAAGCATTTTACCTTTTTACCCCTTTTTTCTCCACGGGCTAAATTAGAATGAACCCCACCCCCACTCACAATGTAAAAACATTTACATTTAGGCCCCCTTAAATTTATTTATAAATACATTTTATATCTTTTAGTTGTTTATTTTTCATTTTTGATTTTAATAATATTAACATATATAATTATAGATTACCTAAAATACATTAATAAAAAAGCTTTTTAATTCTAACAAGTTATATCATTATTATCGTCTCGTCGATACGTTCGAAATGAACCCAAAATTGAATATTTTTGGATTTTATTATCTTAATGAAATTGTTAATATAATTAAATTGTATTATATAATTCTTTTTTGAAGAAACAGTTTCATATTTTGGTGTTTTTACGTAATTTTTTTTAATGTCATTTTCTTTTAAAAAAATTGATTTAACAACATATAGGTCCTATAACGTATTTGTTAATATCGATATATTATATATATACTAGACATGTAGGCACAGGATGCGGTGCAAAACATCTTAAACTATTGAGTACTTAAATAAATAATCTTGTTTAGTGTCAAGTGGAGGATATCAAGAGCGTTTTTTTGGTTTTTTGGTTGGTTTTGATGCACGTTTTTTGGTTGATGGGGTCCCAAACAAATATTTACTAGGGGGAGCTAACCTATAAAGATTAAAAAAATATGATTTTATCTAAGATTTTTCCTAATTTTTTCTTTTAGTGGGGAAAGGGCCCCCCATTACTTGTATGTTAAATCTGTCTATGTTCGTGTCAGTTTTATTATTTATCACTCGATTCCAATTATCTATTACTCAGATTCCAAAAAATATTAACGTAAAATATACCAAAATATGAAACAATTTCGTCAAAAAAAGGAATTCTATAATATAATTTAATCATTTTAAACAATTTTATTATGTATAATAAGATAATAAAACCCAAAAATATTCAATTTTGGGTTCATTTCGAACGTATCGACGAAACGATAATAATGATGTAACTTGTTAGAATTAAAAAGTTTTTATTAATGTATTTTAGTTAATCTATAAATTATATATGTTAATATTATTAAAATCAAAAATGAAAAATAAATAACTAAAAGGTATAAAATGTACTTATAAATAAATCTAAAAGGGGTTTAAATGTAAATGTTTTTACATTGTGGGTGGGCGTGGGGTTTAGCCGTAGAGAAAAAGGGGTAAAAATGTAATTTTATTAGTATTTATGTGGAAGAAGTAAATTGAGCCGTGGCAATATCACTCTCCATAGAAATAATTTGAACTTTGAAGAAATGAAATCAAACATAAAAATGATTTCAATTTTCAAATCACATGGCAACAATTCAAATATTTAATCGGTTAAATCTTAAATTGTAAAAAACTAATTTCTTAAAGCATTTTAAAAACTTTTTAGGCAACAAATTCAAATGATAAGCATATTTAAAACTAGAGGAAATCGTCGAAAATGGTAACATTAATGTGGAAAAAATTCAATCAAGGGGTTAGAGCATCTCTCGCAGTTTTTAAAAAAAAAAATTTAATTAGAGAATCAAAGTTTAAAAATCTTTATGATAAAAATCTTATTAACCTTAACAGATTCTTCATTTTGAAGATAGCATCATTACTTATATTATTAAAATATTACATATATCTAATAGAATATATTATTTCTTTCTCCTAAATATTTTATTTCAAGAATTCTAATTGGTGAAAAATAATAAAAAATCATTTCTCTCTCATAGTAATCATTTTTGGAGATTATTAGAGGGTTCTCCAAATTTGGAGAAAGTTTTGAGGAATCTATTAGAGTCAATTTTTGTACAAACTCTCTATTTTATCCATTTTAGAGAAGTTGTTGGAGATGCTCTTCATTAGGTCTCTTTTTTGAGAAATTAAAATGTATAATTCTTTTAAGACACAAAAAAATGTACGTTTTCTTGATTGAGTTTTTTTAACATTTATATTATTTTTTTCGACAATCTACACTTAAAATTATTATACTTTTATTTGATAGGCTTTTTTACAATTTGCAGTAAAGTTTACTATTTTTTAAGTTCGTTGATTGTTACAAAGTGCAGATTGTAAAAATTAAATAAATATATTTTTTAATATGTTTATATAATACTATATTTATTTAGTCCTATTCCCTTGTTAACCATATGTTTCTTGTTAACTGTGTTAACCTCCCACATCCGTTGATCAGAATTAATAAACGGTCCAGATTAATTAATTATTAAATAATATTTAATTCTAAAATAAATGTGAAAAGGATGTGTACATTTGTGCAAGGGGTAAAAAGGGAACAAAAATATCCAAAATTAAATCGTGGACGAAGCCTACAATAGAAGGTATAGATTTTCTAGGGATTTTGAAATTCAAATTCTTCAATCCCCACAAAATCGCCGCCATCATCCTACCATCACCATCGTCCATGACAACCGCCGGACAACAGTCGGACAACCATCGTCCAGACAACCGACGGGCATCCGTCGTCCAGACAACCTTCGGACCGCCATCATCCGACCATCGCCAGACAGCTGCCGCCTTCATGCTACCATCGCCGGTCAACCGCCGCCATCGTCCTACCATCTTCGGACAGCTGCCTTCATGCTATACTCAGTGAACACAAGTGCAACCGCCGCTGCCTTCCTCCTTTATCCGGTGAACACAAGTGCAACTGCCGTTGCCTTCCTCCTCCACCCCCTGTAGACACATGTGTAATTGCCGCCGCATTTTTCCTCCACCCTCCGAACACATATGCACCATATGAACACATGTGCACAGTCGCTCTTCCATCATATGAACACATGTGCACAGTCACTCATCCATCCTATAAACACATGTGCATAGTCGCCTCCTTCTTCATCCATTCCGTGAACACATGTACACCGTTGCATGCAGGCGATGCAGACGATGAATCGCGCTGGAGAACGTGGAGCGGTGGCTCGATACGGAGACGATGTTTACGATGACGGCGCTCGGCGGCGGTTTCCATGGCGGAGGATTGGAGGTTGAGATTGGAGGTGGTGGTAGGATTGGAGGTGGAGGCGGCTGCTATGGTGGTTCTATTCCAAAAAGAAAACGTCAACAATGATAATAATCACTCCCAAGATAATAGCATAACTTCCCTTATTTAAATTATCTAATCAAAATACCAAAAATACCCTTAATTACATATCATCCAAAAACAACACACCAACTAAATCTCTTGATTCCTATTGGCTAATCAAAGTTAACAAAGTTAACAAGAAACATATGGTTAACAAGGGAATAGGACTCTATTTAAATGTGTTTATCATTTAAACGCATATTAATTTTTTTGTCTGATTTGAAATTATTACTCAATTATTTTAAACGGTTACAATATTTAAATTGTTGTCGTGTACTTGAAATTATGTCGACTTAAGATTTCAATTTTTTGAAATTGTTTCTATATATGATTTTGATTTCAATTTTTTTTATTTTAATCGAATATGAAGAAAAAAAAATAAGAGCATCGATAGTGATGGAACCTTCAAAAACTTCACTTACCATATTTTTTTCTACCACGTCATTGTCATCTCAACAAACCAAGAACCTCCTTAAAACTCTACAATGGAGGTTATTACAAAAACCTAACTTCCATCTACTTATTTATAGTATAATTTTTATTTATTTAAACTATTGTATAACAGAAAAGAAAACTTTTACAAGAACATGAGTTCTTGTTCAAGCATCTGGGTTTCAATAAGAACCTGTGACTGGGTTAGAACCTATGTCTCACAGTGGAGGTTCTTGTAAAAAGCCCATAAAGAACCTCAAGGAAAACCTCCATTATGAATGCTCTAAATGGAAGGGGGAAAATAGATGGAAACAATTTCAAAAAATTGAAATCTTATTTAGAAATAATTTCACAAAAATTGAAACAATTTCATATATAGAAACAAGTTAATTTTTTAAATAAATGGTTCTTTAATATGAAGAGAAAAGAAAAAGGAAATAAATAGAAGGAAAATAAAGGAAGGAAAAATAAGTTCTTTATTTGTGTTCTTAAAAAAATAGATTTTTTTTCTATGTTCTTAGATAGAAGGGGGAAAAATGAAATATTTCGTTTTTATAAATATATCGTGGTAATTATTCGTTAGTTTAATGCCGATGTGCCTTCCAAAAAAAACGTAGTTTCTAATTTTAGTATTTTTTTTAAATAGTTCTAAATTCTACTTTCTTGTTTTTTTGGAGGAAAACCTTTCAAAAAAAACTCATTATTATTTTCATTATGTTTCTTTATTTTTTTCCTAAAATTATTTCAAGTTAATTTCCTCTCATTTTTTCCCTTTTCTTTTATCCCTGGTAAAATTAGTTTCAAGAACAAAATGTTAAAATCCAAATAGCCGAATCTGGTCAGGTTTTCAAAGACACAGTAGTCGACAAAACTTTTGAATAACAAAATTTTTTGATCTTGTTTCTCTTAAGTGCAAATTGCAAGATAAAAAAATAAAATATAGAGTAAATTACATATTTGGTGTCTGTGGTTCTGGTTTATACTTAATTACACTATTGGTCCTTACTTTAAAATAATTATGGATTTGGTCCATGTGGTTTACATTAGATTTCACTATTGGTCCTCAAACCCTAACTTCATGTAAAATCAATGTGTAAAACATAGAGACCAATAGTGCAATATAGTGTAAACCACAAGGACCTATAATGCAATATAGTGTAAATCATAGGGACTAATAGTGCAATATAATGTAAACCATAAAGACTATTTCTGTAATTATTTTAAAGTAGGGACCAATAGTGCAATTATGTGTAAACCACAGGGACCAAATATGTAATTTACTCTAAAACATATATATAGAGGGAAGTTATTATATAAAATATGTTTATCAAATAAAAGTATATTATATAAAATAGTTTCGTTCTTTTTTGTTTCACTGGGAACCGGTGAAAGGACCGGTTCAATTGTAACCAGTTTTATGGCATTTTAAGAACCGGATTGAACCAGCCGATTTAGTGATTGAATCAGTCAATCAGACTTTATTTGATGAGTTTTTATTGCTCCAGGTTTGTAATTAAATTATAGCCTTCAGATTAATTAGATACCCAAATACTTCCAAACACCATTTGACGAACCAGAGCTTAAACCTAATTTTCAAGCATTGTAACTTCATTATTTACTAGTTGACTCCTCTTGGTAGCCTCTCTTCCACCTTTGATGTTCTTTTTTCTATGAGTTTTCATGTAAATGTTTATTGCTATATAAATTTCCATCATATGTTGAAGATCTGGTTTATGTTTCGCATAAGAACCGATTGCACGTAGTCGTTTAAGTGCATTTGAATTTGATCATAGGATTGTTGCATTTTTTGCCCATTCGACTTTGATGTTATGTTGGAGCCTTGATTAGTATTTACTCGTAATAACACGCGAAATGGCCGTAAAATATGCAAAAAGAAAATGAGATATGCATTATAGTTTGAAGTTCCACTGAATGGAATATATGCTCTCCGCTCAGATGGACTATTTGAAGTTTCACTTAATAGCACACAAACAAAAGATGGGAACGAAATTAACCGATCCTCGAAGTTTGAACAAATAAAACCTGAATCGAGTCAAAAAGCGGTTTCCTTCCTCTTCGTATATATTAGAAAACAAGAACCCGCCGGCTAACTTCTTGGCATTGTCTCTCCTCTATCAATAAGTATATATATACACATGCTCCCATTAGTAAAAATAAAGTTGTCTATTTTACATTTACAGTCTGGAATGATTTAAGGTGTCTTAGAGTTCTCCTGTAATTCGGAAAGCCCAAAAACCAGAAGCTAAAATCGTCCATGGTTACTAATTCCACATACTTGTTCGACGGCCTCTTCATGTTCGTGCTCTCGCCTACTCCTTTTATCTTTCCCAACGGGATCGACACCTACAAAAACAAATATATGTCAAGATACTACTCAAAAACCAAAACAACCATTACAAGACGTATATATATATATATATGTACATACTTTGGAGGAATTTTACCTTATATTGGAACTTTAACAGCTCCCCTGTTGTGGAATATGTTTGGAGGGATTTGTCACTGCAAAACCCAACCCTTTCAGTAGACATAAAGAGGATGCCTGCAATCGCACCCGCTGTAGTGTATATGTAGCACCGGGAGGCGTGCAACAACTTTTCGTTATCCGTGGTACTAAAAAATTTCCTAAAGATTTTTGCTTCGCGGCCGAGTGGTAGGACACCGTAACTCAACTTGTGTTTCACAATTTCAACTACTTTGGGTACTAAGCCAACTGCAATTAAAAAAAAAATGGGAAAACTTTGTTAGATTGATGTAGCTAGAGAAATAAATAGAACAGTTAGTTTTCATGGGTGTGACATGCACAATTAATTAATTACCATGATTCTTAATCTGGACTGCAAAACTGCTTTTTCTTTCTATGCCATAATTGGTTTTGGAAGTAGAAAGAGGATAATTGGGTTCATAAGGTTTAGAAAGAAGTAGTCCCCTTGTTGATATCATCGGAATTCCCATGACGCTGCCTGATAATCTCGTATCCATATTTTCACGTATGTCGGATTTGTTGTGGTTTAATTGGTTGGGTTGATGGTATATATGGAAGTTAAATGCTGAAAATTGCTTGCCTAATGGGTTATGGATCATGGTATTTATAGGCTTATAAAGATGGCTTAAATTAACACCATTTAGTTGGAGTGATCATCTATGTGTCATGGTGGTCTGAATGTGAGGACATAAATTAAAAGGCTGATTGATTCAGCCCTTTTCACTTGTCGGCACAATTGAGAAGGTCGACCTCAGCTTTTTCTGGATACTTCTCCTTTATTGATATATATATATATATATATATATATATGGGGTGGGTTCAAATGTGAACCACTTTTTGGTTGTGAACGTGAGGACAGCCGAGAGCGCGACACGTGGCGGATGACTGGGTGCCACGTCAGGTCCACGGCAGATGACTATGCGCGATTCATGGGAGGGCATTGAACTAAGGGGGGGGGACCACATTCAAAGCCGCCTTTATTGACCAGTCTCCGCCACGTGTCGCGCTCTCGGCTGTCCTCACGTTCACAACCAAAAAGTGGTTCACATTTGAACTTTCCTCTATATATAATATATGTCCTCTTGATGAGATTTATATATATGTACTTTTAGTGGCATGCTGACTGTTTTTTCATAGAATTCCATTTAATTGGTAGTCCACAGTTGATGTAAAAAAGCATATTATATACAATCAATATGACAAGAAGTCACATGCAAATTACATCAGAAAGATCAGGAAACTGAAATTGAAGTGGTGAAATGGCCTTTAATTATTTTGCTTTTCTGGATTGAGGTATAAAGTGGTGGGTGCTAGGGGTGCTTTTTATCTTACAATTCCTAGTTTATGGTCAAGGACAAGAAAGTTTTTGGATATTTTCTTCTCCATTTGTATCACCAAAAATACACCATGTCAGGGATACATAATGATTTATTATATCTCCTTATGTCTCATAAAGAAAACCAAATTCAAAATGCTAATGGAGTAATATATGGTCCTGAAAGAATAGTTCTGATTTGAAAATCATGATACAAAGTACTAGTCATGGGCCCACAGTATAACTGATGCAGCTGAGTTTGTGTAGACATGTGTTTAAATCCCATATGCACAACAATCGGTCAAGAATGTCCTGAGCTACGAGATTGTTCCTTGGTTTTTTCTTTTTTTGAGGTTTTACTTTGAACCTCCCTATATATATACATAGTTGCACGGTTTGTATTCTAATGATGGTTTGTAAATGAAAGTGCCTCTATATATATATATATCGTTTGGTTGAAACGAGAATTGTACCTATTTAAGAGGATATATAAGAAAACGGTTGAATTACATGTATACACTGACATCACCTGTAAACTGTAAAATCATATGTGATTCACGTGACTTTACCCTGCGCATTGAAGACATGACCAAAGTCGCATGCACACATTTATTTGAACGTTAATGTAAAATCACATGTGATTTTGCACGTGATTTGGCCGTTTTAGTATTCTCATAAATATTATAGGCATAGAAAGCAAAAATAATCAACTCTTCTCATCATTTTACTGATGGTTAGGACATGATCGGGACATGAAATAAAGCAAGATTGAGCAAATTCTGTCAATATATATTAAAGTGGTTGGGTCAATTGAAAAAGGTTGGTGTTCATCTTTTCTTTTTGGAGGGGAGGCAACTTTTCCTTCATGATATGATGTCCTTCCTTTCCAAGTCAAGTCACATGGAAGTTGGTTGACCTAGCTAAGCAAACTGATCTCTCTCTCTCTCTCTCTCTATATATATATATAGGGTTAAGTTCAAATGTGAACTCAATTTTGGTTGTAACGTGAGGATGAATCAAAACCACACATATTCGAATACGGTGGACGCAATCACGGAGGATTGACGTGATTCATGGGAGAGTGGAGATTATTAAATGAAGGGACCCGGTCAAAGCCGTCTTTATTGACCGGATGAGTGGCTGAGATTCGTCCTCGTGTTCACAACCAAAATTGAGTTCACATTTGAACTTTCCCCTCTCTCTCTCTCTCTCTCTCTATATATATATATATATGTTCAAATGTGAGCTCAATTTTGGGTGTGAACGTGAGGACCCACTAAAATCACGCCACATGCCAATATTCACTCTGAATATCATACATTATTCACTCTCTCTCTAAAATGGAATTTCTTTTGATTAATTAATAAATTGTAGTGTAAAGTATTAGCAATGGAAGCTTTAATTTCTTTTGATTTAAAGCCGATTCTGATCCCCAATTGTACATGATTAGATTTTAGAATCTTACTTTTCTGTTTCAATCTTTCATAGAACCTCAAACCGGCCATACCACACATGATCTAGCTACTCATGATGCAATGTACCAAAAAAGAATCCATTTCATGATTTTGGTTTATTCTAGTCAATCTTCTATCAATTATGATCAACTATTAACATTTAAGAAGCCTAGGAAAACTGCTGCTAAGGTTAAGTATCATTATTTTGTTTGGATCAAGATTCGTATTAAGAAAGGTTAACCTTTGGATGATGAATATTGCTGTGATTTGGCTGCCTTGCAGGTCTGCAATAACTTGTTCAATAAATGTAGTGATTCTGTATGCTAGCCTATGTTTGGCAAGCGTAGCTTATAAGCTAGCTGGTAGCTGATAAGCTAGCTGGTAGCTGGTAGCTGATAAGCTGTGTTGATTGATACGCTTGCTAGTATAAGCTAGCTTATGAACAAATTATGTTTGGCAAAAACTAGCTTATGAGTATGCAAAATGACCAAAAAGGGTATCTTTGAATTTAATAATTAATATTAATAGGGGTATAATTGGAAAAAACTACAATAAGCTCCTCATAAGCTACTCAAAGTAGCGTTTCAAAAAGCTAGCTTATAAGCTAGCTTCTGGTACATGTTTGGATGGAGTAGCTTATAAGCTAGCTTATTTTTGCCAAACACGGCCTTAAATGATCATTTGAAGGATGATGTGATTTGGATGATGACATTTATATATATAGGCATACAAAGATGGCAAAGATGAAAATATTTGGTTGGATGAGTCATCTATGTCTCATCATTACCGGTTGTTTGACATAATCACAAAAAATAAAGTAAGTTTGAGTGAATGATGTCGATCGATCGCCATTGAATTGACTTGAGAGCTCAACTGAGAAAGGGCGGTTGTTGGTTTAACTTTTCTTGGTCGGCAAGGGCGGGGGCCGGATGCATGCTTTTCCTTCATGATGTGGTTACTTTCCTAGTAATGTATTTGATGGTAATCAATTAATCAATGAATTATATATGGATGCATTAGGAAAAGCAGATTTGTAGTCTAGTGTCTTCATTGAACAATTGTCACATGGAAATTAGATAACCAAGCTAAGGAACCTGAAATAATTAAGTGGTATGAGAATGGCTTTAAAGTGGTGGCAAGGGGGAAGCTTTCTTATCTTTTAGGGGCCGTTTACTTGAACTTACCCGGTAAGTACTTACCGGGTCAATTTACCTTACGGGAAGAACATGAACATGACTACAATCTTACCCGGTAAGAGTGATAGCATGGACCGAAAGTCTTACCCGGGTAAGTGAGATTCACAACTCTTACCCGGTAAGAGCTTACCGGGTAAATTGTTGCATGCGATACCGTTTTAAGAGACTAAAATGTTGTACCATATGGTAGTTGATAGTGTTCAATTTTACCGGTAAGCACTTACCGGGTAAGTGTTCAAGTAAACGGCCCCTTAATTTCTATTCCACTGACCAGATCTTATTAGAGTTTCTTTTCCACTGTTTGTAGAATCCCATGCCATTCAATCATAATCACAAGAAATGAGACATGCATAATATACATCATGATGCAATAATAATATAAAATTTCTTTTGTGTGGATATTATTGTTTTCTGTTCAAGAGTGATATGTTTTTAATCCTTTTCTTGTTGGAGTTAATAACAAATCAGTAATTCAGTCAAGTTAGGTATGTATGTATATAGGTAGTTACCATTGAAGGGGTGTGATGGTTCACGAACCAACACAACCAGCCGAACCATTTGGGTTGGTTGGATAAGCACCGCTTCATGTTATATAAATACGGGATTTATGTAATCATTTTAGATGTTGAATACCAGATTATCACTACAAAAAATTGTATATTACCGACGGCCGTTACCGACCGACTATTAAAAACGGGCGGAAATTTCCGACTACTTTTCAATGGTTTACCGACTGCTCCTTTTGATTTTATTTTTTATTTATTTTTTAATAAGTCGTTGGAATGTGACATGAATGATGATAATTTAACAGTTATAAGTATTCTTGATAAAAGTCGACAACTTACTAGAATCATAGATCACCTCCCCATCCTTTCTGAGGCCATTTGCCTTCTATATGATGCTGACGGTTTTTTAATTTCAAAGCCAACTGTTATTCATTAGCTCATAGAAAGTGAAATGCACTCATGTTGATGATTTGAAAAAAGAAGATTATAGTCGACATGCAACAAGTTGAATTCATATATAACATGACCTAGCTAAGCAAATAGACGCAAGTTGTATTTTGCTTAATCAGATTTGAGGTATAAAGGTAAGTGGGGAGCGGGTAGATCGAGGTGGGCAAAAGTCAGGCCGGCTGGGCCTAGCTTAACCAGGTCTCGTAAAGACCGGGCCCAAATACTATTCCACAGACCGGGCCTCAGCCGGGCCGGGTCTTGAGTCCCATACCCAGGACCGACCTATGTGTAAAAAGCCCAGATAATGGTAACAGGGCTTGGCCTGGGCTTTTGGAGGACCGGTTTTTTTTTCTAACATATAAAACTACATTTATTTTATAAATCTAATAATCTAAAATGTAAAATAAATTTATTTTATAAATCTAAAGTCTAAACTCTAAACTATAAATTAAATGTATTTTATAAAACTAAATCATAAACAAATTTATTTTAAACCACTAAAACTAAATTATATAAAACAAATTCACTAAAGAAATACATTTATTATAATTTCGATAATTTAAGATACATAAAAATCAAATAACTCAATATGAATAAGTTTAAAAATAAAGTAAGTGATTATAGTTATATAAAACTACTAAAAAATACATTTATCGGGCTGGGCCTTCCAAGCCACCGGGCTTGGGCTGTGCCGGGCCAGGCTTTTGATCGGTCCGGACCGGGTTAACCGGCGGGCTCAGACCTGATCCGACCCAGATGCCCATCTCTAGGAGCTCGGAAGTGTGTTATGTTTATTATAATGTCTAATACAAGTAGTTTACAGGGCTTTAAATTTGAGAATCCATTGGCTACTTTATAGGATTCCCATATTCCCATTTGGGGTTATTTAGATCGATGGTAGTTGACCCCTTCCTATATGTCTTACCCCCAAAGGGAAAGCCCCTTATATATACCAAATTTTAACTTGAATTTGACTTTTAAATTTTCATTGCTAGGTGGATCGGTTTCAAGTTGCTTTTTTTTAGTATATAATATTTTCTACAAATACTCATGTATAACTTTTCATCTTTGGTGATGTTTTCAACCTTGACTTTTGGAAGGGAGGTAACCACGAGAGGTAAGAAAAAATTAATCTTATAAATGTGCAACCATATTATTTTTTAGTGTGCCAGTACCACCATATTATTTTCAAAACTTAAAAAGATGTACCAAAAAGTGGAAAAAAAATCTCCCAAAATTAACTAAAAAACCTAAAATTTTCTCTTAAAATCAACCAAAAAAATGAGTTTTTTTCTCGAATCAATCATAAAATTCTTTCGAAATCAACCAGAAAACCGAAAATTTCTCTCTGATCAACTGAAAAATGGTAAAAATTTCTTGAAATCAAATAAAAAACCAAAAAAATCTCTCGATTTAACAAAAAAATCAAAAAAAAATTCATTGAAATCAACAAAAAATAACTTAAAAATCTCTCGAAATCAACAAAAAATTGAAAAAAATCTATAGGAGTCAACCAAAAATTTAATTACATGGTGTCACCATTTGAAAAAATTTCTACATCCGTCCCTATCGATAACCTAGTTACCTTTGGGCCAATAATGACCCTTTGATTTTCTTAAGTAGTTGGTTCCACTAGTGGTTTTGTGTATTTTTTCCTTTTAGATTTATTTTTTGTATATTTATGCATTCCCTCTAATCCTCTATGTTATTGTTAAACTCATCATCGTTACTTTATATAATAAAATATGTAGTCTCTTTAATAAAAAGAAAAATAGTGAACTTCATGATAACATTTCTGAGAAGTGCTCGACTTTCGCCAAACGTATGATTTGTAAATCGTGTGTACAGGGGAGATGACCCAACTTGGATGCTTTACGTGATGTCGCCTAAATATATAGCAGAGTGAACTTGAATGCAACGTGGGAAGTCGTGCAGTCGGGTGCAACTCTATTAGTAGCCAATTCAGTAACATAGCATTTCATGTTTAGCTAAAATGGCAACTCACCCCTGAATTTTGTCTACATAGACGGGCTAAATCACCTCTATAATGCTAATTAATTAGGTCAAATTGCATCGACTAACTTCATTATTTATATTTTTGATTAGTGTAAAATCTTGTATCGGGTAAGAAATCATGTACTCCCTTTAATTTACCGAATACACCTCTTCCTCCCGGCATGCATGTGGGTGTATTACATTAATTATCATAACGATAGTGGAACCAAAAAGAAAAATTCATAGATATTTACACATTGAAATCTTATATCAACATATACAACTTTTTCCCATTAGTGAAAGCAGTCTTGCCACCAAAATATATAAGTTTTACAAGACTATTTACAAGAAATTATATAAGTTTTACTTTTCAATATCAACTATTTAAACAGTCCAAACTGCTTGCATGATGTAGGCCCCTTAATGTTTTCTTGTAATTTATAAACCCCATAAACCAGAAGTTAAAATCATCAACTGTCACCAACTCCACATATTTGGTTGATGACCTCTTAATATTGTTCATGCCTTCTCCAACTCCTTTGATCTTTCCTAATGGGATTGAAACCTACACAGAACACAATTCCAAAATGTCATGAAATTATTTTGTAAAATATGATGAAGTGTGCACAAGATGAAAGCACTTAAGAATTGATCCCCCTACCTTATATTGGTACTTTAGCAGCTTGCCTGTTGTAGAATATGTTTTGATGAACTTATTACTACAAAATGCAACCCTTTCTGTAGACACAAAGAGCAGGCCTGCAATTGCACCAGCTGTAGTGTACAAGTAGCATTGGCTAGCCTGCAATAGCTTCTCTCCCTCTCTCAAACCGAAGTTTTTCCGAAAAGATTTACATTGGCTGGCACCATGACTCAATTTGTGTTTCATGATTTCAATTAATTTGGGTCCTAAACTCACTGCATATCACAAAAAAGGAAAAAATATATATAAGATTAATGGTACTAAGAATTAGTATATTGTTAGTAGTTACTAGTTAGAACATAATATGAACAAAAGATTAATTACCATAATTTTTAATCCAGACCACAAAACTGTCTTCTCTCTTGATACCATTTATCTTGGAAGAAGTTGTAGAAAGAGGGTAATGGGGATGATTATAAGGTTCAGACAATAGTAGTCCCTTTTTTGATATGATCGGAATTCCGACAACATGCTTTGGAAATATATCCATTTTTTTCCGAATTGTTGTCACTAGCGCAAACTTAGCGATTTTTGAAGCTAAATGTGCAAAGTTGATGGATGATGTGGTTTGAATGATGATATTTATAGGCATATAAAGATGGCAAAGATGAAAAATATTTGGTTGGATGAGTGCATCTATGTCTCATCATAACTGGTGGTTAAGACTCGAGCACAAAGAATAAAGCATGATTGAGTGAATTATGTCATCGAATCGACTTGAAAGCACAATGATCAGAAAGGTAGGTGGTTTAACTTTTCTTTGTCGACGAAGGGGGATGCTTGCTTTTTCTTTCATGTGGTTATAACTTTCCAAGTAATATTCTATTATTGGTTGGTAATGAATTCATGTTGATGGTTAGAAAAAGCAGATCATTATAGTGTCCTTACAACAAGCTACATGGAAATTATTAGATAACCAAGCTAAGGAACCTGGAATGGAAGTGGTGAGAATGGTTATCTTGATTAATCAATTGACCTGTAAAGTGGTGGCAAAAGGGAGCTTTAATTCTCTTGTCTTTTAAGTTCTATTCCATGGACCATATCTTTTGGAAACTTTCTCCACTGTTTGTAGAATCCTAAATAGGCCATGCCATGTGATCATGATCAAAAGAAATGAGACATGATAAACATCATGATCATGGACGAAGCTATTGTTGGGTTAATCTCGACATTTAGACGTAGAAAGAATAAGTTTAGTGTCAAAAATGTAAAATAGAATAGCTTGTGTATCTAAAAGTAAAATCGGAAGAGATGTGTCAATTCAGGAAAGGAGGCGTTATTTGTGAATAGTCACAACCGCCAGTAACCACCACCGGTTAACCATCACGATGGTTCAAATGCACCGGCCAGTTCAATCTCTATATATATGTATCGATACCCACAAACAATTGTGAACGTGAAGAAAACTAAAATCTGAGGTTCAAAATCTGAGCTCAATTTTGGTTCAAATCTGAGGTTCTTCATGGGGTTTTTACAAGAACCTCCACTGTGAGACTGAGGTTCTTGTCCAGTCACAGGTTCTTATTGGAACCCGGGTCTTGAACAGGAACCCACGTTCTTGTAATAGTTTTCTTTTCTGTTATATAATAGTTTACATAAATAAAAATTTTTATTTATAAACAAGAATAGAGAAGTGAGGTTTTTGTAAGAACCTTCATTGTAGAGTTTACGAAGGTTTCTTAGTTTGTTGAGATGGCAATGACGTGGAAGGAAACAATATGGTAAATGAGAGGTTCTTGGAGGTTCCACCACTGTGGATTCTCTTAGTTGACATTCGTAAAAAGTATCTCTTTCCGTTTCCATTGATGACTTTCCATTTTTTTTCTTTCAAATTTCGCATCTCCTCCGCATAAAAAACATCCCATCTAAATTTTTTTCTTTGTTCTAGAGATTGTCTTTTGTTCAAGATGATATTTCAAAAGTACCACATAGTGATGTTCTTTATCTTTGCTACTTTTGAGATCGAACGATTAGTTACTCAAGTAACATTTTGAATCTCTTCATTAATTAGGAGGATGGATATATGTTTTTAGCTATTTTTTCACTCATTAGTTTGTTTCAATCAATTTAAAGGGGACATGCTTATCCTTTATTTGGTTAAATGTCTGAAACAGCTTGAAAAGATAGGTAAAGCTATTCAATGATAAATAAATAATAATATCACAAAAGTAAGGGATGGATTATTTATTGCAACATAATTGTTAATGGTCCTATGTTATGCATGTATCAGTTGGTACCACCAAGTCAAATTAAATAGCACTTATTAATTCTTCAAAATCTTCTATTATTTTCATATACAACTTGGACAACTCGCTTTAGAGATGTCTTGATACACGGAACATGATAGAATAAAAACATGTTGTCAC
Source organism: Centaurea solstitialis (assembly GCA_030169165.1). Lineage (NCBI taxonomy): Eukaryota > Viridiplantae > Streptophyta > Magnoliopsida > Asterales > Asteraceae > Centaurea > Centaurea solstitialis. The sequence goes on along the minus strand of CM058044.1, from coordinate 71,923,556 downwards.
ACGTTTGGTACGAAAATTAATTAGACTAAGACATGACATGACTCGGTAAAACAAAAATATATGTAGTTTCTACGCCCAAAATCGTTGTTGTGTTTTGCCTTGTTTTCAATACCTACGAAAGATTTTCCAAGATCGTTCCATGATCTAATCAACATATTCGACAGTTTTCTTTGTTCCTGTTTTGAGGTACATAAATTGTCAAATTGTACCTAAAGTGTGACCAGGGTTTCCCTCTTTTTCCAAGCATAAGTTGGACAAAGTTTTTGCTCTATGTTAAATTGTTAATAATAACATTGTAGTTGTTTCCCAACTATTTCCACTTTTTCTGGTTCTCACATCTTTCTATGGTTGTTGATAAATCAATTCTAGTGTCTCCAAGACTCAAATAAATAATATCAAATTAATTCATAAAATTCGATGCAAATAATAAATCTATTTTATTAAGCAGTAAAAATCTATATCAAAATTTGAGATTCGGAGCATATTTCTTACCATTGGTATAAATGAACGGTGTTACACCAAAATTGGGTGTGATTGTATTCATCATATCATACGTGGCCTAAGATTAAGTGTCTTATTTAAAGTAATTTGATGTCAAATTTTCACATTTGATGTAAAATCCAGTATTCTTTCAACACAAGCTAACCGATAAAGTAAATTAAATTTTTATTATCTTTTTGTTCAATCAACTTTTTTCATGAAAAGGGTAATCACAAACTTTTAAAATACTATATTATCTAATATATACAAAAGGCAGGCGCCCCGACCCACAAACTTCGCCCGACCCGCTCCGACCCGCGACCCGCTCCGACCCGCCCATTCCTCTCTCATCTTTTGACCCAAATCCGGACAAGACCCGGTGCTGACCCGGCCATAAAACCCGCGCGCTCCATCTCATACCCACATCCAATTTTACAATTATGACCCCCTCAACTTATAACCTTTTTTCACTTTTTACCTTTAACTTTTTAATATTTCATTTTACGTTTTAGTCATATATCGTGTATTGGCCAAAATACGTTAAAAAAATATGTTTTAGTTTTAACAAATTACGCCATTAAATTCGTACCGTCGATACGATCAAAATGAGCCTAATATTGAATATTTTTTGACGTATTTATTTTATTATATGCTATATATACGTTCCAACTTCGAACCGACCCAAATCCTGTATTCATTTTTAAATTTACATATTAGCCCCTTATAAGGTTTATTCACTTTACACCTTTTATTTTTCAATATTTCATTTTACGTTTTAATTTTACTTTTCAATATATCGTGTATTGGCATAAAGACGTTAAAAAAATACGTTTTAATTTTAACAAATTACGTCATTATGTTTGTATCGTCGATACGATCGAAATGAGCCTAATATTGAATATTTTTTTATGTAGCTATTTTATTATATACTATATATAAGTTACAACCGACGCAGATACTATACCCATTTTCAAATTCACATATTAGCGTCCTAAATTTATAATATTTATTCAGTTTATACCTTTACTTTTTTATATTTCATTTTACGTTTTACTCATATATTGTATATTGGTTGGAACATGTTAAAAAATACGTTTTAATTTTAACAAATTACGCCATTATAATCGTACCGTCGATACAATCTAAAATATGTTATAAAAAATACGTTTAAAATTTTAATGTTAACAAACTGCGCCATTATAATCGTATCGTCGATAAGATCGAAATGGGCCTAATATTGAATATTTTTTCATGTATTTATTTTATTATATACGATATATCCAACCGACCCGAATCCTATACCCACCTTTAAACTTACATATTAGCCTCCTAAACTTATAATATATATTCACTTTATATCTTTTAGTTTTCTATATTTCATTTTACGTCTTAGTCATATATAGTATACTGACTGAAATATGTTAAAGTGTCGGTAGCTGTTGTTCATGAACCCGGTGCGAAGCCCGGGCTTACCAACTAGTTCATAACATTTATGTAAAAATTTTATAAAACAACTTATTAAGCATTAGATACATATTTAGTTATAAATAATTTTTTAGAATTTAAGTTTACAAACTAATAATACTACTTTATTATTATTATCCAAAAATATCATCTGTAAAATATTTCTTTAAATCTAAATACTTAAATAATAACAAATTTTTGGATTAAAAATATAACAAAAATTAAGAATTTTCTTAGCTATAATTTAACATTCAGCATTAATAATTTTATTTAAGGTTTTCTTGCGATGTCTTCAAGGAAAAAAATTTGAACGGCAAGTTAACACAGACACGCTCCAACGGTATCGGGACTCCAATTGGGCAATTCCACTAATCCGCTGCGACCCGGCCCAAACTGTGGTTGAACCTGACCGGCAGGGAAGTGGATCCCATAGACTGGATCCTCTCATACCGACCCCGAACCTGGCCCAAATGACCAAATTCAAAGTCTGAATAATTCAAAGTCTGAATCTCTTAGAAATGTCACCGGTGAGATTCGAACCCTGGTAGTGTGGCTTTCACCCCACACCACCCAGAAATGTTACTTATCCAACTGAGCTAACAAATTAACGACATCTTCAATTTCATCAGTAATAATTTTTATTTTCAATCATAATTATGGATCTTAGTTTTATGAGACCATCGTTAACTTTTCATGTTGTATTTTTTTTTAAAGCTGCATCTTATTTTTTATAAAAGCTGCATCTCTCAATGCAGGCATGAGTACATTGTGTACACACACTACACACTCATATGCAGTATTAAAAATCGATATTTGTGTCATTTCAAATAATTATGGGAAATTTTTTGTGGGCTCTAGACCTTGTATAATGGCCCAAAGTATAAGCTTTACATTTATATCGTAAAATGATTGTTTAATATATAAAATTTAGAGTTAATGAGTTGTGAATTATTAATTTTAGAGTAAATTAAGAATTTGGTCATCGTAGTTAGGTGGTTTTTAAGATTTTCGTTTCAAGACTTCATTAATTAGGTGGTTTTTAATATTAAGTTACTTATAAGACATTTAAAAAAAATTTAAAAAAAAACTATAAATACATAACTACATCATTGGTACTCAACATTCACTACATTGGTAATTTAATAATTTGATTCATCAATTCTATTTATGCATAAGTTAAATAGATGCCTTGATGAGTTGCATTGCAATTGATTCTAGTATTCTTTATTTGTTAACTTTTTATGTTTTTGCATTAGGTGCTATCTTTCTATTAAATTTGATTAATTATTGATAATTTATAACATTAATTTTTCTTATAATTTTGATAGTCACGGTTAATACAAAATGTGTAGTTTTTGGTTAATCATAACCATTCTTTGTACCATTAATGATTTGATAAACTTATTGACCCATTAATTGGTTTTAAGATACACCTTTCATATATTTAACATATTTTATATTAAATATTTAATTAGAGTGTGGATTTTTATTAATAATGTTTCAATTGCTTTTAAACCACAACCTTTCATATGTATTAGACAATGCATTATATTTGCGAGTACGAGTGGTTTTTGTATTTCAACAAGGTTTTGATATCCGCGCTTCATTGTGGGTCATTATGTATATAACGTTTTTATAATCAAATTTTGAAGTTGTAGACAATTTAAAGTTATTGAGATGATTTAAAGTTATTCGATAATAGAATCGTATTATTTTTTGATTATTATAATGAAATTTTGATTAATGAGTTTGATTAAATGTCATTTTTAGCCCTTTTATTATTTTTGAGTAAATATATAATCGTAATATATATGGTATACAATAAGATAAATATTCAATATTAAGTTCATTTCGAAGGTATCGACAATATGATTATAATAGTGTCATTTGTTAAAATTAAAACATATTTTTTAACATATTGTAGCTAATATACAATATATGACAAAAACGTTTTGTAACACACAAAAGAGTTCCAAAATAGTTGTCTTCAAATGATGGGTTATAATATCGTGTTTATAATGGTTTAGTCGACTTCTAAATTTATAAGTCTAATAAATGGATTGTTTTTGGATGTTCCTTGAACGATGACATCGACCGTTCTTAATTATATTTCTACTTTAAATTTAGCCAAACCACCACATTATATACATGTATCTTATCACATAACGTCAATACCACATCATATCCTATAACTAATAGCAATAAATCTCAATGACCTTACATATAAACATAATAAAAGATAGTGAAATTTATACCTCTAGCAAGGTTTCATAGTGAGGATTGTGAATATGTAATTGTATTGACAATTTCTTTAACAATTGAAGGGTAATCTTAGAGAGGAGTAAAACGTTTTAGATGATATATAAACATAAGGCCATCCACTATGGTACCAATGGTACCCACTGCCACCTCAGCGCCACATCAGCTTACCAACACCTTACCAATACCTTACCAATCCATCCACTATCATACCAATTCCATATCAATCTAAATAATTAATTAACAAAATAAAAAAAAAAAAAGGAAGAGAGAGATAGAGAGAAAAGAAGAAAAGCTTCCTCAATGAAACCGGCAATGGCATGCCGTTTCCCCTGCCGATTCCAACTCTGCCGTGTACCCTCTATGGTGTGCCAAGCCGGTACCGCTCGGTACCGGTGCCCCATAGCGGATGGCCTAATAAAAGAGAGTAAAATTTTATTGAGAACGATTATTATTATTGTTATTATTATTACTAAAGTTTGATTCATGAGTTTGATTAAGTGACGGATTTAACACCTCAACTAGTTTTTAATACAAATAAATTGTACTACATGTAGTATATAACAAAATAATTAGATAAATTTTTTTCAATATTAGGCTCATTTCGAAGGTACTGACGATACGATTATAATAGCGTTATTTGTTTAAACTAAAACAGAGAGATAAAGAAGATGATGATGAATCGGTGGAGAGAAAGATGTAGCTTATTCTGATATATTATTATTATTATTATAATAAAAGTTTGATTAAAACATTTTTAACTGCTCAACTATTCTTGAATACATATATAATTGTGCTATATATGATAAAAGTTTGATTAAGATATTTTAACTGCTCAACTATTTTATTATTATTACTATTAAGCCTTTCGAATGTATCGACGACATGTGACGTAATTTGTTAAACTTAAAACGTATTTTTTAAACATATTTTGACGAATATACGACATATGACTAAAACGTAAAAGAAAATATAAAAAAGTAAAAGATATAAAGTGAATCAATATTATAAGTCTAAGAGGGTAAACCCGTAACTTTTACAATTCGAAACCCAATGGGGCAGCCTACCGGTTAAGGCTTGGTATTGGGGAAAAACCCACCCAAGTTCGAATCCGGGGGTGAGCAACCAAGGGCCACCGAGTATTAATCCCAGGTGAGCATGCTTTAGCTCTCAGTAAAAATTATCAAGAATAGTCTGGGCAAACCCAGGTGAACCTTATAAAAAAAAAACTTTTATAATAGATCAAAAAATATTCAATATTAGATTCATTTCGAAGGTATCGACTATACGATTATAATGGCGTAATTTGTTTAAATTGAAACGCGTTTTTTAACATGTTTTAGCCGGTATACGATATATGGCTAAAACGTGAAATGAAATATAGGAAACTAATAGGTATAAAGTAAATAAAGATTATAAATCTAAAGAAGTAAAATGTAACTTTCAAAACTAAATTAATTAAAATAATACATATTTACTGTTCATAAAAAAATATTAATAAATTGATAAATCACTATGACAAATGTATCTTTATATAATACATGCATTTGTGTCTACTAAAAAGCTATTAAACACGTTTTCCAATTTTGATAATGAACTTTTTTGGCCTCAAGGATGTGAATGTTGCACATCTTTGGCAATAGATGAGTAATTGGTTCAGGCACGTCTTATATCTTTGTTTTTGTTCTTTTGGTCCAACTAATATTAGAAATAATATTCCTTGCCTTTCACTTTTAGGTGTTGGGAAGGATACTATATATATGTTGGTTTAGAACGTGAGGCGAACCGAGGCATATGAGCATGAACCGAGGCGAAATTGATCCGTTGTGAAGACTTGGATAGCGATAAGAAAACATTGATCAACAATTGGACGATCATAGATCAAAAGAAAAAGAAGAGAGTCTAACAATAGTATCTTACCATTAATTATCAACGAGCACTTAAATAGTCAAGAAAGTCCTACTAAAAGTATAAAACCATATGAAGAACTACAAATTGGAAGATCAAGAAGCATGAATAAGATGTACTAAGATTAGTCTTTCTTTAATGATGTCTAGGATATAATAATGTTTTATAAGCTTATATGCATGTCAAAATTCAAAGTCAATACATATAACAATACATGACGTACTCTTTACATTTCAGTTCAGAAAAGGCAATTTTCACAAGTAAGGTTCTATTGTTTTATATGAAAATTCAAGGTAATGCTTTACATCACATAATTATCTTCTCGTTTTGGTTATATGATACTTAATTTTAAGTGAAGTCCCAATGGGTGATTGGAAATTAAAATTTAAAATTTCAACGCATATAAGATTTGGGCTTAAAATGAGATGCTTTAGATTGCTCAAAACGTCCCTGACATGTATCTAACTCACATTATCTTCGAGGTTAATAAATATCATTTTTCCTTTTTGCTTATTGAAATTTGAAAAACCTTGATCTTTTTTTTTATCGTAAAGTAATAAATAATCATATAGAGTAAGCTTCATATGAAAAATATAACTTTTTAAGAAAACATGAGAAGCAATCTCAAGTTCTCAACCACTCATCTCGGTCAATAAAGACGACTTTTACCAGTACCCCCTCCAATAATCTCTACCCTTCCATAAATCGCGTTAATCCTCCATAATCACATCTACCATATCCGCAAAATAAATAGCTTACTCATCACTTTTTCTTAAATTGACATGTTTGTCGTTTGAAGTTTCACGTGTTCATATATGCATCCTATCTAAAATCATTTTATCTAAAATCGTCCCTCTCAAGCGGTCAAGCCCTAATTTCAGTGCGGCCATTGTCAGTCTGCTCGATCTCTCAATCCATCGATCGATCGAGATCTCGATTTCTCTCTTAATCTCTCAATCAATCAACGCTCCAGATCTAGATTTATCTCTCTGGTATCAACCACCGATTCCAACATATTTTTTGGTTTTTCTATACAAGATGGCAATTTCCTATGATATTTTTTCTGGAAATCTGTTCTGTTTTCATTAAATTGTTGTTATGAATTGCTAGTTTTTTTTGGAACTACTACTATGGGAGTTAGAATGAATGTTATTGGGCTTCAATTCATAATGAATAATGATGATCTTGAGTATGGTTATATGGGTGGGTATAATAAAGACATCAGTATTCATTCATTCATTCATTATAAGTTTTATGAATCAGAATCTTGGTTATTTCATATATCATCATGGTTATTGGCATATTTGGAATTGGTGATTGCTATTTTATATTGGTATTGAATGTTGTTGCTATATGATATTTGCTATTCACTTGTTTAAATAGGATTTGGATGCTATTTTTTGTTCTAAGTAGTTCTGGAAGTTCATTAATTAGGTTTATGAGAAAATATATATGTTAATATCACAACTCTAGTGTTTTTTGTGGTCTTCAATCTGGATTTTTTATTGCCTTTTGGACTCCGTAATTAGGATGTATGTTTGGTGGTTTGAAGTCCTGTCTATAAAGAATGTTGGAAAACCTATAAAGTTTTGCAAATAACTGAATAAGTTATATATTATAACTCTTAGCCTAATGTTTCTTATGCTGTTTTTTTCTTTTCTTTTCTATTTTAGCAACGAAAAGCATCTTCACAGCTTATTCAAACTTGTTCATCTGCTGCAAACTGGTTTCCAGGAGCTCTAATAAACAGAAAAATTGCAGTGCTTGAAGAGTTACTATCCGCTTATGAGAATTGCATTGATGATCTGAAGTTGCCACATACAGGTAGTGTGATATGTATGTATATATATATATATATATGTATATACCTTAATAGGTACTTGAAGCAAGCTTTTAAAAAGCGGAATTGTGCCTCAAGGCGTTTTCTGTCAACGAGGCAAGGCATAAGCCTCAAGGCGGTCTGAGGCGTAAGCCCCGAGGCGGGAATATATATACTATAGAAAATTTATTTATATCAATTTGCATTGCGTTGCTTTTACTAAGAAAATTATGCTACATACACACACTCACACTTGACACTTGAGTACTAGACACAAAATAATATGCATATATCATACTAAATTACTAATAGAATGTACATACACTTTCAATCACGAAATATAGATATAGTTACAAAGAAAAAATGTTGATCTATGAATAACATATGTATATGTAGATGTATGAACTATGAATAACATAAAAAAGCATCAAATACCAGTAGTAGAAGTGTGACTGTGACTATGGCCGTGACATGTAGTAGAGACTAGATATAAACAAAGTGTATTACGATATATATATATATATACATAATAGTCTTGTGAACCGAAATCGAAGAAGAAAATGCAAAGAACCCGGAAGAAAACGGAAAACTGGAACTTACGAAGGACAAAAGACAAGTAGGAGATACAACTTAGGAGTATTAGAGAAGAACAAGGTTTTCAAATTAATAATAAATAAGGTTTCAGTCATTTCTTTAAATAATTTAACCTTTGTATTGAGGCGTACGCCTCTCACCACCTCAGACAACTGAGGTGTACGCCTCCTCTGGGGCTTGAGAGGTGCCGCCTCAAGTGCAATTTTGGACCGCCTCACCTTGAGGCGTACCCCTCACATGCTTTTTAAAACCATATCTTGAAGAGTCAATAATTTCTTAATGTTAAAAGTTTTTTATTTAACTGTTTGTCTTAGAGAAGATGTTTTAAATTTGAGTTCAATAGTTTACTTCAGAAGTAGTTCATTGGACCTACACCAAAAAATTTGGAAATTGGTTGCTTTTCTAACACAAGTAATTTACGTAAGTCCGTTGCTTTTCTTCTATTCAATCTTACTCATTAATCAGGGGTGTAACAAGGAAGGTATGTTGGGCAGGTCCAAAAAGGCTATGACCATAGAGATCAAATCATGTTCATTCCCACTAATATGTTTTCATTACTCTGGGCATCACAGCAACTCAATGCTGTTTCCCACCCCTTCTCTTTGAGGACCCCTGCCTGTGGCTGATGTTGTTAAGCATTGGACCATAGGGCTTGCCTTTGTTTCTTTATCTCAATTGTTTTTTCTTCTGTTTCTTTATGGTTTTTTTAGCTTTTCTCTTTCAAGTTGCTGCTGCTCGCTTTTCGAATGAAAGATTGCTAATTAGGACCAGTACACACATCTAGGCTGTTACGGGAGAGAAGCTTTTCATCTTGTTTGAACCCTTGATCGTTTTTGGGATTGCAAATAGAATCAACTTAAAACGTAGTGGCTTTAGCATCTAAAATCAAGGGCACAAACATGGAAAGTAGAAAACCATAGTTGTGTTTTGGTTTTAGTGAAATTAGAAGTGTTACTAGGAGATATAATGTAGCCGATCATGTCAAAAAGGGTTTTTGATGGCATTGCAGAAGAGAAACTGAAATTAGTTGCGGGGAAAAGAAAATTGTTTTGATATTTGTTTAAAGGATGATTTTTGTTAGTACTGGAGATCTGTTTGTGGAGTGGAAATCTTGAGTTCATTCTAATGTAAATAGAATGAAGTTTGTTCAATGTGAAGTGTGTATTGGCTGTGGATTGTGGAAGATAATACACTTACTTGTAGAGGAGTATGAGTATTGAGTGGTGATTTTTGATATCAAGATTTGATGGTTAATGCTTTAGCTTACAAAGGAATGATTTTTATTAGTTTTATAATCAGTGTTTTCATGGAGAGGTTGATGGTTTTAGCTTTAGAGGTGTAAGATTTTAGAGTGTTGTTCTTTGGTGTGCACCTTTTTGAATTTTTTGGGCATGTCTGAAGCATATACATAGGTGTACACAACACATGGCATGATTTGTTGTTGGTCTTGGAAGACTTTGTGTTCTAATTCTGCAACCTTTTCTCAATAGGTTAGCCCAAATCGTTTTCATCTATATCTTTATTGTGTTAGAAATACATTTATCAAGTACAAGAAAACTGAAGGTTATAGCCTTTAATTTCAAAACACACTAAACAATATGTTGATGGTCAACCTATTGTTTACTGGCTTAAGTCTGCTATTCTTTTCTTTATAAGTGTAAATAGTCATGGTCATAAGAAACTAAAGAACAGTCGATGAGAAGAAAAAAAAGGCAATTTAGATAGAGTTATCACTGATCTTTCATGGTTAATCATAGGTATAAGAAATTAAAAAATATTTAAAGAAAAAAAGGCAGATACATATAATTATCACTAGACTTCTATGGGGGGACATCATTTGCTTGATTGAACAAAAATGTTTATCAATTATATACTTTTACTCTCACCAATCTCATCAATCACCCCATTTTGTGTTCAACCAATATACGTCCTCAATAACGATAATTAAGACCTTCCAACAAATTGTTTTTTCCCCTCTTTTATCTTGTCCCTAATTGGTTCTTTAGTTTGATTAAACTTGGATGAAAATGATGTGCCTGATATGATTGTGACAGTATATGTGATTTGATACATCTTTTGGTTCAGGCATGCCACAGGGAAACCCTTGTAAGTTCCCTAACAAGTTCATCTACATGACCAAAAAATTCATGTTTATTACTTTCCATAATAAACAACAGAGTAACTTGTTCATTTAATTGGTTGATGGGAGTGGAGAAAGTGGTTAGAATTTTAGTGAGTAGGCAAATTAATCAATGACCTAATACATTTGTTTTTGGGTAGTTAACTCAAAATTGAATTTCATATTTCAAACCTGATATTTACCAAATGGGTAAGGGATATGAATTAGAAACCTTTTGTTGAGAGATAATAAATGTCTAAAGCTGTATAACAATGCTTTAAATAAAATTATCTTGGTTTTAAGAGTGAATAAGGTTGTGGTGCCAGCTGCTTGGTAGGCAGTTGGCATGTACATTTAGTGAAGAATTATATATTATTAAAAAATTAAAATTATGAATTTGGTTTAGTAATTATTCAGTTTATATTATTCTAATTTGTTTATTCAGGAGTTAATTGTAATTCACCGGAGGCTCCAAGAAATCTCTTTCATCCTCTTTTGATTTCTTATCGTGATTATATATGGGCTGAATGCACATTTCATGGGAGGTGTAGAGGATGACGAACCACCCTCAAAACGTGTGAAAGCATCTTCTAGAGAACTAAAAGGTCTTTCAAACGGTGAGTTTCTAAAAGAACCTGCAAGTTGTTCATTCGGTGCTCTAATGGCCCGACCCCTAGCTTCTTCTCAAGGGACGATGAAGTAATTGGCTCAAAGGGGGTTAAGAAAGTGGAATTTGTTAGAATTATAGCCGAGGCACTATATTCTCTCGGATACAGTAAAACCGGGGCTTCTCTTGAAGAAGAGTCCGGAATACCTTTTCACTCATCCGCAGTCAGTGTCTTCATCCAACAAGTTCTCGATGGCAATTGGGACGGAAGTTTAGCCGCGTTACACAAAATCGGTCTAGTGGATGAATCCATAATTAAGTCGGCATCCTTTATAATATTACAACAGAAATTCTTTGAACTTCTGGATCGTGAAAAGTTGATGGAAGCTCTGAAAACACTAAGGACCGAGATATCGCCTCTTTCCGTTAACAGCAGCAGAGTCCGTGAGCTTTCTTCGTTCATTTTGTCTCCAACTTACAGGATGGTCGATGGAGTTTCCGGTGGTCAAGGGATGGTCAAACCGAAGCCCCGATCAGAGCTACTCGAGGATTTGCAAAAGTTGTTTCCACCAACGGTGATGATACCGGATAGAAGGTTGTTACAGTTAATAGAACAAGCACTTGACCTACAACGTGAAGCTTGCTTGTTTCATAATTCTACTGTTGGGGAAACATCGTTGTTCACTGATCATCAATGCGGACGAGATCAGATTCCGTCACAAACAGTTCAGGTCAGGGAAACTATCTCGTTTTTATTTCGACTAGGGTTTCTGTCTATGATTACATGCCTTAAAGTTACGAGCAACTCATTTCTTTCGATTACTGGCATCGTAGATTTTACAAGACCACAACAATGAGGTATGGTACTTGCAGTTTTCTGAAAACGGGAAATACTTGGCGTCATCATCAAGCGATAATTCAGCAATTATTTGGGAGGTAACCACTTCGGTGTTGTTTGTTTTTTAAGTGATGCTGAAGACTGAAACTGAATCTTATAAGACTTTTTTTTTTTAAAACTGTCAAACATCTGAATCTGATTTTTAAGGTACTATTTTATTAAAAGCTTTATTCATAACAACTAAAATCATATGAAATAAACAATCCATATTAATAAATGAATTTATAGAACAATCCAACAGCTTAATGAGCTTTATAGAACAATCCAAACAAGCTTAATGAGCTTAAGGAGCTTTATAGAACAATCTAAACAAGCTTAATGAGCTTAATGAGATTTATAGAATAATCCAAACAAGCTTAATGAGCTTTATAGAACAATCAAACAAGTCCAAGCTTAATGAACAATCCAAACAAGTCCAAGCTTAATGAAATAGTGAAAAAGTGAACAAAAAGTGGCTAGGCTATCACTTTTTCAGTAAGTGGTTATTAAGTGATAAGTGGCACTTGTCACTTAAAAAAACAAACAGTCTTATTGGGAAAACCGCTGACCGAATAAGTGGTTATACCCCAATAAGTTCTAATTAAGTGATAAGTCCAAAAAACAAACAGAACCTTCTTCTATCTATTAACATCTAGAGTAAACTATGATTTTCGTCCCTGTGGTTTTATGTTTATAACGATTTTCGTCCCTGTGGTTTAAAAATTGCTTTTTTCGTCCTCATGGTTTTTATTTACTTCTATTTTCGTCCCCAAAACTAACACTGTTAAAACTTACCTTTTAAATTAAGGGTAATTTAGTCATTTTAGTATTCTTTATATTTTTTTATTAACTTATATAAGATTACAAAAATTTATTACTAAATGAAAAGCCTAATAAACTCCCCTCCCAAGACATGTGGCTCTCCACCTCCACACAAATCCAATGTGCCCCCCCCCCCCCCCCCCCCCCCCCCCCCCCCCCATGACTCCATCTCCCAACCATGTGGCTGCAAGTCATCTGCCATACTCATCTTCCTCCTCCAAAAAAAAACACAGCACCTGTAGACATTTGAGAGATTTTTTGGAAGCTCACCAACTAAAGATCATTGATAAATTATACAATGAATAACGATTCTTGTGGGTTTTCAGGTCATAAGGTCATGATTACAGTGCTTTAGATTTGTAGATGCTCGAAATTCAGATTCAAGTAAAATATCAAAACTAAAATTCTGTATGCAAATTAAAATTCCGATAACTTTTTATCAACTCTGTCAATTCAACATTCTACTTGTTTATGGAAGCATGAAACGGAATGACATTTTTGTGGGGTAATGTTTTTTTAAAGGCAACCATTTTATTAAACCCACCACCAAATCAAGAGGAGAACAATAAAGTTTTAACAACGAAAAGGAACACAACCAGGGATAAAACAAGAGCCTCCAACCAAACAAAACGAGATAAGAAGGCCCCTTAGCTGATCGCTTGCAAGAAGCAAACAATAGCGGCTAATAACACGGCCCTGCTACTACGGAATTACCCCTGCCAAACGCCGTTGTGCAGCCACATAATTCGTCACAAACCAAAGCGATAAACAAGAACGATTCAAAACAGCGAATACCCAGATCCTGCTGTGAACCGAACCCGCTCTCTATCGCAATTTTACCGAACTCAATCTACAGCCCCTCCTCAAAACCTGCTGCTGCTGCTGCTGAAGGTTCAGCCGTACCTGCCTCAGCTCGAGACACCATACACCAGGTCGTCACCGAGCTGGTCCCTCGTCTAGCCCGCCATGTAAATGCACGAGTCGTAGAGCCACCAAAACCCATCGCTAAAAGCATCCTATCAGACTATTACTGACCCAGAACTCCAAGAAGGGTGGTCAGGTGAGATATGTGGGGAAGGAAGGATGGGTGGGTACTGGGTAAGAGTGTAGGAGATAATATAATAATATACTATACATAAATTATTTAATAAAAATGTAGAAAAAACAAAATCAGTAAAAAGACAAGATTACCCTTAATTTAACAGAGTTTTTCTAACTGTGTTAGTCTCAGGGACGAAAATAGAAGCAAATTGAAACCATAAGGACGAAAAAAGCAATTTTTAAACCACAGGGACGAAAATCGTTATAAACATAAAACCACAGGGACGAAAATCGTAGTTTACTCTAACATCTAATTACATCTTCCCTGATCTCAACTTCCTGCTTTTGGTTTTCTCAAAGGTTGATTTGGATGGTAAAGTCTCACTGAAACATAGATTAATCGGCCACCAAAAACCCGTTTCCTGCCTCTCGTGGAGCCCAAATGACGATCAAATCCTCACATGTGGTGAAGAGGAAGTTGTCAGACGTTGGGACGTTTCTTCTGGAAAATGTCTTCAGGTTTACGAGAAGGGAGGCGTTGGCTTAATCTCCTGCAGCTGGTCTCCAGATGGTAAATGTGTGTTCTCCGGGTTGACTGATAAAAGCATTATAATGTGGGATTTGGATGGAAAAGAGATAGAGTGCTTAAAGGGCCAAAAAACTATTAGGATCTCTGACTTGCAAATAACAAGCGATGGGAAATTGATAATTACGATCTGTAAGGAAACCATGATACTACTACTCGATAGAGAATCAAAAGCTGAACGATGCATAGAGGAAGATCAGATGATCGTTTCGTTTACGTTATCTAAGGATAATAAGTACCTTCTCGTTAGTCTTGTGAACGAAGAATTACATCTTTGGAGTATCCAGGGGCATGTTCGACTTGTTGCAAAGTATAAAGGTCATAGACGGTCTCGCTTTATTGTTAGGGCTTGCTTTGGTGGACTCGAGCAAGCGTTCATTGCTAGCGGCAGTGAAGATTCTCAGGTATGTCTTATTTCGTTAAGCTAAGTGCACCTCTTAAAATTTTAGAGGACAGTAGGAGGTTTTCAGGCCTTTCCTTATAAGTAAAACAAACGGTCTTAAGTCTGCAAACCTCTTAGTTTTCAGACTTAAGAGGTTTTAAGAGGTGACTTGTAAAAAAGAAACGGCCCCTAAGTGTTTGTTTGTTTTCTAAGAGGTCTGAAGTAGGGGTGAGCATTTGGACCGAAAAAACCGAACCAAACCGAAAACCGACCAAAACCGAACCGAACCAACACCGAATATAATTTTTGGTTCGGTTTTCGGTTTTCTAAATTTGCTCTTATCGGTTTCGGTCCATATCGGTTTTGGTTCAATCGGTTTCGGTTTTTAACCGGACCGAACCGATAACTCAAAAGACAACCAAATTTTTTAATTTTCAAATGCTACTAATCAAATCCCTAACAAAATAAGACACGACCGATGGAGATTGAACTTCATTGAATGACCGATTTATGGTTGCATTTTTTTGTGAACATAATGTAATTGGATTTACATATTTTATCACTACAATTTGTTTGTTTTATCACTTTATGTGTGGATTTACATACTTTTATCTTTTTTTTTTTGGTGTCCAATTTGAGTTATACTTGATGGAGTTGATGGTTTTTGAGTTTTGTGTAATATGGTCTTGATTAATAAAAAATGGCTTTTAATTCGGTCCTAATTCGGTTTTAGGACCGAAAAACCGGACCAAAACCGAGACCAAACCGAAACCGTATATACATATTTGGTTCGGTTTTCGGTTTGAAGATTTAGACATTTTCGGTTTCGGTCCTATCGGTTTTGGTTCGGTTCGGTTCGGTTCGGTTCGGATTTCGGACCATGCTCACCCCTAGTCTGATGTCTGATTTCACGTCTAAAAAATAAGAGGTCGATGGTGCACCTCTTAAAATTTCAGAGGACAGTAGGAGGTTTTCAGGGCTTTTATTAAAAATAAAACAAACGGTCTTAAGTCTGCAAAAACCTTAATTTTCAGACTTAAGAGGTTTTAAGAGGTAACTTTTAAAAAACAAACGGGCCTTAAATGTCATGCTACTTGGATATATTATCTGCTGATTGTGTAAACATGGTGGTAGGTTTATATATGGCATAGAGGATCGGGGGAGCTGATCGAGACACTGGAGGTCATTCAGGGGCGGTTAATTGTATCAGCTGGAATCCGGCAAACCCGCATATGTTGGCATCGGCAAGTGATGATCGTTCAATACGCATCTGGGGTTAAAACAATTACATTCGAAACGGAAAGGTAAAGAGAAATCGGCATCCAACAATGGCGTTCACTATTGCAATGGAGCAACAGTTTGAATAACTTATATTTCCTTGTAAATACACATGACTTGCTGCTTACCATCACCATTATCATCACCGGATATTTGTAATTGTAATTTGAATCTTAAATCCATACTTTTATCATCCTAATAAACATTATCCTCTGCTTTTATGTGTGGCAATGCCTGAGGAAATGTTTGCATATACTTTGACTCTACTTTTGGATGGGATGCATTGGGTTTGTTTTGGTGGAATGGACATAGCTGTGATTGTTTCGATCAATGACAAGATTTGGATCGATCACCGAATTACTATGTTGGTTTCTAGTCAAAAAAGCAGGAGCGTGATTGAGGAGATACCGTTGCTAATGTTGGCGGCTATGGAGATTGTTTCTTGACAGATGTAGATTCGATTTTGAACCATTGCAGATCTACAAAGATTTAACCATGTATTGATGACATTTATGGACCATGCCTTCTTAGACCATCTCCAATCATAATCGTTAACAAAGAATACCAAATTAGTCAGCTCATTAACACCCAAAAAAGATCAACATCAATCACACTCCAAATATGTTGTTTTAAACAAGAACACGGTATATATGTTGTTTAGAATCAAAGCATTAGTTACCTAGTCGTCGGTAACATCCTTGGCATCCTTGTCTACCAGGTTTGATTCATGAGGTGAGCATGTGATGATACTCTGATCATGGGTTGCCTTCGGGCCGATTCATGGTCGTCGAGGATTAGTCAAGTGCCCGTACGGATCCCGGATACCTTGTTGATTTTGTGTCAGGACATGTGCGTACGTTATTTGTCGTTCAAAAAAATATATATATGTTGTTTAGAAGCTTCAAAACCAGCAAAATGATGTTTTTGTCAATGAAGTTGTGGAGATGCCCGTAGGCATTGTGCTTCTTATGGCAGGGATACCCTCTAGGTGGGGTTAACCAAAGAATAAAACTCAAAAAATGATAATTTTGGTTATTAGTCTTTGTTGTTTTTGCAAATTTTGCTTGTAATGTTTTAGTTTCTCCTCCCCGGTTAGAGTTTGCCTTTCACTGTGGGTGGAGTTTCTCGTAGCGAGAGAATCCCTCGCTCTTTAGGTGTACCCTTTTTTTTGTTTTAATATATTTCCAGAATTGCCGCCTCTTTCTCAAAATAATTTGTTGTTTAATGTATATGTAATATATATGTTTTACACATACTCTCATATTATGTTCAATAAAACATGTTAAAAAAAACCTAGGATGTCACAAAATTACAAAATGTAAAAATATAGAAGATGGTCATCTTTAACTTAACATGTACTATTTGAGCTTAGATCCTTGATTCCATATAAGTGATTCCAGACTCTAGAGTGCCCCAATTGCACAAGTCCCACGGCCATCATAGGGAGAACTATCTAAGTTTGATCTTTGAGAGTCAGCAATTCCTCTCGAGATGCCCACCATCCTCCTGTTAGGGCAATACTGTCGAACAACTCTATCAGTGGTTAACCCTGCCATGTTGGCTATAACAAAAGGGCATGCATAAGCTTCTATTGACTGTTCGTTTTTATTCATTCAAACTTCATTTCATCACATTAAGCAAGAATGTATGGAACATTTTAAGCACAAACTCTTTGTTCCCATATACTTCCTCTGTCCCAGTATAAATATATGTGTTTCTATTTTAGCTTCTCTCGAAATAAGTGTCCA
Organism: Centaurea solstitialis; assembly: GCA_030169165.1. Classification (NCBI taxonomy): domain Eukaryota; kingdom Viridiplantae; phylum Streptophyta; class Magnoliopsida; order Asterales; family Asteraceae; genus Centaurea; species Centaurea solstitialis. The sequence goes on along the minus strand of CM058044.1, from coordinate 71,905,572 downwards.
CTATTGTAACATCCCAATTCTTAAAACATTCATTTTCAAAGCAAAGTAACCAAGTTCATACAAAAGCGGAAGCTTGTCCAAAACCAACATTTAAACCATTTATAATTCACAAGTTTTAAGAAAATATAAGCTAAAAGCTTGAAATTGTGAACGTAGTTTAAACAACTTAAATCCATATGTTTACATCACAACCAAGAAAAACACTCATCCCTTCATAAACATCATCTTCTAACTTCATGCTTAGACTGAACTGCTGCAACCTCGGAGTCTCATTCGGAAACTTTCTCTTTTCCCTTCCGGGACGTACCTGACACTAAAAAGGATAAACAACAACGGGGTAAGCATAAAGCTTAGTGAGCACACACACACAACCACTTACCATCATGCACATACAACTACAAATACATAGCAACTACATACATGTAAAACTCCCACCTTCCGTACGGCTTAAACCATCACGGAAGGATTTTATGACACTGGTACCAGGCCTCTGCAAATTCCCTAGGGGTATCACTACCACCATAGGTACTCTCCCAAGTCCCCGAAGGAACACATCTCATAATAATTCCCTAGGGGTATCACTACCACCATAGGTACTCTGCCATGTCCCCGAAGGAACGCATACACATAATCACACATGCAATCGTAACCATACATACATAACAACAAGAGTTAAGTGAGGTACTCACCTGACACGTTGATTAGTAAGCTCCCTTAACTAGTACGACAATCACTTCGTAGCACCTAATCATAACACATGCACATATATATTAAACAATGCCCAAAATGGGTACTTAACTCAAACCCGACTCCCTAACGTGAAATGACCAAGTTAACTTCGATCAATTTCCACGAAACTCCACATAACACCAAGCTACACAAGCCTCTAGGGGTCCACCAGCAAAAGAACCCCAAACGAGCCCTTAACGGAAAACTCACGAAATCAAACAGCGTAAACGGCGGGTCAGTCCGCGGGTCACTACCCGCGGCTTACCCGCGGATACCCAGAAATCCACCCTTCAAGTCGCAGATGCGACTTTTGCACTGGGTCTCCCTCTCTAAACCTCTAACTCGACCAAAATCAGCCAAATACATCATTATTTAGCAATTATGGTCGATATCTAACACTTACCTACAGTCAAATCAATCATAAACATGCCAATTGATGATCTTTTGATCACCAATCTCACATACAACCCTAAACATCGGTAGACTTCGACTTACATAAAAATTGACATCGAAACTTGCATAAAACTCTTACCTTAAGCGCAAGGAACGTGATCAATTACGCAATCGATCATCATAAACATCCAATTGAACCTCCTTGCTTCCACTCCCAAACCGCCTCTTCCTCTCTTCTCGTACGTTCTCTGGAAACTGCCCTTCAAAGAGTTAAGGGTTTCTAACCCTTTTATCTGACCACTCTTCCCTTACACTTTCACAAATGACATCCGGGCCCCTCAACTCCTAAAACATAACAATTAAGGTTCTACCTTAACACGTAACTCTGATTTAACTTAATTTTGAAAACGGGGTGTTACAACTATCAGATGGAGAAAGTCATTTCTCCATTTATTATTAAATGTAAAATAGTCCTTTAGCTAAATAAAAATAATAATAGTTACAAATTTCTAAAATTATGTGCCCTTTTTCATTATGGACCTGTATTTTGAGACGGAGGGAGTATCACATACCTGGCTAACATTTGATTCCAAGAGACTGTTTCTGTAAGGCATCTGATTGACCAGCCTCTTAGCTTCACCATGATTGCTGATAAAGTGATAAGGCCATAGCCATGATTATAATGTTCCAAGAAATCAAATTCATGCCTACAAAATGTCAACTTTAAACCCGAATTTGTGTTGATAACCCGATTTTTGACCCATTTTTTAAACCTGGTTTATAGCCGTTTGAGGTGGTTGATTTGCAACTGTCTTGAGGACAGTTTTGGTTAATTTCAAACAGAGAATAAGATCTATTTTTTGGTCATTAGTTTTGGTATGAAATTCATAACAAGTTTTTGAATTCTCTGTCCTTCGTATATTAAATTTTATCCGATTGAAAATTTCAAGAGTACCATGGAAGTACTTCAATCTGAAAGTGCTTCACAACTTCCTTTAATCAAAGTTCTCGAAATCCCCAATCCCTAACATCATTGCTAACTCCGCGTTCTTAAGGTAGTCAATTTATTTGGGTGATTATATCAAAAATGAAAAATTAATGTAATTGTATAGGAATAAAAGTTGTAAATAAAAAATAGAATAGATTCATAACGATTTATGATCATATATAGTGGTTATATACATTAATTATTTCAATTTTGTTTTGAAATGGACTATTTTTGTTTTTTTGAACGGAAAAAAAGAAATCCTAGAAAGAGCTTCAGTATGACCATCACCCCCTAAAGAAATCCACGAATTTATTAAGATGGCAAAAAGCTTACAAAGTCTCAAAGAATGAGACCAAATAGCCAAATTGTTAAATAAGACTATTGCTTTTCTGTGGAGTATTTAGATAAAAACAAAAACTAGCATAAAATATAAGTACATGTCATAAAATATATTGAGCCTTATAATTTGATAATATTATGATATATTTAACAAGAAATTTAAGTCAAGTCATAAATGGAGTTTAAAGATGCATAAGTTTTCAATGTTGGCTGATGTCACAAAAAAGGTCCAATTATTAAGACTTTGTACAAAGAGTGGTTGCAAGTTTCAATAACTTTTTTTCACATTACTATTATACTGCATATAGAAGCAAGGTTTAGGAGAGAACAAAATGAATTAACCAAATCTAAATGCTATTTTTCATAGATTTGTGAAAATCAAAGAGAATTTTAGAAACACCCTAAAATTATAAATAGTGGTATTTTATTCGAATATATAGTTCAACTTAAAAAGTTGAAAACTCTACTTTGTTGTCACTATTATCATCAATTATCTCATTGAGGAAAACTAAGTCAACTATGAAATCGTGAAGAGCAAAGGTGCACGAGAAATACAATTGAGGATGACGAGGGTCAAAAATTTGGGAAGAACGGTTGGTAAAGAGGAAAAGCTAAAGGTGCATGAGGATGTACTTGGGGAGCCATGGATCGTACTTCCAATTATACACTTCTAGGCTCAATCTTGCTATCCCCAAAATAAATCTGAATAGAATCATCGTCGTTGGCTCATTGTTGTACAACGAGGTTTTGTGATCCCGCGTTGCAGGGAGATGGGAGATTATAAAAGTATGACGATATAAATCAATAAAAAACAGATAAACTGATAGGACAGCTATGGCTCAGGTGGCGATTTACCTAAGAATTAAATAAGAAGATGCAAAATTGAAATCGGATTAATATAGCTTTTGGTGTGATCAATATGAGTTAACTATACCGATTAAAATTATGATTAAGTCTTCGAAATAAAATAACGATTAAGTCTTTGAAATAAATAACGATCAAGTCTTCGGAATTAAGATGCGTTCTTTTAACAATTAAGTCTTTGAACATTTGGCATGAATTGTAAATATTTAAAATATTTATACGTAGTATATGTATTATATAAAAAATCATAATTAAATCAAAAGATGTTCAATATTGGACTCATTTGAAAGGCAACGAAGAGACGATTATAATGATATAACTTGTTAAAAATAAAACATATTTTTTCAACGTGTTTTAATAAGAATACGATTATACGTGTGAATATAATGAAAATGTAAAATGAAATATTGAAACCAAAAGATAAAAATTAAATAAGTACAAAACTATAAGGGTAGAAAATGAAAATTTTATAATAAATAAATATAAAAAACGTGACATGTGGATGAGAAGCTTAGTAAATATATTTACATGTGGTTTTTATAGTTTATGTTTTTCACTGTTGCTTAGGAATAGTGAAAAAAAAGTTGCTAAATGTTAGGTTTTTTAATTCCCATGCTTTTTCCAGTTATGTTTCTTTCTATATATATTGTGCTTCTTCTTTCATCTATTTCACAAAATAAATCAGTAGATCTTTCTTTGTTGTGTGTAGGGGTGGCAATTCGCGGGTTGAAGGGTTGGTGGGTCACGGGTTGGCAGGTTGGCGGGTCAGAATACCTCAACCCAACCCAACCCATTTAACTAATCGTGTCGAGTTCTTCAACCCAACCCATGAAGGGTCGTGTCGTGGGTCGTGTCAAGGGTTGGCGGGTCATTGGCGGGTTGGTGGGTCATAAATGGGTTGGTGGGTCATAAACGGGTTGACGGGTCAAGCTCATACTTTATATAATTCAAATAAAAACAAGTAAACAACATCCAAAAGCAACCAAAATACCAAATACAACCAAGTACCAAAATACCAAATACAACCAAAGTACCAAACAAGTTTCAAGTTCAAATAAATCAAGTTTAGAGTTTGTTGGAATTCCTACTCCCTTTAGTTTTTTATTTTTTTATAATATAATAATAACTAAATATATAAATATAAAATAGTTATTTAAATATAAATGGGTTCGCGGGTCAACCCGCCAACCCGGTGGGTCAACCCGCGAAATTTGGCGGGTTGGCGGGTTAGAGGGTTGGAGGGTCAGAAAATGTTGATCCAGTCTTCCTAAGACTTTGTGAAATACCAATGATCCTTTATCTATTTTCTGTAAAATACTTAGCATTGCTGAAAGATGAAGTTCACTACTTCAGCGATTCTTTATCACTGATAGTTTGGACAATCAGCGATTGCTGATCACTGACTCCGTTCAGTATCAATAAGAGCTGACATCAGCTAAGTATCCCCTGAAAGACAAATAGTCATGCCATAAGAAAACCATCAGCACCATCTATTGATGTAAGCTAGGGGTGCTCAAAAACCCGACAAACCCGATGAACCCGATCAACCCAACCCAACCCGATGAACCCGATCAACCCAACCCAACCCGATGGAAAATAAACCAACCCGAAGCAACCCGACGTCTAATCGGGTTGAATTTTTTTTCAAACCGAAGGTATTGGGTTGATATCGAGTTAGCGTCATGGGAACCCAACCCAACCCGACCAACCGATGAACCCGATATTTCTTTATATTTTTTAATTTATTTGATTGTTAAGCTCATATTAATATGTACATTAGATAATTACACCATTGCATAGCCTCTTCATATACATATATATACACTTTAAATCTATTCTCCATTTCTTTATAACTCTTATATATGTATATGTGTGTGTGTGTGTGTTAAGTCATATATACGCGCACATGCACATGAAAATTAAGAAAAATAGTTTTGTGTACGGCAATACCCGGAAGCAATACATAAATCGTCTTTAACCTTTTAATTATTCATCATTTTTAGGTTTATTATCTAACTTTAAACATAACCCGACCAACCCGATCAACTCAATCAACCCGAACGGGTTGGGTTGGGTTGGGTTGAACTTTTGTTTGGGTTGGGTTGGGTTGAAAAAGTTTCAAACCGACAATATCGGGTTGAATTCTTGAAACACCCTCAACCCGATCAACCCAACCCGTGTGCACCCCTAATGTAAGCTGAATGAAAGAGTCAGCGAGCTTGTGATCTGAAGTTGAAATCAGTGATAGCAAGCTGACTACTCTGCATGACGTTCTACTGAAGACAAGTCACAGTGCCTCCCTGATCTTTCCCAGAGATCAGCGATTCTAAGGCCCGATCAGTGACTTGCTCTTCACGAATTCAAGATTTGTCTTTCCCTCCTATATGCACGCAAAGGATTTGATTTGCCTTTCTGACAAAAGTACAAAAGGGAATGTCTCTTCACTGCTCCCTCTTTGCTTGTCAACCATAAGGCAATTGTACAGTATAGACCATAACCCTACCAAGTATGGGCCGTCGTTTATAGTATATAGTACAGTAGAACCACTCTTAGTTTGCCACGTGCAAAAGTGGTTCTGCCATGCATTTAATGCATGGGGTATAAACATGAGTATTAGGTTTGTTCTTCAAACCAACCTTGGTTCATGCTTCTATACCCCAATCCTTTCTCTCTCTATCAAGGTTCATTCTATCTATCTCTATTCTTGCTTTGTGCATAAGCAAATGCTTCGTGAAATACTTATGGATTGTTTGGATCATGACATAGTCTAGATCTGCTTCAACAAACAATCTACTTTAGTTCACACAAAAACTCCATAGGGGTTGTGAATTAAATTAAATAGAAGAAACTATGTTGATTGTATTCAAACCCCCCCCCCCCCCCCCCCCCCCCCCCCTCTTCTACAATACAATTTACATAGTATCAAAAGAGGACCAACAGAAAACCTCAACCCAACCCGCAAAATTTTCATGTCGTGTCATGTCAGGTTGGCGGGTCGTGTCGAAAACTGCCACCCCTAGTTGTGTGATTTCCAAAACCTAATTTAATATTTGAGTTTATAAAACCATTATTTTCTTTTTTTAATTTTTTTCTCATTTATGCATATGTTGTTCTTAGTTTACAATGTATTGTACTTTTGTATAACTTATCCAAATTTCTTGCATTTTGTATGTTCATTCAGATATCAATATAGAACATAACATGTTAAGATTTTTTAAAAAAAAGTTATTAGAGTTTCTTGTAACGTGTTATGAAGATATTATCTATTTGTTTGTGGTTTTATGTGTTCATTCATATGTCAATGAACTAGTAGAATAAAAACATTATCAAATTTGCGGTGTGTTTTTCATGTGTTTTTTGTTTGTTATTTTATGTGTTCATTACTAAATTTGTTTTATGTGTTCATTAAAATCTGAATCCTAGCCACCACAAACAAAAACTATTACTAGAGATAAACTTGACCACAAACTTGGTAAAAGTTCACATGTGCATGGATGATAAAATAGAAACATCATCGAATTTGATTGTGGTGTGTATAAAATTGTCGTTTTTAATACAATTTATCATATTTGGAATTTAGTTATAATTAAAACATCTAGTTTTAGAAGAAGATAAATCTACCTTTTACAAGTGAAAAAAAAACTCGATTTATATATCCAAAATAAACGTATCTATAATTAGACTATATTGCTTCGAATTATGATAATGTTGTCTTAAGGCCATCCGCGGCGCGCACGGCACACGAACGGTGCAGCCGGCATACCGGCGGTAACACCGCCGCGGTATGCCGGTATGGTGACGGTATGGAGCGCCATCGGTAACTTCATGCCGTTGGAATTTTTTTTTTCTTTTTTTTTTCTTTTTCGACCGTTGAATAACGGATATATATATATATATATTTTACTTTTTTTTTACTTTTTACATATATATATATATATATATATATCATCTATTCAATTTTTTACCACTCATCTCATCTTCATCTCTTCCTCAACAAATTATCTCATCTCATCTTCATCTCTTCCTCAACAAATTATCTCATCTCTTCTTCATCTCTTCTTCATCTCTTCTTCATGGATTCACACGGTACCCCTTCCGGTTCCCGACGTCGTAACTCGGCATCCCAAACGCCTCCACCGTCAGCATCCCAAACGCCTCCACCGTCGGGTGTCTATCGCCCCGCAATGGGGTTTGGAAGTTGGTTGCCTCCATCGGGTTGGCCGCAAACCCCAATGGTCGACAACAATTGGGCGTATGCGAATATGATCGCGAATACCCCTATGATGTCGTACCCCATGCACCCCCAACAACCGACGACGCAAACCCAACAACCGACGACGCAAACCCAACAACCCACGCCGTCACAAGTGTGGGAACCACGAGATGGAACCAACTTGTCACCGCAATCGTGGGGAGATGACGAGGAGGTACCCGAGACCCAACCGGAGTCGCCGCCACCGCTACCGCCGCCACAACCCAAAGGTAAAAAACGTGGGAAGGGTAAGAACGTAGAAGCGAGCTCGAGTGCGAACCCGACCAAAACTAAAGCGCCTTCTAAACCATGGTCGAGTGAGAAGGAGGTCAAGTTGGCGATGGCGTGGGCCGAAATCTCGGAGGATTCAACCATAGGTAACTATCGAACGGGAGGTAAATAAAAAACCGTTTTTTTTAACGTACTTAAGTATTCGCTAATGTGTTTTAATTTTTTCCATTTTTGAAGTAGACAATTTTTGGATGCACGTTAAAAGGTCGTTAGACAAACGCATGGGGTACGGCCCGAACGTCCGCTCAAGCGACGCCGTGCAAACCAAAGTGAAATTGCTTCTATCGGGGGTCTCAAAATTTGCTTGTATCTACAACAACACATTGACACACCGAAATAGCGGCGAATCCGACGTTGATTTATTGGAACGAGCGCTCGAGCGATACCGACGTGAGTATAATCGAACATTCCCTTTCCAAGCCGCTTGGAAAGTTCTCATCGAATGCCCGAAGTACAACCCGGTGGAAATGATGAACCCATCGGACATCCGCGCGCCTACAAACAAACGGTCGAAAACGTCCGAAACCCAAACGGACTCCCCCGGCGATTCCGATGCTCGGGGATGATGAGCACCGCTCACACACCGAACGGCCACGACCAATGGGTCGGAACGCGGCGAGACGTGCGGGGTCTTCGTCTTCGACAAACGATACCAACACGGGCATGTCAACCGAAGTAGGCGCTCTCGCGAACACCGGGCTTGTCGATATACTTAAAGAAAAACAAAGGATGACACACTTCCAATTCTACACATCACCGCACAACCATCTCTCGGGCCACATTTTGGAGACCACGTTGCGAGAGAAGGCGCGGTTGCGCGCACATTACGATTGGCCTCCTTTCGAATAGTTTTTTATTTTTAATTTTAATGTAATTTTTTTAATTGTTATTTTTAATTTTAATTGAAAATTTTAATTTTAATTTTAATTGTTAATTTAAATTTTAATTTTAAAATGAATTGTTAATTGTTAATTTAAATTGTTAATTTTAAAAAAACTATACGGGTGGTACGGATGTGGGTGAATGGTATGGTAATGGTAAGGTAGTGGTAAAGCTGATGTGGCGCTGAGGTGGCAGCCTATGCAGGTGGTATGGGTGGTATGGCTGTGGATGGCCTAAGAGAAGGCTAGTAGTCTGTCAACCTTTGATTGTAAAAGCAAACAAATGGGTAGGTTGGGTTTGAGAAATTTGAAACCGTAAAAGCAAACAAACAATCATAACACCATCCATGTGCAAAATTAAATGTATTTTTTTCTTCCAAACGATGCATATTGTGAATGATGTTTCATAAATGAGATTTTAAGTTGTGTAAAAATCTTTTGACTTCAATGTTGCATTAATAACTTCATTAGATCTTAGACTTACCATCAGAGGAAGGAACAAGGGTTACGAACCTTGAGTAAAAATTTGCTTAGAGCACAGTGGTGGAACCTTTAAGAACCCCACTTATTATATATTTTCCTGTCACGTCATTGTCATCTCAACAAACTAATAACCTTCTTAAAACTCTACAATGGAGATTCCTCCAAAAACCTCACTTCTCTTTTCTCAATTATGATATAATTTTTATTTATGTAAATTATTATATAACTGAAAATGAAACTATTACAATAAAAACATGTAACTTGGCAAGAACCTCTGTTCCACAGTGGAGGTTCTTTTAAAAACCCTAGAACCTAAAAAAACCTCCATTATGAATGCTCTTAATTATATAATTTACTTTGCACCTGAGTTAAAACGGTAAGTTCGTTACGATATTTAATGTAATTCAGGTATTATTTTTGAGAATTGATGCATTACAATTTGCCTCTTAAAAGGACAATCTAGTACATTTTTACTCTTCTAATATCACATATAATCAAAAAGACTTTATGACTCACATTGTATTCTTACAATCATATCGATTACATTATTTTTCTAGAAATGAAATACATACAAATTCAATCTCAAGACAAAGGATGAAAAATAAAGAATACAATTCGTCAAAAACCTATTCAATGAAATATTCAAAATTTTGTGGGTGAATAACAAGAAATCTTGTGCTATAAACAATAACTTCAAAATTCTATGTTTGGTTCTAATTAAGCACTATTTGTTATAGACACTTCTTTCACAAACTCAAAAACTTGTATAAACCAATAACACGTGTTAAAACACAATCTATATTATTTCGTATGTGATACATTTAAGCCTATATTTCCGATAGATAAAAACAGTACCGAACGTTTTAAGTATGAAACAGAACTGTATAAACTATGCTTTATCACATATGAAACAACGATGAAACCTGTTTGATAAGTTTATGCTATTTAATGGGTTTGTAAATGATTAGATACGAAGATGAAAGTTTGGCTGCGGACTCAAATTTCATTGCGAACATGAGGATAGCCGAGAGCCTAGCACCTGTCATGTTCACTCTGAATAATAATGTATTGTTCAGAGTGAATAACACAATATTAAAGGTTATTCAAAGTGAATAATACTGAATAACATCGAATGCTGTGTTATTCACTCTAAATAACATCGAATGCTATGTTATTCACTCTAAATAACAGTGAACGTCAACTTAATTACTTTGAATAGCACTGAATGTTGTCTTATTCACTCTGAATAATACATGATTATTCAGAGTGAATATGTCACGTGGCGTGTTCTCGTCTGTCCTAACGTTCGCAATGAAAAAATGAGTTTTCATTTGAACCAGACCCTAGCTGTGTAGTTATATCTTTGCCAACTTATATCATATTAAAGAAGATCTAGAAAACACTTTTTGTACAATTCCCCTGCTGCACATGAATCTGATCATCTCATATCAATCGTATAACAGAATTGTGACCCAAAAAAAACACAAGTGATGGATGATTTCTTGGAGTTTAAGCAATCGATACCGATTTCAGTAATGCATCAACGTAATCCTTGAGCTTTGCTTTTGTAATTGCACCTTCCCTTCTGCTTCCTGGAACTTCTTTCCCATCTTTGAACAGAACCAGAGCAGGCAATCCGTACACCTTGTACTCTGCGATTAGCTTCGGATTTGAGTCGTGATCGATCTTCACAACCAATAGTTTCTCTTCGTATTCCTGAAAAAGTCAAATTAAAACCCTAGAAATCATCAGAATCTGCGAAATCTGTCGACTAAACCTCTAATTTTAGGAACAATGTGTTTGAAATGAAGAATACAGTACAGAAAGCTAGGTTTCATTCGATCAAAATCAATCAAGTGATTCGTAATACGATTTGCAAACAGATTTGACCGTGAGTTCGTAAACTAGGTTTCATTCGATCAAATCAATCAAGTTATTCGTAATACGATTTGCAAACAAATTTGAGTTCGTAAACTAGGTTTCATTCAATCGAAAGTGAAATGAATTCAGTTCATAAACTAGGTTTCATTCGATCGAAATCAATCAAGTTATTCCTAATACGATTTGCAAACAAATTTGAGTTCGTAAACTAGGTTTCATTCGATCAAAAGTGAAATGAATTCAATTGATAAACTAGGTTTCAATCGATCGAAATCAATCAAGTTATTCGAAATACGATTTTGCAAACAAATTTGAGTTCGTAAACTAGGTTTCATTCGATCGAAAGTGAAATGAATTCAATTCGTAAACTAGGTTTCAATCGATCGAAATCAATCGAGTAATTCGTAATACGATTTGCAAACAAATTTGACCTCAAAGTTCGAGTTCGATTACGATTTGATTAAATTAGGCCAGAAACAAATTCGGAAAAAGGAGATGCGTATGAACAAACCTGTGCTATGGCTTCAATGGCAGGAGCGATTAACCGACAAGGTCCGCACCAAGTGGCGATGAACTCCACAAGAACAGGACGGTCAGATTTCAACACTACCTCCGAGAACTGTCTCTCGTCTATCTCCGTAACAACTCCACATTTGATCTCCATTTTCACACTCGATGAAGATGAAGAAGAAGGCTTAAACGAGTGATTGAGTTTTCTACCTCCGAGTAAGGGCTTCCGGATGAACGACGCCGCTGGAGAGCAGGAAGAAGCGGTGGAGGAGAAGAAGGAATTGGAGGAACGGACGGGAAGGATGCGTTGCCGGAATAAGATGGCCGCCGGTGAAGAAGAAGAGGAAGCCATTAGCGTCTCCATGTGTTTTGGTGATGAGAAGATGCTTTCAGAAGGTTATCGACGATAAGTGGAGTTTTTGGGATGAAAGTGAAGTTGACGTGGCCAACCCACGTTCTCTCCCTTCTCTTCTTTTTTTTTTCTTCTACTACTTTCCCCATCTCAAATATTATAAAAAATACAAACAATTTTTTTTCCAACGTATAGATAGCTTGTACAAATTTCGACTAATCTCTAAAGTCCGGTAAATTAGTATTTACGAAGTAGAGTTGCGGTATGCATTTACGTGAATCGGATGAAACATGAACTACATCTAGATGTAACTAAAAACAAGATGAAATGAGCAGTGTTATAGCCCATAACGATCTCCGATTCATAGAATCAAGTTCATACACAAGAGCGTATGTACATTGTGTTTAAAGCTAAATCAAAACAACAACAAAAAACTAAATTACCTACATCATAAGTGTAAGATATTATGCAAGTTAAAAACCCTAAAGACGAGTTTTTACTTCATTTGCTTCTACTTTAAATCTTTAAACCTGTCATTTGTTTTGAATCTTCTGTTAAAAAGTTGCATAAATCTACAAATAGGTCGCCTTAGAGGGGGTTCACTAATTTAAATTATTTGGCCAGCATAGCCACCTATTTCGGTTTCTGTTTCCATTGTAGCATGCTAGTTGATCTCTTTTCACTATCTCAACCCCATCGCTTAACACTTCTTTCATTCCTTGTAACTCTTATTACAATGAAAACCAACCCTTCATTATATAGGGCCATACAGGTTTTCTGTAACATCCCAATTTTTAAAACATTCAATTTTAGTGAAAAGTAACCAAGTTCGTACAAAAGCGGAAGCTCGTCCAAAACCAACATTAAAACCCTTTATAAGTCATAAGTTTTAAGAAAATATAAGCTAAGTGCTTGAAATCAAGAACGTAGTCTAAACAACCAAATCCATGTGCTTACATGTCAAACCAAGAATTATAACCCATCCTTTCAACAACGTCATTCATTAAACTTCATGCCTAGACTGAACTGCTGCAACCTCGGAGTCTCATTTGGAAACTTTCTCTTTTCCCTTCCGGGACGTACCTGACACTAAAAAGATAAACAACAACGGGGTAAGCATAAAGCTTAGTGAGCACACACTTAACCACTTACCATCATGCACACACAATCACAAGTACATAGCAACTACATACATGTAAGTCTCCAATCTTCCTTACGGCTCAATACCATCAAGGAAGGATAAACGACACTGGTACCAGGCCTCTGCAAATTCCCTAGGGGTATTACTACCACCATAGGTACTCTCCCAAGTCCCCGAAGGAACCCATCTCATAATAATTCCCTAGGGGTATTACTACCACCATAGGTACTCTGCCATGTCCCCGAAGGAACGCATACACATAATCACACATGCAATCGTAACCATACATACATAACAACAAGAGTTAAGTGAGGTACTCACCTGTCAAGATGCTAGCAATTCATACACTTCACAAGCTAACACAATCACTTCGAACCACCTAACCAATCACAAATACATAACACATCAAACATAGCCCAAAAGGACCACTCGATACTCCATACCAAAACACTAGTCTTAGCCATAGCTAGACTAGTCTAATTGCCCTTAAAATCTACCCAAAGTCATCTCATAACATCCCTAACATAAGCCCAAAGCCAAATCTTGAAAAGGGCCGCAAACGAAAAATATCGAAAATGCAACAGAAAGTTGCGCCACCTGTCCCCGTGACCTCAGGTCGCGGGGCCAGGTCGCGGGGTTTTCCTGATGCCCCAAAAACGCGACTTTTGCTTCGAAAACTGTACCAAAAACCCAAATTTCGACTAACAACTCCCAAATTACTTTTACACAACAACTAGGGTCAATAACCAACGATTTCATGCTAGTAATTCGACCCCAAAACATACCAATTACATCCATTGATGATTCTATGATCATCAATCCACAACCAAACCCTAACCATTGACAACTTCCAAATTAAACACCAATTGACATCAATTGAACACTTAAACACGCAAGGATACATACCTTCACTGAAATTAGCGTAATTGCTAACACAATCAATCCACCACAAGCCTCAATTTCTCCTTTGCTATGCTTCTCTAGTCGCCCTCCCTTTCTCTCTCGTACGTTTCCCTGGAAAACTGAAAGAGAGTTGGGAGTTTTCTCCTTTCATAAGCCTCCACCTCAAACCTTTCACTTTTAAAAATAACCACTCTAGTCCCTTGACTCCTACAAACACGGTTAACTGGGTTAGTTAACTAATCAGACCACCGTTAACTTCAAAAGTGAAAACGGGGCGTTACAACTCTCCCCCACTTACCAAGATTTCGTCCCCGAAATCGTCTAAACTTGGAACAACTCTGAATAGTTTCGTCTCATCCCATCATCCGGTTTCCACGTTTATTCCGAACTTTTCCTATGCTCTCTTTGAACATTCCCTATCTCGCACAACATATCATGAGAAGGCATGCCAATGCTGGCATGAAAGCTGTTGTTATACAAGAACTCTGCCAACGGTAGATACGTATCCCAACCTCCTCTAAATGTCCACACACAAGCTCTTAACATGCACTTGAGAGTCTGTACCATCCTCTTGCTTTGCCCGTCAGTCTGTCCACTATCCCCCCATGATTTCTGAAAGTATAACCAACCTTGCAATCTATTTCTTCGTCACATGCCTTTACTTCCATCTGGTAACTCTAACTCTAACTCAACCTTTACTCTTAGACACGTCTAGCACTGTTCCACATCCCTTTCAACTCTGGCCACTAGCAAACCGACCTTACGTCTCTGATACTGGAATCTACACGCAGTCTCAACGACTTAACAGACCACAACTTGCCCGCTTTGGAGACACGAGGCCCTAACCGGTCACCCCTACTCCCTCACGGTTTTGCTTTGGAGTTGCCCAGTCCAGGTCACAACCCAAAACACGTCTCATCAACACATCGTTTCCTACGGAATACGACGGATTCCACAACATAACACATCTGCACATATAACTGCTCTCCGTTCCAAGAACGGAACTGATCCTGCATTCTCCTCTAACAAGAACGATACTATCCCCTTGACCCATATAGGTACAAGGCTGTCAGTAAGCACACAAAACATGCTATTCACATCCAACATATAACTACGCTCTACTATCACGTACAACACAAACTCACAACACAGCTCTTTACAACATCCATTTACTTCCCATGCTACAACATATTACAACTAACCCATAAGAAGTACCACAATAAACTGCCATGTCCTCTACCTTCTCCGGTGAAGTCAACACCGGTGCTTCGCGTAGCCCTATTCTCAAAGTCTCGATCGCTGCTGTCTTCTCTTCTCCCCATACAACTACTCATTACGTAAAGTCTCCAATACATCTCGAAAGTGCTCCACATGATCCTCCTTCGATCCCAAATAGATCGGTATACCATCTATGCATACAATCATGGATCTATCCGTCATTGACCCGCAGACCCGGTTCATCACGTCCATAAAAGATACTGGCGCGTTCGTCAACCCGAATGGCATCACCATGAGCTCGGAATGCCCATATCGAGTACGAAAGGCCATCTTATGCGCATCCTCTTCCCGAACCTTCAACTGGTGGTACCCTGAGC
Source organism: Centaurea solstitialis (assembly GCA_030169165.1). Lineage (NCBI taxonomy): Eukaryota > Viridiplantae > Streptophyta > Magnoliopsida > Asterales > Asteraceae > Centaurea > Centaurea solstitialis. The sequence goes on along the minus strand of CM058044.1, from coordinate 71,889,970 downwards.
GAAGATCTATCTTCGAGAACTGCATGGCTCCCTGAAGCTGATCGAAGAGATCGTCGATCCTCGGCAGCGGGTATCTAGTCTTTATCGTAAGCTTGGTTAACTCTCGGTGATCGATACACATCCGCAACAATTCCTGCATCTCCGGAGGTGCAACCCGGTACAGGCCTTAGTTACCGACACCACCCCCGGAATTAGCTTGATCCGGAACTCCACTTGCCTCTCATGAGGAATGTCAGGCAAGTCATCCGGGAATACATTCGGATACTCGCTGACCACTGGCACGTTCGCTACCGTCTTCTTCTTGTCTCTGCTCGGCTATCGACCACATACGCTAAGTAACTGCTGCCTCCAAGAAGAACGTGCCTCCTGGCCTTAGCCAAGGTACACATCGTAGGTAATCTCCTTCTTCCGTCTCCTTTGATAGTCAGTTCTCCCCCACTTAGAGTTCGAACTACTACCTGAAGCTTCTCGCAGTCAGTGCGAGCTCAGTTCTGATTTAACCAATCTATCCCAACTACCACTTTATCCTTATACACATCACTACTCCAATGTTACTCCTCGTCTGCTGTGTACTTCCACTTCTAACGAACTCCCTTGCTTACCCTGTCACAACGTCTAACTCCATCATTGCCTCTTCTGCTATCAACTGGAACACATGCCCCCGAGTCCGGTGGTAACACCCTTCTTCCTTGCCTCTCCAATTCTAACTCTCTCTGTCCCACGTTACCTCATGCATCTGATAAAATCAGCGCACCTTACTGTCACCATAACTTCTCTTATCTTTGGCTCTAACACTTCAACATACCTGCACACCTTCCTTCCTTCGCTCGCGACATACTCTGAGCAACAGAGTGATCGCCTCTAGCAACTTGCCAGTAATCTCATTCACTAATCCGATAGGTTGAACTACCGATAGTGACTCGCTGGCCAGCCTCTCTATCTCTAACCTAGGTACCTTCTGTTCTCCGGAAAGCCAGATAGTTGCTCCAACGTCATACTCTCCACTTGCTTCATTGTCCTATACCAACGATCAACTTCCGTCGATCCTTTGCGACTCCTCTAAGCAGGCTCACAGCAACCTGACCGCTACTTCCGCCATGCAAACCAGTGCAGATAGCATCTTTCATCACAAAAATCCAATGGTTTTAGCCACAGTATCCTTCTTTCCCTCAAACATCAGCGGTTGACATGCCAAGAAGCCTCGCAACTAATTGCTCTAGCCTCAGCAGACTGGGAGCTTACTGCATCACCGACTCATGCGGCCATAACTGCTTCTAGACTGCTGCTAACCACTTGGGTTACTTCTTGCCCTTCGCACCCGAAAATCCAGGAAGGATCTCATAGAGAACTTCTCCTACCTCATCTACTGCACTCTCTAATCCACTGACTATACACATGTAATCTATTCATACAATCATCACACTTTAGAATGACTACTTTCCTCCCCATCCTGCCCTAATAGTTCGGGTCAATGACCCGCACTATACCTCTCCTTTCCCAACATGCTACTGAGTGATCTATCCTTACTGATTCGATTAACATACCATTCTAAACACCACTCTGCTTTACATCCCATGCCGTCTACTAGCTCAGGTCGGTGACCTTAGCTTCATACTCTCTTCTCATCACATGCTTCTTAGGGGTCTAACTACTTACCTTAAGGACACTCACGAAGGTCCTATCATACTACTACCCCATCCCGACAATCCAATTAGTTCATAGAACTCATGTGACTATATCAATTCCCGATATGCACAATGTATTTGCAATGATACGGGCCCTTGTATCATTATAAATACACTCTACATATCTAGCCTCGACATCATCACAAAAATCCTAATCCCCAACTAGTTGCCCCATACATAACCTTTACACTAGAGCTTTAATAGCTCGTCTATCAGTCAATCACATAACATGCTACACGATTTTCTACTCATAGTCAAGTACTACTAGCCTACACCAGGCTTACATGCAATATCTATACTTCAAGCAACTACAATAGTAGTACACGCTTGTCTATCATGCAATTTCTGCTCAAATACTACACATGCCATAACTTCACATAACTTATCATACACAAAGCTTTAATAGCTCATATACCAATTAAGTACATAACAGACATCATGCTCTTTACTCATAACCACATATCTCCAAGCCACATACGACATACATGCATTCATACGTTTCATAACATCTATCATGGAATACATACTTAACTTAAACTACATAGCACTAGTAATTCACATACTAGTGCCCACGTATCACACATGCCACACATTCACATCATACACGTAACAACTTGCATACATTACACTACATAACATCTATCATAAGGGGTACATGCTCAACATAACTACATAGCATCAGTTATTCACACAACTGATGCTCACTAGCCACACATACCATAAGCTCATGCAATTCATACATACATCCACAGTAAATCAACATGCCTTAAAATAGGTAAGGTTAGTGTGCTCACCCCCGTTTTGATGCTCCGGTCAGCAGTTCAGTCTCACTACTCATCTCTCCATAAAACATTTCATACTCATCTCTCCATAAACATTTCTTTTGGTTACTTTTATTTATAAAACACAAGCTTTTGGTTTAAGTCCAAGTATCCCCACTTGTGAATACTTGAATCCCTTAAACCTAGGCTCTGATACCAACTTGTAACATCCCAATTTTTAAAACATTCAATTTTAGTGAAAAGTAACCAAGTTCGTACAAAAGCGGAAGCTCGTCCAAAACCAACATTAAAACCCTTTATAAGTCATAAGTTTTAAGAAAATATAAGCTAAGTGCTTGAAATCAAGAACGTAGTCTAAACAACCAAATCCATGTGCTTACATGTCAAACCAAGAATTATAACCCATCCTTTCAACAACGTCATTCATTAAACTTCATGCCTAGACTGAACTGCTGCAACCTCGGAGTCTCATTTGGAAACTTTCTCTTTTCCCTTCCGGGACGTACCTGACACTAAAAAGATAAACAACAACGGGGTAAGCATAAAGCTTAGTGAGCACACACTTAACCACTTACCATCATGCACACACAATCACAAGTACATAGCAACTACATACATGTAAGTCTCCAATCTTCCTTACGGCTCAATACCATCAAGGAAGGATAAACGACACTGGTACCAGGCCTCTGCAAATTCCCTAGGGGTATTACTACCACCATAGGTACTCTCCCAAGTCCCCGAAGGAACCCATCTCATAATAATTCCCTAGGGGTATTACTACCACCATAGGTACTCTGCCATGTCCCCGAAGGAACGCATACACATAATCACACATGCAATCGTAACCATACATACATAACAACAAGAGTTAAGTGAGGTACTCACCTGTCAAGATGCTAGCAATTCATACACTTCACAAGCTAACACAATCACTTCGAACCACCTAACCAATCACAAATACATAACACATCAAACATAGCCCAAAAGGACCACTCGATACTCCATACCAAAACACTAGTCTTAGCCATAGCTAGACTAGTCTAATTGCCCTTAAAATCTACCCAAAGTCATCTCATAACATCCCTAACATAAGCCCAAAGCCAAATCTTGAAAAGGGCCGCAAACGAAAAATATCGAAAATGCAACAGAAAGTTGCGCCACCTGTCCCCGTGACCTCAGGTCGCGGGGCCAGGTCGCGGGGTTTTCCTGATGCCCCAAAAACGCGACTTTTGCTTCGAAAACTGTACCAAAAACCCAAATTTCGACTAACAACTCCCAAATTACTTTTACACAACAACTAGGGTCAATAACCAACGATTTCATGCTAGTAATTCGACCCCAAAACATACCAATTACATCCATTGATGATTCTATGATCATCAATCCACAACCAAACCCTAACCATTGACAACTTCCAAATTAAACACCAATTGACATCAATTGAACACTTAAACACGCAAGGATACATACCTTCACTGAAATTAGCGTAATTGCTAACACAATCAATCCACCACAAGCCTCAATTTCTCCTTTGCTATGCTTCTCTAGTCGCCCTCCCTTTCTCTCTCGTACGTTTCCCTGGAAAACTGAAAGAGAGTTGGGAGTTTTCTCCTTTCATAAGCCTCCACCTCAAACCTTTCACTTTTAAAAATAACCACTCTAGTCCCTTGACTCCTACAAACACGGTTAACTGGGTTAGTTAACTAATCAGACCACCGTTAACTTCAAAAGTGAAAACGGGGCGTTACATTTTCACTCATGTTTATCCTGGTAGACTAAGTCCCAATCTAAAAATGAAAACTGAAATTGATGGGTTTTTTATTGGGATGGGGGAGACAATCTAGTGAGGGGGGCAATAATGAGGTTTCGTAGAAGAAAGGTTTTGCTAGAGAAAAGGGTTAGTTGAGTGGTCGGGTTTACATAGTTGTGAAGGGGTTATTTTATATATATGTGTATATATATTATTGATTTTAATATACAATATAAGCATTTTATATTTTAATAAAATGCAACATGATCTATTTGATTTAACGATGTTAACTAGAGGAGCCAATAAAAACTCAAAATAACTACTCATGTTATGCTTAATGTGTTTTAGGATCAAAATCCAAATCGAGGCTTAATACAATGACCAAGTATGTAATTCACTCTTATTTATGAAAAAGAAAAACTAAAAATGGAATTTATTTTGGCTTAGTTCTTGTTTAATCAAAAAATAATTTTGTTTCTCAACCAATGTTGTTGAGTTTCAAAATTTTAAATTTAAACTTAACAAGAGAAATTCCTATTTTTGTTACCCTTTTTGATCCATAACTTGAAACTTTTGGAACATTTATGAAAATGTCAAATTCATTATCCACTTTATGTAATCCTTTCATAAATGTTTTGCAAACCTTTTATAAATGGGTATATACATGATCTAATGTTACAAGATAGAATATAAATATTCTATAAATGGGTATCCATGTAAAGCCGTTCTATATGTTTAAAGCTCTCGTAATGTATAAAAGAGGTCAAATGAGAGATCTTTGGTTACATTTGTAATCTTTAATTGTGAATAGTTGTTTTCTCCAAAGCTTCTCTCAAAACACCATCAAGTCTAGAACATGGAGAATTATAATAGTTCATAATGACACACAAAAATGTACAATGTAATAAAGGACAACAGAAAGTTCAAATAAAAATAGTAAAAGCGTTAGAATGTGGCAAACATCATCTCCTCCAATCTTGTGATCATAATCCAAAAGCTAAGATAACTTCTGTTTTTAAATAAATGAGGGGTTTTTGAGTAATTTTGTAGGTAATCGAAGAGATCAAGTTTTGTTGGTCTTTAACCTTTTTCTAACGGGTCAACAATGTTGTGGTGGATTTGTTAGTTTTCGCGCGGGGGGGGGGGGGGGGGGGGGGGGGGGTCTCATAGCGTCTTAATCTAGTTCGAGGCTTCTCGTACGCATGCCTAAGGACATTTAAGTAGAACCATGTTTAGCCCCTAAAATTGTCAGGGATTAATCGGGCTTTGACCCGGACACCTTTCAAAAAAAAACAAAACTTTTTTCCAATGGCATGCATCTATTATACTATTTTATTTGTTTTAGATATAAATCGAGTTGTAGGCTATTTCATCATGAAAATCCTATTGTTATAGTTTGATTTTTATCGCAAAAAAAATGTAACAACTTTCTTTCCGTGATACCGGTGAGATCAACATTTTTTACATGAAACTTTACAGCAAACACTGTGAAGGTTAAAAAAATCGAAAAAACAGTGTAAATGTTACGTTCACGGTGTTTTTTGAGGTGAGGGTCCGATTTACCTTCACATCATTTTTGCTGTAAAGGTTCGACTTATTTATTTGTTACCTTTACCTTTTTTTAAGCTGTGGAAGTTTCGTTTCTTTTACCTTTTTTTGGAATTTTTTTCCTCGATAGTGTTTTTTAGTATGTTTTTAGGATGAATGTTCAAATTTTTTAAACTTTCACATTTTTTTTGCTGTGAAGTTTCATGTAAAAGTGTTGGTTTCACCGGTCTCACAGAAACAGTTTGGTCTCACCGGAACCCAACTCCATGTGGCAATGTCTCATCATTCATTCATTTGCAACAAGGTTGTGAAAGTTTGATAGAAATGCTCTTACAATTCATTTCCATTTTTTCCACAATTTATGTGCAATAATTATCCCAAGGAACGAAAATATAAATGAATTGCAAATCATAGGAGTGAACATGCAATTTTAAAACCATAAGGATGAAATTTACAATTTCTAAGAAACCATAAAGACGAAAAATATCAATTTACTTAAAATTCTAAATTTTCATTCATTTGTATTTCAAATTTCGGTTGTCATCTATGTAGTTTGCAACTCATCGCTGTTTGTGTCCTCGAGCTAACTCACAACAACTAAGGATGAAAGATAAATATAGCAATAAATTTTAAACCACAAAGATAGAAAAACATAGTGGAATGTAAATTATAGAAGAAAAAAAGTTGTGAACTATAAGGACGGAAACCATAACTTAAAAACATGATATCGGAAAATTGCAATTTTCGACAAACCATATGGACGAAAAGCGTTGTCTGCTATTGAAAATAATATGAAAGTTTAATGAATTTACCTTATGCTATATTTCGTTGATCTATGTATATGTGACATGCAAAAATGACAGGTGTTTTCTATATTAAATTTAGGCATTAAATACTTACCAACTTTGAATATATTTTGAACAATATACTCATAAAATTTACAAGCATTTTTCCCATGTGTTTGAATTTGTTCAACGAATAATAATCAAGTCCATGTTTAAAAACTAGATATCTTGATTTTCATGTGTACTAATAATCTCGGTTTGGTAACAACAATCTTTCATATGAAAAAGATTGTGTACGTTATAAGGGTATACATATTTAAATATGCACTTAAATTGACTAGTTGTGTATCCATATAATACAAGCAAGATGGAGTTTTTTTTTATATATAAAATCAAAAATAAATTTGATGCAATTCTTTCACATAGAAAAACTTAAAATTTATGTTTGAATAAACCATGAATTATAATCATATCTAATCATTCATATCTTTACATAGATAGTTATATTTGACGAACTAGCTGATAAGATAACTAAAGACTCATAAGCTAATCGTCGACTAAAACTAACACAAGTATGAGAATATGACTTTGTTAGGAAGAGTTATGTGTGAAAAGTGCTTATTGTCTACGTAAATGATAGATCAGTTCAAATACATCGAGTCTACTGACAGTTAGTAGACTACGTATGTTTTCATGATGGAGGGTTTACAGGGCAACACCTACCTATCCTATGGAGAGTAGTTTATAACCATCGAGCGGCAAGAAGCCTATAAACTTCTATGCATGATTTTTACTCCAACACCTATTCGCACACAGCAGAGGTACTGATTATGGATTTCATAGGCCAAAATTGTCGAACTTGTATGTGGTCGCAACATGTGGACACGAATACAACTCTGAAATCTCAAGCCCGTGCAGCTCGATTTTTGCCAATTTTCCTTTTAATCCAATTTCAAAATTTTCGTATCTGAAACGTTGAAAGATGAAAATAAATATAATTAATTCAAATAATTATGTGTTAATTATGAATTAATTATTTTCGATTTCATTCTTTTACATGTAAATGGGTCTAGGATTCATTCCAAAGGCACATTGAAATTCATACGCTCTCTCTCAGTATACAAACTTCTTCGGCGAAATTTACATGCAAGTGGATTTATTCGGCAGTATAAACTACTTCAGCTATTGTATCTTGGGAACAAACAAAAAAAATTGTTTTAAGGGAATCATGTTAAACACGAGTCGTGGCTATTATTCCACTAGGGAACCTCACTTACCGAGGTCTTCCTACCCGATAATTTCTCTTTTTCTCATTACCCGAGATCTCTTCTTCTACAGACCCCAGAACCATTTTTTTAAAAAATTAGACATTTTAGAATTTGTTTCTAGAATAATCATTAAATCAATAACCAACAAAATATTGATTGAGTTTATATAAAGCTGTTATTGATGTTTGTCTTCTTAATTTATTTTTCAGATCAATGTTTCTGTTCTTGAATGCTATTTTCATTCTTGAATATTTTGTTCTTAATTTTGATCCAACAAAAGTTAAAAGTAAACAACTTCCAATAAAGGCTATATGGCTAACATGTTCTTAATCTTAGCCGGAGGGAGTAAAGGAACTGGGCTAGACATATGTGTCATAAATTTAGTGGACATTCTTTTAATATATAAATTAGAGAAACATGGAAATGACTAAAATACCCTTAAGAGTTAACTCATTTTAACATGTGTTTTTAACGGTGTTAAGGTATATGAACCAAAAACGTGTGAAAATATAAACCATAGGGACTTTTCCATAATTGTTTATTTTTAAGGACACACAATGTGATTTTATTTAAACCATAGGGACCAATAATGTAATTTACTCTTAATTCTATTAAATAGTTAAAGAAGTAAATTACACTTTTGATCCCTATGGTTTATCGATTATAACATATTTGGGCCATACAATTTAAATTTACACTTTAAACATTATGGTATGCAAATTCAACCACATTTAGTTCATGGGTCTAACGGTCGTTAAAGAAGCTTGTAAAGTCATGGGTATTTATGTCTTTTTCCATTTTTTTTCTTTTAATTTTGCTTTCAAAAAATAAACTTAGTAACCAAATATGAAATTAACCAAAATGTGTATTTCATTATTTTTCTTAATTTTAGGTTTTATTATTTTTTTTGTCCATGAATTTCATCAACATCATCAATATAAACCCTAAATTAAAAGCTCTAATTCTAAAATCAGATCCAAATCACAATCTCAAAGGAACCAAAGCAAATCAATGAAATGAAACTCGTAATATAAGAGACAGAGAGAGTAAACATGTTGTGACCAAAATCGAGAGAGTGAAAGGGGAGATTACCGGAAGAAACCCAGATTATGGCAAAATCTTCGGCAATAGGTCACTGCCAATACCCTTAAACCGTCATAACCACCATCCTGCACCACCGTCCTTGACTTCATTGGTTTTCAAAGTATGTGTCAAGAAACCAATGTTGCTGGTGATGTGCTCACAGGGACAAAGCACATAGATAGAGTTTTCAGGAATTTGTATTGAACTACGGTTTGCTATAAACATGTACCAAAAGAAGGGGACCGATGAGATAAAAAAAAACCCAAATATGGGGATTAATGAGAACCCCAATTTTCAGAATTCAGTGTGCACCCCTCTAGAACAAAACCATTAGATCTCTGCCTTGAAGCTGAAAGAATAGGCGATCTTCACACACTAACATACGCTCTATTACACACACATACTCAATTTTGGTGAATTGGTTTCTATAGAATGAGATTAGAATTTGGAATTGTTGACGTAGGTAGATGTGTTATTTTCCTAAAGTTGAAATAATTTAAGCGGATGCCAAATTTCCTCGTCCATTATTTTTTAATCTTCATCATCTTCCTCAAGGTGACAAATCTGTATTGATTTATGGTTTTTAGTTTAGGATTTGTTATCCTTGATTGATATATAGGTTTTTTTTTGAGGTTTTTTGAGTTTTTTTTAGATTTTGGGTTGTCTTTGCTTGTTGATTGAGTTAAATGTTCTTCAAGAAATGATAAAGATCCATTCTTTTTGGTTGATTTGTCATCTTGAGGAAGGTGATGAAGATTCAAAAAAATTAAAATTTTAATATGATAAATTACAAATGTGGTCCCTGTAGTCTGCAAAACTATAAAAGAAAAATACAAGAAAAAGAAAAAAATCAAAATAGACATAAATACTCTTGATTTAACAAGCCTCTTTTTAACAACCATTAGAGGCAAGGATCAAATCCGGTCGAAATTAAATATTACGACGTTTAACGTGTAAATTTTAAATTGTAAGAATCAAATGTGTTATAATTAGTAAACCACTATGGACAAAAAAATGTAATTTACTCTAGTTAAAAGAAGATTATAGAAAAAAATCATTGAAAACTTAAACGCACAGACAATTAAAATTATTGAATCCAATTTTATATTACAAAACATTAGTTAGTTATTAGTGACAACAATGAATGGAGATTAAAGAACAAAATAATATAATAAAATTAATAATTAATAACTTTTGCTGTTTCGGCAAAAAAATAGGTATCATGCTTAAAAGATTCATAAATTTTGCTATGGAACTTCGTTTTAGGCCCATGAGCAGTTAAAAACAAAGCCTGAAACACTGGTCATCAAATAGCATTATTGTTTTGTGGTGATACACCATTATTGTGTGGTTTCGATAAACTACATGACATACATTCATTTGGTTTGGCCAGTGGGTGAACTACATGACTTCGTTTGGTTTGGTTCGCTCCTTATTCTTGCCTTTCATGTCCTTCCCCTCCCAAACATCTAGATTCATTCCACTATTCTCTCCCCCAATCTCGATTTCTCGTTTTTCTTCGCACCAACAATGATTGTTGCACCAGTCATTCCTTGATTCTCTCCCTCATCGATTTCGTCGATTCAGACAAGTAACACCATTTTCCTCAAGAACATATATTCTGCATGTCAGGATTTGAGTTTGGTGTTCCTTAAAAATATTCGTTGATTAAAAAAAAAATACTTGGTTTAGGTATCTTAAGTATGTCAAATTTGAATGGATTTTGTCCCTTTACCAACAAAAGTTAAATTTTTTAGTTAAATGAGGAAATATTAGTCATTTCTTATTTCCCTCTTTAAACAAATATAAAATATCCTACACACACACACACACATATATATATATAATGTATTAACCTTGCTATTGTCCCTACACATTCACCCGTTTACCATCATGTCTTTGTCATCAATAAACCTCAACTCCATCCATATTCATCCCTAAGATTAGAAACACCTTGAAGATCTAAGATGAAAAGAAGAGTTTGAGATCGGCAATAAAAAACTTAAGATGAAATCGTCATTGCACTTCAAACCCACCATATTCCATGATAGTGGTTTTGGCTTGACCGAAGCTTTCTTCTTGGCTACCACTTTGTGGTTCCCAATTTCCTATCACTATTATTATAGCCATGTTTTTCTACTTCACAAAAGCTACCTTTTTAAAAGACCCACAATCAAGAATCAAAAACAACATAAAAGACTTGTTGGATTTTCCCTTGAGTTGGACAAATCAAGCAAATCCCATATAAATAAAACACATCATAATGCACATCATCAAAGAGAAAATAATTCAAAACCAAAAAGAATTACCTTTATAAAGCCCATTTATCTTGATTTCACCCTCTTTATCCTGAACGAGGAAAGTCCAAAAATTCCTTTTGTTCGCTACAAATCCTTAATCTCCTTCCCGTGTTAGTTTTACCTGTTTATATCAAACAAAAAAACCAAAACACTTTTAGAATCCAAAATTCAAACCAAGTCGAGACACCAACGAGCGTCATAAAGTTGGTTTGCCAGAGAACATGATGTAAACCGTAAAAAAATATTACCAAACCATAACACATCTACTTGTTAAACCAACAAAATCCGTTAAATTTTATTAAAAAACCAAAACCGAACTTCACTAGAAAAATATAAAACAGTAAAACTCATTACAAACTTGAAATAATTTCCAAACAGATAAGGAATTAATTATTTCATATAAAAAATATATCTTTTACGAAACGAGTATTAATTATTTATATAGATACATATAGATATAGATATAGATATAGAAAGAAAAGAAACGCGTGAAAATAGGGAATGAAAAATAAGTGATAGGCGGCGCGTGAAGGTATTCAGTTTTAGTAGTACCTCAGGGTATGGCCCACCCACCCATGTGCCCTCCTGTCTCCACCAGCTCCTGCCGCTCAATCATTAGACCTCTGTTTCCCCCTTCTTCTTCCTCTTCCTCTTAACCAAAAACCCTCTTTTTCCTTCCTTCCTTCAATCACCTCTTATTATTATTTTCCATTCAAAATCTCCTCTTATCTCTTACTATTCTCTTATTCTTATTACTATTACTATTATGTCAACATCTGAACCAGCTTCAGCTGCTGCTGCTTCTAACGGCGGCCTTCCAACGCCGGAATTATCGATACTCACCGCCACCAGCAGCCTCCCGGAAACGGCGTCTTGGCCGTCAAAAAGCCGCCGGCGAAGGATCGCCACAGCAAGGTGGACGGCCGCGGCCGACGTATCCGTATGCCGATCATTTGTGCGGCTAGGGTTTTCCAGCTCACTCGCGAGCTCGGCCACAAGTCCGACGGCCAGACCATCGAGTGGCTCCTCCGCCAGGCCGAGCCTTCCATTATCGCCGCCACCGGCACCGGAACCACTCCGGCTAGCTTCTCAACCGTCTCCGTCGCTGTACGGAACTCCAACGCGAACGCCTCCCTCTCCGCCGCGCTCGACCACAAGGCGGCGGCGCAGCAGCAGCACCACCAGCACCACCACTTGTTGTCTCCGGCGCCGTTTATCCTCGGGAAGCGGCTCCGGTCGGAGGAGGACGACGGCGGAAAAGAGGATAATAACGGTAGTAACATGGCTTCGGCTACGGTCGTTAGCGCCGCCGCCGGTGGAGGATTTTGGGCGTTGCCGGCGAGGCCTGATTTCGGACAGGTGTGGAGCTTTGCGGCGGCGGCGGCGCCGCCGGAGATGGTGGTGTCGTCGCCTACTTCCGCCATGGCGCAAGGGAGGTACATCCACGGACACAATCAGCAGCCGATGGGGGAAGCGTCGGCGGCTAGGGTTGGGAACTACCTTCCGATGACTCAAGGCCACTTGAATTTGCTTGCGTCACTTTCCGGCCCGCCGCCGCAATCCTCCGGCAGAAAGGACGACGACGGCCGCTGAATGAATGAATTTCCACCAATCGGTATTTGCTTGCTTGATTGCTGTTGATATCTCTATATAAATATGCATGTTGTAATTTGTGCAATCTGTGTGTGGTGGTGGAGGAGGATTGTTGGTAGGGTTTCAGAATTTAGTTGTTTTTAGCTTGTGTGATTTTTTTAGGGTTTCTGCTGCAATTTGATGAAATCAAGCATCTTAGGGTTTACTTCTAGGGTCTCTTTTACCCCCTTTTCTTTCACTGCATTTTTTCTCTCTTCCCCTTAGGGTTTATCCAAATTTTTTATCTTGCTAGTCCATAATTTCTGGTTCATATTGGAGTCTTTTAGAGAAATTGGGTCAAGAAATCTACAAATTAGGGCAGATTCACAGGCATTGTTGAAGAAGGCTCTGCTCTCCTTTGATTGCTGTTGAGATTTCATTCTATTCAAGCTTGCTTCATGTGGTGAGATTTGAGAATTGAAAATTAAGGCAACATTTGGGGGAAATTGATAATAGAGAAGGAATGCTTTTTGTGGATCATGCCAATTGCTGCTATGTTGGTTCTTGTTTATCTTGGTCTGTTATCTCTCTCTGTGTGGTTGGACTGATTTGTATTGAAAATGGAACATATGATCTGAAAGATAGAAAGACTGGTGGGGTTACTCTCAATTTGTCATCCCATTCTTAGATTAATCTGTGTGGAAAATAATGTATTCCATTATCATCTGTATGTAAGTGAGATTTTTTCGGGGGTGCCTGTGGTGCGAATAAATAATCATATGTTTCTCTGTCTCGTTTGTTTCTTCTTCGTGTTTCTTTTGTATTATGGCATTGATTATCTCGTGAGTTTGATGTGCCATTACGTTCGAAATGACTCGTTGCTATCGAAAACGGGTTGTTGCCATTGAAAATGGATGGATTCTTGTTGCCATTGAGAATGAATTTGTTGATGGAAATTGAACACATTTGTTGCCATTGCAGACCATTTCCCACTGAATGTTGCAAGACTGTACTGTTGATAGCCCAAAAGGGCTTTTTATTATGATACCATTTAACCATCACGTGCAAGTGATGCTAACCTTTTTAGGGCTTCTTATGGTAAGGTATGTGGATTGACATGGACACTGTTTGGATGGGCAAAAGTCATGTAGGCTGTTAAAATAATTGTGAAAGAGGTTGTATCATTTGTATGGTTTTTATTTTATTTTCAATTATTATATATATATATATATATATTATTAGTTTAGTAATTTGTCAATAAAATATGTGTTTGTCCCACTTAGGTCATGTTTTCTTTTAGTTTTACTAGTTATCTTATCTACATTTCCTTGTTAACCCTTGTTAGTTGCATCTCTGGTGTTCAAAAGGGGAATTATAAATGGACCCCCTTATGAAGAGTATAGGTAGGTTTATGTTTGTGCACAAGTGAGACCCAGTGTAGGGGGTGTCCACTGTCCAGTAACAACACCCATATCAAAAACAAATTGGAAATGTAGTGAGTATTTTATTTTATGTATGAACATGTTTTTCTAATAAGGTGTGTTTAGGCGTTGTCTAAATTATATCATTAACGATTTGGAAAGTAAATTACGGTCGTATGAGACTAAGTCTGGTCACAGAATGCTAGTGTTTGGATTCGGATCCAGGACAGATGAGATATTTCATCACATCCTTCTAGGCCTTATTCCCGTATGCAACCACTCTTGTGGTTTACGTATGAACATTAGTTAGTTAATTATTGTTATCTTATTTATGTATGGAGTGGTAAATGTTGTAAACTGAAATTTTGATAGATTTTAATAGATGAGGTAAATGTTTTTATAAAATATAATATATTGGTAGAATATGTTTGAATACAATATACTAATATAGTCATCTTCGTGGCCAAAATTTTAAAAATAGAGCTAAAAGAGCATAAAATATATGTATAGTTAAATAAATTAATTACGTTTAAGATAATTTACATTTATAATTATTAATTAATATAACTAATTATGAGGATGTACATATATTATTATATTAATTAAGGACTTAATAATTACATTAAATTTGTGGCATAGAAAGACATCAAATTTGTGAGGTTGGATTGAGTTGGGTTGAGGTGACCCTAACATAGTACTTAAGTTTTAAAGAGTTTACAACTCAATTAGGTATTGAGTGAATTTAGGAGGGTTGTATTGGCCTGGTCAGTTTGTTTGTGCACCGCTAATGCCTGATATATTAAAAGCTTTTAAGAACAAATGTTTGTATAGTATTTGTATAGATTTGACCACTTCCATTTTAATATTGGTTGTTTTAAACGAGAGTCGAGAGTCTTATATGGATTTAATTCGTTAATCTTAAATATCATAAAGAGTGTGATGTTTGTAGGCCAATCCCTAATCTTAAATGGTAGACATGGTGTTTTGTATCTATCACACACGTTACACTCTAACCACCAGTGCTACCGTAAGTTTCTTTAAATACGTTCAAACTACCACAATCTTCTTTCTCAAGTCTCCCTTAAGAAATAGGAAGTCGGAATCAAACCCAAAATAAATGTCATATGTACATAGTACATACATAACAAGCGTGATAAATTGAATATTTATTTTTATGAATGTTATAAAACATTTACTTCAAACTTTTTAAATTTTGTCATGTATAATAATAATATATTTTAAGTATGTAAGATAAGATATCTGGTACAAAATATATTCAATACGATTTGAACATATATACACCATCAATTAGACAATGAACGCTTTTTATTACGACCTTTAAATAATTATAACTTGTAATATTTTATTTTGAAATATAATATATAAATTACAATAAAAGATTTATCTAAGGATTTGTTCTTGAATTATATATTAATAATGAATGATGAATTAGCTTAAACTTCATTAGAATATTTAAGAATATATACATATAATAAAATAATATAATCAATGTATTGGATATGATATTAAATTACTAGCAAGAATCGTACCCATATCGTATCACTTTGAAGGTTATATAGTGCACATTGGTTCATCACTTTTAATATTCATAGCTTAAAATCGAACATGAAACGATTGTTTTATTCCAAGGCATTGTTGTTTTTTGATTGTGTGGATATACGTTTAGAAAGTGATTATATGATATGCAATAATTACGATTAAATAATTGCTCCCAATAGATCATACTATAGAGATGGTAGTGTTTTTTAACTTTTAATTAAGAGTAAATTACATATTTGGTCTATGTGGTTTATACTTAGTTGTATTATTGGTCTCTAATTTTAAAATAATTATGGATTTGGTCCTTGTGGTTTACATTAGATTGCACTATTGATCCCCTAACTCTAACTCCATGTGAAATCAATGTGTTAAGTATAGGGACCAATAGTGCAATACAATGTAAACCACATGGACCAATATTGTAATATAGTGTAAATCATAGGGACTAACAATGCGATATAATGTAAACTACATAGACTAAATCCATAATTATTATAAAATAGAAACCAATAGTGTAATTACATGTAAACTACATGGACCAAATATGTAATTTACTCTTTTAATTATTATGAAGAGCTACTTAAAAATATATGAGAATAACCAATAAGAAAGTTATGATAAAAAAAATCATACCAGCAAGATAGAGAAAACAATTTAGACCAACTGTATTAATTTTTTCATGTTTGAACTAACATAGTCAAGACTTCTAAGAGTATCTATTATTGTATCTTTACAAAGAAAAATACATTAATGAACACTAAAATTGTATGTTTTTTTTTCTTTGTAAAGATACATTAATGAAGTTTTTGGGGCAAACAATTAGAAATATTATTTGAAACTAAAAGTGTTAAGCAATCAACTATAATACATCTTAATTTTAATGTTCATTTTATCCTTTATCTCGATCAATTTATAATACCATTTAGCATGATTTTGAGTATACAAGAACGTTTTTATATTTCAGCAAAATATAAATCTAAAGATCCCATAGAAATTAAAAAAGAAAGTATATTGGTATTTTCAAATTAACAATTAAAAGTTCTTACATTCATTACAATTTAATTTGGGTTTATTAGGATAATAATTAAATATTATGTTAGAATTCATGATCATCTTAATTATATTTAAAATAAGATGTTTATCTTATTTGATTGTGTTTATTAGCAAGTTATATGATTTGAAAACAGTTCTAGAAAATTATAATATACATCAATAAATAATACCAAATAATTTATAATGTATTATAGATAACTACTTTGGCCAAATTTCCATAATAGATAACTAAATTAAGAAATAAATTTCTAAATTTGTTTTACTTCGGATAACTAATTTTATATTACTCATTAACCGATTCATAATAATCTTAAATTATATTTATCCAAATATTTAAAACTTGCAAACTATAATAAATCGATATAAAATTACTAAAATATTGAGATAGTAACCTTTACAAACTACAATACCAGATTCCAAAAAATAAAAATAAAATCTATTAAACGTTCGTTTAAAGTTTAAACAACGCACCGGGGGTATGATAGGCTTCCACGTGGCACTTTTGTCTACGTGGCGTGTCCCTATTGGTTACAAATACCACTGACCACGTAAGAGTCAACAACCTCCCAAAAGTCCTCCAAAAACTAGATCACTCCAATTTTGGCATCTGTTTAAAACCTTCTTCACACAAATCCCCAATTTCTTCAATCTCTCCACTTTCGCCATTGGAGGATTTAGCTAGGGTTTGCAGTCACTCAATTCATCAATCAATCTATCTATCGATCTCCAATGTCCACAATGCTGTTCTTCAGGTTAGGTTTAATGGTGTTTTTGCTGTTGTTGTTGAACTCGGTTCCGTCTCGATCAGCTGTATCCAGTATCGATCTCGGTTCCGAGTGGATCAAAGTCGCCGTGGTGAATCTGAAGCCCGGCCAGGCTCCGATATCGATCGCCATTAACGAGATGTCGAAGCGGAAGTCGCCAGCTCTGGTGGCGTTTCACTCCGATGATCGGCTCATTGGCGAGGAGGCGGCGGGGATTGTAGCTAGGTATCCAGATAAGGTTTATTCTCATGTTCGTGATTTGATCGGAAAGCCTTTTGATTACTCGAAGAAGTTTCTCGATTCGTTGTATCTGCCTTTCAATGTGGTTGAAGATTCCAGAGGCGCTGTTGGAATTAAAATTGATGATGGAGTTACTGTGTATTCGGCTGAGGAATTGACGGCCATGATTTTGGGGTACGCTTTGAGATTGGCGGAGTTTCACAGCAAGGTGCCGGTGAAGGATGCTGTGATTACGGTGCCTCCGTATTTCGGGCAGGCGGAGCGCAAGGGTTTGCTTCAGGCGGCGCAGCTGGCTGGATTGAATGCGCTTTCGCTTGTGAACGAGCATTCAGGTGCAGCGCTTCAGTACGGGATCGATAAGGATTTTTCCAACGGGTCGAGGCATGTTATTTTCTATGATATGGGATCTAGTAGTACTTATGCTGCTCTTGTTTACTTCTCGGCTTATAATACCAAGGAGTACGGCAAGACTGTTTCTGCCAATCAATTCCAGGTGCCAACATTCGATATTACTATGATCTCTTATTCTCTTGTGCTATAGCCTATATGTTTTGCTTTATTTGTTAATATTTTATTGAATAAGGGATAAACTTAGCCATGTTGATAGAAGATTTAGATTACATACAAGTACTTTGCATTGAAGATTGTACCATCCATTCACCACCTGCCTTCTTAAACTTATACAGTTATACTCATCAGAAGTAACTGAAAGTTGTTTTCTTTAAACTGTCAAAAGTTGTATTACATTGAACAGCTAAAACATAGCGAGAACTTCCAATACTGAAGCTACAAAACCGCTATAAATAGAGAGTACGCATTAGTTGTGCTGTTAGGATGTGCCTTGTGAATCGGATGCCTAAACATGTGCTTGCTAGCAGTTGCTTATTTCCTACTATGCTTTGTGATGCATTGATAGTTTGTTAAGTCGGTGGCTCGGTGCTATTGTGGTATTGATTGATAACGCGAGTGTGATGCAGGTTAAGGATGTTAGATGGGATCCAGAGCTTGGTGGTCAGAATTTGGAATTACGGTTGGTGGAGTACTTTGCAGATGAGTTTAACAAACAGGTTGGGAATGGGGTTGATGTCAGGAAATCCCCAAAGGCAATGGCCAAATTGAAGAAGCAGGTTAAGCGTACAAAAGAAATTCTTAGTGCAAATACCGCGGCACCAATTTCAGTCGAATCACTTCTCGATGATCGTGATTTTAGGTACGTGCCATGAATCCGTTCTTGGTTCCTTAGATTACGTATTTTATATTCTTGTGCAACCTGTGATGATAGTTTGTTATTCCCTATTTATAAATGTCCTAATTATGAATATGGTTCAAGCTGGCGGTCTTCATGCTACATTCCACCCCTGCCAGACCTCACCTCCGGCTTGGAGATATTGTGCTCATTTGGTTGTTAATGTAGCAACAACAGCAAATAGCATATGCCAAGTAAAGGAGAACTACCAGTGGAAGAGTATAGCTTTTGCCTTTTGAATAAGTAATTGGTAATGTAGTATTCTTAAGGGCCAAGGCTGAAATAGGAAGTAAGATAGAAACTCTTTTAGTATTCTAAAATGTTTTAATAAAAATGTGCTAGCAAAGCTGGAGGGAGGGAAGACCGAAAGAAATTTGTATCTTTTTATTATTTGAGGTCTGCCAGAGTTATGGCAATAATCAGGGACAAAACTGCTGGCTATTAGATACTTAAGGCCGGTTTTGCAATGCATTGTACATTATATATTTCTTATGGTCCACTTCCAATTTGTTGGCAGGAGCACAATAACTCGTCAGAAGTTTGAAGAGATGTGTGAAGATTTGTGGGAAAGATCTATTATCCCTGTGAAAGAGTTGCTTAAGCACTCAGGTTTGAAGGTTGATGAGATATCTGCCTTCGAGTTGATTGGAGGTGGCACTCGAGTACCAAAGTTGCAGGTATTTTGCTATTTCTATTTCATTCTACTACACATGCTAGTTTTTCCCTATGCTATAATTTCTGTTATTCGCACTATTTTCTTTGCAAACTATTTCATAGGTAGCCTCACTTGTTTCGGATTGATTAGAGTTCTCGATCTAGTTTCATTGCCATTCTTTTATCAAAATAGCGTGGATCATTTTTTATATATATCTTCTATTTTAATTTTGCACCCTTTTCAAGTAGGGTGTTATTGCTGTCACGCAGCTAATTTTCATCCATTTTGATTAATTATCCTTTTCACAGGCTAAGCTTCAAGAATTCCTTGGGAGGAGTGATGTTGACAGACATCTAGATGCGGATGAGGCTACAGTTCTAGGTGCTTCATTACATGCTGCAAATCTGAGTGATGGAATCAAATTGAATCGTAAGCTTGGTATGATTGATGGTTCGATGTATGGGTTCACCATGGATCTAGATGGTCCTGAACTTATAAAAGATGAGAGCACCTCACAATTACTTGTGCCACGGTTGAAAAAGTTACCCATCAAGGTAAATTTGATTGTTGGTTATAAGCTTTCCAAGGGTATGAATGACAGAGAAGTTACAATAACTGATGAGAATTTTATGTTTTAAATCTCTCACAGATGTTCCGATCGATTACTCACAACAAGGATTTTGAAGTTTCACTTTCATACGAGAATGAAGATCTGTTGCCACCTGGTGTTACTTCACGTACATTTGCGAAGTATGCGGTCTCTGGTCTGACTGATGCTAGTGAAAAGTAAGTACTGAAAACTTAAATGCTCTGATCAGTTTTGATCTCATGTTTTAACTTTTTTATGTCTTGGGAAACATTTGTTCTTAATGACTTCTATAGAGGGTTCACATTATCTGTATAAAATGTATACTTATGAGTAGGAATTTAGATAGAAGATGAGGAAGGTCCAGGGTGATTGATGACAGTTAAAAGGATTGTAGGTAATGGTAGATCACAATCTAGGTAGGCATGGACACAACATTTGAGTTTATTTGGTGTATTTCAAGGTGGTTAATGAAAGGCGAGTGATTTCGGCATTCTTATTGATGACTCTGGTAAATACATGAGTATGAAAAAGGCTGATGAATGTGTGTTTGAAGTGACAGAGGTCTTGACTCACATCTGTAGTTAGAATGCTCTTACCTCTGATAAGTGAAAGTTCTCTTATGCATATTACTCTCATTGTCACTATGCTTCCAGAGTACTAGAAATATTTAAACAGGACACAGAGGTCTTGACTCACATCATGGTCCATGACTTAACAGACATGGAACTGGCAGCAGTTCTCTTGTTTGTCCCTTGGATTACCCTTTCAAAATACTATAACAAAAACACCTGAATTAATGGAAATAATTTGCATAGATAGCAAGAAGTATTTCATGCTGAAAATGAATAAGGTTTTAACACAGAAAAGTTTTTCTGAATAAGTTACTTGGTCTTTAACTCTTTAGGTACATGTCGCGCAACCTTTCGTCCCCTGTCAAAGCCAGTCTTCATTTCTCTCTTAGTAGAAGTGGCATATTTTCTTTGGATCGAGCAGATGCTGTTATTGAAATATCTGAATGGGTAGAAGTTCCCAAAAAGAATCAGACCGTGGAGAATGCTTCTGCTCCTGTGAACTTAACTGTTGAAGCAGATTCTTCGAATGCTACAGAAGCCAATGATATCCCCAATCCACATGACTTGGGTACCAACACGGTGAACTCCACCACAAATGACCAAAACACTGCCGATCTTGGTACAGAAAAGAAACTAAAGAAGCGGACTTTCAGAATTCCTTTAAAGGTTTGGTTTTCTTAGACCGGGAACGTTTGTAATAACGGAAAAGATCAAGAGTATTGTTGTACTTATTGATTTTTGGTATTTTATCAACTGCCGCAGATATCTGAGAAGACTGTGGGGTCAGGAGTACCTCTCTCGGAGGAGTCTCTTGCTGAAGGTATAGACAGATTGGATGCACTAGATGCAAAGGATGCAGAAAGGAGGAGGACTGCAGAGTTGAAAAATGATCTGGAGGGATACATATACGCGACTAGAGAAAAGGTTCGGCTCCTGTTTGCAGTTGCAACTCGCCTTCTTAAAGTTAATTGTGCTTTGTTCATTTTTAGTTTATCTTTCTCATGTCGATTTTATTTGGAGTTGTGGCAGATTGATTCTCTGGATGAATTGCAAAAAGTTTCTTCTAGTGAGCAACGCCAGTCGTTTGTTGAGAAGCTTGAGGAGGTTCTCTCTCTGTCTCTCTAGAAACATTTGTGTATGTCTGTATATTAAGTGCATATTTATAGGGTATGGCTGAGGAACACCCTTAAAAACCAAAAAAAACAACTTAGTTTACTTATATGCACAACTGCATAGGGTCTAGATGAAGGGCCACGAGGGTGTTCCTCTGTTTTTCTGTTTTTTGAGGTTTTTCCTTGAACCTATATGCACACACATATATGTTTGTTATATTTGTAAAAATCCACATGATGAATGGTACTGGCTTGTGTGGAATCAAGATTTCACAGTAGTATTCATTGTGTAGGTTTCATCAAATACCATTCTCCATCTGCAAAACTGGTTTTGCAATTTTGTCACCCTAGAATGTGTTATTTGGTTGTGGGCATAATGAAATCCCTTCAGTCACTTATCATTAAGGTACAATTTCTTTTAGGTACAAGACTGGTTGTACATGGATGGTGAAGATGCTTCAGCGACTCAATTTCAAGAACGCTTGGATCTACTAAAAGCTATTGGTGACCCTATCTTTTTCAGGTGTGCAATGAATAGCAATTGTTCTGACTGAAAAGACATTGTCATATTACAGAACTTACTCTTATAAACATGTACTATAGATACAAGGAGCTTACAGCAAGGCCAGAAGCGTTGCAAAGTGCTAGACGTTATTTCAGTGAGCTTCAAGAGGTAAATAGATCCGATTACATTGTTTGAAGTTGTCGAACCCTTGCTTATGGCGTCTATGCTTAGAGTTATAAATTCGTCTATGCTCTTGATAAAAAAAATTATAATACCTTAATAAATGCTAGGTGGTAAACTATCCCACTTGATTTTCCTTAATGTGTGCAGATTGTCAGTGGGTGGGAGTCAAAGAAACCATGGCTTTCGAAAGATAAAATTGATCAGGTGAATTTCTTCCTCTTCTCAAACGGGTTGTGATATTCTTTTTTAATCATCATCATACAAATTATAGAATCCACTCTTCCTTATTTATGGGACATAAAGTTAAACACCATGCTCCATGTCCAGGTACAACGTGAGGCTGAAAATTTCAAGAAGTGGTTGAACGATAAGGAGGCTGAGCAACAAAAGTGAGTTTAACATGCTATTTACTTATTGTCCCCCTTTATTTGGAATAAAAAATGTCACTCGACATGCAACAGTTCATCCTTATACATTTCCACTCATATAATGTCAACTTTAACTGTACCGTCAACATGGACAGGTGGTTGCATATCCCATTACACACACACACACACACACACACACACATATATATATATATATATATTGGGTGCTTGGTTCAACATCTTGGAAACACTAAAATCTGGGAATCAGCTATAAGCGTAGTGTTTATATGTGTGTTTTTTAAATATGTTGGTTAAATAAATAGACCAACTAACCATACAAAGGGGAAGCATTTTAACATCTCTAATTGTTCAAAAATAAATTCTGTTGACAGGATATCAGCATCTGCCACTCCAGCATTTACTTCTCAAGAAATTATAAGCAAGCTACTCGATCTTAAAGACAAGGCATGTTTAAAGTTTTTATAACCTTATTTTGCATAATTCCCTTGTTTGCGTACATTTTATCATGTATATATATAATCAATACGTTGGTTTGGTTTTGACTTTGGTTATACTAATTATCAGGTTGCAAGTACAAATAGAATCCCAAAGCCAAAACCAAAGGTTGAGAAACCAAGCGTGAAGAATGAAACGGAAGAGGAAGCAAAAGGGTCAACGAGTTCTTCGAATGACGAGACTATAAAAGAGGAGATAAATGAGGAGGAAATCAAACACGATGAGCTGTGATTTAACTAACGTAACATACAGAACGAGCGTTAACGAGCTTGTGGTTTATAGGAAACATCGATAGGGGAGAGAGGTAGTTAAGGTACTAAAATTAGTAAGTAGTTAATATATGTATGATTGAAGATCATTTTTTTGAGTACTTCCATTCCATTAAAATTGTCACATTCCACCAGTTTTGTACCCACAAGATTTTCTTTTTCTTTCTTTGATTCTGGTTATGTATAATACTTACTATAATAGTAGTAGTCTACATTTCATTGATGCATTTGAGGTTGTTTGATGCCCATTTAAACCCCTTTATCCGTACTCTAAATATTGCAAGATCTAATTATGAATCAAATATTTAAAACTTCTCTTAATCTTATTAGGCCCTGCATAGCAGTAACCCGCTGGCTGGCGGGTTGAAGCCAGCGGGCTGGGTGGCTTCAGCGGGTACCGCTACGCCTCCAGCGGCTTCGCATGAAGGCGGTTTACCCATGTCGCTCACAGCGGCTTGAGTTGTGTGTGAGATGTGTGTGGCGTGTGTTTAATTAAATGAGAGGGTTGGGAGGGTTCGGGTACTAATCAGAGAGGGTTTCAGAGGGTTAATGGAAGGGTTGGAAAAAAGCTAATGTGACAGCTAATGTGGCAGTGGGGTTGAGAGGGTTGGGTACTAGCCGGATTCATTAGAAAGTTGTAACCAAAATGACTTGCCGAAACATGTATTTTATTTTTATGTTAATATTAAATTTTAAAATAAATTACGAATTGAAAAATGGATGTAAGATAATCTTGTTATTAAATAAAGAAAGAGAGATTTTCTTTTGGGAACTTATTTTTGGTGTGAACTTGTGAACTCAAGCCAAAACGACGATTTTATTGGTTAAATCAATGAAACTAATTTATGAAATTATTTAATATGATGAAATTATTTCATATGATTCATTTTTTGATGAAAAGGTTTCATTTCGGTATTTTTAACATAACTATGAAACCGTTTCATATATTTTTATGGAACATTTTGATTTTACGTAAAAACACCGAAATATGAAACAATTTCAACAAAAAATGTATCATATAATATAATTTCATCATATTAAACAATTTCAAAAACCAATTTCATCGTATAATCATCGTTTTGGCTTGAGTTCACAAGTTCACACAAAAAATAAGTCACAAAAGAAAATCTACATCTCTAGATTTTGATGCATATCCCATATAGAAAAAAAAAAAAAAAACCCTTCCGTATGTGTCATGTTAGAGAAAATCAAACACGCAACTATGAAGAGATCTAAGTAATAAGAAGCCATGTCAATTGGTATTGGTAACAAGGGAGGAAAAAGTTGTTTTACTTTCCTTTTCTTTTTTTCTCTTTTTTTTTCCTTTTTTCCATTACACTTTGTATGGGAACGACCACATACCGTTTGGGTTATTGGTTTCTCAAAAAGTGCTTATTAACTTATTGACTTCTTAAAAAGTGCTTATAAAAGCCAATAAATCAAAAAGCTTGTTTGGGTAACTCAAAAGCATTTTTCAAAAGTGTTTTTTGAGAAGACTTCAAACGTGATTTTTAAGAAGCCAGAATTTGTGACTTTTTGACAACTTTTGGCTTTTTGGATTAATTTGACACAAAAGCTTCTAAAAAAACTAAAAAACTAAGCCAAACACTATGTTAAAATACAACTTATTGGCTTTTACCACCACAAAAGCTAATCCAAACACTTCTTAAAAAACTCATTTTCCCACCATTATAAGTCAATAAGCACTTTTAACCAAAAACACTTTTAAACCTCAAAAGGTTTATCCAACCACCCTCCAAGTATATAACCCATTTTGGCTTAATTGCTTGACACTCGAGCAACAAGTACAATCTTGTAAGCTCTAGGGTTGAGCGAATAAGTCACCTAAATCATTAAGCTCATTAAATTGTATAAGTACACAACCCGTGTCAAAATGCAAGTAAAAAGTCCTTTAAAAAATCAGGTGTATATAAAAAGAGGATAATACCCAAAAAATGCACATGAAAACAGGTTCAAATTGCTATATGTTATAATATAACAAAAAGGTCAAGTGTACAAAAAACACAACTAATACACTAACAGAATGAACCTAATTACCGTTACATCACTCTTCTTGCCAATTCAGATTCATACCAATTAAGCCCTCTATCCACGATGCCGTTTCAGAGACTCTCCCCTTTGACCACCAGCCATGGCGGCAGCAGCCTGATGCTGGTGGTGGTTTCGTGGTGCTGAACTGGACGGGTGATGCATCCACCGCCCCCTCTGATTTTGGAACGTCGGTTGCGGACCATCTGGTAGAAGCAGTGACCGAAGAAAGTTAGATGAACCCTCCTTCACATTTATCGGCTGCCCAATATCAGTTTCTTGCACCCTTGATGTGAGGGAGTCCACAGATTCGAGTGGCGAAACGATCCCAGCAAGTCCATCATAAGATAGAACATTGGCTATTGCACGTATAGAGGCTTCAAGAATTTCCGGAAGAGCTTTTCCCGGATGCGTGATCTGAAAAAAAGATAATCATCAAACCATATTCTCAACAAGATTTTGTGGGATTTTAATTAAAATACGTTTTTCCTATAAAATATACTTAACCTGAGGCGAACATCTTTTCCAACTTCCGAAGACAAATCTATCAATCACATACTTGTATTCTCACAATCATGTAATTACGTTATTTTTGGTTTTTTTGGATAATTATATAAATCTAACTCAAATTATTAATAAAGTTTTCACTTCCAATAAGTACCTTACTTTCCAGTTCTACCCTTAGTTACGGGATATAAAAAATTGTTACTCCCTCTATCATTAAAGGTACAATTGTTATTTACTTAATTTAAAAGTGCACAAGTTATAGATCTCTAAGATTGGATGCCTTTGTCATTGTTGATAGACAGAGGGTAATAGAGATGTGGAGATGATATATATATATATATATAGGTGAAAGTTCAAATACAAACCACTTTTTGGTTGTGAACGTGAGGACAACCCAGAGCGCGACACGTGGCAAAAAAAAATCTGACACATGCGACTTTTCCCGCGACTTAGTGTTATTCAGTCTGAATAATAGTGTTATTCAGACTGAATAACACTAAGTCGCGGGCTTTTTGGTTACAAGTCGCGCGTCACTGAATTTTCGGCGACTTAGTGTTATTCATACTAAATAACACTTTATTCAGTCTGAATAAAGCATTATTCAGTATGAATAACACTAAGTCGCCGAAAATTCAAAGTGACACATGGCGCGCTCTCGGTTGTCCTCACGTTCACAACCAAAAAGTGGTTTGTATTTGAACCCACCCCTATATATATATACACACATATATATAAGGTCAGGTTCAAGAGAAAACCACAAAAAATTGAAAGAGAAACACCCAACAACTATTCATCTGGTCAGTATGCACATGTGCATACAAGTTATTTGTAACATGCACACATGCATAAAAAACAAAAAAACAGCTCCAATTACTTCTATGCACATATGCATGCCGTCTAGATGAGGCGAAGGATCGTGTGAGAAGCGTCAAAAGTGAACCTGAACCGTTGATAACCTTATATATCATGCCCTCCCATGCATTGCGCTTTAGAAGGGAATTGATCCGGTGCATCTCATCCTAGTATGCATCCACTACTTGTGATCCAAATGGTTGATAACCACTTCACATTAACCTCACCTTCTTACAAGAACCCAACCTGTTCATCTTCGTTACTAAAAGGTTCCTCAGTTTTTTTTCATTTTTTGGCAGGTTTTCCTCTCAACCTCCCTCTATACATACATACATATACACACACATACATACAGAGGGAATTTCTTTTGTGAACCATAATTTTGGTGTGAACTTGTGAACCGAAGCCAAAAAGACGATTTCATTGGTTAAATCAATAAAATTGGTTCATGAAATTGTTTAATACGATAAAATTATATTATATGATTCATTTTTTGGTGAAATTGTTTCATATTTCGGTGTTTTTTTACGTAAAAATCTAAACTTTTCCATTCTTATGAAACAGTTTCATATATTTTTATGAACCTTTAGATTTTTACATAAAAAAACACCGAAATATGAAACAATTTCATCAAAAAATGAATCATATAATATAATTTCATCATATTAAACAATTTCATGAACCAATTTCATTGATTTAACCAAAGAAATCGTATTTTTGGCGTGAGTTCACAAGTTCACACCAAAATTATGGTTCACAAATGAAATTGACTCTATACATACATACATACATATATATAGGGGAAATATCAAATACAAACCTATCATATCCGTCCATATAGAATAATAAATATCTCATTTTATTTCCTAATTTAAAGTAATGACCATAATGAATGAATTTTATCACCTTCCATATATATATATATGAGTCTAATTATTGAACCATGCTAACTCTCCATAAATATCGTTATTATTTCCTAATATAACGGTTTGTACAGTTTGTAAAAATCACATGGTTTGTAACGGACACGACCCCTATAAACATACATACACACACATAGAGAGAGAGAGTAGAAAGTCAGATTCATACGAAAACAATAACTAAAAAAACGATTGAATCACATGTGATTTTACATCAAAATCACGTACAAAATCACATGTGATTCATGCTAGCCACGTCACCTGCACATCATGCTAATGTTTAGTGTAAAATCACATAGGTTTTACACATGCTTTGGCCATTTTCTTATTCTCTTATTTTGTTGTTCTTGTTTGAACCTCCCTTTCTCTCCCTCTCTCTCTCTCTCTCTCTCTATATATATATATATATATATGTGTGTGTGTGTGTGCGTGTGTGTGTGTGTGTGTGTGATCATAATATGTACCTTGAACATGATTGCAGCAGACAACCTCTCTCTCAAACAGTAAATCTGAGCAACATCCAGAGCTGTTGACTCGAACGAGAGCCACCTATCTGCCACAATCCTCACCACATTATCAGGTGAAGACATAATCCTATCTTCACGGCCAGCATGCATCCCCCTTTCCTCATCATCACCTTCTACTTCCTCGTCACTATCTCCAAATTCGGTATCGTTATCATCCACGCTACCATCATCACGAGGAGCCACAGCAATCTCCGTTGCTAACAATAACAAAGGAAGCGGTCCAATAATACTACAACTCCTGATATTCAAACCTCCATCTCCACGTGTTATCTCGTCATAAATGACCAAAGGAACATCTTCGTTCTTGAACCTTAACCTAAAATTCACAGACTGAGGGTGTAACCTAACCATATCGTTGTTTGCACTTTCTATCATAATTTTTTTTGTATTCTTTTTAAGTGGAGGTATCCTTCCCACCAACGGATATAAACCAGCAACAAGGACTGCGTGGATTATACCAACGTCTTGACTGTTTGCACTAAGCCGAGATGAATTTTCTGGAATAAACCCGTTCCTATAAAGTTCGTTTTGGAGTTGTTTACGCATTCCGAATAGCATATTCATGACCCCCGGTGACACAAAATATTGACGGCAAAACGTTCCTTCTTGACCCCTATTCTTTGCGTTCTTCCAGCACTCAAAGGCTGCAATTATCGCTAATTGGTCACCATGGCCACCGTATAATGAGGCCAACTCACATTTAGCAGCGGTTGCTTTCCGTTTATCATCAAGTAACATCGGGAGGGTGAAGGGGTCTCTATAGTCGCTGGCACAAGCTAAAGTCAAAGCAGGGTCAAGGCAGTCCATTGATATAGCAAAGAGGAGCATCTTGCTTGTGAGTGGATGAACAGGAATCAAACCAAGCTTTTCTCCGAGCTCCGTGAGATCCTCATTAGGTGACAAAGCCCCGATATCTTGAAGAACAGTAATTGCGTTATGAATGGCTTCGGAAACAGGAGGATCTAATGTTTTCTTTAAGAACTCTTCTATTTTGCAATGCGGATCAAGAAGCTTCACCTATCAGTAGAGAAGCATGAGAAAAATTAGTTCGCAGTGCGTCGAATGTTGATTTTCCTTCCAATCATCACAAATGTGGGAGGGGAGGGAAGGAAAGAATTGATAGCAATTAAAAAGATTTGTTAAATTACACATTAAGCCATCAATTACAAACCGTTCTAAAACAAACAAGGGTATATATGTATAAATGACATATTTCCTTTCCTTTCTCTCGTGTCCAAGAACATGAAAATTTACTTTCTTTTTTCCCTTTCCACCCTTTCCCTTCCCTCTCAAGAGCACAAATAGAAAAAAAATCTCTTTTCTTTCCAAATTCAAGAACACAGCATTAAAAAGATTAACAGTACGAAGGCTTATTCTGCAAAAAAAAAGGTTCTGTAACTTGCATTCCAACTATAACCCTTTCACCTTTTCTAGAGATAGGAAAAGTAATTATCTGTCCTACCTAACTGAAGATCATGATTACCTGCAAACATAATTCTTCAATTGGTGTCCTTTTAATTTCTGGCACTTGATATTCTGGGAGTGAAGCTGCTCGAAGTTTTGAATATAAATGGTAACATATTCCTGGTTGGCATCGCCCTGCTCGTCCTTCTCGTTGCTTTGCACTTGCTTTTGAGATCCAAGAGGATTGAAGAGTTGAAACCTTGTTATAAGGGTCATAACTTTTTTCTTTCATCCTTCCACTATCTATTACAAAAACAACATCATCAATCGTGACAGCGGTTTCAGCTATGTTTGTTGAAAGTATAATTTTACGGCAACCCTGTGGTGGCCTTATGAAAACCTTCTTTTGCTCTATAGATGGGACCATGGAATGAAGAGCTAATATCAAAAACTTCGAAGAATCTTTGAATAAAGTACTAGAACTTAGTTTGTCTCGTGCTTTATTTATGTCGTCCCATCCTGGAAGAAAAACAAGGATGGCTCCTTCTTCGGATTCTGTACATATTTTCCTCAATAATTGCTCTATGAGAATAACGTCAATTAATTCTGGGTTGACGTTATGCAAGTATTTATCAAGTAAAGCTTGTTCTTCATTGGGATTAACCGGGGTTGAATGTATGTGTTTTCCTAAAATCTCGGCAGCTTCTTTCTGGTTTTCATGTTCAGCCCATGAAAGCGCAGTTTTTCCCTCATTATCTTGTAAATGACAATTGGCACCAAAAGAGAGAAGCATGCACATATCTCCCACTCTTCCCTTTCTAGCAAAGACCATTAACGGTGTAATTCCCGTCACAGAATGCTGAAAATTAATAACTTCTAATCCTTCACTAGTTGAAAATATTTCCAAGAGTGATTCCATCTCGTCGTTTGACCAGGCTAGATTAATAGCCTCTTCAAGAGCACTCCTGAAGTCCTCAGTTACTTGAGAGTTGTTCTCATCCATGCTAGTTTTTGACGTGCAATCAAGGTGACATGCTTTTGTTGACTTCACAAGCAAAAGCACATCCTCCAAATAGAACCTTTTCACCTAAAGCACGGACACAACAAACATAAAAAACATAACTTGGATGGCATAAACCAAAATCAACAAAGCAAAGACCTCCAAATAAGATGATTCAGGGTAAGGAATGGAAAATTACATCATAAGTGAACCCAGGGACACGTAAGATTGGGCAGCCTCCAAAGTAGTGAGAAAATCGGTCGGCATCAAGTGTAGCACTCATCAGTACCTTTCAAAATATGACTCGAGTCAACTCCTTAAAATACTTCCTACTTTTTGTTTAGTGAACCAAAAACTTCTATGAATATTCAAGGAACAGTGGAAGATATGAAAATAAACGACTGAATTTTACTAACCACTCGTAGATGAGGATATAATGGAAGCATATCTCTGAAGAAAATAAAAACCATAATTAGCACAATTCGAATATTAGCACTATGGTAGACGAATTACAAAGTAACTTCTTAGTATCCTAGAGTTGTTCAATATAACATGAGTGAATTCAAACTTTAAAATCAGAAGGCACCTGAGAATTGCTAGCATAAAATCAGAGAATCGATCCCGTTCATGAATTTCATCCTGCAAAATTTTGTAGTGCCCCAGTTATAGCATGACAAATAGATCAAGTAATAGAGCCAATTAAGTGTCATATTAGAGTAGGATAAAAGAGGTTCCCAGATACTTCTTTAATCTTCCATTCAAAGATATTGTGTTTTTCATGTTAAGGAAAAATAACTGAGCAGGAGATAAAGCAATAAGCAATGTAAAAGAATTCCACACATTTGTGTTTACACCTTCACCATGTCCGTGTGTCCCTTAAAAAAGAACCCTCAATTTTTGAATGAGTTGTTGATGCCTTATTAGAAAATCAATTTCATGTCGGTGCTGCAAAACTTTCATCCTTATGTAGTTCTAGAGCATATCGATTATACAGTATAATCGATTCCTATTCCATATACAGAATATTCTCACAACAATTAAAGTTAAAGCCTTAAAATGCATTGTTGCATCTTTCATTAATAAATAGAAAAAATGATATACCGATAAAGAAAAGAAAGGAAGAAGACACCAATGTTTATGGTTGTGAATTTAAATATTGCACACCAAGTTTAAATTAGATAAATACCACAATGATGTGGGTGATGTCAGGAAATGTATCCTTGAACATCTTTGTTGTGGCCTCTCTTCTTGATCTACCATTGCCAGCT
Source organism: Centaurea solstitialis (assembly GCA_030169165.1). NCBI lineage: Eukaryota > Viridiplantae > Streptophyta > Magnoliopsida > Asterales > Asteraceae > Centaurea > Centaurea solstitialis. Next base: position 71,857,617 of record CM058044.1, on the reverse strand, counting down.
TTTACCAAAACCCTCAGCAAGACCCCAGTTGTGCAAAACACAATGGATGAGTTTCTTCCGCCTTTAGTCTCCAACCTTATCTAAGGAATTTTTCACCGTAAGAGGTAAGTCACAAAATAAAAGATGAAAAAAAAAACAAACTACCAATCAAAAGAAAATGCAAATTAAGGTGTACCGGGAAAAAAAGCATGCAACAAATATGGCATTTACTCAAAGTGATTAACAGCAGTTTCGAAGCATGCTCGTATTCATAAGTTTCTCTTGTAAAAATGCTAAGTTGCAAATGATCATATTCATGGATGATCATAGAATTAACTGATATTATCCACACTGTAAACTATCAATATATGCACAAATTCTAAAGACAAAGAACAGGCAATAAGTCAATAACAGTACATAACAACACATGCAAATGGCTCTACACATACCTTGTATCCAACACTGTCTCCAACCCTTTCACCTCTTTCAACACATATTCTTTCAGCAACTACAAAAAAAAAAAAACATAGCATGAATTAAACAAACACATAAACCTAGGAATGATGAAAATATAGTTCACTAGACGTGTTAAAAGGGTTATTAGTATAAAGAGGTCCCAGAACTTTAGTGACGGACACCTGATATTGCAGAAATCCTTCGAGGCTGGGTACAGATTATTTTACACGCTTCACCTTTACTCCACATATAATCCAACAAGTATTGAGGCACCTGAACCAAACGTTATTTGTATGAATACACTTGATTGGACAAAAAGGTATATGTTTATTATTTTACATAGTTCGCGATCTATTTTGGGTCTCCCAGTTTGACAACGATAAACTATGCTGTTAATCATGCTGCTAGAGCAGTGCAATATCAGTGATATACATGGTCAGCGGTGCAAAATAGCAGCCTGAAATCGCAGGCATTATTTGTCACAATTTGACAACAATTTTCAGTTGCAATAGCAATTGAATCCGCAATTTTTCAAGTGCTTGATTTTTACTCTAGTTGGGGTATTTGGTGTTGGGCTTAAATTTTTAGCTCTTTTTTTTGCCAAGTGTCTCTTTTAGGTTTAGGTCAAGATTTCTGAAGTTCATAACTTTTGAGTTATGAAGTTGCTCAACAATGTTTTGGAATTATGTCAATTTTGAAGCTGAAATCTAGTGTATTTGTGTAACGCCCCGGGTTTTCTGGTAAGTTGTTACCTTTCCTAAATTAGTTGTATTTAATTGTTTTAGTTGGTAGATAATTAATTTAGTTAATAAAAAGGGTTTTATGACTTACGTGAGAAGTCAAGGGTTATGTGGCTTACGTGGGAAGTCAAGAGTTATATGGCTTGCGTGAGAAGCCAAGGGTTATATGGCTTATGTAAGAAGCCAAGGGTTAGATGGCTTGCGTGAGAAGTCAGGCCCGTAGCACATCCTTTCTATATATATTGACCGAAAGGGAGCCTAAGGGTCATATTCCAGCTTTTAGAATAAACCCTAGCAGCCACATACCTCACTTCTCTTCCTCTCCCTTCACTTTTCCGGCCGGCAGCAAAGGAGACCGAAGTCTCTCTCGATTCTGATCCGTCTCTCTTTCCGATCAGATTCTTTCTCTCTCGGTAAAGCTATCTATCTCTCTCTCTTATCTTTCTCTCCCGCCGGCAGCACCAAAGAGGGACTGCCGCCCTCTGCCTAGCGGCATTAAAGGGCTGCCGCACCACCACCCCTTGCGGTGGTGTGTGTGCGCGTAATCTGCATGTGTGTATGTGTGTGTGATGGGTTTGTGTGTGTGTGCGTAATCTGCGTGTGTGTATGTGTGAGTATATGGTTTGTATGTGTGCGGCGGGTGTGTTTGGGTGGCTGATCGACGGCGGGCAGCAGAAGGTGGTTGCTGCCGCCGGAGTGCTGTTCCGGCCACCGGCAGCCTTGGCTGTTGGTGGTGGCTGTCGGAGACAGCTTTACACGGGTTTGCGCCTTACCGATTATTAAACTTAGGGTTTTGCGGGTTTTAGGTCTTTCGGGAGTTTCGCGATTACGTGAGTAAGGTTTGCCGTTAGCTAGGACTCGAGGTGAGTTCCTCGTCTTGTTATGATGATATTACTTGTCTCGCACTCTCGCTTAATTCATGGTTATGTATGATGTTTGTATGTTACGGTTATTATTCGTTGTATGGCTGGAATTATTGGTTGTTGCGTGGTTATTGATTGTTTAGATGTTATGTGTTTGTTTGGCTTAGTCCCTAGATAAGTGTCACTGGCCCGGATGTCGGGTGCGTGGTGACTTTGTCTAGCCAAGGGTTCACGGCTATTATCGGATGTCGAGGTAGAGTGACCTTGGGGTGTTTGGATGTCGGACATCGGACGTGGAGACTCGTGGTCCCCTTGGAGGTACAAGTGTGGTATCGGTTAAGGGCCGGGTCTCCGGGCGCGTTATGTGTGGTTACATGTGATTGATTTATGATGAGATGTAGGGATTCACTAAGCATTAGCTTACCCCCCCCCCATCCTTCAGATATTGCAGGTCCTAGTAATGCGGATACGAAGGGCAAAGGCGTGGCATGACAGTACTCTCGAAGGATCCGAACTCCCGTTTGGCTTAGACTAGTTTTATTAGTTTATTTATCAAACTTCGAACCTGGGTTTTATTTAAGTTATCGTTAGGATTTGAATTGCAACTTTGATTACATTTAATTATTTGGCGGTAAAGGTTGTTACAACGGTTTTAGATGATGACTCGTTTTAAATTATAGTTGGGTTTGGCTGAACTATTTTCTTTAAAATCTTTCTAAAATTGTTAAAACTTTTAGAGCCTTACAAGTTGGTATCAGAGCCGAGCTTGAGTGAATCGGGGGCACGGGTGCGTGTCTCTGATCTCAAGCTGGAGTTCGGTTATGTAGGAGTTCGGGATCGAGAGTTCTATACTGTCTAGCCAGCCGAAGCTCAAGGTACTTTTGTATTAATAGACGCATGTGGATTAGGAGTGTCTGTTAATATCTTGTCGATGTGGTTGTGGTTATTTTGCAATTGAGTATTTAAGCGGTTGCGTGATAAGCAGTATGACTCTTTTGCATATCCCTTGTCTGATTGTTGACTGTTGCGTGTGAGATAGGTTAACGTCCGAGTAGCATGCCTATCTATATTTGGGATTGTGTTATAAACCACTGTCTATATGAGTTGTTTGAGTACTTAGGGATCGATCGGAACCAACCATAGATCGGTAATGAGGGTGGTAGAAGAGCTCCTACCATTGTCATTACAGGAACTATGCTTGAATGTCCGAGAGATTTCGAAGGAATCAGATAACTTGGCGTTAGGTGTGTAAAGTAAAGTAGGATACTTGAACTTAAACTGACTCCACTATTTCTTTAGACGATGGTGACCACGCGAAATGGTCAAGGGATGACTTCTGACCAGATTAGGGAACTAGTGGCAGAGGAGGTGAATCACGCCTTTAACGACATGATTCCCGAGCTTATCAATCAGGTTAGGGATCAGCTCACGGCTCTGTTAGAGGAACGTCTGGCTACTGTTACCACGGCTGGGGGTGGTCCGCAGCGGGGATTCAATTATCGGGATTTCGCGGCTTGCTCTCCTCCGGAATTCAAGGGGGAGCTGGACCCTTCAGCGGCACTGCGGTGGGTTTCTGACATGGAAGGGGTCTTCCATACGTGCGGCTGTCCGGAGAATCTCAAGGTTCGCTACGCCTTGAATTTGCTTCGAGGACCAGCAAAAGACTGGTGGAAACTACAAGCTGCGGAAATGACTGAGGCTCAGCTGGGAGCGTTGCTTTGGGGCGAGTTTGTGGAGCGCTTTCGTCAACAGTACGTACCTCGGGTAGAGGTCGAGCGAATCACCCGAGATTTTCTGAGTTACAAGCAGCAGAACGAGTCTGTCACGGAACTTACCATCAAGTTTCGTGAAATGGCACTCTTCTGCCCTGAATACGCCAGGAGCGAGGATATGAAAATGGAGAGGTTTGTGGGGATGCTGAGGGACGAAATCCGCGAGTTTGTGAGGGCGGTACCTCATACTAGCCTGAATCAGATGATTGAGGCCGCACGGAGGCGGGAGCTAGAGCTGGAATATCAAATGGGGAGCAAGAGGGCCGCTTCAGCACAGCCTGACTCTGCATCGCAACCCAAGAAGTTCAAAGCGACCGATAGCCGGACTAGCAAGAAGGGTAGTGGAAACAGCCGGGGGCAGCAAAGCGGATCGGGCCGGCAGCCGGTGTCGTGTTTCAAGTGTGGCCAGCCTGGCCACATTATGAAAGACTGCAAGCAGGGTCTCAGACTTTGCTTCAACTGCGGCCAGGGTGGTCACATGAAGAATGAATGTCCACACCCGAAGACTAGTGGGACTGGCGGTGGAAATGTGCGGGCCCCTGCTCCATCAACACTCCGCATTACCAATGGCCGTAGTGGAACGGCGGACACTCAGTCTGCTCGGGGTCGAGCGTTCCAGATGACGGCGGAGGAAGCTCATGCAGCTCCGAAGGCGGTGACGGGTACGTATCCGCCTTGAATGTATGAATTGCCTATAGTTGTGGTTCTTATTTGCATATTGTATACTATCTGTTAGGCACTTTTTTTGTGAACTCCATGCCTGCACTTGTACTATTTGATAGTGGGGCAACCCACTCCTTTGTGTCACTGTCCTTCTGCGCGTTGTGGGACCGGGAAGCAGAAAACTTGGGTCATGTACTGATAGTCGATGTGGCGGATGGGCGTACGGTGTCGGTTACGGACGTCTATCGCAGCTGCTGTATGGAGTTTTCGGGAACGAAGTTCGAGATTGATCTAATACCTATAGCGATGAGGGAGTTGTGCGTAATTGTGGGCATGGATTGGCTGGACTCGGTGAGGGCAATGATTGACTGCCATTACAAACAAGTGTGGGTTCGAACCCCAAGTGGGGGAGAACTCGTCATCCAGGGCAATACCTCAAGCCAGGGCGCAGCCTTACGTTCGATCGGGAGGGCTCGGAGGCATTCTCAGCACGGCGGACGGGGTCTTCTAGCTTATGTCAGAGATACTCGCGAGGTGGGTCCCGTGAAGACGGCCACAGACGTGCCGGTGGTGCAAGATTTCGCGGACGTCTTTCCGGAAGAATTGCCGGGGGTCCCTCCAGAACGGCAGGTGGAATTCAGGATTGACTTGGTGCCTGGAGCAACGCCGGTAGCCAAGGCCCCGTACCGACTTGCTCCGTCAGAGATGAAGGAGCTGTTCGATCAACTGCAAGAGCTGCTTGGGAAGGAGTTTATCCGACCCAGTAGTTCGCCTTTGGGAGCTCCTATTCTCTTCGTGAAGAAGAAAGACGGATCGCAAAGAATGTGTATTGACTACCGGGAGTTGAACAAGCGTACGGTGAAGAATCGATACCCGTTACCCCGGATAGACGACTTGTTCGACCAGCTTCAAGGAGCTTCGTGGTTCTCCAAGATTGACTTGAGATCGGGATATCATCAGATGCGGGTCAGGGAGGCGGACATCGAGAAGACAGCTTTTCGCACGCGTTACGGCCACTATGAATTCGTGGTGATGCCGTTCGGGCTAACCAACGCACCCGCGGCTTTCATGGACCTCATGAACAGAGTGTGTAGCCGTATGCTTGATCGTTCGGTGATAGTATTCATCGACGATATCCTGGTCTACTCCAAGACGAAGGAGGAGCACGAGATCCATCTGCGGGAAGTTTTGGAGACGCTGAGAAAAGAGAAGCTCTATGCGAAGTTCTCCAAATGCGCGTTTTGGTTGAGAGAGGTGCAATTTCTGGGGCACGTAGTGAATCAGGATGGCATCATGGTTGATCCGGCGAAAATATCCGCAGTCATGCAATGGGGAATACCGAAGACACCCTCCGAGATCCGAAGTTTCCTCGGACTGGCAGGGTATTACCGGAGATTTATCCAGGATTTCTCCAAGATTGCTCTACCGTTGACGAGCCTAACCAAGAAGTCGGCCGCTTTTAGTTGGGGCAGCAAGCAACAGGAAGCATTCGATGAACTGCGCAAGCGCCTTTGTGAGGCACCAGTATTGACTCTACCGGAGGGGATAGAGGATATGGTGGTTTATTGCGACGCTTCTCACCAGGGACTGGGCGCCGTTCTGATGCAGCGCGGGAAGGTGATCGCTTATGCGTCGAGGCAGCTGAAGCCTCATGAATGTAATTATCCGACGCACGACTTGGAGCTGGGGGCGGTGGTCTTTGCTCTCAAGATGTGGAGGCATTACTTGTATGGGGTCAAGTGCACAATATACACTGACCACAAAAGCCTCAAGTATTTGATGGATCAGCCGAATTTGAACATGAGGCAGCGACGGTGGCTTGATGTGGTGAAGGATTACGACTGCGAGATACTTTACCACCCGGGTAAAGCGAACGTCGTTGCGGACGCTTTGAGTCGGAATCCGATCGGTGAGCCCATTCGGGGTTTGTGCTTGCGTATGACGATTACGACTCCTTTATTGGAGTTAATCAGGAAGGCTCAGGAGGAAGCAGTGTTAGACGTTCATGCAAAGCGTGAGCGGATTTTTGGCGAGATCCCGAAGCTAGATAGGGACAATCGGGGCCTTTTGACGCGCTACGGCAGGATTTGGGTACCTCAGCTGGGGGGAAATCGCCAGATTCTGTTTGAGGAGGCTCATAAGTCCAGGTTTTCCATTCACCCGGGGGCTACTAAGATGTACAGAGGTCTGCGAGAGGACTACTGGTGGCCTTGCATGAAGCGGGACGTGGCTAGATATGTGGAGGAGTGCTTGACTTGCCGGAAGGTCAAGGCGGAGCACCAGAGACCGCACGGCAAGTTACAGCCCCTGGAGATTCCGGTATGGAAGTGGGAGCAGATCACTATGGACCTAATCACGAAACTCCCCAAGACGCCACGAGGGTTTGATGCTATCTGGGTCATAGTGGATCGCTTGACCAAGAGCGCTCACTTTCTACCTATCCAGGAGAGTTCTTCGGCGGATAAGCTTGCGGATATCTTCGTTCGGGAGATTGTGAGATTGCACGGGGTGCCAGTGTCTATTGTATCAGATAGAGACACCCGTTTCACTTCTCGTTTCTAGGAGAGGTTCCAGAAGGAAATGGGTACTAAACTCCATTTCAGTACCGCTTTCCACCCTCAGTCGGATGGTCAGAGTGAGCGTACCATCCAGACGCTCGAGGATATGCTCCGAGCCTGCGTGTTAGATTTTGGGGGCAGCTGGGACATGTATCTCCCTTTGGCGGAATTTTCCTACAATAACAGCTTTCACGCGAGTATTGGCATGCCGCCTTTCGAGATGTTGTATGGTAGGAAGTGTCGGACGCCTATTTGCTGGGGCGAGGTCGGTCATCGAGTCTTGGGGAGCACCGAGATAGTTCTCAAGACGACGGAGATGGTGCAGACGATCAGAGAGAGGCTAGCTACCGCTCAGAGTCGCCAGAAGAGTTATGCGGATAAGCGACGTTCAGACCTCGAGTTTCAGGTAGGCGACTACGTCCTACTGAAGGTTTCACCCTGGAAGGGGGTGATTCGATTTAGGAAGAGGGGTAAGTTGGGACCTCGCTTCATCGGGCCGTATAAGATCATAGCTCGGGTCGGGAAGGTTGCGTACCGGCTAGAGCTACCCGATGAGTTAAAGCTAATCCATAACACCTTCCACGTTTCGCAACTGCGGAAGTGTGTACGGGATGAGTCGGCTGTAGTACCGTTGGAGGATATCCAGATCGACGAGAAGCTCAACTACGTTGAGAAACCGATAGCCTTGTTAGAATGGAAGGTGAAGACCTTGCGTAACAAGGAGATCAAGTACGTGAAGGTGTTGTGGCAGCATCGGAAGGGTTCGGAATGGACCTGGGAGTCCGAGGCAGAGATGCGAGCTCACTACCCGGAGTTGTTTGACGGAGTCGACTTCGGGGACGAAGTCTGATTCAAGTGGGGGAGAGTTGTAACGCCCCGGGTTTTCTGGTAAGTTGTTACCTTTCCTAAATTAGTTGTATTTAATTGTTTTAGTTGGTAGATAATTAATTTAGTTAATAAAAAGGGTTTTATGACTTACGTGAGAAGTCAAGGGTTATGTGGCTTACGTGGGAAGTCAAGAGTTATATGGCTTGCGTGAGAAGCCAAGGGTTATATGGCTTATGTAAGAAGCCAAGGGTTAGATGGCTTGCGTGAGAAGTCAGGCCCGTAGCACATCCTTTCTATATATATTGACCGAAAGGGAGCCTAAGGGTCATATTCCAGCTTTTAGAATAAACCCTAGCAGCCACATACCTCACTTCTCTTCCTCTCCCTTCACTTTTCCGGCCGGCAGCAAAGGAGACCGAAGTCTCTCTCGATTCTGATCCGTCTCTCTTTCCGATCAGATTCTTTCTCTCTCGGTAAAGCTATCTATCTCTCTCTCTTATCTTTCTCTCCCCGGCAGCACCAAAGAGGGACTGCCGCCCTCTGCCTAGCGGCATTAAAGGGCTGCCGCACCACCACCCCTTGCGGTGGTGTGTGTGCGCGTAATCTGCATGTGTGTATGTGTGTGTGATGGGTTTGTGTGTGTGTGCGTAATCTGCGTGTGTGTATGTGTGAGTATATGGTTTGTATGTGTGCGGCGGGTGTGTTTGGGTGGCTGATCGACGGCGGGCAGCAGAAGGTGGTTGCTGCCGCCGGAGTGCTGTTCCGGCCACCGGCAGCCTTGGCTGTTGGTGGTGGCTGTCGGAGACAGCTTTACACGGGTTTGCGCCTTACCGATTATTAAACTTAGGGTTTTGCGGGTTTTAGGTCTTTCGGGAGTTTCGCGATTACGTGAGTAAGGTTTGCCGTTAGCTAGGACTCGAGGTGAGTTCCTCGTCTTGTTATGATGATATTACTTGTCTCGCACTCTCGCTTAATTCATGGTTATGTATGATGTTTGTATGTTACGGTTATTATTCGTTGTATGGCTGGAATTATTGGTTGTTGCGTGGTTATTGATTGTTTAGATGTTATGTGTTTGTTTGGCTTAGTCCCTAGATAAGTGTCACTGGCCCGGATGTCGGGTGCGTGGTGACTTTGTCTAGCCAAGGGTTCACGGCTATTATCGGATGTCGAGGTAGAGTGACCTTGGGGTGTTTGGATGTCGGACATCGGACGTGGAGACTCGTGGTCCCCTTGGAGGTACAAGTGTGGTATCGGTTAAGGGCCGGGTCTCCGGGCGCGTTATGTGTGGTTACATGTGATTGATTTATGATGAGATGTAGGGATTCACTAAGCATTAGCTTACCCCCCCCCCCATCCTTCAGATATTGCAGGTCCTAGTAATGCGGATACGAAGGGCAAAGGCGTGGCATGACAGTACTCTCGAAGGATCCGAACTCCCGTTTGGCTTAGACTAGTTTTATTAGTTTATTTATCAAACTTCGAACCTGGGTTTTATTTAAGTTATCGTTAGGATTTGAATTGCAACTTTGATTACATTTAATTATTTGGCGGTAAAGGTTGTTACAACGGTTTTAGATGATGACTCGTTTTAAATTATAGTTGGGTTTGGCTGAACTATTTTCTTTAAAATCTTTCTAAAATTGTTAAAACTTTTAGAGCCTTACAATTTGACTTTATAAGTCATTTGAGACTTCATTTCTTTTAATCGTTAGGAAAGACATTTAGCTGCCGAAACATACATATTAATAATTTATTATGCTATCTCAATGACTACTAGTGGACTTTTGACCGCCAACATATACATATATGATATATTAATATTTTTATTTATATATATATATTCTAATTATAATATGGACCGCTTTACTATCGCGATAAGCCGATAACCGCCATATCAAGTTACAATTGTGAATGTGATTTAGATATTGACGCTGTAGCCCATAACGCTGCTATAATGTGTAGCGAGACGCCAGTTAGGAAGTAAATAACTTGAATACTAATAAAGAAACCAAATAAACAATTTCATATAGTAAGCTTTCTTTTAGCAGGCTATTAATTAGTATCACCAAACAGCTATTTGGGACATGCAACATTCCCAACATATTAAACTTAGCAACCAACTATCAAGTTCAGTAAAATGGCACCAATTCCATAATAAACTACCATGAGGTCCTCTTCACTTTTTTCAATCTAAATTCTCTATAGATTCTTATAATGACTTGAGGATAGGGGTTTCTATAATGCAAATCTATATGAAGCTATACATCCCTTCCACCTCTCTTCTTCTTCTCCATCTCTCTATTTCTTCAGTTTCATTCCTCTCTCGCTCTCTAATATATCTTCTATATTAAAAACTACTTTAGGAATGAGGCTCAACAAAAGATATTTTTTTGCGAAACTTATTATATAATTAGACTTGCTACTACTTTTGGTTCAGGGGTTTCCACGCTTGAAAAAAGAACCTGGGGCGTATCGCCCATAAACATTGTTCCAAACCCTTCTCATCTTCATTGTTTGGAGTAATAAGTGCGCTGAGGTCTCATCCTATTGCTCTTCCTATTATCTATGCCTGCTTTTGTGTATTTCGGCTTTGGCATTCATATCCCACATGCTGGTAATCATACTGAGCTACGCTGGGATCTAACAATCATGATAACCTTGTTTAAGCTTGCATCTACATGAAATCCTAATTAAATATGGTTTAGAATGTTCATGCTCCAAATCTTAAAACCACAAAAAGCACTTTTTTGCATAGCATAAAACCAAACCTCGACTGAAAAAGTTAATCAAATATCCTATAGCAGGTGTGAGCAGCGAAAAGGATGCCAACCTGCGTGGTTTTTCCACATCCCGTTTCGCCAGATATGAGAACCACCTGGAGCAAGGCACACAAAAGAAAACTGTTATCATACCCGAAATCCCAAATAATCTCATATAATACATGTATACATACACGGTATCATTAGTATGTATCTGTACTCCATAGACAAAGAATCTTACGGATACAAATCACGTAACTATAGAAACAGACAGAGACATCATATCATATGAATGTATGTGAATACATTTATATAAAGAGGTCTTTTAAACTTTATATGGTTAAACAACCAATCTTGGCCTTACTATTTACATGTAAGCCCCTGCATTTATACTCAGCTCCTCAATTCATCGTTGATGATATAATAGACCCTTAACCTCCCATTGTTTTCATTTTGGTGTCCAGTAATACATACATACATACAACCAAGGTTCACAATAGCGTAAGGCGTGACGTGGCGGCAAGGTGAAGCCTTAAGCCTTACGAGATATGACGAGGACGCGGCGTTCCTTAAGGTGGGAGCCAAGGCGGCAAATTAATACATCATATATATTATTATACATGTATAAATACATGTTTTCTTTTTAAAGCCAACAAAAAATGATGTATAAGGCTACAAGCAAATATAAAACATACAAACAAAATGTGACATACTTTCGGTGACTTTTAGTGTTTCACCCTATAGCAATTGCAAATATAAAAACTACAATTTTGCGACGTCTTAGAAAAAACGAACGACATATCGCGATATATCGCGCCTCAAGCTGCCATGGCGTGAGCCACGCCTTACACAAACGCTATGGCCTGTTTCGTAACGGCGGAGAAGCGCCTCACACCATATCGCAATATATCGCACGCCATGGTGCGATTTTTCGAACACTGCATATAACTAATATAACATATATGATGCATCACGTAGATAGCGAAACCTGATGAGATTCTATCGTTGATGCAATAGTATTCATGTAGGATGCAATTGGAAGTTTTAACCTCGCTTCAGTAATCTGCAAAGTAGAAATATATATAAGTTAAGTCACATTGACAATTAAAACAAACTATCCTGTGTCCTTGTCTGCACTATTGAAACTTCAAAGTGTCATAAGGAAACCTGTTTCAACTTGGGGTCTGATTCCATCCGAGCAGCAGCTGATTCAAGCTTCCTTGCAATATCAGCCTTTCTCATCAAAGGTTTCCAGAGAATATCGTCCGTCCTAGTTCGTACATTATCAGTATTTTTACTAGACATGGCCATGATCTTTTCACTCTCCCCTTGATCACCAGGTGGGTAAAGAGAAAAAAAATCTCTCAAAACTTCTTTTCCCTGTTCTGAAAATGTAAAAGAGGTGAGATCTGACTTCGCCTTTGTCTTCTTCGACTTCGCCCTTATATTCTTCAACTTCCCCTTGCCCTTGTAAACTGTAACACACCGTTTATTCCCTGCTTTAGACCTAGACAAGCTCAGGTTCATTAGAGAACTTCCCTTGAATTAACAATCAAGTTTACCCAAAATAGCAACTCTACTACAGATAGACTGATCACAACTAAAATTGATGATTAGAGAACTTTCTCATTATGTATATGGAAGTCTGTATATAGTTCACCTAGAGAGTAGAGATAAAGCTTATAAAATTGAAAACATGTTTCATATTGTTTCAAGTGCATAACAAACAATACTCACCCATGACTTTGTGACGTCAACCCATTTTTAAGCACAGTTTATGCACCTCAGCACGTTCGAATTTTGTAAGGTTGGCATCAAATTTGTATGCTGAAATCATCAAATATGAAAGCAACATGAAACTGATTCCTGTAGTAAGTACTAAGTAGCAAAAACTGCACACACGCAATGAAGTTAAAGATATTTATAGTGAAAGAAGACGAGGTTGCGGTAGCCTTCAGTGTAGCTTGTGCATAACGACAACATGATGTCCATTTATGCAGATATGTTAAATTTGAATAAACCGGCAGTGGGGAATTGGGGATTAGAGCCCTCTACCCCATGGATGGACCTCCCTCAGAGGCCACAGTGGCACAGGCCACCATATTATTTGGGCGCCGAAGGGTAAAATTTTCGAATTTTATGAATGTGCAACCGTATTATTTTTTAGGGTACCACCGTATTGTTTCTATCGGAATCAACCAAAAAGTTCACCCGAAATCAACCAAAAAACCAAAATTTTGTTGAAATCAACCAGAAAACCTGAAAATTCTTTCAAAATCAACCAAAAAACCTAAAAGTTGTTTCAAAATCAACCAAAAAACCTAAAAGTTCTTTCAAAATCAACCAAAAAACCTAAAAGTTCTTTCAAAATCAACCAAAAAACCTAATAAATTCTTTTGAAATTAACCAAAAAACCTAAAATTTTTTCTCAAAATCAACTAAAACCGAAAATTTCACTTGCAGTCAATTAAAAAAAAATTGAAAAGCAAAAGTACATATACACACATTTCTCATGTGATGTTTGATAATTCTTAACAAGTGCCATATGGTTGTTAATGTATACATCATCATCAACCACCACCAAAACTTCCATTAATACTGAACCAGAACCAAAACAAGAGTTATCTCTCTAATAAGACATCCTAGTTCAAATTCAATGGTTCAAAAAGTGTATGAATTTTGGAATATGTGGTTACCGAGATCATTGGATGCACGAAACTGTTCAAGTGTTTCCCGAATACTAATCCGATTGGCCTCCGGAATGGCAGGGCCTCCTCTACCTCCTCCTCTCTTTTGCCTCTTCTCCGGAACCATTGCTGGTTGTTGAAATCAATCTTCTCGATTAGGGTTTCGGTGAGGAAGATCGGCGAGTATCTTCCAATTTGTTGTACGTCGGAAAACCCTATTGTAGCTTCAGTCGCATGTAACCCTGTTTGGTTACGTTTCAAATGCATACAATCCAAATAAAGAGAGATAAAATCCATTTGACGTCATTTTATGTCATTAGGGTTATAATTTCATTCATATATGTTGTCCTACATGAAACTATAAAATATCGTAATCTATACCGATATGTTTGGAAAAATAGCTGATAAGGTAGTTGGTGATTGATAAACTAGTTGTGTTTGGCAAAAACCAGTTGATAAAGTAGCTTATGACTGTAAAATGACAGAAAAAGACATGTTCAAAAATTAATAGTATAAAACTTAGTAAGGATATATTTGGAATAAAAAAAATACAAAGTCTTATAAGTTATCAAGAGGTTAGCAGTGAGAGTAGTTTTTCAAAAAGCTAACTTATAAGGTAGCTTATGGTCATCCAAATATGTACCTGACTTATAAGGTGATTTATAAGTTAACTTAGTTTTACCGAACAATGCCTTAATCTATAAGTATCATATATATATTTTTAATCTATTAAAATATCATATTTATGTTAATAAAAACTTTTGTCAGTTTTTAATCATTTTAAATCAGATTTAATAATAAAAAATAGTTAAATGACTATTATATTTATATCTCTTGTTCACAAATATCATATATGCCCTTTTCCGATACATGCAACATCTTCTATTATTGTTGCTGTTATAGCCATCAGTTGCTTCAATTACACCCGCATTATTTGCCATCGTGTTCATCTGAATCACTTCTTTGAACCACCTAAAAAGTTATCACCTTTTTTAGCTACTATGAACATCAATGCACTCATCTCTTCCATGCTTGAAATGTGACCATCTTTTTTCCTTAAATTCTTCGCCATTTTCTTCACGAGAAACAAAGGTTTGCCGGAATTTCTCCCTTTTTCTCCTGCCACCGTTGCCGTCGTCCCCTTCGGAGATGTTTCGTCTCTCACCACCACCACCGCTTCCTCCACCACTGTCAAATTCAATGATGATGTAAACTTCATCTTTGGCGGCGAAATCCAGAGTTTGGGGTTGTTTTGATCTTTTTATTCTTTTTGTTATTCCGCCACATCTCCTAAAGCCACATCAGCTTTCCACTACCTTACCAAGTCAACCCAAAACACAAGTTATGCCTTTGCTAAAGCTACCAAATATTTCCACTTTTTTTAATTTTATAAAAATGTAAATACATAACTAAAAACTAAAATTTTAAATTTTAAATAAAACTAATGATAATATTCAATATTTTAATGATTAAAAATTACATTAAAATAATAAAAACATCTAAAAATTTAAAAATTACATTAAAATTAACAAAAACATCTAAAATTTTGAAAATTACATTAAAATTAATAAATAACATTCACATCGGATCTCCAAATGTGTTCGACTAAATCGCACCGAAGGTGGCATGCATCTCCTGGTTTTTTCTTGGTTCACATTTTGTGTCCGTTGTTCTTCGTTGATGTTTACTTTGATATCTTACGCTAAAACCTTGTTTTCATCAAATTTATAAACCGTCTGGTCTTCATCGCGAATCATGTTGTGTAAAATTATGCAAACGTACATAATATGCCTTAATTTCTTTGGTTTCCATACCCGTGCGCGTGTTGAATAACATGTCTTTTGTGTTTAAGTGCATCAAGTGCCCGTTCAATGTTTTTCCTAGCCAATTCTTATTTGGCCTTAAACTTCTTTCGTTTGATGTCCGCTGGAAACCTAAATGCTTTAACGAAAGTGGCACACTCCGGATATACCCCGTCAGTGAGATAGTATGTGTGTTTGTAGTGTGCGTCGTTCACATCAAACGGACTATCGGATGCTTTGTCTTCGAACAAATCGTTGAATACTCGTGCCTGGTTTACTATGACTACGTCGTTGGTGGCATCGGGAACTCCGAATAATGCATGTCAAATCCATAAATAATAAGATGTGATTGCCTCTAGAATTACTGTCGGTCCAGAATGATCACCTCTCATATATTGACCCCTTCATGCTACAAGACAATTTCTCCAATCCCAGTGCATACAATCTATGCAACCAAGCATGCCGGGAAAGTTGTGTCTTTGTTCATGCAATGCGTACAATGCCTGGACATCATTAATAGTAGGCTTGCGTAAATGTATTCGTTTATAAAGGTGAACAAACATTGGCAAAAAATTTCTAAGCAATCCCGTGATGTTTTATCAGACATCCTCAAGTACTCGTCCATAACATCGACAGCAGTCCTGTATGCCAATTGTCGGATATTAAACGTACATTTTTGTAGTGGACAACACCCCTTCCGACCTCGTGCATCCCACGTCCACTTGAAAAATTCGAACTCTCTCTCAAGATCGGCAACTATCCTAACGAATAGTCGTCGGGTCATACGAAACCGCCGCTTGAACTCTTCGTCGTCATACACCGCGTCGTTAGAAAAGTAGTCACGCATAAGCATCTCGTGTTCAACTAGACGATTTCTGTTTTTCGTCGACCTTCTCGTTTATGGAGTCGACGTTCCTTCGTCGTTATCGAAAATTAGGAGGATCGCTTATTTCCTAACAGTAACGGCAAGCCTCTGATTTCTTTCCAAAAAGTCTTCACTTCCATCTGAATCGTATACTAGTGGTGGTGATGAAGATGATGTCATTTTTGGTAGAGAGAAAGAGGTAAAGAGAATGATATAGAATGAGAATGAAATAGGATAGGATATATATAGAACAAATTAAATAGAAAAAAGGGGAAAATAGCCGTAAATAATCGACCGTTGGGTGGGGGGTGGGGGTGGGTGTTGCCGATCGGTTTCTGGAAGCCGACCACCACCAAGCCGTTGAAGGCGTGGTGGTATTGCGGAAGCGACCCGATCAAGCCGAAGCCAAACTAAACCATTCAGCTCCAGTACAACGCATGGCCTAAGAACATGCGTTATGGCCTTATGGGTAAGCCAAACAACTTGGCAAAGCTTCGGCTTCTTCGGTAAACAACAGCCACCTCACCTTAATCGGCTTGACGGTGTTCGGCTTCCAAGACCCGATTGGCAACAACACCCCCCCTCGCCACTCCTTTATCTCTCTCTTCTTTGTCTCTCTACTTTTCTTTTCTTCATTTTTAATTATTTAATAAAATAAAAGTGTGGGTAAAATTGAATTGGGTATAACTTATGTTTTGCGTAATTTTAGGGAAATAGCGGAAAAGTGATGTGACGCTGGTGTAACATTGGTACCATTGAGTTCATTGGCAAGTATAACTCATGGTCTAATATAATCTTCTTTTGGGTAACTTGATGAATGATTTATCATTTATAACCTACACTAATAGAACTTGATCTATACATATATACTTGTACATATATCACAACATACATCATGCTTATTCTTCGTTCGATTTTATCCGAAGAGCTGCTACGAGTTCGACTGCAGCCATACCAACGAGATACCAAGTAACACCCGCTAGAATGACTTGCAGCCACGAGCTGTTAACGACATCCAGCAACAACGAACCACCGATATGTGTTTCGATTCCACCAGCAGCATCTCCAAGCTGTAACCGAACCACAACTGCTGCAACGATAGCCATCCCGACAGGAACACCCGTTTCATAAGGATTACTACGTCGAATCTTTTTTGAAACCATAAACTTCTTGTTGTACGAGTCTCCCTTTGGTTTCTTGGTGGTCGTAGTGGCCGAAGCTTTACGGTCGGATTCGTTATTGGTTGATTCTGGGAGGATGAATGGAGATGGAGTCCAGTACTCGGATGAAGTACTTGGTTTCTGTTTCAAAGTCGTTTCTGCTTGTTTTCGAGCAGCAGCGGCATCTCTGAGCTTGTCGATGTTCGGTGACTTTGATTGCGTGGAATTTTCCGGTAGCTGTAACAGTTTTCTGCGTGTTTGAGATGCAGGCATTCCTGGAATTGGTGGTTGCCAATATAACCAGTTGGTGATTGATCTGATCGCTTGAATGGCGGATATCCGTGCTTCCCAACCGACGTCCTGGTCCTGATCCACAGAAGGTTGTAAATATGAGGCTGTCTTAGATTATGTTTGGCAACGATAAGCTGACTTATTTTTTGAGCTTATTGGAAAACACCTTGTTTGATTAACCATGTTAACTTTATGAAAAGCTACTTCAAGTAGCCTTTTCCCATTATGCCTCTTATAAATTTCTAACTAAATTTTCAATACGTAGTGTAGTCATTGTAGGCCATTCTACATTATCATATAGCTTTAAGGCTAGTGTTCACCAATCATAACTAGCTTACAGGCTAACGGCTGACTTATTAGTAAATAGCTAGCTTTTCAGCTATCAACTTAATTGGGATCACGAGCTTCTTTAGTTAGACAAAGCATACTCAAAACATAACCTGAATTAGTTGCCTAAAAGGCGTCCCAAACTAGATCTTAAAACTCCCAATTTTTTTGGGGGAGATTTTCTGAAATAATTTTAAGAATTGCATTTGCTGTTTATACATACCTTGGAACGTTTAGAAGATCCTTTCTCCATTGCTTCTAGAAATTTATCTTGGAATTTATCCACCTCAACGAAGATATTCGAAACACGAGTACCCACAGTATTGCCTGCACCGATTCTAACACTACCACGCGGTTGCTTTGACATGAGGAACTCTAACGCTGCAAGTTTCGACCTCTCCACCATCCTAGACAAGTTCAAAAACAAAATAGAAGCTAACAATTAACCTCAATGATCAAAGGATTCATATAGTAGAAGCTAACAATTAACTTCAATGATCTAAAAATGCAGAAAGGAGAAGCTAACAATTAACTTCAATGATCTAAAAATTCAGAAAGTAAAAGCTAACAATTAGCCTCAATGATGTAAGAATTCAGAAGGTAGAAGCTAATAGTTAGCCTCAATGATCTAAGAATTCAGAAAGTAGAAGCTAATACTTAACCTCAATTATCTAAGGATTCAGAAAGTAGAAGCTTTGAGATCAGTACTGAACTAGTAAGTCTCTTAACCATGCCTCATTTGGTAACAATTTACATTTTCCGTTCACATTTTTTGTAATATAAACAAAGTGGTGATTAGCATTCGATGATAAAATGAAAAGGCACATTGTAAGATTGTTGATTTGAAAAAATTAGAAGAAATATTTAGAATGATGAACAGAAATTGTGTTTGGGTTTGAAATAGTCAACCAGAGCTAAAGAAATAGAAATCAGGATTTCAAGAAAGCAGGAGATGCAAGCAAATGTAACTTTTAAGTAGAAAGCGATCGGATATATAAGCTTACGAGATGCAATCAACAGGGCATGCGCCAATGGCTTCTTGAATTTTGTCTTCGGGGTCAGCCCACTGAGCGATGACCCGGGCTCTACCATAAACAGATTCAATTGCAAATGTCTTTTCGGCAAGTAAGGCACATTTTAAGCAGCCAACACATTTGACTTCATCAACAAAAACAGCTCTTTGCTCACTGTCCAATCCATACCATACCGAGTAAATAGGTTTCCCTGTATACCCTTTGAAATCTGCAATTTTAGCTTGCTCCTGTAGCAGAAAACATATGAAATCAATATCTATTGCAATGATTATGGTGTAACTACAAAAATTGTTAGACTGTCAGTATATAACTAAAATGCCATCCATGATATTCTTTTAGTCCTTCACAATGCCAATGATGATATACACTAATACACCTGTTAGGCTGTTACATGATATGTTTAGGACTACTAGGTGGTTCCAGTTTTCTGCTCATTCAAACACTTTGATGGATGCAAGTCGAGCTTTTAACGAGCTACTCGAGCTCGTTTATATCGAGTTCGAGCTTAATAATACTCAAGCTCGAGTCGATCTTGAACACAAAATCGAGCTCGTTTAACTTAATGAGTCGAGCTCTATAACACCAATGTTCAACTCGACTCGTTCGAGAACTCGATAAAATTTTATGAGTCGAGCCGAGCCATTCGAGCATACCTTTTTTATAAAAATATAAAAGTTATCGAGCTCAAGTTGATAAACGAGTTAATCGACCGCGAATTCGAACTTATAAACGAGCTTCGAGCTCGAGTCCGATGACTCAAAAATATTCAAGCCCGAGCTTGAGCCCTACATTGAAAAAGTTAATCGAGCTCGAGCTTACTCGACTCGGCTCGGCTCGTTAACACCCCTAGATGCAACTGAACCTCCTGCTTCTATAAAACAGAACACTAAAACAAATGCATATTAAAATCAACTGTTCTCATGGAGGTAGCATAGCATGCCATTAGTTTCAAACCACAACAACAGATTCTACATAAACAAGCTAAAAGTTTAACTTTAAAAGTTCAAAATTTTGCAATTAATAAGAACCAAAACGAAATTTGTGGCAATTTCTATATAATAAATCATTACAATCATATAACCGATAACTAATTACTTCTCTAGACTCTCCTGTTTTCTGGAATATCTATATCTATCTATATATATATATATATATATATCCAAATTAACGATTTAAAACTAGTCATGCATACATACATCACGCATTTCTGACAGATTCATATAAATCAGAATATGAACAATTTCAGAACAGACAAAATACGCAATCGAAAACAAACCTTGTCGTAAGAGAAACGCGAAAGCGGATCAGATAGAACCGCGTACGCTTCATTGAGGATGATCGCCATATCGTGTCCGGCCACTCCGGCTATATCCGGATGGCACTTCTTCTGCAGCGCTCGGTACGCCTGTTTGATTGCCGAGTGATCGGAGGAGCTATCGACGCCGAGAAGATCGTAGAGATCGAAATCAGTGATGGAATAATTTGAAGAAGCTTTACACACCAGAGAAGAACATGAATTCTTCCAATTCAAAAAACTTGAAGATCCAGAGATGAATGATTTGGATTTGAGAGATGATGATGTTGCTGGTAGTAGGATGGATGATGATGATCTTAGAGAAGATGGTGAAATGATGATGGAATGCATGGCGATGGTCATGGAGTGATGATGGTGGTTGAGAGCTCCGATGGAATGGGAGAGAAGAGAAGGTTAGGGGGAAAAGAAGATATTTTATTTATTTTTTCTGTTTCAATTTTTGTTATTTTATTTATTTATTTTTCTGTACCACTAACCCAATTTATCCTAATCAACTTGAAAATTTTATTTTGGTAGCTTCTAGCGTGCGCACGTCTGCGGGTGCGGATCTGATGGGGTGCGTGTGAATGCGTGCGCCTCTATGTGTGTCGAGGTTATTTATAAAGAAATTTTTTTAATGCATAGCGGTATCGAACCAACAAATAATTACTATGTCCCGGTCTTGTTTATGTTGGACCTAAAACTCAACCATAGTCTTTGATTGGGCTTAGAAAGACTTAGAATTAAATTAAGTAATGTATTGAGAATTAAAAAAAGTGAATATTAATGTTTATGAGAAGTTTTTAGAATTAAACTAGTAATTATTCTATTTTGAATGACGAAGGTTAGAATAGACGGTCAATACTTAGTGGCCGTTTATCCAGGAAATTGGTCCCCGTCGTGACCAAACCGAACCCCGCTATTTGCCTCATATCCAATTTCCCTTCCATTTCAGGTCCATTAAAATGGGCCAGTTTTTAACAGATCTAACTAAAAAAACCAAAAAAAAAAAGATCAAGTGGTATGGTCAGCTAAAAAAGGGACCCATGTCCACTAAAAATGGTCAGGTTCGTTAAAAACGGACTCAAATCCGCTAAAAACAGACATAAATCAGTTTTTTTACGAATCTATCTTTTTTTTCTTATGTTTTTTAGTTGGGTTCATTAAAAACGGGCCTAATTTAGTAGACCTAGTAGGTACTTTGCAAAGACAAAGGAAAAAATGGATAGGAGATCAATAGTTGGATTAGGTTTGATCATCAGGCCCAATTTCCCCTGTTAAGGCCACCCGTACCGCCAAGTGCGTGGCGGGTGGCTTCGGCTGTCATCTCAACAAGTAACCACGGGTTGGTGCTATGCCCTACGCGGTAAGTAGCAGGTGGCTAGGGCTGGCATGGAAACACGATCGAGTCTCTCTCTCTTGACACGCACACACACACACACACACACACACACACACACACACATATATATAGAGAGAGAGAGATAAAGGTTCAAATGAGAAGTGCTAAAAAAATACGAGGTAGAGAAGTGATCTCAACCGTTGATAGACGCGATTCATAGAGGGTGATTGGTCAAAGTCGTCTTTATTGACCAGATAAGTGGTGTAAATCACCTTTCTACTTCGTATTTTTATAGCACTTCTCATTTGAACCTATATCTATACAGGGCCGGGTTTAAATGTGAACTCAATTTTGGTTGTGAACGTAAGAACGAATCTCAGCCACACATCTTCGGTTATGGTGGACGCGATCACGAAGGATTGATGCGATTCATGGGAGGGTAGAGATTATTAAATGGGGGACCGGTCAAAGCCGCATTTATTTGTCGGATGAGTGCCTGAGGTTCGTCCTCATGTTCACAATGAAAAATTGGACTTTCCTCTCTATATATATCTCTCTCTCTTTCTCTCTCTCTCTCTCTCTATATATATATATATATATATAGGGTCAGGTTCAAAAGTAAACTCATTTTTCATTGTAAACGTGGGGACAACTGAGAGCAAGCCACGTGACATATTCAGTTTCAATATTCATGTGCTATTCAAACTAAATAATAGTGCATTCAGTGTTATTCAAACGAAATAACACTGAAACACTAAATGCAGTGTTGTTCAGTTTGAATAACACTTAATATCAAACTGAATACGCCACAAGGCGCGATTTTATTGGTCCTTATGTTCACAACCAAAATTGAGCTCACATTTGAAGTTCAAATGTGAGCTCAATTTTGGTTGTGAACGTAAGGACGAAACTCAGCCACTCATCCGGTCAAAAAATGTTGGCTTTGACCCCCCCCCCCCCCCTTTTAATAATATTCACCCTCCCATGAATCACATCAATCCTCCGTGATCGCGTCCACAGTAACCGAAGATGTGTGGCTGAGATTCGTTCTCATGTTTCACAACCAAAATTGAGTTCACATTTGAACCTGACCCTATATATAATAATATAAATGGTTAAGGGTATGAAGGCATCAAATGTTGCGGTATTCCACTTGAGGGTTCAGAGGGTAGGAAGCGAAAAACTGATGTGACAATGAGGGTATGAATACGAATCTATGAAAGGAGACAGTACTCAATACTCATGGCCTAATTGGTATAAGAGGACATATGTTGTACAAACGTACAAGCATCATATAGCGTGTAAGTGATGAAAACTGATGTGTTTTGAATTAAGGATTTGTCTTGGTTGCTAAATCCACATTTTTGGAAGATTGACAGGGATAGGAGAATATCTACATTAAAATAATATTTAACATGGTACACACTTTGGTTTAAAACTTTATATCTCTTATAGAAACTAGCCCTTGATTAAATTCAAAATTGAGATTTATTTATATTTTATTTTTCAAATTTCAGACTTAAAGGACGTTGTTCTACTAAATACAAACTCAAATATGAATATAATTCAGTCTGATTAGAAAACAAACCATTTTAAAACCAAAATGCACCTATTAGTAAACGGTCTACAATAACTAACACAGCTGGTTGTTGGTACAAAAGTTGACTATGTGTATATGGCCGGTTTGAAGGAGACGAACACCAGCCTCCAATGTTGACTATAATGCCATAACCAAACAAAAATGTAAACAAATATTTCCAAATTTACTTTCATTACATGGACTTAAAATCCAATATTGGCTTATTTGTCAATAGATAGTTCAGCAACTTACTAATCTTATTTTGCTACTCAATCATGTTAAGTGGCAAGCCGAGGATTTATGACGAAAATGCACCTTTAAGGTGAATCAAATGTCAGTCAAGCCATCCAACGTTTCTTATATTCCAGAACACCCTCAAAGTTTAACACGTGCATCTTCCATCCGATACACCTTTAAGGTGAATAAGTTGAACAGGACCCACTCGGATAAATATAAGTCCGCCGTCACCGTATGTTTGTACCCACGTAGCTAACACAAATACCATTGGTCCAAAAGTCAAATTGCGGAGAAGTGAATCGCACAAAAAGTTTCCATTCCATTCCATTCAACTTGATCAATCATAATCAAGTTGTCAAAATCCCTGTATTTTTGAATTTGCAAAAACTAAAGAACAACGCCATCACACTTTTGGCTTCATAGGGGAAAGGATGGCTACAAATAAACTCAAGGTTAAAATCGCAACCATAAACACTTAAACTTTGCCCGGGCTGTTTATCGTCGTTATTATGAACTAAAAATGGGTTTTCGATACATCGCCGTGGTGGAATCATACAAGACCCCTCTGTTTGAAGACTTCAAGCATAGCAGTTCCGATCTTTGCTGGTGATTCGACAACCGTCACACCAGCTTCCCTCAGGGTCCTGATTTTGTCTTGTGCCGTACCCTTTCCGCCTGATACTATGGCTGCAAGTTCAACGCAAGATTACTTGAGTTAACATTTCTTAAAAGAAATGGCGCAATTTAGCAACTTAAGATTGGTAGAATCATAAAACAGCAAAAACAATGAACACATGTGTATGAGCTTGAATAAGAAACACAATTTGAACCAAAGGAGTGATAGCCTAGTGGTAAGGCTTGGGCACTACATAGTGGTGAACCCGAGTTCGAGCCCTGGGGGACGCATTCTGGAGGTACGGCGGCTTCGACCCCGGGCTGCATGCTTTAGCAGTCGGGCTTCGGCCCAAAAATTGCCGAGGATTAGTCTGGGCCAATGTGGTCTGGGATACCTCTTCCAAAAAAAGAAACACAATTTGATGTATAAATAACCTTTAATTATCAACCCAACATGCCTCGATTATGTATAATCCTCCTTTCATTAGGTTGCGTTTGGGACGCAGACCGGACTTGACTAGCAAGAGTGAAGTAGGTGGGTGGGGTGAAAAAATTGCAGAAGGTTTTGAAGTTTTAATTTGACATGGGTAGTTTAGTAATTCTACCTATCTTGTCCATCTCCCCCAGTCTTTCCCTGTCCCGGTCTAACTTTCGCACCAAATACGAGGCAAGTTTTTGTTCATGTCCCGAGTACCAAAGGCACCCTTGAAGAGATAGGGTTATGTAGAGAGGTAAAAGGTGCCAAAACCTTCATTAGCATAACTGAGTGCTTCTGATGTGGCATTGAAGGATATTGAGATCCAAAACTTTGAAATTACAAAAATTATTATAACAAATTCATTTTAGTAATGCAAAATTTACTTTCAGACATATGTCGGAGAAAGGCTCATATAGGTCTCATGATCCCAAACTTGCTTTCATATTATGAGCGGATGTCTACTTTGACAAGTTGCAACTATATAAAGAGACACTATAATCTTCAAATGGTCATATGATGATGGAGAACTGAGACTACTAATCAATGCTTCTATGTTGCATCTTGATCATTCATGAACACTCTCTGAATGATTTTCCTATGATTATGCTTGATGTAAGTTGTCGTTTTCCTAAAATTACTGGGTAATTCACTATTATTTAATGTGAAACACTCGTTTACACACAAAAAAATAAAAATAGATTAGTAGCACTAATAACGAAAAACAAATAACTTTAAAAAGAAGGATGTTGGAGGCCCTTAGATTGAATGTAAAAGGAAACATGATGATCAATGAAGCACGCTACAATGCAGAAAAAAGGCACAGCACAACAGATGACCCAAAAAACAATCAATTCCTTCATCTATTGACTCCTTGAATAACAAAGGAACTACAAAATATGTTATAAACTAGAGTAATAAGTTAGATAGCAAAGAAATACCTCCAGCATGACCCATACGTCGACCAGGGGGAGCAGTAAGTCCAGCAATGAAGGCAACAATAGGCTTATCAGTCCCACTTTCCTGTTTACATATTAAAAAATTGGAATCATATGAAACTCATCCCCACAAGTTGACAACAACAAATTAGTTCTCTGAACAATTGTTAATAACAAAAAAGAGAAACCATGGATTAATGACGGTAATAATTTGTTGTTGATTGCTTGACATTTCCCATGTTTCTATGCATCAAAAACTTCATTGGCCAACTAAAGCCATGCTGCCCATGCAACTCCTTATATTATAGGTTTTGTTGGTTCTGTTTTATCCTTATTCTTCTGCTGGATTAAAAGAACCATGTTCGTGTTGTATTTCCTGATCTTAAAGAGTATTAACTCAAACTGAAGCTGATATAGCATAATGAAATAAAAAATATTCATAGTAGTAAATTAGTAATGCACTTGCACCGACCCAAATCAATCTATGGCATATGCTAGAACCAAAAAGGCATCATGTAGATCATAATAACGAAATCCTAGACGAAATTCATTAGAAAGACCCAACAAGCTTGTTTCTGTTTTCATCTTCTTTATCACAATAAGAGAGGTTATTACAAGATAATGTCAGCTGACTCTTTACAAGTGTACTATATCTTACCTTAATGAGGGCAGCAGCATCTTCTTCTGCAGTACCACCTATCTCACCAATCAGAATGATACCTGAATTGCAAATTGCATAAAGTTTCAGAATATGGAACCAAATAAATTAAAGTACAATATGACCAAATAAATTAGATTATTACAGTAATACTTGATAGGTGTGACTGCTAGGGAATCAAGATACAACTACACTACTACAGCTAAAAAAATTCTTGGGTCACAGAAAAAAAGGCAAAATGCATTAACCCCATGAGCTGTTAATTCTTGTCCAAAGGCATCCATCTAGCTTTGAACTTCAGGAACACCTAGAATTTTAGATAGTATGCACTATAATGCTCAATTGATATAAAACTTATTGTTGTTTTGTGTGTGAAATTCAAAGTTTCCAAGGATGAAAGGTGAAATAGAATGGAACGAGAGCCTGCACTATTTGCATACACAGATGAGTCGGTCTAAGTCCAATGGAAGAGAGATCAAGAGAAAACTTCCATTTAGACTTGCCAAGAAACACTTTCAGATATATTTCTTGAACTCTCCACTTATCTAATAATGGTTTATCGGGATCATCAATCCAATTTTGATGCCCGATGAAAGATATATTTTAGTTAATAGCTATTCATGTTTAATGTTTGTTTGTCAATTGGCATCTTCCAATTGCCTCCCTATTGTTGTAGCTGTTCCTCCAGTAGATTCTTGTTAGCAATACACCAACGTGAAGTGCTAAATTCTGGTAGACTGCAGCAATCATGGTATATTGAAAATAAATAGAGCACGTTTGTCCATATATTATTAGCCTCTTTGCAGTAAGGCAAGGACCAAAGACCTTGAATGGTTAAAGGCTAGAAAACTTAGTATGGTGCTGGTAATAAGCACGCATAGGTAATTTATTGTCTGTCAGAGAATGGGCAACCAAAAACCTTAATAGGAGCACTTAAACAGTCGTTAGATGATGATGTAAGCATATAAATGGAAGCACTCTATCCAGTCGTATAGAAGTACATAACAAGTGTGTAAATTTATCCTGCATAGAAAATCATACATGCAATCCAATTATCTAAAGGAAAATTACATACTTCTACATAAACACATGATGTTTTTTCACATAGTGGTATATGTAGGTGTTTAATGTCTGTACCTATATGTGCTTCTTAGCATATACAACTTTACTAAAACCTTTGTGCTCAAAAAAATCCTATTAAGTAATCATAAATAGTTACCAGATCACTTAACAGCTAGTTTATATGATATATTGATATTCATGTTGGAACAATAGATATCCACGCATCAAAGCACTCTCCATGAATAAATATGCGGAAAACTGACTTTATATTAGTTCATGAGTTACCTTCTGTCTGGGGGTCAGCAATGAATTTTGTCATGCAGTCAACAAAGTTGGTCCCATTAAAAGGATCCCCACCAATGCCTACGCATGTGGATTGACCTAGGCCAACAGCAGTGGTTTGGTAAACCTGTAAGGAAGTGAGGAGGCAGCCCATCCAAATAGTTAGATAAAATGCTTTTGAAAATTAAAATAAGCCGCAGTCAGTTAAACTAAATAGCTAATAAAACTTTAACAGTATATAAGAATGATTTTATCTCATATGCCATATCACATCCTCAAGTTCCCAGCATGCAAGACTTGAAAAGTGTTGTGTCAAAGCATTCATATGATGCGACAAGCAATCAGAACCCTATAGGCTATGTCTATCTAATTTAACTACGATTTTTGTCCAATGAAGACACGTGTCATGATGTTGAAAAGAACCTGCAATGCCTAGGAACCTAAAGAGGTGTATCAAGCTATAGCATCTCAAAGAGACAACGGTTTATAAGTCTTAAGTCACTCAACAGAAGGCTGCATAATGATAAGAGCCGCTTGCAGCAGTTAAAAGTGCTATTGTGAGCCTTGTAAGCAGCGAGAATCATCATAAGTTAATAGAGAGATAAGAAAGCATATCTCACCGCTTCATAAGTTAGTGTGCCAGATCGAGAGACAATACCAATGCGTCCTGGTTTGTGAATGTAGCCAGGCATAATGCCGATCTTGCATTCTCCTGGCTTAATGATACCAGGGCAGTTTGGACCAATTAACCGAGTTTTTGACTGTTGTTTAAGAGCAGACTTCACCCGAACCTGTATGCATATAATTATAAAGAGAAAAATAGTTAATATTATGCTCAAGAGAAAAGACGGCACGCATCATAAAGGTTTATCTGTCAATAGAATATACAAAACTCTAACCTACCCTGTATCACACAGTTTTCTAATGATGTACCAAATAAGAGAAATGCAGGTTACCATGTCATGTTGTGGATTCCTTCTGTAATACAAACAACTAAATCCAGTTCGGCCTCCATTGCCTCCATGATTGCTGCAGCAGCAAACGGTGGAGGTACATATATTACAGAAGCATTAGCCTTGGTTTCAGCTTTTGCATCTGCAACGGTGTTGAAAACAGGGAGCCCCAAATGCTCCGTTCCACCCTTCTTTGGGGTAACTCCACCAACCTACATAAGAATAAATTTCGAAAAATGTCACTTAGTCTCGGCAAACCCTCAAAATCCCAACAAAGTTGTCACATACTAAAAACACATGTACATAAAAACTGGATAAAATAAACAAAACCAACAAAAAAAGGGTTACGTTAGTGGACGAGATATTGTTATCACGTAAACGTGCTTAAATATCAAGCTATTCAGCAAAAAAAGGCACATGCACCCTATCTTCCTCCCACTATGGATTGCAGTGAACTATCAAGTGTCAACCCTGAAAGCACTAGTTGTCCCAAATACAAGTCATGCTTCCTATAATAATTGAATTATTGAATGACACTTCCAGACCTATCCACAGATATTAACTACATCTAAGCAATACAAAAAATTAATTTGTTTTCATAAGTTTTCCCTAATTTTGACATATTAATTATTTGTCAACCGATCTTATTACACAATTTGCCAAATGTCATTTTCGTAATTAATAACACAAAATCAAACAATCATTTTACAGATCACCAAACAATCTATCAAAACCCTAGATCCAACCATCAACACCTAACGAGATCACATCTTCATCAAAACCGTCAACACATCGTAAATCTAATTATCTAATCACATATATATATACATACAACCAGCGTGTGATATTAAGGTGGAAGATTTTACCATCTTGGTGCCG
This sequence comes from Centaurea solstitialis, assembly GCA_030169165.1. Lineage (NCBI taxonomy): Eukaryota > Viridiplantae > Streptophyta > Magnoliopsida > Asterales > Asteraceae > Centaurea > Centaurea solstitialis. The sequence goes on along the minus strand of CM058044.1, from coordinate 71,828,516 downwards.
TATTCAATGGCTTGCTCGGTGTGAAAGGTGCCATTTTTGCCGGTGATTCCTTGGCAAATGACGCGTGTGTTCTTGTCGACGAAGACCGCCGGAGGCGGAGGAGCTGTGGCGAAAGAACGCGATTGAGAGATCGAATTCGAAGTGAGTTTTGAGGAGAGATTGGCGATGAATCGAGTGGCTTGTCGAGACATCTTGCTTGCTTTGGCTGCAACTCGAAATCACTCGTCGCCGGCGGAGACTTTACGGAGAGAGAGACGACAATGATATTATGAGGGAGAGCAGCTGCGAGGGCACAAAGTTTGGGAAATAAGTTTTGCCCGGGTCGGGTCGGGTCGGGTCGGGTCAATATTTGACATTAGATTTTATATCCATATTCTTTTGAATTCGATTCGAATTATAGATTCAAATATTCTCATCATCAATCAAATATCCAACAAAGTAATACATTATTGTGTACTAGATTTGTATTAAAAAGGTCGAATAACGTTGCAGAATGATTTTTAAGGGTGTGTTTAGTACGGAAACATAATAAAACAGGACAAGATAGAACACGACAGAACAATACAGTATAGTTGTACAAGACATGACATGACAACTAATAAAAATAAGTGTTTTATCATTAAACGTTAAAATTAATTCAATAGAAAATACTTAAAGAAATAAAAATAAAGTTCATACCTTAAAGAATTACATAAAAAAAATTACAAAAATATTAATAAAAGGTTATATTCGGGTTTCCGGTGGGTTCGGTTGATGGATACGGAGACCCTATCCGAACTGAGTAACTCGCCAAAAAGTTAGATTTTCGTTTTTTTGGATTTGATCGGGTTTTTTCTTACCCCTAAGTATGAGATAATGATCGTGAAAGAGATAAATCAATCTGCATTTTTAGGGGTATAATAGTACATCTGATATTGTTTTACTTAGTTGCAGGGTGGTAGGATGCAACATGTTTGTCTCACTCTTGTTCTACTTAGTTTTGATGTGTCCCACATAGATGTCTGCCAAACATGGGACAAGTCTGCCTTGTTGTGGTGGTCGGAGGTGGTGGTGGCCGGTGGCAATGGTGGGCGGTGTTGGTGGTGGCTTGATGGTGGTCGGATGGGGGAATTTTTATCGTTAACAAAAGATTGGAAGTAACGGAATTCAATTCCATCTCATTGGAGAAGGAATGGGTAAATCCACGGTAAATTCATTGAATTGAATTCCATTTCTTATGCAACCAAACAACATGAATGAATTCGGTCAATAAAATTGACCATTCCAATTTTATCAGATTCCGACGGATTTTAACGAACCAAACACCCTTTGAGAATATGTGAAATTCTATTATCGTGTTTAAATATAATGAAAGTTAGAAAAAAAGTTATATGTTTTAATTTGAACAAATATTAAATAAATATATATATATATAGGTGAAAGTTCAAATACAAACCACTTTTTGGTTGTGAACGTGAGGACAACCCAGAGCGTGACACGTGGCAACTTCTGACACGAGCGACTTTTCCCGCGACTTAGTATTATTCAGTCTGAATAATAGTGTTATTCAGACTGAATAACACTAAGTCGCGAGCTTTTTGGTTACAAGTCGCGCGTGTCACTGAATTTTCGGCAACTTAGTGTTATTCATACTGAATAACGTTTTATCTAGTCTGAATAAAGCGTTATTCAGTATGAATAACACTAAGTCGCCGAAAATTCAGAGTGACACGTGTGTCCTCACGTTCACAACCAAAAAGTGGTTTGTATTTGAACCCACCCCTATATATATATATATATGAATTTTGGTTATGATGCAATTTGAGTATGCAATTTGAGTATGCAATTATTTTCCCTTTAAATTAGTCATTAAGATATCATGAGAGTTTGGATTCGAGATCACACACAAAATGTATCAAACAACCTTCACAAAATGTATCAACAATCTTCGGTGTTAATCAACAACACTTTAAACTTGATCTTGATAATCAACAACACACATAGTTGGTGTAAACTTGCTTTGTCGTCAAATCATTGAAAAGTTTAGCCGACTTGATTGAATCATGTCTTTGACAATTTGAGGATGAAAACTCATCTAATTCATCCGTTTTCAATCACTGCTTAGAATTTAAGATAAAAGAACATCGCTTAATGGCCGATTAAATAATTCATTGAACTCATTTAACTAAAGCAAATCGGTCATTGGTAACAAAACATAATGCATATCTTATGACTACTTGACTTGTAGCAATGTTGTACATTCATAATGTCTATATCGTAATGTGCACTCATGATGGATTTTTAGCGGTTGCAAAAAGAAACCACTGATATTGGGTTCGATTAGGAGTGTTTAAGAAAACCGCCAGACTGCAAAAGCCAATCAAACCAAACCATACCACTTTTTGGTGGTTTGGAGTTTATGTCTTACGAGAATAATATTATGCAATCAAGAGTTCCAATGCAAAATGATAAAAGATCTTTAACCTATACATGAACATGTTCCTCTTTACACATGTAACTGAGAGTTAAAAGAGCTCATAAGAGGGTTGGTCTTCATTATGTTTTAGGATTTTCTTGTCATACCCTTGAAACCAAGTTATGACAATGAGAAAAGACTAAAAAAATAATACAAGTCTAGTCCGGATCTAAAAAAGAATAAACGCATTTTAAGAGGAAGTTATTGTTCCAAAACAGGGACCACTATAGATTTTTGTTTTAATCACGACTTCTAAGTTAGAACAAATAAGCAACCTTCTAGTCCAAAGCCAAGTTGAACAATTTGGTCTAGTATGGACCACTATATAGTTTTTTTTTATATATATTTTAACGTATTAAATCCATGGAATATAATTAGGGGCTGTTTGGTAGTTGCTGAATAGTTTGGTGCTGGATGATTAAGTGGTTAGAATGGTTAAGAGACTCTTATGATATAGTGCAAAATGAAATATGCTGGTTTGGTAATTGTTGAGTATGAATCATGACTCTTAATGGTTAAGAGACATCTAAGATACTTAATCATTCAGTGAGTTTTGAAACCATTAAGAGATAATCCATGTTTTTGCCAAACATGATTCATCTCTTAACAGTTCAAAGGTTGCCTCTTAATGAATCTGTTAAGAAGTAAACAAACACCACCTTAGACTCTTATTCATAAAAGTAATTAAAATCACAAACCTTTGGATCTTTATTATCAAACTTCTCTCAACTCTCTAAGGCCATGCGTAACGGAGCGTAGTGGGTTTATAATGAGTTTATGATAAAGCCGATGTGATGTTGATGTGACGCAGATATAGCAAAAGGCTTAGAAGGCTCGGGTACCGATGGCCTAAGCCTTTCTTGTTTTGGGTTCTTGTATGTCTTTTGCTCTTTCAAGTCTTCTATTCTCATTTTTTAGTAGACTTCTTTTAAGTCATTGATGGCAAATGGTTTTTCTTCGAACTACACAATATGAATAGTTTTAACTTGGGATACAGAGACAAAAAGATTCAAATGAGAAAAATATAACTTTTTAAGATAACATGAGAAGCATTCTCAACCACTCATTCGGTCAATAAAGATGGCTTTGACCGGTCCTCCATTAATAATTTCTATTCTCCCATGAATCTCGTCAATCCTCTGTGATCACGTCCACCGTAACCGAAAACCAGTGGCTAAGATTGTTCTTCATGTTGTCTTAAATTGATATGCTTGTCGCATCAACTTTCGTCTACACGTATATAATAAACAAATTTTTATCTTAATCTCACGAGTTATCGTAATATTCTAACATGTGAAGTGATTCACACTATTCAAACCTATTGCCAGTTCAAATCGCAAATTGTAGTCAATCACAAAATCGATCTATGTTGTGTAGTTGGATTAGATCCAATAGAAAGCAGACTGCTTGGAGGAAATTACGGTTTGGGAACCAAAAGTAGTTCTCCAACTAGAACTTGGAAGACCGTTAAAAACCCTTTTATACAAGATTCAAAACCCTCAAAAAAATGGGGGTTTCCCCTTTTGCTGGAATCGCCTTTGCAATTGGTCTGATCTCTCTCCTCTTTGCATTTTATCCATTCAGCCACAGTCCTCCTGCATCATCACCATCCCCCACGGTATGCATATTTTCAATTCCCCTTTTTGGAAAAAGAAAAAAGAAGATTTCAATAGCTTACCATTTTGTGATTTCAGTTATGGTCATATGTGCTTTTGGTTTGGGTAAGTTAAGAATACATATTTGATCATTGTGATCAACACAAGTTATGAATTTGGTGGTATTGAATTAGAATCATAAGAATGCTGAATAAGATTTATTGAACAACAACTAGAAATTAATTGTTGCAAAGTTGCAATTTTTCTGGGAGAAGAGGATCTTGCTTTGAAATTTTTTTGTGCATTAATTAAACTGAATTAGCAGCAATTTATACAAGATGAAAAACTGTGGTGATGAAGTAGTTGAACAATCTTTGGCAATTATTCATTTTGAAAATATTAGGCCATTCACAGTCGTACAGGTCATATCACCTCTACAGGCTGCCACCTCAGCGCCACATCAGCTTTACCGCCACCTTACCACTATCTTACCATTTCATTCACAGCCGTACAGGTCATACCACCTGTATTATTTAAATAATAATATATATATATATATAGGGGAAGGTTCAAATGAGAAGCATATCAATTTAAGAAAAAGCGAGAAACAATTTCAGCCACTCATCTCAAGCCAATCATATATGAGAATGACTTTTGTGTACAAAATCATATATGATTAACAAAGGAAAAGTCCAGGTACAAAATCATGTACAAAATCATACATGATTCATATAGTAAATCATATAGAAAATCACATGTGATTAACAACGTGCGCGACTTGCCCCGCGACCAGAGGTCGCGCGTGTCCTTTTTTTTCATGACTTTTGTGTACAAAATCATATATGATTAACAAAGGAATTCGCGACTTGCGCGACTTACCCCCGCGACTTCAGGTCGCGCGTGTCACTTTTTTTTCATCAAAAATCGAATCGAATGGCTGAGATTGCTTCTCGTATTCTCTTAAAAAGTTATATTTTTCATATGAACCTCCCTCTATATATATATATTATGTATGTATATATATGTGTGTGTGTGTTTGACATTTGTTACCGCTTGCAAGGAGTCACTGTTGAGCTCCCTTGCAGGTCCACCACGGTGGTGTTACTGCCTGCAAGGTACCTGTACCGGCTCCAAACCGACTTGGCCTTAGGTTTGATGATAAAACTTTGAATGTTGTTAGCTATGAATATGATAGTTGGTTTGTGTTATGATACACTAGAATAGTAGTATTTCAATCCTTAATTGTTGCAGTTATGGTATCTTTTTAATAATGTTTTTGGTACAGAGAATTTTAGATGTCAAAAGGAGAGAATTTACACGCCTTTATTACTATATATGGCAATTCACTTACTACAATTTCTCTGCCAGAGATTGTTTACAGTAGAAGATCTAGCTATTTACAACGGGACCGATAATCGCTTGCCCATCTTTTTAGGAATTCTTGGGTACTCACTTTTTCACTCTTTGTTTCCGTTTGATCAATAGTATCGAACCTTATCTTTTATTGTCTCTTTTTGTTAGTCATCTGTATTTCTGTCAACTGCATGTTATTCAAAAAAGAGAGTATATGATTAGGATCATGGGAATGCTTAGAGACTGAGACAATTGCAAGATGGGTTTTAATTGATTGTTTTATTTCATGGGTGGAACATCAGGTCGGTGTTTGACGTGACAAAAGGGAAATCTCATTATGGGCAGGGAGGTGGCTATAATCACTTTGCTGGAAGGTTGTCTTTTTTGCCTCGTTACTTTCAAATGTATAACTAGAAGCAATTCTTTATTATCCAGATAAATTATATATGTCTCTCTTACATGTATGTATATTTATCATACACTTGCATGTGCTCTTATATTTATGAATTCATAGTTAAATGATTTATGGGTAAGTTTTCTCCCCGAGGATGCTCATTTTGGTTTGATTGAAAATACCATAAAGAGATGATGGAAGAAAATGTCAAAGACTGATCTTAGAACTCCTTTTGACATATAGCCTTATTTTTTTCACTGCATGGTGGATACAATTTTCTTATAGGCACCAAAATGTAGTGAATTCAGTTGAACTTTCTACTTTGAGATTTTGGATTTTTCGATCATATTCTCTGCACTACTAGCATGTCTGGCTCCCCATTTTTTTGTTTGATACTGATCTTCATCCTTCTATCTTTCTTATTCTAGAGATGCTTCAAGGGCATTTATTTCCGGGAACTTCACAGGTAAATTTGTCAATATGTGTCAAACACTTGTCTTCTTGTTCTGATGGTGGTTCACTTGAATTTCAATTCTTAACAATCCATATGTTTCTCTTTTTCACTATTTCTATGCTTAGTTTAGTTTGTTTGCTTATTATAAAAATCGTAAAAGTTGGCGTGCTAGTAATTAGAGGAAATTTAAATTAATTTGTTGATTCTGAGATGAGGTGTGGCCTAGTGCTAAAGCATCTATCTAACTTTGAATAGGTTTAAATTTTGACTATAAGGAGATAAGAGGGAACTTATGAGGACAGTCTCACTGGAGAACTCTGGCAGCATTAACCTCGTAGGCTTTAACTCTAGTGGAGGGCATTCTTGGCAGTAATTTTACTTGTAATTCTTCGGAACAATATGATCAGAGATGCCATTCTGTGTAACTGAAGTGCATTGAACTTTGGTACTTTTGGGCCTGCTACTGATGATGGCCTATTCATTTATCATCTTAAACATAATAATATAACAAAAATACTAACACTAGAGGCGTATTAAACTATTTATTACAAAAGCGTAGCTCCAAATGGTTATTGGAACTGACAGTTTGCTTCACTTGTAAGCTATATGAAACTGCTTTCTTCTAGAAAAAATATCTACAAAGAAAATCTTTATCCTGACTGAAGATGATTGCTTTATAATTCAAGTAACAAGTTGTGGAAGAAATTACTATCGTGAGCTTACATATATCATCTTTGGTTTTTGTCATTTAATGGATACAGGAGATGGACTTACTGATTCTTTGGTTGGTTTATCTAGCACCGAGGTAATCAGTGTTTGGTCTCTCTAATGAATGCTTGCATCATTAGTCGTTTTCTCTATTAATGATACTGAGATGTTTGTCATATTAGACTTTATTAGTTCTTATAGTTACTCTGAACGTTAAGTAAAAGCTAAGTAAAAAGTCAAAACTGAAACCACCAAGATTATCATTCAAAGTCATTGTTACAAAAGAGTAAATGGAAAAAGAATTCACGGCCTTTACAACACCCTAACCTTATTTAATAACCCTTTTCCGGTGCAAGATACCAGAGAACCCCTCTACTAATCTCTTTATGAAATACCAAACTACCCACTACTCTCTTTATTCTATTTAATATAGTATAACTTACTTGAGGTGACTTTAGTGCCTCCTCCTCCTGGCATATGTGAAATGAATCGGTGGTTGACCAAAGATCCCTTCTTACCATTCTCACCATAGCTTTTTCATTCTCAATGGAACCCAACCCTGCTATTTGAGTGTCTGAATATAACAAAGATGATTTTGAAGCAAAGAGTTCAAGACTACGCTGCTTTAATGTTTGTTTAAACTGTGGTATGACTGAATAGACAGAAAAGAACAAAGGTAATAATATAAGCTTAGCAATCTGTCAGCTATTTGATTATAAAAATTTCTTGATAGAGATAATATGGGAATAAAAATCAAGATTTTGGTAGAACGGTATGGCAATTATGCCTGTAGTAAATATATAAAACGAGATCTCATAGATATTCTCACAAATTACATCTAAAGGATGTTACTGCTGGTGGTGTCACACCTCCTTTGAAAATTGAAACTTCTGTTTATAATGGCTACTCAAATAAGATGGTAAAGTATCATATTTGGATGAACGAAGAAAATTTAACATTTTATCTTTGTTTTGTAGGTGAAAAGTGTAGTTGAATGGCGAGATTTCTATATCCGGACATACATGTAAGTTTATGCAAATCCTGAATGCTAATTGTAGTGAGGCAATATATTAGGTTTCTTGAATAACTTGCATTTGTATACTTTTATTGGATTGACAACTATATAAACCGAACCCAACATACCAAAAAAATCCCATTTTGGAAGTAGAACATAGGGAGGGTAAGATGTATGCAGAGGGTAAAATGTACTTATACTTCCACCCCAGGGAAACAGTGCCCTTACCTTTTTTTTTCTAATTTGTCGAGCTTTCCCGTAGCCTTTTGTAAATCTCTAATGCTTGCATAAGTTTAGTGACGCTTTAGAGATTTAGAAAAGGTTTCAGAAATCTCGAGACATGAGAAAAAAGGGTAAAAATAGATGCAATTTTTTATTCTTCTATTTTTTATTTTATTTTTGTGGTAACCGTGGGTGTTTCGGGCGGCTTATTATGTTTGATTTTGTATGTGGTTTAATAGAAATGCTTTATTGAGTAAATGTCAAATGTCCACTAAAAACATCAACATGAAGACAACTTGTGTTGTAAATCACCCTAACTCACACAAACGAGATTAAAAGGAACAACAATTGGAATTTTATTCACTGGAAGAAATTAGAAAAAAGAGGAATTAACTTGCAATGGCCATATGATCACCATTAACAAGGAAAAGGGTATATGGCAATTCGAGAGGCCATTCTCTCCTGGTTTACAAGGTAAATATCTGCATGAAAACAATACCCACCTCACCCCCTAATTTATACTAGATTTATTTGAGTAAAATCCCCAAACAGCCCTTACTCCCAGCCTTTCCATTCTTTTGAAGTGGCTCCCTTCTCCTGTGGTCCTCCCTGTTTCTATCTTCTACTATAAGTAAACCGTATTGGGGCATTTCTAACAACTTGTCAACCAAAACCAAACCTGTTAATTCAAGTAATGACTATTAATGGGCAAAAAAGTGAATTAAGATTGAAACTTACTAAAAAAGGGAAATCTTGCATTTTATTGGGAAAACCCAAATTGGAAAGTGTTGTGTTTCTTTTGGGCAGAGGGAGTACAACCGTAGGTCTTTCATGGTATCAGAACCGAGGGTTTGATGATAAAAAGTTCCTGCCGAACACTTGAGTAATAGGCAATACCTTTACTCCCCTCTGTCCCAAAATAAGTATCTACATTTCTATTTTAGTTTGTCCTAAAGTAAGTATCAGTAAGTCCTTTCCAATTGTACCCTAAATTATGAGATATAGAAAGTCGTTAGTATCTATATTATTTAGGGTAAAATTGTCATTTAGTTAATTAAAAAGGATAATCATTACAACATTTCTAGATCAGTGTGCTTGTTTCATTGTGACATTTATTTTGGGGCGTAGGGAGCGTTAAACTACATTTTACCATCATTTTTTTTTTTGCATTTTCATGGAAAAGAGGGAGTAATTGTATTCATTCTATAGAAAGTGTAACGCTCTGTTATCTTTTTTTCTGAAGTATATAATATTTATACACAGAAATGCAATAAGTAAACTCACACACCCTCCTCACATTTGACCGGGGGAAGGCCAAAGGACCTTGGTAACACTTTGTTATCTTAATGATGATTTGTTATATGTTATTGCTTTCATTGGTGGTACCAGATTTGTTGGGAAGTTAGTTGGACGGTATTACGATGGTGAGGGGAACCCCACAAAATATCTTAAAGGAGTCGAAGCAAAGGCGGCAAGAGGTGCACAGCTTATGGAGAAGCAAAAGAAGGAAGAAGCCAAGATACCCGGCTGCAATTCCAAGTGGAGCCAGGACGAGGGTTCCGAGGTATGCCTCTCTCAAGATCTTCTAAATACATGGCCACTTTTACTTCATGTGTATATTCAATAGTCTCAGGTCAAACATAGGTTTTCAAAAGGCAATATGCAACAAAATCTGGTTTAGATCCTATTTAGTGTAACGAAGTTTTTTTAATCAATCAATGCATGAAAGTTTTAATTGTACCCATTTGACCCGCAATCTACTCAACATGTAACATTCAGTGACATGGATACCCATCTACGAAAGGGTTATAATGAAGTGGACATTAAACTTGACATGCACACTATCAAATGTTAAAAAATCAGTAGGTTATTGGTGAAAATGGGTAAAGATATATGAAACATTGTTACATTAAATAAGAAAATTAGAGATTTTATTACATTGAGAATTTTTTTTTACACTAAATAGGAGCTAAGTCAAAACTTCGTTGCATTTTGATGCATTTCCTCCTTTTTCAAGAATGGTGTGGATTTGTGACTATAATTAGACAAACCCTTTTTCTAAGTTTATGATATTATATACGGCAAATACTCATGCACACTCCTCTTCTGTTGTGAGGTTTGTATTCTTGACCTCGTGGGAGGTTGTGCTCTATCAGTAATCAGTGTACCATTGAGCCAATTAAACCAAACAAAACGAACACTTCTTATACTGGTCCATTCTCAAAAGGGTAAAGCAGTTGTTTCCATGACCATATTGGTATTTGTTATCTACTCGAACACAAATATCAAATACAATTGGAATACAAAATCCATTTGGTATTATGCAACAGTTGGCTTGGTCTGTTGCCGGTCGTAACTTGTGTGTTTTGGTGTGCATCGCAGGTTTGGTGTGACGATGGTTACCCAAGGCTAGTTCAGAGACCACTAGAAATAGCATTGACGGGAAAAATGAGCAAACGGTGTGCATGCTACAAGGAAACAGAGTTAGATCAACCAGGTTTAGAAGTTTATGAAGGATGTGATTTTTTATCGAAAGCCTGTCGGCTTTGAGTGTCAAGAAACAAAGAAAGATTTGCGTACATTCTACAAATCTTAGACATTACTTTTTGAGTGTGATATACTCCATAGGTTTGGTTTGAATTAACGTTTTATACATCAACATATTTTTATCTCATTAATGGTAATGGTTTATTTAGAAAACTTTGCTATTTGATAGAAGTTATTGTCTATCTTTGACATCATTGGAAGATTATTGTGTAACATGTTCATTGCCAACATGGATTGGAGTACTTGATTCTTTGTTACAGTGGAAATTACTTGTAATGACTCCAGATCATTGTGGTCATAGGAGGATTAGTCGGTGCTTATAAGCTGATATGGAAAAAACCATGACCACCCCAAAAAATATTATGATTGTTATAGGTATGTGATCATGTGAGAATTGTCATTTTTAGTAAGAAGTACTTTTAAATCGTTGATAACTTTTAATTAAATACCCTTTCATGAATTGTAGCTTAAAAGGGAATTAATCCGCTTCATCTCATCCTAATGTTCGTCAATTTCTCATCAAATGGTTGATAACCACTTCTCATCAGAACTCAACCATATTGTTATAATAGGTATATTATGTAAATGTAGTGTTTTAATAGAATATAACATGAACGTGTAATGTTGTAATAAAAAAGAGAGAAATTATAGTGTTGTAATGAAAAAATAAGGGTTTAGTTCACGGGTTTTTCCGGCAAAGGTGTGAGGTCTGGTGGTCTCCGGAGATGAAGATCTAGTGGCCGCCGGTGAAGGTGTGAGGTCTGGTGGTCGCTAGAGATCGCGGGTTTACCGGTGAAAAAAAAGGTCGAAGATGGTGGTCATCGGAGATGGAAATCTGGTCGCCGGATAAGACACCGAGAAGAAGATCAATAAGTGGTCGAAGGTGGTGGTGTGGCTGGAGGTCGCTGGTTTACACGTGAAAGGTCGAAGATGGTGGTCGTCGGAGAACACATCGGAGAAGATGGTGGTCGCCGAAAAAGTCGTTAGAGTGGGGGTGACCGGCTGGTAACTTGCTATAAGATGGCATGATACACTAAACAATAGGTTTTGAAACTTTAATACATTAAATAGTAGATTTTTAAGTACAATACAAACAATATCAAAAAGTCACGACTTAGATACATTTTGGAGAACTAAACCCAAAAAATAATAATAGAGTATTAGTTTTTATTTTATCGGAAAAGAAACTTTTTATTTTATTTATTTAGTTATAGAAAAAGAAGCGCACAAATTTTTAGAGTAAATTACATATTTGGTCCATGTAGTTTACACTATATTATAGTGCAATATATAGTAAACCATACAGACCTTTTCTATAATTATTCTAAAATAGGGACTAACGTTCTAATATAGTATAAACCACAAGGACCAAATATGTAATTTACTCATTTTTTTATGACGAAGTATCCCACCTTCTGATCATCTGTAAGCTGGTGAAGCCCTGCAAATGTTGAATGCAACACTCTTATGTAAAAATGGAAACTTAACCACTTTGCTTGATAACTGCAAATCATTAAGCCACTTCAAACAACTTCATTCCATCATCATCACATTTGGGTTTCCTCTAACAACCCACCAACAAGATGCATTCCTTTCAAGATTTCTCTCTTTTGCAGCCACTTCCACCAACAACAACATGGATTATGCTTACGCAATCTTTCTTCACCTTCCAAACCCAACAATCTTCAACTGGAACACCATCATCAGGGGCTACTCCAGGACCAGAAATCCAAACAAATCCATATCGGTTTTCGTCGACATGTTGCGGACCGGTGTACCCCCGGACCACCTGACTTACCCGTTCCTAACGAAGGCTGCGTCAAATTTGACGGACGTCCGGCTCGGGTTATCGGTCCACGGGCGTGTCGTGAGAGATGGGTATGAGTCGGATCGGTTTATAAAGAATTCTTTGATTCATTTCGGGGGTTCGTTCAAGGACGTGTCGTACGCACGCCGACTGTTCGATGAAATGCCTGACAGAAACCTGGTGTCGTGGAACTCGATTTTGGACTGTTACGTGAAGTGCAAGGAAGTGTCGTTGGCGCGGGAAGTGTTCGACTCGATGCCGGATCGTGATGTGGTGTCGTGGAGCTCCATGATCGACGGGTACGTCAAGTGCGGCGAGCACGGTGAGGCACTGGCGGTTTTTCGAACGATGCTGGGATCGAGTGTCGATGCCAATGAGGTCACGATGGTTAGCGTATTGGGTGCGTGTGCTCATCTCGGCGCACTTGATCAAGGGATCGCGATGCATCGTTACATCACCGACAAAAAGATTTTGTTAACGTTAACGTTGAGAACGTCCCTTGTGGACATGTACGCCAAATGCGGAGCCATAGAGGCTGCATTATCCGTGTTTCGTGGCATTCCGCCGAAGCAAACCGACGTTTTGATATGGAACGCGATGATCGGAGGGCTTGCGACACATGGGTTCGTCCGCGAATCGCTTGAAATGTTCACGGAGATGCGGAAAGCCGGGATCATGCCGGACGAGATCACGTACTTGTGCATTCTGAGCGCTTGTGCTCATGGCGGATTAGTGAACGAAGCTTGGCACTATTTCAAGATCCTTACGAACCCGAACACCGAACATTACGCTTGCATGATGGATGCGTTGGCACGGGCAGGACGGCTTACGGAAGCGTACGCGTTCTTGACTCGAATGCCGATGGAACCAACGGCTTCGATGTTAGGGGCGTTGTTGAACGGATGTGTTAAACATAGGAATCTTGATCTTGCTGAAATGGTTGGAAGGAAGCTTGTTGAGTTAGAGCCGGATCACGATGGCCGATATGTGGGCTTATCGAACGTTTACGCCGTTATTAAGCGGTGGGATGAAGCTAGAAGGATGAGGGAAGCAATGGAGAAGAGAGGGGTGAAGAAATCACCAGGATGGAGCTTTGTGGAGATACTTGGATTCAGTCACAGGTTCATAGCTCATGATAAAACTCATCCAGAGTCTGAACAAATTTATGGTATGTTGAGTTTTTTAGTGAAGGAATTGAGTGATCTAGATTCTGAAATGGCACAAGATTGCACCTTTGATAGTGTAGAATGTAATTTGCATATTATTTGATTATAAGGAATTTGCTTATGAAAATTGTCTATTGATTGTTTTTGTCTTAAAAGGCTTGCAAAGTAGCTTGACGCGTTTTTAGCTGAATTTTCATTGTTTTAAGGAATTTTTAGTTTTTTGGTTGATTTTGAACGATTTTTAAGTTCATTTTATTGATCTCAAAGGGGTTTTTTCATTCTTGTAACTGATGTCAAGGGACTTTTTTCTGGTTGATGATTCCTTGTATTTTTAGTATTACAAAGCAACCCTCAAAGTTTTGGAGATGCATCTTTCATATCCCAAACAAATGCTACTTGCGAAAATAAGTTACTATCAGTCAAGTTGAGCGATTGCAAACAAATGCTACTTGCGAAAATAAGTTACTATCAGTCAAGTTGAGCGATTGCACAAGACCCTTAAACGATGTATGCATAGCTCTCCAAATCATGGGTAGTTTGGTAAATTACTCACTTTGATGTTTTGTCCTACTCGATCTCAATCTAATGTCAAGCGTAGAACACACTTTTGTCCTGTCCATGCCCCATGTATCAAGGACGAAATGTCTTCAAATCAGATCATCCAAACGGATCATAGATCGACCAAACATCTGGTTTTTGAGCATATGGTTGCGATTTGATAAATAAGAAAACCTCTAAACTCGTATTATGCCACAACTTAAAGTTCATATATTAGCGATGAGTTTATGTACTGCAGGGAACATCACACTCCATGTTGTACTTACTACATAAGTTCTGGAAATCTGCTAGTTCGATATCGCACATTAATCATATAAAGTAGAACCTAAGAAACTAGTGTGTAAATGAAGCTTAGATACGCGAGATCAACAATGGCAGCTTAGATACGTGAGATCAACAATGGCACAGAAGCAACACTATCATCGCCCATAACGGTCTGAAAAAGATCCAACTCCCCATAACGTTCAAGAACGCGCATTCTGCAGTCTTCTGCCGCCATTAATCCGGTGGAGTAAGCACCGTGAACGGAGCCAGGGTAGTCGGAGCTCGTTGCTTCCCCAGCAAAAAATAAGTTATCCACAGGGATCCTTAGCTTGTCGTACAGATCATGGGGTTTTCCTACTGTATCGTAGCTATATGAACCTAGTGAATTTACGTCACTGCCCCAATGCGAAACCAGGTACTGGATCTGCGTAAAGGGAAGAAAAATGTTCAGGAAATCGATGTCTGATTTTAAAACAAAACTGAAAACGTATCTGGTATATACTAGCCTAGTTCAGTTTGGTTATTTATACAGATTAAAGAAGTCAATTTTTGAATGTAAGATTACCGGGGTGGAAGCATCGGGAAGAATCTTTTTAAGCTGTGTAAAAGCAAAACCAGCTGCAGCCTCATCTGACATTTTCTCAATGTCTCTTGCTAGCTTTCCTGCAGGCATGTAAACAAGAACAGCATGACCAGTGGCCTTGTGAAGATTAAGGAAGTAGCTGCAACTGTATGAGGTCTCGGCAACGACTCCTAAAAACTCGACGTTTGGCCAAAAGACTCGCTCAAAGTGCAAAATTATCTTGTTTTCAATTCCAACTCCGAGGTCAGATATGGCTTGTTCCTTCCATTCAGGTAATCTTGGTTCGAACTTGATGGTGTTCGACTTCAAAACACCAAGGGGGACGGCAACTATTACCGCATCCGCAAAGAATGTTTTACCATTTTCAACGGTTACCTTCACACCATTATTACGCCTGTTTATCTTTGTGACCCTTTATACAGGAACAACAATGAAACAGAGGGTGTGAGTTGAAAGGTCACAAAAACACACATTGTGTAAATTAAAAGAAGTAAGTAGCTACATAGGATAAGAACGTAGGTGAAGGGCTTAATCACAACTAACCTGTGACCCAAGCGGATGTCTAGGCCTTTGGCAAGCGTATTTATAACTGGCCGGTATCCACGAACCATAAGTCCATGCCCGCCTGGAAGCAACTCTTCCTGTGTTACGAGATAGCATAAATAAGATGGGTGCTTTTAGCTTTAATGAAATACGTGATAGTAGTTGAAATTACAAAGTGTCAAACTGTCAATCCCCTAAAGTGGTAGGCCGAATACCATGTGACACTATGTGAAACCTCATTAGATTAGAATGGGATTCAATGCCGATGTGAGACTTCAACAGACACATCAAAAACTGAAATGTAATAGGGAAAAAGAAAAAAACATACCTTGTCCCAGCATTTTAGAGATATGGTATCAGCATCAGCAGCAAACCAGCCCTCCATTCTACACAAGTACCACTGCAACACCTTATGAGCGAGTCCCTCCAACCTGTAAAACATTTATAAAAACAAAAAATATTATTTCTTATGATTATCTCAAGGAAGACATCACTTACAAAGATCATAGAGGACAACTAGGAATACCTTAGTTTTGGGTTTCTTTCAAACACGATTGCTATTGCATGCTGAATAGATGTGTCTTCACTAAACTCTTCTCTCACTTTATTTGTCTGCAACCAAAATCCACCATATGAAAAAGGAACCAACAGAAGACCCAGAAAAGTAGTATAATGAGTAGTTAACTGTTTATAACAAACAGTTTCAAAACCAGAAATCTGGTTAATAAAGAATATCTTACCTCTTCCAATATGCTCTCGAATGTTAGACCGACCTGTGAGACTAATTCCTGAGGAACTTGGTTCCCTTCAGTGTCAAATAGCGCATAGCTGAACAAGCACAAAACAAAATCAGCAAAAAGAATACATCGATAACTATAAATCTCATAGTTTGATAGTTGAAAGTATATAAACTATTTATTGGTTTTTAGAACTTCAAATTTAATTTAAATTGCCTAATAGAGTATCAAGGTGAATGCACTCTAGTTCGGAGAAACAATGAACAGGAAATACAGTAACAAACTAAGAATTAAGTGATTAACAGAACGATTTATGTTCTAAGGATTACACAAAAACAGAAATTACTAAGTAGTATTATAAGTTCTACAAGTTAGTTAACGACCGATTAAGTTGAAGTTAGATGCTTTGTGTTCACAAAGTTCTTATCCACAATTCCACATTAACATTTTGGCACTTTACAACATTGTCTTTGAAAAGTGATAAAAGTGTATCCATTGACAAGACCACATCAGCCAACTCATAATAAAGTCTTACCAAAATAATAAAGGGGATAGAAATATGGATCAATGCGGAAGTTCATAGTCCCATTAGTTGGTTCTAAAGTTCATAGGCAAGAATCCAACTATTAACAATGTTCATCGTCTAAATGACTAGAAAGTCAACCGATAATCAATTCTCATCAAGTATAAACTAAGAGAAATGTTTTCATGATACGAACTTTAACACCTACAGAAGCCACAATCTACATGACATAAAAAATTTGGAATGACTTACCTCTCCAAGTCATGGTCATACAACACCGAATTGTCACCACTCGTACGGTAGAGAGGTAATCCAAGTCTTCCGATGAGAGGCGCTAAGGGATTCTCTTTGCAAACCCCATGCAACCTGCAACATTAACATCAACGTAGAGTAAGCATAGTAATCACAGAGAGATATAAATATGTCACATCAGTGAATATTGTGAAATTGCCTCTCACCATGATGCCCCCAAGTCCACGGGAAAACCAAATGAGTAATCCGTACAAACTCGACCGCCAATTCTTTCACGAGACTCAAGTAAGACAACCTGAAAACATATATATAATTAAAAACTTGTTGTCTACTATGTATGTGCCACCCCTTCACCACTTGCAAGAATGATGAGAGTACTGAAGTTAAATAATAAAGTTTTCGTTTCGAAACAACTAAATTCTCCTTTGTATACCCGAAATGAAGCATCATATAGAGCACGAGCAGCAGCTATGCCAGCAAAGCCACCGCCAATTACGATAACAGATGGAGAGGCTGAATGCCTTGTTTTGATATCTGAATAGCAGGGTGCTGCATGTGATGGGCAAAGCATGAATTAGATCAAGTATACAGGATTTTCTACAAGGAGTTGATAAAGTGAGATATATTCTAAAGCAATCCATATATTGCATCTTGCATCCTTTCTTTAATCCTTTTTACTAAATTTATTTATACCCTTTGGATCAGTCATATAGTATCCCAAAACACACCATGGCAACAAAAAGAAATCCCCTTGCTTTTCCATCTAAAACTTTTAATCATTATTTTCTAATAGCAGCATTCACATGATGGTGACTTACTGACTTTTAATCAATAACAATAAACTTCAAGCTACAGTTGTGAACAAAGAGGAGTCCTTATTCCTTGCAGCTATTAAGAGTATAGATATTATCTTTCTAGCAAGACCTCCTCTTCAAACTAGCAAGTGCTAATGCATAAATTCAAGGCACATCAATTACAAAAAAAAGATTATAATAATATGTTTTCAGTTTTCCTACTCCATAAACATATATGGAGATGTAGGGACCACATTGAAGTTTGACATAAAACCAAATATAAAAAAAATATAGAATTTTTGTGAATATGCATTATCCCAACTTTAAAGATTCAGCTTTGATTCCTCCCATGCCTAACCATCATACACATAGGTAGATAATTGATAAAATACCTTAACTAATCCAATGGGCCATAGTGTCTATGGTAACCTTCTGCAAAGTTTTTCTCCAAAACAAATAATACACACAGACATATACAGGAAGGTTCAAACGAAAAGCATGTCAATTTAAGAAAACGTGAGGAGCAATCTCAGTCACTCATCTCGCGGTTACGGTGGACGTGCTCACGCAGGATTGACGCGATTCATGGGAGGGTAGAGATTATTAAATGGAAGACCGGTCAAAGCCGTCTTTGTTGACCAATATGAATGGTTGAGATTGTTCCTCGCATTTTCTTAAAAAGTTATATTTTTTGTTTAGAAATCTTAACCATCCATCTATCCCCTATGTATTTGTGGTTGTTCCCAATTTAAAACAATAATCATAATGAATATGAAAACCTATCATCTAGCATCATAAATATCTCAATCATCTTCTGTAAGTATGTCAATTGTTTAAGATTAAGGATAGTTTGTAGAATCTCCATGGTTTATATCTAAATATTTATACATATATTCACTACTCCTAAGATAAAAACAAATTTAAAAAAGAAAAAAAGAGGGAATGATGATAAACCTTGTTTCAATTGGGGATGATTACTCTTATCTCCTGATGAAACCATGATGATGATGATGATGATGATCGATCAAGATTGAGACCGAAAGAATAGCAGTAGAAGTAGAATTAGAATTAGAGAAAAGTAAGAACGATAAGAAGAGTATTATATAAGAATGGAATGCAGAATTAAGATGGTAGGGTTTATCAAATTGAAATCTGGAAGTAGGTAATAATAATTGGAGGAGGAATACGAATACGAATAGAAGAAGAAAGTGATTGGAATTCGAAGAATTACAACTCAATTTGACCAACCAGCTCATACGTATTTCAAACTCAACCCTTTGAAATCCCCTTTTCTATCTCTATCTCTTTCGGTAATAAATACACACAACAATTGGATCTGGAAATCGGTTCAAATGTCAAGATCAGGGAAGAATCCGATTGATAGATGGATGGATGAATGAATGGTGTTTGATTGTTGATTGTGAAGATGATATGAATTACAGATTTGGATTGAAGTGATCTGGTGAAGATGGTGAAGAAGAAGAAGATATTTTGTCGGTTTTATAGGGAGGGAGGGAGGGTGGAAGTGGAATAAACACATGAATTACGTGGTGGCTTTTTATTTTTGTGTTTTTCAAAGAAAGTGTTTGGTGTCAATAAGGTCGGTGGTATTTTTCGTGGTGAAAAGAGACCCTACTTATCATCCATAACCCATTTTCAAATCGGGTCGGGTCGGGTCGGGTCAACATCGAAGATATTACCGTTTATATTTAGTGAGGTAGAGGAAGGTTCAAATGTGAACTCATCTTTTGTTGTGAACGTAAGTACCAACAAGATAGCGTTACGTGACAATCTGAATCTGCACCAAGCTTTATTCAGTATGCATGCGCGTGCAACTTTGTTTAGATTGAATATTGTCACGTGGCGCGATACTAGTGGTCCTCATGTTCACAATGAAAGGCGAGTTCACATTTGAAACGGAGCTTAGTGAGGTAATGGAACATATATCTCTATTTTAGTGTTTATCTTATTTAAAAATAAGATGTATATCTTACTCTTAAGTATTTTATAATCTTCTTTTATACTATGATGTATCTGAGATGAACTCTTAAAAACAACTTTTTATGTATGAAGTATAGTTAATCAAAAGAGATTACCTTTTTTTAAAGAAGCGCAGTTGACGAATGGGTTAGGAGAAATCGGTTTTGCAATAGGTGTGGTTTGGGACACAACAACCGACCTGAGGGACAACAAACTTGAGCCTGCTGGATTCAGGGTGTGTTTTGGTATGGAATGTTTCATTCATGAATATTGTTTCCATTGATATAAAGAATATAGGAGCACCTACAAAGAAGCCATGGTTAAAAGAACTGTGCAAACAAGAGAGCTCGTGTTTGATTGGGATACATGAAACCAAAGTAAAGGAGATATCACGCCAATTGATTTCATATTTGCGGGGTGCAACTGATGGGGACTTTGTCCATGTGGAATATGCAGGTCGATCGAGGGGGGGGGGTGGGGTTGCTGACTGTATGGAATAAGAATACATTTAAGTGTGAACTTGTGGTGAGGGAATATAATTTTTTGGCAGTAGTAGGACACTGGGACAAAATAGATGGTCTTGTTGGGTGTGTTAATGTATATGGACCAAGCGAGCAAAATGATAGAGCGGAGGTTAAGACGAAACTGGAAGTGGGGTGTGGGGTGCGGTGAAAGATTGTGGGAACAACAAGTCAACAGGTCTGGACGGGTTCATAGTCGGCTTCATAAAAAAATTTGGGGCATACTAAACGAGGATTTAATGAAGGTGTTTGATTGGTTTTGGTTTTGGGAGACATAAGTGTGGGTGTAATGCTTCATTCTTGACTTTGATCTCTAAAGTTGAAAATTTGGTTGGCCTAAATGATTTAGACCAGTTAGTCTTATAGGGATCTTATAAAAAATAACTTCAAAAGTCTCGGCGGAAAGGATGAAGATAACTATTGCAACAATTATAAGCAATGTACAAAGCGCATGTAACACCCCGTTTTCAAAGTTAAGTTAAAACAGAGTTATGAGTTAAGGTTGAACCTTGATTGTTATGTTTTAGGAGTTGAGGGGCCCAGATGTCATTTGTGAAAGTGTAAGGGAAGAGTGGTCAGATAAAAGGGTTAGAAACCCTTAACTCTTTGAAGGGCAGTTTCCAGAGAACGTACGAGAAGAGAGAAAGAGGCGGTTTGGGAGTGGAAGCAAGGAGGTTCAATTGGATGTTTATGATGATCGATTGCGTAATTGATCACGTTCCTTGCGCTTAAGGTAAGAGTTTTATGCAAGTTTCGATGTCAATTTTTATGTAAGTCGAAGTCTACCGATGTTTAGGGTTGTATGTGAGATTGGTGATCAAAAGATTATCAATTGGCATGTTTATGATTGATTTGACTGTAGGTAAGTGTTAGATATCGACCATAATTGCTACATAATGATGTATTTGGCTAATTTTGGTCGAGTTAGAGGTTTAGAGAGGGAGACCCAGTGCAGAAGTCGCATCTGCGACTTGGAGGGTGGATTTCTGGGTATCCGCGGGTAAGCCGCGGGTAGTGACCCGCGGACTGACCCGCCGTTTGCGCTGTTTGATTTTGTGAGTTTTCCGTTAAGGGCTCGTTTGGGGTTCTTTTGCTTGTGGACCCCTAGAGGCTTGTGTAGCTTGGTGTTATGTGGAGTTTCGTGGAAATTGATCGAAGTTAACTTGGTCATTTCATGTCATTTCACCATCGGTAGTTCAACCTATCGGGTTAGTGAATGAGATTACTTGCAAGTTGTTAGAGGTGATCACTCTGTTGTTCAGAGTATGTCGCGAGCGAATGGAGGAAGGTGTGCATGTATGTTGATGTGTTAGAGCCAAAAATAAGAGAAGTTATGGTGATAGTAAGGTGCACTGATTTTATCAGATGCATGAGGTAACTTGGGATAGAAAGGGTTAGAATTGGAGATGCAAGGAAGAAGAGTGATAGTGTTCCAGTTGACAGCAGAAGAGACAATGAAGGAGTTGGACGTTTTGTCAGGGTAAGCAAGAGAGTTTGACAGAAGTAGAAGTACGTAGTGGACAAGGAGTAATGCTGGAGTAGTGATGTGTAAAAGGATAAAGTGGTAGTTGGGATAGAATGGTTAAATCAGAACTGAGCTACCCCTGCCTGCGAGAAGCTTTAGGTAGTAGTTTGAACTCTAAGTGGGGGAGAACTGACTATCAAATGAGATGGAAGAGGGAGATTACCTATGATGTGCACCTTGGCTAAGGCCAGGAAGCACGTTCTTCTTGGAGGTAGCAGTTACTTAGCGTTTGTGGTCGATAGCCGAGTTGAGATAAGAAGGAGACGGTAGCGAACGTGCCAGTGGTCGGCGAGTTTCCGGATGTATTCCCGGATGACTTGTCTGACATTTCTCATGAGAGGCAAGTGGAGTTTCGGATCAAGCTAATTCCGGGGGTGGTGTCGGTAGCTAAGACCTGTACCGGGTAGCACCTCCGAAGATGCAGGAATTGATGCGGATGTGTATAGATTACCGGGAGATAACCAAGCTTACGGTAAGGAATAGATACCCGCTGTCGAGGATCGACGATCTCTTCGATCAACTTCAGGGAGCCATGTGGTTCTCGAGGATAGATCTTCACTCAGGGTACCATTAGTTGAAGGTTCGAGGAGAGGATGTGCATAAGGCGGTCTTTTATATACGATATGTATATTTCGAGTTCATGGTGATGTCATTCGGGTTGACGAACGCGCCAACAGCTTTTGTAGACCCGGTGAATCAGAACTGCAGGCCAATGTTGGATAGGTCAGTGACCTTATGCATAGATGAGATGTTGATCTATTGGAGATCAAGGGAGATGCAAGTGGAGTACATTCGAGGTGTATTGGAGACCTTACGCGAGGCACGTTGAGTGTGGAGGAAAGAAGACAGCAGCGATCGAGATCTTAAGAAAGAAGTTATGTGAAGTTCTAGGGTTGATTTCACCGGAGGAAGTAGAGGACATGGCAGCTTAGTGTGGTACTTACTACCACGAGTTAGTTGTGTTAAGATGCAGTGTGAGAAATAAACGGATGTTGTGAAGAGCTATAGCGTGTATTAAGTTGTACGTGACAGTATAGGATAGATAATCCTATTGATGTGAATAGCATATTTTGTGTGCTCATGGACAGCCTTGTACCCATAAGGGTCAAGGGGATAGTGTCATTCTTGTTAGAGTAGAAGGCATGATCAGTTCCGTTCTGGGAACGGAGAGTAGTTATGCGTGAAGATGTGTTCATGTTGTGAAATTTGTCGTAAACCGTGGAAAACGACATAGTGAGGCTGTTACAGAGGTTTGATGAACCTGGTTATAGGCCGATGCTTAATGGGTCGGTGATCGTTTGCATTGGTGAATGTTATTGTAGTAAATCATGAGTGAACGCTTGATGGTTCAAACTGTTGTGGAATTGGGTTAGGAATGAAGAAGTGAATGAACTGTATGTGTTGAGATGTCAGAGTCGGAGATAAGAGAAGGTGTGATGGTAGTGAGGTGCATTAATTGCATGGCGAAGGCGAGCTTGATGTCCAGACTAATCTTTACTTGATTCTTGTGTTTCCTACACTGGTGGTTACACCCGTAGGCTTCGAGAGTCAAGTAGGGACAGTCGAGACTGTCTGTTAGGGACTAAATAAGTATGTGTATAGTGATGTAATAGATGTTAAAAGGAATTGTTGATACAAATGTGATAGAATTAGAGAGGGTGAGAGTTATATCGACCCTATAACGGGTTTTGTGTTAGTTGATGGTACAGCTTGGTAGTTAACAATGATGGCCTCACTAGTAGGTATGTTTACGCAGTCACGAAGAAGAGCAGTTAAGAGTGAGAGTTCGAATAAGGAAGGAGGTAAGGGTCAAGTAGTTCGGGTAATACCCGACAGTCGTGGTTTACTAAGTTATTGAGACCGAGTATTAAGTTCCAGTATCAGAGACGTAAGGATGGTTTAGTGGTGGCCAGTGCTGAATCGAGATATGGAAAAGCATGTGGAAAAGTGTTAGACGTGAGAGGAGGTTGGGGTAGAGTTAGAGTTACCGGATGCAGTAAGGGCATGTAACGAATGTTTTGATTGCAAGGTTAGTTGCACTCTTAGAGATCTTGATGTTATGAGAGAGATAGTGGTCAGACTGACGGGTAGAGTGAGAGGACGGTATTAACTCTCAAGTATCTGTTAAGAGCCTGTATGTGGATTTTTGGAGGAAGTGAGATAGGTATCTGCCGTTGGCAGAGTCCTTGTATAGTAGCAGCTTTTATGTCAGCATAGGCATGCCTTCCTATGAGATGTTGTGCGAGAGGAGGTGTAGGACTCCCATCTTTGGGAGAGGTTAGTCAGAGTGAGTTGGGCATGCAGATAGTATCCAGAAGGCGGCTGAGGGTATTCAGTGGAATCGGGATAAAGTATGTTCAAAGGGAGCATAGGAGAGACACCAGATGATGAGATGAGTCGGGGCTGACCATAGATGTTATAGGGATAGAGGATTTCGGGGACGAAATCCTGATAAGTGGGGGAGAGTTGTAACACCCCGTTTTCAAAGTTAAGTTAAAACAGAGTTATGAGTTAAGGTTGAACCTTGATTGTTATGTTTTAGGAGTTGAGGGGCCCATATGTCATTTGTGAAAGTGTAAGGGAAGAGTGGTCAGATAAAAGGGTTAGAAACCCTTAACTCTTTGAAGGGCAGTTTCCAGAGAACGTACGAGAAGAGAGAAAGAGGCGGTTTGGGAGTGGAAGCAAGGAGGTTCAATTGGATGTTTATGATGATCGATTGCGTAATTGATCACGTTCCTTGCGCTTAAGGTAAGAGTTTTATGCAAGTTTCGATGTCAATTTTTATGTAAGTCGAAGTCTACCGATGTTTAGGGTTGTATGTGAGATTGGTGATCAAAAGATTATCAATTGGCATGTTTATGATTGATTTGACTGTAGGTAAGTGTTAGATATCGACCATAATTGCTACATAATGATGTATTTGGCTGATTTTGGTCGAGTTAGAGGTTTAGAGAGGGAGACCCAGTGCAGAAGTCGCATCTGCGACTTGGAGGGTGGATTTCTGGGTATCCGCGGGTAAGCCGCGGGTAGTGACCGCGGACTGACCCGCCGTTTGCGCTGTTTGATTTTGTGAGTTTTCCGTTAAGGGCTCGTTTGGGGTTCTTTTGCTTGTGGACCCCTAGAGGATTGTGTAGCTTGGTGTTATGTGGAGTTTCGTGGAAATTGATCGAAGTTAACTTGGTCATTTCACGTTAGGGAGTCGGGTTTGGTTTAAGGACCCGTTTCGGGCATTGTTTGATGTGTATGCTTACATGTTATGTATAGGTGGTACGAAGTGATTGTTGAGCTGGTTAAGAGAGATTGTTAATCATCTTATCAGGTGAGTACCTCACTTAACTCATGTTGTTATGTATGTATGGTTACGATTGCATGTGTGATTATGTGTATGCGTTCCTTCGGGGACATGGCAGAGTACCTATGGTAGTAGTAATACCCCTAGGGAATTATTATGAGATGTGTTCCTTCGGGGACTTGGGAGAGTACCTATGGTGGTAGTGATACCCCTAGGGAATTTGCAGAGGCCTGGTACCAGTGTCATAAAATCCTTCCGTGATGGTTTAAGCCGTACGGAAGGTGGGAGTTTTACATGTATGTAGTTGCTATGTATTTGTGGTTGTATGTGCATGATGGTAAGTGGTTGTGTGTGTGTGCTCACTAAGCTTTATGCTTACCCCGTTGTTGTTTATCCTTTTTAGTGTCAGGTACGTCCCGGAAGGGAAAAGTGAAAGTTTCCGAATGAGACTCCGAGGTTGCAGCAGTTCAGTCTAAGCATGAAGTTAGAAGATGATGTTTATGAAGGGATGAGTGTTTTTCTTGGTTGTGATGTAAACATATGGATTTAAGTTGTTTAAACTACGTTCATGACTTCAAACATTTAGCTTATAATTTCTTTAAACTTATGACTTATAAAGGGTTTTAAAGTTGGTTTTGGACGAGCTTCCGCTTTTGTATGAACTTGGTTACTTTGCTTTGAAAATGAATGTTTTAAGAATTGGGATGTTACAGCGCATTAATTAAAGGGAGGTGAATTCTAGGCGGGGTCCTTATTGCAAATGAGACGATCGAATCCCTTAGAAAAATAAAAAAGAAAAGACCTAATCTTCAAAGTTGACTTTGAGAAGGCATACGGTCGACCGATCCATAATGAAAGCACCTGTAGATAGAAGCCGTTTGCCGACCGGTGGCACGGTTTATTGGGGGTTCCTCTTGGACGTTTGGAGAATATGGGTTTCGGGATCAAATGGAGGAAGTGGATAATTGCTTGTTTCATATCCTCTACAGTTTCGGTTATTATAAATGGGACATCGTCAAATGAATTTCCGATGGAAAAAGGACTTAGACAAGGTGACCGTTTTAGCGTCAATTTTCTTCCTAATCGTGGTCGAATGCTTACATTTAATGGCGGAGGAAGCGAAAGAGAAAGGGTTTTTAAAAGGAGAAAAATGAGGGAAGAAGAACGTTACGATTTCACATCTTCAATACATGGACAATGTCGTAATTTTTGGAACATGGTCTTGGGCTTGAGAATGAACATGGCCAAAAGCCAAATCTTGGCCGTAGGTGTATAAATAGAGGAAGTTCAAGGTTGAGCTAGAGCTTTGGGTTGTACGAGAGGAGATCTACCTTTTTTGTATCTTGGCCTACCGGTAGGGGAATAGGTGGGAAGAATTGCTTGTTGGGGGATCAGTGATAGAAAAGATGAGAAACAAACCCTCGACGTGGAAAGCAAGAGCAATCTCCTTTGGTGGACGTCAGACTTTGGCTAAATCGGTTTTTTGTAACGTTTCCTTATATTGTTTTTCCTTGTTTCGATCCATGGTGAGTGTTTTAAAGGCTTTCGAATGGGGGTGATGAGTTAGAAAAGAGTGGTTGTCATTGAGTTAAGTGGGATAAAGTGGTAAGTTCTAAGAAACCAATTGGGGTTTGCATGCAAAATGGTGGTTGAGGTTCCGGGTTGAGAGTGGAGCGCTTTGGGTGTCAGTGATTAGAACCATATACGGGGCACATGGGGGTCTAAACGGTCTTGGTGGGGAGGGGAGAAATCTTACCTTGGTTTGGGAAAGTATAATTAATTAAACTAGAGAAAGAAATCGATATCATGGGGATTCCTTTTTTGGACTCATTCAAGAAAGTAGTTGGAGATGGAGTTGGAACGAAACTTTGGGAGGATAGGTGGATACATGATCGAAAACTTAAGGAGATGTTTGCAAGGCCCTACCGCTTAGAGTTGTTTAAGAGAACGACGATAGCAGAAAGAGTACACTTCATTGGTGAAGAGTGAGAGTGGAGGCAGAAATCTAAGTGGACAAAAATACCCATGTCATTAATTGTTCACGACGGGACTTGAACTCACAATCGCAAGGGAGGGGGACACCTTATACACACTCCAAATGCCGTTGGGCTATAAACCCGTTGACAAAACAAGAACCATATGGAGAAGTTCTAGAGTTATCAAAATTTAGGTCCCACTTTCAAATATTTCAATAAACCACGTAAACCATAATTAAAGTGTACTCCATGCTTTATTATCTTTATCAATTAATTATATGTTTCAAATATAGATATAATGCTTTAAAAAGTTGTATCAATGTATCATTAACGTGTAATATTGAATTTTAAGTAATATATATTAATTCTTAAAAAAAAGTAATTGATTAGTTATACTTAATGCATGAAAAGTTCTTTTTTAAGAGTTTATCCTAAATGTGTTGTAGTAGTATTGAAGAAGATTATGAAGTACTTGAGATTAATCTTACAAACTGGTTTTTTTATACGTCAAGTGTTCTTTAGTCATGTGTACTACTTATAATAGAGAAAGGTTCAAATGAGAAGTGCTAAAAAAATACGAAGTAGATAAGTGATCTCAACCACTCATCCGGTCAATAAAGGTGACCTTGACCGGTTATGGTGGACGCGATCACGGGGGATTGATGCGATTCATGGGAGGGTAGAGATTATTAAAGGTGGGGACCCGGTCAAAGCCGTCTTTATTGACTGGATGAGTGGTGGAGATCACTTCTCTACTTCTCATTTTTTTAGCATTTTTCATTTAAACCTAATACACTTATAATACAAGTGAGTATAATTTTTTTTACTCTAAATGTTTGAATTCATATAACCAAGTAATAAACATCTCATTTTAAATTAAAAATCCAAAATATAATTAAAATAGTCATTAAGTTTAACAAAATACTTAATTAATATCGATATAAAAATTATATTAATAAAAAAAATGTATTACATTGTATTAAACTTAAATTCAATTATAACAAAAGGTTGAACTAAGAACTTTAAATTATTTAATTCAATATTAATATGCATATATTTATTATTTTTCTCAATTCTTTATAACATCTTCAATTTTATATTTTATTAAAAAATAAAAACACTATTGAAAAACACTATCGATTTCTCAAAACCACATAAGATCATGTTATAACATCGATAGAAACAAAGAATAAAATGAAATATTAAAAATCGAGATGTATTTGTGTTGTTCTTGTATGATTCTAATATTATATTATTAATAACAATATTTAACCTAAAATAGATAATATATATATATATATGTGTATGTATATGTAGTTTTATTATTTATGTTGTACAAAAATATTATAAAATATTATTTATTTTATTTTGAAAATAATTAAAAGAAATAAACAAAAAGACAAAAAATATCCTGTACTTAGCTAAGATATTTAACAAAATTATTAATCACAGATCGCTTTCAAAGCAAAATAAAGATTATTAAAAAGATTTCTAAACTTATTAAACTCGTCTACAGGTGTTCCACTTTCAAACTTTTTATTAAACCTCAAGAACCAAATTTCGAGTTTACTTCAAAGATAGATTATATTATTAGTAAACCTAGATTTAATTATAATAAAAGTTTTAACTAAACAAATTGCTAATTTATAGTAATTATGTTATTACTAATTTAATTTTATAAATAATGGTAAAAATTATGGACGATTTACAATTTTTACTTAAATATGATGAAAAAGAATACAAAGAGATGATTAGCATCGACCCCCACTTAATTTTTATTTCTTTATTCCACCTCAAAATCCCCGCTTATTTGATTTATTTTATAATTTAGATCGTTAAATATTTAGTTGTTGAAGATTTGTATGTAGAAATTGATCAATTATAAAAATTATGAAATGTTCATATTTTATAAATTTTGTCGGGTTCTTTCTCTTACGTTATTTTACTTTTGGTATATTTAGTATTATGTAGTTTGCATTGTTTTACATAGCTTGTGATATTTATAAGTTTTAGGGTGTGTTTGAGATTGTTTAATTAAAGTGTTTATTAACTTATTATGATGTGGTACTCATAATAATAAGTTTTTAGAAATTGGATGGAAAAAAAATGCTTGTACCGGTGCCAAAGCAGTAATTAGGAGTTTTTGCTAAGTTACTCGATTATAACTTATTAACTTATTTCAGTATGGTACTGACATACTGTCATAAGTTGCTTATTTGTCATACACTAAACTACAATCGACTTATTACGTTTTGGTACCGTCATAAATTAATGCAAATACTTTTTATGAAACTTTGATTTGGTACTATATAAGTTGATAAACACTTTTACAAAAATTCATAAATTGTTGTAAATAAGCAATCCTAAACACTGCCTTTAATTCTGAAAAATGCAAAAAAAGGGCTTGTTAGCCCGTTGGCCAACCCAAATCGTTTGTAGAGCGGGTAAGGGTAATTCATCAACTTAATAAAAAAAAGCCCATGGCTTACTACATTAGATCCGTTGGAGAAAAAAAATTAGGTTAAACAAGTGTCGAACTCGTCCAAACCCAGAAACAATAACCTCTATTTGGCATGATAAAGAACTCGTCCCAAGCTCAATTAAATCATGCAAAAATGTTTTGGCTAGCAGTCCATACAAGGGACCCAACTGAACTGAATTTATCTTTTGAATTAACGATTTTCCGTCAAATCTTGTATTCAAAAAAATTATGGTAAGGTCTACTAGGTTCGTCATTATATGTGGATCGTGATATTGGGCCCAAAAGCTTGCTTGATCATCCACACCTTTCTAACGCAAAGATATTATACGAATTGCAATGAACAATATGACATGCAATATATTTGATTTGATACAGTTTGATTCTTTTAATCTCATCAATAAACTCTAAATTTTGTTACTAAAAAAATCAAAATTTCAGAAATCGATGTAAAATTCATTCAACTTTGATGTTTTTTTTATTTAATGTTGTTGGGTACGTTTCAAGTGTTTTGACTAGAAACCAACTTATCAAAAAATTAACGATTCTCGCAATTTAATTACCAAATTATAAATATAATGAAATTGTAATACTCTTTATTGCAATTTACCACAAAAAGTGGGAATTTATGTTAATATCCCAGAGGAAACTAAAAGAGATTTATTATAATCATGCATTTATATTTTAAGATGACATCAATAGTATTCGATTTTGATAAAACTATTAAACATAAATAAATAAAAATGGATGCTTTTTATCCATATATCTTTTTCAATTTTCAACTAATAAACAACTTGATCGGCTTGAAAACTACGTAAAATTTATCGTTTTTTGTTTGAAAGTAACGTCATATTATTTATAAAACCTCATGTTCTAAATGAACATATAAGTATAAATATAACTATTTTGTTAATTGTTTGACAATATTTCTGTAAAGATTAATACAATTTCTAAAGTGTAAGTCACCTCTAGAATTTATGTAAAGATTACCCTTCAAACTAAAGTGACACACTATATAAAAAAGGGTTTAGTTTCCCAAAATGTATCAAAGTAGTCACATTTTGCTATTGTATATACTGTACTACAAAAACTACCATTTAATACATCAAAGTTTCAAAAATCTACCGTTTGGTGTATTGGAAAACTTGTTGAAAAGGTAGCCGGTCATTTCGGCGTCATCTTCTCTGGCGACTACACCACTCTTACGACTTTCCGACGACCTATTTTCTTCGGCGAACTCAACCATTTTTTTCGGCCATATATATGTGTGTGTGTCTCCGATGTCCCCCATCTCCGCCACCCACCACCGCCAACCTCTCTCTCTCTCTCTCCACCACCCGCGCCACCCATCATCCCCAACCATCATCTTCTTCGGCCACTTTCCGGTAGATCTGAGCTTCATTCAATACAAAATCACCAGCTCAGATCTACCGGAAATTCGTCGGAGAAGATGATGGTTGGCGATGGTGGGTGGCGGAGAGGGAGAGGTTGGCGGTGGTGGGTGTCGGAGATGTGGGACACTGTAGACACACACACACACATTTATGGCCGGAGAAAACGGATGAGGTCGCCGGAGAAAATGTGTCGCCGGAAAGTCGCCGGAGTGGTGCAGTCGCTGGAATGTCGCCGGAGAAGATGACCGGATGGCCGGAAAATTCGCCGGAGGGGGGGGGGAGGGGGTGACCGGCTGGTAACCTATGATAGCAGGTCAGATACATCAAATGGTAGGTTATTAGTATTATGATGTATTAAATGATAATTTTTGAAGTACAATATATACAATAGCAAAATGTGACAACTTAGATACATTTTGGAAAACTAAACCCATATAAAAACACTATATTTAAATAGGAGTAAAATACAAATTTGGTCCCTGTGGTTTAGCAAAAGTCTCACTTTTGGTCCCTACAATTTAAAAAATACACATTAGCCACTGCAATATGCGTTTTCGTCCAATTTTGGTCCCTCTGACTAACAGTCATTAAATAAAGCCGTTAGTTTAGAGTCAGTTTGAATTTTTTCCATTTTCTTCTTGTTTTTACGTTAGGAATAACCACAAGGACCAAAAGTGTAATTTATTCTATATATTTATACATATATACACACACCTCCTTCTTCTTCTTCTTCACCCACCACCATCACCAATCCACCACCACCACCCATCCTCCACCACCACTACCACCAATCCACCCACTACCACAACCACCCATCCACCTACCCACCACCACCACCTCCTTCTTCTTCTTCACCCACTACCACCACCACCACAGCCGCCACCACTCGCCGACCACCTCTCCGGCCACCTCTCATCGACAGCCCTCTCGCCGATAGCCTCTTCGACCACCTCTCGTAGACCACCTCTCTCCGGCCACCATTTAAGTTTTCGATCTGAGTTTCGAATTTGAGTTCGGGATCTGAGCTTCAAATCTGAGTTTCTGATCGGAGTGAATATGAGTTTCAGATCTGAGTTTCGAATATGGAGGTGAGTGGTGGTGGAGGGGGACGTTTGTAGGGGACGAATCAGAGGTTGAGTGGTGGTTTCGATAGTGGCTCACGGTGTAAACGGCATCGTTTCAGGTAGACGACGGTGGAGGTGGGCGATGGAGGTTGGCGGCAGGTGGAGGTAGGCAGCAGGTGGAGGTGGGTGATGATGAAGGTGGGTGGTGGAGGTGGTGGCGGCTGTGGTAGTGGGTGATGAAGATCTGGGTGAAGAAGAAGGATGTGGTGGTGGTGGTGGTGGTGGTGGGTGGTGGTGGTGGGATGATGAAGATGTGGGTGAAGGAGGAGGTGGTGGTGGTGGTGGATGGGTGGTGGTGGTGGTGATACGTGAAGAAGAAAGAGGAGGTGTTTGTATATATGTATAAATATATAAAATAAATTACACTTTTGGTCCTTGTGGTTATTCTTAAGGTAAAAACAAGAAAAAAATGAAAAAATATCAAACTGACCCTAAACTAACGGTTTTATTTAACGACTCTTAGTCAGAGGGACCAAAATTGGACCAAAACGCATATTGCAGTGGCTAATGTGTATTTTTTAAACTGTAGGGACCAAAAGTGAGACTTTTGTTAAACCACAGGGACCAAATTTGTATTTTACTCTTTAAATAGCAACAAAGCTACAATTGAACGTTCATACTGTAATTTGTTAACTAAAGTTTTATCGTAAATTAAATGGTTAAACATTTTTACCCTCCAAAGTCCATCAATTCTAACTATAAACAACAATTTATTGACATATTATTTAGTTGTATGTAACTTTGAAGATAATTTTCCTACTCAGTTATTGTTTAGTTTCCCAAAATGTATTCAACTTGTCACATTTTGCTATTGTATGTATCCAACTTTAAAATTACCATTTAATACATTAAACTGCCAAAAGTTACCATTTCATGCATCGTGACCTGCTATCAAAGGTTACCAGCAGGTCACCCCTCTCCGGCGACTTTTCCGGCCATCCGGTCATGTTCTCCGGCGAGATTCCAGCGATTGCACTATTTCCGGCGACCCATTTTTCCCGGCGACCTCAACCATTTTTCCCGACGATTGATTTTTCCGGTTATTTTAATGGCGTCGACTACGGCAGTGGCGGTGGCGCTTGCTGCTGCCGTCATCGCAAGGCCACCGGTGACGACAATGGTGGTTGTTTTCGCCATTGTTGTCGTCGGCGATGGCGACATTGGTGCTCCGACCGGTGACGACAATGGTGGTTGTTTTCCGGGGTTTTCTCTCCGATCGGTGCTCTTTCTCGAGGTCTCAAACACATCGGTGCTGCTCCGTGGGGGATCGAAGTGGTGGTCGGTACTCCTCCGGAAGCTGTTGTGGCGGTGAGACAGTGATTTCTCGACGATCGAGATGAACTTCTTGAGGTGGTGGATGTATTCGGGCCCCCGGGACACCGGAAAAAAACAATCGTCGGGAAAAATGGTTGAGGTCGCCGGAAAAAATGGGTCGCCGGAAATAGTGCAGTCGCCGGAATCTCGCCGGAGAAGATGACCGGAAGAGATGACCGGCTACCTGCTAAACAAGTTTCATGATGCATGAAATGGTAACTTTTGGTAGTTAAACGTATTAAATGATAACTTTTAAAGTTGGATACATACAATAGCAAAATGTGACAAGTTGGATACATTTTGGGGAACTAAACCCAAATTATAATTATATAAAGAAATTTATAGCATAATGATTAGACCATTTTGCATTTTGTTTACAAGCAAAAAGAATTATATATACATACTACACACTTATAGTCTATAAAACATCATAAACCATGCTATAAAATAAATAAATTATTCTCATATCATTCACTGCCACATTGACAGAAAACACTAATTAAAAATCATACTTGACAAATCATGTTTCTTTTTTTAAATTGTACAAAGTTCTTAATTAAAAATCATACTTGACAAATAGAAAATCATTAAGTGAATGGTCTAATCTATAAATACATAAATAATGTAATGATTTGACATAAAGCTAAACATAAATAGCAACAAAATGAAAAAGGATAACAAAATAAAGTAAAATGCATGGTGTGGTTAGAAGCAAAGGTCGTGGATGGTTGTTTAATCACTTATTTATTTGGCACGTTTTTGCCACGTTTACTTTTCAAACACTCACAGAAAACCACATGTCCCTTTTGTTTTTATATTTATCCTATGATATGAATCATATGATATTGATAAATTATTATTTATTAGAATATCTTTAAAATGCATATTTAACCTTAGACTATGTTTTCATTACAAAAACTTCAAAACTTCATGTCTCATGCATGAAGACGTATATTTTTGAACGTGGAGAAAATTGTTGATCTAATCATACTTTATTGATTCAATCACAACCTACCGATAATAATTGGATATCCACTTGTAATTGGATCGGATTATATGGAAAAATTCAACATCCTATTGGATCGGTTTGATTCTTGGATGATAGTCCAGAACCGACAGGAACCGACCGAACGATCCAATTCTCTATCCAATCAGAAACCGACAGACCCATCCAATACCCATTCAGTTAACATTCGATGTCCATCCATCCAATACACATCCGATAACCATCCAATACCCATCCAGTTACCATGTAATAAAATACATAATCGTAGATTGAATTTAAAATATTGGATTGATTTGATCAGATCATCCATTGGATATTGGATGGATCTCTTATTGGATCTGATTAATACTAATTGGTTGGATCCAATGGATATGAGTGGTTATCCAATAAAATATCAAAAGGATGAAACTGAACCGATCCAATTATCCATTGAATGGTGAAAAATCTAACATTCAATGGATGATCAAATCGGATTGGTTGGAAAAATCCAACATCCAATGGATGATTGGATTGGTTCAGTTCCCCCTACATTCATTGGATATCAACCGATGAACATCCTTGTGTAAAATTTGATCCAGTTTAAATGCAAATTTAAATTCTAACCACCTTGATGAAATTGCAATCGATAATGAATTAAGAGAACACTTAATGCTTAACAGCCACTAGATGGGCGTGTTAGCATCTTCGTTAATAAGAAAAGAATACATATAATGTATGTTATTTAACTGTAACAAATTCATGTGTTTTTAAAATATAAAGGTTTTACACCATGTTTATGATATAATGAGTGTGTTAGCATCCCGTTACACGTGTAAATATGATTACATCGTGTTATTATTATAATCTTATATTTTTATTACAAAAATATATAGGAATTTAACTTATTCATATTCATTCACTATGATTTTTTGGGTTATTGTAAGACACTTTAAAATTTACTTATTTTATCATTGATGTATCTTATGGTTAAGTGAAATTTTAAGAAAAACCGTTTTTTTTTTGAGCTGACAATCATTTAAAAAAAAAATTTATCGGATGTTAATAATGACTTCGATTGTTGCATATTGATAAGGCGCAACGTAGATGTATCTGAAATCTCATTTTCTCGGAGTTCAAATCTAAACATTGTCAAAGCCTTTGTGGGCATGAAGGTTCACCTGCGATGACTTCATATCATTCGGGCCGCTCAGGAGATTTGTTGGTGCACACACAAGCCAACTTGAACTTGGAGATAGATAGTTAGAAATATATATATATATATATATATAGGGGTGGGTTCAAATGTGAACAACTTTTTGGTTGTGAACGTGAGGACAACCGAGAGCGCGACACGTGGCGGATGACTAGGCGCCACGTCATGTCCACGGCGGATGACTAGACGCGATTCATGGGAGGGCATTGAATTAAAGGGGGGACCACACTCAAAGCCGCCACGTGTCGCGCTCTCGATTGTCCTCATGTTAACAACCAAAAAGTGGTTCACATTTGAACTTTCCTCTATAGAGGGAGGTTCATACAAGAACAACCTCATTTGCAAGAACAAAGGAACCCATTTTCAGCCATATATTGATGTGGGCCCATGTGGGTCCCACATAATAAAAAATCATATATAATTTAGTGGTGGGACCCACCTGAATCATATATGATTTTTATTATGTGGGACCCACATCACATGTGATCCAAAATTGTCCCTTTGTTCTTGCAAATTGACTTTGTTCTTGTTTGAACCTTTCTCTTCCTCTCTCTCTCTCTCTCTCTCTCTATATATATATATATATATATATATAAAGAGAGAGAGAGACCCTATTGTGCAACCCATTTCTAACGTGAAACCGATGCAAAAGTATGAAATTCTATTAAACGTTTCCATAATCATTCACTTTTCATGTTAAATATAGAAACGTTTCATAGAATTTTATATGATTTCATAGGGTTGCACGGGTTTCATGTTAGAAATAAGTTGCAAATGATTATCACTCTTATATATATATATATATTATATACATACATATACATACAGGGTTAAGTTCAAATGTGAACTCAATTTTGGTTGTAAACATGAAGACCATTAAAATCACGCCACGTGAATATTTACTATAAATATCATGCATTATTCAAAGAGAATCGCTTTATTCACTCTGAATAATGCATGGTATTCATAGTGGTTATTGCAACGTAGCACAATTTTAATGGTCTTTACGTTCACAATGAAAAATAGGTTTACATTTGAACTTTTCTCTAATTCCTTCACCTTGTCGACCTGCTCTTGTCGCTAACATGCTCTCGTCGTCGACTTGCTTCCGTCACCGTCAACCTGCTCTCCGACTGCTATCTTCTCCACAAACGAACAAGTATCTTGCTATATTGATTGATCGATTTCTTTCCATGTGCTCTCGATTAAACACCCCCCGTTTGATCGATTTCTTCCCCTATTGACTGATTTCTTCCTTTGCTCTTAGAGATTTTGATTTAAGGTTTATGGTTCACATTGTGATGATTTTTTGGAGACTGATTTGTAGAAGTAATTTTATAAAACCCAAATTGCATATGATTTTGAGGTTGTTATTTTCTACATCAAATCTTTTGTTTGCATTTGTTATTGGAATATCCATAAATATGTAAGCATATCATTTTTGGTCATTTTGCATGTTAAAGCTAATCCAAACATTTATTAAAAATACAACTTATTTACTTATTGGTTTTTACCATCACAAAAGCTAATACAAACATTTAAAAAAAATCATTGTCTTTCCACCATGATCCAATAAACATTTTTGGCCAAAAACATTTTTCGAGCTCAAAAATCACTCCCAAACCCCTTCTTAGTCCAATTGGATATGTAATATTATTGTTATTGATGGATAACTATAACATTCAAATTTCATGTATATTGATAAGGGTAAAATAGTTACTCTTATTTAGGCACTTTTAGCGTCATTTTATAATAGATTTTTATTAGTTTTAATACTTTTTATATAGTTTTCGCTATAATTAGGACTTTTTATATTTTGACGAAACTTTCGTGCAATCCTTGATTTTAACGCTAAAAATGTCGTGTTTTTGATCCTTTTCGTCTCTTATAATTTCAGGTGATTTTTTGGGCTAAAAAACACGTTGGGCCGAAATTTGTACATAGTTTGGACCGGGCTAGAAATGGTGAAGTGATGCTGATTTGGGCTGAATTTTGGAGTGTTGCTGGGCCGAAGATACTGCTGCTGTTGGGCCGTGGCTGCCGAAGAAGGAGCCAGGCCAATGATGATGGCAATTATGTTGGGCCATGGTTTTGCCAAAACATTTCATGGATAGTTTGTTGTTTATCGATCGTGGGCTCGTACATTATTTAAACATTTCTCGTTAGACTTGTTTATTTTTGTTGAAAACACTGATGGGCCGTGATCTCGTAGCTACTGGGCCGTAGCTACTGCTGCTGCCATTTTGGGCCGAAGACAGCCGTTTGGGCCGCAGCCATGGATGGCAAACAAAGGCCCGAAGTTTGATCGTTTTTGGACTCGAACACTTTAAACACTCTTTGATAAACTTGTTTAATTTGTTGCTTGGGCCAAACACTTACTTGAATTTGTCTTGATGGGCCGGTTACTACCATTTTGGGCCAGCCGGTTATGCCTCCCATGGGCCGCCGGTTTGGGTTATGTTTTTATTACGTTTTGGGCTCGTTTAATCGTTTAATTATCGGGCCAATCCATTCGTTAGAATTTTCTAGAAACGGGTCGTGAGCCCGGTTTAGTTCTTATATATAGATATGTCTAGCTATTGTAATCCTTACACCTTTCTATCTAATTCTAGTTACGTTAACGTTGCGTTTTCTCGTTTAGAAGAATTACCGCTTTGTAGTGTAGTCGGTTGTTCATCCCTTGGGTGTCGGGATCGGATTAACCAAAAACGTTACTTACACCAAGATTACTACTTCTTTAAGTAGTAATTTGAATAGCTAGACTTTTACGAGTCGCTCTCTCCTCGGGAGTCGGAGTGGAGTCGGTTACCGGTTACTTTTCGTTCTCTCGTAATAATATTACTTTAGGTAATAAACCCTTCCAGTCTATCATAACTACTTGAGCTGGAAGGTGCCTAAAATAATATACAATTACTTGGTTCGACGACATTTTCATTTTTACTTTTCTGTTACGCTGCTCTCGTTACTTTACTTATAAGGATTTCGTTACTCTGTTTCGTTAATTTTATAACTAACGAACGTATTGTACGAATCCTGTTGTCTTTACTTTTCTTGCAACTTACTAACCATCTAACTGCTTTTACAATTTCACCGCATTTACATTTCCGCTCATTTACATTTTTGCAATATTTACATTTCTGCACCAATTACTGCTTTTCTTTACTGCTTTCATTTATCGCTTTCATTTACCACTTTCATTTACCGCTTTCTTTTATATATCTTTTATTTTAAGAAACCTAGCATGACAGGCTGACAACCTGGCTAGGGGTGTAAAATAAAGTTGGGATTTATACGGAGAAAAGTACTATGATATAATTATAGTTCTTGTCGTTAACATGTTATTTTTAAGGTTTCATTGAAGACTATATATAAATATTATACCTTTATCTCGACGTATGAAAATGGGTCGGTCTTTCAGAGATCGCCACTAACGGAAGTTTTGACTCGGTTGGAATCTGAGTCCAGATTTCTCCTTGATGGATAATTCTATTGTCTACATGTGGCCTTTTACGAAATTTCCGTTACATTGAAGATTATGTTGATATAATTATATAATTTTATATATATGAAAATGAGTTGGCTTTTCAAAAGTCACTATGAACCTTACGAATAATATATTAACGACGATATCATTATTTTGGATTTAGATATTTCATTAAAGAGTATATATGAAATTATTATGTATTTACGTCAACGCATGAAAATGAGTCAATCTTTCAGAGGTTGCTTTTAACGGGAGTTTTGACCCGGTTAAGGCTTGAGTCCAAGTCTTTCCACGATGGACTATTCAAAATGTCTACACGTGGTTGTGTACAAAATAACTGTTACATTAAAGATTGCGTTGATTTAATTATATAATAATTCATATATATGAAAATGTGTTAATCTTTCAGATGTTACACTTAATATTAAATCCAAGATACTTGATGCTATTTTTATTATCATCTTACTGAATAACCTATGTTATCTCAACCGAGTTTTACACCATTTGCTTCTTAATATAACTGATTTCTGTCAATTTACTTTCACGCACACAAACAAATCAACTTATTGCTTCCAAAACCTCACGGAAATCCTTTAATAACTGGGCATCATCGAAAGAATTGTTTTTCACACATGCCTCCCTGTGGGATCGATATCCGGTACTTGTACCACTTTTATTACTTGTTAAGTTTTATCTAAAAAAAAACGACAGCAGACCAAGGTTTATACTTGGGCCGAGGTCTGTTTGTTTGCATTTTCCATTAAAATCCTATCTGTGTTTTCGGCGCCGTTGCATTTGATCGGACGGTTGGGATCGGTTGACTTTTTCCCGTTCCTTTGATAGTCCGAGGAAAATACAGCATGTCGTAGGAAACATCGATAGACAAAGATAAAAAAGAGAGAGAGCCAAGAACCAGCCGAGAAGGGGTCGATTAAGTTCCCCCGAGTAGGTTGGTGATCGGGTATTTCCTTGACATATATATAGTACTATTGTTTGTATATCACTATCATTTATTGTCTTTATATCGTCAATTATTTTATTAAAGAAGAAGCAAAACAAGTATACGAGACAAAGTATTGATAGACTTTTAAACCTCCATCATTATTTTTCGTTATATTAACCATTGGTTTATTGGTTTCATAAAATGTCGCAACCAACGTTACAAGTCTAATGATGGACGGTTTTGGAAAAATGATATAAATACAAACACAAAAAATTGTCATGCCTGACGTTTTTCGTTCACTATTTTGCCTTTAAAATTCGATGTCTTTTATAACAACAATTTTAACTGAATAGACGGTAAAATTTGACATAATGATGTCAAAATGACCTTTTACGGAAGTATCATTTAGATGATGTGATTAGTATATGCAAACTAATCACATAATTTTTGATGATTATTACATAGATTATTTGTAATATAAATACATAAAGCTACAAACTATTCAAGAACTGCACGTGCTTAGATTGTATAGCCCTAACAAACATGTAGAGTGGTTTTGCCGCGATAAGGAAAATCTTACAAGCTCCTAGAGTTTACGCAAAATTAAATAAGCACCAAACTGGGGTTGAAGAGTGACGATGGTATGTGGAGCATGCGAATACGACGGAGAGAGTTCAAATGAGAAGTGTAGTAGAATCATAGCCAGTGCCATTTTTGCTTCCATCATCGCAAAATTCTGTCCAATGCATATACGTGGCCCACCTCCAAAGGGGACATACGAGGTTTGTCCGTTGGTTGCCTTCGAGACACCTTGTGAGAATCTTTCTGGGTTGAACTCCTTTGCATTTTCGCCCCAGATTTCATGGTCGTAATGTGAAAGCATTGTGTGCAGTTGGATGATCGTTTTGGCCGGTAAAGTTAAATTTCCTAATTTTGTTTCTTTGTGAATCATTCGTGACAATGCGACTACCGGGGGATATTGTTAGGAATTATGTGCAGAGTTGACAAACCAAGTGATTATACAATCCAATGTTACAAGACA
Organism: Centaurea solstitialis; assembly: GCA_030169165.1. Lineage (NCBI taxonomy): Eukaryota > Viridiplantae > Streptophyta > Magnoliopsida > Asterales > Asteraceae > Centaurea > Centaurea solstitialis. The sequence goes on along the minus strand of CM058044.1, from coordinate 71,787,274 downwards.
CTTGAGGGTCACACCTGTGAGAACCTATAAGTCGAACAAGTTAGATGAAACCCCGAAATGGAGAATTAGTATTTATAATAGTGTATTATAAATGTATTGGGTAATTACAGTCAGAATTACCAAAGTTGGAGGGTTATTAATTAATTAGGATGTTATATATTTATTAGATAAATAAATATATAATAGTTAATTAATAAGATTTTATATATTAGATAAATATATAAATCATAATTATCATAGGCAAATTCTTTTCCAGTTAATAAGGAAAAGATTTGAGATAATTATAATATGGAAACTGGATTACTTTCAAACTGTATTTTCTTCCCATATAAATAAAGCCTATGGGTTAAGGAAAAACATTAAGCCTTTTCAGTTGAAAAATCAGTTTTCTGTCTCCCCTCTTCTCTCCCAAAACCGGCGCACACAACCCCCCCCCCCGGGTCGTTTTGTTGTTCAGGTTTCACGGTTCTGCTAGAGGAACGTTCGTTGGTTGATTACGGGTGGACTAATTCTCAAGCATCCAGGTAAATTAATCTAACCTAATCCTTTAGGTTTAGAGCTACAAACGATTAAGATCATTAGGCTTTAATGGGTTTTTTAGCTTTTATCGCTTCCGCATGTTGAGATCAGAAACAGCGTGTTTTCTGATCACGTGGGTTTTAACAGTTTGTTTTAAACCTACGAGATATATCAAACCAGCGAGGTTTTGATAGATCTGAGATAATCCTCGGATCAGTTTGATCCTAGGATACCCACAAAAAACCCAATAGTGGTATCAGAGCCATTGTTGAAATCGTTTTTAGTTTTTATCAGTTCATATCAATTTATGTGTGATCCGTTAAATATTATTGTTTCTTACATATCAAGTTTTTTATTGATTAAATTGTTATCCGTACGAAAACCTAATCGATTATCACCATGGCCGTACCACCGTTTGTGGTGGCGGCCGAACCAATCATCACCAAAAACCGGGCCGCACCACAGTTGGTGGTGCCAGCGCCGGCCATCGAACAAAGAACCACCGAGCCACAACCACCCAGATTGGTGGTGGCTGTGGCGGCCACGAACTCGGAACCGCAACCACCAGGCGGTGGCTGCGGCGAACACACACACACACAACCGCTACCACCCGATTGGTGGTGGCGGGTTGTTCCTCGGTGATGGCAGCATCTAGCAAAAGGACCACCGCAGCTGTGCCCAGAATGGAGGCAGCGGCGATGATGATAGTTGTGACCACGAATCACCACCAGATCGGTGGTGGCAACGGCGGTTTTCAACGACGGTCGTGAACCCCGGCGGTAAGAAACCGTGACAAAACCAACGTGGTGGCGGCCGGTGGTTTCAGATCAATGGTCGAACCGCGGTGGTCGTTCGATCACCAAGTGGAGGCTTGACCTAGGTGGTGGAAGCGATGGCTATGGCCGAAGCCGATCACCGCACCACAGACGGTGGATGCGGCGACGGCTCTATCGCAATCAAACCGCCACGCCACCAGATCGGTGGTGATCGGCGGCGATGGTGGCAGTCATTAATCGCTATTGATGGCGATGATGTTTTAGGTCGACCGTGGACGACGAGGCCAAACCACCAGCTTGGTGGTGACCGTCGCGTCGAGCCCGTAGGCCAAACCGCGATCGACGCCAAGGGCCAAACCACCAGCGTGGTGGTGGCCGGCGATTTCAATAGTGGCAATTAAAGCCACTGCGGTGGCCAAACGAATCAAACCGCACTAGGCGGTGATGTTGCCGGATGCCGCGCGGCTTTGGCCGTACCGCGGTGAAGCCATGGCAGATCCATCCGTTTCGATGGTGGCCAAGCGGCAATAGTGGTAGTAGCAGTTGGCTGCATACCGGTGGCCAGACCTAAAGTTTTTTTCGTTTTTGGGCCAAGTCATGTTACCGGGCCCAAAGCCCAGTTCTTTGGACCAAGTTATGGTCCAAAAAGAGCTCGTTTGGTTTTTAAGACATTTTATCCAAAATAAATTTACTTGGGATTTTTATCCGATAAAACTTATTCAAATTAGTTTTAATTAATCTCTTAGAAAAAATTAAAATTTTTCGAATAAGCCAGTTTTAATTGGATCGTTAAAACCAGTTTAATATTTTTGGGTAAAAGGATTAAATGATGTTTAGATTTATTATAAATCTCGTTTTTTAAAAGTTAAAACCGTCTAAAGTTTTCCTTTTAGGATTCATAAAACAGTTTGTTTTTCGAATCAGTTATAAAACCAAGTTTTTGATAATTGAGATAAGATAATTTTAACGGATCCAGGTTTATTATTCTCGTAGTTATAATATTGCTTTTGTTGCATAAATACATATAATTGCGTGATTGCTTGAGTTTTATATATGCATCTCAGTTTGAGTTTGTATATATCTATTATAGTATTTGCCAAACTAGACCCTTGACATATTCATGGGGAGGCCTGCGTGCCGTTTACAACCCCTTATGTAATAATGACCCTAGGATAGATTTTCTTTTGGGATGACAAGGCCAGTGGGAGCTATTCTTCATCTTACCGGAATACTGACAAGCATGGCGAAGCCAGTGGGAGCTACGCGAAGTTTTGAAGTTGTAGAAAAACTAGGTCATTATTGGTCCCTAGGAACAAAATTGGCAAATCCTATAATTATCTGTTGCGTAGTTGTTATTATCTGTGTGCATGATTAGCTACGTAGTTGATGCTAATAACTGTTAGTTTATTAGATATGTTTTAAAAGGAATTTTTTAAAACAAGAAGAAAATAGGTTTTATTAACTTTTCAATCGAAAACCTTTAAAGTGAAGCACTTTAATAAAACCTAGTGTATTGTTATAAAAGAGCAAAATTGACAGAACAGTTACCTTTTGTCAGACGGAAAGGGTTATTGAAACAGGTAGTTTCAATCAACCAGTACACTTTAAATCAGTTGATTTCAATTAACCGATGTTTTAAACAGTTGGTTTAAAATATCATGAATATTTAAAACAGTTAGTTTAGAATATTAATTGCTCTTTATAACAACGTATAGATGATTATTTTATAAAAGGCAAAGTTGATAAAAACAGTTAGTTTTAATCAACTAGGTGCGCTATTAAAACAGCTAGTATTAATTAGCAAGTGATTTTAGAACAGTTAGTTTTAAAATTACATGTATGTTTCAAACAGTTAGTTTAAAACATAAGTAGCCTTTATAAACAATCAGTTTTTCAAAATCCTGGAAATAAAGTTTTTCAAAACCCCGAAAATCATAGATCAGTAGTGCAACCCATCTAGGGGCACCTTCGGCGTAAAGTACATAGGCGTTGTAAGTGATCACACATTCGACGTCTGTGTTCAAACTGAAGCTGAAGGGGTTACATAACTCTGCGAATTATCTCCGGGTGGTACCGGCCAGAGTATAGTAATCAGGTCCCCAAAATGGTGAGATCTGTTTTGGTTCTATAATGTTCACCGGGTGGTACCGGGCCAAAAAGCACTAAGAGGGACTAAAACATGCACAGGTAGTTGCCATGGTCCCGAAAAGATCTAGGAGTCATGTCAGTTAGATATGATTGGTAAAAGTCCTTACCTACCGAAATAAATACGGTTCTGGTGGAGCAAGAACATTACGCACATCAGGACGTATGAAATAAGGATCCTAGCCCAATAAATTGATCATTTAAGGGTTTATTGATATTTTATTGGAAATTAGTCTATTTACAGTTGCTAAGACCAAAAATTTTATTTTGTGTAGATGGCAAGCACTGTTACCAGCACTAACAATCTTTCCCTCCGCTCTATCCTGGAAAAGGATAAGTTGACCGGCTCTAACTTTCTTGACTGGGAGCGCAATCTGATGATTGTGCTCAGACATGAAAGAAAGTGGTATGTGCTTGAAGAGCCACTTGGGGAGGCACCTCCGGCAAACGCTCCGGCTGCTGCCAGAAATGCCCACAAGAAGCACTCAGATGATCTACTTGATGTTGCCTGTCTGATGTTAGCAACTATGAGCCCAGATCTGCAAGCAGGGCTCATAAATACGAATGCTTACGACATGATCCGCCAGCTGAGGGACATGTTTAAGACTCAGGCTCGTACAGAGCGCTACGATGCCACCAGAGCATTCAATGAGTGCAAAATGGTCAAAGGGACATCAGTAAGTGACCATGTCATGAAAATGAAACGGCACTTAGATCATCTGGAGAGGCTTGGTCATCCTGTTCCGTTGCAGCTAGCAACTGACACCATACTTAATTCACTGTCAGAAGACTACAGGCCCTTTGTAGTCAATTACAACATGAACAACATGGAGAAAACAATAGCAGAATTGCACTCCATGCTTAAGACAGCTGAATTAAATATGGGGAACAAGAACAAGACAAAAGATGTCTTGATGGTGAAAGACGGAGGGGTTAAAAAGAAAAATGGGCATGCTAGCACCAGCAAGGGAAAAGGACCAGTTCAGGCCATCCAGAGTGCACCCAAGAAAGGCAAGGGCAAGGGCAAGGGCAAGAAGGTTAAGCCAAACAAAGCTAGGACCGAGAATCGCTGCTTCATATGCAATGAGATCGGTCATTGGAGGCAAAACTGCCCTAAGCGTCATGAAGCAGGTATGTAAACCTCAGAAAATTTATGACTGCTTTGATTTGACACTTCTTACTTGTTAGCTTACAAGTATACTGATACCTAGAGCAAATGGTTATTGCAGGAGGTCAGAAATGAAGTGAAGTGCCCAGGAGTTGCTGAGGATCTAAAGTACAAGTTTATTTCGATAAAAGTCAAGACATTTTTGAATTTACAAGTTTTAAAACATTTAATTTTGGGGGTTTATGTTTTAAACATGTTTGTTTAATTATATTTTATATGATTTGATGGTTTTATTTTTCAAAAGTTATTGTCTTGACAAATATCTGATTGTGCTTAGTGTTTGTATGATCCTAGTTATTGATGCCTGTTATAATTACTTTAATGAGATTGAAGTAATTTGTATAAAAACTATCAAAACACACGAGATTCTATAGGAATGTGTTTTGAGAATAAAACATTTATGAATAATATTTTGTGATCCGAAAATAGAGAATTTAGGATATTAACACAGATAGTGTTAATAACAGCATTTATAAAACTAGAAAGATTCCAAGTTCTGGAATTAAGGATTTGAACAAATCCAGATAAGTTTTATAAAAGAAATTCTCAAGAATTAACTAATTAGGTTTGATCAAGTTTTATTCAAATGTTTTAAAAGGAGAATTTAGGATATTAACTCAGATAGCGTTAATAACAGTATTTATGAAACTAGAAGGATTCCAAGGTTTGGAATTAGGATTTAACCAAATCCAGTTGAGTTTCATAAAAGGGAAATTCTCAAAGTTCATTACTTGAAATTAGGATTGACTAATCAAAGTCTTGAATAAGTCAATAGTGAATTTTGAGTAATAGTTAGTTTTTATGCAAGTAAGTGGGAGCCCAATTTATTCTCTATCTAGTCTGAAATAAGAGAATAAAAGACATAATTATTGATATATCTCGGAATTCATAAATCCAGGTAGGATAAGAATTCATAAGATATAATTTACCCTTTTAGTTAAAAGGATAAAAGTTTCAAGACCCATGAAACAAAGGTCATGACTGACTTAAAAATCAATAATTATAGTGTTGGATTAAAAATATATGTAGCATTCCAGTAGATTTGCCAGGATTGCAAATGGAATCGGATTTCAGGTAGAAATCATTTATCTACACAGCAACTAAGGAAAGTTGCAGTTTTACATATTCAGGAACTGGAAGTTAGTCCAGGTCTCCGAGTTCATGGAATATGATAAAAGTCTAATTATTGTTAAGTGTTTGCAAAACAATAATTAGCAGTTACAAGTAAACAGACTTGTGTTTTTGGTCATCACTTTGATTAAAATGGTAAACTTTAATCAAAGGGTTTAAACTAAAGATGGGTGATACTTTATTTTAGACCAGTATCTAACAAACGTTAAATAGACATTATGAAAGTTATTAAAGAAAAGTCATTCAATCTTGTTATTATTACAGCGTGTAATATGGACTATACAAGATTGATTTCTTTATCACTTTCACATTTTTGCATGTTTTTAATCAATCCAGGAATGAAACTAGTTTCCAGTTTTCATTCAAAATCTGTCCGTGACAACTTATCAATGTGGGAGCATGATAAGGTGTTAAAGTCATTGTGAACTTTTAGGTAGTTATGATCAGTTGCTGAATAACAGCTACAAGTGTTGTAGACTAAAAGTTGCACAGATATTTGATAGAGTAGCAAATATCGGACGTGATCCGCGGTTGAGATTACTTCTTGGAAAAAGGTCATAAGTGAATCTCACAGTGGTTGTCCCCATCACCTGAGGTATCTGATTTGATATCATGAGGACTACTGAATTCTTAGTGCACTCAACCGCTACGCCGTAACAGGGTGGCTATAAAGGGTGTAACTAGATTCAGCGGAAGCCGTGGTGTCAAAGGCAGATATGCAAGATGGGATTTGCACCTCTTCTCAGAAGAGAGATATTTCTGGGCCCATCTTGACTGACTAAGTATACTGATGAAGTGCATGGCCATGCCCAAACGGACTGATTAGTTCTTTGTCGTTTACCTATCAGTGAAAGTCAGATAATCAAGAGAACAGAATCTTGAGTATTTAGAGTTGACACTTTCCAAGCTCATACTCACAGATGAAATATCGCGATGCAAAGGGAAAAGCCAAGATATACCCAATCAATGAACAGTAGTTTCATAGATACCAATTCCTCACGGAATGTTTATATCACCATATCTGGGTATAAGAGTTCTTGTAACCTGGTCAGCCTAAGTGCCTGTCTAGGGGCCTCCTTAGGTCCGTATAATCAAAGGTGGTATTGCCAACTTGCACAAGTGGGAGTCTGTTAGGAATTATGTGCAGAGTTGACAAACCAAGTGATTATACAATCCAATGTTACAAGACACTTGAGGGTCACACCTGTGAGAACCTATAAGTCGAACAAGTTAGATGAAACCCCGAAATGGAGAATTAGTATTTATAATAGTGTATTATAAATGTATTGGGTAATTACAGTCAGAATTACCAAAGTTGGAGGGTTATTAATTAATTAGGATGTTATATATTTATTAGATAAATAAATATATAATAGTTAATTAATAAGATTTTATATATTAGATAAATATATAAATCATAATTATCATAGGCAAATTCTTTTCCAGTTAATAAGGAAAAGATTTGAGATAATTATAATATGGAAACTGGATTACTTTCAAACTGTATTTTCTTCCCATATAAATAAAGCCTATGGGTTAAGGAAAAACATTAAGCCTTTTCAGTTGAAAAATCAGTTTTCTGTCTCCCCTCTTCTCTCCCAAAACCGGCGCACACAACCACCCCCCCCCGGGTCGTTTTGTTGTTCAGGTTTCACGGTTCTGCTAGAGGAACGTTCGTTGGTTGATTACGGGTGGACTAATTCTCAAGCATCCAGGTAAATTAATCTAACCTAATCCTTTAGGTTTAGAGCTACAAACGATTAAGATCATTAGGCTTTAATGGGTTTTTTAGCTTTTATCGCTTCCGCATGTTGAGATCAGAAACAGCGTGTTTTCTGATCACGTGGGTTTTAACAGTTTGTTTTAAACCTACGAGATATATCAAACCAGCGAGGTTTTGATAGATCTGAGATAATCCTCGGATCAGTTTGATCCTAGGATACCCACAAAAAACCCAATAGATATAACCTAAGAACCTCGAGCAATATTATGTTAATCTGCAAACCAAGAAATTAAAATATAACAAACGAAAAATAATCTCACAAATTTATTCAGAAAGTTCTAGAATGGAAAAACTTACAATTTTTAGTTGACTTAACCCATCAATATCTGGTTTTCTCTCCCTAAAGACCTTTAAAACTTCATCTCTAGCTTGTTCTTGCCAGTTTTGGTGTTGGCTCAATAAAATCATAGTCCAAACAAGCAAATTTGCAGTGGTCTCTTGGCCTGCAAAGTAGAAAAGCTTACACTCTTCAATGACATCGTCAATACTAAGTCCGAATTTCGTGTTCCCATGTTGCTCAATTTCTTTATAATTGGAGTCTAGTAGTATGCCAAGGAGGTCGTCGTTGCTACATTTCCCTGCTTTCATTTCCGTCACTCGTTTATCAATAATACACCTTACCAAACCCTTCACTTCTTTGGCGATTGCTTTTATCCTCTTGTTGCTTTTTGTTGGCAGAAATCTACGAATCAAGGATGAAGAATCGTTGACTTCAAGTAAAAAATTTGTTTCTAACATTAAGAAGGGTTATGTAGACAAAATCGATGTTGGAAAGATTTATATACTTACCGTGATCCTGGAATGTAGATAGATCGGGAAGCCGTCATAATTAGCTCGGCCTGTTCTCGTTGAAGTTCAAATATCTTTCTTCCTTCCACAAAACTACTACTAAACGCTGTACGCGAAATTACGTCACTAGCCAATGTTTGGAGATGAGGCCACACATCCATTTCACACGAGCTTTCATTCTTTAATGTTTCCTCCCATTTCTTGATCATCTCATCAGAACTCACATAAAAGGCCGATACCATATGCTATAAAGAAATATTGATGGTCATATTTACAACGCTAAAACGTTAGTAATAGTCTTAAGTATAAGAAAGTACGAGTTTTTTGGTACTATAAATCCCATATAATTTGTTGATCATAAAAGAAGCAAAACCTTAAGCTTTTCGACATGAAAAGCAGGATTGATGATTTTTCTGTGTTTCACCCATTGGTCACCCTCAACATCTACCAAACCTTTTGCTAGCAACATTGTCAATGGATTTCCTCCTCTTGGTTTTTGAAAGTCTACATAGTTTCCTAACATCTCTCGGATCATTGTTGGATCTGTTACGTGCAATATAGGTATCGGTCCCATCCATGTAAAGCAATTCTTACCTATCAATCATCCAAGAATTGTTTTACTAAAAGAGAAATCCTAAATAAAGACTTTGTAAAAATTCAAGATATTTTTAATTGTAATATCCTACAAACATACATAAAAAGTCAATTTTTCGCCATCCGTCTATTAACTAGTTGTTAACAAAAGTATGATTTGAACACAAGGTTTTAAGGTTAATCTGAACTAATCAGATTACAAACACATATTGCTTTCTACAACTAAAACATTAAAACAAGATTAGACATACATACCATGAATGCTAATGGATTTGTGAGCAAACGACAAAACCCGTGGCATGATGTCATCGCTTAAGTTTATAGGTTTTTGATATGCTTCTTTCATCATCTTCACGATCTCTTTTATATCTCCATATAACAACTTGTATGAGTTTCCTTTGAGGCCTTGGTCTCGTAGACACCTCTCTTTCTTCTTTGGGTTCAACCAAACCCAATTGAAGAACCTCCATGCATATACGACCGCTACTACCACCATCGTCGCCACCGCTACACTGACACACAACAATTGAATCATGTTTAAACTTTGTTGTCTTGAAAAGAGGTTTTTTTAATGTCCTATGAATGAGGGAATGATGGTATTTATTGTTGGAATATTTCACCTTAAGTCCCTAAAGTTTAAGAGGCCATACACACTAGATGTGTTATTCAATTGTTTCTCAATCAATGAAGCTATGTGCGATAATGAATCTTAATAGTTTATTCTAAGCATTGGGATATCATAATCGAGCAGATAAAAGTAGTTAGTCGTCCCTTTCTTGGCTCATCGTTCTCAATTACTAGGTAATGTCCAAAGAAATCTGAACTTAGTCTATATAAATTATCATAATTAAATCATAATCTTATTTATGTGATTAATAAATCTTATTATCATAGTATGCAATGAAAAAAAAGGAAATAAAATGGGGTTTTCTATATTGTTAGGTAACACTAGAAGTATAATAACCATTATATATATGATTAATAATATATATGTTAATTTGGTTCTCTATCATGTTGGACTATTGGGTATTTTATATCTGAAAAGTAACTCAATATTTTTATCAAAATCTTTTGTGTTGTGTTATACGAAATTAACAAAGGAAAGTGACATGAATAGGTGAACGCTCATCAATATATACAACACTTTATTATATTTGTAATTATGGATCACTTTGGATGCCAAGAAATTTACGAGGTTTCTGAATCTCATAAAAATAACAATTCGGCAAAAATAAACTTTACGGTCATGTAATCCAAAGGATGAAAATTTGAATAAGTTTGAGGACTTCATGGTGTGTAATCCAATGACTTGCAAACTGTACCCATAGCATATTAGATGCAAGAAGATCAACACTTGATGACAAATCTCTTTTTTGATAATATTTTTATAAGTGATCATAGTTTTAATTAAAGACGTAAGTAGTTGTTTGGTTTTTACGATTTGAAATGTATGAAATTAAGTTCAATTTTTATTGTATGTTTGGTTGAATGAGTGATTGGATTTGAACCAAACACATTAAATATTCCTGTTTTAATTAAAGACCTAAGTTGTTCTTTGGTTTCTAGAATTTGAAAGGTATGAAATTGAGTTCAATTCTTATTGTATGTCTGCTTTGAATGAGTGATTGGATTTGAACCAAACACAACAAATATTCCAAATCTTCTCAAATACAAATCTCTACACGACATTTAGGTCTAAAAAATATTACATCAAACCAAACACCTCCGAGAGCATTTTTGCATAGGGACTTTCTCAATTGGTTTTTAGTTTAAAAAGTTTTTTATGATCAAATAATAAATCGTCTTATCTAAAGTTTACAATAGGTTTGTATAACAATTTTTAGACGTCTTAAACATTTTTTTAGAATGCTTTTAAAATAAAATATCATATCAACTATTTTATAAGACGATTTTAAGAATTGTCCCATAAACCAATCTTAAAACTCCCAAAAACCTAGTGAAAACTTCTTGAAAGTCCAAAAGCATTCTATAAACCTATTACAACACTGAACACTTAGATATGACATTTTTTTGTTTAGTCCAATAAACTTAAGGGGGTGTTTGGGATTGCTTATTTAAAACAACTTATGTTTTTTATTTGTAAAGTGTTTATCAACTTATATGGTGTTAAAACATAGTTCTATAAAAAGTGTTTGGATTAGCTTGTGATGGTACAAAAACCGTAATAAGCTGATTACTTGTTTTTAAAGGGTGTTTGGGATTGCTTATTATTGTAGAATAAAAAAAACTGATAAATTTTTAAATAAGTTAATGAGTTATAATAAATTAACTTATCAAAAACTCTTTATCAATGATGACAAAAGGCTATAAACATATTTTTTTCTCCCATCCAAACACTAAAAATTGTCACCTTTTATCATTGTATGTACGCAACTTAAAAACTTAACATTATATGTACTAACCCTGCAAAAATTGTCATTCTATGTACTAAACTATTATTCTATGTATCCATTTAATGTACTTAAAAACTTACTATTTAATATGTTGAACCTACAAAAATGACAATTTTTCAATTTGAATACATATAATGGTAAGTTTTTTAGTTGAATATATACAATAATAAAAAATGACAAGTATAATACATTTTGGTATACTTTATGCGCTTTTAGAATTGGCATGCCATATAATATTCAACAATTACGGAATCGGCAATTTATTCTTAGCATAAGATAAAAACTAAACTACTTTGAAGTTGTCAATGGAAAATAATATTAAAATAAAGTTGTCGGTTAAGTTCTTATAGAGACATTACCATACGATTAAACATAAAGATCAAACGATGGTATAATACAAGAATAAATATACAAAATAACAACAAAATTTAGTTCACATCATATCTAAAATTGAACTTTTACTATGTTCTAGAGTAATTTACATTTATTCTTCACTTAAAAGTACAACATTCATTTTTTTAAATAACTGTGAAGTTAATGATTAGTAAAAATCTAGTAACCTTGAGAAAACTTTATTGGTTACCACCGAATAATAAACTCCAATTCATACTTAGGATAGCGAAAAGGTTCATACGAGAACGCTCTAGGAAAGAATTCGCTCGATATGGCTATGAAGAAATCGTAATAGCTCACTAGTTGTAATACCTTAAAAAATTGGGTAAACTTTAAATTTGAAAAGATGTGAAAATAACCTTGGCATAAAAGTAAATCACCTAAACGAGGGGAAAGTGTAAAGCATTTACAACATTAAAATGGAGAACATAACAACCTATTAATCTAAACTACGCTAGTATAGATTAAGTACGGGTGTCAATGTAAATCTTCCAAAAAGAATTATGTATGTGAATGTACGCCTCTATCATCAAAAGTCCACACTTCCCAAAAACAACCTCTAACGGCTCCAACCACTCCACTCAAGACCTTGGAGCCTCATGACTAGTTGATCCTGATATACATGTCGGTTTAAGAAAAAAAGTATTAAGCTTAATTTCTTAAAGCCTAGTGAGAACAAATAGTTAAGTGACTAAGCTTTTAAAATAGTAAATATAGGTAGGGTTGCTTTAATCGCAAAATGAATTAAAAATACAAATCCACTCTTGGAAGAGTGAGGTAACCATAACCTAACGGGGGAGACCCCTATACCATACGTCGTAGCTAAACACAAAAGTATGCCACAAACTAATGTTGTAAGCAAGTACATGAATGAGATACTATTGACATCAACCTTACCTAGGTCTTTAGCCAATATGGACATCAACTCTACCTAAGTCTTTTGCCTAAGAATTCCAAGTTCAACCTCATCCGGATGTTTACTTGAGAACTCTCCATTCAAAACAAACTTCATCCTATGGAGGTTACACCACAAGACGAAGCTTGTTCCCGAATTACAAGTAGGGAGTAATGTCACAACCACACTTATAACCAAAATCGTCTAAATGTTTATATGGATCCATTACATAATAGACATTTCACTCATATATAAATTTAGACATGAAGAAAACATAACCAACAGCCACATTAATTATAAACCATAATTTCAAGAGATAATCCTTATTCAATATGAAACGCCAAAATGGTTCATCACACTAATAACTTCCAAATTTTACAAAAGTTGTTGGTTACTCATATTTTGATGTCACAAAGCATTCCAAACTACTAACATTGTGAAAATATCCAACCTCCTTAAATGCCCAAAACTTGACCTAGATGGTCCATAATTCATCTAACTCCTGAACATTTGAAAATAACACATAGGGAAAGTAAATTTCACCATTTGATCAGTCCCGGCCCTAGGGCCGTGCAGCCCATGCGACCGCACAGGACATCAAAGCCTAAGGGGCATCAAGTTTTTATATAATGTTATTAGTATAGGTAATTAGTTTTAATAATTTATGAGTTGAGCTCTATATAATTCCCAAGTATGGTATTATATTACACGAATTTGATTTAGTGGAATTCTTCATTATTCCATTTATGTTACTTGCTTTTGCATCAATTAAAGGATTTAAGAAATTAACAGATTGCATATTTGCATCATAACATCAATTAAATTGTTATACAATCTATGCTTAGGAATTTAGGATTTAATCATTTGTTGTTTTTTGCATCATTACACCCACTCTTTTTTTAATCAATTTCAATGGCCTTACTGTTTTTATCAGTCTTGACATTTATAGACTTGTTGAGCTATAGTTTTTTTATTGATAACTTTAATAGTAATTATTTACCATTTTAGTTAAAACTATCTATAGTTTTTCTTGTCTTTTATCCTTCTATGCATGGAGACCTCGTTTTAGGTGACTTATATTTATATTTTGTAATTTGGGATTTTGGTTCTTATGCCCCCTTTGTACTCTTTGTTTAGTTAATAAAAATCAACGTAGGAATGAGTCACGTAGCTTGGCTAGGTTCCAAACCCTTTAAAAATCGTAGTGTTCACCGTTTCATTTGCTTAAAAGATAGACATAGAGGCATAAATTTGCATTTTCGCACAGGGCATCCGAAACTCTAGGAACGGCCCTGCATTTGATCATGTATATAATTTTAGAAACGAAAAAGATGAAGTCACAAGCTTGGTTTGGGTTGAAAAAGCTAAAAGCAAAGATTTTCTTCAAGCGATGAAAAGGAACTTTAGGTCTTTAGTAGCTTAATTAGGTTGGATCATGAAACCAGATGGAGGATCTACACTCAGAATTAAAAGAAAGGATTAGTTTTGAGAGTGAGGAAAAAGTAGGTGAGAGTTATGGCAAAAAGGAGCTGAAATCGGACTTTATCACCCTCGGTACACCGTCGGCAATTGTGGCGCCGATTGTGATCGTGTCACTCTCGCGGGTAAGTCGTGCACTATCGCCCAAGGTGTGCTGCAAGTTCCGATGTCCCGTTGTCCCGATTTGACGATTATATGATTATTATATAGAATATTTGTAATATAAATATATTAAACTGCAAACAACTTAACAACCGTACAAGTCTACGAATATTTGTAATAGTCGTAACAAACAAGTAGTGTGGTTTTGCCTTGTTAAGAAAAATCTTACCAATTTTCTACAGTTTACACAAAATTAAATAAGCACCAAACTGAGGTTGAAGAGTGACGATGGTATGTGGAGCATGCGAATACGATGGGGAGAGTTTAAATGAGAAGTGTAGTAGAATCATAGCCAGTGCCATTTTTGCTTCCATCATCGCAAAATTTTGTCCAATACATATGCGTGGACCCCCTCCAAACGGGGTGTATGAGATTTGTCCTATGGTTGCCTTCGACACACCTTGTGAGAATCTTTCTGGGTTGAACTCCTTCACATTGTCACCCCATATTTCACTGTCATAATGTGAAAGCATTGTATGCAGCTGGATGATTGTTTTGGCCGGTAAAGTTAAATTTCCTAATTTTGTTTCTTTGTGAATCATTCGTGACATTGAGACTACCGGAGGATATAACCTAAGAACCTCGAGTAATATTGTGTTAATCTGCAAACCAAGAAATTAAAATATAAATAGACAAAAAAATAGTTTGCAAATTTATTCGAAAAGTTCTAAAATGAAAAAACTTACAATTTTCAGTTGACTTAACCCGTCAATATCTGGTTTTCTCTCCCCAAATACCTTAAAAACTTCATCTCTAGCTTGTTCTTGCCAGTTTTGGTGTTGGCTTAATAAAATCATAGTCCAAACAAGCAAATTTGCAGTAGTCTCTTGGCCTGCAAAATAGAAAAGCTTACACTCTTCAATGACATCGTCAATACTAAGTCCAAATTTTTGGTTTCCATGTTGCTCAATTTCTTTAAAATTGGAGTCTAGTAGTATGCCAAGGAGGTCGTCGTTGCTACTTTTCCCCGCTTTCATTTCTTTCACTCTTTTATCAATAATACACCTTATCAAACCCTTCACTTCTTTGGCGATTGCTTTCATCCTCTTATTGCTCTTTGTTGGCAGAAATCTACAAATAAAAGGAAAAAGAGCAGTTGACTTCAAGTAGAAGTTCGGTTTCAAACATCAAAAAGGGTTATGTAGACATAATCGATGTTGGAAAGATGTACTTACCGTGATCCTGGAATGTAGATAGATCGGGCAGCCGTCATAATTAGCTCAGCTTGTTCTCGTTGAAGTTCAAATATCTTTCTTCCTTCCACAAAACTACTACTAAAAGCTGTACGTGAAATTACATCACTGGCCAATGTTTGAAGATGTGGCCACACATCCACTTCACACGAGGTTTCACTCTTTAATTTTTCTTCCCAATTCTTGATCATCTCGTCAGAACTCACATAAAAAGCCGATACCATATGCTATAAAGAAATACCGATGGTCATATATACAATGCTAAAACATTAGTAATAGTCATAAATTATAGGAAAGTACGAGTTTTTGGTTCCATATGACAGATATTTGCCAAATCCCCTATAATTTATTGACTATAAAAGAAACAAAACCTTAAGCTTCTCGACATGAAAAGCAGGATTGATGATTTTTCTGTGTTTCACCCATTGATCACCCTCGACATCTACCAACCCTCTTGCTAGCAACCTCGTTAATGGATTTCCTCCTCTTGGCTTTTGAAAGTCTTCATAGTTTCCTAACATCTCTCGTATCATTGTTGGATCTGTTACGTGCAATTTAGGTATCGGTCCCGTCCACGTAAAGCAATTCTTACCTATCAATCATCCATGATTTTTTTACTAAAAAGTGAAATCTTAAATAAGAACTTTGTAAAATACAAGATATTTTTACTTGTGATATCCTAACATTATACATAAAAAGTCAACCTTTCGCCGTCCGTCTATTTAACCGGTTGTTGATAATTTATCGAGCAACTAAATATGAAATTTGAACATAAGGTTTTCAGGTTATTTCGATTTAATCAGAATACGAACTCATATCGGTTTCTACAACAAAAACATTAAAACAAGATTAGACATACGTACCATGAATGTTAATGGATTTGTGAGCAAAAGACAAAACTCGTGGCACAATATCTTCAGTCAGGTTTATAGGTTTTTGATATGCCTCTTTCATCATAGTCACGATCTCTTTTACATCTCCGTATAACAACTTGTAGGAGCTTCCTTTGAGGCCTTGGTCTCGTAGACACCTCTCCTTCTTCTTTGGGTTCAACCAAACCCAATTGAAGAACCTCCATGCATATACAACCGTCACCACCACCATAGCTGCCACCGCTACACCGCCACACATCTGAATCATGCTTAGGCTTTGTTATCTTGAAATGGGGTATTTTTGATGTTCTATGAACGATGGAATGATGGTATTTATTGATGGAATAGTCGAGCACATAAAAGTATTTAATCATTCGTTTCTTAGCATATCGTTCATATTTACTACCTAATGTCCAAAGAAATCCGAACATAGACTATGTAGATTTTGTCGTTAATAAGTTATAATCTTATTTATGTGATTAATAAAACTTATTCTAATAGTATGCAATGAAAACAATAGAAAATAAAATGGGGGTTTCTATCTTTTTAGGTAACACTACAAATATAATAACCATTAAATGATTAATAATGTATTTGCTAATTTGGTATCATGTTAGACTATAGAATATTTTATATTTGAAAAGTAATTTAATATTTGTAATAAAATCTTTTGTATCTTATGGTTGTGTTATACAAAATTGACAAAGAAAATCGACATGAATCGATGAACATATCCATCAAGATATATGACAATTTATTATATTTGTAGTTATCGATCATTTTGGATGCGAAGAAAATTATGAGGTATGTGAACCCCAAAAATATGACAAATCGACATAAACAAATTTTATGGTCGTATAATCCGAAGGATGAAAACTTGAGTAACAGATTAGAGGGACTTCACGATATGTAATCCAATGACGTACAAACAGTACGAGTATCATGCTAAATGCAAGAAGTTCAACACTTGATAACGAACTCTTTTTAGTTCTATTTTTATAATTGATCATAGTTGTGATTAGAGTCCTATTTTCATTTAGTCTTTGAAAAAAATTAAGCGATTAAATCCTATTTTCTTTTTACACAAATAAATAAAAACTTTTTTTAATAATAATCTCTAAACCTTTTTTTGAATAATTAAATATTTGAAGTTACAAAGCGAAGTAATAGATATGTAATTTCTCCCATCAACAACTAAATAAAATAAATCAATTAATTAAAAAAAAATATATCAGTCACATTATTAATTTCAAAGAATATGTTAGAAATACAAATTTGGAGATGATAAGATTAAATAATATGTGAAGAGCAATTTCCCAATGGTTAATCCTTGAGAATTCCTCTAATTTCAAAAGTTGTAAAATCAAGATTATATACCTAGATTCTTGTTTTTACTTATGTGTATAAGATATCAACGGTTAGGAGTGGTTAAACGATAATAACCGTTAATGGATAAAATCAAGGAGTTACGGTTAAATCAAAGTTTCAATTCTAAAGTGTATAAGTTCAGGTCCAAGTCTAAACTGATGTGACTCTAAATAGTCTAAGTATGGCCGCTCTTATCATAATTCTGACTCTATAGTGGTCACATTTGCGAGTATGCACCCCACCTTTTAACTCACTTATGTTTGCCTTATCATTTTACCGAAGTTACCTCAAAATGATTGATGATGTTATAAGCATCAACAACAAACAATAGGTATGATAAAAACATAAAAAATACCAAGGTTGTGTTTGGCAAAAATAAGCTAGTTAATAAGCTAGTTCATTCAAACATGTACCATAAGCTAGCTTATTGAAACACTACTTTGAGTAACGCTTTGGGAGCTTTTTGTAGTTTTTTTCAGTTATACCCTTATTAATTATTAAATTTAAGAATATCATTTTTGGTCATTTTACATACTCATAAACTAGTTTTTGCCAAACATAATTTGTACATAAGTTAGCTTCTCAGCTACCAACTAGCTTATCAGCTAGTTTGCCAAACATAGCTCAAAAGTAGTTATCATGTTTACGATATGTTCCAAAGATATAGCAATCCCACTGACAAAAGAATATGCCATAAAACATGTCATTTGCAATTACAAATGATGTCTAAACTAAATACGGATATGGGTTTTCAAAAGATCATACTCTTAATTTAGATTATTTATAATTAGGCTATGTTTGGCAAATTACTGAAACTAGCTGATAACTGATAAACTAGTTGATAGCTGATAACTAATGAATAAATTATGTTTGACAAAAACTAGTTTATGTGTATGTAAAATGATCAAAAAAGGCATATTGAATAAATAATCTATTACAAATATAATTAAGATAGATCCCTACAATGTAATTACAATAAAATTTTAATAATATAATATGTTAATTAATACAAAGAAAATAATAAAGAAAACCGAGTAATATAATATATTGACTGAAATAAAATATAAAATTGATTATTATTTATATACTATAAATTTAGCATTTGTTAAAACAAATTTTAGAAAAAAATCTATATTAATATATGATTTAAATTACTATTACATATAATAAAAATAAGAATAAGATCGATCAACTTCACATATCTTAAGCAATTAACAATTTTAAATAATATAATTAAGAATTGGATTAAATATTTTTTTATTAAAATATTTAACATCATTTAATTATATATAAAAGTTACTTGGATCATTTTATTAAGAAAGTGGAGTTTTCAAATGATGGATACTTGGATCATTTTACTAAGAAAGTTACAAGTTGTGGATCTTGATTTACTCAAAAAAGAGGTTGAGTAAAAGGAGATGCACTTAGGATTTTCATCTTTAATAAGCTACCTTAGATCTAGGATTTTGAAAGGAAAAAAAAAAACCGAGGGCTCGAGGCTCATGAGTCATGGTGTGTATTTCTAAAATCAAAATCAAAAAAATAAGTTAGCTCAACGGGTAAATAAAGACCAATTTATTTGGGCTTTATAACCTGGTTAGGTTGACTTTTATGAGACCTCTCGGCTTTAGAAACCAAATGGAGACGGGGGTGCTAGAACCTGATTCATCTACCGTGGTGTTTCCGATCAACCCAATCAACCTGATGGCATCGGGTCCCTATAATTGATGGTGTAAACCAACCATTTCAATTTGTTTAAAATGGGCAATTAATTGTAAATACTTGATATTATAAGGGTGTGAAATGAAACATTTCCAAGAATCAATGATATGAAAGAGGAGGAGGCGCCGGAACTATCTAGGGTAAAACTTCTCCACAGTGTCTCTTTCTGTCTTCCCAAAATCCAAGTGTTGAATTGAAGGTGAAAAAAAGGAGAACTCTTTGGCATGCAATCCATCTACTTTTCCTTCTTCTTCTTCTTCTAATTCAACACAAAATCGAGCTTATTAGTTAAGTTAGTTGCTCTATTATGCCCACTATGGCTACCGATAATAACAAATCAGACGTTTCATTGGCTGAAGAAATCAAACTCCAAGCAAATGAAGCTTTCAAGGGTAAATCTTTATTAACTTCTCTTTTTCTGTTAATCCACCCATTTCTTTAGTGTATTTAATGCAATTTGTATGTATGTATGTATGTATGTATACTTAATAGTAATGATTAATTTGGCAGCCAATAAATTCTCTCAAGCAATTGATTTGTATACACAAGCAATTGAGAAAAATGGGGGAAATGCTGTTTATTGGGCGAATCGAGCTTTGGCTCATACTAAGTTGGAGGAGTATGGTAGTGCAATACAGGATGCATCCAAGGCTGTTGAGGTTGACCCCAAGTATTCCAAGGTATTATTGGTTTGATTGATTTTGTGTTTACTTAAAGTTAGAAATTTTTAAGAGTTTTTATGGTTTGTGTTTTTGATCATGTTTTGATGTGTTATCTAGGGTTATTATCGGCGAGGTGCTGCGTATCTTGCAATGGGGAAGTTCAAAGAAGCACTCAAGGATTTTCAACAGGTTTGTTTTGTGTTACTTTTTCGATCGTTTGATTAAGATAGGGAACGGCCGAACAGGTGGTCTTTATATATGTTAGGTTTAGCTATAGTAGATGTAATGTAAATAGCTATATATGGATTTGTTCTGCGATTGTGGGTTTGGTTAGTGCTTATGTGAAAGGAATACATTAGTTTCCAATTGGAGTTGTAAAGTTGTCGATTGCGCTATGTATAGACGCGTTGTTCTATTAATCTGATGTTTGAGTTAGGGAGTTCATAGACCATGGTCCTTCTTGTGATGGTCAGATCGTGTGTTTGTTTACTCACTTTACATATTTAGGGTACTTTAGTATTTCTACCATGATCTTGTACATGAGCTGATTAGGGATTTGCTTAGTGCGTATAAAGAGATGCAATCGTAACGATTGATTATTGGATGATTTAATGATTGATCTTATGTTAAAGTTTTCTTTTTGTTGAGTGAGGGGTTAATTGATAAAACCGTTCGATCAAGTGCCAAATGATTTGAAGTGTACGTGGAATTGGTGCTAAATGAAAAAAATGACTGACAAATTTTATGAATAGATATCTGAACGATAAAAAACTAGTTTCGATGACGATTGGTTTATTTATTTAATTTATCTTCTTGTTGTATAGGGTTTAGAAATGTATTCTTTGCAGTGTTATGTATTCTTAGCAAATAGCGGGATGGGCTTGTGTTATGTATACAACATATGTGTGTATATGTATTACCGTATATATGTTCAGTTTACCTGAATGTTATGAGCTGACTAGGTTACTATGAAAACAAGTCAACAACCACATTTAGAACTAATGGTTCAGAAAAGATTCATGCAGATTATAGTCATTACGGGTCCTTAACATTTGTAGTCTACTTTTTGTCATAGATAAAATATGTTAACTATCACCCTACATGCCATTTAACTGTTATTATGGAGTTTCCTGTTTTGCACCGTCAATGTATAGTAAATAATTGAAAGTACTTTGTGTCTTCTCAATAGTGTAATGGTGGTCTTGCATCACTTTATTTCCTACCACCCTTGTTGCCTATTCACTTTTAGTTTTAATGTAATGGCATTTGCTTCAAGTTAGTTTTTTCTTTGTGAATTCTGATCAGAGTAATGGCTTCAATTTGATATCTTCTTTTTGCCTGCCTCCAAAACCTTCCATCATGCTCATGGCTTTTGAACAAACTACAACTTGCAACAGAGTGCTAGCATCTTAGTTTTGTGTCTATAAAAATGGTTTTTGACCCACAGCTTTGGAGATATCAAGTTGATTCAAATTGGCTCGAACATTTTATCGCCAACCTTGTGTTTGTGAAGCATCAACATATTCAATTCTGTCAATCGATTCTCTATTTGTCTTTCCATGCATCATATCTTTCCAGATGCTAATTCTTCTTTCTGATTCTTGTTCAACATCTTTCATAAACTTGCATGTCTTTTCATAACCTTTGTTGAGATGGGAAACCCTTTCCATGTGGTAGTTTGGCAGTTTTATTCCGTTCAATTTGGACCCCTAACTCGTGTCTCTTACGTAAGTGTACTCTTGACGAATGACAATGCGATAATAACATGTGTGACTTCCTTGGAGGTATCTGGCTGTGCTTTTATTCTCTTTCTTTGGTTTTGAATGCCAAATGACGGAAGTTTATCAATAGAGATAACTCGAGACAAACATAAAATTGTATTTGAAGGTGCTTAATCTGTACAAGTTGGTGAAAGCTTTGGTTACTTACATTTGCTTGAGTAATGGTTTGAAGAAGCTATTCTCTTATATTCTTCCTTTGTTAAGCCATATCCCAGCGGTCCAGAAGCAGTTGGACTTGCTACTAGATACTGGGAAATGATTATAGGGCATGCTGTGGAATGCTGCTACTTTGCTATTTTTTGAACCTTTTTACAACAAAGAAATAGGAGAAAGTTCAAAAATAGAGATGAGTATAGCATGGCCAGAGCTTTTGGGATTGTTGTATTTCTTTTTCCTTTTTTCTTTTAAACGGAAAAAGTTCATATATTGCAGGAATATAGAAGATCTATACCAAAATATATTGTGAACAATAACATAAATATTTTCTATATGCATGATCACATACATGATACGTCCAATTTTTGAGTTTTTAACAGAATGTTGCTTATCCTAAGAAGACAAACAAGCTGCATGAGGTGTCAAGAAAAAAAGACAGGATTCTGCTTCTCAAATTGGCAGAAGCTAAAGAAATAGATGAACCTCAACTATAACCCATAGAAAGTCCATATTGAGAAACACAAGCAAATACCCCGACTTAGAAAATGAAAGCACCCACAAATGAATGTACTCACTACACAAGATATGCGTTTTCTATCCTTTTTCAAGTTTTGATGGAGATCACCCTAATTGATTCCAGAAATCAAATTAAGCTTCTTACATTGGTTTAATAAGACCCCCTTTTCAACTTTGCTCCCGTTATCTAGAAAACCTAGCAATTCTGAATTACCAAAATGCTGCTGCATCTTTACTTGCTTGCCACTGATTAATATTTTCTGGAACCACTTTTGACCACACTGCTGCATCACCAAGGCTGACCATTGTTGCTAGAGGATTTTATATCGATTTCAGTTCTGAGACCTCAAGTCCTCGCCAACCTTCTGTTCCCAAGCAAACAAAGGGAAAAAAGTAGATAAAAACTTGTTCTTCTGCTGAACTTGAGCAGGTTTTCTAACCATTTTTGCCGCTAATTTAATATCAGCTTGATCCTTCTGTTTCTTTTCAAGTTGTATGTGGACTGTGGTGAATCTTGCATTTCTTTTACCAACTCAGCCGAAAACTTAATCTTTCTGTTTCTCTAGATCTTCTTACAACATATTCTTCCAAATTGCTGACATTTTTTCCCTTTTTATTGTTCTTAGATCTTCTTGTGCGCCCAAATCTTTGGTTTGCTTTGCTTACTTCTCTAGATCTGCCTTTCACATATCCTTGATAATCATGGGTTCTGTTTCTTTGTCACTAACTTTCTCTCAAACTCTTCATTCTTTCCCCATGTGCATGTGTACTTGTTATGAGATTAAAGATGTTTGGTGGATGTTTACTAGCAAAATGTATTCAGCCACCTGGAAGCCATTGTGACTATCCTCAGAACCCACCATTGTCTCTTTCTGATTATTGGTATTGTATTCTGCAAAAAAAAATAGTCATAGCCTGGCATATGAGTGACCCAATGCCATGTGTAGTTTAGGACAAAAGAAGTGCTTCTGTTAGCCTGCAAAATAAATTAGATCGATTTCTTTTTACATTAAATTTTAATGGTGTTATTGTGTTAACTGTTTTAACTGTATGCAAGGTATCTTGTATCCATTTATTTCGTGCACAAAATATTGTCAATTGACCAGCAACTTACAATGCTTTTTCTGTACACCTATGTATGAAACTAGGTTAAGAGAATATGCCCAAATGATCCAGATGCTTCCAAGAAATTGAAGGAATGCGAAAAAGCTGTTATGAAGCTCAAGTTTGAAGAAGCAATTTCGGTGCCTAATGCTGAGCGACACTCAGTAGCTGACTCTATCGACTTTCGAACCATAGGTATAATTCTTTTTATGATTATTATTCATTGGTTATTTTTAGTGGCTTATGGTTTTCTTTTTTCTTTTCTATCCTCAGCAGGAGCTTCCTTTTTAAAAATTATGTTATTTTTCTAATAGTTGGGGTTAATAAGGGGATACGATGTGTGGTAGAATGTCATAAGTCATCTCCAATGAGATTTTGGGTTAGCTCTAGTTTGGAAACTTCATATCTTTGATGAATAGTATTTTTAGCTACCCTGGCTCTCTGCAAATTAAGGAACTGTTTTTGTGTTCTATCTTATGTTGGAAGTGTGCATCTACGATTGAAATCATATATTTTGTTATTAGTATGGCACCATTCTGGTTTGGTCCACTCTCATTCTCTTCCATTGTGTCACCGAGTATTTCCGAATTTCTTTTGGTTATCGATGTAGGAGTTACATCCAGGTAACATGTTTGTTGTTGCTGCCTGATCGGGTTCTAGATTGTTGTTCCCTTGTGTTCTCTGCGGAGGTGACGGTTGCAGAAACCATTCTTGTCTGAATCTCAATAGTGGTCCATTTCGAGATCTTCACTAACTTGATGTCCGTTGTAGCTCAAGCGAAGGCTATTCAATTCATCATGCTTGATGTCATGAGCTCATTTTCTATTATGTCAACTTTCTCCTTTTTCCTTTGCTGTCTTCTATCCGGAAGGTGACTTTGGTGCATCAAGGCTGCGACAAGGGAAGTCTATGCATGCAGAGTTTGGGACACTTGTGGCTTATATGTGCTCTTTAGGTCCCTCTATTTGAAGGCTATAACTTGAATTAGCTAATACCTAATTATTAGTTCATTTCACTTTTTTGCCTTCTGCCCATTTGGGGATCAAGTGTGGGACACTTGTGACTGCCATCTTCCACTAAAAACTTAGTTGTTTTGACATCTAGAATCTCCATCAGTTTGGTGACTTTGTCTTGTCAGAGTTGGACTTTGATGGAATGGTTTCTTTCTGTTCCAAGAAGTCAAGAACTGGTCCACTTGGATTTCTGTCATAAGGAAAAGCAGAAGTTCAATAAGCAGTACTGGCTTGAGAATCAGCCATCTGGCTTTTTTGCTGCTTAATGCTGGTACATATTCTAGTTTGTTAAGGTACAGGCCAAGGTTGAAGCTTTTCTATGTGATATTGTATTCTTATCGTTCTTCAACTATCAGCTCTTAGCTACCTTCCTTTGGTGGGCGTGGCTCTTAGAAGAATCTGTTCATCTAAGATGTTGTTAAATTGGGGAACTGGTCTGAAGTGCAATGATTGTTGACCTTGTCGTTGAATTATGTTTGGTTTCTAACATCTTATGCAATTCATATTAGTTCCCTTCTCTAAAACATTAAAGCTTATGCATTTTAATAGTGCTCTCCCTATTTTATCATTTTAGGGACGGGCACAAGCTCATCATATCATTCCCCTCAGGTTACTGCTGCAGCAGTGGCAGTAGCACTAGTGGCTATATTGATGCTGGTGGTGGGACCTATAGTAGCCACAATGGTGGCATCTGCAGCACTGGCAACATTTTTGGTGGTCAAGAAGACTGGTTGGTGGGATGGCTGGACTGGTGGTTTCTTAAGCAAAAGTCAAATACTGAACATAGGTTGGAACTTAGTAAGGATAGTTAAGAAGTACACATTTAATTAATTTATTAAATAGAAGTTCATAGACCGTAAAGTATCTCTCAAGAATGAGTTCTCAGCATCTCAAAAAACACTGCAACCTTTTTGTTTACTGATTGTTATAAATCAAGAACAAGGGATCAAGGATCAAATGAAATAAGTAAATAGTTTGAGGTATGAACTGTGATATAGTTTTACTCTTTTGACTGTTGAGAAATAGAGCTGCATTCTTTTCAGAAATGAGGTAGTACAACTTTCTTGTGTTCATTTAGGTGCTTCACGTTCAGATTCACTCAGATGATTTGACATGTAGTAAATGGAGGGAACCTTATTATCAATAATCTCACTGGATAACACCAACTATTTTTACCCCTTCATATTCCGACTTTGAGAATTTTGCATAGAGTGGGAAATATCTAATGGGCAACATGAATTAGGCTTCTACTTGATTTTTAGGAGCTGGTGCTGCATGTGTGACTGTTATAAAAGGGTCTATCTAATGTTTGTTATTTTACCGAGTTTCATTGCCAGACGAGGGATGAAAGGATTTGTGAGATAAAGATTATTCATCTTGCTTTCATGTGACTTGCAAACTGGATGCATTTTTTCTGATGTTCTGAACATAACATTTAGATCCTTTTATGGTTTTGACAATTCCTTTTCATGCTCTTATTTCATTGTTTTCTGACTTCCTCAGATTTTGTTAGCCTTATATTTTGGCCACTTGGTAAATATACAAGAGGAATTTATGACCCAGGGATCATGTGTTCATAGAGATGTTCAACTTTGCTAGTTTTTTTCTTTTAAAACGCAAATCTTAGCATAAACACAAGAGTATGACTAGTATTCTCTTGTAGCTTTTGCCTCCCCATTGTGAAAATAAGCTGTTGTATTATGGTTGAATCTTATCATGCCAAGTAATCTTTCTGTAGTTCCTATACTTGCATCTTTTCCAAAAGCCAAACAGTTCAATTAAATGAGGTTTCCAAGCTTTTCTTATGATGAAACTTTCTAAATTATCTTCTTTTGTGAACTCTAGATGTAGAGCCACAATATGCTGGTGCAAGAATAGAGGGGGATGTGATAACTTTAGACTTTGTAAAGCAAATGATGGATGACTTCAAGAATCAGAAATGCTTACATAAACGGTATTTGCAGGATGTTCTGTTGTTTATGCTGTAGTTTTCTATCATTTTGCTATTACTTCCTTACTAAGATTGTTGTTTGTGTTGTAGGTATGCCTTCCAGATTGTTCTACAGACCAGGGAAATCCTACTTGCTTTGCCATCTTTGGTTGACATAAATGTGACAGATGGAAAGCACTTCACTGTTTGTGGCGATGTGCATGGTCAGGTAATTCATTTAGGAAATGCTGTCACCTATAAGAGTTTTGAATGTTTGATATGTTGCTTGTTTTATTACATCTGTTGTTGCTTGCTAAGGTGTTCTTATTTTTACATTGTTTCTTGACCAACGTATGAGGCTAGTATTATCTTATTCAATTAGTTGCTTAGTTTTTATTCTGTAATACTGATCGACATTTTATGGATGCAGTTCTTTGATCTTTTAAATATCTTTGAGCTCAATGGCCTCCCCTCTGAAGAAAATCCCTATTTGTTTAACGGCGACTTTGTTGATCGTGGATCCTTCTCTTTGGAGGTTATTCTCACATTGTTTGCATTCAAGTGTATGTCTCCATCAGGTAAGGCTACTTCCGGTGTGCCCTTTGATTGTTTTAACATATTTGGACTTATGCATTTATATCGGAGTTCAAATTTATATTACAATGTTTCTGTGTGATCATCTTCATTTCAATATTTAAGTGATCATCTTTATTTCTTGACTTATTCAGCTATACATCTTTCTCGCGGAAATCATGAGAGCAAAAGCATGAACAAGATTTATGGCTTTGAGGGGGAGGTCAGATCTAAGTTGAACGATAAATTTGTGGAGCTCTTTGCGGAAGTTTTCTGCTATTTACCTCTAGCTCATGTTATAAATGATAAGATATTTGTGGTTCATGGGGGACTTTTTAGCACCGATGGAGTGAAGCTATCCGACATCAGAAAAATAGATCGTTTCTGCGAGCCCCCAGAGGAAGGTATGTTTTGTATGAATTTCCTGGATTACCGTTTTCAAATCTAGATTTTCAGGTTATGCTCGGTAAGTTTGCCAAATGCTATGTTATATTTGAATAATTAACGGTTAATCCGGCAATCTATTCACTTCTTTCTGTTGATGAAAGCTCTTGCTGATTTAGCTTTCAACAAAATACCCTCATCGTGTACACATCACCTTTACCATCTATGGTGATGATGCTTTTTTATTTCGTGCGTATGGAATGGCTAGAGGGGAATGCAAGTTTCTGTAACGAGTTCTTGGAGGTTGTGTCATGTTTTTCATATGTTCTGTTTCAGGGTTGATGTGTGAGCTATTATGGAGCGATCCGCAACCTAATCCTGGTAGAGGACCAAGCAAGCGTGGTGTAGGTCTCTCTTTCGGTGGAGATGTAACAAAAAGATTTTTGAAGGATAATAATCTCGGTAATATTATACTTCCGTCCATCCCAAAAAGTTGCAGCATCTGAATTCACACCTAGTTAATAGAAGTGTTTACATTTTAAAATATTCTTCAATGAGTACAATAGAAAACTTTAGAGACCAAAATCACTGTTACCACTTTTGTAGTAAATTAAGAGGCGGATGGAAGGTTTAGAAGATGGGGGCATGGGCCCCCATTAAACTTTGAAAACACCAAACTTTTTAGGTAAAAAGTAATTGTAATTTTAATTTTTTATATTAGTTCCCGCCAGTAAATTATTGTCCAGGCCCCCACCAATCAGAAAACGAAGAAAGTATCTCGAAATCAAACAAAAAACGAAATTGAAACTCTCAAAATCAACAAAAGAAACCGAAAAAATCTTTCGAAATCGATAAAAAAAAAACAAAAAAGCTCTTGAAATCAACCAAAAAAACCTTTAAATTCTCTCAAAACAGTGAAATTAAGCTAAAAACACATTGGACGACCTTGCGAACCTTTAATTTACTTTAAAAGTGCCCCCACCCCGAAAAATTTCTGGATCCGCCAAATAGGTACTTTTAGCTTGAAAATTTCCTGGAAAAAGGAGTAAGCTTTTAGATAATATGATTTCAGTTTCAGGCCAGGCATTCTTAAAGATTTTTGTGATTCATTTTTCAGATTTAGTTGTGCGATCTCATGAGGTCAAAGACGAAGGCTATGAAATCGAGCACGATGGGAAACTCATCACTGTGTTTTCCGCTCCAAACTACTGCGACCAGGTAATCATCTTTAGGTTTTTTCTGCTCCGAATTAATAAGAATTGTTTGACTACTAGCTATAAGCCTCCCCATAAGCATTTTATCGGGAATCTTTTGGACCGAAATTGCCTTCAATAATACCCAATGGTGGGAGGTTGGATTCTGGTGAGAAGTTAACGTGAGAAGTGGTTATCCAACATCGTTTGATGCACAATAGGATGAAATGCATTGAGATAAGATGTACCGATATAAAATCCACCGGAACAATCCCCATATCAAGCACGATTCATGGGTGGACTTGAGATTAAAAATGATTTAAGGGATCAAATCCACTTCTCACGTTAACTCAACTTCACACACAATCCTCCGCCATCGTGGAAATAGCCGAATAGGCAAATAAGTAATATAGTTAAAATTTCGTCAAAAATAGATGGTAATGGAAACAACGGCTCTACTTCTTTGGATTGAGTTCGAGTCTTTGTACATCTTACTCCCGAGACCCTACTTCCGAGTGGGACATTCTGGGTGGTGTGTTTGGTGTTGTTTCAGATGGGAAGTAGAGTTGTCGTATTTTTCTAAATATTTTCTTTAAAATTTTGCGGGTATTGTTTCAGATGGGAAACAAGGGCGCTTTCATTCGTTTTGAAGCCCCCACCATGGAGCCCAAGATCGTCACATTTTCGGCAGTGGTTAGTCTTTTCTACCTTGTCAATCGCATTATTTATCTTTGACTATAGTTGGATATATATATAGTTTTTGCTTTAATATTGTATTTTTTTGCAACTTGTTCAGCCACACCCCGATGTGAAGCCAATGGCATATGCCAGCAATTTCCTCCGCATGTTCAATTAGCGTTTACCTATGAAGCGTTTCGGGGACTATGTTTACGTTGGCTGAAGATGGGGAAGTCCGCTAATCTATAACTGCACATATCGCATGAAAACTTGTTCAAGTTTGTCTTTTATCCATAGTTTGATGTAACGTAAGTCAGGGTCGAAGTCGAAACACAGGGTGGCATAAAATTAAAGTCATCTGTAAAATGTACTATGTATCTACCATTTTCATACAAAATTTGCTTTGTATCCCTTTGTTTTTGGATTAGAAATACACCAATTGATTGAATTGTGAAGAACAATAAAGAATTTATGTATTGCTTCCATTAAACACATTGGTCATTTTTCTTTGAATTCGAGTTTTCATGAAAAACAGTAGTTTTCATTATGCACGTCGTTATTCAGATTGAATTTGGATACGTGTCGCGCTCTCAACCATTCCTACACTCGCAATAAAAAATGAGTTTTCATTTGAATCCGTGCCTTGTAAATGTAAACATTACATATGAGTTATTTGTTCTTTCAATAGATATGCATAATGCAAACAGAATCCGTACAAGAAATACTACATTTCGTTTTATTTTCAGTATTTTGCATTATTTTACTCGTTTATAAAGCACTATTTAAATAAATAACAAATAAATTCCTATACCAATATAAATAAAATATTGTTTTCTTATTTAATTCTTAAAAAGTACAAAGTAAAAAAGTTAACGTGTGAACAAGATAAAGAAGCTCACGAGCACACAAATGACGAAAAAAAGGATACTCTACATGGTCATTTTTCGACGTTTGTCGGTTTTCATTTGGTAAATTTATCTGTTATAGATAGAGCGAATTACATTTTTTGTTCTCGGTGTGTGTTTATTTCAACGAGCTTATAATTTTTATTATAAGTTTATCCTTTATATTGCAAAAAATAAAAAACTGTGAGAAGTGGATTTGAACTTCTGATCTCTTTTAATTTCATTCCCTTCCATGAATTGTGCTATTTGCAAAAAAAAAAAAAAAAAAAAAAAAACGTGAATAATTTTCTGCTCTTCCATAAATTGTGCTTTATAAAGAAATTGATTTGATGCATCTTGGTGCAACTTATGTTAGTGTATCGCATTCTGATGTGCATCTAACTTTTGATAATCACTTCTCTCATGTTTTATAAAGGAACTGATTTGATGCATCTTGAGGTTAACATGAAAAACGTAACAAGTGGTTATCAACTATTGAATGCATATTAAGATGCAAATTATGGAGATAAGATGCCCTAAAACGTACTTGATCAATTCCCTTCTCAAATAGAAAATTTTAATATTTTGAAAAATTAAGAAAAATGTTAACATAAATTCCTTGCCATTTCAAAATTAAGTTTAATATTTCATTTATGCTTATGGAGTTTGGGCTTTGTAGGCTGTACCTCAAGAAACGAAAAAGAAAGACTTTTTGCTTGAAGTCCTTTTTGTTGCCCTCTTTAAAATAAGGTTTATTGTTAGTTTTTTTATACTATATTTTTAAGAAGTATCATATGAAAATATATTTTTATAACACTGTTGCTTTTCCAAAGCATTTTTCAAATAATATCATATAAAAACACTGATATAGTGATACAGCGCTTCATTTTGAAAGTGTCCCAAACAAACTTGTTAAAATTGATGATGAGTAATACTTTTACCCATGTAACATAAATCAATGAGTAAATTACACTTTTATCAAAGCTTGTCTAACTCAGTGATAGAAGTAACATTATGGGGGTTAGTGGATATGTATCCCTCACTACTTAGATTCGAAATCCTACGGCTGCAAATGACGAGATATCCAAGTTATGGGGCATCCTTTGGGCTGGTTTGAGACCGACGCGGATTACTCGGGTGCCAGAATGAATCCCGGAAACCGCATAAAAAAAATGAGTAAATTACACTTTTGATCTACAAAGTTACCACTTACCACCTAGGTACTTACTAGCAATTCTTGTCCCTCTTTTAACCTAGTTATATTCCAAACCAAAGGTGTAGCTGCCAAACATAATGTGTATTGAGATGTTGACTTTTATGTCTGCTTTGATCTTGATTCAACATTGACTTAACTTGCCATTTAACTGGATGTAATATTTTTTTTTTAGAGATTTTAACCTATATTTTTTTATTTTAGAAAATTTACAGATAACCAGTTGCAAATGTGCTAAAACATCATTTACCAACACAAGATAGTTGTTATAAGTGCTAACAAATAAATGAGGCTTTCGATACTTATCGAAACAATGCGCATCTCGATTCTCGAAAACCATGACCGTCGATTGACAATTTGACATGTTAAATCTTAGTTTTTAAACATAACCTCCAAGATTTTGGGGCCCAATTTTACTTAGGTCGGGTGCCAAATAAATATAACCCTACTGTCTTACCTCAGTGAACACATATCTAATTTCCTTTGGAATAAAAAATTACTATATAGTTTGATTAGTTTCAAAATTTTGTCGATAAAAAAAAGACGTTTGTCATTTCTAAACATTTTTGTTGTTTTAATCCATAACATTCTTACACATGACATGAAATTCGACTTTTTTATTACTCATTATTTAGACGATCTATAAACATTAGTGTAACAGGGCCTACAAAAAGATTAAAACGGCCTTGTCCAAAACCGATATTGCCAATGAGATATACAAATAAAGCATATAACTTTTACATGATCAGCACCATTCACTCAGTAAAAAAAACTGTAGGTTAGTGATTCAAATAATTAACCACCCAATAATCCAAAACTACCAACACTCCCAAAACCAAACATATGACACTCATTTCCCCCCACAAACACACACACACACACACACACTGAGATCTCATAATGCTTATTCTCCTCCTGTTCCCATTTCTATTCCTCCTCCTATCTGCCACCCCCAATCATGTCTCCACCACCACCAACCACCTCCAACAAGACACCATGGATCCAATTGAGCTCCAAACCCTCTTCACCATCATGGAAACCCTCTCATCTGACCACAACTGGAGGCTCTCCTTCCCAAACCCATGTAAACCCTCCACTTCTTGGACTGGGATCCAATGCAAACTAGGCCTCACTGACTCCCACCTCCATGTCACAAGGCTTGACCTTGGCACACCCCCAAACCCTACCTGCAAACCCACTGCCACTTTCCCTTCTCACATCTTCCAACTCCCTTACCTCCAATCCATCTTCTTCTTCAACTGCTTCACCAAAACCAAAACCACACTTTCCCTCCCACATCAAAAAGTAGCACTCCAACCACCACCACCTTCTTTTTCATCTTCTTCATTGCAACAGCTAAGTCTCAGATCAAACCCTAGTCTTGTGGGCCCCATCTCTCCAGACCTCTTCTCCCACTTCCCATCTCTTCAGATCCTTACGATATCGCAAAGCGGGCTCGCGGGCGCCATCCCGCGAGAGATCTCGCGAATGAAGTCGCTTGTGCATCTTGACCTAAGCTACAACCGCTTAACCGGCTTCATTCCGGACCAGCTTTGCGACTTAAGAAGCTTAGTAGGCCTCGATCTGAGCTACAACTCGCTAACGGGTTTCGTTCCGAGCTCGATCGGGCAACTGGGCATGCTTCAAAAGCTCGACTTGAGCTCGAACTCGCTAACCGGAAGCGTGCCAGCCAGCATCAAGAAACTTAGCTCTTTAGCCTTCATTGCACTAAACAACAATAAACTCCATGGAAAACTTCCAATTGGGTTCGAGAATCTAAAAGGGTTGGAGTATTTGATCATGGATAACAACCCGATGGCGGTCCAACTCCCCATCGAGTTGGGCCGCCTTCCGAAGCTTCAAGAGCTTCGGCTCGCACAATGCGGGTTCTCCGGCGAGATTCCGGCGACTTTTTCTCAACTATCGAATCTAACGACATTGTCGCTGCAAAACAACCGGTTAACTGGGAATATTCCGGTGGGTTTGGGGAATCTTTCGAGGGTTTATCATTTGAATTTGAGTAGGAATTTTTTGAGTGGTGAGATTCCGTTTGATTCTGGGTTTTTGAAGAGATTAGGGAAGAATTTGGATGTTAGTGGGAATAGGGAGTTGTGTTTGAATCCATTGGAGGGTGGTTTGAAGGTTATTGGAGTTGGTGTGTGTGATGGAAATGGAAGTAGTACACGTGTGGGTGATATGAGTTCTTCGAGGGTGAAGCCATTGAAGACTTCTGAAGGTCGAGTAGTTGAGATGAGTCAGCCAACTTTATTCTTTGTGTTTCTTGGTTTTGTGTTGTTAATTTAAATCCATTTCATGCATTATTAATTCCTGAATAAATAAGTTCAAATTTTTATGATAAGCTAGCTGGTATGGTAGGTATGGTAGCTGATAAGCTAGTTTATGAACAAATTTTGTTTGTTAAAAACTAATTTATGTGTTTGTAAAATGACTAAAAAGGTGTATTGGAGTATGATAATTAATATTAATAAGGATATAACTGAAAAAAGCTGTAAAAAGCTTCAAAAAACTACTTCCAACTTGCTTTTCAAAAAGCTACTTTCAAGTCCCTCCCAAAAGAGCCTCTACGTATCTAGTTTCTTATGGATTCAGTCCCTCCCAATGTTCGCCCAACGTCTTAGTAATTAACTATGAAGGTAAGTTGGTCTTTTTAGTTTTTAATGATTTAAATTACGTTTTAACAATTATTATGTATATTCGGGTTAGAATCGAGAAGCTTCGTAGGTGATTCCGCCTCCAACTCGAGCCCCTCTATCTAGCGCCTGCTCCATCTTAGCCGCCCATATCTCTCCCGTTACTCTCTTTGTCTCTTCGATGTGTGTTCCCTTCTTTGAAATTTGTAACCCTGAAAATCCACTCCCGTCCCTGTAATCTTGCATCTACCTCTTCCCCTCATCGGTTTCTGCATCTCAAACAATACCACCACAAAAGGAGGATCTAGGTGGTTCATGGTTCTGGTTTGCATAATAGGTATTTTTTTTCCTGACGGTTCACGTTTTTGTTATGCACAAGAGCATTATTGATGGTTTCAAACGCTTTTTAGGGGTGGATTTACATCTTAAACAGTTTTCATGTTTCTAGCTTGCATCTCAAATGATTTTCACCTTTATGGTTTGCATCTATGAATTTGCAGGGTTTGATTTTTACACGTTTAGATTTACAGGTTTGCATCAGTTAAGTTTTACATGTTTTGATTTTACAAGTTTGCATCAATGGGGCTTTCTTATTAAGCTTTTAGATTTTGGATTTTGATTGTAATTCAGATTTTAACTAAGGATTGATTTGTGATTTTTGATTTATGATCTAGGGTTTTATTGATATGGGTGATGAAGATGAACACTCAAGAAAAAGAAAAATCAAAAATCAATTAAAAATGTTAATATGGGTAGAAAAACTAAAAAGAACATAATGCCATTGAATTTAATAGAGAGAAAGTGAACATTGTTTGCCTCAAAAATCAAATTCATAAGAAACTACATATATGGAAGGTTCAACACTTCTTCTATAATAAATGAAGATAAAAATAAAAGATCAATCTATAATTTACTCTATATTTTTTTTATAGTAGGTTCAAAATAAAGTGAGTTCATGATAGTTTTTCTTATGGGCGTTGTTATCTGAACCTCTTATAGGTTTTTTCTCATTCACATAAAAGTAGACTCTTTTACATTGGATCTTACCTGTACACACACATAAACCTACCCATACGGTCCTATCCCTCATTTGGTAAGGGGGGTCCATTTATAATGAGTATTGTTATATAGACTGTCTTTGATTTTTGTTACCACTCACATAAAAGTAGAACCCCTGATACTGGATCCACTGTAAACTTATATAAATGACTCATTTTCCTGAAAAGGGGTCCATTTATAATTCCTTTTTTTAATATATACTTAATAAAATTTTATGGATTTTTGTGGTATTTAATTTCAAGATACTTTCTATATTTCAAATTTAAAAGTTGTTGGAAATGTAACGAGACAATAAACGTTGGAATGGAATATTTATTTAAAACATTTATTAAAATAAAGTATAAATTTGAAAGAAAAAAAAATGAGTAAATGAAATGACTTGACAAAAGCAGGTTTTGTTTGAGAGTACGATCACGACAATGAATACGAGAATTTGTACACTGGATTTTCTACCTCACCTTTTTCCATTATTTGATTGGACATCACTTTGCTAAATACAGTATTTTTTTATTCGTTTTCAATTACATCATCAAAGTTTAAATATTATTACAAGAAAAAAATATGTGCTATTATTGACTGTCACTTTTGCTGTATAAAGTATAACTTTTTACTTGTTTTCAGTCATATGATTAAAATTAAACCTCACAAGAAAAATAATTATATAATTGATTAATAAGGCTATGCGTAGCCGATTATTTGGCTCGGCGGGCTTGTGGCCGGCGGGATCGGGCGGGTTCGGCTACGCCACCGCCAGGTTGGGCGGGCTTGGGGTGCGCCGGTTTCCCCACACCGTCCCCAACTACTTTGTTGTGGTGTTGTATTAAATTAAAAAGTGAGAGGGCTGGAAGGGTTGGGGTACTTAGCAGAAAGGGTTCCAGAGGACTTATTGTGGGTTTATGGAAAAGCTGATGTGGCGCAGATGTAACAGTGAGACTCAAATGGCTCGGATACTAATAGGCTAATGGGTTTAATCAAAATCGACCGATAAATATCGTAGCGATACGAGTATATAAAGTATTTACGATTTCGAAAAGAAAAGAAAAGAAAAACTATAGGTTGATGTTTAAATTATTTAATTTATTTACGTAAAAATGGAAATGTTAACATGGAGTGGGTTGCAGGGGAAGGACTATGAGGGTGGTGGTGTCTCCTGAAGCGACAAGACCACCAGATGGTACTGGGATGTTGATGGGTCCCAACCTCTTTTGCTTTCACCTTCATATTACTTGTCTAACTTATTACTTACTCCACATTCAAACTTATATATATTTTATCAATTTATAATTATAATTTTATATATATATATATATATATATATATATATATATAGAAAGTATCAAATGCAAATCATGATATTCTTACAAACTTTACGAACATAATTTTAACCATTGGTAGAGGAAAGTTTAAGGGAAAACCTCAAAAAAGGGAAAATCGAGAAGCACCATCGCAACCCTCCATTTGGACCGTATGCAGTTGCACATACGGGTAATTTGAGTTCTTTTTGTGTTTTCTGCACAAGCGCAAACACCTATGCACATGTGCAGATACAACATACTGTTCAACTAGAGCCTAGAGGGCTACAAAAGTGTTCCTTGATTTTCCGTTTATTTGAGGTTTTTCTTTGAACATGACCCTATATATATACACACACACACACAACACATAAAAGATTATCGAGTGAGGACGTGAGGTATATTTTGTATATTTGTCGCTCTACTAACTAAGGTTGATGCCAAGTCTATATAGTCAATATATCTTATCTTTCTAAAGTCTACAATTAGACGAGGGATACTGTTTTTGTTTGGTTAGAAATACCTGGGGTTGAACAAGCCAATGATGCATACTATAAAGATTTAACTTAGGAGACATAGTCTTACTAATAGAGAGACTATATGTGGAATTTTTGTAAATGTCATGTCCCGTCAACCAAAGTGCGAAGAAGCCTTTTGCATTGTGTCGTCTATTAAAATACTATAGAGTGGGCATGTCGCTTGCTGAACAAATGTTTTCTGATGCTTCCCTCATTTATCGTAATGTCGATGGCAAGCCACACATGTGTAAGAATATTTGTCCTTGGTATTGAAGACATGTTTTGTGAATTATCAATATCTATGCATGCATTGACTAGCAATGTGTCATTAAAAAGTTGTATATATTTTGGTGTTTCTATTAATAGGTAGGATATACTTGATAAAATGATCTTAATTAATTACGTTTTAATATGATATTTATTTACGAAGATATGCAGGAATATTTTTGACAAATGTATTTGTAGGCAAATTTTATAGACATGTGACCCATTTTTCAACCAATTTGATACACACCAAGATCTCATCATGCATTTCATTATACAACTTTGTATTATACCTTGTCTATGGTCATCTAGATATAGGTAGTCGACCTTTTATTAGGGGCATCCGACAACCACCCATGTTAACATTTTGAACCATGGGTTAGATGTAGTGGTTCATTTATAAAACCATAAAGTTGAAAGTTCAAATATAGTGGACCTAATCACTCATAGATCTATTTGTTTTTGATAAACGAGGTACTCCATCGTGTCAAATTTAGGGGTTCTTGCATCAATTGTTTAACTGCAAATTTAGGGGTTCTTGCATCAATTGTTTAACTACAAACTAACATTAAAGTCAAAAGATACCATTAGGGATTTACCAAAAAAAACTTGTTGCATGAAATTTTTTTTGTATGGATTGCTTCAAACATGTCAAATTGTCCATTCAACTTGTTGTAGCTTAAATCCAAGGCTTCCGGTATTGGTTTGAGGGGTAAAGGGATTTTTTCCCTATACCTCTGTGTAAATAACCCAATATTGGTTCACGGTCAATAACATCTTTACCATCTAGAGTAATGTAAGACCCATAAATCTTAGTAAGCAAAGACAACCTTAATCGTATTGTTTAATACTTCGAGTAAAAAAGGATTTAGACCTTAATGTTAACTCGCGAACCTCGTAGTCAAAAACGCAAAGAAAATCAGATTGGACCTAGACTGAGCGACCTCGACGGTTTTGCTTACATGTATTCAATGTAGACTTCATTTTGGTTCAAAAGTATTCTACTACCCCATATTTTGGGAGGGTTTTGACTTTGTAATGGAAAATGTTATAAATGCCATTTTGGATGAGAAATGGTAGGATAGTCGTGAGACATGCTTATATATATATGTATATGTTTGTGTGTTTATCATTATAATAAAATATTTATCTTATAGTTTTGACCTAAGGAGGAGAATTGACTTCATGAAATGAATAAATATAAAATATGAATTGGACAATATTTGATGTGTCTTTATCTTCTTATACTATGGTTTTTATATATATGGAAATAATATGTGGAAATCCTAAAATGGTGTGGGTGATAGTAAAGGTACCTATGATAGTATAGTATTTGTTTTCATGATTATATATCCATAGTTGATGGTTTATTTGGAATGTTGGATGAACCAAGTCAAATAAACATTAAAAGGATATAGTTTTGAGTGCCATCATGCGGATTTGTGCCAAGACCTTCACCATTTGAGGTAATGCCATGGGTAGTCCATGAATGTGGCGTGCCTTTTTGGTGCGAGTTGAGTGAGTTTGACACTAAGGTATATCGATTCTTTGGGTGGTGGTTGGTGCTATGGATCTCCCCCATTG
The DNA here is from genome assembly GCA_030169165.1 of Centaurea solstitialis. Classification (NCBI taxonomy): domain Eukaryota; kingdom Viridiplantae; phylum Streptophyta; class Magnoliopsida; order Asterales; family Asteraceae; genus Centaurea; species Centaurea solstitialis. Next base: position 71,748,416 of record CM058044.1, on the reverse strand, counting down.
ATTCTGAAATTTGGATTATATATTTTGGTAAAATGACTTTTGTGAAATTTATAAATTATTAGTTATTATTTGTTCAAACTCATTAGGATTTTTAACCTAATGCTTGTTTTGTGTCGATGTGTATCTCACGTTCTACCAGCGTCGTCTCTAAAAAGGCCTATGCGGTAGAGTGATTTTGGGGAAGGGCATATTTTTTAGTACCTGAGGTGATAATGAGGTTCCCGGATTAGAGAGGACACCATTTTTGTAATCTTGTTTTCGATTGATTAGTTGGTTATCGTTAAATCTTTGTCGTAAATTACAAACTTGGAATTTAATAGATGTTTGTTATCTTTCCTCCTTGAGGTCCCATATTGACTATTATGAAGTCTTTTCTGGTAGATGGTACAATCAAAGAGTTTTCCTTAATTATTCTTCCATTAATTGCTGAAAGGGAAAAGAAATTCATTAAACTTTAAGCACATAGTTTAAACTAATTATTCAAATTAACGACTTTCTTTCTCTTGAATATCCATCTGCCTATTAATTCTTTTAAAATGTGCTCTATATTTTTGTTTGATAAATTAGCCGGCAAGCGTTGGTACTTACCCAAAATTTTCCACATGCCTCTCTAAGATTAATAGTTTTTTTGGGTACAATTACAAATGTGAAGTAAGTGTTTATATCCTATTGGTGAAACTAACTACTTGAAATTTAATAGATTATCAATTTTCTTTGTTTTCTTCTCGTTCTTGCAGAATAATTGAAATACATGATTTTTTACCTTATAAGAATTTCACGCTCCCCTTTTACAAATTGTTGGATTTTTGAAGTTACTACTGCTGGTTACTACTGCTAGTTACTACTGCTCGTCCGAGATAAGGAAAGAAGATTACTTGAAGAGAAAGATAAGGAAAAGATCTTGCTTGAAGATAAAGACAAAGACTCGGAGATAATTATGGAATGAATTCAAGAGATATATTTTTTATGGAATGAAGATAATTACCAAGATTCTGAAGATAATGAAGATTTAGAAGATCAATTTATTTTTTGTAATTATCTTTGTAATCAAGTCTTGTATAAATAGATTAGTTGTCTAGTCTATTAATTATGAATTGAGAGATTTGTGAGTGATAGAAAAATTTTAGCCTCAAGATTATTCTTGATCCCTACAATAGAGAAGTATTGTACGTTTGTTTGAATTTGTTCAAGCAAATTGGGGCTTTGTTTGTAATCATTCAACAGAAAAGCAATTCCAAAAGCAGTTTCAATTTCAATTCATTATTGTTTTCTTGTTGTCAAATATTAAGGTGTTATTCCGCGACTTCTTTAATAGATCTTGGTTTTTATTCTTTCTTGTTACGAATTTCGATCCTGTCACAAATACTTGTTTTATTGTTCTGTAATAATAATGTTTGCTAACATCAAGAATCTTTAAACCATCAAACACATTAAGCTTTGATCGGATCTCACAAAGATAGTATGCTGCAGCTGTCGCAGAATCAAATCAAACAACGAAAAATAACCAAAAATGTAAAAAAATTGAACCAGAATAAAAGTTGAGAGTCAAATCAATTGGAAGAGGTTTAGGTGCACGGGTTGTAGTGGCAAGAAGGGTATGGGAAGGAAGGGGCACGAGAGTGAGTGAGCATTTCCCATTATCCTTCTTTCAATTTGTTTCTATTGGTAGCACTTTCGCCATCTATATTAAACATAACTCCGTCCCTAGATAGGTCTCCTCTCAAAAGAGGCCATGGTGTTGTACAAGACAAGTCACAAAATTATTGTATTATTCATAATTAAATTTTAGTTAAGGTATTTATCTAGTAAAAAAACAACAAATGAAGTAATGAACTACATTTTACCCTTGTCCCGGTAAGCAAATTTGATACTAACACTCGTTACAAAAATTGGACAATTCTTTCTTATGTTCTATAGTTGGATGACCTATCTAACAACAACGTTCAGACGCAAAACCTATGTTCCTATCGTAAACTAGTCGAAAAATAAGATCATTACACATGTCCCAAATCTGTACCCATTCATCATAAAGAATGAACAATAATTTTCCTACAACAGTCACGATAAATCAAACGATACATCAATCAGGATAAATAATACATCGTTTCTGATCACTACATCACAAATATCCGAAACACATGACACACTCTCATTTACACCCTTTGCAACAAAAATCAAAGCCTACAATCATCCCTTTACTCATCTTATATACATAACATTTATGAGTTGGATTGGATTAAAAAATTTATAGTTAACCCAACAATGGATTTGGGCCAAGGCCCAAATTTTATGTTGAAAACCGGGTTGGCGCCTTCTACGGTTTGCTCCAATTTCTTGCCCCAATTACCCAAACAAATCTCTCCCCTTCTCTCTTCTCTGCACCTTTGTTTCTCGTGGGATTCAATTTCATCATCTCCCAAACGCAATCCAACAACAAATCCCCAATTTTTAAAAAAAACCCTAATCGTAAAACTCTATGCGTTTCGAAATTCCAGGTGCAATTGCAACTTCTTCACTCTTTGTGTACGTTTTCTCTTCATCTTTCTTTGCCAATTGCCATTGCATGAATCCTAATTTAAGTGTTAAGTTCTTCAATTTTGTAATTTTTAAATGGGAAAGGGAAAGGGGAAGACCCGAAGTTCGGGTATTTTGAAATCGGCGTTTTCCACGATCCGATTCCAAATAGGGTTTTATTTTAATTTAAAAAACCCTTACCCGATTACTTCGGTTTGTTTTCGGATCCAGTTCGGGTCGAATTTGGGTTTTTCTTTTCTGGGTCGGGTTATTTTCTACCATTGCGAACTGGGTTATGGGTTTCTTGAGTTCTCAACGTTTCAAGGCAGTTTCTTTATGTTAATTTATGGTTGATGAGTTATTTTGATGTTAATTAGTGTATATGTGAGTGTTGCTATTTTGAATTGAAATTGTGTTTGATGCCCTTTTCTCTGATGTAGTTTGGCCTATTTGGAAGTGGTTATGTAGATATACTTTGTACTTTCTTTTTAATTTTTTTCTTGATTTCTCAACTTTTTAGGTTTTAGATTGGACATTGTACTTATAACCTTATGGACCATGGGGAAATCAATTTCTTTTCTCATGATGATCTTAAATTGGTATATTTTTTACTAATTGCTAAAAGGGGGTTTCTCCCCCCAAACCTCATTTTGAATTCTCAAGTACATTCATTTGACTTTTTAAATTTGGACTTTTAGGGGAAGTTTGTTATGGAATTTGTAAGTGTTTATTTTCTTATTTTTCTCATGCAACTGTGAATTTGTGATCAACCATTTAAAAGACTTCTTAACTGGCACTTTCTTGTTCTGAACAGATAAGGGATTTCAAGTATCTTGCATTTCTAAACTTGTCACAATTCATTAAATTACCATCTCTGGAAAGATAGAAAGACCCCTGTTGTATGTTTTTTGGTGTTCTTGTTATGGTCACTTTGTTTATCAATATGAGATATTTATTGACGGTTTCACAAATATATTTCTTATAGCAAATGGTAAACGGCTTTTTTGCAAAATGCAAGGGGAAGGCTGCATACGAAGAATTCCGTCCCCAACCCTTGTAAAATTGAGGATCCTGACCACTTGGGATCTCACTTTCATATAGTTGGTTTTTAATACATGTGTAACTCGAGTCCATGGATGGGAACTCTTTGTAGCTCTTCCATATTTTGTGGTTATCGTTCACTTTCCCTCAAATGTCAGCTGATGGCAAAAACCGTCTTAAAGAGTGGGGCTTGGTTAGCAGGGGATATCTTGTGTAAGCGTCCATTGGCTAATATCAATTCATTGTCTGATTATGATGGTGAGTATGAGCGGTGGTCGGAATGCTACTGTGTTGTTTGAATGATAACCGTATGCTCGTAGAAGCAGAGTAGCATACTTGCTAAAGATGTCAAACTTAGAACTTCTATTTGGTGGAGGCAAATAGCTGTAGGTCTAAAATCATAATAACTAACGTTTGCCATAAAGTTTTCACTATAGTATGAGCTATGAAGTAGGAAAATATATCTTTAGACTTGCATCTAAGCAAAGTTAATATGGGTTGGCAGCAGTTACTTGGTACTAAGGGACACTTGAACTACTTCAATATCTTCTTTGTTTGCCTCATGAACAATTGAACTGTGAACTCATGGGATTGTTAGGAATCACTTACTCTTGTATCTTCTTCCTTCCGATGCTTCTTTTGCTTATTGTTCTACTTTAGAGAAGCAAAGAGCTTGGCTGGATCTTCTAAATAAAGTTTACATGGTGCCACCTTGGCATTGGGCCCTTGATCAATTATCATCTTGAGTAGTGGATGTCCTAGGAACATATGGTAATGTGCTCACCATGATATGCTTGGTTGATACTGAAAGATATATTTCACGCCGTTAAGCAATGTGAAGTTAAAGAATCCCCCATTTGGTGCCAATAACACAAACGAAATAACCTGATCTGGGTTAAAAGGATTTCTCTTAAAAATATAAATCCTTAATCAAAAAAGAAGAAGAAGAAAAAGTAGGAAAGGGAGAGAACATGTGTGTGTGTGTGTATATATATATATATATATATATATGTTTAGATATTTCATCTTTGTGTACTAATTTTGACTTTTAAACAGAATATATTTGCTAGTGGTTGTTTTCTGTGCTTGTAGTTTACCCTGCTAACTTTTACGGTTTCTTCTATCTACCATCTCTACCATCTGTTGGTGTCTTTAATCTTTGATGGTCAAATGGTCATATAGTAGTGTCATTGATGGTAGTTTTTTAAGTTCTATGACTATTGTTCAATGACTATTGTTGAAAATAAATAAAATATGACCTTTCCGGTCATGCCTTTCACTTACCTTATCTTATTCAATTCATGCCTTTGTTGTGACTTCATTTCCATCTTTTTTTTTTTCTTCAATGTGGGATTATTTTCTTTGTTCTTTTTGTAAGAAACCTTTTCCTTCTTTCTTAGATATGCTGGTCTAGGATCTTTCAGTTTCTTGGTTATTTTATAAAAATACTTGTGGGAGTTGGTATGTATTTTAATATTAAAGAAAATGTAGCATGTGTCGTACATTATTTAGTTACAGGATGGTTTTAAGGTGTCCAGAAATATTATGTTTCAAAATTCTCCGAGAACCGTCTTTTGATTTTTGTGATATATAAGCTTAGGCGATTACCCATCAGCTTTCAGTATTGCGTAAAATTTCATTAGTTTTATTTCTGCCATGTCCAATAATGAATTCGACATTTTCTTTTGAGCAAAAGGTTCTGAAGTCATTAAAAACCTCGATGATATTAATATTGGTTGACACTCATCTATTATGTCATTATTAAACGGTATTTTAGACGTTTGACTAGTTATTGAAATTACATGTTCGTTCTTATGCACCTTCTAGTGTTCCTTTGGCAGTTTGAGGCACATTTTATTCACATATGAATGCAGTACACTAAATTGACATATATGCTTCTTATTCTGATGAATATGCAGATTCAATGGAGATTTCTGATGAGGCAGTACTAGTTGATTGTAGTAGATTGAAATCAGCAGTGTGGAAAGACTTTGACCGGGTCAAAAGAGGCGATCAATGCGTTGCTGTTTGTAAGCATTGTAAGAAGAAACTTAGCGGTTCAAGTACCAGCGGAACGTCACATCTGAGAAATCACTTAATCAGGTGTCGAAGAAGAACAAATCACGATGTATCACAGATGCTAGCATCAAAAGGAAAGAAAAAGGAAGGATCTTTGGGCCCAGTAAGCTTCACTTTTGATCATGATCAGGGAAAGGCCGAGATCGCCAATCTCGTTACCGGTAAATACGAGCAAAGCCCGGTGAAAGAGGGGCTCGTTAGCTTAGCTAGTGCTAACTTTGATTACAAAAGGAGTCGGTTTGATCTTGCCCGCATGATTATTTTACATGGTTACCCATTGGCCATGGTGGAGCATGTCGGGTTCAAAATATTCGTTAGAAAACTTCAGCCGTTGTTTGAGCTTGCAACACTTGATGGAGTTGTTGCTGATTGTAAGGAAATTTACCATAAAGAGAAACAGAAAGTATGCGAAATGTTGGATAATCTTCCCGGAAAAATCAGCCTGAGTGTCGATACGTGGGCTGCGAAAGGAGATGCTAAATACTTGTGTTTGACGGCACATTCCGTTGACGAAAGTTGGGCTTTAAAGAAGAAGATTTTGAGTTTTATACACGTTGATCCGTTCCAAACGGAGGATATGGTTTCTGAAGTTATCATGTCGAGACTGATGGAATGGGATATCGATCGGAAGTTGTTCTCGATGACCTGCGATAGTTGTCAAATCCACGATAATATCGTATGTAAAATTAGAGAACGGTTATCGCAGAATCGGTTTCTTTTATGTAACGGACAATTATTCGAAGTAAGATGTGCAGCAAATCTCATCAAAGTTATGGTTGAAGATTGTTTGGAAGCGTTAAGTTTGACAATCTGCAAGATTCGGGAAAGCATTAGGTACGTTCGAATGTCGCAAGCAACCCACGAGAAGTTCAACGAAATGGTGCAAGAAGTTGGAGCCAACAGCCAAAAGTCGTTGTATCTCGACAACCCGCTCCATTGGAATTCAACTTATATCATGCTTGACGTTGCCTTGGAGTACAGAGAAGCGTTTTCCCGTCTCCAAGAACACGACTTTGCTTACACAATGTGCCCGTCGGACGATGATTGGAGCCGGGCTAGCACGATAACTAGTTTCTTGAAGCTATTTGTTGAAGTTTCTACGGTTTTTGCAGGAAGCAAACATCCAACTGCGAATATATATTTCCCGGAAGTTTGCGACATCCATTTACAGTTAATTGATTGGTGTCAGAGCCGGGATGAACATATAAGCTCGTTATCGTTAAAAATGAAGAGTAAATTTGACGATTACTGGAAGAAATGTAGCTTGGCATTGGCCGTGGCTGCGATCTTAGATCCTCGATTTAAGATGAAGTTAGTAGAGTATTACTACCCGCAAATTTATGGGGGAGATGCTCCGGATTGTGTAGATATTGTTTCTAACTGTATGAGGGCGCTTTACAATGGACATGATGTGTATTCGACGTTAGCTTCTCACAGCCAGGTGGGAGGAAGTGATGGCGGCAACGATACCCGAGATCGGCTGACGGGTTTTGACCGGTTTCTTCATGAAACCTCACAAAGTCAAAACGTGAAATCGGATCTTGATAAATATCTGGAGGAGCCGTTGTTTCCTCGGAATGTTGATTTCAACATACTGAATTGGTGGAAAGTCCATACCCCTCGGTATCCTGTGCTATCGATGATGGCGAGAAATATCCTCGGAATTCCGATGTCGAAGGTTTCACTGGAGTCGGTGTTTGATACTGGAGATATAGTTGTTGATGAATATCGAAGCTCGTTAAGCGCAGATACCCTGCAAGCGCTTATTTGCACGCAAGACTGGATGCGAAATGGCTTGGAAGGTTGGTTGTTGTTTCTTGTTACTTGTTTGGCTGATTATAAATGAGAAGTTTAAATATTTTGAGAACCAATATTTTGAGGTTCAGGGGAAAACCCCCAAAAAATGAAAAACTGAGAAACATCTTGGTAACGGTTCATTTGGACCGTATGTACATGTGCATACAAGTAATTGAAGTTGTTTCTTGGTTTTTATGCACATGTGCATGTTGTGCACACCTGCATATCGGACAACTTGCTTACAAATTACTTGTATGCACATATATTGTCTAGATGAACAGTCATCAGGGAGTTTCTCAGTTTTTTTTGTTTTTTTGCGGTTTTCCCATGAACCTGAACCCTATATAAATGCATCGAATAATATATATATATATATTATCAAAATATGTATTCTGTCAATGAGTATATTTCATCGATGCATATTTCTACTTATACAAGTAAATCTGTGCACTGCATATATTGGTCTCATGATTCTCAAAAATAATTATGGTTTTCATCTTATCTTTAACATATTGGATGAACTAACTAACGGGTTTCTGTTTTCTTGTGTTGGTATCAGATACAAAAGCGTCTTCAAGCTCATCGACTTTGGCAATCTGCTACGATGGAAACTAGAATGAATCGAGTTTGGTAGGTTGTGTTAGAATGTCGTTTATTTTTGAGGTAGGATTGTTCAATTATTTATGTGCTTTTTGGGTCGATTTCTTTGTGTAGAGGTGCTCTATGAGCACGGCGACTGATGCAAGTAATCTTGTTATAATCTACCAATGGAAATGGCCATATGGAGGATGTCCTTTACAGCAGGTTCGGTTTTTGCTACATGCTATCTTGATCATCTTCAATGGGGAGATGAAGCAAGAAAGAAGGACATTTGGTTTCTTTCTTTCATTCTTTCTTAATGGTGCATTTGGTATTGATTTAGACATGACGTAGCTGAGTGGGATAAAAACTACACTTTTTTTGCTAGGTGGAACGAAAATCAGGAAGATGAGACAAGATATGTGAATTACTAACGACCCTTGTCACATAAAAATCTTAAAAAGCCTCCACAATTCTTTCACTCCCATGCCTTACACTTGCCAGTCATGGTCATTGTCATTGTCATTGTCATTTGTCATTGTTGTACGCATGCCAAACACACTTCAACACTTGTATAGATAACATAGATGATATTATGACATGGTAACTTTTCTTTTAAACAGTGGGTTTTCGGGTCAACCTATACACCTGAGAAGTTAAGTTATTGTCATCATGACAAATGATGTATTTATCATCTTAGCTTGGTTATCTGGAAAACAGTGTTCAGCTCTTCCTTCTATGCAGATTCATTAACCGTAAAACCGTGATTGTTGTTGTACTTTTGTCAATTGTTAGTATAATTAGATTTTTCAAAATACAATATTTATAATAAAAGATAATTTGAAGATATAATATAGAAAACATATGTTATCATTCTTGCCTTTAATCTTTACTTTTGAAAGGTAAACATTTTACTCAAAACAAATGAAGTGTAACAAAGCTTCTATAAGCCATAGAATCAACTCAGAACAAGCAATCTGGAAAAACAAACCCAAACAAAACCAAGGCATGTGAAACTAAAGGGTTGTTTATTAAATGCTTACTCGATCAGTAAGGTCACTTTACCTTATTGAATGAATAAATACGACATGGATTGCGAATCTTACCAGGTAAAAGCGATAACAAGGACCAAGAGAGTGATGGTTGATAAGAGTTTACCGGATAAAAATGTTTTATAGTATGTTGTTTTAATGAATTAGAACTTTACAAAGTAACTTAAAGTGTTGACTCTTATCGGTAAGCGCTTACCAGGTAAACATTGGGTAAATGGTCAAGAGCTAATACCCTTATAACATAACTTTTATAGAAAACTACCCTCGTTCATAAAACTTTTATTGTTAACTTGTGGGAATCTTTCAAACAATTTAAGTCATAAGAACATTTCCAATGGAAATCTTTACAAGTAAAGGGTGTAGGCTTTTATAAAACCAGTAAAGATACTTGCATAGTAATATATATCCAACTATGGACCTTCCCCTTTTGTAGCTTCTTTACAAAATGCAGGGGAAAGGTTGGTGCATGGAGGTTATAAAGACACTAAATTTGGCAATCTGGATTCATTTAGTCTTGAACTGTATCCATTTCCAATCAAGATAGTTGTAAATGCGAGAACTTATTCTAAAATAAAGCTACTATGATCATATATGTACATAGTTGATGTTCACAATGCAGTAGAAGAGGTAGTTACAGATTTGGGAGAAATTTTAATCGGCATGCCTTTAGAAGGGAATGGGAGCGGATCCATGACTATCGGCTCATCAGGATATACTAATGACCACTTGTATTGCGTTACGACGTAATGCACAAACACAAGAATAATTAGCTTTGCCAGTTGGTACCCTGCACACAGCCGTGGCCCTCCACCAAACGGTATGAATGCATAAGCTTGAATCGGATCTGCAAATCTACTTGGATTGAAACTCATTGGATCCGCAAAACATTCTTCGTCATAATGTGTTCCGTATGTGGTCCATAGCACCTGCACGGATCAAAACAAAACATTCGACAGTTAGAGGAATATGCACTTGCTCTAAAGTTGCAATATTGGACTTGCTGTCATGTGTGTGTGTGTGTGTGTGTGTTTGTTGGTGATGGTAAGGAGCATCTTATGAGGTTTGTACCTTCCAGCCCTTTGGAATGGTAAATCCTTCAAAGCTGATGTCGGCTGTTGCTTTTCTAAAGGAACCGAAGATGGGAGGGCATAATCGCATGGTCTCACGAGCTACTTGCCAGGTATACTCCATTTTCTTCACATCTTCAAACGTCAAACCCTCATTGCCTGCTCTTTTGGTTCTAGCAATCTCTTCATGTTCTGACCATTCATCAAGACAAATGTGAGGAAAAAAGGTTATTGGTTACTGGACGGTATGCACACGTGCATACAAGTAATTTAGAAGCAATTCGTCCGGTATGCACATGTGCATCATTGAAAAATTACTTACACACATATAAATGTTGTGTTGTAATGGTATTTGGTGATGTACCTTTTAGTAGAAGGGAATAACAATCCGGGTGATCAGCGAGCATCTTAAACATCATCGTAATAGCGTAAGAAGTTGTATCGTGAGCTGCAAACACTAACAAAACGACATTATCAACAACCTCCTCTTCCGTGATCTCACCTCTAATCAACGCACCCACCAACATAGAAAGCAGCATGCCATCTTCTCCCGCTCTCCCACCTTCCATGGCCTCCCTCTTCCTTCTCACCTCACCAACCAACACCTTCTCTATCTCACCTCTCGCTCTCTTCGCCCTCCGGAATTTCGTCCCTGGGAAATCAACTGGAGCCACCAAAACACCTTCTAGAACCTTCTCAAACACCCGAAACATCTTCTCCAGATCAACCCTTATCCCAAACAAACACTCGAGAACGATCGTGAAAGTAACCATCTTCGTAGACCGATGTAGGCTGATTTCTTGCGTGTGTCGCCAGTTTTTCTCGAGGTGTTTCTGAACGGTGGTGCAGATTCTTGGCACCATTGTGTGGAGGGGGGCAGGGGCAAGGGTGGAAGCGATGATGCCACGAAGGCAACGGTGAGAGTCTCCTTGTTTCTCCATGATGGAGTTCTTTCCCATCAATTGTACAGATGAAGTTGGCCATGAACTTATGACCAATTTAAACTCGTTGGACATGAAAAACTTGTTTGCGGTAGGTCCGTTAACCACTACGGTTGGTGATCCCATGAGCCTTGTTTTAAAGATTTTGCCATATTTGTTGAACCTGGGCTGAAAGAAGGCGTGGAAGAGTTGGTTGGTTCGTTGGGCTCGGTAAAATGCAATTGTTTCCCCGATCCACGGGAGACCCATTTGACCGGAGGGTAGTTTGGTCGTGTTTTTGTTGCGGGTTTTGCGAATGAGGAAGATGATGAAAAGGAATGGAGGCAGAAGGGAGAAGATGTAGGCAGCCATTGATGGATGGATATATGGTTTTGGTTTGTTAAGATGGAGAGAAGAGAATTGAGTAAGATTATGTATATATACAGAAGGTGGGAATATAAAGTCAAATATTTGTTTATAGATTAAGTTGATGAAATCTTTAGGCGGGCCGACTTAAAGATCGATGAGTATATATATCTTATTCCATCATGTGCTCTCTGGGGAATAGAAAGCCAGCCCTGTTTCTATTTGCTGGCTTTGGAATGTAACTTCTTTCTAAAGATTACATTACAACTATGATGACACCTTTTATTTCATTATGATATGGGAATATTATGGGATGGTACTTGTTTTTTGAGCAAGGGTTAGGGATTACATAAAGGCTAAATAATTTGTGAGAAGAGAAGGTTTATATGTAAATAATTGAAGGTATATGAAAAAGACGGGATTAGACTAGACAAGATAGATTGTATTATATTTGGTGTGACATGAGACAAGACAAAAACTCAATGTTACAGCGGTTCCCTCCACCACCTCTACAACCACCATAGGCCAACCATTGCCGCCTCCGATACCACCACCTACCACGACCATTATCAACCATCATCACGTCATATATAGTCAAGGTTGTTCACCAATAAACCCAAGGGCCTATAAAACCGAATACATCCAAATTAAAGCAAAAAAATCCAATAAAGTCGATTAAATATGTTAAAGCCCAACAAAGTTCACTAAGATCGAATTAGGTCCAATATATTCGATTAAAGCCCAATAAATCCAACTAAGGCCCAATAAAACCGAATACATCCCAATAAAATTGAATAAAGCTATTAAAGTAATTGTACATTTTAAAGCCCAGTAAGACCGAATTAGGCCCAATAAACCCAGTAAGACCAAATAAGGCCCAATATAATCAAATAAATCTCATTAAACTTAACTAAAGTCCAATAAAGCTGAATACAACCCAATGAACCTGCTAACAACTTAATGGATTGTATCAGGCCTTCGTGGGTTGTAACGACCCTTAGGCATTGTTTGGTAAACCAAAAGTAGCTTATAAGCTAGCTTATTTTTTGTGTACATGTTTGGATGGACAAAAAGTAGCTTATAAGCTACTAGGAGGTAGCTTTTTGAAGCCTTTTCAATTATACCCTTCTAAATATTAATTATTATACCCTAATATACCATTTTTTGTCATTTTACATACCAATAAGGTAGTTATTGCCAAACATAATTTGTTCATAAGCTAGCTTATTAGTTACCATCTAGCTTATCGGCTAGTTTGCCAAATATAGCCTTAATGAACCGTGTTAGGCCTTTGGGTCATGTACATACGTATAGTACAGGTTTCAATTCACATATACAACATACAAACATATATATATACATCGTTCCAACAACCAACACATCAATCACTGTTAATAGCCAACAAACAAACACACACATACATATATATTGGTGATCTTAATTTATCGTGTTTAAATCACATCAACTAATGGTACTGGGATTGGGAATGGTATATATATAAAGGTTAGATTGTTGGGTGGAATTAAAGCATCTCAATATTTGATATGTTTTATCCTCTTGCAATTAAAGGAAGGATCTTTGTGAGATCACCTTTAATTATCTTAATTCCTTTTTCTATTACTATACATAGTGGTAGAACATCTGTTATATTTGACACATAACTATTGATGTATTGATGCATGGTGGCATCCATTTACAGTACTCTAGGATTAATGTTTTAGGAGATGGAAGTTGTTTGTAATTAGGATGTTGTGTATCATGTATGTAGTTGTCCGTTGTGTAATGCTTTAATTTGATGCATTGTATCGGTATATTTTATAATTTTTGTGACCGAGTTCAAAATCTTTTTTCTTGGAAGGATGACATGGGCTATATATATATATATATATATATGTTCACATTAATCACAATATATTATAGCCGTAAGACATCAACCCCTAATAACTCATTGGCCGTCACAATTGTTGTGCACGCCTGGAATAGAACCCTGGACAGATGGGATATTCTACCACATCCTTCAGAGCCTTAACCACTATGTCACAACTCTTGTGGTCACCGAGTTCAAAATCTTGGTAATGAATATATTCATATATGATATGAGTTATGATAATATTCACAACTCTTTGTGGGTATTTACATGTGATATGTGCATTACAAAGTGTATTAAAAGAGGTGGCTGAACATAACTTGCTAATTTGACCTAGTTAAAAAATTAAGGGAAAAGTTAACTGTTTAAAAAGCTTAATTTGTTATTTCACCTTGTTCATAGAATGTTTGACTTTGCTGTTTGGATTTATTGACGTAGAGAGTATAGGTATGCAGACAGTTGCCAAATTAAGTCAACTATTTATATATAATAACCAAATAATCAATTATTTAATTATAGTTGTTTTTTAATGAAATCTGAAGTCGGCCCGACTAATGGATTCATCTTTATTGGCAACCAGCTATTGAATCTTTTCCTCACCTTCAGGAAAAGTAAAACCCCTTGACCTTTTTCCACCATTCTAATCATTATGAAAACTTGACAACATATTTTTTTTCTTCATATTTTTTATGTTTATGTTGCATGTATTATGAGAGATCAACAATAATATCACAACCTAAATATATATTTAATGTTTACAAGGAAGAGAGCTTTTAGGAGTGTTCCATTATTTTAAAGAATATAAAATTAAAGAGAAAAGATTCAATACAGTCTAGAAATTACATATAATTTACTAGAAACACATTACAAAAAATTAATTAGTAGTTAAAGTTTAATTACGGTAGAATCATAACTAGTAGTCAATTTTAGATCGACTTGGGAGATATTTTTATGGGCATCCCTTTAGAAGGAAAGGGGAGTGGATCCATGAATATTGGTTCATCAGGGTGCACCAATGACCAATTATATTGTGTTACAACATAATGCACCAGCACAAGAATGTTCAACTTTGCCAATTGGTAACCTGCACACAGCCTTGGCCCTCCACCAAATGGTATGAAAGAGTAAGCTTGCACTGGATCTGCAAATCTACTTGGATTAAAACTCATTGGATCTGGAAAACATTCTTCATCGTAATGTGTTCCGTATGTCGTCCAAAGAACCTTCCACCCTTTTGGGATCATATGTCCTTCGAACTCGATGTCTGTTATTGCTTTTCTGAAGGAGCCGAAGATGGGCGGGTATAGTCGCATGGTCTCGCGAGCTACTTGCCATGTATACTCCATTTTCTTCACATCGTCAAACGTCAAGCATTCACCTGCCCCTTTCTTTCTAGCAATCTCTTCATGTTCTTTTAGTAGAAGAGAATAGCAGTCGGGGTGATTTGCGAGCATTTTAAACGTCATTGTAATGGCGTAAGATGTGGTATCGTGAGCTGCAAACACTAACAAAACGACGTTATCAACAACCTCCTCTTCCGTAATCTCGCCTCTTATCAACGCACCCACCAACTTAGAAAGTAGCATGCCGTCTTCTTCATCCTTCCCACCTTCCATGGCCTCCCTCTTCCTTCTCACCTCGCCAACCAACACCTTTTCGATCTCGGCTCTTGCTTTCTTGGCCCTCGAGAATTTAGTCCCTGGGAAGTTCACGGGAGGAGATAGAACGCCTTCCAAGACACGCTCGAAAACACCAAACAGCGTCTCTGGTTCGATCCCTATTCCAAACAAGCATTCAAGAACGATTGTGAAAGTAAGCATTTTTGTGGACCGATAGAGACTAATTTCATCTTTGTTTTGCCAGTTGTTCTGCAGGTGTTTCTGAATGGAGGTGCACATTCTGGGCACCATAGCCTGGAGGCCGGAATGGCTGAGTGTGGAAGTGACGATTCCACGAAGGCAACGGTGGGATTCTCCTTGTTTCTCCATGATGGAATTCTTTCCCATCAATTCTACAGATGAAGTCGGCCATGAGCTTACCACCAATTTGAACTCATTGGACATGAAGAACTTATTTGCTGCAGCTCCATGTACAACCACCATTGGTGATCCCATCAGCCTTGTCTTGAAGACTTTTCCGTACTTGGCGATCCTGGGTCGAAAGAAGTTCTCGAACAGCTGATTACTACGTTGAGCATTGTAAAACTCGATTGTTTCTCCGATCCAAGGGAGACCCATGTCACCTGAGGGAAGGTTGAGCTTGTTGGTTTGTTTTCTGCGGTTGTTTCTACGAAGGAAGAGGATGAGAAAGACGAATGAAGCTAGCAAAGTAATGAAGGTGAGAGCAGCCATTGATGGATAATTGGATATGATATGATGTGTTTGTTGGTTGTATTTGAGATGATGGAGAGCTACATATATATGTACATATATATAGGCAAGCAAAGCAAAGGGGGTATTAATTAATTAAGATTGGTGGTATTAATTTAGTAAGTTGCAAGTGCAAGAGTCAACTAAATACTATGTATAGATGAATGCAGTTTGCTGTTTGGATGGCTGATGGGATCTAAAAGTCGGCCCGACTAAAAGATTCATATATATTCATTAATTACTATCTGGCAATCCTCTTATTATTCTAATGTTTACAACCATCTGTTTACGTTTAAGTTTTTTCTTTATTAAGAAAATATACAATGAATCTGAGACACTTCTTTATTATTTATATTTAATTAGTGTTGTTTATGATGTTTAAAGTCAATTGACGGCTTGAATTTTTTATGTTTCATGGCTGTTAATAAAAAATTATGTGTTTTAGTTATTCGTTTTTAATTAGCTAGTTATATAGTTAAGGTTTTATATTTCCCTTGAATTCTTGAGTCGAGCACTAACATTCACTATTTTAAGTTGAATGTGTTGATCACCACTAAACAAATGATCAATTCTGGCGGAAAAATCTGTCAGAAATATTTCCGACGGATTTCTAGCGGATGTTAAAAGTTTCGGAGAACTAATAAACAATAAAATCAATAAAAGTTTTCGACACAATTCAGGCGGATTTCCGACGGATTTCTTTATTTATTTTTTATTTTTTAATAAAATTTAATTACCTAATAGGTTTTGGCGGATTTCTGGCGGATTTGAATTAATTAATTTAATTATGCAAAATCCGTTAAAAATCCGCCGGAAACGTTAATTTTAAAAAGTTAATTAATTTTTTCTTACAAAAGCAATTTATTTATGTAAATAAAAGGTGAAGATTTCCAAAGGATGGATTTCCTACTGACTAAAAAGTTATCGGAAATTTTAGATCGTTTTTAAAAAAAACATAAGCATTTCCGGCGGAACTAAAAAGTAATTTAATTATTTATTTATTTTTTAAATCCGTTGGAAACTTTACATCATCTTTTTAAAAAATATAAACATTTCCGGCAGATGAATGTCGCTAGGACTAGAGCTGCCAAATTGTCCAACCGTGTCGGACGTCCTTATGATGTGAATGACCAGTACTGAGATATGAACCTTTTGAAGTCCTACCATCCTGATTTATTAAACAAATGTTAACTTGTTAATTTGATTGTATTTAATGTTTGGGTGGAAAGGTTGTAAGGGTCGACAAATGTAGGATATATATATTCGCACAAATCCCAACAAAAAGGAGATCGGGTGGAATTCTTTCTTTATAGGTACGAATACTCTCGTGGGTAATCAAGCTCATAGAGATGATAATTTCCTAGAGGTTAAAAGTACATGGAAATGGTATGTTTTCAGGGACTTCAACAAGGTGAGGAAAGCATCTGAAATAAAAACAATATTTTTAAAGCAAAATGCATGTGTAGTTGATTTTAATAATTCCATCTAAACGTCCCAATTATTGGCAGTGCCGATAAGGCGGGGGCGGATTTATTTTGTAAATTATGGGCCCATTGTGATACAGATCGATTTCGAAGTGTATCGGATATTTTTATAGATTTCTGGAGACCTAGAAAACATGTTTTAATAAAAAAAATCAAACATCGGAGGTGCAAGATGGTCGCTGGTCAAGTCAAGTATATGATTAATCCGGAGAAGATTGTGTATATTTGATTATTTAAGTATTTTATTAGTAGATGTTAATAATTATTTAGACTGCGATTATTATTTACTTTCCTTTTAGTTTTACCATTTATATTTGGTAATTAATTTAATTTGTTTCCTATTTAGAGTGGGATTATGATTATTTAGTTTTCATAGTTATCTAATTTTATTTTAGGCTATAAATAAGACTATTATGATTCATTGTTATTCAGATTTTGATTAATAATATTTTTTTCTCTTTAAGAGTTGTTGAGAATTTTCTATTAATTTAGTTTTTTCGTTTGAAAGTTCTATTATCGAGATTTGACGTTTGTCGATCCGTACCACGCATATTATTTCTGCCGCGTCACATGAAAAATATAAAAAAGAAATTTAAAGGTTAAAAACATGTTTTAGAACTTTCTATTATAGCGCTCCCCTCCCCAGTAAGAAAAACTTAGTTATTACCAACGACTGTTACCGACTTCTAAAAGCAATCTATTAATTTATTTTTCTTCTTTATATTTTTCTTTTTATTTATTTTCTAATTATTCGTTAGAAAATTGTTGGAAAATCATCGAAAAGTCATCGGTAGCTTTTACCGACCAACTTTTTAGCGACTTGTTTTGTCATAAAACCGTCAATAAGCCTATATGATGGTTTATTTTGCCGTCAGTAAACCCTTTTCCTTAGTAGTACGTAATTTCTTGTTTGGACCCCCATAAACCAAACAAAAACACCCTAGCATCAACCAATAAATAACTCCCCGAATCAACTAAAAACGGGAAAAAAATCCTTGGAATGAACGAAACACTACTAAAAAATTGTGTATTAGCGACTGTCGTTAGCTCAATGACTTAATCGTTCAAAACTAGAAAGTTGAATGGGTTTTCTGAGAAAAAAGTTTATTTAAGGACTTAAGTATTTAAAAAAGTTCGTTTTGTTTTTTGAGCTTTTTTCCTTTAAATCAACCAACAAAACTTGAGAAATCCCTTGAATCCACGAAATAGGCTAAAAATACATCCTACAACTTTGTGTGCCTTTAATATATCTTAAAAATGCTTCTGCTAAAGAAGATTCCTGGGTACACCCCTAGTGGATACGCCACTAGGGTTATCCGTCGTTGGAATTTTTCGGTGTTTTGCCCTTTAGACCGTGCCTTGATTGTTTTGTTTTTTCCTTTAGCCTATGGGTGATATATGATTCTTAATTAACACCCTCGAAACTTGTACAAGTTAATGAATCATTCAGTTTCCTTGAATGAATCAATTTATTAACTAGAAGAATGATCACCTCCGTGGCTCAGTCTCCTTATTACTGTAACATTTGAAGCAGCTGACTTTGCTGTTCCACCTTGTACATAGAAGGGTTGACTTTGTTGTTTGGTCCGACATGCAACGTACTTAGAGTGTATATATATATATATAGATCTACAAACAGTTGCCAAATTATATATGTCAACTATTTAATTAAATTATATTAAAATTATAGTTGTTTTTGGATGAAATCTAAAGTCGGGCCGACTATAAAGATTGGTCTTATTGGCCGCCAGCTATTGAATTTTTTCCTCACCCTCTGGAAGACCCCTTGACCTTCTTCCACCATTTTAATCATTAAAATTGACCATATGCACTACTTTTCTTTTGTTTATTTTGGCACTAAAGAAATCAATTAGTTAATTACTTAAAATTCAGGTTGGCATAGCTGCCAAATATTTAATAGTATTGACTACTTCTCAAGAATTAATTGATTTATTCTCCCAAGTAGAAGGGAATGAAATTTGTAGTGAGGAAACTGAGATTTACATTGAAAGGGTATGAGAAAAAGATTCAATACAAAAATTTACAAATAATACCTAGAAAATTTTACAGAAGGTTAAGGTTTAGTTACAGCCTGCCAATAGAATCAGAACTAGTCATTAATCTTAGACCGACTTGGGAGATATTTTAATGGGCATCCCTTTAGAAGGAAAGGGGAGTGGATCCATGAATATTGGTTCATCAGGGTGCACCAATGACCAATTATATTGTGTTACAACATAATGCACCAGCACAAGAATGTTCAACTTTGCCAATTGGTAACCTGCACACAGCCTTGGTCCTCCACCAAATGGTATAAAAGAGTAAGCTTGAACTGGATCTGCAAATCTACTTGGATTAAAACTCATTGGATCCGGAAAACATTCTTCATCGTAATGTGTTCCGTATGTGGTCCAAAGAACCTTCCACCCTTTTGGGATCATATGCCCTTCGAACTCGATGTCTGTTATCGCTTTTCTGAAGGAGCCGAAGATGGGTGGGCATAGACGCATGGTCTCGCGAGCTACTTGCCATGTATACTCCATTTTCTTCACATCTTCAAACGTCAAACATTCACCTGCCCCTTTCTTTCTAGCAATCTCTTCATGTTCTTTTAGCAGAAGAGAATAGCAGTCGGGGTGATTTGCGAGCATTTTAAACGTCATTGTAATGGCGTAAGATGTGGTATCGTGAGCTGCAAACACTAACAAAACGACGTTATCAACGACCTCCTCTTCTGTAATCTCACCTCTTATCAATGCAGCCACCAACTTAGAAAGTAACATGCCGTCTTCTTCATCACTCCCGCTTTCCATGGCCTCCCTCTTCCTTCTCACCTCGCCAACCAACACCTTTTCGATCTCGGCTCTTGCTTTCTTGGCCCTTGAGAATTTAGTCCCTGGGAAGTTCACGGGAGGAGATAGAACGCCTTCCAAGACACGCTCGAATACACCAAACATCGTCTCTGGTTCGATCCCTATTCCAAACAAGCATTCAAGAACGATTGTGAAAGTAAGCATTTTTGTGGACCGATACAGGCTAATTTCATCTTTGTTTTGCCAGTTGTTCTGCAGGTGTTTCTGGATGGAGTTGCACATTCTGGGCACCATAGCCTAGAGGCCGGAATGGCTAAGGGTAGAAGTGACAATTCCACGAAGGCAACGGTGGGATTCTCCTTGTTTCTCCATGATGGAATTCTTTCCCATCAATTCTACAGATGAAGTCGGCCACGAGCTGACCACCAATTTGAACTCATTGGACATGAAGAACTTATTTGCTGCAGCTCCATGTACAACCACCGTTGGGGATCCCATCAGCCTCGTTTTGAAGACTTTTCCGTACTTGGCGATTCTGGGTCGAAAGAAGTTCTCGAACAGCTGATTACTACGTTGAGCATTGTAAAACTCGATTGTTTCTCCGATCCAAGGGAGACCCATGTCACCAGACGGGAGTCTGAGCTTAATATTGGTTTGTTTTCTGCGGTTGTTTCTACGAAGGAAGAGGATGAGAAAGAGGAATGAAGCTAGCAAACAAACGAAGGTTAGAGCAGCCATTTGATGGATATGATATGATGTGTTTGTTGG
The DNA here is from genome assembly GCA_030169165.1 of Centaurea solstitialis. Classification (NCBI taxonomy): domain Eukaryota; kingdom Viridiplantae; phylum Streptophyta; class Magnoliopsida; order Asterales; family Asteraceae; genus Centaurea; species Centaurea solstitialis. The sequence goes on along the minus strand of CM058044.1, from coordinate 71,727,700 downwards.
TTGTATTTGAGGTTAACTGCAACTGTTGTGAGAGCTAGATATATTTATGTATACATATATAGGGGTGGGTTCAAATGTGAACCACTTTTTGGTTGTGAACGTGAGGACAACCGAGAGTACGACACGTGTCGGATGACTAGGCGCCACGTGTGGGATGACTAGGCGCCACGTCAAATCCACAGCAGATGACTAGGCGCGATTCATGGGAGGGCATTGAATTAAAGCGGGGGACCACACTCAAAGCCGACACGTGTCGCGCTCTCGACTGTCCTCACGTTCACAACCAAAAAGTGGTTCACATTTGAACTTTCCTCTACATATATATATATATATATAGGCAAGCAAAGCAAAGGGGAAATATATTAAGCATTCAGTGAGTTGCAAGAGTCAACTGATACTATGTATAGATGTATGGAGTTTGCTGTTGGGATGGCGGATGAGATCTAAAAGTCGGCCAGACTAAAAGATTCATATTTATTACTATCTGGCACTGCTGCATGTGTTCCTGGCCTTCCAATCCTCCTTATATATTATTCTAATGGTTATATTACATACAACCATCTGTTTACGTTTTACGTTTTTTCTTTACTAAGAAAATATACAATGAATCTGAGGCACTTCTTTTCTTATTTATATATATTTAGTGTTGTTTATGATGTTTAAAGTCAATTGACGGCTTGAATTTTTTATGTTTCATGGCTGTTCACAATAATTATGTGTTTTAGTTATTCGTTTTTAATTAGCTAGTTATATAGTTAAGGTTTTATATCTCCGTTGGATTCTTGAGTCGAGCAATAACATTCATTGTTCTAAGTCGAGTGTGTTTATCACTACTAAACAAATGATTAATTCTGGCGGAAAAATTTGTCAAAAATATTTCCGACGGATTTCTAACGGATGTTAAAAGTTTCGGAGAACTAATAAACAATAAAATCAATAAAAGTTTTCGACACAATTCAGACGGATTTCCGACGGATTTCTTTATTTATTTTTTATTTTTTTAATAAAATTTAATTACCTAATAGGTTTTGGCGGATTTCTGACGGATTTGAATTAATTAATTTAATTATGCAAAATCCGTTAAAAATCCGCTGGAAACGTTAATTTTAAAAAGTTAAGTAATTTTTTCTTACAAAAGCAATTTATTTATGTAAATAAAAGGTGAAGATTTCCAAAGGATGGATTTCCTACTGAATAAAAAATTATCGGAAATTCTAGATCGTTTTTAAAAAAAACATAAGCATTTCCGGCGGAACTAAAAAGTAATTTAATTATTTATTTATTTTTTAAATCCGTCGGAAACTTTACATCGTCTTTTTAAAAAATATAAACATTTCCGGCAGATGAATGTCGCTAGGACTAGAGCTGCCAAATTGTCCAACCGTGTCGGACGTCCTTATGATGTGAATGACCAGTACTGAGATATGAACCTTTTGAAGTCCTACCATCCTGATTTATTAAACAAATGTTAACTTGTTAATTTGATTGTATTTAATGTTTGGGTGGAAAGGTTGTGAGGGTCGACAAATGTAGGATATATATATTCGCACAAATCCCAACAAAAAGGAGATCGGGTGGAATTCTTTCTTTATAGGTACGAATACTCTCGTGGGTAATCAAGCTCATAGAGATGATAATTTCCTAGAGGTTAAAAGTACATGGAAATGGTATGTTTTCAGGGACTTTAACAAGGTGAGGAAATCATCTGAAATAAAAAACAATATTTTTAAAGCAAAATGCATGTGTAGTTGATTTTAATAATTCCATCTAAACGTCCCAATTAATGGCAGTGCCGATAAGGCGGGGGAGGATTTATTTTGTAAATTATGGGCCCATTGTGATACAGATCGATTTCGAAGTGTATCGGATATTTTTATAGATTTTTGGAGACCTAGAAAACGTGTTTAAAAAAAGGAAAAATCAAACATCGGAGGTGCAAGCTGGTCATTGGTCAAGTCAAGTATCTGATTAATTCGGAAAAGATTGTGTATATTTGATTATTTAAGTATTTTATTAGTAGATGTTAATATATATTTAGACTTAGATTATTATTTACTTTCCTTTTAGTTTTACCATTTATATTTGGTAATTATTTTAATTTGTTTCCTATTTAGAGTGGGATTATGATTATTTAGTTTTCATAGTTATCTAATTTTATTTTAGGCTATAAATAAGACTATTATGATTCATTGTTATTCAGATTTTGATTAATAATATTTTTTCTCTTTAAGAGTTGTTGAGAATTTTCTATTAATTTAGTTTTTTCATTTGAAAGTTCTATATATTATCGAGATTTGATGTTTGTCGATCCGTACCACGCATATTATTTCTGCCGCGTCACATGAAAAATATAAAAAAGAAAATTTAAAGGTTAAAAACATGTTTTAGAACTTTCTATTATAGCGCTCCCCCTCCCCAGTAAGAAAAACTTGGTTATTACCAACGACTGTTACTGACTTCTAAAAGCAATCTATTAATTTATTTTTCTTCTTTATATTTTTCTTTTTATTTATTTTCTAATTATTCATTAGAAAATTGTCGGAAAATCATCGGAAAATCTTTGAAAAGTCATCGGTAGCTTTTACCGACCAACTTTTTAGCGACTTGTTTTGTCATAAAACCGTCAATAAGCCTATATGACGGTTTACCGACTGTTTTTGCCGTCAGTAAACCCTTTTCCTTAGTAGTACGTAATTTCTTGTCTGGACCCCCATAAACGAAACAAAAACACCCTAGCATCAACCAAAAAATAACTCTCCGAATCAACTAAAAACGGGAAAAAAAAACCTTGGAATGAACGAAACACTACTAAAAAATTGTGTATTAGCGACTGTCGTTAGCTAAATGACTTAATCGTTCAAAACTAGAAAGTTTTTTTTTTTCGAAACGGCAAGAATTTTAATAAAAAAAAGAGAGCTAGCAAGCAGCTAGCGAACAGGATCAAAACTAGAAAGTTGAATGGTTTTTCTGAGCAAAAAGTTTATTTAAGGACTTAACTATTTAAAAAAGGATAGTTCGTTTTGTTTTTTGAGCTTTTTTCCTTTAAATCAACCAACAAAACTTGAGAAATCCCTTGAATCCATGAAATAGGCTAAAAATACATTCTACAACTTTGTGTGCCTTTAATATATCTTAAAAATGCTTCCGCTAGAGAAGATTCCTGGGTACACCCCTAGTGGATACGCCACTAGGGTTATCCGTCGTTGGAATTTTTCGGTGTTTTGCCCTTTAGACCGTGCCTTGATTGTTTTGTTTTTTCCTTTAGCCTATGGGTGTCGGGTGATATATGATTCTTAATTAACACCTTCGAAACTTGTACAAATTAATGAATCATTCATCTTCCTTGAATGAATTAATTTATTAAGTAGAAGAATGATCACCTCCGTAGCTCCGTCTCCTTATTACCGTAACATTTGAAGCAATTGACTTTGCTGTTCCACCTTGTACATAGAAGGTTTGACTTTGTTGTTTGGTCCGACATGCAACGTACTTAGAGTGTATATATATATAGATCTACAAACAGTTGCCAAATTATATATGTCAACTATTTAATTAAATTATATTAAAATTATAGTTGTTTTTGGATGAAATCTAAAGTCGGGCCGACTATAAATATTGGTCTTATTGGCGGCCAGCTATTGAATCTTTTCCTCACCCTCAGGAAAACCCCTTGACCTTCTTCCACCATTTTAATCATTAAATTTTGACCACATACATGCATTATTTTTCTTTTGTTTATTTTGGCACTAATGAAATCAATTAGTTTTAATTACTTAAGATTCAGGTGGGCACATAGCTGCCAAATATTTAATAGTATTGACTACTTCTCAAGAATTAATTGATTAATTCTCCCAAGTAGAAGGGAATGAAATTTGTAGTGAGGAAACTGAGATTTACATTGAAAGGGTATGAGAAAAAGATTCAATACAAAAGAATTACAAATAACTCCTAGAAAATTTACAAAAAGTTAAGCTTTATTGATATATATAATCAGAACTATTAATGAATACGAGGCTTGGGAGATATTTTTATAGGCATCCCTTTAGAAGGAAAGGGGAGTGGATCCATGAATATTGGTTCATCAGGGTGCACCAATGACCAATTATATTGTGTTACAACATAATGCACCAGCACAAGAATGTTCAACTTTGCCAATTGGTAACCTGCACACAGCCTTGGCCCTCCACCAAATGGTATGAAAGAGTAAGCTTGCACTGGATCTGCAAATCTACTTGGATTAAAACTCATTGGATCTGGAAAACATTCTTCATCGTAATGTGTTCCGTATGTCGTCCAAAGAACCTTCCACCCTTTTGGGATCATATGTCCTTCGAACTCGATGTCTGTTATTGCTTTTCTGAAGGAGCCGAAGATGGGCGGGTATAGTCGCATGGTCTCGCGAGCTACTTGCCATGTATACTCCATTTTCTTCACATCGTCAAACGTCAAGCATTCACCTGCCCCTTTCTTTCTAGCAATCTCTTCATGTTCTTTTAGTAGAAGAGAATAGCAGTCGGGGTGATTTGCGAGCATTTTAAACGTCATTGTAATGGCGTAAGATGTGGTATCGTGAGCTGCAAACACTAACAAAACGACGTTATCAACAACCTCCTCTTCCGTAATCTCGCCTCTTATCAACGCACCCACCAACTTAGAAAGTAGCATGCCGTCTTCTTCATCCTTCCCACCTTCCATGGCCTCCCTCTTCCTTCTCACCTCGCCAACCAACACCTTTTCGATCTCGGCTCTTGCTTTCTTGGCCCTCGAGAATTTAGTCCCTGGGAAGTTCACCGGAGGAGATAGAACGCCTTCCAAGACACGCTCGAAAACACCAAACATCGTCTCTGGTTCGATCCCTATTCCAAACAAGCATTCAAGAACGATTGTGAATGTAAGCATTTTTGTGGACCGATAAAGACTTATTTCATCCTTGTTTTGCCAGTTGTTCTGCAAGTGTTTCTGAATGGAGGTGCACATTCTGGGCACCATAGCCTGGAGGCCGGAATGGCTGAGTGTGGAAGTGACGATTCCACGAAGGCAACGGTGAGATTCTCCTTGTTTCTCCATGATGGAATTCTTTCCCATCAATTCTACAGATGAAGTCGGCCACGAGCTGACCACCAATTTGAACTCATTGGACATGAAGAACTTATTTGCTGCAGCTCCATGTACCACGACCGTTGGTGATCCCATGAGCCTTGTTTTGAAGACTTTTCCGTACTTGGCGATTCTGGGTCGAAAGAAGCTCTCGAACAGTTGATTTGTACGCTGAGCATTGTAAAACTCGATTGTTTCTCCGATCCAAGGGAGACCCATGTCACCAGAGGGAAGTTTGAGCTTGTTGGTTCGTTTTCTGCGATTGTTTCTACGAAGGAACAGGATGAGAAAGACGAATGAAGCTAGCAAAGAAATTAAGGTTAGAGCAGCCATTGATGGATATGATATGATATGATGGGAGGGTTGAAATGAGTTTGTTTGTTGGTTGTATTTGAGGTTAACTGCAACTGTGTTGTGAGGAGCTAGATATATATGTATACATATATATAGGCAAGCAAAGCAAAGGGGAAATATATTAAGTATTCAGTGAGTTGCAAGAGTCAAGTGATACTATGTATAGATGTATGGAGTTTGCTGTTTGGATGGCGGATGAGATCTAAAAGTCGGCCCGACTAAAAGATTCATATTTATTTATTACTATCTGGCACTGCTGCATGTGTTCCTGGCCTTGCAATCCTCCTCTATATTATACTACAACCATCTGTTTACGTTTAAGTTTTTTCTCTATTAAGAAAATATACAATGAATCTGAGACACTTCTTTATTATTTATATTTAATTAGTGTTGTTTATGATGTTTAAAGTCAATTGACGGCTTGAATTTGTATGTTTCATGGCTGTTCACAATAATTATGTGTTTTAGTTATTCGTTTTCAATTAGCTAGTTTGTTAAGGTTTTATATTTCTCTTGAATTCTTGAGTAGAGCAAATAACATTCACTGTTTTAAGTCGAATGTTTTTATATATTTATAAGTTATACTTTCAATATATGAAAACCGGAATCGATCGCTTTCCAAAGCGTGGAAAGAACTTATCGTCCTTTTCCATCTTCCGTTTACAAGACCTCTATCATCCAAGTTAAAACAAAAGAGATCGTAAAAGTTAATGTTGTAAGAGGAGATCTCTTTCTCCAACATTCTAATGGTGTCCTAAATCCAGTCTGATTTATTAAATAAACTTTAACTTGTTAATTTGATTGTATTTAACGTTTGGTTGGAAAGGTTATGGGGGTCGACAAATGTAGGGATATATTTCCAAAAAAAAGGAGATCGGGTGGAATTCTTTCTTTGATCTGGGTACGAATACTCTCGTGGGTAATCAAGATATTGGAGATGATAATTTTCTAGTGGTTAAAGTACATGGAAATGGTATGTTTTCGGGGACTTCAACAAGGTAAGGAAATCACCTTAAAGTAAAAACCATATTTTTAAAGCAAAATGCATGTCTAGCTGATTTTAATATTTTCATCCGGAAGTCCTAATTATTGAAAGGGACGACAGGGAAGGGGCGGATTTATTTTGTAAATTATAGGCCCACTAAAAATATAAAAAGAAAATTTTAAGGTTAAAAACATTTTTCTTCACAACTTTCTATTATAGCCTTCCCCCTCCCAAGTACGAAAAAATTATGTATTGCCAACGATTGTTACCGACTGTTAAAAGCAATCAGAACATCCGACTGCTTCTTCTTTATTTATTTTAATTAGTCGTCGAAAAATAGTCGGAAAATCATTGGAAAGACGTCGGTAGCTTTTACCGACAAACTTTTTAGCGACGCTTGTTTTGTCGGAAAACCATCGAAAGCCTATCTCACGGTTTACCGGTTGTTTTTGCCGTCAGCAAACCCTTTTCCTTAGTAGTACGTAATTTCTTGTCTGGACCCCTATAAACCAAACAAAAACTCTAGCAGCAACCTAAAAATAACTCAAGAAATCAACTACAAACGTACGGGAAAAAATCCTTAAAATCAACAAAACACTACTAAAAGATTATGTATTAGCGACCGTACGTCGTTAGCGACTGCTAAAGCAGTCAGAAAGTTCAGGTTGTTTTCCGATGATTTACCGACTGCTTCTTTTTTATTTATTTTTACTTAATCGTCTGATAACTGTCGGAAAACCATCGAAAATCGTCGGTAAATTGAACAGACACATCGGAAAAAGTCGTTGAAAAAACCGTTGGTAGCTTATACCGACCAGGTTTATAGCGACACTCGATTCGTCAGAAAACCGACGATAAAACATTTTTTTTATTGTTTCTGTTGTCGGTAATACCCTTGGTTGGCTTTTAGTAGTGAGAAGGAAACTTAGAACTCCCTTTAATTAAATCAACCAACAAAATATGAGAAATCCCTCGAAACCTTGAAAATAGGCTAAAAATACATCCTACAACTACACCTTTGTATGCTTATAATCTATCTTAAAAATATCTCCACTAAGAAAAATTCCTGAAGCCGTTCAAAAAAAAAAAAAAAAAAAATCCTGAATACGCCAATAGGGTTATATATCGATCGGAGGAATTTTTCGGTGTTTTGCCGTTAGTACGTGTTTTGATTGTTTTGCTTTTTCCTTTTTTATTATTGCTATAACATTAATTTGAAGCAGTTAACTTTGCTGTTCAACTTATGCATAAAAGGTTTGACTTTGTTGTTTGGTCCCACATGCAACGTACTTGGATTATATATAGAGAGATCTGCAAACAGTTGCCAAATTATGTCATCATACTATTTGATTATATAAACTTAATTAATTATAGTTGTTTTTGGATGAAATCTAAAGTTGGGCCGACTATAAAGATTGTTCTTATTGGTGGCCAGCTATTGAATCTTTTCCTCGCCCTCAGGAAAACACTTTGACCTTCTTCCACCATTTTAATCATTAAAATTGACCACATGCACTATTTTTCTTTTGTTTATTTTGGCACTAAAAAATTCAATTAGTTAATTACTTAAGATTCAGGTTGGCATAGCTAAAAAATATTTAATAGCATTGACTACTTTCAAGAATTAATTGATGAATTCTCCCCAAGTAGAAGGGAATGAAATTTGTAGTGAGGAAATTGAGATTTACATTGAAAGGGTATGAGAAAAAGATTCAGTACAAAAAAATTACAAATAATTCCTAGAAAATTTACAAAAAGTTAAGCTTTATTGATATAATCAGAACTATTAATGAATACGAGGCTTGGGAGATATTTTAATAGGCATCCCTTTAGAAGGAAAGGGGAGTGGATCCATGAATATTGGTTCATCTGGGTGCACCAATGACCAATTATATTGTGTTACAACATAATGCACCAGCACAAGAATGTTCAACTTTGCCAACTGGTAACCTGCACAGAGCCTTGGCCCTCCACCAAATGGTATGAAGGAGTAAGCTTGCACTGGATCTGCAAATCTACTTGGATTAAAACTCATTGGGTCTGGAAAACATTCTTCATCGTAATGTGTTCCGTATGTTGTCCAAAGAACCTTCCACCCTTTTGGGATCATATGTCCTTCGAATTCGATGTCGGTTATCGCTTTTCTGAAGGAGCCGAAGATGGGCGGGCATAGTCGCATGGTCTCGCGAGCTACTTACCATGTATACTCCATTTTCTTCACATCCTCAAACGTCAAACATTCACCTGCCCCTTTCTTTCTAGCAATGTCTTCATGTTCTTTTAGCAGAAGAGAATAGCAGTCGGGGTGATTTGCGAGCATTTTAAACGTCATTGTAATGGCGTAAGATGTGGTATCATGAGCTGCAAACACTAACAAAACGACGTTATCAACGACCTCCTCTTCCGTAATCTCACCTCTTATCAATGCAGCCACCAACTTAGAAAGTAGCATGCCGTCTTCTTCATCCTTCCCACTTTCCATGGCCTCCCTCTTCCTTCTCACCTCGCCAACCAACACCTTTTCGATCTCGGCTCTTGCTTTCTTGGCCCTTGAGAATTTAGTCCCTGGGAAGTTCACCGGAGGAGATAGAACGCCTTCCAAGACACGCTCGAAAACACCAAACATCGTCTCTGGTTCGATCCCAATTCCAAACAAGCATTCAAGGACGATTGTGAAAGTAAGCATTTTTGTGGACCGATACAGGCTAATTTCATCTTTGTTTTGCCAGTTGTTCTGCAGGTGTTTCTGAATGGAGGTGCACATTCTGGTCACCATAGCCTGGAGGCCGGAATGGCTGAGGGTGGAAGTGATGATTCCACGAAGGCAACGGTGGGAGTCTCCTTGTTTCTCCATGATGGAGTTCTTTCCCATCAATTCTACAGATGAAGTTGGCCATGAGCTGACCACCAATTTGAACTCATTGGACATGAAGAACTTATTTGCTGCAGCTCCATGTACAACCACCATTGGTGATCCCATCAGCCTTGTCTTGAAGACTTTTCCGTACTTGGCGATCCTGGGTCGAAAGAAGTTCTCGAACAGCTGATTACTACGTTGAGCATTGTAAAACTCGATTGTTTCTCCGATCCAAGGGAGACCCATGTCACCAGAGGGGAGTTTGAGCTTGTTGGTTTGTTTTCTGCGATTGTTTCTACGAAGGAAGAGGATGAGAAAAACGAATGAAGCTAGTAAAGAAATGAAGGTTAGAGCAGCCATTTGATGGATATGATATGATGTGTTTGTTGGTTGTATTTGTTTGAGGCTAATTGGTGTGAGATGATGGAGACAGGATGATGATATATATATAGGCAAACCAATTAAGGGGAATAATTAAGCAAAGGGGGAAGTTAAGATTGGTCGTATTTAGTGAGATTGCAATAGTCAACTACTAGTAATATATATAATATATGTATGAAGTTAAGTTTGCTGTTTGGATGGCGGATGAGATCTGAAAGTCGGTCCGACTAAAAGATTTATATATATCTGGAAGTGGCTGCATGTGCTCATGGACTTGTGTATTAATTACAACTCACTCATGACACTTGTTTAAGTTTATGTTTTCTTTTCTTTTTTAAGAAGACGTACAATGAACTTCACACACTTAAAAAACCTGAAAATGAAAGCATTCAATTATATATATAACACAAAAATAAAAATTTTATCTAGTTTAAAGTTACTAAAATAGGATTATAAATAATTAACTCTAAGATTGATATTTCAAATTAATCATTAATTACTGAAAAGGCGGCTTTGACCGGGTCCCCTCCTCTAATAATCTCTACCCTCCCATGAATCGCGTCAATCCCCCGTGATCGCGTCCACCGTTACCGGTCAAAGCCACCTTTATTGATCGGATGAATGGTGGAGATCACTTCTCTACTTCGTATTTTTTTAGCAATTCTCATTTGAACCTTTCTCTCAATATATATATATAGCAAGCAAAGCAAAGGGGAAATATATTAATTAAGGTTGGTGGTATTAATTTAGTTTAGTTGCATAGTGCAAGAGTCAAAGTGATACTATGTATAGATGTATGCAGTTTGCTGTTGGGATGGCGGATGAGATCTGAAAGTCGGCCCGATGAAAAGATTCATATTTATTCATTATATTCTCTGGCAGTGCTGAATGTGTTCCTGCTGGCCTTGCAATCCTCCTTATTATTCTAAAGGTTATATTGCAACCATCTGCATCACACCTGTTTACGTTTTATTTTTTCTTAAATAAGAAAAATGTACAATGAACCTGAGACAGTTATCTATTATTTATATTTAACGTTGTTCATAATGATGTTTAAAGTCAATCGACGGCTTGAATTTTTTATGTTTTCATGACTGTTTACAATAATTATGTGTTTTAATTATTCATTTTTAATTAGCTAGTTGGTTAAGATTTTATATTTCGCTTAAATTCCTGAATCGAGCAATAACATTCACTTTTTTAGTCGAATGCATTTATATATATTTATAAGTTGTACTAACAAAATAATGTAAGCTTACAAAGATTCAATTTTATGTTGTCAGAATGATCATCAAAATTGAAAATTGAATAAGTAGGCTCTTGTAAAGATGGAGCCTAAAGCTATAAACTGATCCAATAACTTTGAGTCCAACTTAAAACCATTCTCTCCCTAAAATACACCAAATATCCACCGATCCCTTATCCGGCGACCGCTATTGGCGGTCTGGCCACCTTTTCCGGCCAAAGGTGGGTGCCACTATGTTCATATATATGGGTGTGTGTGTGTATATATATATATATCATTTTGGGTGCCGCTATTCTTTGTTTGATATTTCCCTTTATATTCAATTATATATATGGGTGAATGGGTGCCGCTAGAGAGAAATTAATGGGTGTGTGTATATGTATAGGGGTAGGTTCAAACGAGAAGGCCAGAAGTGTTTAATCATATATGATACACAAGTTTAAACATATATGATTATACACATGTTACATTGACAATACATTAACGCTTAATCATATATGATTAAACATATCCAAATGACATGTAATCATATATATGATATTACATATTCTCGCATTCTAGCAAAATGTTTACCTTCTCGCATGAACCTCACTCTACAATTTATGCGAGCTCATCAAATAATGTAACCGTTGTCTATTGGCGGTGGGATCCGATAGCGACAGCCCTTAGAATCTCGTCGGGTTGTGTTTTGGCTGGATAGCGGTCGCCGGAGGCCGATAGCGGCTGCCGGATAGCGGTTTGGTGGGTATAACGTGAATTTTTAGGAGAAAATGGATATGAGGTTAAGGGGATTTCCTGAAATGGCTATAAAAATTATTTTCTCTTTTAAAAGTACCCCCACTAAAAAAAATTAATGGATACGCCTTATCAAGTGCATATGCCACTAGGGTTATTCGTCAAAGTAATTTTTTGGTGTTTTACCGTCGGCTGTGTATTGATTGTTTATTGTTTTTGCTTTTGCTTTTGATTGTTTTGTTTTTTTTTCCTTTTTCCTATTTGCTATTGCTATAACATTTAAAAGAAACCACAAGGCTTGTGGCATAATGGTTAATACTTGTGAGAGATGTGACTCAATACAACCAACTACCCTAGATTCGAATCCGGCCATTTATTAACGACTTGGAGCCACTGACAAATCATCTCAGGGTTGTACGCTTAACAATCAATAATCACAAGAAATTAGTCTAAGCAAAATATCTTGGATACATACCCTCAATTTTTTTTGAAGGATTTGACTTTGCTGTTCCACCTTGCGCATAAAAGGTCTGGTGCAATAGTGGCGACAACAGGTGTAACTTGGTGCAAGATATGTTGGCGTAGGCCTATTCATGGATGATGTAGAAGAGCAGGAACGAGGTTTTATTTAACAATGGTTCTTTTAGCACCCAGATTGTTTCTAACAACATCTAGGCTATGACTTTTCTTTGGCTTAAGAATAGAAATTCTTTTGGGGGTCTTTATTTATGAATCAATTGGTGTTGTAAGCATGACTCGATGTAGCTTTCTGGGGCTGGGTTTTTAGCATCTTGCTAGCCTCGTTTTCCTCGTTTAATAATTCCTGCTGTTAAAAAAAAGTTGACTTTGTTGTTTGGTCCGACATGCAACGTAGGTAGAGTCTCTATAGGTCAGCAAACAGTTACCAAATTATGTCAACAATTTAATTAAATTATATTAACTTAATTAATTATAGTTGTTTTTGGATGAAATCTAAGTCGGGCCGACTATAAAGATTGATCTTGTTGGCGGTCAGCTATTGAATCTTTTCCTCACCCTCCGGAAGACCCATTGACCATATTCCACCATTTTAATCATTAAAAATGACCACATATATGCATTATTTTACTTTTGTTTATTTTGGCACCTAAGAAATCAATTAGTTAAGTACTTAGGCTACCTGCAGCGGAAGCGGGTAAGGCTAGCGGGTATGCCCGTCGGGCCCGGCGGGTTAGGGCGGGTTGGGTGCGTGGGGAAGGAAGCCGGCGGGTATGGGGTGTGTTCGGGTTGGTGAAACCGCTCTATTTTTGCAAGAGTTGTGTGTGTGCCTTTGTATATATATATATATATATATACATGCCTCTGTGTGTGCCTTTGTATATATATATATATATGATATAGTGTGTGCCTAAAATAAAGTAAAAAAATACATTAGAATTTTTAAATTATTAATATTAGTATTTATTTAATTTTATTATTTATTTGTATTAAATAAATTAAAAATGGGAGGGTTGGGTGTGTGTTGTAGAGGGTTATGGGAGGGTAAAGAGAGGGTTGGAAAATGCTGATGTGGCATTCAAAAAGTGAGTGGGTTCAATGGGTTGGGTGCAGGTAGCCTTAAGATTCAGGTTGGCATAGCTGCCAAATATTTAAGAGTATTGACTACTTCTCAAGAATTAATTGATTTATTCTCCCAAGTAGAAAGGGAATGAAATTTGTAGTGAGGAAACTGAGATTTACATTGAAAGGGTATGAGAAAAAGATTCAATACAAAAAAATTACAAATAACTCCTAGAAAATTTACAAAAAGTTAAGCTTTATTGATATATATAATCAGAACTATTAATGAATACGAGGCTTGGGAGATATTTTTATGGGCATCCCTTTAGAAGGAAAGGGGAGTGGATCCATGAATATTGGTTCATCAGGGTGCACCAATGACCAATTATATTGTGTTACAACATAATGCACTAGCACAAGAATGTTCAACTTTGCCAACTGGTAACCTGCACATAGCCTTGGTCCTCCACCAAATGGTATGAAAGAGTAAGCTTGCACTGGATCTGCAAATCTACTTGGATTAAAACTCATTGGATCTGGAAAACATTCTTCATCGTAATGTGTTCCGTATGTGGTCCAAAGAACCTTCCACCCTTTTGGGATCATATGCCCTTCGAACTCGATGTCTGTTATCGCTTTTCTGAAGGAGCCGAAGATGGGTGGGCATAGACGCATGGTCTCGCGAGCTACTTGCCATGTATACTCCATTTTCTTCACATCTTCAAACGTCAAACATTCACCTGCCCCTTTCTTTCTACCAATCTCTTCATGTTCTTTTAGTAGAAGAGAATAGCAGTCGGGGTGATTTGCGAGCATCTTAAACGTCATTGTAATGGCGTAAGATGTGGTATCGTGAGCTGCAAACACTAACAAAACGACGTTATCAACAACCTCCTCTTCCGTAATCTCGCCTCTTATCAACGCGCCCACCAACTTAGAAAGTAGCATGCCGTCTTCTTCATCCTTCCCACTTTCTATGGCCTCCCTCTTCCTTCTCACCTCGCCAACCAACACCTTTTCTATCTCGGCTCTTGCTTTCTTGGCCCTTGAGAATTTAGTCCCTGGGAAGTTCACCGGAGGAGATAGAACGCCTTCCAAGACACGCTCGAAAACACCAAACATTGTCTCTGGTTCGATCCCTATTCCAAACAAGCATTCAAGAACGATTGTGAATGTAAGCATTTTTGTGGACCGATAGAGACTAATTTCATCTTTGTTTTGCCAGTTGTTCTGCAGGTGTTTCTGGATGGAGTTGCACATTCTGGGCACCATAGCCTGGAGGCCGGAATGGCTAAGGGTAGAAGTGACAATTCCACGAAGGCAACGGTGGGATTCTCCTTGTTTCTCCATGATGGAGTTCTTTCCCATCAATTCTACAGATGAAGTCGGCCACGAGCTGACCACCAATTTGAACTCATTGGACATGAAGAACTTATTTGCAGCAGCTCCATGTACCACAACAGTTGGTGATCCCATGAGCCTTGTTTTGAAGACCTTTCCGTACTTGGCGATTCTGGGTCGAAAGAAGTTCTCGAACAACTGATTTGTACGCTGAGCATTGTAAAACTCGATTGTTTCTCCGATCCAAGGGAGACCCATGTCACCAGAGGGTAGTTTGAGCTTAGTGGTTCGTTTTCTGCGATTGTTTCTACGAAGGAAGAGGATGAGAAAAACGAATGAAGCTAGCAAAGTAATGAAGGTTAGAGCAGCCATTTGATGGATATGATATGATGTGTTTGTTGGTTGTATTTGAGGTTAACTGCAACTGCTGTGAGAGCTAGATATATTTATGTATACATATATATATAGGCAAGCAAAGCAAAGGGGAAATATATTAAGTATTCAGTGAGTTGCAAGAGTCAACTGATACTATGTATAGATGTATGGAGTTTGCTGTTTGGATGGCGGATGAGATCTAAAAGTCGGCCCGACTAAAAGATTCATATTTATTACTATCTGGCACTGCTGCATGTGTTCCTGGCCTTGTAATCCTCCTGTTATTCTAAAGGTTATATTACAGCGATCTGCTTGACACCTATTTACGTTTAAGTTTTTTCTTTATTAAGAAACCATAATTTTGGTCCTTGTGGTTTATTAAAATATTTGAAAGTGGGACCTATGGTTTAATAACTCTAGACACTGTCCCCATGGTTTATGTTTTGTTTTGAAAATGGTCCTCCATCATTAATGTCATTAATTTTCTCTATTGATGGTAGGGGTATATTAGTCCAATTAAATTTTCCATAATTATTTTTAAAAGATTAAATAATAAAATATATGTTTTTTAGTTTTTTAGTTTGATATTTTCAAATATATTTCTTTTAATTATTGTTTATCGGTTTTATTTTATTATTTTAATTCTCGTCAACTTATTATTGTATTTTAGAGCATCACTAATTTTCTTCAATTTTAAAAAAAATAATTCTTATAATACTTTATTAAAACTTATTTTTGTATATCTTCTTTATATTTAGATGATATACTTTTGTATTATTTTCATTTTCATCTAGTTGTTAGTTTAATTTTTAAATAGAAATTTAATGAAGTATGTATACAAAAATAAGTTTTATGAAAATATTATAATTATTAGTTTCTAAAAAAAATAAGAAAACTAATAATGTATTAAGTGCAATAATAACTAATAAGGTGACAGATTTAAAAATAGTGAAATAAAACAGATAAATAATAACTAAAATGAATATATTTGAAAATATTAAACTAAAGAACAAGTAACTTACATAGTTCTATAAATTACTATGCATGCATTGTATTTAAATGATATATATTTTTTATTTTAAATTTTATCTAGTGGCCATTTTATCAAATATAAATTGTAATGTAGGTATACAAAAATAAGTTTTAAATATTTCGGTTATTTTAAGAAAATTAATAAAATCAATAGTGCACTAAAATGCAATAATAAGGTGATGAGAATTAACATAGTGAAATAAAACCGCTACATAATAATTAAAATGAATATTTTTTAAAATATCAAACTAAAAAACATATAACTTATATAATTATTTAGTTTATACTATATTATATTATACAATCTCTTGAGGATAATTAAGGAAAATCTAGTTGGACAAATATACCCTTACCATCAATAGTCAAAATTAATGAAATTAATGCCGGAGGACCATTTTCAAAGCAATACATAAACCATGAGGACGATTTATAGAGTTATCAAACCATAGGTCCCACTTTCAAAAATTCAATAAACCACAAGGACCAAAATTAGAGTTTACTCTATTTA
Organism: Centaurea solstitialis; assembly: GCA_030169165.1. Lineage (NCBI taxonomy): Eukaryota > Viridiplantae > Streptophyta > Magnoliopsida > Asterales > Asteraceae > Centaurea > Centaurea solstitialis. Next base: position 71,711,250 of record CM058044.1, on the reverse strand, counting down.
TTATTATTTGTATTAGTGGTAATTGTTTATACCTTTAAAGTCAATCGACGGCTTGAATATTTTAATGTTTTCATGACTGTTTACAATTAATAATTATGTGTTTTAGTTATTCATTTTTAATTAGGTGCTTAGAGCATCCATACGGGTGGAACCTTCAGAACCTCACTTACCATATTTTTTTCTATCACGTTGTAACGTTGTTGTCATCTCAACAAACTAAGAACCTTCTTAAAACTCTACAATGGAGGTTCTTACAAAAACTTCAGTTTCCTCTACTTATTTATAATATAATTTTTATTTATGTAAACTATTATATAACATAAATGGAAACTATTACAAGAACCCGGGTTCTTGTTCAAGCACCCGGGTTCCAATAAGAACCTGTGACTGGGCAAGAACCTCTGTCTCACAGTGGAGGTTCTTGTAAAAACCTCATGAAAAACCTCAAAAAGAACCTCCATTATGGATGCTCTTAGTTAATTAAGGTTTTAAATTGAAAATCTAATCATTAACACATCAGAGCCCAAAACTACAAGCTAACCCAATAACTTTTAGTTCAACTTAAAATGCCAACAACTTAAGACTTATAATTAAGGAGGTCACAAATTTTACTGTCTACCCATGTAAGACGGGCTATTACCCAAAACAACCTACACAAGGGCATACGGTGGCATATGCCGCACCGTATTCTTTAATGTTAAAAACTGTAAATTTTGGGGGAAGGGTCCCATTAAAAATATAAAAACAAAACTTTAAAGTTAAAAACAATTTGTTTAAACTTTCTACTTAACCCTTTCTCCTCCAAATTAAAAAAAACTAGTTATTAATAGCCCGGGCTTCGCGCCGGGTTATAAACAATAATAGAGTTTATAATAAGTAGTAACATGGATTTATATAAAGCATAAAGTTTTTACATATGTTGTCATATGAAAGATTTAATAATCAAAAAATAAAAATATTAATTTAAAGAGATTTTAACCTAAACTTTCAGAAAAAAGTATCATGTACTTACTAATAGCTTAATGAAATTATTTGTACCAATTCTTTAATGAAATTATTTGATTATATATATATATATATATATATATTTTAAGTTATAATAGTTTATAATTAACCATTAAAAGAAAATGCCTTAAAATTAATAAAGAAAGTAAAAAGTAACAAAATGTGAATTATGTAATTTGAAGAAAAAAAAAATATAAAGATGGTATATTATAAGAACCAAATATGTAATTGTTTGGAGTCAACAATGTTGTGGCGGGTTGGTTATTGTTCGGGGTGTTCATAGCGCCCTAACCGAGTTCGAGCATTTCCGTGCGCATGGCTGGGGATATTTAAGTGGGGTCATGTTTAGCCCCCAAAATTGCCGAGGATTAGTCGGGTTTAGCCCAGACACCCTTCCAAAAAAATATATGTAATTGTTTGGATGAATTAACTACTTACTTTAACAAAGTTGGATGAATGGATGAAAATGAAATAAAAACAAAAACTATAAAAATGAAAAAAAAAATATTTTAAAGATGGAGGATGAAAGATGTTATAAATATAGTATTGTAGGGACCAAAAGGGTACAATAAATGTCAACTTTACTATTCATGCTTCCTAGTAAATGTTATATATTATAATGTGTATCACTAACGAATATTACCAACTATTTTCCGATAGTTTACCGGTTATTTTTTTTAATTAGTCGACGGGAAATTGTCGGAAAGCCGTTGGTAGCTTTTTCCAACCAACTTTTTAGCGATGCTTGTTTCGTCGGAAAATCGTTGGTAAAGCCTATCTAACGGTTTACCGACTGTTTCTGTCGTCAGTAAACCCATTTCTTTATTACACTACAAGAAAACGGGTTTTAGAGAAAAAAATTTAGAGAAGGATTTGGAAGCGTATCTAAAAGTGACTTTTAGAGAAGGAATTATATGACAAATGTAAGAAGTGTAATTGAATGTAAGTTTTTCCTACCTAAAACCCACTTAAAACCCTTCCTAAAACCTTTTCCTACTGTTATATAGGAAAGGTTGTTGACGGAATAAAAGCTTCTCTAAACTAAAACCTTTAGAGAAGCTTTTCATGCTTTTAAATACAAAAGAAAAACCTTCTCTTAAGTAATTTTTTTTTTGTAGTGGTAGTACGTAATTTCTTGTCTGAACCCCATCAACCAAAAAAACCTAGCACCTATCAAAAATATAACTCTTGAAATCAACTAAAAAGGGGGGGAAATCCTTGAAATCAACAAAAAGGAAACTTAGAACTCCCTTTAATGAATCAACAAATAGAACTTGAGAAATCCCTCCAAACCGTGAAATTAGGCTAAAAACAGTAAAAACATCCTACAATTTTGTGTCTTTAATCTATCTTAAAGGTGCCCCCACTAAAAATAATTAATGGATACGCCTCAAGTGCATATGCCACTAGGGTCATCCGTCATATGAATTTTTCGTTATCCATGCTTTGATTGTTTACACTACTAGAAAAACAGGCAATTCTGGCGGAAAAATCCGCCAGAAAATTTCTGACGGATTTCCGACGGATGTTAATTTAGTCAAACAAAGTTGACTTCCGTCGGAAATCCGCCGGAAATATTTCAAAAATTAAAAAAATAAAAAATCAAATACTAGGAGTCTAAACCCTAAACCCTAAAAATAATTACTTTTTTAGTCAAATACTAGGAGTCTAAACCCTAAAAATAAAAATAATTACTTTTTTTAATTTATTAATTTAATATAATTAATTAAAATTTTCCGACGGATTTCCTGCGGATTTTAATTAATTAAAATTCGTCGGAAATCCGTCGGAAATTTTCTATTTTTTTAAGAAATTGAAATATTTCCGGCGGATTTCCGACAGATTTAAAAAAATTAATATAAAATATTTTTTTTAAAATCCGTCGGAAATCCGCCGGAAATATTAATATATTTTTCTAAAAAATAGAAATATTACCGACGAATTTCTGGCGGATTTAAAAAAATTAATAAAATATATATATTATTAAATCCGTCGGAAATCCGCCGGAAATATTAATATATTTTTCAAAAAAAATAGAAATATTTCCGACGGATTTCCGGCGGAATTAAAAAAATTAATAAAAAAAATATTTTTTTTAAATCCGTCGGAAATATTTATATATTTTTATAAAAAAATAGAAATATTTCTGACGGATTTCCGGCGAATAAAAAAAATTAATAAAAATTTTTCATTCAGCAAATTACAGAACCTTTCTGTAACACCCAAACCCCAATGGAAAAATTTTTAAAATAAAAACCTTAAATAAAAATTTTAAATAAAGCCTTCTTAAACGATTCAAATAAACAACCGTTCAAACAAACCCAATTTAAGTTAACATTCGTAATTAATATCCCAAACAATAATTGTCAATAAGTGCACAATCGGATCGGAACGCCACGTCATGCCGGGAACCCTCAAGCCGGAGCCTTGCCTTTGTCCACACCGGAACTCGTACCTAAAAAGTTTAAAACACGAGGGGTAAGCTTCACCGCTTAGTGAGTAAGGTACATACAATATTATATAATTAAATGCACGTATACAATTAACCACATCAACAGCTTAACGGTTTCCCGTTACCGGACCATCACGCAATCCGGCCACCGCGGTTTCCCGCCCGTTGGGTCATCACGCAACCCGCATATCACCATATAACATCCATAGCATACATTCACACATAAAATCATAGAATATCGCATGTAAACCCACTCACCTCAAATTATCACGGATAAAATCACAATCGTAATAGCAACTCAAAGTGTCCCCGCAACTCTGAAATTTTATAATAAAATATACATACCGTAAGAATCATCCGGTACACGATTAGGTCATAATGGTCTCACTAATATGGACACAACGGCTACCGGTTTAAACCGGTTACTATCTCGAATAACAAGCGGTGGCGGCGTCCATCGGAGCCGCCTCGCGACGTGGCCTAAGCCGTAACTATTCTCGCGGCGCGAGGGTTTTCCACCCGCGGCCGTCCCGTGGTGCTAAAACCTACCGGGTTCACCCCCCCCCCCCCTTTTGTTCTCACACACGACAGCCTCGGCGGTGTGGACCGCCACCGCTGTCCGATCAACCCACCGCGCAGCGGCGGCAGCAGGAGAGCCCCGCCGCCACCACCGGCGTACTCGACCAACCACAGGCAGCAACGGCGACCATGGTCACCGTCGGCCATGGGAACAACCACCACACGCCACCCTTGGCGGCTGGAGATACCGCGGCGGCGAGCCAAAGCCCACCACCCCGTCGCTCAACACAACGAAACCGCCACAGCGGCGGCGGCACGGATCCGCCACCACCACCGCCTGCCACGTGGTGCACCACGGCTTTGAGAACGCGGCGGCCGGCCAGAGCCGGCGTCGCTACCTCCTGCAACAGGGCGGCGGCGCGACGGCGAGGGGGTCCCAAGCCGCCGGCCGGCCCTCGATCCCGACTAGTGACAGCAGCAGTGGTGGTTTGCACCACCACACTCGCCGATCAGAAACCACCGAGGACAGCAGCAGTGACGTGGTTTAACCACCGCCGTCCGGCCGCTAGCCGTCCCCGACGGCCACACACACATACCACCGCCCACCGCCCCCGACCACAGCCGGCGACGGCGGCAAAACTCGCGACAACTCGACAGGTAGGGGACGAGAACGAGGTTTACCTCACAACGACGACGAAACCCACGTGACTCCGGCTATCCTCCGACCCTCTCTCTCTCGGCCTCTTTCTCTCTCGGTCTCTCTTTCTCTCTAGCTTGCTTGCCAAGGAAGCGCGATGAGGAGGAATGTCGGAGTCCCTAGGGTTTTTATCGTAGGTTTAACGGGCCTCCCTCCCTTACCCGTTGCTTGGTCCGCAAGAAAACACTAGCCTAAAACCCTAACCCTAATCTTAGTTTCTTAATAATAATAAAGATAATAATAAAATGACTAAAATAATTAAATAAAATAAAATAAATAATTGAATGAAACGGGACGTTACAACTCTCCCCCACTTACAAGGATTTCGTCCCCGAAATCAGTCTGTGAACAGCTCTGGGTAATGCTCTCGCATTTCTGCCTCTGGTTCCCAGGTCCACTCGGAACCCTTCCGATGCTGCCACTGCACCTTCACGATTCCGATCTCCCTGCGTCGTAACCTCTTCACCTTCCGGTCTATCACCGCTACCGGCCTCTCGACGTAATTCAGGCTCTCGTCCACCTGAATATCGTCGAAAGGGATATGAGCCGTCTCGTCAGCGAGGCACTTACGCAACTGTGAAACGTGAAAGGTGCTGTGGATCTGGCCTAGTACCGCAGGCAGCTCTAAACGATAAGCTACCTTCCCAATACGCGCAAGAACAGTGAACGGTCCGATATAACGAGGCCCCAGCTTGCCCCTCTTCCGGAACCGGATCACACCCTTCCAAGGAGAAACCTTGAGTAGAACTCGGTCTCCCACCCGGAACTCTAAATCCGACCTACGACGGTCAGCATAACTCTTCTGTCGACTCTGAGCCGTCCGCAACCGCTCCCGGATCCTCTGAATGTCCTCCGTGGTCCTCTGAACAATCTCAGTGCTACCGAGAACACGCTGTCCGACTTCCCCCCAGCAGATAGGAGTACGGCATCTCCTCCCGTAGAGCATCTCAAACGGCGGCATCCCAATGCTAGAATGGTAGCTGTTGTTATACGAGAATTCCGCCAGAGGCAGATACGTATCCCAACTGCCACCGAAATCCAAAACGCAGGCTCGCAGCATGTCCTCCAAGGTCTGAATCGTCCGCTCGCTTTGACCGTCGGTCTGAGGGTGGTACGCGGTGCTAAAATGCAACCTAGTACCCAGCTCCGAATGAAAACGCTCCCAAAACCGAGAAGTAAAACGCACGTCCCGGTCTGAAATGATCGACACTGGCACCCCGTGCCTCGACACCACCTCATCCACGTAGATTTTCGCCAGCTGCTCTGCGGTCGAACTCTCCCGGATAGGAAGGAAGATAGCGCTCTTGGTCAAACGATCGACTATGACCCAAATCGCGTCAAACTTCCGAGGGGTTTTCGGAAGCTTGGTGATCAGATCCATAGTGAGGTTTTCCCACTTCCACTCAGGGATCTCAAGAGGTTGCATCTTGCCGTGAGGCTTCTGATGCTCAGCTTTGACCTTCAGACAGGTCAAACACGACTCCACGTACCGTGCCACGTCTCTCTTCATCCCCGGCCACCAATAGCCTGTCCGCAGATCCCGATACATCTTTGTAGCTCCCGGATGAATCGAGAATTTAGACTTATGAGCTTCCTCAAGCAAGGTCTGACGTGCCGAGCCCGCCCGAGGAACCCATACTCTACCGTATCTGGTCAGCAACCCTCGACTATCCCTGACTAACGCGGCCAACTGCCCTCGAATCCGCTCTCCGTTCTGGTTCTCCTCTCGACTTGCCTCCTCTTGGGCCCGTATAACCAAGTCCACAAAGGAGGTAGTCACTGCCATCTTCAGGTGTGAAATACGAAGCGGCGCGTGCTCCGTCTTCCTACTCAAAGCGTCAGCAACTACGTTGGCTTTGCCCGGATGATAGAGAATCTCGCAATCGTAGTCCTTGACTACATCAAGCCATCTCCGCTGCCGCATGTTCAGATTCGGCTGCTCCAAGAAATACCTCAAGCTACGATGGTCTGAGAAAATGGTGCACTTCACCCCGTACAGGTAGTGCCTCCACAACTTGAGAGCAAAAACAACCGCCGCAAGCTCAAGATCGTGCGTGGGGTAATTAGCCTCGTGAGGCTTCAACTGCCTCGAAGCGTAGGCTATCACCCTCCCCCTCTGCATCAGAACACAACCCAAACCTAGCCGAGATGCGTCGCAATACACCGCCATGTCATCCATCCCCTCCGGTAAAGTCAGAACCGGAGCCTCACACAGCTTCTGCCTCAACGTGTCGAAAGCCCTCTGCTGCTCAGAACCCCAAACGTACGGTTCACTCTTCTTCGTCAGACGCGTCAAAGGTACCGCGATCTTAGAGAAATCCTGGATAAACCGTCGGTAGTAGCCGGCCAAACCCAGGAAACTCCGGATCTCGGTAGGTGCCTTCGGAATTTCCCAATTCATAACTGCTTCGATTTTTGCTGGATCCACCTTGATGCCTTCCCGGTTAATGATATGGCCCAAGAACTGAACCTCCTCCAACCAGAAAGCGCATTTCGAGAATTTGGCGTAGAGACGCTCCCTCCTCAACACCTCAAGCACCTCCCGCAGATGCATCACATGCTCCTCCTTCGTCTTCGAGTAGATTAGAATATCGTCGATGAAAACGATCACGGACCGATCAAGCATCGGGCGGCACACCCGGTTCATGAGGTCCATGAAAGCTGCTGGGGCATTGGTAAGCCCGAACGGCATTACCAGAAACTCGAAGTGGCCGTAACGGGTTCGGAAAGCGGTCTTGTGGACATCCGCTTCCTTCACCTTCAGCTGGTGATACCCTGACCGAAGATCGATCTTAGAAAACCACGAAGCCCCCTGAAGCTGGTCGAACAGATCATCAATTCTAGGCAGAGGATACCGATTCTTGACGGTCACCTTGTTGAGTCCACGGTAGTCGATGCACATACGATGACTCCCGTCCTTCTTCTTTACAAACAGAATCGGCGCACCCCACGGTGAGCTGCTCGGGCGGATGAACCCTTTCCCCGAGAGCTCCTGCAACTGCTCCGATAACTCCTGAAGCTCCGGCGGAGCCAGACGATAAGGAGCTCGCGCAATCGGAGCCGCTCCTGGTACCAAGTCGATGCCGAACTCGATCTGCCTATCGGGTGGAAGGCCAGGCAGATCCTCTGGAAACACGTCTGGAAACTCGCTGACCACTGGCACCTCCGCTACCGACAGCTTCTTCTCCTTCGTCTGATCCGCCATAGCATAAACCAAGAACCCCGTACACCCCCGCTGGATGTACCTCTGAGCTTTTGCGAGAGAACAGAAGGATGTGGATATCCTCCTTCCCTTACCGTACACAACCAATTCTCCCCCACTTGGATTATGGATGCGTACACACTGCCCTGCAACGTCCGTGGTCGCCCGGTTTGGAAACATCCAGTCGATTCCGACAACTACGTCCACTCCGTTCATGGGAATGGGGATAAGGTTGATGCTGAAACGTACTCCGAAAATTTCGATACTGCACCCCCGGTACACATGCTCAACCACCTGCACTTCCTCCGCCGCTACGTCGATTGCCTGAGGACTATCCAGATTACCGAGCTCGATCTGGAAGTCCTTACAGAACCTACGCGACACATAGGACCACGTGGCCCCCGTGTCGAAAAGTACTAAAGCCGGTTTCGAGTTGACAGGAAATATGCCTAAGTATACAAGTGAAGGCAGGTACACTATTCTTAATACTAACAAGTAAGGCAAGTCTACTAACAGTAATCGCATAAAATATAATAAGAAAAACCTGTAATCACGTCAGGCGCCGTCTGCGCTTCCTCAGCAGTCATCTGAAAGGCTCGCCCACGGGTGGTAGCTCCACTCTTCCCCTGTGTAGTGCCGTCGGTGATCCTAAGCGTCGCTGGTGCAGGAGCCAGGGCTGGCGTCTTCTTCAGCTGAGGGCAATCGGGCTTGATATGCCCCGGCTGATAACAGTGAAAGCAAAGCCTAGCAGTCTCCTTGCAGTCCTTGCTGAGGTGGCCCGTCTTGCCACACTTGTAACACGATAACTCTCGCGGTCTGCACTCACCCCGGTGGTAACGCCCACACTTTGGGCAGCTCGGGGTCCCGCTCCTGGTATCAGTCCTAGCTCCCTTGAACTTCTTTGCTGGTCCCGACTGGTCTTCTGCCTTTCTCTTTCCTTGTTGCAGTTCCTCCAAGACTAGCTCCTGAGACCTCGCTACCTCCTGCATGTCGCTGAGGGTCTTACACCTCCCTGTGGCCACCGCCTTCTTGAGTTCTGGCTTCAGCATCCCCAAATAACGAGCCATCTTCAGCGATTCGTCGTTCGCGTACCCCGGTACAAACAGCAGCTTCTCCAGAAACTGCGCAGTGATCTCATTCACCGACTCCGTCGTCTGAGTCAGCTTCAAAAACTCTGATGCTATCCGCTCCTTTTCGATACGAGGTGCGAACTCCTCGTCGGACAAGGCTCGGAAATCCCCCCAGGTCAGTGCAGTGATTTGTGCCTCAGTATATTTCTTAAGAGTCAGCTCCCACCAATCTTTTGCAGCTCCGCGAAGAAGGTTCACGGCGAAAAGAACCTTCGAACCATCAGGGCACCCACACGTGCGAAAAGCTCCCTCGACCGCTGAGTACCAACGGTAACAAGCCACGGGATCCTTCTTCCCGTCAAATAATGGCGGTTGGCACGCCATGAAGTCCTTAAAGGTGATCCCACGAGGCTGGGATTGACTCGAGCTCCCAGTACCTAAGCTACGGGCCGTGAGGGCCACGTCAATGCGCTGGTCCATGGTTTGGATCAACTCGTCTCTCATCTGGTTAAACAGTCCCGGCAGCATCTGCTGCAGGGTCTCAGTGATTTGGGCAGCAATGTGGTCGGACTGTCCGGCCTCATCGTCAGTATGGCTCCTAGTTTGCACCATTCTGAAGGTTCAGGAAACATCTTAGTTCACAGCTATCGAAGTATCACTAAGCACTATCACGGTACTCACACATAACCCTACTATTAGTGATCATGCTAACCCTAAGGCTAGTTGTTATCGCGCATGCTAAAACAGACCGCCCCACACATATATATATATTTTACACATAGCATGCCATAATCCTAACTGCAATCAATAAGTTTTAAGTCTCCAGAACTTAATCAAATCCAACACTACACAGGCGTTTATAGTAACACTATTATTGGCGCCGTATTACTATAACCAACCATGCATGGTAGCCGGATCAAGACCACCGAGCACGATCAGACAAGAATATGCTCGACGACCCATCCCCGACGTACCAAGGTGTTTACGTTTGGGCTTGATACCATCCTAATTAGACTTCAACTCATTGACAACCGCCACATAAAATCACAGCTTAACCATATTTTATTTTCATAGAAATCACATGCAGTTACATAACCGAACATACAATCACAATTTATTTAATGCTGCATATAATAATTTAAAGGTACTAAGCTTACCTCCGTCTTGACGGTTCCGCTGGCCGTTCCGATCTCATCCAATTAATTTCAACTGCCTGGTTTAAGTCCAACCACACACACACCCACGAGTGTGTGCGCTGATTCTCTTAAACCTAGGCTCTGATACCAAGTTGTAACACCCAAACCCCAATGGAAAAATTTTTAAAATAAAAACCTTAAATAAAAATTTTAAATAAAGCCTTCTTAAACGATTCAAATAAACAACCGTTCAAACAAACCCAATTTAAGTTAACATTCGTAATTAATATCCCAAACAATAATTGTCAATAAGTGCACAATCGGATCGGAACGCCACGTCATGCCGGGAACCCTCAAGCCGGAGCCTTGCCTTTGTCCACACCGGAACTCGTACCTAAAAAGTTTAAAACACGAGGGGTAAGCTTCACCGCTTAGTGAGTAAGGTACATACAATATTATATAATTAAATGCACGTATACAATTAACCACATCAACAGCTTAACGGTTTCCCGTTACCGGACCATCACGCAATCCGGCCACCGCGGTTTCCCGCCCGTTGGGTCATCACGCAACCCGCATATCACCATATAACATCCATAGCATACATTCACACATAAAATCATAGAATATCGCATGTAAACCCACTCACCTCAAATTATCACGGATAAAATCACAATCGTAATAGCAACTCAAAGTGTCCCCGCAACTCTGAAATTTTATAATAAAATATACATACCGTAAGAATCATCCGGTACACGATTAGGTCATAATGGTCTCACTAATATGGACACAACGGCTACCGGTTTAAACCGGTTACTATCTCGAATAACAAGCGGTGGCGGCGTCCATCGGAGCCGCCTCGCGACGTGGCCTAAGCCGTAACTATTCTCGCGGCGCGAGGGTTTTCCACCGCGGCCGTCCCGTGGT